>CM057344.1:317991268-319392996 GCA_030015575.1 Agapanthus africanus
AGGCATGAAATGCGAAATATGTGATATTTCGCATTTATGATGTCTAAAGAGAATCTGGATTCCAAATATTGTAGTTTTACACTTTCTTTTCTGTGACCGTAAGTGTAGTATGTTCGATATCGCCGGTTTCGTTGCTATACATCAACGACAATCGGGGTACGCATACTTACTTACGTTGATGATATGTAATATTATGTGTTGCTGAGATATGATGTGCAGGATTGTCGCGATCGAATAGCCGGGGGGGTTTTGTGAAATGAGAGTTTTATATTTTCATTCATGTAAATTCAAATGTAATGTAATATTCTTTTATTTGGGGCACTTCCAGGTTGCGGTTGTGTCACCAGTGTTGTATATTATTTACTTTTCCGCATCAGGATGGACCCAAGGAGGGGAGCACAGGTGACCGGGTTCTGGGGTTCAGTGGGAGGCCATCTCGAGGAGTCGAGACCGGGTCTCCTAAACTCCAGGATTGGTAGGGTCACTTGCCGCTCTCGTAGGGGTCCAGGGTGTGGGCTTGGCTATTCATCGCGACTGTGGAATCCGTATTTTCTATTCTGGCTAAATACTAAATACGGACGTCCTAGGATATCCCACGTTATATCTATGTTTCTGCTGCCTGTGTTCTGTGATATCTGAGACGAATGACATATTATATATATGATATATAGTAGACGTTGCTTATGTTTTACACCCGCGCTAGTCCCGTCCCGGTATGCCGTTAGTTAAGTAACATAACGGTGCATAACGGAACATTGCGGCGACTGCGGATGGCATAAGCGTACGTGTTATTTTCGTTTCTTTTCTGTGATTGGCTTTAGGACTTAAATGATGGGATTACATTAATGTGATTAATGTAAAGAAAATAAACCTAAAAAGATGTTGTAGAATCGGATTTGAAAACCACTCGGCTATTTATGAAAAATCTATATTTCAAAACTGCGGAGCTTAAGCCACTCCTTTTGAAAACCATTTGATTCTACAACGATATCAAGTTCAAAGCGTTAAAGATTTTCTTAAAAATCATTCGCAACCCTCCGTCATTTTAGGAAGTAGAGTACTTAGTATTCGTGCTACGTTTGTTGACCTTACCCAAGGCGTAGTGTACGGTAGCTAAGTGATGTCTTCCTACAAACGCATATGATGCAGATTAATTAGGACGGGCATATGACTTTGTTGACCTTAGCCAAGGGTCATGTGAACGGGTCTAAATTAATCAAGAAATGACGGGTTGAGCTTGACTAGTGCTCGTGATTTGTTGACCTTAGCCAAGGTCACGGGTATTAGGGGTAAAAACCACATCAGGAATTTCAATAGTTGAAATTTGCAATGAGATTGCATACCTTCCATATGATGGTTGGATCCCGATCCCACTGTGGGCAATAGTTGCTCCTAGGAGAGTTTTACAGTTTACAATTAGCTAACTCATTAGGTGTCTAGAAAGGTGTTAACGGGGCTCCGCCTCTGGGAAAACGAGGTTTACTCTAATTAGGTCCGTGCGAAAGCACGGGGAACCTCCCTCAAGTACCGACACTGGCCTGGCTGAACGGTTAGCGAAGTTGTAGACTGTAATTAATCCTGGCTAGTTTTTCTTTTTAAGGTTTGAAAGAAAAACTCGATAAAAGCAGTGGGAAACATCGATTAGACAAGATAATAAACCAATCTTATCTATGCAAGAGCTTTCGCTGAGTGTATTCTTTTCTCTCTCTTAATGGCAGATACCAATGACTGGACTTAAGCTTCTACTAGATAAAAATAAACTGAATGGGACCAACTATAAAGACTGGCTGAGGAATCTGAAGATCGCCTTGACTTATGATAAAGTATCATATGTCCTCACGGCTTCAGCCCCGCCCGTCCCTGGTCCAAAATCCTCAGTTGCGGACATTGAAGTCCGCAAGACATGGGACGCTGACTGTGACACGGCCACATGCCTCGCGCTTGCATCGATGGATAACACACATCAAAAGCAGCACGAGGACATGGACATTCACGGTATATTGCTCCATACAAAGGAGTTGTATGGGGAGCAATCCCGCGTATTACGATACGAAGCATCAAAGAAATTGTTTCAGATGCGAATGGCCCCTGGCACACCAGTAGGAGACCATGTTCTGAAGATGATAGCTCTTATAGAAGAGCTTGAGGACCTTGGATGGACAATGGACAATGAACAATATATAGATATTATTCTGCAGTTCCTCCCCTCCACCTTTGCTCAGTTCATAGTGAACTTCAACATGCATGGCATGGAGAAGGATCTCCCTGAACTCCTTAATATGTTAAGGAGTGCAGAGAGCACTATGAAGTTAGCAAAAACTCCCGTTATGACTATTGGACAGTCTTCCTCTTCTCGCCCGAAAGCCAAGGCCAAGGGAAAGAAAAAGAAGAAACCCACTAATCCTAAAGGGGGAGTTAAAAAGGTGAAGGGAAAGGGAAAGTCCAAGGCTGGAGACTCAGGGAAGGGCTAATTTTTCCATTGCCACAAGACAGGACACTGGAAGCGCAATTGCACGGAGTACTTAAGTCTCAAGAAGAAGCATGTGTAGGGTTCCTAGGCACTCTAGTGAGGTCTCACAAGGCATCAACCATGCCAATTTCAAAAAATCTAGGTGCCGAGAGACCCGACTACGGATCGTCGGCTAGAAGTTTAGGCGAAAAGTAAACTAGTTAACACTTAACTAATGAGAAAACGGAAATACAACCTTTGTAGATCCGGTGCTCCACCTCCATAGCTCCGCAACGAAGTCCCCTCGCTGTCCAAATGAATTCCCGGGCTCTAGCGTCGGCTTCGTCGGAGAAATGGCGAGCTAGGTCGTCGATGTCCATGCCGAAGATGATCTACGTCGAGGCATCGCAAAATCAAGCTCCGACTTCACCAAGTCAAGAAACTTGTGAAGAAAACACACTCTACTATTTGGCAAGAGGTAGAGGATGAAGAAATAGGAAGTTGGTAGACTTTAGAATTGGATTTCTCACTTGTTTTCATCAATCACCATTGATGAAGAATGGTTTTCTTCTTTAGTTCAAGGAAGAAGAAGAAGAAAATGATATGATAAGAATAATTAAAATAGAAAAGAAAATCCATTCTTATCATAAGCAAACCATGGTTAGGTGTAGAGAATTAACTAAGGTTAGATGAGTGGTTAGGGTTAGAGAAGAGACAAGAATGGTGGACTTGTTCAAAGCTTCAAGAAGCTTCAAATAAAACAAAACTAGCAACCATTCTTTTCTCTTTATCTTTTCTAAATGAAATAAATAGATAAATAAATAAGAAAAGGAAATGAAACCCTAACCACTTAAGTAACCATGGTTTAATTCTTTACACAAACCCAAACTAGCATGTATCATCAAACATGATACAATCAAGTGCACAAAACTATATCGAATATACAATATGCACTTCCGAGCGAGAAAATCCATTTAAAGTGAACCGATACTAGTTAATGCAAAGTAATATATCAAATATATAATTATGCATTAAATAATTAAATCAACACTTGATTCAATGATCCGGTCATGTCGCACACAACCGACTAGTATACAATGTATCGGCTTATCGAATCAATCCTCGATTCGATAACTAGGTTATATCGCATACAACCATTCGACACATTCATCGCGAGAATAGAATACGGTATCACATACACGCATTATTCTCGGTCCCGCACATATCTCATATGCGCTCCTATTTCATTTCGCTTGAACCAGGAAACCTCTGTGTAGGACTCTAAAGACTCGTCAATACGCCGGCAGCAGGTGATGATCATATCAAGCACCCACAAGCCGCAAGCGGTCTGCTAAACGTAACGGCCACCCGGGTATTGAGCGATCTGAAGATCGACGAGCAAGCCCGCTCACACTCTAGCGAATCCAACCAGTAACACTACCGTACAGTCCGGTCTGATCGTCTGATATGTCGCATATCTCGCCTAGGGGTGGTAAACGTCAGACCCCAATAGCTCGATAAGTCGTGTCGATATGAGGTCTATAACAATTCGAGAAACTACTGGTAACACTTACCGGTAAATCTCAGCAACCCTGGCCAGGGATTTCCTGTTATAGCCAATCGAACACAGCGCAACATCAACTCCCTATACCGGGAGAGACGAATCCCCTCCTATCGCTCATTGCCTCCATGTGACTCGGGACTGTACCCAAAAACCACCATTTTGCACGCCCTCTTGGACGTGGTAAGATGGAAATCAAAGCAAAGTGGGAACCACACAAGACTCTATGACGATCTCGGGTCAACAGACTACTCTGTACCAGTGTCACCAGAGAACTGCCATCTGACGTGAGGTATAATACCATCTGGGAGTTCTCGGCGAGTCCGTCCAGTGTACCCAGTCTCTACTGAGCACCCGTATATCATCTCTGATGTCAAACACCGATGGATATGGGATCATCCATCGCCCATCTGTATGGGTCGAGAAGGTATACGCTAGTCTACTCTGGTATATCGATGCCCCGTCTCGATATACCCTCGACTAGGGACTTTGAAGGATGTACTTATGGACTACCATGTCCCCACTAGTATGATCCGCATCATAGTCCAGGTAGTCAAGCACACATCCTAAGGGCTTTACCAACATGTAACAGAGAGACAATCAGTGTACACGTTAAGGTAAAGGTCAACCAGATAGCATACTATCATGTCGAGCAAGAAAGTCCTCCCTATATATGTCCCAGCATCCACTACAATATACATCCAATGTACAGTAATGGCCTCTAGGGCATACATATAACTAACAATCTCCCACTTGCACCAGGGCCATCTTTAGCAGTCGTTGTAGTATCTCATACTCAACCATCCCATAAAAGTCTCTCTCAGGGAAAAGGCCTTTCGTAAGTGGATCCGCTGTGCTGTCCTCTGAGTCTACTCTCCTATCCTCGATCTCCCTGGAGATCAACCATCTCCATGATCAGGTGACACTGCCTTAGAATATGTCTGGATCCCTGATGGGACCGACGTTCCTTGTCATAAGCCACCACTCCATTGTCTCACAATGGTTGGAACGTAGTTCATCTCATGGACCAATATACACCCAAACAGCCTCTCTGGTAGCGTCTTAAGTAGCGATGTATCCAGCCTTTATCGTCTAGTATGCCATGGTATCTAGCTTGGAACTCTTCCAACATACCGTCCCTTTACTGAGGGTAAAGACAATGCCTGCGACTGACATTCAGTCGTGTTTATCATCCTGGAACCCTTCCAGTGATTCTCCCCAGGATTGATTGATACCATCTCACTACAACTAGTGAGAATCCTAACATCCAATTAAATCTATCTCATAGTTCCAAAACTCAGGATTTAGGAGGTATCATTTTGATCCTATATGGAGAATCCATGTGATAAACGGAGATTGATCAAGCGTAGCATAAGAAACTCCTTTCTTATCAAGAGTATGTCATCCACGTACTCTACGAGGATCGTCACCATACTCCCTACTACCTTTTTGTTTATACAAGGTTCATCTACCATTTTGATGATGTCAACTTCTTTGACTAATTCATCAAAACAGATGTTCCAACTCCACGATGCCTGCTTTATCCTATAAAGCATCTTGCACACGTTTCCGCTGCTCCCACTATCTACGAAGCCCTCTGGCTGTGTACTTATAGACGCTTTCTTCTAAAACATCATTTAGAAAAGCAGTCAAGACACCCAACCACCAGATATCGCAGTCATGGTATGTAGCCGTGACAAGTAGGATCTGGATGGACTTAAGCATAGCTACTTGAAAAGGTTTCATCATTATCCACACCTGGTCAATGATGCAAACTTTTAACAAGTCTAGCTTTGAAAGTCTCAACTTTTCCATGTGCACCAAGTAATCTTCTCAAGATATACCAGCTCCTGATGGGGATTTAACCCTTCAGATATAGCAACCAAAGTACATACTTTGTTGGTGTATAAGGATTCCATCTCAGATCGATAAACATCCAGCCATTCTTACAGAGTCTCACTCTTGATGGCCAGCTCGAAACTAGTTGGGTCATCATCTCATGATGCATTCCTCGCTCCCACTGTCATAGAGAAACCGAAGTATCTCTCAGGTGGGTGAGGAACCCTACTAGATCGGCGGAGAGGCTGAGGTTCGTTGGTTTCTACTGAATCCTCTGGTTGTACCAAATCATCTGATGTAGTTTGTATAGCTGGAACACTTCCAGTTCTACATAACAGACCTTGCCTCGAGCTTGTTCGAATTTTGCTTTTAGACATAGGCCGGACAACCCCAAATCTTAACTAGCTTAAGACATGGGCTCTTCCCTTTCCATATCTCATATGGAGTGGTAGGCAACTGATTTGATTCGAACCTATTCAATAGGTATGCAGCTTCTTAAGTGCATAACCCCTAAAAGGAAATAGGTAACTCAGTAATACTCATCATAGAGCACACCATATCATATAGGGTGTGATTGCTCCGCCCCGATATACCATCGTGCTATGGTGTATTCAGAGGAGTAATGCCGAGAGAGAATCTCATTCTCCTTTAGAATAGTCCAGGATTTCCGTGCTCAAGTATTCTCCTCTTTGATCACATCAAAGGACATAATACTTATACCCGTATTTGGTTCTCTACTTCTAACTTATATTCTGTGAATATCTCAAAAGGTTCGGACTTGCGTTTCAACAAGAACATATGTCTGAATCTAAAGAGATTATCAGAGAATGTAATGAAGTATTAAGAACCTGTCCTGGCATATGTAGACTGGGGACCTACATACATCAACATGTATCATCCCAAGAGTTCACTAACTCTTTCTCTGTTTCCAATAAACAGAGCTGTGGTCATCTTATCTTTGTGACATGACTGGCGAGTTTTACAAGATGTAAATTCAAACTGATTTAAATATGCATCTAAATGTAACTCAGCCAGTCGGGTCGCATTGATTTGACCTAGTCTACAATACCTCAAGAAGGATTCATTCATTTCTGAACTCTTCCTCTTGTGTGTGTTCTGTATACTAAAGAACTGTAGTTTGATTTAGAACGTCAATGCTTTTAGATAACGTGCCTGAACCGATCAACTTTTGATATAGGAAATGTTCAAAACATTATCCAACTATACAAAATTTTATCATTTCTTTACTAATAAAGAGATAGATATGATTTTGTATATCAGGTTCGGTATCTAATAACATTTGTTCAGAATCAATGTATTCGTAATACAGGGTGACAGTGACCAACAGACTTGGCTGCAACACTTGCCCCATTTTCTGTCTCATGAAACTTATCACCCGTTCTCAGTTCTCTACCTTTCTGTAGCCCTATGTAACAGATTACACATCTGGGATCCTGATCCGGTATCATATACCCAGGATGTAGAGGATACAGAGAAACAGTTCTTTGTAACGAACACACCCGAAGATGATGCATCAGCATGCACTCTCTTCGTTTGGGCGGCACGGGAAATCTGGTATTCCCCAATTTCCTGCTCTGTCTTATAACAATTATAAGGTGGAGCGGGACCAACGTTCCCCAGCTCAGTATAACAAGCGGGTTCGGTCAATGTTCCGTATTATTATCTTGATTAAGGCGTGATAAGGTCGCTACCTGGAGAGAGAGAGAAGAAAACACTCAGCGTGCGCTCTTGCAAGAATAGATTGGTTATTATTTTATCTAATCAGGATGGCTCCCACTGCTTTTTATCAAATCTTCCTTCAAACCCTAAAAGGAAAGACTAGCCGGGATTAATTACACACTACAAGTTCGCCAATCTTTCAGCCAGGCCAGTGTCGGTACTTTGAGGAAGGTCCCCCGTGCTTTCGCACGAACCTAATTAATGTAAACCTCATTTTCCCAGAGGCGTAACCTAGTTAACACCTTTCTAGACACCTACTTGATCGTCTAATTGTAATGTGTAAAACTCTCCCAGGAGTAACTCTTACTCGCAGCGGGTATCGGGATCCAACTATCTCATAGAAGGTATGCAATCTCATTGCAAATTTCAACACTTGAAATTCCCGATAATATTTTGCCCCTAGCACCCTATGACCTTGACGGAGGTCAACAAACCATAGGCTACTAGTCAAGTTCAACCCGTCATTTCTTGATCGAATTAAACCCACCCGCATGACCCTTGACGGAGGTCAACAAGGCCGCACGACTACCCTAACTCAATCTGCATCATATGCATAAGCAGATAAATACTAGTTAGCTACCGCACACTACGCCTTGACGGAGGTCAACAAACGTAGCACGAATACTAAATAGGACTTATCTGAAATGACGGAGGGCTACGACAGGTTTTTCTGAAAACCTATTGCGTAATGAACTTGATATCGTTGTAGGATCGAATGAATTTTGAAATGGAGTGTTTTTGAGGCTTTTCTAGTTTTGCTAAAGGAGTCACTCCCGGTGAAGGGATCGTCGGTCCTTTCCTCGTCGAATGAGGTGCGGGATATATCATATATATCGCTGTGCAAAGAAAAAACACTTAAAAGCAATCAAAAGACAAACCGAGTGTGTAGCATCTGCCAGTTATTGCTAAAGGAGTCACTCCCGGTGAAGGGATCTCGGTCCTTTCCTCATCGAATAAGGTGCAGGATATATCATATATACCGCTGTGCAAAGCAAGAACTGTAGCTACCTGTTTTATTTTGAAATTCGATTCTACAACATCTTAGGTTTCTTTTATTTCATTAATCACATTAATGAAGTCCCATCATTTAAGTACCTAAACATCACAGATAAATACGACGTACACTTATGCCATCCGCATTCGCCTCGATGTCCCCTCGTGCACCGTTAGGTTAGGTAACTAACGGCAGAGCGGGGCAGGGCTAGCGCGGGTGTAAAACATAAGTAACGTCTATATAATATATCATATATACTATATACTGTATCTATCACAGAACATCACATGATCACATCACAGATATCGCAGCAGAAGAATTATATGAAATATTGGATATACTAGGACGTCCGTGTTTTCAATACGAGCCAGTATAAAACACGGATTCCACGGTCGCGATGAATAGCCAAACCCACACCCCTAGACCCCTACGAGAGCGGCAAGCAACCCTACCAATTCTAGAGTTAGGAGACCCGGACTCGACTCCTCGAGTTGGTCTCCCACTGGACTCCAGAACCCGGTTACTTGTGCCCTCCTTCTTGGGTCTATCCTAGTGCGGAAAAGTAAATAATATACAGAGGGTGACATCTTCCGCAACCTGGAAGTGCCCCAATAAAAGAATATTACATACAAGTTTTTACATGAATGAAAATGAAAAACACTCATCTCACATAAAAACCCCCGGCTATTCAAACACGACGATCCAATATAACATATCCAGCAACACATAACATCACATGTCATCAACGTAAGTAAATATGTCCATCCCAATTGTCGTTGACATATAGCAACGAAACCGGCGATATCACATATTACACTTACGGTCACAGAAAAGAAAGTGAAAAACTACAACAGTTGGAATCCGCAACCACCTCAGACATCGCATGCCTGACCAAATGAATTTCTTTGACATCGCATGCCTAACAATTATAAACCCCGCATTTTAGTCTCATCATTGAAAACACTTTTCAATATTAAGTCGGGTAATTCAACAAGATTCCCGAAAAACTGATCGAATGCTCGTCGCAAACTTTAGTAGGCGGCCGCACCCCTGATACCGTCGATGGAGTGCACCAAGGCGGAACACCACTACCGCGAGCACCCGAACGGATGCTTTCGGCGACGGGGTTCTCCTACAGTCACTTGGTCGAGGCTATGGAGTGAGGATGTCTATTAAGTTTACCTGGCGAGTATCCGCGTACGCTACGTGATTGCGACGGACTTTTGATCACATCAAAATTCCGTGGCAACCGATCAAGTGAGACTAAACTGCTATGTTTATAACATTCATTCGGTTATCTCATAACTTCTTGTGAATTCCAATTATTGTATCCCATTCCGGATAAATAGAAAATGTCAAACATTCCGATCGAACAATCGAACACCCAAGTTTTCCCGATACAGATCAACACATGAAATATGAGTCTAACAACATTCAGTTCGTGCCTCAGTACCAACGGTCCAGCCGTAGAAGGGTCAAGCCAACGCCTCACATGTGGCACGCCGTACTGCCCCAAACCCGAAGGTTCAAAGGGCAGTTCAAGACGGTCACATAATCGAGTTAAGGTTTGTTGTCTTCTAGAGGGACCATCGCGTTACTTGCACTACTTAGAACGTCGTTAAACTACGGAAAAATCCAACACTTGGAAATTTCCCGATAGGGGAAAAATTGGGTATTTATATCCGGTCGAACTTTTTAACATATTCTAATATTTATCCGGAAAGCCTCATAGACAAAATTTGATACTCCGATCGAAACACCGAATCCCCAAAACAACCCCAGAAAATTCAACTCTTGAATAAATATTAAAAATTCCCAGAAAAATTAGCATCTGAAAACATGAATTACTGTGCAGAAAGGGGAGGATGACGTCACCATGTTGCCGCGGAACCGCCGCAGAAGCAAGGCTTCTGCCGCGGTTCCGCCGCCGTTTATACTGTTCATGAAAATATTTTTGCGCCGTAATTCTTATATTTCCCTGCTGAATTTTTTAGCAATTTTTAATTTGGAAAAATCCCAGTTTTTGAAAAAAGGACAGAGAGCTATTTTGGGTTCTAAATTTCGGTTCGATCGGACTTCAAATTGCGTCTAGACTTCGCCTAAGACTCTAGCTAGGCTCTGATACCACTGTAGGGTTCCTAGGCACTCTAGTGAGGTCTCACAATGCATCAACCATGCCAATTTCAAAAAATCTAGGTGCCGAGAGACCCGACTACGGATCGTCGGCTAGAAGTTTAGGCGAAAAGTAAACTAGTTAACACTTAACTAATGAGAAAACGGAAATACAACCTTTGTAGATCCGGTGCTCCACCTCCATAGCTCCGCAACGAAGTCCCCTCGCTGTCCAAATGAATTCCCGGGCTCTAGCGTCGGCTTCGTCAGAGAAATGGCGAGCTAGGTCGTCGATGTCCATGCCGAAGATGATCTACGTCGAGGCATCGCAAAATCAAGCTCCGACTTCACCAAGTCAAGAAACTTGTGAAGAAAACACACTCTACTACTTGCCAAGAGGTAAAGGATGAAAAAATAGGAAGTGGGTAGACTTTAGAATTGGATTTCTCACTTGTTTTCATCAATCACCATTGATGAAGAATGGTTTTCTTCTTTAGTTCAAGGAAGAAGAATAAGAAAATGATATGATAAGAGTAATTAAAATAGAAAAGAAAATCCATTCTTATCATAAGCAAACCATGGTTAGGTGTAGAGAATTAACTAAGGTTAGATGAGTGGTTAGGGTTAGAGAAGAGACAAGAATGGTGGACTTGTTCAAAGCTTCAAGAAGCTTCAAATAAAACAAAACTAGCAACCATTCTTTTCTCTTTATCTTTTCTAAATGAAATAAATAGATAAATAAATAAGAAAAGGAAATGAAACCCTAACCACTTAAGTAACCATGGTTTAATTCTTTACACAAACCCAAACTAGCATGTATCATCAAACATGATACAATCAAGTGCACAAAACTATATCGAATATACAATGTGCACTTCCGAGCGAGAAAATCCATTTAAAGTGAACCGATACTAGTTAATGCAAAGTAATATATCAAATATATAATTATGCATTAAATAATTAAATCAACACTTGATTCAATGATCCGGTCATGTCGCACACAACCGACTAGTATACAATGTATCGGCTTATCGAATCAATCCTCGATTCGATAACTAGATTATATCGCATACAACCATTCGACACATTCATCGCGAGAATAGAATACGGTATCACATACACGCATTATTCTCGGTCCCGAACATATCTCATATGCGCTCCTATTTCATTTCGCTTGAACCAGGAAACCTCTGTGTAGGACTCTAAAGACTCGTCAATACGCCGGCAGCAGGTGATGATCATATCAAGCACCCACAAGCCGCAAGCGGTCTGCTAAACGTAACGGCCACCCGGGTATTGAGCGATCTGAAGATCGACGAGCAAGCCCGCTCACACTCCAGCGAATCCAACCAGTAACACTACCGTACAGTCCGGTCTGATCGTCTGATATGTCGCATATCTCGCCTAGGGGTGGTAAACGTCAGACCCCAATAGCTCGATAAGTCGTGTCGATATGAGGTCTATAACAATTCGAGAAACTACTGGTAACACTTACCGGTAAATCTCAGCAACCCTGGCCAGGGATTTCCTGTTATAGCCAATCGAACACAGCGCAACATCAACTCCCTATACCGGGAGAGACGAATCCCCTCCTATCGCTCATTGCCTCCATGTGACTCGGGACTGTACCCAAAAACCACCGTTTTGCACGCCCTCTTGGACGTGGTAAGATGGAAATCAAAGCAAAGTGGGAACCACACAAGACTCTATGACGATCTCGGGTCAACAGACTACTCTGTACCAGTGTCACCAGAGAACTGCCATCTGACGTGAGGTATAATACCATCTGGGAGTTCTCGGCGAGTCCGTCCAGTGTACCCAGTCTCTACTGAGCACCCGTATATCATCTCTGATGTCAAACACCAATGGATATGGGATCATCCATCGCCCATCTGTATGGGTCGAGAAGGTATACGCTAGTCTACTCTGGTATATCGATGCCCCGTCTCGATATACCCTCGACTAGGGACTTTGAAGGATGTACTTATGGACTACCATGTCCCCACTAGTATGATCCGCATCATAGTCCAGGTAGTCAAGCACACATCCTAAGGGCTTTACCAACATGTAACAGAGAGACAATCAGTGTACACGTTAAGGTAAAGGTCAACCAGATAGCATACTATCATGTCGAGCAAGAAAGTCCTCCCTATATATGTCCCAGCATCCACTACAATATACATCCAATATACAGTAATGGCCTCTAGGGCATACATATAACTAACAGCATGGTGATGCTTCTGCTTCAGGTGCGTTTGTAACTGAAAACTGTTTTTCTATAAACTCTGCTTCCTGGGTATTGGATACCGGTTCAGGTTCTCACATTTGCAATTCTATGCAGGGGCTGAGAAATAGCAAGGTTTTGAGGACAGGTGACCATACTCTCCACGTTGGAAATGGTTCCAATGTACATACAGTCGCAGTGGGAGAGTATCACTTGGGGTTGCCATCTGGATGTATTTTGATTTTGAATCCATGTTATTTTTTACCAAGTATGCTATGTAATATAATATCCGTTTCTTTGTTGGACAATGAATGGTATAATTTTGTGTTGCAGAACAATGTTATGAACATTCACCTAAATCAAATGTTGGTTGGGTATAGTACGCTTAATAATGGAATATATGTCCTAAATCAACACACAGTTTTCAGTATACAACACACTAATAAAAGAAAACTTTCAGAATTAAATGAAGCTTTTCTTTGGCATTGTAGACTTGGTCATATTAACGAAACAAGACTAAACAAGTTACATAAAGATGGATATTTAAACTCTTTTGAATACAAATCTTATGCGACTTGCCAGTCTTGTATCAAGGGTAAAATGACCAAAACTCCGTTTACCGGACACGGAGAAAGAGCTACTCAGCTCCTTGGCCTCATACATAGTGATGTATGTGGGCCAATGTCTACACAGGCTAGAGGCGGTTTTTCATACTTCATTACATTCACCGACGATTTCTCAAGATTCGGTCATGTATTTTTATTAAAGCACAAGTCCGACGCTTTCGAGAAATTCATTGAATATAAACAAGAAGTAGAAAAACAAACCGGCTTAAGTATTAAGATGCTTCGATCAGATCGAGGTGGAGAGTATCTCAGTACAGAATTTGCAAACTTCCTAAAAGAGAATGGGATTCTCTCTCAGCTCACTCCTCCTTACACACCACAGCACAACGGGGTGTCAGAACGACGGAATAGGACCCTATTAGATATGGTCCGGTCCATGATGAGTGACGCTGAGTTACCAGTCTCGTTTTGGGGGCATGCATTGGAGACTGCAGCGTATCTGCTAAACAGGGTTCCAACCAAAGCCGTGTCTACCACGCCATATGAGATATGGAATGGGAAAAGACCATCTCTTAAGAGAATTAAGATTTGGGGTTGCCCGGCCTATGTTAAAAAGCAGAATCCGGACAAACTCGAGACACGGTCGGTCATGTGTAACTTTGTGGGATATCCAAAGAATTCTTATGGATATCTATTCTACCACAAAGAGGAACAAAAAGTGTTCGTTTCTCAACATGCCACATTCTTAGAAAAAGAGTTTTTCACAAACAAAGATGATGGCAAGGTAGTAGATCTAGAAGAGGTTCTAGAGACACAAACTATAAATGACGATTTGGTTGAACCGGCTGTTGCAGCAGAAACTGAAGAACCTCGGCCACTCCGTAGGTCTGGTAGGACTTCTCGCCCACCGGAGAGGTACTACGGTTTCCTCATTGATGGTGACAGAGAAGATTGCATCATGGATGATGATGATCCTACCAGTTTTCAGCAAGCTATCACGAGTGGTGACTCTGTGAAGTGGCTGGATGCCATGAGATCCGAAATGGAGTCTATGTACACCAACAAAGTATGGACTTTGGACGTTGTACCCCCTGGGGTAAAACCTGTAGGGTGCAAATGGATCTTTAAAAGAAAGATTGGTGTAGATGGGCAGGTAGAGACCTATAAGGCAAGACTTGTAGCGAAAGGTTTTCGTCAAAGACCAGGTATGGACTATGACGAAACTTTTTCGCCCGTAGTCATGCTTAAATCCATTCGGATCCTACTTGCTATTGCTGCTCACTACGACTATGAAATCTGGCAGATGGACGTTAAAACAGCATTTCTAAATGGAGATTTAGAAGAATGCGTTTATATGGATCAGCCAGAGGGCTTCATTGACAGTGGGAGCAGCGAAAAAGCATGTAGACTGCTTAAATCCATATATGGGTTAAAGCAGGCATCTCGGAGTTGGAACATCTGTTTCGATGATGTTATCAAAGAGTTTGATTTCATCAAAAATCCAGATGAACCTTGTGTTTATAAGAAGGCTGTCGGAAGAGCTGTCACATTCCTCGTATTGTACGTGGATGATATTCTTCTGATAGGAAATGATATTCCTATGCTACAGTCGGTCAAATCATTCCTATCACTAAGGTTCTCCATGAAGGACCTGGGTGATGCCACATACATCCTGGGCATACGGATCTATAGGGATAGATCCAAAAAGTTATTGGGATTGTCCCAAACCAGGTACATCAACACCATCCTAAAAAGGTTTAGTATGGAAGACTCCAAGCGGGGTGCCTTACCCGCTTGCCATGGTGTCACTCTCTCCAAGGATTCTTGTCCAAAGACCGATGAAGAGAGAGCTCGCATGAGCATTATACCCTATGCCTCGGCAGTAGGATCTATAATGTATGCGATGTTATGTACACGCCCAGATGTAGCTTATGCACTCAGTGTTGTAAGCAGGTATCAATCCAACCCAGGGGAGAACCACTGGACAGCTGTGAAGAACATTCTTAAGTACTTACGAAGGACTAAAGAATTGTTCTTGGTGTATGGTAATACAGATCTTCAAATGGAGGCATTTACCGATTCGAGCTTCCAGAGCGATAAGGATGACAGCAAATCTATCTCAGGGTTTGTATTTACCCTCAATGGAGGGGCGGTAAGTTGGAAGAGTTCCAAACAGGATACCGTTGCAGAATCTACGATGGAGGCTGAGTACATTGCTGCAAATGATGCCGCCAAGGAAGCCGTCTGGATGAAGAAGTTCGTCTCGGAGCTAGGAGTAGTTCCAACCATTATTGATCCAATACCTTTGTATTGTGACAATAATGGGGCGATGGCGTTAACCAAGGAGCCCAGATCCCATCAACGGTCCAGACACATCCTGAGGCGCTTTCATTTGATCCGGGAGATTGTAGATCGCCGCGAGATCGAGATTAAGAGAGTAGACACAAAGAACAACGCCGCGGATCCATTCACCAAGGCCCTCCCTCAGCCGCAGCATGAGCGACTTTTTGAGATGTTGGGTATGAGATACGCCAATAACTGGCCTTAGTGCAATTGGGAGATTGTTGGATATATGTATGCCCTAAAGGCCATTATGTGATAGTCGATGTATCTATACATGTATATATATTCAGTTTGCATTCTTGCTCGACATGATAGTATGCTATCTGGTTCTTGTTTATCTGACATGTTGATTTGATCATGCTTTTATTCATTCATACATGCTGATAAAGCCCTGAGGATATCGGCTTGACTACTCTGATTATGATGGAGATCATACTAGTGGGACATCTGTAGTCTATAAGCATATCCTGGAACGCCCCTAGTCGTAGGTATATCGAGACGGGGCATCGATATACCAGAGTAGACTAGCGTATATGATACTAGACCCATACGATGGGTGATGGATGTTCCCACATTCATCGATGTTTGACATCAAGATCATATACGGGTGCTCAGTGGTGACTGGGTACACTGGACGGACTCACCGAGAACTCCTATATGGAATTATATCTATCGTCGGATAGCAGTTCTCAGGTGACACTGGTACAGGTTAGTCTGTAGACCCGAGATCGTCATGGAGTCTTGTGTGTTCTCCAACTGTACTTTGATTGCCACCCTACCACGGCTCTACTGAGTCGTGCAAACAGGTGGCCGTTGGGTACAGTCCCGAGACACACGAAGACGATGAGCGATAGGAGGGGTTTCGTCTCTCCCGATATTGGGAGTTGATGCTGTGCTGTGCCCGACTGGTTATAACAGCAAGTCCCTGGCCAGGGCTGCTGAGATTTGCTGATAAGTGTTATCAGTAGTTTCTCGATCTGTTATAGACCATTCACCGGCATGACTTATTGAGTTATTGGGGTCGACGTGACCATCCCTAGGCTCGATATGCAGCATATCTGACGAAGAGACCGGACTGTACGGTAGTGTTGCCGGATGGCTCGACGGGAGTTGTAGCAGGTTCGCTTGTTGTCTTCTGATCGCTCAATACCCGGGTGGCCGTTACGTTTAGCTGATCGCTTGCGGCTTGAGGGTACCTGATATGATCATCACCCTCTGCCGGCGTATTGACGAGTCTTAGAGTCCCACAAAGGAGTTACCCAGTCCAGGCGAAACGTTGTGGTGCGCGTATGCGATATGCGCTTGCACCCGATTGAAATGTGCGTATATGATACCAAACATTGATCGGGTGGCCTGCTTTTGGTGGGGTCATATGAGATATGACCGGATTGATAAATTAAGTGTTGATTTATCATTTAACCATTAGTTTTCTCACTTGAAACCTTTCTAGGGTTTGATAGATGTATGCATGCATGCATGTGTTTCTTTCTTCCTTTCTAGTTTCATGCACATGTAGATATGCATACATGTATACATACATACACCCATCCATCATGGTTGATTGCATATGAAATGGTGGAAATATAAGACTCACACCATAGATTAAATAATGGATTATTATTTAATTTTGGTTTTAAAGTAAAATGAAAAAGAAAAGGATAATCATTCTTGATTCTACACTCTTCTTCTAACCTAACATATCTCAACTACCACTAACCTATGGTTATCCTTCTCTTTATCATTTAAAACCCAAGTTAAACTAACTATCCATCATTTTAATCATGGTTGAAGTTAAGAAGGAAATAAATATATATAGTGATATATATATTTCATTTTCTTCTTAACTCAAAGGTTATCTTTTTACACCTCTTGCTAAAATTAGCCACCATCTTCATCCTCCTTCATCTTTTCCTCTCTAGTTTCTTCTAGTGAGTTAAATACAACTAAAGAAAGGTTTTTGAAGTGAGATTACAAACCACAACATCATTCTACTCAAGTCTAGCCAACTTGATTAGAGTGTTTCCTTCGGTTTTCCAAAGTAGCGAGCTTGGACGGAGTATTCCGTGGTGGATCGTCGTGGACGCAAGGAAACTTCAAGAGGACCTCGATTCAACACCCAAGACACCAAGGAGTCTAGCAAAGGGGAGCTACAAAGGTTGTAGCCTTCAAACCCTAATCTTTATTAGCTTAATGTTTTATAACCCTAATTTTCTAGGATCGATCCCTTTGCATGTTAGTTTAGCACCGTAAAAATTAAAACTTTGGGTCATGTGATGCTTCAAAACTCTTCATAGGGTGCTAGACTAACCTTACAGGGATACGGCCAGTTCTCAAGGAAATGCTGTGCTGAAAACACAGATGTCCAGAAAACGAGAAAAGATTATACAATGGTACCAGCCTCCGTATAGTTCGAATTCCTTAGGGATTCTTAATTGGAGCTGAGCTAACCATAGCCCAAAGTCGTATCTCTTTGGTTAATAAGATCTAAAAGGTTTATCGATCCCAGGGGGTACAGATCCATAATAGACATATAGAAATTATTGTACGGCAAGTAACATCAAAAGTGTTGGTTTCAGAAGATAGAATGTCTAATGTTTTTTCGCCCGGAGAATTAATCGGATTGTTGCGAGCGGAATGAGCAGGGCGTGCTTTAGACGAAGCGATCTGTTATCGGGCAATTTTATTGGGAATAATGAGGGCATCTCTTAATACTCAAAGTTTCATATTCGAAGCAAGTTTTCAAGAAACTACTAGAGTTTTAGCAAAAGCTGCTCTACGGGGCCGTATTGATTGGTTGAAGGGTCTGAAAGAAAATGTTGGTATAGGCGAGATCGGAAGAGACCTTGAGCAGGTTCCTTCCAAGACACTGCGGCGATGAGATTTGGAACGAGGATCAGTTGTGTCACGAGTATTCTGAGGGCCGGAGGCCGACACTAATGACGTGCTGCTTTACGAGTGGTCATGATAATCGGTCGAGAGATGACCAGAGGAGTGCTAGAGCGGAATCGTTCCCGTCAGCACACCTGACCGATCCGATGAGCCGATGGATTGCGAGATTGGTAATCCGAAGAGAAATGAGGACCCAGAGACAGAGGACGCCAGACCGTGAGTAGGAAGCAAGGGATGTTCTTGCTCTCTCAGTTTTGGGCGCACCGATATTTTTCGACATTGTAGGAGATGTACCTCAATATCATTTGTTGCGATTTGCGTTTGTGATCCGAGTATCATGCTTATATCCCTTGGATTTGAGTTTTATGATGTTGTTTTCGTGCACCATAGATGCACCTACTGGGTATTTACATTTCTGTGCATAGTTATTGCACTTGATATATATTTTATACACTGTTGTATTGATTTGCGATTTGTGCATACCTATTGCACCTTATGTCGATTTTGTGCCTTGGTAGCACGTGTTTATGATTTCGTGGATTTCTTACGGTTGATTTGATTTTGTGCATGTGTTACGCCCTTGATTTGATTTTTGCACTCGGTATAGCTCAAATGGGTTTGCAGTGCATTGATACGGATTTTGTGCACATAGTTGCAAACGTTTTTCGATTTTATACACCTTGGTACACTCGGTGTTGTTTTTATACGCATTTAAGTTATTGATGCATTTTCATGCACTGGATGTACTATATTTGTATTTCGTGCACTAGATGCACTGGATTTGTATTTTGTGTATTGTTGCACCAGATTCGTATTTCGTGCCTTTGATGCATTAGATTTGCATTTCATGCGTTTGTTGCACCGGATAGGTAATTCGTGCATTAGTTGCACTAGATTGATACTTCGTACATTGGTTGCACCGATTTTTGTATTTGGGCATTCGTTTTACCCGATTTATGTTTTTGTGTGTGTTGCATTTGATGTTCGTTTTCACGCGTGTTACTGCACTAGATGCTTTTACGGACCCGACGCGCTTGGGTTGGATTTTTGCGCCCATTAGGCGCTTGACTTTGGATTTAGTGCGCATCGGATGCACTCGAGTGAGATTTTACTCGTGCATGTTGGATGCCCTTGATTTAGATTTTATCCGTGCATATTGGATGCGATTTCATTCGTACGAGACGGATGCACTCGATTTGGATTTTCGCGCATGTTGGGCGCAAGATATGAGATGTGATTTTGTGCACACCGGATGCACCCGATTGGGAATTTTATTGTACATGTTAGATGTACTGGACAGATCTTGTCGTGCATACCCGTTGCACTGGACATATGCTTTTGTGAACACCCGTTGCACTTAGATTGGTTTTGTGCACATTCGTAGCACTTGTATTTGGCTTTGATTTCCGTGCGCACCAGACGTACGTGATTTTCGCATACGCCTTTCGAGGCTGATTTTGCTCTTGAGCACCATGTTTTCGTGATGGGCACTATACTGTGTAGCAGCCGAGCAGGACTGATCTGAGGACAGTACCTGAGTACTTTGCATGCATAAAAGGTTTAACCAGAGGTTTTAAAAAAGGAGTTATAGTCTCGTTATTTCCTACGTGTCCGTGAGTGACACGAACACTAAAAAGGAAAACCTTTTGGGATATTTCAAAACGGCGGAACGTATATTTGAGCAAAACATATATGAATGTATATTTACCACTTTACAAATGAGCATCCGTCACTTGTGCCGTGAGTTACGCATAACACGACGATTCAGGAAGGATTTTTTTTACATGTGTTTTATTCTGTTTTTGAACGATGCGTACTATATACATATTATCGCATTTGACTAGTGTATATTGGATTTCAATAGTGGATTTCGAGATCTGTATCTCCAATGTAACTCCGATGATATCCGTGCAAATCCGATGATTTGCGTGACGGTTGACGGAGTTCGATTTTGAGTTCGTACATGTTTTCAGGCGCACGCGATGTACTGTGGTATTTCGATATCTTCGTGTTTTTGGAGCCCCGTTGATTAAAGTTTATTATTGAAATGTTTTAGTATTTGGGGGTTTAAATTTAAATTCGGGGACCGAATTTATTGAAGGGGGGAAGATTGTAACATTTCAGAAAATATAAAATAATATTTTTGGAATTTAATATTAAAATAATATATTTCCCGAAAACTGCCCGATTTGCGAAATTGGGGTTTTCGAAAATGGGGTATAAATATATACCAATAATTGTGAAATAGTTGGAAATTTAAAATGATTTATTCATTTAAAAATATATTTAACGAATTTGGCATTTTTATAATTTATTATATGCGTTTTGGATAAAAATTGATTAGTGCACTTCTAATCGCGATTAAGCCAAATTCGTGTTTCTACATTTTTCCATGGTAAGTGCACCATGACATATTTTATTTGGTTACGTGTTTCCTTTGTGTTGTTTTAGTTATGGTTGGTTTTATTCTTTTGGTGAGAAAAGAATGAAATGAGAGGAATGATTGAGGAGAGAGAGGGGGGGACATAATGATGTTAGGACCATGCTATGAAAGAGAGTGTGGGTGAGATTAAGAGAGAGACAGGGAGAGGGCTGCACATTCTTTCCCCCCCCCACCATTTTCTTTCTCCTTCTTCATCTTCATGCTCAATCTTCTACCCTCATGACCCATCTCAAAATATTCACCAAAACCCTATACCCTTTCACAAAAAACGATCACCTCTTCATCCTCTACACAATGGACCAAGAAAAGTTGGATTTTGATGACATTGGGAAGCTAGGGTTTTCTTGAGTTGTCCCAAATAAGGTATAACTTCTCCCGTTTAGTTTAGTTTGAGATTTCTTGTATTTTAGTTTAGTTTAGAAGTTGTTTGATGGTGGATTTGTGAATTTGGAAAATTCTAGAGAAGGGTTTGAGAAATTGTGTGGAATTGACGATGGGTAGCGACTGTTAACAAGGCTTGAGTAGTGTTTTCACTGGACTAGAACAATGAATATGGATTTAGGGATTTCACCCATGTCGGTTTAGTGACATGGTAGTGGCCTACAGGGAATCTGGGATGACCTGGAGTGTTTACGAGAAAAACAAATAATACCAGAGGCCTAATTACTACACTAGGAGACCACCCTGACGAAACGAACCCTAACAGAGCCAACTTGGCCGAGGTGGCCGAATTTGGAGGGTGTGTGGCCGGGTACTTTGTGGTGTCTGGTGCTGGGATTAGTACAGTAGCTCACGCACTCCATATACTACCCCATAGTACTGTTTGTTTATCCCCATTTTACTTGAGTCAAAATCTGGGAACACTTTGGTGTGATTTTTGACTGTGATTTCCGTATTTTGAATGCTAGGTTTTGATATTTGGATTTGTATTTGCTAGTGTTATATTCCCTAGAGGCCATTATTGTATAGTACCAGTCTGTATATTACATTTTGGAAGCTTCGGATATATACACGAATTGATGACAGTCTTGCTTGATATAGTTGTATGCTACTTGGTTTGTATCTATCTTAATATATGTATATGTTTCTTTTAACTTATCGCTAATACATAATGACAGAGTCCTTAGGATCTTTGCCAGACTACCAGCCTTGTGATGGCAGTTACACTAGTGGGGGCTGGGTAGTCAACATTCACATCCTTTTACAGGTCCCTAGTCGTAGGATTATTGAGACAGGGCATCGATACTCTAGAGTATACTAGTATATGTTAGTTATATGTATGCCCTAGAGGCCATTACTGTACATACGATGTATATTGTAGTGGATGCTTGGACATATATAGGGAGGACTTTCTTGCTCGACATGATAGTACGCTATCTGATTGCTCTTTATCTTAACTTGTACTCTGATTGTCTCTATGTTACATATTGATAAAGCCCTTAGGATGAGTACTTGACTACCAGGACTGTGATGCAGATCATACTAGTGAGGACAGTGTAGTCGCCAAGTACATCTTTCAAATGTTCCTAGTCGTGGGAGTACCGAGACAGGGCACCGATACTCCGGAGTAGACTAGCGTATGCGCTTCTTGACCCATATGATGGGCGATGGATGATCTCCTATCCATTGGTGTTTGACATCAGAGAAGGTATACGGGTGCTCAGTGGAGACTGGGTACACTGGACGGACTCGCCGAGAACTCCCAGATGGTATTATACCTCACGTCAGATGGCAATTCTCTGGTGACACTGGTACAAAGTAGTGTGTAGACCCGAGATCGTCAAAGGGTCTTGTGTGATTCCCGCTGTGCTTTGATTTCTATCATACCACGTCTAAGAGGGCGTGCAAAAAGGTGGCTTTTGGGTACAGTCCCGAATCACTTGGAGGCAATGAGCGATAGGAGGGGATTCGTCTCTCCCGGTATAGGGAGTTGATGTTGCGCTGTGTTCGATTGGCTATAACTGGAAATCCCTGGCCAGGGTTGCTGAGATTTACTGGTAAGTGTTATCAGTAGTTTCTCGAACTGTTATAGACCTCATATCGACACGACTTATCAAGCTACTGGGGTCTGACGTTTACCACCCCTAGGCGAGATATGCTACATATCAGACGACGAGACTGGACTATACGGTAGTGTTACTGACTGGATTCACAAGAGAATGTACAGGCTTGCTTGTTGATCTTCTGAGCGCTCAATACCTGGGTGGCTGTTACGTTTAGCTGACCGCTTGCAGCTTGTAGGTGTTTGATATGATCATCACCTACTGCCGGCGTATTGACGATTCTTTAGAGTCCTACACAGAGGTTTCTTGGCTCAGGCCAAATGGAGTAGGAGCACATATATGATATGTGCGGGACCGAGAACAATACGTGTATGTGATACCGTATTAGATTCTCACGATATGAGATATCGGCCGGGTATATGTGATATAGCGGGGTCATCAGATCAAGTGTTGATTCGATAGACTGATACAGATTATATTAGTCGGTTATTTGTGAAATAGCCGGATTATCGGAACAAGTGTTGATTCGATAATTTAATGTATAATTATATATTTGATATATTAAATTACATTAACTGATATAAGCTCACTAAAATATTCTTTTTCTCACACGGGTAATACATTGATATATATGCGATATTTGGTCATTGTATTATTTTATTTTGTTACAATAAATATTATATATGTGATATATAATATTATAACATGATATGGTTATTAATGCAACATGGTTTGTGGAGTTTAATTGTGGTTAGGGTTTGGATTAGGGTTAAACAAGCATGAAGCTTTCAAGAAGCTTTGACTTTGACTTTGGATATTTTGTTTAGATATTTGCTTAACTCAACCCAACCCTTCACCATAGTTAACTCTCTACATGGGTTAAGACTTCATTCTTAACCCATGGTTGCATTTCTAACCTCACCATGGTTTTCATTAGTGATCATAAATGGAATTGGATATTCTTCTTCTTCTTCCTCCTTGGAAAAAGCTTTCTCGCTTTTTGCTAGGTGATGAAAATGAGTGAGAAATAGAAAACAAATGAGATCATAAATCCTATTTCATCATCCTCATCTATCCTTGCCATTTAGACGAGGGTGTTCACTTCATTTAGTGAGTGAGAGCTTGTGTTAATGAAATTTCAAGGTAGATCATCTTTGTTATCGAAGATCGGAAGCAAGCTAGCATCTTTCTCTTCGTGGAGCCTCTCGAGAGTCTGGAACCTGATGATCGCTGTGAAGGGACCACAACATGGAGCTTATGAAGTGAAGGACTGGATCTACAAAGGTTGCAATCCCTTTCACTTAGTGTTAAAGTGTTTAACATGTTTGTTTCGCCCAATCTCTAGTTTAAGATCTTGATTTAGGGTTGTTCGGCACGTCTAAATTTTAAATCGGGCATGATTAATGCCTCGTAGACCTTGTGAGAGTGCTTAGCAACCCTACAGTGGTATCAGAGCCATGCTAGAGTTTTAGGCGAAGTCTGGGCGAAGTTTAAAGTCCGATCGAACTCCGAATACCCGCTAAAACCTAGTTTCTGGAAATTTTTTATAAATGTTGATTTTTTCGTATTAAAAATATTCAGAAAATCTTGTAGGGAAATATAGGAATTACTGTGAAGTACGGACCACTAAATCCCTCATGTGACCGCAGAACCGCGGCCTAACCACGCGTTTGGCGGCGGTTCCGCGGCCAATAATTGGAGTTGGGGCCCACAACTTCAGGAATATATTCCAGGGTCCTTTTTGATAGATCTGGGAATTTTTAATTATACTCAAGTGTTGAGTTTTCTGGGTTGTACTAGGGACTCATTGATTCGATCAGATAATTTAACTTCGTTTAAGATTTTGCCGGATAATTTTAGAACCTGTTAAAAAGTTCGAACGGATATCAATAACCCACTTTTTCCCCTGTCGAAAAATTTTCAAAAGTTGGATTTTTTCTCGAGTTTGAAAATTTTGAAAAGTCATGCAAGTAACGCGGTGGCCTCTCTAGAAGACAACAAACCTTAACTCGATTATGTGACCGTCTGAACCGCCTCTAAACCTTAGGGTTTGTGGCAGTACGGCGTTGCCACATGTGAGGCATTGGCTTGACCCTTCTACGGCTGGACCATTGGTACTGTGGCATGTGATAGATGCTTTTAAACTCCGCTCAAGTGTTGAGCTATTTGGAAAACTTGAGTGTTTGATTATTCGATCGGAAAGTTTAACATTGTCTATTTATCTGGAATGTAATACAATATTTTGAATCAACGTGTGGTTATGAGATAACTAATTTGAATGTTATAAATCTAGCAGTTTAGTCTCAGTTGATCGGTTGCCACGGGATTTTGATGCGATCAAAAGTCCGTCGCAATCACGTAGCGTATGCGGATACTCGCCGGGTAAACTTAATAGATAGTCACACCTCATCGCCCCGACCAAGTGACTGTAGGAGAACCCCGTCGCCAAAAGCATCCGTTCGGGTGCTCGCGGCAGCGGTGTTCCGCCTTAGTGCACTTCGTCGACGGTATCCGGGGGTGTGGCCGTCTACTAAAGTTTGCGAAGAGCTTTCGATCAAGATATCAGGAATCTTGTTGAATTGCCCGACTTGATATTGAAAAGTTTTTTCGATAATGAGACTAAAATGCGGGGTTTATAATTGTTAGGCATGAGATGTCTAAGGAATTCATTTGGTTAGGCATGCGATGTCTAAGGAGGTTGCGGATTCAACTATTGTAGTTTTACACTTTCTTTTCTGCGGCCGTAAGTGTAATATGTGGTGTATCGCCGGTTTCGTTGCTATACATCAACGAAAATTGGGATACGCATATTTACTTACATTGATGATATGTGATATTATGTGTTGCTGTGATATGTTATATTTGATCATCGCGTTTTGAATAGCCGGGGTTTTTATGTGAGATGAGAGTTTTTCTTTTTCATTCATGTAAAATTCATTTGTATGTAATATTCTTTTATTGGGGCATTTCCGGGCTGAGGATGATGTCACCATTGTATATTATTTACTTTTCTGCATTAGATAGACCCAAGGCAGGGAGCACAAGTAACCGGGTTTTAGGGTCCAGTGGGAGACCATCTCGAGGAGTCGAGACCGGGTCTCCTAACCCTAGAATTGGCAGTTTTGCTTGCCGCTCACATAGGGGTCTAGGGATGTGGGTTTGGCTATTCATCGCGACTGTAGAATCCGTGTTTTATACAGGCTCGTATTAAAACGCGGATATCCTAGTATATCCAATATTTCATATATATTCTTCTGCTGCAATGTTCTGTGATGAGATCATATTACTTCCTGAGACGAATGTTTATATTATATATATAAGATATATGTTATATTGCAGATTTCGTTTCAAATATAATGCTTGTGAAGCATAATAAAATAGGACTTAATTAATGAGATTAATGAAATAAAAGAAACCTAAAGATGTTGTAGAAACTTATTTAAAAATTGGTAGCTCTAGTTCTTGCTTTTCATAGCGGTGTTCCTTGTAGAACATCCAGCACCTTATTCGATAAGGAAAGAGCCGAGATCCTTCATCGGGAGTGACCTCTTTAGTGAAACTAGCAGTTGCTACAAACTCGGTTTTTTTATTGCTTCTATAGTACTTGCTTTGCATAGTGATATTTATGAAATATCCTGCACCTTATTCGATGAAGAAAGAGCCGACGAGCCCTTCACCGAGAATGACCTCTTTAGCAAAACTAGAAAAGCCTCAAAAACATTCCATTTAAAATCAGTCGATTCTACAACGATATCAAGTTCATTACGCAAAGGGTTTTCTTTAAAACCTGTCGTAGCCCTCCGTCATTTCAGATAAGTACTACTTAGTATTCGTACTGCGGTAGTTCGGCATTCGTCAAGGCGTAGTGTACGGTAGCTAACTAGTGCTTATCTGCCAGCATACGATGCGATTGGATTAGGGTATTCGTACTGCATTGTTTGGCATTCGTCAAGGGTCGTACGGGTGGGTTTAATTCAATCAGAAAATGTACGGGTTAAACTTGACTAGCGGTCTATGCGTGGTTTGGCATTCGTCAAGGTCATAAGACGCTAGGGGTAAAATATTATCGGGAATTTCAAGTGTTGAAATTTGCATTGAGTTTGCATACCTTCTATGAGATAGTTGGATCTCGATACCCGCTACAAGTAAGAGTTACTCCTGGGAGAGTTTTACACATGGGAAAACGAGATTTACTTTAATTAGGTCCATGCGAAAGCACGGGGAACCTCCCTCAAAGTACCGGCACTGGCCTGGCTAAAAGATTGGCGAACTTGTAGAGTGTAATTAATCCCGACTAGTCTTTCCTTTTAGGATTTGAAGGAAGATTTGACTAAAACAGTGGGAGACATCCTGATTAGATAAATTGATAACCAATCTAATCTTGTAAAAGCGCACACTGAGTGTTTTCTTCTCTCTCTCTCTCCTGGCTACGACTATGTCACGCCTTAATCATGATAATAATATGGATGTATTGACCAAACCCGCTTGTTATACTGCGCTAGGGAACGTTGGTCCCGCTCCAACTTATAATTGTTATAAGACAGAGCAGGAAATAGGGGATTACCAGAATTCCCGTACCGCCCAAATAAAAAAAGTGCATGTTGATGCATCTTCTTCGGGTGTGTTCATTACCGAGAACTATTTCTCAGTATTCTTTAGGTCCTGGGTATGAGATACCGGATCAGGATCCCGTATATGTAATTTGTTACATGGGCTACAGATCGGTAGAGGACTGAGAACGGGTGATAAATTTCATGAGATAGAAACGGTGTAAGTGTTGCAGCCAAGTCTGTTGGTAGTTATCACCTTGTATTATCAGAATACATTGATTCTGAACGAATGTTAGTAGATACCGAACCTGATATACAATATCATATCAGTCTCTTTATTAGTAAAGAAGGATATAATTTTGTATAGTTGGATAATGTTTTGAACATTTCCTATATCAAGAGTTGATCGGTTCAGGGACGTTATCTAAAAGCATAGACGTTCTAAATCAAACCACGGTTCTTAACGTACAGAACACACACAATAGGAAGAGTTCAGAAATGAACGAATCCTTCTTGAGGCATTGTAGACTAGGTCATATCAATGCGACCCGACGAGCTGAAGTTACATAAAGATGCATATTTAAATTAGTTTAAATTTACATCTTATGAAACATGCCGGTCATGTCACAGAGATAAGATGACCACAGCTCTGTTTATTGGAAACAGAGGAAGAGTTAGTGAACTCTTGGGATTGATACATGCTGATGTATGAAGGCCCCCTGTCTACACATGCCAGGACCGGTTCATTGTACTTCATTACATTCTCTGATGATCTCTCAAGATTCAGACATATGTTCCTGTTGAAACGCAAGTCCGAAACTTTTGAGATAATCACAGAATATAAGTTAGAAGTAGAGAACCAAAAATGGGTATAAGTATTATGTCCTTTGATGAGATCAAGGAGGAGAATACTAGAGCACGGACTTCCTGGACTATTCTAAAGGAGAATGAGATTCTCTCTTAGCATTACTCCTCTGTATACACCACAGCACCTCGGTGTATCGGGGCGGAGCAAACACACCCTATGTGATATGGTGTGCTCTATGATGAGTACTACCGAGTAGCCTATTTCCTTTAGGGAGTTATGCACTTGAGAAGCTGCATACCTATTGAATAGGGTTCCAATCAAATCTGTTGCCTACCACTTCATATGTGATATGGAATGGGAAGAGCTCATATCTTAAGTAAGTTAATATTTGGGGTTGTCCGGCCGATGTCTAAAAGCAAAATCCGGACAAGCTCGAGGTAAAGTCAGATCTGTGGAAGTTTGTTAGATATCCCAAGCATACGCAAGGGAATATCTTCTACCTAACCGAGGAACAAAATATGTTTTGTTTCTCAACATGCCACCTTTGTGAAAGGGAATTTCTTGTGAAGAAATTATTGGTCATGAGGTAGAACTGGAAAGAGTTCTAGCTATACAAACTGCAGCTGATGATTTTGTAGAACTAAAGGATTCAATAGTTTCCAACGGACCTCAGCCTCTCCGCCGATCTAGTAGGGTTCCTCACCTACCTGAGAGATACTTCGGTTTTCTCTATGATAGTGGGAGCGAGGATTGCATCATAAGATGATGACCCAACTAGTTTCGAGCAGGCCATCAGGAGTGGGACTCTGTAAGAATGGCTGGATGCTTAGCGATCTGAGATGGAATCCTTATATACCAACAAAGTATGGACTTTGGTTGCTTTATCTGAAGGGTTAAATCCCCATCAGGAGCAAGTATATCTTCAGAAGATTACTTGGTGTACATGGAAAAGTTGAGACTTTCAAAGCTATGCTTAAGTCCATCCAGATCCTACTTGCCATGGCTACATACCATGACTACGATATCTGGCGGTTAGGTGTCATGACTGCTTTTCTAAATGATGATTTGGAAGAGAGCATCTATAAGTACACAACCAAAGGGCTTTATAGACAGTGGGAGCAGCGGAAACGTGAGCAAGATGTTTTATGTGTTAAATCAGGCATCATGGAGTTGGAACGTCTGTTTTGATGTAGTAGTCAAAGAGTTTGACTTCATCAAAATGGTAGATGAACCTTGTATATACAAAAAGGTAGTAAGGAGTATGATGGTGATCCTCGTAGAATATGTAGATGACATACTCTTGATAAGAAAGGAGTTTCCTATGATACGCTCGGTCAATCTCCGCTTATCACAAGGATTCTCCATATAGGATAAAAGTGATACCTCATAAATCCTAGGTTTTGAATCTATGAGATAGATCTAATTGGATGTTAGGATTCTCACTAGCTGTAGTAAGATGGTATCAATCGATACTGGGGAGAATCACTGGAAAGGTTCCAGGGTGATAAGGACGACTGAATGTCAGTCGCAGGCATTGTCTTTACCTTACGTGGAGGGACGGTATGTTGGATGAGTTCCAAGCTAGATACCGTGACTTACTAGATGATTAAAGGAAAGATACATCGTTAACAAGGATGCGACCAAAGAGGCAGTCTGGATATATATAAGTTCATGAGATGAACTTCGTTCCTACCATTGTGTGACAATAGTGTTGGGGCTTATGCCAAGGAACCCCTGTCCCATCAGTCAATCAAGATATAATTCTTAGGCAGTATGACCTGATCATGGAGATGGTTGATCACCAGGGAGATCGAGGTTAGGAGAGTAGACACAGAGGACAACAGCGCGGATCCACTCATAAAGGCCTTTTTCCCAGTAGAGACTCTTATGGGATGGTTGAGTATGAGATACTTCAACCGCAGCTAATTGTTGGGTATGCGATACCACAACAGATGACCCTAGTGTAAGTGGGAGATTGTTAGTTATATGTATGCCCTAGAGGCCATTACTGTACATACGATGTATATTGTAGTGGATGCTTGGACATATAAAGGGAGGACTTTCTTGCTCGACATAATAGTACGCTATCTGGTTGCTCTTTATCTTAACATGTACTCTGATTGTCTCTATGTTACATATTGATAAAGCCCTTAGGATGAGTACTTGACTAGCAGGACTATGATGCGGATCATACTAGTGAGGACAGTGTAGTCGACAAGTACATCCTTCAAATGTTCATAGTCGTGGGAGTACCGAGACAGGGCATCGATACTCCAGAGTAGACTAGCGTATGCGCTTCTTGACCCATATGATGGGCGATGGATGATCTCATATCCATTGGTATTTGACATCAGAGAAGGTATACGGGTGCTCAGTGGAGACTGGGTACTCTGGACGGACTCGCCGAGAACTCCCAGATGGTATTATACCTCACGTCAGATGGCAGTTCTCTGGTGACACTGGTACAGAGTAGTCTGTAGACCCAAGATCGTCATAGAGTCTCCCACTGTGCTTTGATTTCCATCATACCACGTCCAAGAGGGCGTGTAAAAATGTGGCTTATGGGTACAGTCCCGAATCACATGGAGGCAATGAGCGATAGGAGGGGATTCGTCTCTCCCGGTATAGGGAGTTGATGTTGTGCTGTGTTCGATTGTCTATAACTGGAAATCCCTGGCCAGGGTTGCTGAGACTTACTGGTAAGTGTTATCAGTAGTTTCTCGAACTGTTCTAGACCTCATATCGACACGACTTATCAAGCTACTAGGGTCTGACTTTTACCACCCCTTGGCGAGATATGCGACATATCAGACGACGAGACCGGACTGTACGGGAGTGTTACTGACTGGATTCACAGGAGAATGTATAGGCTTGCTTGTTGATCTTCTGTGCGCTCAATACCTTGGTGTCTATTACGTTTAGCTGACCGCTTGCAGCTTGTAGGTGTTTGATATGATCATCACCTACTGCCGGCATATTGACGATTCTTTAGAGTCCTACACAGAGGTTTCTTGGCTCAGGCAAAACGGAGTAGGAGCACATATGTGATATGTACGGGATCGAGAACAATACGTGTATGTGATACCATATTAGATTCTCATGATATGAGATATCGGCCGGGTATATGTGATATAGTCGGGTCATCAGATCAAGTGTTGATTCGATGAACTGATACAGATTTTATTAGTCGGTTATTTGTGAAATAGCCGGATTATCGGACCAAGTGTTGATTCGATAATTTAATGTATAATTATATATTTGATATATTAAATTACATTAACTGATATAAGCTCACTAAAAGATTCTTTTTCTCACTCGGGTAATACATTGATATATATGCGATATATGTTAATTGTATTATTTTATTTTGTTACAATAAATATTATATATGTGATATATAATATTGTAACATGATATGGTTATTAATGCAACATGTTTTGTGGAGTTTAATTGTGGTTAGGGTTTGGATTAGGGTTAAGCAAGAATGATGCTTTCAAGAAGCTTCTTGAAGCTTTGACTTTGACTTTGGATATTTTGTTTAGATATTTGCTTAACTCAACCCAACCCTTCACCATAGTTAACTCTCTACATGGGTTAAGACTTCATTCTTAACCCATGGTTGTATTTCTAAGCTCACCATGTTTTTCATTATTGATCACAAATGGAATTGGATATTCTTCTTCTTCTTATTCCTTGGAAAAAGCTTTCTAGCTTTTTGCTAGGTGATGAAAATGAGTGAGAAATAGAAAACAAATGAGAGCATAAATCCTACTTCATCATTCTCATCTATCCTTGCCATTTAGATGAGGATGTTCACTTCATTTAGTGAGTGAGAGCTTGTGTAAATGAAACATCAAGGTAGATCATCTTTGTTATCGAAGATTGGAAGCAAGCTTGCATCTTTCTCTTCGTGGAGCCTCTCGAGAGTCCGAAACTTGATGATCGCAGCGAAGGGACCACAACACGGAGCTTATGAAGTGAAGGACCGGATCTACAAAGGTTGTAATCCCTCTCACTTAGTGTTAAAGTGTTTAACATGTTTGTTTCGCCCAATCTCTAGTTTAAGATCTTGGTTTAGGGTTGTTCGGCATGTCTAAATTTTAAATCGGGCATGGTTGATGCCTCGCAGGCCCTTGTGAGAGTGCCTAGCAACCCTACAGTGTATACGCTTCTCTTCCCAGGAGGGTTGATGGTCTGTCCCACAGCCATCAGTACGACGTACTGGAGATAGTATGCAGGTGCTCATTGGGTTATGAGTTACACTGGACGGACTCGTGAAGAATTGCTGGTTGGTAATATACCTATCGTCAGGTAGCAGTTCCCAGGTGACATGAGTACAGCTTAGTCCGTCGACTTGACACTGCTGTTTCTCCTCGAGTGTGTTCCCACTGTTCTTAGATTACTACCCTACCACGGCTCTGCTGAGTCATGCAAACAGGTAGTAGTTGGGTGCAGTCCCGAAGCACTTGGAGGCATTGGCGGTTAGATAGGATTCGTCTCTCCCGGTAATGGGGGTTGATGTCGCGCTATGTTTAGAACGCCATTACACAAAGTCCCTGGCCAGGGCAAGTGAGATTTACTGGTAGGTACTCCAGTAGTTTCTCTGGGTATTTTAGACAGTACTCCGACACGACTTATACCGCTATTAGGGGTCTGACGCTTGCCGCCCCTAGGCCCGATATGCGACACTCTTAGACTAACAGACCGGACTGTACGGAGATTTGCACAGACAGACTCAGTTGGCGTACGGATGAGTTTCCTCGTCGACCTTCTCATCGACAGATACCTGGGTAACCGTTACGTACAGCTAGAGCCGTTGACGCGCTTATGGTTAAACCCACTGCTAGAGTACTGTCGAGTCTTTAGAGTCCCACACAGAGAGTTTCCCGGCTTCAGGAGAAACGTGTAGATGTCGTATGGTTTTACGACAGGGTTCGAACACATACGTGTACTTGTGCGGATATGATGTTCGGGCAGACATTACTAGTGGGCTTTGGTTTAAGCCGGATCCTCGTATTTGATTATTGGATCAGTTCGTCTCACTGTATTCGTATTTCTCGGGATACGAATGCAGGTATGTACGCATACGGATGAGAGTATTCTTGTTATTTAGACAAGATTAATAGATGGAAGAAATGAGAGGAAAGCTTTTGGTATTTTGTTGAAAAAGGGATTAGGGTTTTGCATTGACCACATTGACTTATTGACTTAGATATTTTTTTGTGATATTTTCTTGATCTTTTGAGATGGTTCTAGACTTGAAAGAGTTAAAACCCTTGACTTTTTCAACACATATAAGGCCTTCACAAATTATATCAAATACTTATCATCAAAAGAAAAACCTAGAGCTTTCTTCTCATCTTCTTCAAGCTCTCTCCTCACTAAAAGCAAACCCTAACCATTCCATGTGTTGGAAACCATAGGGTTTACTGAGATAACTTGATCCTTATCACTCTCTACACAACCTAGGGCACTTAGTCTAGCAAACCAAGTTACCTAGTTGCTTCAAGTTAGAAGCAAAGCTTGAAATCGGAACTCTTGGGTGGATCGTCTACGATTCAGAGAAGACGACGAGGAGGTGGATTCCGTTCTCACGATAAGGAGCTCACCACTTAGATAGGACAGCGAGGAAGTGAAGGACAGCGGGATGTTGAGGTATATATTGCACACATAGTAGATACAACCTCATAGTTATATCATTTGTTAGGGTTTAGAAACGATTCTAATGTTTAGTCGATGTTACGAAGCAAATAAAAATCGTTTTTTGCATATTCTGCATCCCCGCGAAAACGTGGGTTGCGTAGCATCGACTTATAGTGGTATCAGAGCTGACTAAACCATAGCTAACAGATTGAACGATAACTGAAACTACGAAACCGAAATATCCCATAAACATCGAAACCTAGATTCTAGTTTCTGTTGATTTTTCCGAGCCTCTGAAAAATTATTTTAACAACTGCAGAGTGTTCCTTTCACTATTAAGTTCATGAACAAAAAACGAGACAAACCCCTGCATCCCTGGCCGGCCATAGACCCCATATCTCCGGCCACCTCGGTTTTGTTGTGGCTGTTTGCTTCGTAGTTTTGGGTGTAGGTTTGTTGCTAGGATCTAAGCTTCAGGAGTTGTTTATTTTTGCCACTTTTGCATATGCTGTTTATTATTCTCTATGGTAATTGAGGATGTTTCGAAGTCGCAGTTTGATATCATTTAATGTTTCTGTGCTTGATAAATCTGTTTGTAAACTTTCGCTAATTGCTATATGTTGGTAAGTTGGGGGTTGCACATTTCTGTAATGTTTGTTTGTGTATATGGACTTGTTGGATTTTCGTGAATGGATAACCGGGGTTGTGAGGTATTTTATTCTTTCATTCAAATGTAATTTGTAAATGGTTGTAATATTTTTTCACGGGGCACATCCGGGTAGAGGTTGTAGCCACCGTTGTATTATTTCATTACTGTTTTTTGCTCCTAGGATAGACCCAAGGTGGGATGCACAAACTACCGGGTACTTTGAAGTGCTTAGTTGCCTACTCACGTTATTGAGGGAGACTGCTTCACTTCGGGTAGTTGGCGGATAGTTTGCCGTACCCGTAGGGGTCTAGGGTGGGGTTGGCTATTCATCATGACTGTGTAATCCGCTTTTCATTACAGGCTCAAAGGAAATGCGGATTGCTTGTATATCCAATGTGTTCATCTGTGATCTGGAATGCATATTATTGCATCTGACGAATGTATATATCTATATATGATATCTAGTAGGCGTTGCTTATGTTTTGCATCCGCGCTAGTCCAGCCCCCGCTCTGTCATTAGTTAAGTAACCTAACGAGTGATGATGGGGCTCAGTGGCGAATGTAGATGGTATAAGCATACGTTATATTTTTCGTTGTTTTCTGCAATGATAGGTTACTGATAGGACTGAATTATATTAATGCAAAGCAAACAAACCAAAGCTTAATCGTTGGAACAGTTTCAAAACAACTCGGTTTTACCAAAACAGCAAAACTTTTAAATGCGGAGCTTGAACCACTCCTTTTAAAAAGCTATCAGCTTCCTTCGATTTTATCAAGTTCACTACGTTCACGGTTTTGCCAAAACCATTCGTGGCCCTCCGTCATTTCAGTTAAATATTAAGTAGTATTCAAGCTATGTATTTTGACCTTCGCCAAGGCATAGTGATTGGTAGCTGCTAAATATTTATCTGTAGCATAGATAGATGTGTTGGTATGGAACAGTCGTACTGCTATTTTGGCATTCGTCAAGGGTATGTACGGGTGGATTCAAATTAACCTGGATAATAACGGGTAGAACTTGACATGTGACTTATGATATGTTGGCCTTCGTCAAGGTAATAAGAGCATGGGGAAAAATTCCACATCGGGAGTTTCTAAAGAAATTGAAACTTGCTAGTATTGCATACCATTTGGAGTGTGATAATTTTGGTAGGATTCTTTCAGCTTTATCACACGATGATATTTGGATCCTGATCCTACTGTGAGTATATGCTACTCCTCGAGAGATTTTTTCACTTAATGATCAATACTATAAACCAAGTAGGTGTCTAGAACAGTGTTAGCGGGGCTACGCCTCCAGGGAAAAGATGTTATTTAATTAAGGAACTTCGTGAAAGCGTCGTAAAACCTCCATCGAAGTACCAACACTAGCCTGGCTGAACGGTTAAGCAAGTATTGTACGGTGAGATTAATCCTGACTAATACTTCTTTTCTAGTTTGAGGAAGGATTCGAGAAACAGTAGGAGCCATCCTGTTTAGAAAAACTAAAAACCAATCTAAACTTGCAAGTGCATCATGCTAAAATGTTTCTTCTCTCTCTCCTAATTGCAGCAACCACACAACATGACGGGCCTTACGTTGTTGTTAGATAAAAATATATTGACAGGGCTAAACTACAATGATTGGTTCAAGAATGTCAAGATGGCTATTACTTATGACAAATTGGGCTATCTTCTCACCACTAAAGCCTCTGCCAAACCAGGTCCAGAATCCAGTGTCGCGGATAAGGAAATCCATAAGACCTGGGAGATAGACTGTGAGAAGGCCAAGTGCCTCGTGCTGGCCTCTATGGACAACGAGCACCAGAGGCGGCACGAGAATATAGATTTCGAATCCATATTCCTCCATACCAAAGAATTATATGGAGAGCAATCTCGTATTGCAAGATACGAGACCTCGAAGAAACATTTTCAGGCGAGGTTGGCCGTCGGATCATCAGTAGGGGAGCACCTTCTTAAGATGATCGGTTATATCGAAGAGCTCGCGGACCTGGGGACCACATTTGTCACGACCCGAAAGTACAGAATGCGACCGGAACTTAGATTATGAAGCGTCTAGAGGCGCAACGTAACCTAAGTAAGCCGAAGCCCATAAATCTAAACCATAAAAAGAAGAAGACGTAAAGGAAAACATGTAGAAAACAAGTTTAAAAGCAACATCTAATTTTCTCAAAAATTTCGGCAGAGTGTCCTTTGTAAAAATTGGCCCCAAACGGGTACAAACAAGAATAATATATATACAAACAATAAAAAGCATCCACAAACGGGAGCTAGCTCTACGCCAAAAGGCGGAAACAACCACATAAATGCACAATAGTATACAACGCCAAAAGGCGAGGCTCAAAACTCAAACGAAAACAAAAACACCAGATATCATAATAATACAAGCGCGACTCTAAGGTCGAAATAAACAACTGATCCAGTAAACTATCAAGTAATACAAGTTTGGTTGATGGAGCTTTCTAGATACAAATGAAATAATATAAGTACGATGGCGGTCCAGATACAAGTGAACCAACCTACCGTGCAAATCACCCTGAGTGAAAAAATGTGCCAGCAAGCTGCCAGGAAAACCTGTACATCGAACCTGTAATAAAATTTGGCACAACGGGGGTGAGTTGCCAACTCGTGAGTAGAAGATATCTGCGAAAAGAAATCGAATGCACGACGCTATCCTAGGTCATAATAATACACTACCATATCACCAGTCATCTAGTAACGGCAGGGTAATAAACTACGTGTAAGTGTAAATGCTCCGTGCTCGTGTCGGTGTCTCAAATAGTAATATGTCATGTGAATGAGTATGCATGCACCATGAATATGAAATAACCAATCCTGAAATCTAGATATATCTGTATAAAAATCTTTAGCTTTTATCATGGTAAAATGTGCATAGAAATCTGAAATATCAACGATGAAATCCATGGAAATCCGTGTCAAGCATCGGCACAATACATGTAAATCTCATGTCTCGATACCTCATAATCTCAATGTCTCATAGTCTCAATATCTCGGGCTCCGTCAGTTCGGATCGGCCCATATCATCAAATCTCACGACAACGGTCGGTATCCTCCGGATATCCGCCGCGCCAGACATCACCGGTAGGTAGTCCTCCCCTGCCAGGCTCATCGTCTACAACTCGATCTTCTTGCCCCGGGGTACCATACCGGGCCCACCATATACCCGAGACGGTTCATCCACTCCTCGAATCGGGTCTCGAAATCCAACAGAAAACAAGAAATCTCATGGTGGACGACACATACATCACAAGAAAACCGTAACTTATATTTTAAAAAGAGAGGAGGAGAGAGAGAAGTTTTTATATATATTCTTGCGGTTTTCCCCAAAAATCCAGAAATCTCATAGAAATCCAAAATCTCTAAATGATGAATAAGTATATGATAAGTGTCGGCATATGCCCATAATACTGCATGATAACATGAAAATGTGAATGCATGAAATGTCTAAGTAATAAATGTCATGTCTATACTAACACCAGAGAGTAATCACGATGTAATATCGATCTAGCTGTTAGCTGATCCTATCAATAAATGATAATATGATCTAAAGTGTACGTGACATAGCAATTACCGTTGATGATGTGTGTGAGCCGGCAAATAAGTGTGCGTGGAATATGCGCATCATCGGTAATGGTGCTGGTGTCCTAACAGGCAGAATTTTATTCTGATTACAGAAACATATGTATGAACATGCAACATTATGATTACGGTATGAATGTAAAGACGGATGTGTAATAACCGCTCATCTGTGACATACATGTAAAACCACAACTATATGACTCGAACTTACACTAGTGTCCATCTAACCTCCTAAGGAACTAAACCTAAGAAACTAGTCGATAAGAAATAGGAGTACACCTAAAGTTTGAATCCATATCTCTAATAGTCAGCGATCCAGCCTCAATAGCGTCACGTACATAGTACGGCTTCCTCGAATCAAGAGTGCGGATCAGTCATCATATCTATGCCTCGTACGGTAAAGTCCATCGTACAGCATCCCAATATCGGGATACGGGTCAAGTATCACCTACGTGTCTCATCATTCGTATAATATCATTATCAACACATGTCATGATCAAGGTGCTATACTGTAATTGCATATATCAATCATATATCATTGCCAGCATAATATACATCGTTAATTTATCCTCAGAAATGTCATGTCACATATATCATATCTTGATCAAGTCACATATGTCAAGTCGTGATTAAGTCACATATATGTATATATCATATCGAAATCAAGTTACACATATCTCATATCGTAATCAAGTCACACCTATATGATATCGAAATCAAGTCACACATATATCATATCAGACTTTCAGGCATAGGTTACGGTCCGGGTTCTATTTTAGAGTCCCATGCACTTCAATATCATCACCACCCTTTATTATTGATGTATACCTATTCAATATCTCATTTCCTAATGATCCGCTAACATCATAACACGACCGTATAACTAAGAATCACGGTATCATGCCCAGTTATATTGTTTCATCCCCGTGTATCATATCACCTCCTTGAATCACATATACGTATTGTGTATATATATATATACACATACATGTATACACCACGTTGAGTCTCAGTGTCTGCGTGTGCGTGTATCTACCTGAAACCTATGAATCTCCTGCTGGATATAGTGCCCTCAAAGTCAATTATTGGATCGCACGTACGTGATTGCAATGATTGAGGAGGACCTATGCCGGTATGACAGTCTTACTCGAGATGATAGTATGCTATCTGGTTTGCCTTTATCAGTCGTGTATAGGTTCAGGTGACTGATCACGATTACACTTTGATAGAGCCCTTAGGATCTTGCTTGACTACCAACAGTATGAGGGCGATCATATACGTGAGAGTTGGATGGTCTATAAGCATTTCCTTAAAAGTGGTCCCTAGTCGTGGGAGTTTCGAGACAGGGCATCGATACTCCGGAGTAGACTAGTGTATACAGTCGAGACCCCGACGAGGGGCGGTGGCCGGTCTCACAAGCCACTGGTGTCAGTTGGATCACCAAAGATGTATACAGATGCTCATTGGGTTATGAGTACACCGGACAGGACTCGCCGGGAACCTGCTAGTTGGTATTATACATATCGTCAGATAGCAGTTCCCTGGTGACATGTGTACAGGTTAGTTCAACGACCTGGGGTCGTCATTTGTCTCGTGTGAGTTCCCACTGTGCTTTGATTTCTACCCTACAACGGCTCAAAGGAGTCATGCAAACAGGTAGTTTTTGGGTACAGTCCCGAGCCACATGGAGGCACGTGAGCGGATCGGCAGGGGATTCGTCTCTCCCGGTATTGGGGGTTGAGATCGTGCTTTGTCTAGGAAAGCCATTACACCAAGTCTTTGGCCAAGGCAGGTGAGATTTACTGGTAGGTACTCCAGTAGTATCTCAGGGTGTTCAGGGCTTGTCTCCGACACGACTTATACAGCTATTGGGGGTCTGACATTACTAGCCCCCTAGGCTGGATATGCGATACTCATAGACGAACGGACCGGACTGTATATACATGGTCACTGTTAGGCTCAGTAGGGTTTCTGGATGAGTTCGCTCATCAGCCTCCCTTGAGGTCAGTCCATGGGCAGCCGTTAAGCACAGCTAGTGCCGCTGACGGCTTGTGGTTAAACCCACTGCCAGGGTACTGACGAGTCATTAGAGTCCCCCATAGATAGTTTCCCAAGTTCGGGCGAAACGTTGTAGAGGCCGTATGGTTTTATGGCTGGGTTCGGAAAATGCACGTTTGTTTACGCACGTGTTATTTTTCGGGCAGATAATACTGGTGGTCTTTGGTTTGAGCCGGATCCATGTATTATACAGAGTAGATATAATATCTTTGTCTCAGTTGCATTTGTATTCAGCCGTAATACAAATGCGGGTATATTTATAAAGTTACGGGGTTATCCTGAAATTCGTTTCAGGATCACTTTTGGGAGTTGCCAGTTTCCAGTTTTCTATCAGCCGTATTTAATATTCGTTTAAATGCGGATTTATCTTTTCTTGGGTGAGTCATGGTTCTAGAAGGTTCTACATTTGGTGACTCATGGTTAGCATTTAATGGTATGGTGATTCATTGATAAGCATTAATTGAAGTGATGATGTGTTAATATGAGTCATCCTTTAGCATTAATGTTTCTTGTTAACCTTAAGATATTTTGTATGAGATCTTTTATCTTATGGTTACCTCTTTGCTCCTACACTCACCCCCCACCTCTTCATATATGTGGCCGGCCTCTCCCCTCTCTCATTCACTCACTTGATTGATTCATTTGGAAAAAAGATGATAGTTTTAGGTGTATGGAAATTTCATAGCTCATTTCATTCCATCACCCGACTCAATTGGCAACTTCATTAACCGTTCATCCATGGCTTTGGACGAAGCGAGACAAAGTCTTCTACTCATTCTCTACATCATTCTTGGTCGTCTCTTTTAGCAAACTTGACGACCGAGTTGCCTCGAGTCAGAGGCGGGAGCCCGTTTAAAGATCCGATGATGTGGTGCCACCTGGACGAGGAGATCGGAGATCGACGAGATCGGAGCAGCCGCAACGGAGCGTGGGATGATGGTTAAAGAACGAAGGACTCGGATCGTTCGGTATAACCTTTCTACCCTCTCTACAGTTTATTAGTTTAGCGTTAATGGCAGATCCGGGTTATAATATGCGATAGTGCCAGTTATAAAAGTTTTTGTTCCGCATTTGACGTCTGAAAGACGGCCGGGGCGCTACCGTGGACTTATAATGGTATCAGAGCCACGCCATTAAGCTTTACTAACTTGTGCTAACGCGTTTAAAAGATCGATCGAACGAATTTTCGAAAATCGCAATTTTCAAGTATAAAGTTTCTGTTAATTTTCAAACTAGTCTAAAAATCATTTTGACCATACCAGAAAATCAAGTAGGCTTTTTTAAGAATACAGAAGAAAAACGACCAAGTGATCCGACTGTACCGCCGCGTAAACGCGGTCAAAGCCATGCTTTGACCGCGGAACCGCGGCAGTCTTGGTGAATCACATGGCCCTTTTTCTTCTGGTGTTTTTTTGTTGGAAATTGTGGTCTCTAGTACTGTTCTTTTGGGCCCAGTGTTTTTTACTGTACAGCAGATTTGCGTGGAGCCCACTTCGGGAAATTTTGTCGATCGAAATTTAAACGCGTTAGTTTACAGTACTTACATTATATCTCCGACCATGAATGTCATTTGATCAGCAAATCGCGTCTGATTGCTATAGTTCTTTTAGACGGGTTTGCGAACGTAACAATCGCGTTGATGTTCTGTGTTGTGCTGTGATTTTGCGGATTTGTCGTGGTGGATAGCAGTGTGCAATGGTAGTGCAGTTTGAGTTTATTTGTACATTTGATATTGAGGGGCGAGCGTCCAACATGTGGACTGCCATCACTGCCTGTTGTATAATATTCTTTTGGGGCACGACCGGGTCGAGGTCGATGTACCCGTTGTATATATTTTTCTTTTCTGTACTAGGTTTTGCTCTACGACGGAGTGCACGGATAGACGGGTTCTGGAGGGCAACGGGTCCGCATCTCATGGCTTTGAGAGGCAGAGGGGCCTCACTCTAGTATTGGCAGACTATTCGCCGCACTCGTAGGGGGTACAGGTTGACCCAAGGAGGGGTGCACAAGATTACCGGATTCCGTGAAGTGCTGGGTGGTCCATTCACTTTGCTGTAGGGGGCTGCCTCGCTTCAGGTTTTTGCGGGTTACTTGTCGCACCCATAGGGGTCTAGGTTTCATTGCACAGGCTATCCACACGACCAGGGGAACGTCGGGTTTCAGCAGCGGCTCTGTGAAACCCGGGGATCCGAGATTATCTGTATTGTTCTGTGATGCTTATTACTTTTTTATAATGTTGCATATTATCACGTCTGGTGCGATTATTGTATATTAGTATATATACTATTAGATGTTGTATATGTTTTACACCCGCGCTAGTTCAGTCCCCGCTTTGTCGTCAGTTGAGTAACCTAACGGGTGATGACGGGACCCAGAGACGAATGCGGATGGCATATACATACATTTTATTTTCGTTCTTTTCTGGTGTGATTAATTGATGGGACCGCATTGATTCTGATCAATGCAAAGGAAAACAAACCTGTTTGGATGTTGTTGGAACAATTTTAAAAAGTGTTATTACAAAGACGTTTCCTTTTGTTTTGCATAGTGGTATTCGGTTGGAATATCCTGCACCTCATTCGACGGGGCAAGGGCCGATATCCCTTCACCGGGAGTGACCCCTTGGGCAGAATTTTGCGTCAGGGTAATAACTTCACTATAGTCGATTACATGTTGCTTTGCATCGCGGTATTCAGTGGAATATCCTGCACCTCATTCCACAAGGAAAGAGCCGAGATCGCTTCACCGGGAGTGACCTCTTTGGCAAAGGTTTTCGCCACTATATTTTTATAAAAAGCTATCAGGTTCCTTCAACGAGATCAAGTTCATTACGTTAAAGGTTTTTCGCCAAAAACAAGCCGTAGCCCTCCGTCATTTCTTATGGATGGTCAGTAGTATTCAAGCTATGTTTGTAGGCCTTCGTCAAGGCATAGTGTTTGGTAGCTGCTGGGGTATTCATTTGTTGCATAGATAGATGAGTTGGTTTGGGACAGTCGTATTACCTTGTTGGCCTTCGTCAAGGGTATGTACGGGTGGGTTTGAATTAACAAGATAATGACAGACAGAACTTGACATGTGACTTATGATTTGTTGGCCTTCATCAAGGTCATAAGAACATGGGATAAAAATCATATTAGGAGTTTCTAAAGAAACTGAAACTTGTCAGGCATGCGCATACCTTCTGGAGTGTGATAACGTGAGTAGATTCCGTCACGTAATCATGCGATGAGAGTTGGATCCCGATTCCCACTGATGAGTTGGTTTACTCTTCGGGTGATCCCGATTGATTCTTCTTTCAGGTTTGGAGGAGAATTTGACAATACAGTGGGAGGTTTCCTGATTAGATAAAGTGATAACCATTCTGATCTAGGTTAGAGTGCACGCAGATTGTTTCTTTTCTCTCTCTCTTTGGCAGCGACCTTTGACCGACCCTAGACTATGACTCAGTGACCAAGTTGACCGGACCTTCATAAAATACTGGCTTTTGGATTGTCTTAGTTGCATAAGTCATTGCCACTCATTCTTTTACCCTTTGAATTTCTCAGAACACCCCGTATTACTACGGACATCCACTTCCATTGGATAAATCCATCGTATGGTTATATACGAACTCAAAGGGACTTCTTCGAGGATGGATCGAGGTTCAGGAGAAATAGAATTGGTTTATTCAGTTGTCTTTTATTATCTCCTTCTCTCAGGTTGCGAGGGCTCCTTGGTTTAGGAGAGTACACCTATTACGCTTATTGGATAGTCTTCTTCCAAACCATAGGCAGGTGCCGAAAGGTAGGGAATGAAGAAAACCAATTAGCCTAAGTAGGGTGTACAGAAGGTAATATGTAAAGACAAAATAAAGGGATTAGAAAGAGGGCAAAGTAAATTGCGACTGTTATCATTCACGACCAAACCGCGTACTTCATCGCCACTCCTATTTCACCTTTAAAAGAATAAGGTATTATTCAGTTGTCTTTTATCATCACCTTCTCTCAAGTTACGAGTACTCCTTGGTTTAGGAGGGTACACCTATTATGCTTACTGGATAGTCTTCTTCCAAACCATAGGCTGGTGTCGAACGGTAGGGAAGGAAGAAAACCATTTAGCCTAACGATGGTGTATAGAAGGTAACGACTAAAGAAAAATAAAAGGATTTGGGGAGATGGAAAAGAAATATACGGTTAAAGTCATGAATTGGATTATGGAAGAGGCATTACTATGAATACCAGGATACCCCTACGAAACATTTTCATGTTTCAGTGTATTGTTAAAAGAAAATTGATTTCCCGATTAGATACTTACTCCAGGATATGTATTTACCAGGTTTCATTCTCACATTTGTATGGTTTTACAGATGATGAGTGGGAGGAAGTTATTGGGAATTAGGTGATCACCTAATTATATCGGAATTCGTTGTAATTGGTGATATTTGAGGAAGTCGCCTGGGTTATTGCCGGCAGGCATGTATTTGGTTTTGAGTATCCGTTGTTGTGCACCAATTTCAAAATGATATATCTGTACGTTTATTTTTATAAAGTGAGATATAACTTTTTGATATTATGTCGATGACATTTACCTGCATCAGTTGACGATTGGGTAAGGAGCATTGAACAACGGAGTAGTTCTTAACCATAAGTACAGTTTTCAACCTACGATGCACAGGTATTGAGTTATTCAACTCAGCGGACTTATACAGAGTATTGTATGTTGTCCAGTGTCCATCAGGACAAAAGGGTAGGTCCTTGTACTATGTTCTGTTTACTTATGACTTCTCTAGTTTTTAGACAAGTGTTTCGTTGAAATACAAGGTCTAAGTTTTGAGAAGTTGTGGGTATAAGAAAAAAGTAGAGAACTAGATATCGCAAGTATCAGGATTCTTCAAAGAGATCGAAGATGTAGATACTTGTGATTGGTATTCAGTTGATAGTGATGGTTTTGAGAAACTTGTTTCTCTTTTAGGTTACTCATAATTGGATGTATTCCTAAGTTGAGTAATGCTGATTAGCCTCTCTCCATTAAGTTGATATGCACTGGGGACAGCTGCATGTTTTGAATCTGGCTCCAATTAAATAAGTGCCAAAGTTTCTATATTGGATATAGATGAGTTGTCCGGCTTATGCTTAAAACCAGACTCTGGATAACTCAGGGCACGTTTCTGTAATGGCAGTTTGTGGGTTGGCCCGGGCAATATCGAGGGTTGACTTTCTACCATCTGGAAGATCAATAGTGATACTGTTCTTGACTCGCCACAGTTTTAGTAAAATGGATTTTTTCAGAAAACAGTAGTGGGAGTATGGTAGAACTGGAAGTGATTCCAGAACCGCAAACGATTACGGAAAATTTAATAGGACCTATAATTCATTCAGGTTTGACATTCCAATAGCCACCCCGCAGATATGGTGGGTAACCTCAGACACCCAAGAGGTACTCCGGTAGCCTCAAGGACGGTGACAGGGAGGTTCTTATCTACCAAGACTTGACACTACTATTGTTCCAGGCTATGAGACCCGGTAGGAGGGTTGTTGTGGTCAGTGGGAGCAGCGGAAGCATAGTGGGCAAGTAGCTTATGTCTATTTATAGACTTAAGCAGTTATAGCGGAGAATGATCATCTAATTTTGATGTGACAGTCATGGGTTTGACTTCATCAGAATAGGGGATGGATCTGTTAAGAAGGTAGTAGGGTGTGATGTCCTGGTATTTGGATGACATACACAGAGTAGGAAGTAAAATTCCTATACTACGATCGGTTGTACTGTTGTCGTCACACAGTTGTTTCTCCAGACAGGATATGGATATAATATCTGACATTTTGGTTTCTAGATCTATGGTTTTAGATCTGGATTTGGGTAGTTTCCCAATGTGTGTACTTTGACAATATTCTAATGGATTTTAGAATAGATGACTCCTGGCATGGTGTTGTATCTGCAGGTGATGGAGTCACCCTCTCTAAAGGTATCTTACAGACTAAAGGGGAGAGGGAAGTGCATGATTGGTAGATCACTTGCTTAGGCAACTAAGTCAATCATGAGATGTCAAGTACCACACCAAATGTTGTTTTTGCACTAGATGCAATAAGTTTGTATTAATCCAATCCTGGAGAAACATAAGGAAGCAGTTTTAGAACATAAGTGCATGTTCTACGGATTTGATGACGGCAGCCTCCTTCGGGAGACGGTTATCATTCCAGGCTTCAAAGATGACATGGATGACAGAGTGATTGTCAGAGTTATAGTTTACCTCTGACGAAAGGGGGCAGTATTATGGACAGGTGGTCCAAGAGGATACTGTGGGCGGCTTAGTCCAGGATACTGATTAGGTTCAGTTATCGATACAGTCTAAGAAGTTTGGATTTGGAGTTCATTTATGAACTAGGTCCCATAAAATATCCAGACATATTCTAAGACAGGTATTACTCAATTCGGGAGATGGCTTTCTCCGCGAACTTGAGATTAAGAAAGACATAGAAAGAAACATCAGGGCGGATCCACTCACTGAGGCTATTTCTCGAACACAATAGTTTTACAAACGGGATTTGTGAAACTGATTAGTAGAGGAGTTGGGTGTTGGTTTCACACGGGCTATGAGTACGCGACATCGCAATAATTAGCCTTAAGTGCAAGTGGGAGATTGTTGGATATAGTGCCCTCAAAGTCAATTATTGGATCGCAGGTACGTGATTACAATGATTGAGGAGGACCTATGTCGGTATGACAGTCTTACTCGAGATGATAGTATGCTATCTGGTTTGCCTTTATCAGTCGTGTATAGGTTCAGGTGACTGATCACGATTACACTTTGATAGAGCCCTTAGGATCTTGCTTGACTACCAACAATATGAGGGCGATCATATACGTGAGAGTTGGATGGTCTATAAGCATTTCCTTAAAAGTGGTCCCTAGTCGTGGGAGTTTCGAGATAGGGCATCGATACTCCGGAGTAGACTAGTGTATACAGTCGAGACCCCGACGAGGGGCGGTGGACGGTCTCACAAGCCACTGGTGTCAGTTGGATCACCTAAGATGTATACAGGTGCTCATTGGGTTATGAGTACACCGGACAGGACTCGCCGGGAACCTGCTAGTTGGTATTATACATATCGTCAGATAGCAGTTCCCTGGTGACATGTGTACAGGTTAGTTCATCGACCTGAGGTCGTCATTTGTCTCGTGTGAGTTCCCACTGTGCTTTGATTTCTACCCTACCACGGTTCAAAGGAGTCGTGCAAACAGGTAGTTTTTAGGTACAGTCCCGAGCCACATGGAGGCATGTGAGCGGATCGGCAGGGGATTCATCTCTCCCGGTATTGGGGGTTGAGATCGTGCTGTGTCTAGGAAAGCCATTACACCAAGTCCTTAGCAAAGGCAGGTGAGATTTACTGGTAGGTACTCCAGTAGTATCTCAGGGTGTTCAGGGCTTGCCTCCGACACGACTTATACAGCTATTGGGGGTCCGACGTTACTAGCCCCCTAGGCTGGATATGCGATACTCATAGACGAACGGACCGGACTGTATATACATGGTCACTGTTAGGCTCAGTAGGGTTTCTGAATGAGTTCGCTCATCAGCCTCCCTTGAGGTCAGTCCATGGGCAGCCGTTACGCACAGCTAGTGCCGCTGACGGCTTGTGGTTAAACCCACTGCCAGGGTACTGACGAGTCATTAGAGTCCTCCACATATAGTTTCCCAAGTTCGGGCGAAACGTTGTAGAGGCCGTATGGTTTTATGGCTGTGTTCGGAAAACGCACGTGCGTTTACGCACGTGTTATTTTTCGGGCAGATAATACTGGGGGGCTTTTGTTTAAGCCGGATCCATGTATTATACAGACTAGATATACTATCTTTGTCTCAGTTGCATTTGTATTCGGTCGTAATACAAATGCGGGTATATTTATACAGTTACGGGGTTATCCTGAAATTCGTTTCAGGATCACTTTTGGGAGTTGCCAGGTTCCAGTTTTCTATCAGCCGTATTTAACATTCGGTTAAATGCGGATTTATCTTTTCTTGGATGAGTCATGGTTCTAGAAGGTTCTAGATTTGGTGACTCATGGTTAGCATTTATTGGTGTGGTGATTCATTGTTAAGCATTAATTGAAGTGATGATGTGTTAATATGAGTCATCCTTTAGCATTAATGTTTCTAGTTAACCTTAAGATATTTTGTATGAGATCTTTTATCTTATGGTTACCTCTTTGCTCCTACACTCACCCCCCCACCTCTTCTTATATGTGGCCAGCCCTTCCCCTCTCTCATTCACTCACTTGATTGATTCATTTGGAAAAAAGATGATAGTTTTAGGTGTTTGGAAATTTCATAGCTCATTTCATTCCATCACCCGACTCAATTGGCAACTTCATTAACCGTTCGTCCATGGCATTGGACGAAGCGAGACAAAGTCTTCTACTCATTCTCTATATTATTCTTGGTCGTATCTTTTAGCAAACTTGACGACCGAGTTACCTCGACTCAAAGACGGGAGCCCGTTTAAAGATCCAATGACGTGGTGCCACCTGGACGAGGAGATCGGAGATCGACGAGATCGGAGCAGCCGCAACGGAGCGTGGGATGATGGTTAATGAACGAAGGACTCGGATCGTTCGGTATAACCTTTCTACCCTCTTTACAGTTTGTTAGTTTAGCGTTAATGGCAGATCCGGGTTATAGTATGCGATAGAGCCAGTTATAAAAGTTTTTGTTCCGCATTTGGCGTCAGAAAAACGGCCGGGGCGCTACCGTAGACTTATAATCCTCCATGATATTCATCCTCGGGTAAGTTCCTCCTAAATCAATCTAGTCCAACCTAAGGTCACTACTAGGGTCCTACTCACCGAAATTCTAAGGTCACGTCTGGCTTCCTAAAGACAATAAGTACTTATTCCTATTCTACGTTTGCGGGGGTGCTAAACGCCATCCACCCGACTTCCCCCCGTAGATATACATCTACTCACCTGGTCCTTGTCTGACGAAGACGGTGTCGCCATCCTCTTCTTCATCGCCCGCAGTCCACATGAGGGGTACCTATACGCAAAATATGTAGTATTGTAAACTGAATCACGGACAACATCAAAACGACGCACGAAACGCGCATAGGTTAAAATCTATGACCCGCTCATGCAAAAGAACCAAATATCGCTCGATATCGGCGTACAAACTCCGATTAATCGAGATAAAGATCAACAAACAACTCATAGTTTTAAAACTAATTACTTATAATATAAAACATGATTTAATTCATCGAAACCCTAAAATCGATCAAATCGCCCGATTTCGTAAAACCCGAAAATGCCAATTTACCGTTTTACTTCAAAACTTGATTTTTAAATGAAACTAATGGTCGTAATACATATTAAATAGCATAACTATATTATTCAAACCACTACTATATTTTTTTTTACACCTTAATTTGTATTAAATTGAAATTCTAGTTTGTTAACATGCCCGATTTCGGTATTTTTAAGAAAAATTTCACAATGTCACAACTAAACATGATTTTACATGAATTAAATTATTAAACTACAATTCATGATGATAATAATATAATGAAATCATAATTTATATTTTAAACCTCATTTATTTAAGAATTTCCAAATTCTAGTTAGCAAAAATAGCATTTTTCTCACAATTTCTTAATTATCAATAAAAACTAGTAACCAAATTAAGTTTTTCATTCCAATAACAAGTTAATATCCTCTTTAAAACCATAATCTAGTGTTACAAACATTAATTGGAATTTTATCTCACCAATATATACAACTTATAGAAATCTAGTTTGCAAAAATAATTAATTTAAACAAATTGGAATGAACAAATTATAATTCAACAACCATGCAAGATTTCCCACTTCTAAAAATGTTAAACTAGTAATTATAACCCTACTTAATTAATAAAAACCATAACTTAATTTCATAACCCTAACTTGAGTTTTAAAACTTGTAGATAGAAATTATTTATTAAATCTAATTATGCTTAAATGAAACATCTAATAACAATAAATCAAAAGAAGAAGATTTATATCTCCACAACATGAAATCCAAACATGAAAATAAGCCTCCAAAATGAATGCTTTCCATCTCCAAAATCCATGTAAAGATGAGCAAAGAATAGAGGGTAGGAATCTATTAGGATTTTTTATTGAATTTTTGATGAATTTTGATGATTTTTAATGCAAAAATGATGGGGGAAAATTTTTTGGGCTGCCTATGGAGGTGAGGCCGGCCATGAGATGAGGAAAAGAGAGGAGAGTGAGAAAAGGTGAAGAAAAGTGTAGAAGGTTTCAACAAAATATCATTCCATTAAGTCTTTTCATGAATTTATTTAAAAATTCTTTATTTTCTTCACTCTATTTGACCTAGAATGGTCTAGAACCATTGTAAAATTTTGAAAATAAATTTTTCATGAAACACACTTGATTCTAAGATGCAATGGTTCATTTTTGCAAATTAAACCCATTCGAATTTGTAATTTACACTAATTTTGTGTATAAATAAAGCTTATGTTAATATTTAAAATAATTAATTTAGGAAAAATATTTAATTAAACTAAAAATTTATAAGTGGCTAAATAAACCCCATTTACTAGTAATTACATAATTTAAATAGGTATTTTTAAATTTATAGTGAAAAATAATTACGGTTTAGTTTTATGAAAACTACGTTTTACTTTACTGAAATTATAAAATTCACTTAAATTTTTTTATTTATTTATTTAATTGTTTTTAAAATGTTACAATCTTCCCCCCATTAAGAAATTCGGTCCCCGAATTTAAATTAAAACTCCCTCCCAATTACTAAAACATTCAGCCAAAACACTCAAATCGTCGGGGCTCCGAAATCATCAATACATAACTTAAATCAAATCCGTCAAGCATAACACAATCATCGGAGTTATGGCGAAAATAAAATACCAAAACCTAATACGAAAACCAACATAATATACATCAAAACTACAACTCATATATTGTGCGTATCATAGTAAAATCGTCCAAACATCTGGATAAAGAAGTGTAAGTCGATGTTCAACACCCAATACTTATGGGGAGGCGGAAATATGAATAACAATCTTGTTCTATGATTAAACATCGAATAACCGTATGAATCGTTTGCTAAACAAGTTTTAACAAAAGCTATAGAGTTCTAAACTACTATGTTAAGAGATTATACCAAACGGTTCTAGTCCTTCGTCTTAATGTTATCTACGGCCTCTTTGGATCTCCACGTCCTCTTCGGCTTTCTTCCGTGATAGACGATCCACCCGAGAACCCTAATCCAAGCTATAACCTCTAAACTTGAGGTTACTTAGTTTCTCTAGTTGCTAAATAGAGTAGCTAAGGTAATGTAGAGATAGGTTATGAAGTAATTAGTCTCTCCTAATCCTTGTTCTCAACTCATGAGGGCAGGATTAGGTTTGTGAAGGAGAGAGAACTTGAAGAGAGAGAGTGAGAAGATGATAATGATAATGATAATAATAATGAAATAGCTTCTCACTTGATATATGAAACATAATGAAAAAAAAAGAAATGAATAATATGAGATTATTCATCATGTTTCATAAATGCAAGTGGGTGATTCATTATGTGAGTCATTAAGCATTTAATAATGCATTAATGACATGATGAATCACTTACAATGAGTCACTAAATCATTAAATGAAAATGCCACCTCTCCCTCCATGTCACATCCTTCTAGAAGCTTCTCGAAAAATTACGAGAACGCCCCTCTCATCCGTGAAAACACGGAAAAACTTTAGACTCTATAAATCCAATAACCTGATACTAGAATCTGGCTTAAACCAAAACCAGCTAGTAAAAACTGTCCGAATGTCGCACGTGCGTTTAAACACGTACACGTTCGAACCTTTGTCGTAAAACCATACGACCTCTATATCTTTTCGCCTGGGTTTGGGAAATCTCTATGTGGGACTCTAAAGACTCGACTACTACGTTGGCAGTGGGTTTAACCACACACCGCAAGCGGCACTAGCTGTACGTAACGGTCCCCAGGTAGTTGTCGATAAGAAAGCTGACGAGGTAACCCATCTGAAATCCTACTGAGCCTGTCTGTGACAATATCCGCGCAGTCCGGTCTGTTCGTCTAAGAGTATCGCATGTACGGTCTATGGAGGTGGTGGACGTCAGACCCCTAATAACCGTACAAGTCGTGTCGGTATGGTTCAAGACCACCCGAGAATCTACTGATCATTCCATCAGTAATTCTCAATCAGTCCTGGCCAGGGACTTATGGTAATGACCAAACGACCACAGTGCGATATCATCTCCCTATACCGGGAGAGACGAATCTCTAACAGTCGCTCACTGCCTCCACGTGGCTCGGGACTGTGCCCAACTGAAACCTGTTTGCACGACTCCTTTGAGCCGTGGTAGGGTAATAATCAAAGCACAGTGGGAACTCACACGAGACAAATGATGACCTTAAGTCAACGGACTATCTGCACACATGTCACCTGAGAACTGCTATCTGACGTTAGGTATAATACCATCCAGTCAGTTCTCGGCGAGTCCTGTCCGGTGTACTCACACCCAGTGAGCATCTGTATACAATCTTAGGTGAACACCACCAATGGTTGCGGGACCAATCCATTGCCCCTTGTCAGGGTCTAGATATGTATACACTAGTCTACTCCGGAGTATCGATGCCCAATCTCGATACTCCTGCGACCAGGGACATCTAAGGGTGTGCGTATTGACTATCCAGCTCCCACTAGTATGACTGCTATCACAACGCCAGTAATCAGACAAACACCCTATGGGCTTTATCAACATATATATATAAATACCAAGTAAAATATATCATACGTTAAGACAAACTCAAACCAAATAGCGTACTATCATATCAAGCAAGACTGTCATGTACATACATATCCCAAGCATCGTTTACAATGTAGGCCTCTAGGGCATATATATCCAACAATCTCCCACTTGCACTAAGGCCTATAATTGCTGCAATGAGTACCCACTGTCTCTACCAGATCCAGTTGCTGGCGTACCGCATGCCCAACATCTCAAATAACCTCTCGAACTGTACTTGAGGAATGGCCTTGGTGAATGGATCTGCCGTGTTGTCTTTTGTGTTCACTCTCCGTATCTCGATCTCCCGACGATCCACGATCTCCCTGATCAGGTGAAACCGCCTTAAGATATGCCTGGATTTCTGATGGGACCTTGGTTCCTTCGCTAAAGCTACAGCGCCATTGTTATCGCAATACAAAGGTATTGGATTGGCAATGGACGGAACCACCTGAAGTTCAGAAATGAACTTCCTCATCCAGACGGCCTCTTTTGCGGCTTCACTAGCAGCTATATACTCAGCCTCCATAGTTGAGTCTGCGACGGTATCTTGTTTGGAACTCTTCCAACATACCGCCCCTCCATTGAGGGTAAACACAAAACCCGAAATGGATTTAGAATCATCTTTGTCACTTTGGAAGCCGGAGTCGGTAAAAGCCTCTACCTGGAGGTCCCCATTACCGTAAATCAAGAACATCTCCTTGGTCCTTCTCAGGTACTTGAGAATGTTCTTCACCGCTATCCAATGTTTCTCACCTGGGTCAGACTGATACCTGTTTACTACACTAAGTGCGTAAGCTACATCCGGTCTGGTACATAACATCGCATACATTATTGATCCTACCGCCGAAGCGTAGGGTATAATGCCCATGCGAGCCCTCTCTTCATCAGTCTTTGGAGACATCTCTTTGGAGAGGGTGATTCCGTGACAAGCGGGCATATTGCCGCGCTTGGAATCTTCCATACTAAATCTCTTTAGTATAGTGTCTATATACCTGGACTGTGAAAGTCCCAATGTTCTATTAGATCTATCACGATAGATCTTAATACCCAGAATGTATGATGCATCTCCCAAGTCTTTCATGGAGAATTTTTGTGATAAGAAGAGCTTTACTGATTGTAGTATAGGGATATCATTCCCTATCAGTAGTATGTCGTCGACGTACAAAACGAGGAAGACTACTGCTCCTTCTACAATCTTCCTATAAATACATGGTTCATCTACATTTTTGATAAAGTCAAATTCCTTGACTGTTTCATCAAAGCAGATGTTCCAACTCCGCGATGCTTGCTTTAACCCATAAATGGATTTAAGCAATTTGCACACTCTTCCGCTGCTCCCACTGTCTAAGAAACCTTCTGGTTGATCCATGTAAACACTCTCTTCTAGATGTCCATTTAGAAAAGCTGTTTTTACATCCATTTGCCAGATTTCATAGTCATGGAAGGAGGCAATGGCAAGCATGATCCGAATGGATTTAAGCATAGCTACTGGTGAAAAAGTTTCATCATAGTCCAGTCCTGGTCTTTGACGAAAACCTTTTGCTACTAGTCTAGCTTTGTAGGTTTCCACTTGTCCAAATGTACCAATCTTCTTTTTGAAGATCCATTTGCACCCAACTGGTTTTACCCCAGGAGGAGCAACTTCTAAAGTCCATACTTTATTGGTGTACATGGATTCCATTTCGGATCTCATTGCATCCAGCCACTTCACTGAGTCGCTACTTGTGATAGCCTGCTGAAAACTAGTAGGCTCATCATCATCGATGATGCAATCCTCTCGATCCCCATCAAGAAGAAAACCATAGTATCTTTCAGGAGGATGAGAAAGCCTACTAGATCTGCGGAGTGGCGTTGGTTCGTCATGTTCTATTGAAATCTGAGATTCTTCTAAGTCCTCGGTTGCAGTTTGAGGTTCTGGAATTTCTTCCAGTTCTACCGCACTCCCACTAATTTCTTTTGCAAGAAATTCGCTTTCTAAGAAGACAATGTGGCGAGTGACAAACACCTTTTGTTCTTCAGTGTGGTAGACCATATACCCCCTTGAATGCTTGGGGTATCCTACAAACTTGCACAAAATCGATCGTGCCTCGAGCTTGTCCGGATTATGCTTCTTAACATATACCGGACACCCCCATATCTTGATATACTCGAGATATGGTCTCTTCCCACACCACATTTCATATGGAGTGGTAGGTACAGACTTAGTTGGAACTCTATTCAATAGGTATGCGGCTGATTCTAGAGCAAATCCCCAGAAGGAAAGTGGCAACTCAGCACTACTCATCATTGAACGCACCATATCTAATAGCGTGCGATTCCTCCTTTCTGATACACCATTATGCTGAGGTGTATAAGGTGGAGTAAGCTGAGAGAGAATTCCATTCGCTTTTAAGTATTCAAGGAAACTGGTACTTAAGTATTCTCCACCTCGATCAGATCGAAGTGTCTTGATGCTTTTACCAGTTTGTTTCTCTACTTCATTTTTATACTCCTTAAACTTCTCAAAGGCCTCGGATTTATGTTTTATTAAGAATATATGTCCATACCTAGAGAAGTCATCAGTAAAAGTTATGAAGTAGGAGTGACCGCGTCGTGCATGCGTAGACATCGGACCACATACATCACTGTGTACTAGTCCCAAGAGTTCAGTGGCTCTTTCTCCGTGTCCGGTGAACGGAGATTTGGTCATTTTTCCTTTGATACATGATTGACAAGTTGCATATGATGAATATTCAAACGGATCTAGATATCCATCTTTATGTAACTTAGTCAACCTTGTTTCATTTATATGACCAAGTCTACAATGCCATAGGAAGGCTTGATTCGAATCTGGAACCTTTCGTTTACGTGTGTTTTGAATATTGAAAATTTGAGGTTGATTAAGTATGTATATGCCGTTTTCCAGTGTGCCAAACCCAATCAGTTCTTGATTTAGGAGAATGTTCATGACATTTCTTTCAAGCGCAAAATTATATCCTTTATTAGACAACAAAGATACTGATATAATATTACACAACATACTGGGAATACAAAAACAGTTGTACAATACCAAAATGTGTCCACTATTCAACCCTAGGTGATATTCCCCTATTGCAACTGCATCTACATGCATTCCATTGCCCATCCGGAGAGTCATATCACCTGCCCCCAGTACTCTACTATTTCTCAGATCCTGCAAAGAATTACAGATGTGAGAACCAGAACCGGTATCAAGTACCCATGAAGTAGAGTTTACTGAAAGACAATTTTCGATTACGAACACACCTGAAGCAGAAGCAACAGCTTGCTTCATGTCCTTGGCTTTAAAGGCCAAACAGTCCTTCTTCAAGTGCCCTTGCTTGTGACAATAGAAGCATTCGTTCTTTTCTGCCTTCACCCTTCCTGCCTTGTTCGTTCCCTGCACCTTCTTGACCCCACCCTTCGGTTTGGTGGCCTTCATCTTCTTCTTCCCTTTAGCTTTCGCTTTAGATTTAGAAGAAGATGATTGGCCAACATACAGAACGGGGGTCTTCTCCTTTCTTAAGGAGGTCTCTGTTACCCTCAACATATTGAGGAGCTTTGGAAGATCCGCTTCCATTTCGTGCATGTTGAAGTTCAGCACGAACTGAGAGAAGGTGTGGGGAAGGGAGTGCAAAATCAAGTCGATATACAAATCATTCTCTAGCACGCATCCCAAGTTTGCGAGTTCCTCAATGAGGGTGATCATTTTGAGGACATGCTCTCCAACAGGCGATCCTGGAGCTAACCTCATCTGGAAGAGTTTCCTTGAGGTTTCGTACCTTGCGATACGGGAGTGTTCACCATACAATTCCTTGCAATGGAGGAATATGGATGCAATATCCATACTCTCGTGCTGTTTCTGGAGTTCATTATTCATGGACGCCAGCACGATACACATAGCTCGCTCACAGTCTAGATCCCAGGTTTTACGAACTTCCTTGTCCGCAACTGAGGAATCTGGTCCTGGGATAAGGGGAGGAACAGCGGTGGTAACATATGCAACTTTGTCATAAGTCAGTGCAATATTGACGTTCCTTAGCCAATCTTTATAGTTCTGCCCGGTCAGTATATTCTTTTCAAGTAATAGTTTTAGTCCAGTCATGGTAGCTGCTAGAGAGAGAGAAAAGAAAACACTCAGCATATGCTCTTGCAAGTTTAGATTGGTTATTATTTTATCTAAACAGGATGGCTCCCACTGTTTCCTCAAATCCTTCTTCAAAACCTAAAAGAAGAAATAGTCAGGATTTAATCACACGTTACAATTCTTGCTTAACCTTTCAGCCAGGCTGGTGTTGGTACTTCGAGGGAGGTTTTCCAACGCTTTCGTGAAGTTCCTTAATTAAAGAACCTCTTTTCCCTGGAGGCGTAGCCCCTCTAACACCTTTCTAGGCACCTACTTGGTTTATAGCATTGATTGTTAAGTGAAAGAAATTCCCGAGAGTAATCCTACTCATCAGTGGGATCGGGATCTAACTATCATTGCATGATGCCCTAGATGGAAGCCACTCTAGTCACCACACTCCAGAAGGTAAGCTAAATCTGCAAGTTTCCTTTATGTTTGAAACTCCCGATGTGATTTTTACCCCAAGTTCTTATAGACCTTGACGTAGGCCAACAAGTCATAAGACGCAAGTCAAGTTCTACCCGTCGTTGTCCTGATTAATTTAAATACATCGTACAAGCCCTTGATGTAGGCCAACAAGGTGTACGTCTGTATTAAACTAATGCATCTATCTATGCAACAAATAGGCACACACAATGCTATCATTCACTATGCCTTGACGTAGGCCAACAAGCATAGAATGAATACGATGTGCTGTCTATCTGAAACGACGGAGGGTTACGGCTGGTTTTTGGCAAAAAACCGTTTAACGTAGTGAACTTGATTTGATCGAAGGAACTAAGATAGCTTTTATTAAAAGGAGTGGTTTAAGCTCCGTATTTAAAATTTGCTTTTTCAAGAAAACCGAGTGGTTTTTAGAAATTGTTCCAACGATTCAGTTTAGGTTTTATTTTCTTTGCATTAATAATAATGTGTCCCATCTTTAACCTATCATTACAGATAACAACGAAAATACAACGTCCTCTTATGCCATCCGCATTCGCCACGGGGTCCCGTCATCACCCGTTAGGTTACTTAACTAACGACAGAGCGGGGGCTGGGCTAGCGCGGGTGTAAAACATAAGCGACGTCTAAATAGCTATCATATATAGATATTGTACATTCGTCAGACGCAATAATAGGCATTCTAGATCACAGATAAACAATATTGGATTTGCAAGCAATCCGCATTTCTTTTGAGCCTGCAATGAAAGACGGATTACACAATTGTGATGAATAGCCATTTTCCCACCCCAGACCCCTACGGGTACGGCAAACTACCCGCCAAGTACCAGAAGTGAAGCGGTCTGCCCCAACACTTCAAAATACCCGGTAGTTTGTGCACCCCACCTTGGGTCTATCCTAAGAGCAAAAACAGTAAAAAGAAATAGTACAACGGTGGCTACAACCGCAACCTGGATGTGCCCCGCAAGATAATATTACAACTTATTACATTTACATCAAATGAATTAATACAATAACCCATCACAAAACCCGGCTAAACACCACAACAGTCCAATACAGTTTATATACACAAACAGTTATATATAACATCACAGATATGTGCAACCCCCTGCCAACCGACATACTAGCAATTAGGGGAGGTTTACGAACACATAAAACATTTCACAGATATAATCAAACAAGCAAATACCGTATAATTTCGATCGATTAAACATATTTAATTTTGCTCCAATACTTCTCTGTAAATCTGAAACCAGAGCAAAAATAAAAAATTACCAGAAAACACCAAATATCACAGAGAATCAACACAAGAAATTTGGGATGATGAATCGTCCAAAGCGCGGCGGAATCGCGGCGGATCGGTGGGATCGGCCGCGGTTCCGCGGCGCTATGGCCGATTCATGAGCCCAATTTTCTTGGGTGTTCTAATACATTCATTTAGGTCAATCTGAAGGTCCCTGAAAAATTTTTGGACCTCATTTATAATTCGATAGAAAGTACATGATATCGGGGTTTTTCCGGTTTGTTTTTCCGTTCGAAATTCATACAAATTTGCAAGTGTGTTAAATACTGTTTAGCTAGGCTCTGATACCACTGTAAGTCGATGTTCAACACCCCAATACTTATGGGGAGGCGGAAATATGAATAACAATCTTGTTCTATGATTAAACATCGAATAACCGTATGAATTGTTTGCTAAACAAGTTTTAACAAAAGCTATAGAGTTCTAAACTACTATGTTAAGAGATTATACCAAACGGTTCTAGTCCTTCGTCTTAATGTTATCTACGGCCTCTTTGGATCTCCACGTCCTCTTCGGCTTTCTTCCGTGATAGACGATCCACCCGAGAACCCTAATCCAAGCTATAACCTCTAAACTTGAGGTTACTTAGTTTCTCTAGTTGCTAAATAGAGTAGCTAAGGTGATGTAGAGATAGGTTATGGAGTAATTAGTCTTTCCTAATCCTTGTTCTCAACTCATGAGGGTAGGATTAGGTTTGGTGAAGGAGAGAGAACTTGAAGAGAGAGAGTGAGAAGATGATAATGATAATGATAATAATAATGAAATAGCTTCTCACTTGATATATGAAACATAATGAAAAAAAAAAGAAATGAATAATATGAGATTATTCATCATGTTTCATAAATGCAAGTGGGTGATTCATTATGTGAGTCATTAAGCATTTAATAATGCATTAATGACATGATGAATCACTTACAATGAGTCACTAAATCATTAAATGAAAATGCCACCTCTCCCTCCATGTCACATCCTTCTAGAAGCTTCTCGGAAAATTACGAGAACGCCCCTCTCATACGTGAAAACACGGAAAAACTTTAGACTGTATAAATCCAATAACCTGATACTAGAATCTGGTTTAAACCAAAGCCAGCTAGTAAAAACTGTCCGAATGTCGCACGTGCGTTTAAACACGTACGCGTTCGAACCTTTGTCGTAAAACCATACGACCTCTATATCTTTTCGCCTGGGTTTGGGAAATCTCTATGTGGGACTCTAAAGACTCGACTACTACGCTGGCAGTGGGTTTAACCACAGACCGCAAGCGGCACTAGTTGTACGTAACGGTCCCCAGGTAGTTGTCGATAAGAAAGCTGACGAGGTAACCCATCTGAAATCCTACTGAGCCTGTCTGTGACAATATCCGCGCAGTCCGGTCTGTTCGTCTAAGAGTATCGCATGTACGGTCTAGGGAGGTGGTGGACGTCAGACCCCTAATAACCGTACAAGTCGTGTCGGTATGGTTCAAGACCACCCGAGAATCTACGGATCATTCCATCAGTAATTCTCAATCAGCGCTGGCCAGGGACTTATGGTAATGACCAAACGACCACAGTGCGATATCAACTCCCTATACCGGGAGAGACGAATCCCTAACAGTCGCTCACTGCCTCCAAGTGGCTCGGGACTGTGCCCAACTGAAACCTGTTTGCACGACTCCTTTGAGCCGTGGTAGGGTAATAATCAAAGCACAGTGGGAACTCACACGAGACAAATGATGACTTTAAGTCAGCGGACTATCTGCACACATGTCACCTGAGAACTGCTATCTGACGTTAGGTATAATACCATCCAGTCAGTTCTCGGCGAGTCTTGTCCGGTGTACTCACACCCGGTGAGCATCTGTATACAATCTTAGGTGAACACCACCAATGGTTGCGGGACCAATCCATTGCCCCTTGTCAGGGTCTAGATATGTATACACTAGTCTACTCCGGAGTATCGATGCCCAATCTCGATACTCCTGCGACCAGGGACATCTAAGGGTGTGCCTATTGACTATCCAGCTCCCACTAGTATGACTGCCATCACAACGCCAGTAGTCAGACAAACACCCTATGGCTTTATCAACATATATATATAAATACCAAGTAAAATATATCATACGTTAAGACAAAGTCAAACCAAATAGCGTACTATCATATCAAGCAAGACTGTCATGTACATACATATCCCATGCATCCTTTACAATGTAGGCCTCTAGGGCATATATATCCAACAAGAAGCATGCAAGAACCCCCTTTTGAAAATCGCCGTGTGATGCACGTGTCACGGCACAAGTAGCGGACGTTTATTTTATAAAAAAAATAACTATACATATATATCTTTTATTTAACATACACGTCCCGCCTAGTTACTGAATCAAATAGTAATGATCATAAAAACATACTGCTCAAACTAAAACCAATCCCAATCACATCATAAAAATATCATGTGCGTCCGGTACGCACTAAAATCGAAACCAAATACAGATGCCACGAATACACACAAAAACAAAAATGAGTGCAACAGGTGTGCACCAAAACATCTGTCAAATGCAACGGGCGTGCACGACTCAATATCAGATGCATCTAATCTGCACAAAACCCCGATTCAGTGCATCTGTTGTGCACAAAATCGCTTCAAGTGCGCCAAGTGTGCGCAAGAATCTCAATCAGGTGCACAGGGTGCACGAAAACATACACCGAATATCAAAATCGAAATCACAGTATGAAAATTCATGAAAACTAGGTCTAAGCATATGTCAAAATCATGTGTAACCATATGCACGAAATCAAGTCAAAATCTCAAAATGTATAAAAACCAAATCAAGTGCACTGGGTACGTACTAAACAGCATCAATACCACTGATATATGAAACACAAATAGAATGTAATGAAGGTACACATAAGAAATACCAATCGTAGAACAAAGTCCTCAAAATACCAAAATCCAATCAACGAAAATATGAAATTCAAATCACCAAATCACAATCGTAAACACTATCGTCAATGTGCGCCTCTTTCCCCCTTTCATCTGGTGTCGACTGCTTCGAACTTGTCTCTTCATAGGTGAGCTGACTGCGCTACCAATGGCAATACTCATATCTAGAGTCTCCCACGTAGTCGATCCCTTCACCTGATATCCGGACTACATTAAAATTTTCGATCGATTCATCAAAATCCTATAATTCCTCGAGAGCTCAACACTCAAGTACAGTTTAAAAATATCCGGTACATACCCCAGCATCGATGGTCCAGCCGTAGAAGGGCAAACCCAAGCCTCACTAATGGCACCGCGGAACTGCCATAAACCCTAAGGTTCAAGGGCGTTCTCGTGGTCATTATGTCGAGTTAGGGTTTCATTCTTCTAGAGGGTCCATCAAAATACCACCATGTTCTTCCGAATACCTTAAACTTGGAAAATGGGTTTCTAACAATCGTTCGAATTTTTTAACTTTGTCTAGACGGCATGTGAATACCCTTCGTCCACACGCTAAACAATGCTATAATTCTCAAGAATAAACGATACCCTACTGGTCATCACATACGATCCGCAGCTCCCTCTGCCCGTGTGACCGTGGTAACAGAAACCACCCTCCGACATCGACGAAGATAGGTCAAAAGAACGAATGAAATACGGTGCAAAGAAATATACATCCTAAGGCTACTTAAGAAGAGTATCGTATCGTAAGTATGCCGCGGATCATACCCATGGTACGTGACTCAACCTAAGTCGCCTACTCCATCAACCAAGGGTCATCTAGACTTATACAAGGTTAAACCTAGCGCTCTGATACCAACTTTGTCACGACCCTAAAGTACGGAACGTGACCGGCACTTAGATTATGAAGCGTCTAGAGGCGCAACGTAACCTAAGTAAGCCGAAGCCCATAAATCTAAAACATAAAAAGAAGAAGTAAAGGAAAACATGTAGAAAACAAGTTTAAAAGCATCATCTAATTTTCTCAAAAATTTTGGCAGAGTCTCCTTTGTAAAAACTGGCCCCAAACGGGTACAAACAAGAATAATATATATACAAACAATAAAAAGCATCCACAAACGCGAGTTAGCTCTACGCCAAAAGGCGGAAACAACCACATCAATGCACAATAGTATACAACGCCAAAAGACGAGGCTCAAAACTGAAAAGAAAACAAAACCACCAGATATCATAATAATACAAGCGCGACTCTAAGGTCGAAATAAACAACTGATCCAGTAAACTATCAAGTAATACAAGTTTGGTTGATGGAGCTTTCTGGATACAAATGAAATAATAAAAGTACAATGGCGGTCCAGATACAAGTGAACCAACCTACCGTGCAAATCACCCTGAGTGAAAAGATGTGCCAGGAAGCTACCAGGAAAACCTGTACATCGAACCTGTAATAAAATTTGGCACAACGTTGGTGAGTTGCCAACTCGTGAGTAGAAGATATCTGCGAAAAGAAATCGAATGCACGACGCTATCCTAGGTCATAATAATACACTACCATATCACCAGTCATCTAGTAATGGCAGGGTAATAAACTACGTGTAAGTGCAAATGCTCCGTGCTCGTGTCGGTGCCTCAAATAGTAATATGTCATGTGAATGAGTATGCATGCACCATGATTATGAAATAACCAATCCTGAAATCTAGATATATCTGTATTAAAATCTTTAGCTTTTATCATGGTAAAATGTGTATAGAAATCTGAAATATCAACGATGAAATCCATGGAAATTCGTGTCAAGCATCGACACAAAACATGTAAATCTCAAGTCTCAATACCTCATAATCTCAATGTCTCATAGTCTCAATATCTCGGGCTCCGCCAGTCCGGATCGGCCCATATCATCAAATCTCACGACAACGGTCGGTATCCTCCGGATATCCGCCGCGCCAGACATCACCAGTAGGTAGTCCTCCCCTGCCAGGCTCATCGTCTACAACTCGATCTTCTTACCCCGGGGTACCATACCGGGCCCACCATGTACCCGAGACGGTTCATCCACTCCTCGAATCGGGTCTCGAAATCCAACAGAAAACATGAAATCTCATGGTGGACGACACATACATCACAAGAAAACCGCAACTTATATTTTAAAAAGAGAGGAGGAGAGAGAGAAGTTTATATATATATTCTTGCGGTTTTCCCTAAAAATCCAGAAATCTCATAGAAATCCAAAATCTCAAAATCATGAATAAGTATATGATAAATGTCGGCATATGCCCATAATACTGCATGATAACATGAAAATGTGAATGCATGAAATATCTAAGTAATAAATGCCATGTCTATACTAACACCAGAGAGTAATCACGATGTAATATCGATCTAGCTGTTAGCTGATCCTATCAATAAAAGATAATATGATCTAAAGTGTACGTGACATAGCAATTACCGTTGATGATGTGTGTGAGCCGGCAAATAAGTGTGCGTAGAATATGCGCATCATCGGTAATGGTGCTGGTGTCCTAACAGGCAGAGTTTTATACTGATTATAGAAACATATTTATGAACATGCAACATTATGATTACGGTATGAATGTAAAGACGGATGTGTAATAACCACTCATCTGTGATATACAAGTAAAACTACAACTATATGACTCGAACTTACACTAGTGCCCATCTAACCTCCTAAGGAACCAAACCTAAGAAACTAGTCGATAAGAAATAGGAGTACACCTAAAGTCTCTAATAGTCAGCGATCCAGCCTCAATAGCATCACGTACGTATTACGGCTTCCTCGAATCAAGAGTGCGGATCAGTCATCATATCTATGCCTCGTACGGTAAAGTCCATATTACAGCATCCCAATATCGGGGTACGGGTCAAGTATCACCTACGTGTCTCATCATTCGTATAATATCATTATCAACACATGTCATGATCAAGGTGCTATACTGTAACATCAATCATATATCATTGCCAGCATAATATACATCGTTAATTTATCCTCAGAAATATCATGTCACATATATCATATCTTGATCAAGTCACATATGTCAAGTCGTGATTAAGTCACATATATGTATATATCATATCGTAATCAAGTTACACATATCTCATATCGTAATCAAGTCACACCTATATAATATCGTAATCAAGTCACACATATATCATATCAGACTTTCAGGCATAAGTTACGGTACGGGTTCTATTTTAGAGTCCTATGTATTTCAACATCATCACCACCCTTAATTATTGATGTATACATATTCATTATCTCATTTCCTAATGATCCGCTAACATCATAACACGACCGTATAACCAAGAATCACGGCATCAAGCCCAGTTATATTGTTTCATCCCCGTGTATCATATCACCTCCTTGAATCACATATACGTATTGTGTATATATATACCTACACCTAGTCCTATATATATATACACATACATGTATACACCACGTCGAGTCTCAGTGTGTGCGTGTGCGTGTATCTACCTGAAACCTATGAATCTCCTCCATGATATTCATCTTCGGGTAAGGTCTTCCTAAATAAATCTAGTCCAACCTAAAGTCACTACTAGGGTCCTACTCACCGAAATTCTAAGGTCATGTCTGGCTTCCTAAAGAAAATAAGAACTTATTCCTATTCTACGTTTGCGGGGGTGCTAAACGCCATTCACCCGACTTCCCCCCGTAGATATACATCTACTCACCTGGTCCTTGTCTGCCGAAGACGGTATCGCCATCCTCTTCTTCATCGCCCGCAGTCTACATGAGTGGTACCTATACGCAAAATATGTAGTATTGTAAACTGAATCACGGACAACATCAAAACGACGCATGAAACGCGCATAGGTTAAAACATATTACCCGCTCATGCAAAAGAACCAAATATCGCTCGATATCGGCGTACAAACTCCGATTAATCGAGATAAATATCAACAAACAACTCATAGTTTTAAAACTCATTACTTATAATATAAAACATGATTTAATTCATCGAAACCCTAAAATCGATCAAATCGCCCGATTTCGTAAAACCCGAAAATGCCAATTTACCGTTTTACTTCAAAACATGATGTTTAAATGAAACTAATGGTCGTAATACATATTAAATAGCATAACTATATTATTCAAACCACTACTATATTTTTTGTACACCTTAATTTGTATTAAATTGAAATTCTAGTTTGTAAACATGCCCGATTTCGGTATTTTTAAGAAAAATTTCATAATGTCACAACTAAACATGATTTTACATGAATTAACTTATTAAACTACAATTCATGATTATAATAATATAATAAAATCATAATTTATATTTTAAACCTCATTTATTTAAGAATTTCCAAATTCTAGTTAGCAAAAATAGCATTTTTCTCACAATTTCTTAATTATCAATAAAAACTAGTAACCAAATTAAGTTTTTCATTCCACTAACAAGTTAATATCCTCTTTAAAACCATAATCTAGTGTTGCAAACATTAATTGGAATTTTATCTCACCAATATATACAACTTATAGAAATCTAGTTTGCAAAACTACTTAATTTAAACAAATTGGAATGAACAAATTATAATTCAACAACCATGCAAGATTTCCCACTTCTAAAAATGTTAAACTAGTTATTATAACCCTACTTAATTAATAAAAACCATATCTTAATTTCATAACCCTAACTTGAATTTTAAAACTTGTAGATAGAAATTATTTATTAAATCTAATTATGCTTAAATGAAATATCTAATAACAATAAATCAAAAGAAGAAGATTTATACCTCCACAACATGAAATCCAAACATGAAAATAAGCCTCCAAAATGAATGCTTTCCATCTCCAAAATCCATGTAAAGATGAGCAAAGAATAGAGTGTAGGAATCTATTAGGATTTTGTGGATTTTTTATTGAATTTTTGATGAATTTTGATGATTTTTAATGCAAAAATGATAGGGGGAAAATTTTGGGTCTGCCTATAGAGGTGAGGCCGACCATGAGGTGAGGAAAAGAGAGGAGAGTGAGAAAAAGTGAAGAAAAGTGTAGAAGGTTTCAAAAAAATATCATTCCATTAAGTCTTTTCATTAATTTATTTAAAAATTCTTTATTTTCTTCACTCTATTTGACCTAGAATGGTCTAGAACCATTGTAAAATTTTGAAAATAAATTTTGCATGAAACACACTTGATTCTAAGATGCAATGGTTCATTTTTGCAAATTAAACCCATTCGAATTTGTAATTTACACTATTTTTGTGTATAAATAAAGCTTATGTTAATATTTAAAATAATTAATTTAGGAAAAATATTTAATTAAACTAAAAATTTATAAGTGGCTAAATAAAAACCATTTACTAGTAATTATATAATTAAAATAGGTATTTTTAAATTTATAGTGAAAAATAATTACGGTTTAGTTTTATGAAAACTGCGTTTTACTTTACCGAAATTATAAAATTCACTTAAAGAATTTTATTTATTTATTTAATTATTTTTCAAATGTTGCAACATTAGAGAATGAGCTGTACACAGACTTGATTCTTCAGTCCCTCCCTTCCACCTACGCCCAGTTTATCTTGAATTTCAACATTCAAGATAAGGAAGTTGAACTTCCAGAACTCCTCAACATGTTGAGGAGTGCATAGGGCACCCTGTAGAAAATCAGGAGAACACCCGCTCTATTTGTTGGTAATGCTTTTTCTTCTAGGTCCAAGGCGAAAGCCAAGGGAAAGAGGAAGAAGGCCCCAACCAAACCGAGAGGCGGTGTTAGTAAGGTGGAAGCATAGGGCAAGGCAAGGATAGCAGGGCCGACAGTAGAAAAAGAAGAAAGCTATTACTGTCATAAGAAAGGCCTCTGGAAGAAAGATTACAGGGCTTGGAAAGCCAAGAACCAGGACCCGAAGCAGGTTGTTGATTCGGCTTCATGTGTGTCTGTAATTGAAAACTGTCTGTCAATCAACTCTACGTCCTGGGTATTTGATACCAGATCAGGATCCCATATCTGTAATTCTTTACAGTCACTGAGAAGTCGTAGGGTTCTGAAGACCGGTGATATGACCCTCAGGGTTGCAAACGGAGCGAGCGTGGATGCTGTGTCCGTAGGGGAATATCACCTTGGATTGACGAGTGGACATATTTTGGTTTTGTGCAACTGTTTTTGTACCTAGTTTGACTTGTAATATCATTTCAGTATCTTTGTTATCAAAAGAAGGTTATGATTTTATATTTGTAAGCGATGTTGTAAACATCCACCTTAACCATCGTCTGATTGAGTCAGGTACTCTAAACAACGGAATATACGTATTAAACCAACTATAAATTTTCAATGTCCAGAACACACATAAAAGAAAGACTCCTGACATAAATTATGATTTCTTATAGCATTGTTGACTGGGTCACATCAATGATACACGGCTGACTAAATTACATAAAGAGGGATATTTTGATCCGTTTGAATATCAATCTTATGCAACTTGTCAATCTTGTCTCATGGGAAAGATGACAAAGACTCCGTTCACTGGACACGGAGTTAGAGCGAGCGAGCTCTTGGGACTCATACACAGCGATGTATGTGGTCAAATGTCTACACATGCGCGAAGTGGTTATTCTTACTTCATTACTTTTACGGATGATTTCTCTAGATACGGACATGTCTTCTTGATGAAGCACAAATCCGAAGGTTTTGAGAAGTTCCGGGAATATAAGAATGAAGTGGAAAAACAAACTGGCAAAAGTATCAAGACACTAAGATCTGATCGAGGTGGTGAATACTTGAGTGCCGAGTTCTTGGATTTCCTAAAAGAGAATGGAATTCTCTCTCAGCTTACTCCACCATACACGCCACAACACAATGGTGTATCGGAAAGATGGAACAGAACCCTATTAGATATGGTTCGTTCAATGATGAGTAAGGCTGAGTTACCGCGATCATTCTGGGGCTATGCACTAGAATCAGCTGCATATCTTTTGAACAAAGTTCCTACCAAGACTGTTCCTACCACACCATATAAGATGTGGAGTGGGAAGAAACCCTATCTTCAATATCTGAAGATATGAAGATGTCCAGCTTTTGTCAAAAAGCCGCATGTGGACAAACTCGAGGCATGCTCAGTACTGTGTAAATTTGTGGGATACCCAAAGAACTCCAGGGGGTATTTTATCTATTACGCAGAGGAGCAAAAGGTTTTTGTTTCTCGTCATGACCACTTTCTGGAACATCAGTTTTTAGAAAAAGAAACAAGTGGGAGCGCAATAGAACTGGAAGAAATTCCATAACCGCGGGCTATTACTAAAAGCTTGTTAGAACCAAAAGCTTCAAATGAACAGGACATTCCCGCACCTCTCCGCAGGAGTAGTAGGCTCTCATCCGCCTGAGAGATACTACGGTTTTCTCATAGATGGGGATAGAGAGGTTTGCATCATTGATAATGATGAGCCTACTAGCTTCCAGCAAGCCATTCAGAGCGGCGACTCGGTAAAATGGCTGGATGCAATGCGGACCAAGATGGAGTCCATGTACACCAACAAAATATGGACTTTGGACATTACTCCAGAAGGGGTAAAACCCGTAGGCTGCAAATGGATCTTCAGAAAGAAGATTGGTGTAGATGGACAGGTTTAAACCTATAAGGCTAGACCTGTTACAAAGGGTTTCCGTCAAAGCCCTAGTTTGGACTATGACGAAACCTTTTCTCCAGTAGCTATGCTCAAATCCATTCGGATCCTTCTTGCCATTGCTGCCTTCCACGATTAAGAGATTTGGCAGATGGACGTAAAGACCGCTTTTCTAAATGGAAATTTACAGGAGTGCGTCTATATGGATCGGCCAGAGTGTTTCATTCAGAGTGGGAGCAATGGGAAAGTGTGCAAGTTGCTTAAGTTCATCTATGGACTAAAGCAGGCATCGCGGAATTGGAACATTTGTTTTAATGAGACAGTCAAAGAATTTGACTTTATCAAAAATCCAGATGAGCCGTGCATTTATAGTAAGATTGTAGCACGAACTGTTGTATTCCTCGTCTTGTACGTGGATGACATTCTCTTGATAGGAAATGACATTCCTATGCAACAATCTGTCAAAGGGTTCTTGTCACAAAGATTCTCCATGAAAGACCTGGGTGATGCCTCTTACATTCTGGGGATCCAGATCTATCGTTATAGATCAAAGAGGATGTTGGGACTTTCACAGTCCAAGTACATCGACACCATACTGAAAAGGTTTAGTATGGAAGATCAAAGCACGGTAATCTACCGGCATGTCACGGAATCACCCTCTCCAAAGAGATATCTCCCAAGACTGATTTGGAAAGGGACCGCATGTCAGTTGTACCGTACGCTTCTGCGGTAGGCTCTATAATGTATGCGATGTTGTGTACCAGACCAGATGTAGCTTATCCACTAAGCGTAATAAGCCGGTATCAGTCAAACACTGGGGAGAAGCACTGTATAGCAGTAAAGAACATTCTCAATTACCTGAGAAGGATAAAGGAGATGTTCTTGGTTTACGGCGGAAAAGACCTCCAGATTGAAGCCTTTGCTGACTCCAGCTTCCAGAGTGATAAGGATGACTCCAAATCCATGTCAGGTTATGTCTTTACCTTCAATGGAGGGGCGGTCTGTTGGAAGAGTTCCAAGCAAGAAACCGTTGCTGACTCGACGATGAAAGCGGAGTATATCGCAGCTTCAGATGCCGCAAAAGAAGCTGTCTGGATGAGGAAGTTCTTAATAGAACTTCAGGTGGTTCCGTCCATTGTTGATCCAATACCTCTGTATTATGACAACAACGGGGCAATAGCTTTAGCAAAGGAACCCAGGTCCCATCAGAAGTCCAGACACATCTTGAGGCGGTATCGTCTGATCAGGGAGATCATGGATCGCCGCGAGATCGAGGTTCGGAGGGTTGCTACAGAGGACAACACTGCAGATCCATTCACAAAGGCCATCTCTCAGATGAAGTTCGAGAGACTATTCGAGATGATAGGTCTACGATATGCCAGCACAAGGCCTTAGTGAATGTGGGAGATTGTTAGTGTTATATGCCCTAGAGGCCATTATTGTATAGTACAAGTCTGTATATTACATTTTGAAAGCTTGGGATATATACACGGATTGATGACAGTCTTGCTCGATATAGTATTATGCTACTTGGTTTGTACCTATCTTAATATGTGTATATGTTTCTTTTAACTTATCTCTAATATATGTTGATAGCGCCCTTAGGATCTTTGCTTGACTACTAGCGTTGTTATAGCAGTCACACTAGTGGGGGCTGGGTAGTCTACAAGCACATCCTTTTACAAGTCCCTAGTCATAGGATTATCGAGACAAGGTATCGATACTCCACAGTAGACTAGTGTATACGCTTCTCTTCTCAGGAGGGGAGATGGTCTATCCCACAGCCATCAGTACGACGTACTGGAGATAGTATGCAGGTGCTAATTAGGTTATGAGTTACACTGGATGGACTCGTGGGGAACTGCTGGTTGGTAATATACCTATCGTCAGGTAGCAGTTCCCAGGTGACATGAGTACAGTTTAGTCCGTCGACTTGACACTGCTACTTCGCCTCGAGTGTGTTCCCACTGTTCTTAGATTACAACCCTACCACAGCTCTGCTGAGTCGTGCAAACAGGTAGTAGTTGGGTGCAGTCCCGAAGCACTTGGAGGCAGTGGCGGTTAGATAGGATTCGTCTCTCCCGGTATTCGGGGTTGATGTCGCGCGGTGTTCGGAACGCCATTATAAAAAGTTTCTGGCCAGGGCAAGTGAGAATTACTGGTAGGTACTCCAGTAGTTTATCCGGGTGTTCTGGACAGTACTCCGACACGACTTATACCGCTATTAGGGGTCTGACTCTTGCCGCCCCTAGGCCTAATATGCGACAGTCTTAGACGAACAGACCGGACTGTACGGAGATTGCCATATACAGACTCAGTTAGGGTACGGATGAGTTTCTTCGTCAACCTTCTCATCGACAGATACCTGGGTAGCCGTTACGTACAGCTAGTGCCGCTGACGCGCTTGTAGTTAAACCCACTGCCAGAGTAATGTCGAGTCTTTAAAGTCCCACACAGAGAGTTTCCCGGCTTCAGGCGAAACGTATAGAGGTCGTATGGTTTTACGATAGGGTTCGAACACATGCGTGTACTTGTGCGCATATGATGTTCGGGCAGACATTACCAGTGGGCTTTGGTTTAAGCCGGATCCTGGTATTTGATTATTGGATCAGTTCGTCTCACTGTATTCGTATTTCTCGGGATACGAATGCGGGTATGTACGCATACGGATGATAGGGGTATTCTTGTCATTTAGACAAGATTATTAGATGGAAGAAATGAGAGGAAAGCTTTTGGTGTTTTGTTGAAAAAGGGATTAGGGTTTTGCATTGACCACATTGACTTATTGACTTTGTTGACTTAGATATTTGTTTGTGATATTTGCTTGATCTTTTGAGATGGTTCTAGACTTGAAAGAGTTAAAACCTTTGACTTTTTCAACACATATAAGGCCTTCACAAATTATATCAGATACTTATCATCAAAAGAAAAACCTAGAGCTTTCTTCTCATCTTCTTCAAGCTCTCTCCTCTCTAGAAGGAAACCCTTACCATTCCATGTGTTGGAAACTATAGGGTTTAGTGAGATAACTTAATCCTTATCACTCTCTACACAACCTAGGGCACTTAGTCTAGCAAACCAAGTTACCTAGTTGCTTCAAGTTAGAAGCAAAGCTCGAAATCGAAACACTTGGGTGGATCGTCTATGATTCGGAGAAGACGACGAGGAGGTGGATTCCGTTCTCACGACAAGGAGCTCACCACTTGGAGAGGACGGCGAGGAAGTGAAGGACAGCGAGATCTTGAGGTATATATCGCACACATAGTAGATACAACCTCATAGTTATATCGTTAGTTAGGGATTAGAAACGATTCTGATGTTTAGTCGTTGTTACAAAGCCAATAAAAATCGTTTTTTGCTTATTCCGCCTCCCCGCGAACACGTGGGGTGCGTGGCATCGACTTACAGTATTTGATTGTTGGATGTTTGTACGTCAACAACAAGGGATAATTAGTTGGTTTTGTATGCGTGGGCTATAGGTTCTAACCTATAGGCGATCCGTGTGCCGTATCGGTTTCCGGATTAGATTTTAATAGTGTTTGCGATTGTGTATTATTGTAGGTACCTTCACGCGGATTCCGAGGCAAGGGAGCATAGCGTCATCGACTTTGGAAAGCAAGGATCAAGGTGAGTAGATCTATATCTACGGGGGAAGTCTGGTGGATGGCGTATACACCCCTGCAAGTTTTTGATGGAAACCAATCTATAGAGTACAGTCGTAGAAACCTAGATTTGAAAACTAGGAATATGGTTAAAAAGATAGTTAATGATGAATGATTGAATATATACATATGAAGCTATGAGATGAAAGCTATAAGGATATGAAAAGTGAATGTGAATCACGACTTATAGATTTGTAGTTATACTAGAATTGTATGAATTTTAGAGTATCATGACAATTGATGTGTAGGGTAGAATGTATATATAAAATTGACGTGATGTGAGATATAAATGCGATGAAAAGAATATACGATGTGATATGATGACTTGATGATATGTTTGTATACGGATTCAAGTCGATTGAGATGATTGATACCTTTGCCGGTCCCCTGATATGAGGTTGTTATGGATGTGACACGGGGATATATGTATATAGATATATATAAATGTGGTGAATCATGAGTGATATGCCGTACGGGATGTTAGGTGCGTACCCTCATTGTCATATAGGTTGATAGGATCCTTGATGGTTTAATGCGCCGTACAATGATTTACCGTACGTGATGAGTTTTATGATGATTGATCTATACCCTTGACTAGAGGATGTCGTACGATGGATTATACCGTACGTGATATTGTGAGGCTGGATGCCGATTGATAGATTCACCGACTCGGTCATATTAGATACGTATACCTGTCAGCATTCACATACGATTTACTTTATGCTACATTCTTGTCATTCTCATTGCATTTCATATACATATGCTAGTACACCTACACCATTATCGATGATGTATATATTACACTTACACAGATTGGCTGGCTCACACACTTCATCATCGATAATTGCCATGTAACTACACAGTAGAATTGCTGCATCATGATTTGATTCCTTGCATGAATTGCCTGCTATAGTTGCATATGTACCTTTATACGATGTTGCATTGACCTTGAAGAAATTGGGAACCACAGGATATATTTAAAAACATGATTCATTTTAAAGAGCGGTTTTCCCTCTTTATGTGCATATTACTGTTCCATGCTGCATGATATACGGATATGCTTCATTTCTATTATATGTCGCATACATCATGCTTTATGATTATACGCATTGAGATATGTTGTTTTCATGAGATTTCTGGATTTGAGAGCCGTGGTGATTTTAAAAGTAAGTGTGTATTGTTTTAAAAACCCGTTTCTCTTGATATGATATTTCAGTGCGTCCACCATGTGTTTTCTCGGTTCTGAGAGTGGAATGTGAAACCCGATTCGAAGAGCGGTAGGCACCGTCTGAGGGTACATGGTGGACCCGGTAAGGTACCTCGGTGAGCCGGTAAGGGAGCACTACCCATCGGTGATAGTATTTGGGCTCCGCGGTTATCCAGAGGATACCGACCAGAGTCGTGAGATGATATGGGCCGATCCGGACTAACGGAGCACGAAAGATATGAGGATTCACGTGTCGATTCTGGACACGGGTTTCATGATGTTTCGAGTGTCGATGTTGGACACTCAAGTTCCATGATTTTAATGTGTCGCGAGGGACACCGTTGATTTATATCCTCATATCACCATGCATATGCTTTTATGATGTTTACATGCATGATGTTGTTGTGTCAGTGGTTGACATGTGGATTAGATCCACATGCATACAGGCATTGATTTTATGGTTGGATGATATCCACATACATATGGACATTGATTAGATTCGCCGCACATGTGCAAATACAGTCACCCTAGATATCATAGTATTACCTTTATGATACAGTTGACCTAAGAGTCGTTGTTTATTCGATTTCTACCTGTTGATATTTTTTCAACTCACGAGTTGGCAACTCACCCCCATTGTGCCATAGTTCTTGCAGGTTGACCGCATGGATCAGTAGCGGTATCGCTGGCACACAGTTGCTTTCGGGTGATTGCTTTGGTAGGTGGTACATGTTGGATCGTACCACTCTTGTATTTTTTATTCATATTGTATCTAGTCAACTCCATCAATCAAACTAGAATTTGTATAAGTAATGAGACTTAGGGAGACTTGTGGTTGCGAGACTTAGAGCGAGGGGTATTCCGCTACTTTTGGATTGGATGTCATGCTTATTTCTTTATCTTTTGTGGTGAACTTCGCCGTTGGGCGTCGTATAATTATATTTATGCTTTGCGTGGTTATGGATCCGCCGATTGGTGAAGAGCTAGCTCCCGCTTGGGGATGCCTTTGTATTATCATGTGTTGTGGTTTTAGATAAAAAAAATACAAAGGAGGTAGTGACCAAATTTTTTAAATGACGAAACATGTTTTCAACTAGTAAAATTTACTTGCATTTTCATATTCCATCATTTATGTATTTAAGAAAACTTACGATTTTCACCATACCTATATTTCAAAACTTCACCTCTTTATTTTCCTCAAATGGTTTAGATTTATGGGTTTTCGGCTTACTTGATTTACGTTACGCCTTTAGACGTGGCTTGAATCAAGTGCCGGTCACGGACTAATATTTTCGGGTCGTGACACTAGTTCATCATCCTCTACTACTAGCCATTTAGTATAGGGTGTTTTCTTCACTAATTCCACATTGGTGAAGGGGTATGTTGGATTAGTGTCTCCTCGACGTAGATCATCTTTGGCCTCGAAGACTTCATGCAAGCTTGCTCATTTCTTCAGGAGAACCCTTTCTAGAGTTCGGGTGTTCATGATTTGCAGCGAAGGGACTACTATACGGAGCATTAGAAGTGAAGGACCGGTCTACAAAAGTTGTATTCCTCATTCACTTAGATGTAAAGTTGTTTACATATCATATCGTCAGATTTTCGAGTAAAGATTCTAGGGTTAGGGTTAGCTAGAACAGCAAATTTTTTAAATTGGCATGGACGACGCCTCTCGAAACCTTGATGCCGTGCTATACAACCCCGCATAGACTTGGTCATATCAATGCGACACGACTAGTTAAGTTGCATAAAGATGGATTTTTTAATCAGTTCGAATTTACATCTTATGAAACTTGGCATTCAAGTCTCAAAGGCAAGATGACCAAGACTCCGTTTACTGGACACGTAGAAAAGAGCTACCGAACTCTTGGGACTGATACATAATGATGTATGCGGTCCTATGTCTACGCATGCCAGGAATGGTTCCCTATACTTTATTACATTCACCGATGATCTCTCAAGGTACGGACATATGTTCCTGATGAAACAAAAATCTGAATCTTTTGAGAAATTCAAGGAATATAAATGCGAAGTGGAGAACAAAACGGGAAAAAGTATTAAAATCCTTCAATATGATCGGGGAGGAGAATACTTGAGCTCGGAATTCCGTGACTGTTTAAAAGAGAATAGAATTCTCTCTCAGCTTACTCCTCCGTATACACAACAGCACAACGGTATATCGGAGCGGTGGAATCGCGCCCTATTAGATATGATGCGCTCTATGATGAGTACTGCTGAGTTACCTATTTCTTTTTGGGATTATATGCTTGAGACAACTGCATACCTATTGATCAAGTTCCATCAAAATCTGTGCCTAAAACACCATATGAGATATAGAGCGGAAAGAGACCGTATCTTAAACGAATTAAGATATGGGGTTGTCCGGCCTTTGTCAAAAAGCAAAATCCGGACAAGCTCGAGGCAAGGTAAGTTCGATGTAAGTTTGTAGGATATCCAAAGAATTCATACGGATATATCTTCTACCACGCTGAGGAACAAAAGTTGTTCGTTTAGAAAAGGAATTTCTTGTAAAAGAAATTAGTGGTAATGAGGTAGAACTGGAAGAAGTTCCCGCAGAACAAACTACAACTGACAATGTGATAGAATTGGAGGATCTAATAGTATCCAACGAACCCCAGCAACTTCGTAGATCTAGTATGGTTCATCAAACACCTGAGAGCTACTACAGTTTTCTCATAGACAGTGGGAGCGAGGATTGCATCATGGAAGATGTAGACCCAACTTGTTTCGAGCAGGCCATCACAAGTTGGGACATTGAGAAATGGCTGGATGCTATGCGATCTGAGATGGAATCCATGTACACCAACAAAGTATAGACTTTGGAAGTTGCTCCTGAAGGAGTAAAACCCATCGGGGACAAGTGGATCTTTAAGAAGAAAATTGGTGTAGATGGAAAAGTTAAAACTTTCAAAGCTAGACTTGTAGCAAAAGGTTTTCATCAATGACCTGGTGTCGATTATGATGAGACATTTTCTCCTGTTGCCATGCTTAAGTCCATAAGGCTCCTACTTGCCATTGCTGCATACCATGACTAAGAATTCTGGCAGATGTACGTCAAGATCGCTTTTCTAAATGGTGATTTAGAAGAGAGTGTGTACATGACACAGCCAGAGGGCTTTGTGGACAGTAGGAGCAGCGGAAGTGTGTGCAAGATGCTTAAATAAATCTACGGATTAAAGGGCATCGAGGAGATGGAACATCTGTTTCGATGAAGCCATCAAAGAGTTTGACTTCATCAAAAACATAGATGAACCTTATATATACAAGAATATTGTAGAGAGTAAGGTTGTCTTCCTCGTATTGTACGTGGATAACATACTCTTGATAGGAATTGATGTTCCTATGCAACACTCGGTCAAGCTCTTCTTATCACATAAGTTCTCCATGAAAGGTCTAGATGATGCCTCCTACATCCTAGGGATAAAGATCTGTAGAGATAGATCTAAAGGGATGTTGGGATTGTCCCAATCCAGATACATTGACACTATAGTAAAGAGGTTTAGTATGGAAGATTCTAAGTGTGGTAATTTACCCGCTTGTTCAGGAATCACTCTCTCCAAAGAGAAGTCTCCCAAGACTGATTTGGAGAGGGCTCGCAGGCAATGGATACCCTATGCTTCGGCAGTCGGGTCAATCATGTATACGATGTTGTGTACCAGACCGGATGTAGCTTACTCGCTAGGTGTACTGAGTAGGTATCAATCAGATCCTTGGGAGAAACACTGGACAGCTGTGAAGAACATTCTTAAATACTTGAGAAGGACTAAAGAAATGTTCTTAGTGTATGGTAATGGTGAAGTCCATATGGAGTCCTTTACCGATTCGAGCATCCAAAGTGATAAGAACGACAATAAGTCGGTCTCGGGTTTTGTGTTCACTCTCAATCGAGGGGAGGTATGTTGGAAGAGTTCCCGGCATGATACCGAGGCAAACTCGATGATGGAGGATGAATATATCGCTGCCAACGATGCTGCTAAAAAGGCTGTCTGGATAAAGAAGTTCATTGATGAACTTGGTGTGGTTCCATCCATTGAGAATCCAATACATGTGTATTGTGATAACAATAGAGTTGTGGCTTTGACCAAGGAACCCTGATCCCATCAGAGATCCAGACATATTCTTAGGCGGTATCACCTGATCCGGGAGATAGTTGATCGAAGGGAGATCGAGATCTGGAGTTTCTCGACCCATTATGAGCCTTATATCGGCAAGACTTATCAGTTACTGGGATCTGATATTTACCACCCCTAGACTAGATATGCGACATATCAGATGAAGTGACCGGACTGTACAGTAGTGTTACAGACAGGCTTTACAGGAGTACGAGCAGGCTTGCTTGTTGATCTTCTGATCGCTCAATATCCGGGTAGCCGTTACGTTCAGCTAGTACCGCTAACGGCTTGTGGGTGCTTGATATGATCATCACCTACTGCCGGCGTATTGACGAGTCTTTAGAGTCCTACACAGAGGTTTCCTGGCTCAGGCGAAACGAAGTAGGAGCACATATGTGATATGTTTGAGACCTAGATTAATACGAGTATGTGATACCGTTTCTATTCTAGCGATATGTGATATCGGTAGGTTATATGTGATATAGCCGGGTTATCAAATCAAGTGTTGATTCGATGAGTTTATACAAATAATATTAGTCGGTTGTATATGATATAGCCGGATTATTAAATCAAGTGTTGATTTAATAATTTAATGTATAATTATATATTTGATATATTAATTTACATTAACTAATATTAGCCCATTTAAGAATTTCTTTATCTCACTTATGCATTTGATATATATGTGATATATATTAATTGTGTTTCTTTTTGTGTCATGCTTGATGCCACATGTTACATGGATGTATGAGACTCACACCATGCTCATGATAATGTAAGGTTTATTTATTTAAAGTAAATCCAAATTAGTTGGAAATTAGTCTTGTGGGTGAAGCTTGTGGACCCATTGACTTAGTCCAGTAGTTTTGTCTTACCTTAGATATTCATTAAACTAACCATTATCTAAACCCATGAAGAAGTATCTATATGAGTTATGTGAGATATTTTTCACCCATGGTTGCCATTAAATTTTTGGCTTCATCTTTTCATCAATAAGAGAGGGCTCCCTAGGTTTTGGAGAGGTGAGAAAAATTAGTGAGAAAAAGATTTCTAAAGTGATCAAAAATCCTACTTCATCATCCTCTACTAGATTAGCCATTTAGTTTAGGGTGTTAGCTTCACAATTAGTGAAGAGGTAGCTTGAGTTAGTGTCTCCTCGACGTAGATCATCTTCGGCCACGAAGACTTCAAGCAAGCTTGTTCCTTTCATCTTGTGGAGTCTTTCTTGAGTCCGGGAGTTCACTACTTCGAGCGAAAGGACTACTACACAGAGCTAATGAAGTGAAGGACCGGTCTGAAGAGGTTGTTTTCCAAGTTCACTTAGATGTAAAGTAGTTTACATGTTGTATTGTCTAATTCTCTAGTTAAGATTCTAGGGTTAGGGTTGTTTAGCATGGCAAATTTTTGAAAATGGCATGGACGATGCCTCCCGAAACCTTGCTGTCATGCTAGGCATTCCTTCTGTGGTATCAGAGTTGTTTGTAGAATTACGAAACCGAAACAACTCCGAAACACTCGAAATAATAACCTAGTTTCTGTCGAAATTTTTATGTCGTCTAAAATTTTTTTAAGCAACTGCAGATTGTTATATGAGAAGGAATATGAACACCGGATAAATACGAACCCATTTCTCCGGATTTGACCCGGCGAGATACCTAAATAAACCGGCATGGCCGGCCCCAAGTTGCCATATTGGGTTTGTTTTCGTTCGGTGTTTGGTCTCTGGGTTTTGGTGTTTCAAGTATTGCGTGTTTTTACTGAAATTGGATGTGATGTTATCTTTCGGTAAAGGCAATTCAGAGTGTTTCGTAGTCGTAATTCTAATATTGTTTCGGGTAACTTTAGACGACGTTAAAAAGTTCGAACGAATATCAAATACCCAATTTAACCCTCGCTGGAAATTTTCCAAGAGTTGGATTTTTCCGAGTTTAAAACATTCAAAAATCATGCAAGTAATTCGATTGACCCTCTAGAAGAACGAAACCTTAACTCGATTCTATGACCGTCAGAACCTCCGCCAAACCATAGGGTTTGCGGTAGTTCCGCAGCGTCATAAGTGAGGAAAGTGTTGGCCCTTCTACGGTTGGTCCATACGTACTGTGGCATGTTCTGAGTATTTTTAAACTGTGCTCAAGTGTTGAGCTCTTTGGGAAATTTTCGGTGTTTGTTGATTCGATCGAAATGTTTAACATCGTCTAGCTATCTGTGAAATGTGATACAATATTTGGAATTCATATTGTTAGGCATGAAATCTGAAGTATGTGATATTTCGGGTTTATGATGTCTAAGGTGATTGTGGATTCCAAATATTGTAGTTTGACATTTTCTTTTCTGCGACCGTAAGTGTAATATGTGGTGTATCGTCGGTTTTGTTTCTATATGTCAATGATAATTGGGATACACATATTTATTTACGTTGATGACATGTGATGTTATGTGTTGCTGGGATATGTTATTGGATCGTCGTGTTATGAATAGCCGGGGAATTTTACGTGAGATGAGTGTTTTTCATTTTCATACAGGTAAAAATTTGTATGTAATATTCTTTTATTGGGGCACTTCCGGGTTTAGGATGATGTCACCATTGATGTATAATATTTACTTTTCTGCATGTCACGACCCGAAAAGTACGGAACATGACCGGCACTTAAACTACGAAACGTCTCGAGGCGTACGTAATCTAAGTAAGCCAAAACACAGAAATCCAAACCAAGTAAAGCAGTAGAGTGATGGAAGAACCAATTTTAAAGCAAGAAGTTTTAATAGCATAAGCCGAATTATGCGTCTTTTAAAACATCAAGTCTTTTCTGAAAATTTCGGCAGAGTTTCCTTTGTAAATACTGGCTCCAAACGGGGTACAACATGAATAGTATACGAAATGATAAAAGGCATCCCCAAGCGGGAGCTAGCTCTTCGTCAATTGACGATCACAACGATGCAAGCAAGACAATATACAACGCTGAAGGGCGAGGATCAAAACTCAAAAGAAACTCTAATCAACATGAAAAGCATAATAATACAACGCGCGACTCTAAGGTCGAAATAAATACAAGTCGGGTTGATGGAGTTTCTAGATACAACAATGAAAATAAAATACAAGGGTGGTCACGATGCGAGTGAACCCACCTACCAAAGTAATCACTCGGAATAGGAGCAATGTGCCAGAAAAGCCGCAACGAAACCTGTACGACAAAACCTGCAAGGAACTGTGGCACAACAGGGGTGAGTTGCCAACTCGTGAGTAGAAAACATCACAGAGTAGAAATCACATGTATGACGCATCCCAGGTCATATCAAGTAATATCCTCAAATAATATCCTGACCCATCTACATATAAGTACAATACTACATGCTCGTGTCAGTGCCTCAGATAGCAACTATCAGATATATGATGTATGAATGCATTACGAATGGAAACAGAATACATCATGAGTGAGACAACTGTTTTTTTTATTTAATGAGGTTCCTATATGTATATATATCGAATATCATCAATGAAATCAACAGAGAAATCTGTGTCAAGAATTGACACAAAACATGAATCTCAATATCTCAATATCTCAGGCTCCGGCTATCCGAGCTGGCCTGTATCATCAAATCTCAACATCTCAGTGTCTCAAGTCTCAAATCTCAATACCCCAATACCTCGGGCTCCGTCTGTCCAGATCGGCCCATATCATCAATCATACGACCATGAACGGTATCCACCGGATATCCGCCACGACAAACAATCACCGGTAGGCAGTCTTCTCCTGCCGGGCTTATCGTCTACAACTCGAGCTTCTTGCCCCGGGGTACCATACCGGGTCCACCATGTACCCGCAGATGGTTCATCTAACTCCTCGAATCAGGTCTCGAAAACCATCTCAGAACCGAGAAAATATCATGGTGGACAAGACTCATCATATCAAGGAAAACCCCATCTTTCTCGTTAAAACAATTCATCAGTTTAAATAAACTTTCACATGCGGTTTCCAAATCCAGAAAAATCTCAAGAAGGATCCGAAATCATCAAATCACCATATCAATAAACAGTGAAAACCATCATAAATCTCCATAATACTGCATAACCAATGAATATATGAATGCATCTAATATCACGCAATGAGTGCAATAGTTAAACTAGTATATGAAAGCGATAACATATTGCAACTATCAGCTAGCAAGCTATCTCAATGAAATAATATTCTCTAAAGTGTACGTGACATAGCAATTACCGATGATGATGTGTGTGAGCCGGCAAGCAGGTGTACGTGGAACATACGCATCATCGGTAATGGTGCTGGTGTCCTGACAGCAGGGTTTCATAATAATTGCAGATAACATATGTATAAGCATGCAATGTGATGAAATATCATGAATATACAGAAAATGATATAGTAACAGCAACACTGAAGAATAAACCTACCCAATATACGAGTCATACAGTTTGGTATTTTAAAGTACTCACGATTCACTGCATTTGAAAATAAGTATGAATCGATCCCAGTCAAAAGGGTAAGGAATTCCACCTAGGTCTGAGTCGACCTATAAATATATCTAGTAGTCAGTGATCTCGCCTCAATAGTATCACGTATGATACAATACACACACACACACACACACACACACACACGGCATCCTCGAGTCAAGAGTGCGGATCTAACAACATAATTATATCTCGTACGGTAAATCTATCGTACGGCATCCCAAATCAGGGTACGGGTCAAATAACATATTTATCTCATTACTCATCTGATATCCTTATCATCATATATCGTGAACACGGGGTACTGATCTAAGTCTAGTACAATACTAATATCATCAACATATATGTACGAGTGTGTGTGAATACACATCGCCCATCAATCCGCTAATATCATGTCGTATCTTATAATACGAACCAAATCACATCACCGATCTCCTGGCACCATGCCTAATCTCATCGACTCGTCCCCAAATACCATATAAAATCCTCATCATCCATGTATACGTATATGTATATATATATATAAACCCACACATCCACATCTATCTATATACATATAACGTATACACCTAAACCCATATCCCGTGCGTGTATGTGTATGGGTAACAGCCTTACTTTAGGGTTCACGACCATGAAACCAACTAAATCACTTTCCTCAAATCATGCTAACTCTAACCCATGATCTTCTAAAGCTTTTCTTGTTAAGTATTCATATCTCTCAATAGCACATCTATGTATATCTATATCACATCACGTCACTCTTACGACTTTGCGGGGGTGTTATACGCCATCAACCCGACTTCTCCCCGTAGATATATATCTACTCATCTTGATTTTCGCTTGCTGATGCCAATGTCGTCACGTGCTTGCTTGTTGTCTCAAGGTCCTCGTGAGGGTTCCTACGTATCATAACATATCGTATCACAATAAAATCCGACTCATGACCAAAACGACACACGAATCTCACATAGGTCAAAACCTATGGTCCGCTCATGCAAAAGAACCAGATAACCCTCGACATCGGCGTACAAACGCCGATTGATCGAGAAAAACCCAAACTTACAATTCGTGGTTTCACAACACACTAAACATATATATGAAATAGGGTTTTAAAATCATCAAACTTCAAATTCGCTTTAAAAACTATTCTTCCGAAAACCTAGTAACCAAAATTAACCGTTTTAATACAAAATCTTGATGTTTTAACAATTCTAGTGGTCATAATACTTATTAAACATCTTAAATAAATCATACAAACCATTTCCATAATTTAATCTCATCAATTTTGATCAACCCCAAAATTCTAGTTTACCAAAATATCAAATTTTAACAATTTTCAAAGTAACAATACACAAATCAACAATTTGACTAGTTTTTGGATGATCTAAGATGATAAACTACAATTTATAATATTAATGATGTCATGAAGACCCTAATTAGATTTTTAATTTTACAATTTGATTAAATTTTAAAACCTAGTTTGCAATATAGCTTAATTATTACAATTTTAAATTAACAACTTGCAAACTAGCAACTAGATTAGGTTTTTCATTTCATAAGATGATAAATTACACTTTGCAACAATAATTACATAATAAAAACCCTATCTTTAAATCACAACCCCCTCTTGAAATTCCAAAACTTGAAATTAGAACCATGATTAATTACCTAATTAAGCTAGATTAAAGCAATAACCAACAATTTAACTATATGGTTAAGATTATACGTCCAAAATTTTTTGTAGATCCCACTTGAAATCTAGCCTTCCAAAATTCTCTCTTGCACATTGATTCATGCTAGCTTGGGCAAAGAAATAATATGTAAGAGTTGGATTGAAGAATTTTTGAGGTTTTAGCTTGATTTTTGAGGCATAATGATTAATTTTTGAAGAGAATTGAGAGGAGAAAATAGGGGCTATTGTTGGAGAGCTGCTGCTGAGCCAAGGGGAGAGGAGAGAGAGGGTGTGGTGAGGAAGAGAAACCAAGTAAAGAAAAGTCCAAGTCAACCCAAACCCACACCTCATTTCTTTTCTTTTCTTTTTCTATTCTCTTTTCCTTTGTTTGATTTAAGTGGGGAAAAGGAAATGGGGGGGATGCTGTGTGGGTTCGGCCTCAAGCGGGAGAGGTGAGTGTGTGGGATGTGGGTGTGGAAATCTCCAATAAACAAAGCCCAAAACTCAAACAACAAGCCCATGTCACATCTATTTAACTTAATTTTCGCAAAATAAGCCTTTTTCCTTGATATTTTCTGAAACCGTCATGACAATTTCTTTTCATTTCAAAAAAAATATTTTGCATATTAGTTTAATATGTCATGATGCACAAAACTTGTATCAACCCATTCCAATTTGTAATTATCCCTAATTAAATGTATTAGTGACGGCTTAAAATAATTAATTTCAGAAAATTTTTCATTCAACTAAAAATTTTACAAGTGACTCAATAAACACAAATATTAGCAATTACATAGCTAGAATAGGTATATTTGATTTTATGATGAAAGATAATTATATCTTGATTTTTACGGAAAACAACCGTTATTTTACCGATTCTCCGAAATTTCGCCTAAACGATTTTCAAAATGTTACACTGTATTAGGATAGACCCAAGGTAGGGAGCACAAGTAACCGGGTTCTAGAGACCACTGGGAGACCATCTCGAGGAGTCGAGTCCGGGTCTCCTAACTCTAGAATTGATAGGGTTGCTTGCCGCTTTCATAGGGGTCTAGGGATGTAGGTTTGGCTATTCATCACGACCGTTGAATCCATGTTTTTTACTAGCTTAATATAAAACACGGAAATCTTAATATATCCAATATTTCATATGTTGATTTTTGCGGCTGATGTTCTGTGATGTGATCACTTTATATGTGTGAGACGAATGCTTTATTATTATATATATGATATATAATAAACGTTGCTTATGTTTTGCACCCACGCTAGTCCCACCCCGCTATGCCGTTAGTTATGTAACCTAACGGTGCATAACGGGACACTGTGGCGAATGCAGATGGTATAAGCGCACATTGTATTTTCGTTTCTTCTGTGATGCTTAGGGAGCAAATAATAGGACTTCATTATTGAGATTAATGAATGAAAATAAACCTAAAGATATTGTAGAATCAAATTTTCAAAAAGGGCAGCTCTAGTTCTTGCTTTGCATAGCGGTATTCCTAGTAGAATATCCAGCACATTATTCGTTAAGGAAAGAGCAGAGATCACTTCACCCGGAGTGACCTTTTTAGCAAAAGCTAGCAGATGCTACAACCCACTGGACTTTGTTTTTAATTGCTTCTCTAGTTCTTGTTTTGCATAGCGGTATTCCTTGTAGAATATCCAGCACCTTATTCGGTAAGGAAAGAGCCGAGATCCCTTCACCAGGAGTGACCGCTTTAGCGAAACTAGTAAAAGCCTAAAAAACACTTCTTTTCAAAATCACTCGATTCTACAACTATATCAAGTTCATAGCGTTAAAAGTTTTCTTAAAAACCATCCGCAACCCTCCGTCATTTTAGGAAGTAGAGTACTTAGTATTCGTGCCGTGTTTGTTGACCATAGTTAAGGCACAGTGTACGGTAGCTAGGTGATGTCTTCCTACATAGCATATGATGCGATTAATTAGGACAGTCATGTGACTTTGTTGATCATAGTTAAGGGTCATGTGGGTGGGTCTAATTAATCATGAAATGACGGGTAGAACTTGACTAGCACTTATGATTTGTTGACCATAGTTAAGGTCATAAGTCACTAGGGGTAAAAACCATATCGGGAATTTCAAGAGTTGAAATTTGCAATGAGATTGCATACCTTCTATGAGATAGTTGGATCCCGATACCCACTGTGAGTAAGAGTTACTCCTGGGAGAGTTTTAGACATCACAATTAGCCGATCAAGTAGGTGTCTAGAAAGGTTTTAACAGGGTTACGCACTTGGGAAAACGAGGTTTATTTTAATTAGGTCCGTGCAAAAGCACGGGGAACCTCCCTCAAAGTACCGACACTGGCCTCACAGAATGATTGGCGAACTTGTAAAGTGTAATTAATCCCGGCTAGTCTTACCTTTTATGGTTTGAAGGAAGATTTGATAAAAACGGTGGGAGCCATCATGATTTGATAAGATAATAACCAATCTAATGTTGCAAGAGCATACGCTAAGATTTTTCTTCTCTCTCTCTCTCCAGGTAGGGACCATATAAGGCCTTAATCAAGATAATAATATGGATGTATTGATTAAACCTGCTTATTATACTGAGCTGGGGAACATTGGTTCCACTCCAACTTATAATTGTTATAAGTCCGAGCAGGAAATAAGCAAATATCCGGATTCCCATGCAACCCTAACGAAGAATAAGCAAGTTGATGCATCTTCTTCGGGTGTGTTAGTTACCGAGAACTGTTTCTCAATACACTCTACATCCTCGGTATTAGATACCTGTCACGACCCGAAATGACACGCGACTGACACTTGAATCATATGAAGTCTATAGGACCCCATCTAATTCAAGTAAGCCAAGAAATCCGAGAAATCTAAACCATTTAAAGAAAGAAGTGAAGAAAACATGTTTTAAAACAATGGGTTCTTAAATAACATAAGACGAATATGCATTTTAAAATCTCAAGTCTTTTCTGAAAATTTCGGCAGAGTTTCTTTTGTTAATACTGGCCCCAAAAGGGGTACAACATGCATAATATGAATAAAGGCATCCCCAAGCGGGAGCTAGCTTTTCGTCCATTGACGGTCACAACTACGCAAGCAATATAATATACAACGCCGAAGGGCGAGGATCAAAACTCAAAAGGAACTCAAATATCAAGAAAACCATAATAATACAACGCACGACTCAAAGGTCGAAAGAATATACAATTGGTTTTCTAAGTCTGAAATAAATACAAGTCTGGTTGATGGAGTTTTACTAGAGACAACCGAATATAAATAAATGGTACAATGGTGGTCACGATGCAAGTGAACCCACCTAACAAAGCAATCACCCGGAAAGGAAGTAGTGTGCCAGAAAGCAGCAATGAAACCTGTACGGCAAGACCTGCAAGAACTGTGGTACAACGGAGGTGATTTTCCAACTCGTGGGTAGAAAACATCACAGAGCAGAAATCGAACATATGACTCAATCCTAGGTCAAACGATCAGTAATATATATGTCTTCAATATGATAAAGTCTGAAGCATAATAAAAAGGCAAGGGTAAACACATAAACAAAAGTATAATCCCGTGTACTTGTGTCAGTGCCTCAGGTAGCAATATATCATAAATTTGAGATATGAATGCGGTAAAATAAAAACAGAAGACATCATGAATGAGAAAACTGTTTTCTTAATATAGTGAGATTTTTGTATAAACATTTAAGTACCATCAATGAAATCACCAGAAAATCAGTGTCAAGCATCGACACAAAATATATATCTCAATATCCCAAAATCAAGTAAATCTCATATATCCAATATCCAATATCGAGCACATAGGCCCCGAGCACATAGGCCCCGAGCACATAGGCCCCTCTCATCGACCACATAGGCCCCTCACATCGAGCACATAGCCCCCTCTCATCGACCACATAGGCACCTCACATCGAGCACATCGGCCCCGAGCACATAGGCCCCTCTCATCGAGCATATAGGCCCCTCACATCGAGTACATAGGCCCCGAGCACATAGGCCCCTCTCATCGACCACATAGGCCCCTCACATCGAGCACATAGGCCCCTCTCATATAATGAATAAGTATATTTGCATATACCATTATGGTGATATATGATATCGGTGTATATATATAACAGCGTCGCATACCACTGATATATATATATATATATATATATATATATATACGATGGGTATACATATATATATCAACGTCCCATACTACTGATATATATACGCAGGAGTAAAACAATCCAGAAAACATCATATGAAAACCATATCTCAATGCGAAATCCATGAATATAATATATATGCAACATGAAACAGTAATATGAGCATATAAGGAAAAATCGCTATTTAACTGCAACAAGTTATAAAATATATCATGCGGTTCCTAAATTCTCCAAATCTATACAACATCATATAAAGGTGAATATGTAGCTATATCTCATATGTGTATATACCTATCACTAATGATACAATACCATATAGTTATATGGGTAACTAGCATGTAAGTATGTCAAGGCATATGTGTAAGCATGTAGGTATACAGGTATGCTATATGTCATATGCTCAATGGAATATGAATCAATAACGTATAAGCATGCAATGCAATGCGAGCAGCAGAATAAATGGTAAATGAATAATAATGCAGCAATAAAGAAATATACATTCCTATGTACGAGTCATACAGTTTTTGGTATTTGAAAGTTGCACGAATTGTGGTGTTTAGAAAATAAGCCTATGGTGTTTTTATGAAAAAGTACATCCTTTGAAAATATTCGTAGTATCCCTTGGACTGTCTTTAAAATACTCACGATTCGTTAGTTTTTGAAATGGGTATAACTCAAGTCTAGTTTAACATCAACAAGTAAACTACAGGACTAAATGAACAGTCTAACCGAATGGGTAAGGGAAAAACCACCTAAATTTGAGTCGATATATATAAATATAATAGTCGGTGATCCCGCCTCAATAGTATCACATACGATACAATATACAATATGACATCCTTGAGTCAAGAATACGGATCTATCATCGATATATAGCTCGTACGTAAATCCGTCGTACGACATCCCAAATCTGGGTACGGGTCAGATATCACATTCATCTCATTATCCATGTAACGTTTTAAAAATAATTAAATAAATAATTAAATGAATAAAATTGTTTAAGTGAATTTTATGATTTTCGGTAAAGAAAAATGTATTTTTTGTAAAACCAAACCGTGATTGTTTTTCATTATAATTTCAAAAATACCTATTTTAATTATGTAATTACTAGTAAATGGTGTTTATTTAGCCACTTATAAATTTTTAGTTCAATTAAATATTTTTCCTAAATTAAATATTTTAAATATTAACATAAGCTTTATTTTTTATTTAAATTAGTGTAAATTACAAATTTGAATGGTTTCAATTTGTAAAAATGAGCCATGGTATATTAGAATCAAGTGTGTAATATGCAAAATCTTTTCCAAAATCTCTCCATGGTTCTAGAAATTTCTAGGAAAAGGGTTAAATTGAAAAAGTTAGATAATAAAGGGTTTAAGTGAAAAAAATGCATTATTTATGAACTTTCTACACAATACCACACATTTTTTCTCTCTCTCCACCCTCCTCCCTCTCCATGGCCGGCCTCCCCTCCATGGGTTGCCCCAAAATTTTCCCCCCATCATTTTTGCATTAAAAATCATCAAAATTCATCAAAAATTCCAAAAATAAATCTCAAAAATCAACATTCAACCTCTACCATTTTCCTTTGACCTATTTAGCATGGATTTTGGAGTGGGAAAGTATGCATTTTGGAGGCTCATTTTCATTGTTTGGATTTCATATTTTGAAGGTATAAATTTCCTTCTTTTGTTTTATTTCTATTAGATGTTTCTTTTAAAGCATAATTAGATTTGTTAGATTAATTCTATGTTCAATTTCTAAAATTCAAGTTAGGGTTTGTAAATTCAAGTTAGGATTTTTATTAATTAATTAGGGTTATAATAACTAGTCTACCATTTTTAGAAGTGGAAAAATCTTGCATGGTTGTTGTATAATAAATTGTTTATTCAAATTGTTTTAATTAAACTATTTAGCTAACTAGATTTTTCTAAAATGTGTTTGTGGGTAAAATAAAATTCTTATTAAGGTGGTTATCATTAGATGGTAGTTTTAATGGGAATATGAGCATATTAAAGGAATGAAAAACTTAGTTTGATCACTAGTTTCTTGTGATAATTGGAAAAATATTAATAAAAGGCTATTTTTGTAAACTAGATTTTGGGAAATTCCTAAATAAATGAAATTAAAAATATAATCATGGTTTCATTATATAATTATAATCATGAATTGTAGTTTAATACATTAATTCATGCAAAATCATGTTTTGTAGTGGAATTGTGGTATTTTGTTTGAAAAATGTTGAAAATTGTTAAAGGTTGCAAACTAGAAATTTCAAATTAATACAAATTTGTGTAATAAAAATATAGTAATGGTTTGTATAGTCTAGTTATGCTATTTAATGAGTTTTATGACCATTGGTTTCATTTAAATGTCAAGTTTTGATGAAAAACGGTAAATTGGCATTTTCGGGTTTTACGAAATCGGGCGATTTGATAGATTTTAGGGTTTCGATGGATTTAATCATGTTTTATAATATAAGTAATGAGTTTTAAGATTACGAGTTATTTGTTGATGTTTATCTCGATCCATCAGAGTCTGTACGCCGATATCGAGCGATATTTGGTTCTTTTGCGTGGACGGGACATAGGTTTTAACCTATGCTTGTTCCTTGCGTCGTTTTGTCTTTTGTATGTGATTCAGTTTACATTACTATTTATATGTTTGCGTTTAGGTACCCCTCACGTTGACTGCGGGCGATGAAGAGGATGATGGCGACACCGTCTTCGGCAGACATGGACCAGGTGAGTAGATGCATATCTACGGGGGGAAGTCGGGTGGATGGCGTTTAGCACCCCCGCAACGTAGCATAGGATAGTCCTTAGTGTCATTAGGAAACCAGATGTGACACTAGATTCTTAATCAGTAGGACCCTAGTATTGACCCTAGTATTGACCCTAGGCTGGACTAGACTGATTTAGGAAAACCATATCAGAGGATAAGTACCTTGGAAGAGGTTCGTAGGTTTCAGACAGAAACACACACACGCACACACTGAAACTCGACATGGGGTATACGTGTATGTGTATATATATAGAACTAGGTATAGGTATATACATGAATATACAACACGTATATGGGATTGATTGATGTGATATGATACACGGGAATGAAACGGCAGAACTGGGCTTGAGGCCGTGATTCTTGAGTATACAGTCGTATTAAAGTGTTAGCGGATCATTAGAGAATGAGATAATGAACAGGTATACATAAATTATAATGGGTAGTGATTATATTGAGGTTCATGGAACTCTAAAATAGTACCCGGACTGTAACTTGTGATTGATCACGATATGGGATATGTATGACTTGATTACGACATCATATAGGTGTGACCTGATGTCGATATCATAGAGGTGTGACTTGAGGACGATATGATATCAGTATGACTTAATCACAATATGATACATATGACATTATACGAATAATGAGACACCTAGGAGATACTTGACCCGTACCCCGATATTGGGATGCCGTACGATGGATTTTACCGTACGAGGCATAGATATGATGATTGATCCGCACTCTTGATTGAGGAAGCCGTACTTCGTACGTGACGCTATTGAGGCTGGATCGCCGACTATTAGAGATATTCATTCAGACCTAGGTAGACTCTTGTTTCTTAAGGACTAGTTTCTTAGGTTAAGTTCCTTAGAAGGTTAGACAGACAGTAGTTTAGGTTTGATTTATATAGTGGTGGTTGTACTCGTATATCGCAGAGAAGTGGATAATGCACATCTGTCTTGCATTCATACTGTAATCATCATGGTGCATGTTCTTTTATATGTTGCTATAATCAGTATAAACTTTACCTGTTAGGACACCAGCACTATTACCGATGATGCGCATATTCCACGCACACTTATTTGTCGACTCACACACATCATCATCGGTAATTGCTATGTCACGTACCCTTTAGATCATATTGTCTTTTATGGATAGAATCAGTTAACAACTAGACCGATATAATATTGTGATTATTCTCTGACATTAGTACAGACATGATATTTATTGCTTAGACATTCATGCATTCATATTTTCATGTTATCATGCAGTATTATGGGCATATGCCGACACTTATCATATAGTTACTCATGATTTTGAGATTTGGATTTCTATGAGATTTCTGGATTTTGGGAAAAACCGCAAGAATATGTAAAAACTTCTCTCTCTCTCCTCCTCCTCTCTTTTCAAAAAAAACATAAGATGCGGTTTTCTCGTGATGTATGTGTCGTCCACTATGAGATTTCATGTTTTCTGATGGATTTCGAGACCCGATTCGAGAAGTGGATGAACCGTCTCGGATACATGGTGGGCCCGGTATGGTACCCCGGGGCAAGAAGATCGAGTTGTAGACGATGAGCCTGGCTGGGGAAGGCTACCTACCGGTGATGTCTGGCGCGGCGGATATCCGGAGGATACCAACCGTTGTCGTGAGATTTGATGATATGGGCCGATCCGGACTGACGGATCCCGAGATATTGAGACTTGAGATGACATGTGTTGTGTCGATGCTTGACACGGATTTCCATGGATTTCATTGTTGAGATTTCAGATTCTTATACACATTTTACTATGATAACAGCTAAAGATTTCTTATACATATATATCTGGATTTCAGGATTTGTTACTTTACATTCATGGTGCATGCATTTCATTTCATATGGCATAGTATTATATGAGGCACTGACACGAGCACGGAGTATCTGCACTTACACGTAGTTTTACCCTGCTATTACTATTGATTGGAATATAATAGTGCATTATTATGACCTAGGATAGCGTCGTGTATTCGATTTCTTTTCGTAGATGTCTTCTACTCACGAGTTGGCAACTCACCCCCGTTGTGCCAAATTCTTTACAGGTTCGATGTACAGGTTTCCGTGGCAGCTTCTTGGCACATCTTTTCTTCAGGGTGATTTGCACGGTAGGTTGGTTCACTTGTATCCGAACCACCATTGTACTTTTATTCATTCATTTGTATCTAGTAAGCTCCATCAACCATATTTGTATTACTTGATAAGTTTATTGGGCCAGTCTTTTATTTCGACCTTAGAGTCGCGCATGTATTATTCTGATCTGGTGGTTTTGTTTTCTTTTGAGTTTGAGCCTCGCCCTTTGGCGTTGTATATTATTGTGCTTGTTGTGGTTGTTTCCGCCTGTTGGCGTTGAGTTAGCTCCCGTTTGGGGATGTTTTTTTTTGTTGTTTATGTATATTATACTTGTTGTACCCGTTTGGGGGCCAGTTTTTATAGGGGAGACTCTGCCGAAATTTTTAGGAAAATTTGCTCATGTTTTAAACTTGTTCCTTCATATTTTCTTTTACTGCTTCTTCTTCTTTTTCATGGTTTAGATTTCTGGGCTTCGGCTTACTTAGGTTACGTGGCGCCTCTGGACGCTTCCTAATCTAAGTGCCGGTCACGTTCCGTACTTTTGGGTCGTGACAAAGTTGGTATCAGAGCGCTAGGTTTAACCTTGTATAAGTCTAGGTGACCCTTGGTTGATGGAGTAGGCGATTTAGGTAGAGTAACGTACCGTTGGTATGGTCCGCGGCATACTTACGATACGCTACTCTACTTAAGGAGCCTTAGGATGTACATTGCTTGCACCGTATTTCATTCGTTCCTTTGATCTATCTTCGTCGATATCGGATGGTGGTTTCTGTTACCACGGGCAGAGGGAGCTGCGGCTCGAATGCGATAATCATTAGGGTATCGCTTATTCTTGAGGATTGAAGCATTGCTTAGCGTGCGAATGAAGGTATTCACATGCCGTCCGGATGAAGTTAAAGGGTTCGAACGATTATCAGAAAACCATTTTCCCAAGTTTAAGGTATTCGGAAGAACATGCAGGTATTTCGATGGACCCTCTAGAAGAATGAAACCCTAACTCGACATAATGACCACGAGAACGCCCTTGAACCTTAGGGTTTACGGCAGTTCCGCGATGCCATTAGTGAGGCTTGGGTTTGCCCTTCTACGGCTGGATCATCGATGCTGGGGTATGTACCGGATATTTTTAAACTGTACTTGAGTGTTGAGCTCTCGGGGACTTATGGGATTTTGATGGATTGATCGAAAAGTTTAATGTAGTCCGGATATCAAGTGAAGGGATCGACTACGTGGGAGACTCTAGATATGAGTATTGCCGTCGGTAGCGCAGCCAGCACAGCTACGAAGGGACGAGTTCGAAGCAATCGACATCAGAGGAAAGAGGCACACATTGACGATAGTGTTTACGATTGTGATTTAGTGATTTGAATTTCATATTTTCGTTGATTGGATTTTGCTATTTTGAGGAGTTTGTTCTACGATTGGTATTTCATGTGTGTACCTTCATTAAATTCTATTTGTGTTTCATGTATCAGTCGTATTGATATTGTTTAGTACACACCCGGTACACTTGATTTGGTTCTATATATTTTGAGATTTTTTTTATTTGATTTCGTGCGTACACATGATTTTGACATATGTTTCGACCTAGTTTTCATGCATTTTTATGCTGTGATTTCGATTTTGATATTCGATGTATGTTTTCGTGCACCATGTGCACCTGATTAGGATTCTTGCGCATACTTGGCGCACTTGATGCGATTTTGTGCACACCAGATGCACTAAATCGGGTTTTTGTGCAGATTAGATGCACCTGATATTGAGTCGTGCATGCCCGTTGCACTTGACAGATGTTTTTGGTGCACACCTGTTGCACTTAATTTTGTTGTTGTGTGTATTCATGGTATCTGTATTTGGTTTCGATTTCAGTGCGCACCGGACGCACATGATATTTTATTGATGTGATTGGGATTGATTTCAGTTTGAGCAGTATGTTTTCATAATCATTATTATTTGATTTAGTAACCAGGCGGGACGTGTATGTTAAATAAAAGATATATATATATAGTTATTTTTTTTAAATAAACGTCCGCTACTTATGCCGTGACACGTGCATCACACGGCAATTTTCAAAAAGGGGTGTTTGCATATTTCCTTATCCAGATATTTGTACGGTTTTACTATGATGCGCACTATATATAAGTTACAGATTGATGTATATTATGATGGTTTTCATATTGGGTTTTGATATTTTATTCTCGCCATAACTCCGATGATTGCGTAATGCTTGACGGAGTTGATTTTTGTTATGTATTGATGATTTCGGAGCCCCGACGATTTGAGTGTTTTGCTAAATGTTTTAGTATTTGGAGGGGGAGTTTTAATTTAAATTCGGGGACCGAATTTCTTAAAGGGGGGAAGATTGTAACGTTTTAAAAATAATTAAATAAATAATTAAATGAATAAAATTGTTTAAGTGAATTTTATGATTTTCGGTAAAGAAAAATGTATTTTTCGTAAAACCAAACCGTGATTGTTTTTCATTATAATTTCAAAAATACCTATTTTAATTATGTAATTACTAGTAAATGGTGTTTATTTAGCCACTTATAAATTTTTAGTTCAATTAAATATTTTTCCTAAATTAAATATTTTAAATATTAACATAAGCTTTATTTTTTATTTAAATTAGTGTAAATTACAAATTTGAATGGTTTTAATTTGTAAAAATGAGCCATGGTATATTAGAATCAAGTGTGTAATATGCAAAATCTTTTCCAAAATCTCTCCATGGTTCTAGAAATTTCTAGGAAAAGGGTTAAATTGAAAAAGTTAGATAATAAAGGGTTTAAGTGAAAAAATGCATTATTTATGAACTTTCTACACAATACCACACATTTTTTCTCTCTCTCCACCCTCCTCCCTCTCCATGGCCGGCCTCCCCTCCATGGGTTGCCCCAAAATTTTTGCCCTATCATTTTTGCATTAAAAATCATCAAAATTCATCAAAAATTCCAAAAATAAATCTCAAAAATCAACATTCAACCTCTACCATTTTCCTTTGACCTATTTAGCATGGATTTTGGAGTGGGAAAGCATGCATTTTTGGAGGCTCATTTTCATTGTTTGGATTTCATATTTTGAAGGTATAAATTTCCTTCTTTTGTTTTATTTCTATTAGATGTTTCTTTTAAAGCCTAATTAGATTTGTTAGATTAATTCTATGTTCAATTTCTAAAATTCAAGTTAGGGTTTGTAAATTCAAGTTAGGATTTTTATTAATTAATTAGGGTTATAATAACTAGTCTACCATTTTTAGAAGTGGAAAAATCTTGCATGGTTGTTGTATAATAAATTGTTTATTCAAATTGTTTTAATTAAACTATTTAGCTAACTAGATTTTTCTAAAATGTGTTTGTGGGTAAAATAAAATTCTTATTAAGGTGGTTATCATTAGATGGTAGTTTTAATGGAAATATGAGCATATTAAAGGAATGAAAAACTTAGTTTGATCACTAGTTTCTTGTGATAATTGGAAAAATATTAATAAAAGGCTATTTTTGTAAACTAGATTTTGGGAAATTCCTAAATAAATGAAATTAAAAATATAATCATGGTTTCATTATATAATTATAATCATGAATTTTAGTTTAATACATTAATTCATGCAAAATCATGTTTTGTAGTGGAATTGTGGTATTTTGCTTGAAAAATGTTGAAAATTGTTAAAGGTTGCAAACTAGAAATTTCAAATTAATACAAATTTGTGTAATAAAAATATAGTAATGGTTTGTATAGTCTAGTTATTCTATTTAATGAGTTTTATGACCATTGGTTTCATTTAAATGTCAAGTTTTGATGAAAAACGGTAAATTGGCATTTTCGGGTTTTACGAAATCGGGCGATTTGATGGATTTTAGGGTTTCGATGGATTTAATCTTGTTTTATAATATAAGTAATGAGTTTTAAAACTACGAGTTATTTGTTGATGTTTATCTCGATCCATCGGAGTCTGTACGCCGATATCGAGCGATATTTGGTTCTTTTGCGTGGACGGGACATAGGTTTTAACCTATGCTTGTTCCTTGCGTCGTTTTGGCTTTTGTATGTGATTCAGTTTACGATACTATTTATATTTTTGCGTTTAGGTACCCCTCACGTGGACTGCGGGCGATGAAGAGGATGATGGCGACACCGTCTTCGGCAGACATAGACCAGGTGAGTAGATGCATATCTACGGGGGGAAGTCGGGTGGATGGCGTTTAGCACCCCCGCAACGTAGCATAGGAATAGTACTTAGTGTCATTAGGAAACCAGATGTGACCCTAGATTCTTAATCAGTAGGACCCTAGTATTGACCCTAGGCTGGACTAGACTGATTTAGGAAAACCATATCAGAGGATAAGTACCTTGGAAGAGGTTCGTAGGTTTCAGACAGAAACACACACACACACACACTGAAACTCGACATGGGGTATACGTGTATGTGTATATATATAGAACTAGGTATAGGTATATACATGAATATACAACACGTATATGGGATTGATTGATGTGATATGATACACGGGAATGAAATGGAAGAACTGGGCTTGAGACCGTGATTCTTGACTATACAGTCGTATTAAAGTGTTAGCGGATCATTAGAGAATGAGATAATGAATAGGTATACATAAATTATAATGGGTAGTGATGATATTGTGGTTCATGGAACTCTAAAATAGTACCCGGACTGTAACTTGTGATTGATCACGATATGAGATATGTATGACTTGATTACGACATCATATAGGTGTGACCTGATGTCGATATCATAGAGGTGTGACTTGAGGACGATATGATATCAGCATGACTTAATCACAATATGATACATATGAAATTATACGAATAATGAGACACCTAGGAGATACTTGACCCGTACCCCGATATTGGGATGCCGTACGATGGATTTTACCGTACGAGGCATAGATATGATGATTGATCCGCACTCTTGATTGAGGAAGCCGTACTTCGTACGTGCCGCTATTGAGGCTGGATCGCCGACTATTAGAGATATTCATTCAGACCTAGGTAGACTCTTGTTTCTTAAGGACTAGTTTCTTAGGTTAAGTTCCTTAGAAGGTTAGATAGACACTAGTTTAGGTTTGATTTATATAGTGGTGGTTGTACTCGTATATCGCAGAGAAGTGGATAACGCACATCTGTCTTGCATTCATACTGTAATCATCATGGTGCATGTTCTTTTATATGTTGCTATAATCAGTATAAACTTTACCTGTTAGGACACCAGCACTATTACCGATGATGCGCATATTCCACGCACACTTATTTGCCGGCTCACACACATCATCATCGGTAATTGCTATGTCACGTACACTTTAGATCATATTGTCTTTTATGGATAGAATCAGTTAACAACTAGACCGATATAATATTGTGATTATTCTCTGACATTAGTACAGACATGATATTTATTGCTTAGACATTCATGCATTCATATTTTCATGTTATCATGCAGTATTATGAGCATATGCCGACACTTATCATATAGTTACTCATGATTTTGAGATTTGGATTTCTATGAGATTTCTGGATTTTGGGAAAAACCGCAAGAATATGTAAAAACTTCTCTCTCTCCTCCTCCTCTCTTTTTAAAAAAAACATAAGATGCGGTTTTCTCGTGATGTATGTGTCGTCCACCATGATATTTCATGTTTTCTGATGGATTTCGATACCCGATTCGAGGAGTGGATGAATCGTCTCGGGTACATGGTGGGCCCGGTATGGTACCCCGGGGCAAGAAGATCGAGTTGTAGACGATGAGCCTGGCAGGGGAAGGCTACCTACCGGTGATGTCTGGCGCGGCGGATATCCGGAGGATACCGACCGTTGTCGTGAGATTTGATGATATGGGCCGATCCGGACTGACGGAGCCCGAGATATTGAGACTTGAGAAGACATGTGTTGTGTCGATGCTTGACACGGATTTCCATGGATTTCATTGTTGAGATTTCAGATTCTTATACACATTTTACTATGATAACAGCTAAAGATTTCTTATACATATATATCTGGATTTCAGGATTTGTTACTTTACATTCATGGTGCATGCATTTCATTTCATATGGCATAGTATTATATGAGGCACTGACACGAGCACGGAGTATCTGCACTTACACGTAGTTTTACCCTGCTATTACTGTTGATTGGAATATAATAGTGCATTATTATGACCTGGTATAGCGTCGTGCATTCGATTTCTTTTCGTAGATGTCTTCTACTCACGAGTTGGCAACTCACCCCCGTTGTGCCAAATTCTTTACAGGTTCGATGTACAGGTTTCCGTGGCAGCTTGTTGGCACATCTTTTCTTCAGGGTGATTTGCACGGTAGGTTGGTTCACTTGTATCCGAACCAACATTGTACTTTTATTCATTCATTTATATCTAGTAAGCTCCATCAGCCATATTTGTATTACTTGATAAGTTTATTGGGCCAGTCTTTTATTTCGACCTTAGAGTCGCGCATGTATTATTCTGATCTGGTGGTTTTGTTTTCTTTTGAGTTTGAGCCTCGCCCTTTGGCGTTGTATATTATTGTGCTTGTTGTGGTTGTTTCCACCTGTTGGCGTTGAGTTAGCTCCCGTTTGGGGATGTTTTTTTTGTTGTTTATGTATATTATACTTGTTGTACCCGTTTGGGGGCCAGGTTTTATAGAGGAGACTCTGCCGAAATTTTTGGGAAAATTTGCTGATGTTTTAAACTTGTTCCTTCATATTTTCTTTTACTGCTGCTTCTTCTTTTTCATGGTTTAGATTTCTGGGCTTCGGCTTACTTAGGTTACGTGGCTCCTCTGGACGCTTTGTAATTTAAGTGCCGGTCACGTTTCGTACTTTCGGGTCGTGACAATCCATTTGGTATCCATTATCATCATATCTCATGAGCTGGGGTACTGATCTAAGTCTTGTACAAACTGATACCATCTGCATAAATATGCTTGTATGAAAACACATGCCTAAAGGCCCTCTATAATCTCATGTCGTATCTCCTAATACGAAAAAAACATATCACCGATCTCATAACATCATGCCCAATCTCATCGACTCATCACGAAATACAATATACAATCCTCAGCATCCATGTATAAGTATACGTATATATATATATAGTCCCAAATCTATGTGTCTATATACATATATACAAATCCCCATATACGCACCAGTAAAACAAAGTAAGCATGTGTGTGCGTGTGGGTGTAAAGCTTATTCTAGGGCTCACGACTAAACTAACTAGCGACACCATCATCCAATGCTACTAAAATTATCCAAGACTCCCAAAATCTATCTAGATAATCATAACCTCACAATAACATATAAATATATCCATATAATATATATATATACCATACACTATACTACGAACTGCGGGGGTGCTATACGCCATCTACCCGACTTCCCCCATAGATATAATCTACTCACTTTGACCATCTCTTGCCGATGCCGACATTGCCACGTGGTTGCTTATCGTCTCGAAGTCCTCATGAGGGTACCTACATGTCTCAATGTATCGTATCGCATTAAAATCCAAATCAAAACCAAAACGACATGCTAAAAGCCTATAGGTTATAACCTACGGACTACGCCTTTTAAACAACCAAACAACCCATGATATCGTCGTACAAATGTCAAGTAATCGAGGTTAAACACAAATACTAAAATCCAGAATCCAAAATACGAAAAATATAACCCTGAATCAAAACAGCGACTCATGAATTTAGTCCCAGATTTTACCCTAAGCCAAATTTGCCAATTTTGCATATGCAAAGGGTCTAGTTTACTGCTAATGGATCCATGAACCAAGAATGAGGCACCCAGGTCAAGTCCTGGCTGCAAATTACGGCGTGGGGGAATTTAATTGCGGCCATGGTGTTAGGGTAAGGGCTCGGGTCTTTAGGGTATGCTCTAAATCACCTGCACATCTCTCTGTGTTCGCTAAATAAATTTTAGAGTCTCCGGGTGTTAGTAGATAACCAAAACGATCACAATTCCCACAATTTCCGTATCTGCAAAATTTCAAAGTTCGTATTTGGGAGTTAAGACTCAGGTTTTAGTCCAATATGATATCACTAAAGGGGGTTTAAGGTCACTACTAACCTCAATTACACATCACAACTCAAGAATTCTCAAACCCTAACTTGGAATTTTCTAAGTTCACTACACCGCACAATATCGATTCTAAGTTAACATGGATGCAAAGCAAATGGGAAAACTGTAAGTCGATGTTCAACACCCCAATACTTATGGGGAGGCGGAAATATGAATAACAATCTTGTTCGATGATCAAACATCGATTAACCGTATGAATCGTTTGCTAAACAAGTTTTAACAAAAGCTATAGAGTTCTAAACTACTATGTTAAGAGATTATACCAAACGGTTCTAGTCCTTCGTCTTAATGTTATCTACGGCCTCTTTGGATCTCCACGTCCTCTTCGGCTTTCATCCGTGATACACGATCCACCCGAGAACCCTAATCCAAGCTATAACCTCTAAACTTGAGGTTACTTAGTTTCTCTAGTTGCTAAATAGAGTAGCTAAGGTGATGTAGAGATAGGTTATGGAGTAATTAGTCTTTCCTAATCCTTGTTCTCAACTCATGAGGGTAGGATTAGGTTTGGTGAAGGAGAGAGAACTTGAAGAGAGAGAGTGAGAAGATGATAATGATAATAATAATAATAATGAAATAGCTTCTCACTTGATATATGAAACATAATGAATAAAAAGAAATGAATAATATGAGATTATTCATCATGTTTCATAAATGCAAGTGGGTGATTCATTATGTGAGTCATTAAGCATTTAATAATGCATTAATGACATGATGAATCACTCACAATCAGTCACTAAATCATTAAATGAAAATGCCACCTCTCCCTCCATGTCACATCCTTCTAGAAGCCTCTCGGAAAATTACGAGAACGCCCCTCTCATCAGTGAAAACACGGAAAAACTTTAGACTGTATAAATCCAATAACCTGATACTAGAATCTGGCTTAAACCAAAGCCAGCTAGTAAAAACTGTCCGAATGTCGCACGTGCGTTTAAACACGTACGCGTTCGAACCTTTGCCGTAAAACCATACGACCTCTATATCTTTTCGCCTGGGTTTGGGAAATCTCTATGTGGGACTCTAAAGACTCAACTACTACACTGGCAGTGGGTTTAACCACAGACCGCAAGTGGCACTAGCTGTACGTAACGGTCCCCAGGTAGTTGTCGATAAGAAAGCTGATGAGGTAACCCATCTGAAATCCTACTGAGCCTGTCTGTGACAATATCCGCGCAGTCCGGTCTGTTCATCTACGAGTATCGCATGTACGGTCTAGGGAGGTGGTGGACGTCAGACCCCTAATAACCGTACAAGTCGTGTCGGTATGGTTTAAGACCACCCGAGAATCTACTGATCATTCCATCAGTAATTCTCAATCAGCCCTGGCCAGGGACTTATGGTAATGACCAAACGACCACAGTGCGATATCAACTCCCTATACCGGGAGAGACGAATCCATAACAGTCGCTCACTGCCTCCACGTGGCTCGGGACTGTGCCCAACTGAAACCTGTTTGCACGACTCCTTTGAGCCGTGGTAGGGTAATAATCAAAGCACAGTGGGAACTCACACGAGACAAATGATGACCTTTAAGTCAACGGACTATCTGCACACATGTCACCTGAGAACTGCTATCTGACGTTAGGTATAATACCATCCAGTCAGTTCTCGACGAGTCCTGTCCGGTGTACTCACACCCAGTGAGCATCTGTATACAACCTTAGGTGAACACCACCAATGGTTGCGGGACCAATCCATTGCCCCTTGTCAGGGTCTAGATATGTATACACTAGTCTACTCCGGAGTATCGATGCCCAATCTCGATACTCCTGCGACCAGGGACATCTAAGGGTATGCCTATTGACCATCCAGCTCCCACTAGTATGACTGCCATCACAACGCCGGCCTATGGGCTTTATCAACATATATATATATATATAGATACCAAGTAAAAAATATCATACGTTAAGACAAAGTCAAACCAAATAGCGTACTATCATATCAAGCAAGACAGTCATGTACATACATATCCCAAGCATCCTATACAATGTAGGCCTCTAGGGCATATATATCCAACAATCTCCCACTTGCACTAAGGCCTATAATTGGCGCAATGAGTACCCACTGTCTCTACCAGATCCAGTTGCTTGCGTACCGCATGCCCAACATCTCAAAAAGCCTCTCGAACTGTACTTGAGGAATGGCCTTGGTGAATGGATCTGCCGTGTTGTCTTTGTGTCTACTCTCCGTATCTCGATCTCCCGACGATCCACGATCTCCCTGATCAGGTGAAACCGCCTTAAGATATGCCTGGATTTCTCATGGGACCTTGGTTCCTTCGCTAAAGCTACAGCGCCATTGTTATCGCAATACAAAGGTATTGGATTGGCAATGGACGGAACCACCTGAAGTTCAGAAATGAACTTCCTCATCCAGACAGCCTCTTTTGCGGCTTCACTAGCAGCTATATACTCAGCCTCCATAGTTCAGCCTGCGACGGTATCTTGTTTGGAACTCTTCCAACATACCGCTCCTCCATTGAGGGTAAACACAAAACCCGAAATGGATTTAGAATCATCCTTGTCACTTTGGAAGCCGGAGTCGGTAAAAGCCTCTACCTGGAGGTCCTCATTACCGTAAATCAAGAACATCTCCTTAGTCCTTCTCAGGTACTTGAGAATGTTCTTCACCGCTCTCCAATGTTTCTCACCTGGGTCAGACTGATACCTGCTTACTACACTAAGTGCGTAAGCTACATCCGGTCTGGTACATAACATCGCATACATTATTGATCCTACCGCCGAAGCGTAGGGTATAATGCCTATGCGAGCCCTCTCTTCATCAGTCTTTGGAGACATTTCCTTGGAGAGGGTGATTCCGTGACAAGCGGGCATATTGCCGCGCTTGGAATCTTCCATACTAAATATCTTTAGTATAGTGTCTATATACCTGGACTGTGAAAGTCCCAATGTTCTATTAGATCTATCACGATAGATCTTAATACCCAGAATGTATGATGCATCTCCCAAGTCTTTCATAGAGAATTTCTGTGACAAGAAGAGCTTTACTGATTGTAGTATAGGGATATCATTCCCTATCAGTAGTATGTCGTTGACGTACAAAACGAGGAAGACTACTGCTCCTTTTACAATCTTCCTATAAATACATGGTTCATCTATAATTTTGATAAAGTCAAATTCCTTGACTGTTTCATCAAAGCAGATGTTCCAACTCCGCGATGCTTGCTTTAACCCATAAATGGATTTAAGCAATTTGCACACTCTTCCGCTGCTCCCACTGTCTAAGAAACTTTCTGGTTGATCCATGTAAACACTCTCTTCTAGATGTCCATTTAGAAAAGCTGTTTTTACATCCATTTGCCAGATTTCATAGTCATGGAAGGCGGCAATGGAAAGCATGATCCGAATGGATTTAAGCATAGCTACTGGTGAAAAAGTTTCATCATAGTCCAGTCCTGGTCTTTGACGAAAACCTTTTTCTACTAGTCTAGCTTTGTAGGTTTCCACTTGTCCAAATGTACCAATCTTCTTTTTGAAGATCCATTTGCACCCAACTGGTTTTACCCCAGGAGGAGCAACTTCTAAAGTCCATACTTTATTGGTGTACATGGATTCCATTTCGGATCTCATTGCATCCAGCCACTTCACTGAGTCGCTACTTGTGATAGCCTGCTGAAAACTAGTAGGCTCATCATCATCGATGATGCAATCCTCTCGATCCCCATCAAGAAGAAAACCATAGTATCTTTCAGGAGGATGAGAAAGCCTACTAGATCTGCGGAGTGGCGTTGGTTCGTCGTGTTCTATTGAAATCTGAGATTCTTCTAAGTCTTCGGTTGCAGTTTGAGGTTCTGGAATTTCTTCCAGTTCTACCGTGCTCCCACTAATTTCTTTTTCAAGAAATTCGCTTTCTAAGAAGACAATGTGACGAGCGACAAACACCTTTTGTTCTTCAGTGTGGTAGACCATGTACCCCCTTGAATGCTTGGGGTATCCTACAAACTTGCATAAAACCGATCGTGCTTCGAGCTTGTCCGGATTATGCTTTTTAACATATACCGGACACCCCCATATCTTGATATACTCGAGATATGGTCTCTTCCCACACCACATTTCATATGGAGTGGTAGGTACAGACTTAGTTGGAACTCTATTCAATAGGTATGCGGCTGATTCTAGAGCAAATCCCCAGAAGGAAAGTGGCAACTCAGCACTACTCATCATTGAACGCACCATATCTAATAGCGTGCGATTCCTCCTTTCTGATACACCATTATGCTGAGGTGTATAAGGTGGAGTAAGCTGAGAGAGAATTCCATTCGCTTTTAAGTATTCAAGGAAACTGGTACTGAAGTATTCTCCACCTCGATCAGATCGAAGTGTCTTGATGTTTTTACCAGTTTATTTCTCTACTTCATTTTTATACTCCTTAAACTTCTCAAAGGCCTCGGATTTATGTTTCATCAAGAATATATGTCCATACCTAGAGAATTCATCAGTAAAAGTTATGAAGTAGGAGTGACCGCTTCGTGCATGCGTAGACATCGGACCACATCCATCACTGTGTACTAGTCCCAAGAGTTCAGTGGCTCTTTCTCCGTGTCCGGTGAACGGAGATTTGGTCATTTTTCCTTTGATATATGATTGACAAGTTGCATATGATGAATATTCAAACGGATCTAGATATCCATCTTTATGTAACTTAGTCAACCTTGTTTCATTTATATGACCAAGTCTACAATGCCATAGGAAGGCTTGATTCGAATCTGGAGCCTTTCGTTTACGTGTGTTTTGAATATTGAAAATTTGAGGTTGATTAAGTATGTATATGCCGTTTTCCAGTGTGCCAAACCCAATCAGTTCTTGATTTAAGAGAATGTTCATGACATTTCTTTCAAGCGCAAAATTATATCCTTTATTAGACAACAAAGATACTGATATAATATTACACAACATACTGGGAATACAAAAACAGTTGCACAATACCAAAATGTGTCCACTATTCAACCCTAGGTGATATTCCCCTATTGCAACTGCATCTACATGCATTCCATTGCCCATCCGGAGAGTCATATCACCTGCCCCCAGTACTCTACTATTTCTCAGATCCTGCAAAGAATTACAGATGTGAGAACCAGAACCGGTATCAAGTACCCATGAAGTAGAGTTTACTGAAAGACAATTTTCGATTACGAACACACCTGAAGCAGAAGCAACAGCTTGCTTCATGTCCTTGGCTTTAAAGACCAAACAGTCCTTCTTCCAGTGCCCTTGCTTGTGACAATAGAAGCATTCGTTCTTTTCTGCCTTCACCCTTCCTGCCTTGTTCGTTCCCTGCACCTTCTTGACCCCACCCTTCGGTTTGGTGGCCTTCATCTTCTTCTTCCCTTTAGCTTTCGCTTTATATTTAGAAGAAGATGATTGGCCAACATACAGAACGGGGGTCTTCTCCTTTTTCAAGGAGGTCTCTGCTACCCTCAACATATTGAGGAGCTTTGGAAGATCCGCTTCCATTTCATGCATGTTGAAGTTCAGCACAAACTGAGAGAAGGTGTGGGGAAGGAACTGCAAAATCAAGTCGATATACAAATCATTCTCTAGCACGCATCCCAGGTTTGCGAGTTCCTCAATGAGGGTGATCATTTTGAGGACGTGCTCTCCAACAGGCGATCCTGGAGCTAACCTCATCTGGAAGAGTTTCCTTAAGGTTTCGTACCTTGCGATACGGGAGTGTTCACCATACAATTCCTTGCAATGGAGGAATATGGATGCAATATCCATACTCTCGTGCTGTTTCTGGAGTTCATTATTCATGGACGCCAGCACGATACACTTAGCTCGCTCACATTCTAGATCCCAGGTTTTACGAACTTCCTTGTTGTAACGTTTTAGAAATCGTTTTGCGAATTTTCCTGTTTAAGGGCAAAATTGTCGGTTTTTCCCGTTTTAACCCGATTTCGATCAAACGACCGTATAAGCTTACCGACACCTAATTTGGCCAAAATAAAGCTTGTGCGCGAACTTTGGGAGTATTTGGGAGGTTTTGGTTCAGATAGATTTTTTCCCGAAAAAAATATTATTTTAAGCGGTGTTTTGTGCACGTAAATCGGGAAAATTTTTATTTTTGTGAATAAATTAATTTTGTCACTAGAATTTTTTTAGAAGGTTCTTTTTAAATATCTAGATATTTTTTGGTGACTAATGTTTTCTTTTTAAAATTTAAAAGAAAAGGGTGTAATGGTGGCAAAATGCATTAATTAGCATTTAATTCTCTTTTTCCTTGCTTTTTCTTCACAAAATATTACACAAAACCCCCCCCCCCTCTCACCTTGGCCGACCCTAACTCCCCCATTTCTGTCCAAAATCATTCCAAGCTCATTTCTCTCTCATTTCCTTTCAAAAACACATAAAGATATCCACAAATAAATCCAAAAATTCCTATATAAATATTAAACCTTTTTCCTTCACTAATCCTTCATGGATCTTCATCAAAGCTTGAGTTTTGGAGGCTAAAGTGATGGATCTAAGTTCTTTTTGGTGTTCTTGAGGAGGTATAATTTCTTACCTTAATCCATAATTAATTGCTTTAATCTTTAACTAGCTAATTTAGTTAACTAGTTAAGTGCTTAGTTTAGCATTTAAATCATGATTAATTCATTATATTTGGTTTAAGAAATTCATGTTAGGGTTAATTTTTGATTAAGTGATTAGTGTTTATTTGAAGTGTTAAATTGGGTTTTAGAAAAGATTAATCTAGTAGAAAATGTTAAAAATTGCTAATAAGCATTTTGTTTAATTAAGCAAAATTGCTTACTAGATTTTTGCTAAACATAATTAGCGAGTGTAAAAAATATAGGATTGGTTTAGATAGCTTAGTTAAACTATTTTAAGGTATTTGTAATTGTTAGATTTGTGTTATCTTGAATCTAGTGCGATATATTGCGATAGGTTGCTTACTAGATTTCGGGGTTTTCCGACGTAGGGTTCGTTTGGTAGTTGCGAGGTTATATCCAGTGTATTCCTCGTAATTTTTGTGTTGTGTTGCGCGATCGGGACGATCGGGGTCCAGACGTGGTGTTTTGTAGTTTAGCGACCCCAATTAGGGTTTTGGCCGGTATCGTGCGCGATAGATGCGCTAAGCGCGCAGTGTAATTTTCCGGGCGTTTTCGTCGCGTTTCGTTGTCTTTCCGTCATTATAGGATATTTAGCTTATGTGTTGTATTTATGAAATTTTAGGTTCGCAAGCAGGGACTTCGGGTGCTGCGGACAAGGGGAAGCAGGTGGTCGGATTTTCTTAGCTCGAGACCATCGGTGAGTAGATTTAACATCTACGGGGAAATCGCCCGTATGGCGTTATGCGTCGGGGCGAATATGATATGATAGCTGCATGTATTTGCATATTAGTTACTTTCATATGAATGTCATTGCATAGCATTATCTGTTGTACTTGACTCGTAACTTTAGATATAACACATCACTGACGGTTCATGTTGCACGAGCACTAAATTGTATGCTACACCCACACCGTCTGTAATTGCCATGACACGCACAAACACCTACATATGTGATATGATAGTGGATAGGAATGATTAGAGTAGTAACTCATATTCTATTGTACATATGAAATACTGTGGACACATACATACGTGATATTGCATTGGGCAGGAATAGTTAAAATAGTGAACCTTATTCCACTTCACTTATATTTTGTTATAATTACCTATACATCATGCATACATATTGACATGTACACCCTCGTACTTGATTACATATAGATACTTAAACCCTGCTACACTTACATGTACACTTCATATGATACTGCATTTATTTTCGAAGGAATTGGGAACCGCCTGATATATTTTTAAAGCTAGATTCAATTTAAAGAGCGGTTTTCCCTTTATATGCTCATATTGATGTTTTAAGTTGCATATATCAGTTTTATATGTATTTTACGCATTGAGATATGGATTTCATATGATTTATGGATTTGAGAACCGTAGGGGATATTTTCAAGAAAACTTTGTATTGTTTGAAAACCCGGTTTCTCTTGATATGATATTTGATGCGTCCACCATGTGATTTCTCGGTTCTGAGATTTGGCTTGTGATACCCGATTCGAGGAGCGGGATGCACCGTCTGCGGGTACATGGTGGACCCGGTATGGTACCCCGGGGTGAGTGGTGATTTCGTGGTGTAGACGATAAACCTGACGGTGGGACCACTACCTACCGGTGATTGTATTTGGACTCGGCGGTTATCTTGGAGATACCGACCGGAGTGAGGTATGACATATCGTCAGGGCTAGTCATGGTGACAGCGCCTGAGTTATGAGGATTTACGTGTCGATGCTAGACACGGGTTTCATGATGTTTTGAGTGTCGGTGATTGACACTTAGGTTTTCGTGAGACATACAGGATTTGAGGGCCGATCTTAGGATGCGGTGCCTGAGGATTTGGGATTTGATGTGTCAGTGAGGGACACTGGTGTTTTTCCATGCTGATGATTTTTGCATGCGATTTTATATTATATCATCCCACACTCAGGATTATGTTGATATGCATCGTTTCATGTAGTTGTAGTACCCTGATGATGTACCTTTACATGATTGTTGCATATTCACCTATCATACTTATGCTATCGGATTACTTGTGATAGATAGATCGCTGTTCGTGCATACTTGCGATTACTGTATGATGTTAGTTACTATTCACGAGTTGGCAACTCACCCCCGTTGTGCCACAGTGTTGTGCAGGACTTACCCTCTGAGTAGTCGCGGCAGGGCATCTTTTCATCTCTACTTTTGCGGATACCGCTACGGTTGGATGTGAAGCCTTGCTTTTAGGTGGGTTGCGGTTATCTGTTTGTACTTTGTATATTTTTTTGTTGGATCTAGTATTCTCCATCTACCACTATGTTGTATATGACTTAGAGACGACTTGTGAGGATTCAGTGTTATATTTTGTGGTGACTTTGGGTGCCGTGTTCGTGGGAGCCGGTTTTTGTTGAAAAGTTTTACTTCTTTATGCAGTTTTCTTTTATATTTCTTCGCTTCGGCGTCGTATATATGTTGTGGTGGTTGTCTCCGCCGTTGGGCGTGATTTGCTCCTGTTTGGGATGCTTTTATTATTATCTATGTTGTACCCGTTTTCGGGGTTAGTTTTTACAAAGGAGGTGCTGCCGAAATTTTTAAGAACGAAAACTAAACTTAAAGATTTTTACTTGAAAATTTCCGAATATTTAAAACTATGTTTTTCTCCGTTGATCCAGTTTTGGGTGGTTTAGATTTCTGGGTTTCGGTTTACTTAAGTTGCGTACGCCTTTAGACGTTACGTAGTTTAAGTGCCGGTTACGGGCCAAATTTGGGTCGTGACAAAGTTGGTATCAGAGCGCTAGGTTTTTACCTTTCGGAGTGTAGGACGACCTTGGTATGATGGAGTAGGTAGCTTGAGCAGAGTGACGTAGCGTGTGTATGTTCCGCGGCATACTTACGACACGGTACTCCTCCTAAGTGACCTTAGGACTTATTGATTGATGTTCCTTCCGTGATTGATATACATCCTTGTGATTCGATTTCCGTTTCCTTATCGAATCTTGTTTCAATTTCCAGCCTATATGCCGCCGAAGACTAAGAGGGCACAGAGAGCAGCCGCGAGGGCCGAGGTCAGAGTTGACTCGTCTGAGGCGAGGACTGACCAGGGCAGTACGCCTGTTGTACCGGAGCACATTGCTATGATTGGTGCTGGTATGCAGGATCTGCGCCAGATTGTAGGGACTTTAGTAGAGGCCATTCGAGCACAGGGGCAGGCTGTTGTTCCACCCGTTGCAGGGACCATGATGGTACCTACTGATCCGGCAGTTGTAGTTTCAGCTCCAGAGGTTATTACCGTGTCACTGACGGAGTTCATGAGGCTGAGGCCTCCGGTGTTTACTGGCACAGATGTTACTGAGGATCCGCAGTCGTTCATCGACCGGATGGCCAGGATTTGTCGCTCACTCCGATGCTCTGACGAGAGATGGGTAGAGTTTGCGAGTTTCCGGCTGGAGGGTATGGCCCAGAAGTGGTGTGAGTCGTTGGAGAGGGGCAGAGCCACTGGTCTTGCTCTTATGACCTGGGCTGAGTTTGTGACGTCGTTTCTTGCCCGTTTTCTTCCACCGAGCGTCAGGGATGCGCGAGTGCGCAGATTTGAGTCTTTACGTCAGACGCCGGGGATGACGGTGTCGGAGTATGATGTATTGTTTACTGAGCTGTCGGTGTATGCTCCGTACTTGGTGGCGACTGAGGAGATGAGGGTGAAGAGGTTTGTTCGAGGCCTGCTTACCCAGTTGTTCCTAGCCATCAGCATTCAGCATTGCGACACGTATGCGGCAGCTGTCGATGCAGCCCTATTGGTGGAGGAGCGTCTAGCTGAGTCATCGGTTGTTCCAGAACCGAAGAGGACTCGTACGGGTGAGCCAGCACGGGGACCGAGGTTTTTCCGCAGAGGCAGAGTTCCTTCAGACTCGGGGAGTAGCAGAGACGTTGGACGTGGCCAGTTATTCAGTTCTTATTCCCAGGAGGGCCAGCGACCGTCTTATGGATGCTTTGGTTGTGGCAGTTTGCAGCATCTTGTTCGGAATTGTACTGTGGTGCGTCAGAGAGGGCCAGCAGTACCGCAGGTTACCTTACCACCTTCTCCGCCTCAGAGAGCATTGCCTCTTATTCCTGTTGTTGCGCCGCGCCAGACTCCTACTCAGAGAGGTCGTGGTCGTAGTGGTTTTGTGCCGAGAGGACGAGGTGGCAGAGGCAGAGGACAGCCAGTAGCCGGTAGAGGGCAGGCACGGGTTTTTGCCTTGACTCACCAGGACGCTCAGGCGTCTAATGCTGTGGTTTCAGGTACCCTTTCCTTATGTTCTTTTGATGCACATGTTCTTTTCGATCCGGGATCTACGCATTCGTATGTTTCTACGCACTTCGCGCCGAGGTTAGGCCGAGAGTCGTGTTTGCTAGATCAGCCGTTAGTAGTGACTACTCCTGTGGGAGAGTCGTTTGTTGCGCGGCACGTGTTCCGATCATGTGCTGTCCGCTTAGGAGACAGAGATCTGTCCGTCGACTTGATCCTTCTTGAGATGTTGGACTTCGACGTTCTGTTGGGCATGGATTGGCTAGCTACTTGCTATGCGTCCGTGGACTGCCGCGAGAAGACAGTTAGATTTTGTTTTCCCGGCGAGTCAGTGTGTGTTGTGCAGGGAGACCGTGGTGTCGCCCCTCACAGTTTGGTTTCTGTTCTGTGCGCTAGTTGGCTTTTGAGGAGGGGATGTTGGGGATTCTTAGCTTTCATTCATGATACTGGAGTTACGGTGGAGTCGTTGGACCAGGTTTCTACCGTGCGAGAATTTCCCGATGTCTTTCCCGATGAGTTACCTGGGTTGCCGCCAGAGCGCGATATCGAGTTTTGCATTGATCTGATTCCTGGCACGGAGCCTATTTCTATACCGCCTTATCGGATGGCTCCGGCAGAGCTTAGAGAGCTTAAAGATCAATTGCAAGAGTTGCTAGTTTTGGGACTTGTGCGTCCGAGTGTTTCGCCGTGGGGAGCTCCTGTTCTGTTCGTCAAGAAGAAGGACGGCAGTTTGAGGTTATGTGTGGATTATCGTCAGTTGAACCGAGTTACGGTGCGGAACAGGTATCCTTTACCCCGCATTGATGATTTATTTGATCAGCTCCAGGGTGCGAAACATTTTTCGAAGATTGATTTGCGTTCGGGTTATCATCATTTGCGGGTTCGGAATGATGACATTCCGAAGAATGCTTTTCGTACGCGCTATGGGCATTATGAGTTTTTGGTGATGTCGTTCGGACTCACCAATGCGCCAGCAGCGTTCATGGATCTGATGAACCGGATTTTCAGGCCGTTCCTCCACCAGTTCATTATAGTGTTTATTGATGACATACTGGTCTACTCTAGGAGTCATGAGGAGCATGAGCAGCACTTGAGGATCACTTTGCAGATATTGAGAGAGCACCGGCTATATGCTAAATTCTCAAAGTGCACATTTTGGCTTGATAGAGTTGACTTCCTGGGTCATGTGGTGACTGGTGATGGTATTCTTGTGGACCCGAGGAAGATCGAGGCTGTACAGCTTTGGCCCAGATCTGTATCGGTGACGGAGGTCCGCAGCTTTTTGGGCTTAGCTGGTTATTATCGCCGTTTTGTGCAGGATTTCTCGAGTATCGCTGCACCGCTAACTAGACTGACTCGGAAGGGGATTCCTTTTCTCTGGACTGATGCGTGCGAGCAAAGTTTTCAGCAGTTGAAGACTCGGTTGACGACAGCACCAGTTCTTTCTTTACCTTCTGGATCGGGCGGCTATGTTGTTTATTGTGATGCCTCTCGAGTGGGACTCGGCTGTGTTTTGATGCAGCATGATAGGGTGATTGCATATGCTTCTAGGCAGCTGAAGAAGCACGAGCAGAATTACCCCACTCACGATCTTGAGATGGCAGCGGTAGTCTTTGCGTTGAAGATTTGGAGACACTACTTGTACGGAGAGTCGTGTCAGATCTTCACGGATCACAAGAGTTTGAAGTATATCTTCCAGCAGCGAGATCTGAACCTGAGACAGCGCCGATGGATGGAGCTAGTGAAGGATTATGATTGTGAGATCCTTTATCACCCGGGCAAGGCGAATGTAGTAGCTGATGCTTTGAGTCGTAGGCCCGTGGGTAGCTTGTCCCAGTTGAGCGCAGTTCAGTGTCAGTCTTCTGCAGATTGGCAGCTCTTGTGTGATAGTAGAGTGCAGTTCGAATTCACTTCCGCTGGGGGACAGCTTGCTCGTGTCCTCGCCCGTCCACTTCTTTTTGATCGTATCCGTGAGGCGCAGCCCAGCGATGCCCGTTTGATTGAGATTCTTGAGCTTGTTCGGCAGGGAAGAGTTTCGGAGTTCATGATTGATGACCAGGGTGTGCTACGATGCGGGACTCGCTTGTGTGTACCAGATGTTGATGGGTTGAGACGCGAGATCCTAGAGCAGGCACATCAGTCGGCCTTTAGCGTTCATCCAGGTTCCACCAAGATGTACCGTGACTTGAGGGACTTCTACTGGTGGGAAGGGGTGAAGCGTGATATATCTGACTTCGTTTCGAGGTGCCTGACTTGTCAGCAAGTCAAGGCTGAGCATCAGAGACCGCCTGGAGAGTTGCAGCCTTTACCCATTCCGGAGTGGAAATGGGAGCAGATTTCCATGGACTTCATTGTGGGTCTACCCAGGACCAGTCGAGGGTATGACTCCATTTGGGTTATTGTAGACCGGTTGACGAAAGCGGCTCACTTTCTTCCAGTGAAGACCACTTTCGGTTATTCTCAGTATGCTCAGTTGTACATAGATGAGATTGTGCGTTTGCACGGTGTTCCCACATGCATAGTATCCGACAGAGGCACCCAGTTTACTAGCCGTCTTTGGCAGAAGCTTCAGGAAGCTTTGGGTACCCGGCTGAGTTTTAGTACCGCTTTTCATCCACAGACCGATGGCCAGTCGGAGCGGACTATACAGACTCTAGAGGATATGCTCCGTGCATGCGTGCTTGATTTTAGTGGCAGTTGGGATCGTCACTTGCCGTTGATTGAGTTCTCCTACAACAACAGCTTTCAGGAGACTATTCAGATGGCACCTTTTGAGGCATTATATGGTCGGAAGTGTCGATCGCCAGTCTGTTGGACCGAGCTTAGTGAGAGTTTGGTTTTGGGACCCCAGCTAGTTCAGGAGACCACGGAGAAGATCCAGCTGATTCAGGATAGGATGAGAGCAGCCCAGTGCAGGCAGAAGTCTTATGCCGACCGTCGTCGTCGCAGACTTGAGTTCGCAGTGGGGGATCATGTATTCCTGAGGATTTCTCCGATGAAGGGCGTTATGCGATTTGGGAAGAGAGAGAAGCTCAGTCTCAGATTTGTAGGTCCTTTTGAGATCTTTGAGCGAGTGGGTTCTGTTGCTTATCGTTTGGCGCTCCCGCCCAGTTTTCCGGATGTTCACCCCGTTTTTCATGTGTCGATGCTTCGTAGATACCTTCATGATCCTTCTCACACGATTCAGCACGAGACCGTTCAGCTTGAGCGCGATTTTTCGTTCACCGAGCAGCCGGTAGTTATTTTGGATCGGCAGGTGAAGAAACTTCGGTCAAAGGTCTTGCCATCTGTGAAGGTTCTTTGGCGTAGCCCGATTAGTGAGGAGATCACTTGGGAGGCCGAGAGCGAGATGCGGAAGAAATTCCCTCATCTTTTTGAAGGTATGCTTAGTATGAAATTTTAATTCGGGGACCGAATTTCTATAAGGAGGGGAGATTGTAACGTTTTAGAAATCGTTTTGCGAATTTTCCTGTTTTAGGGCAAAATTGTCGGTTTTTCCCGTTTTAACCCGATTTCGATCAAACGACCGTATAAGCTTACCGACACCTAATTTGGCCAAAATAAAGCTTGTGCGCGAACTTTGGGAGTATTTGGGAGGTTTTGGTTCAGATAGATTTTTTCCCGAAAAAAATATTATTTTAAGCGGTGTTTTGTGCACGTAAATCGGGAAAATTTTTATTTTTGTGAATAAATTAATTTTGTCACTAGAATTATTTTAGAAGGTTCTTTTTAAATATCTAGATATTTTTTGGTGACTAATGTTTTCTTTTTAAAATTTAAAAGAAAAGGGTGTAATGGTGGCAAAATGCATTAATTAGCATTTAATTCTCTTTTTCCTTGCTTTTTCTTCACAAAATATTACACAAAACCCCCCCCTCTCACCTTGGCCGACCTTAACTCCCCAATTTCTGTCCAAAATCATTCCAAGCTCATTTCTCTCTCATTTCCTTTCAAAAACACATAAAGATATCCAAAAACAAATCCAAAAATTCCTATATAAATATTAAACCTTTTTCCTTCACTAATCCTTCATGGATCTTCATCAAAGCTTGAGTTTTGGAGGCTAAAGTGATGGATCTAAGTTCTTTTTGGTGTTCTTGAGGAGGTATAATTTCTTACCTTAATCCATAATTAATTGCTTTAATCTTTAACTAGCTAATTTAGTTAACTAGTTAAGTGCTTAGTTTAGCATTTAAATCATGATTAATTCATTATATTTGGTTTAAGAAATTCATGTTAGGGTTAATTTTTGATTAAGTGATTAGTGTTTATTTGAAGTGTTAAATTGGGTTTTAGAAAAGATTAATCTAGTAGAAAATGTTAAAAATTGCTAATAAGCATTTTGTTTAATTAAGCAAAATTGCTTACTAGATTTTTGCTAAAACATAATTAGCGAGTGTAAAAAATATAGGATTGGTTTAGATAGCTTAGTTAAGCTATTTTAAGGTATTTGTAATTGTTAGATTTGTGTTATCTTGAATCTAGTGCGATATATTGCGATAGGTTGCTTACTAGATTTCGGGGTTTTCCGACGTAGGGTTCGTTTGGTAGTTGCGAGGTTATATCCAGTGTATTCCTCGTAATTTTTGTGTTGTGTTGCGCGATTGGGACGATCAGGGTCCAGACGTGGTGTTTTGTAGTTTAGCGACCCCAATTAGGGTTTTGGCCGGTATCGTGCGCGATAGATGCGCTAAGCGCGCAGTGTAATTTTCCGGGCGTTTTCGTCGCGTTTCGTTGTCTTTCCGTCATTATAGGATATTTAGGTTATGTGTTGTATTTATGAAATTTTAGGTTCGCAAGAAGGGACTTCGGGTTCTGCGGACAAGGGGAAGCAGGTGGTCGGATTTTCTTAGCTCGAGACCCTCGGTGAGTAGATTTAACATCTACGGGGAAATCGCTCGTATGGCGTTATGCGTCGGGGCGAATATGATATGATAGTTGCATGTATTTGCATATTAGTTACTTTCATATGAATGTCATTGCATAGCATTATCTGTTGTACTTGACTCGTACCTTTAGATATAACACATCACTGACGGTTCATGTTGCACGAGCACTAAATTGTATGCTACACCCACACCGTCTGTAATTGCCATGACACGCACAAACACCTACATATGTGATATGATAGTGGATAGGAATGATTAGAGTAGTAACTCATATTCTATTGTGCATATGAAATACTGTGGACACATACATACGTGATATTGCATTGGGCATGAATAGTTAAAGTTGTGAACCTTATTCCACTTCACTTATATTTTTTTATAATTACCTATACATCATGCATACATATTGACATGTACACCCTCGTACTTGATTACATGTAGATACTTAAACCCTGCTACACTTACATGTACACTTCATATGATACTGCATTTATTTTCGAAGGAATTGGGAACCGCCTGATATGTTTTTAAAACTAGATTCAATTTAAAGAGCGGTTTTCCCTTTATATGCTCATATTGATGTTTTATGTTGCATATATCAGTTTTATATGGATTTTACACATTGAGATATGGATTTCATATGATTTATGGATTTGAGAACCGTGGGGGATATTTTCAAGAAAACTTTGTATTGTTTGAAAACCCGGTTTCTCTTGATATGATATTTGATGCGTCCACCATGTGATTTCTCGGTTCTGAGATTTGGCTTATGATACCCGATTCGAGGAGCGGGATGCACCGTCAGCGGGTACATGGTGGACCCGGTATGGTACCCCGGGGTGAGTGGTGATTTCGTGGTGTAGACGATAAACCTGACGGTAGGACCACTACCTATCGGTGATTGTATTTGGACTCGGCGGTTATCTTGGAGATACCGACCGGAGTGAGGTATGACATATCGTCAGGACTAGTCATGGTGACAGCGCCTGAGTTATGAGGATTTACGTGTCGATGCTAGACACGGGTTTCATGATGTTTCGAGTGTCGGTGATTGACACTTAGGTTTTCGTGAGACATACAGGATTTGAGGGCCGATCTTAGGATGCGGTGCCTGAGGATTTGGGATTTGATGTGTCAGTGAGGGACACTGGTGTTTTTCCATGCTGATGATTTTTGCATGAGATTTTATATTATATCATCCCACACTCAGGATTATGTTGATATGCATCGTATCATGTAGTTGTAGTACCCTGATGATGTACCTTTACATGATTGTTGCATATTCATCTATCATACTTATGCTATCGGATTACTTGTGATAGATAGATCGCTGTTCATGCATACTTGCGATTACTGTATGATGTTAGTTACTATTCATGAGTTGGCAACTCACCCCCGTTGTGCCACAGTGTTGTGCAGGACTTACCCTCTGAGTAGTCGCGGCAGGGCATCTTTTCATCTCTACTTTTGCGGATACCGCTACGGTTGGCTGTGAAGCCTTGCTTTTAGGTGGGTTGCGGTTATCTGTTTGTACTTTGTATATTTTTTTGTTGGATCTAGTATTCTCCATCTACCACTATGTTGTATATGACTTAGAGACGACTTGTGAGGATTCAGTGTTATATTTTGTGGTGACTTTGGGTGCCGTGCTCGTGGGAGCCGGTTTTTGTTGAAAAGTTTTACTTCTTTATGCAGTTTTCTTTTATATTTCTTCGCTTCGGCGTCGTATATATGTTGTGGTGGTTGTCTCCGCCGTTGGGCGTGATTTGCTCCCGTTTGGGATGCTTTTATTATTATCTATGTTGTACCCGTTTTCGGGGTTAGTTTTTACAAAGGAGGTGCTGCCGAAATTTTTAAGAACGAAAACTAAACTTAAAGATTTTTACTTGAAAATTTCCGAATATTTAAAACTATGTTTTTCTCCGTTGATCCAGTTTTGGGTGGTTTAGATTTCTGGGTTTCGGCTTACTTAAGTTGCGTACGCCTTTAGACGTTACGTAGTTTAAGTGCCGGTTACGGGCCAAATTTGGGTCATGACACTTGTCCGCAACTGAGGAATTTGGTCCTGGGATAAGGGGAGGAACAGCGGTGGTAACATATGCAACTTTGTCATAAGTCAGCGCAATATTGACGTTCCTTAGCCAATCTTTATAGTTCTGCCCGGTCAGTATATTCTTTTCAAGTAATAGTTTTAGTCCAGTCATGGTAGCTGCCAGAGAGAGAGAAAAGAAAACACTCAGCATATGCTCTTGCAAGTTTAGATTGGTTATTATTTTATCTAAACAGGATGGCTCCCACTGTTTCCTTAAATCCTTCTTCAAAACCTAAAAGAAGAACTAGTCAGGATTTAATCACACGTTACAATTCTTGCTTAACCTTTCAGCCAGGCTGGTGTTGGTACTTCGAGGGAGGTTTTCCAACGCTTTCGCGAAGTTCCTTAATTAAAGAACCTCTTTTCCCTGGAGGCGTAGCCCCTCTAACACCTTTCTAGGCACCTACTTGGTTTATAGCATTGATTGTTAAGTGAGAGAAATTCCCGAGATTAATCCTACTCATCAGTGGGATCGGGATCCAACTATCATTGCATGATGCCCTAGATGGAAGCCACTCTAGTCACCAAACTCCAGAAGGTAAGCTAAATCTGCAAGTTTCCTTTATGTTTGAAACTCCCGATGTGATTTTTACCCCAAGCTCTTATAGACCTTGACGTAGGCCAACAAGTTATAAGACGCAAGTCAAGTTCTACCCGTCTTTGTCCTGATCAATTTAAATACATCGTACAAGCCCTTGACGTAGGCCAACAAGGTGTACGTCTGTATTAAACTAATGCATCTATCTATGCAACAAATAGGCACACACACTGCTACCATTCACTATGCCTTGACGTAGGACAACAAGCATAGCATGAATACGATGTGCTGTCTATCTGAAACGACGGAGGGTTACGGCTGGTTTTTGGCAAAAAACCGTTTAACGTAGTGAACTTGATTTGATCGACGGAACTAAGATAGCTTTTATTAAAAGGAGTGGTTTAAGCTCCGCATTTAAAATTTACTTTTTCAAGAAAACCGAGTGGTTTTTTATAAATTGTTCCAACGATTCAGTTTAGGTTTTATTTTCTTTGCATTAATAATAATGCGTCCCATCTTTAACCTATCATTACAGATAACAACGAAAAATACAACGTCCTCTTATGCCATCCGTATTCGCCACGGGGTCCCGTCATCACCCGTTAGGTTACTTAACTAACGACAGAGCGGGGGCTGGGCTAGCGCGGGTGTAAAACATAAGCGACGTCTAAATAGCTATCATATATAGATATTGTACATTCGTCAGACGCAATAATAGGCATTCCAGATCACAGATAAACAATATTGGATTTGCAAGCAATCCGCATTTCGTTTGAGCCTGCAATGAAAGACGGATTACACAGTTGTGATAAATAGCCATTTTCCCACCCCAGACCCCTACGGGTACGGCAAACTACCCGCCAAGTATCAGAAGTGAAGCGGTCTGCCCCAACACTTCAAAATACCCGGTAGTTTGTGCACCCCACCTTGGGTCTATCCTAGGAGCAAAAACAGTAAAAAGAAATAGTACAACGGTGGCTACAACCGCAACCTGGATGTGCCCCGCAAAATAATATTACAACTTATTACATTTACATCAAATGAATTAATACAATAACCCATCACAAAACCCGGCTAATCACCACAACAGCCCAATACAGTTTATATACACAAACAGTTATATATAACATCACAGATATGTGCAACCCCCTGCCAACCGACATACTAGCAGTTAGGGAAGGTTTACGAACACATAAAACATTTCACAGATATAATCAAACAAGCAAATACCGTATAATTTCGATCGATTAAACACATTTAATTTTTCTCCAATACTTCTCTGTAAATCTGAAACCTGAGAAAAAATAAAAATTACCAGAAAACAACAAATATCACAGAGAATCAATACAAGAAACTTAGGATGATGAATCGTCCAAAGCGCGGCGGAATCGCGGCGGATCGGTGGGATCGGCTGCGGTTCCGCGGCGCTATGGCCAATTCATGAGCCCAATTTTCTTGGGTGTTCTAATACATTCATTTAGGTCAATCTGAAGGTCCCTGAAAAATTTTTGGACCTCATTTAAAATTCGACAGAAAGTACATGATATTGGGGTTTTTCCGGTTTGTTTTTCCATTCGAAATTCATACAAATTTGCAAGTGTGTTAAATACTATTTAGCTAGGCTCTGATACCACTGTAAGTCGATATTCAACACCCCAATACTTATGGGGAGGCGGAAATATGAATAACAATCTTGTTCTATGATCAAACATCGATTAACCGTATGAATCGTTTGCTAAACAAGTTTTAACAAAAGCTATAGAGTTCTAAACTACTATGTTAAGAGATTATACCAAACGGTTCTAGCCCTTCGTCTTAATGTTATCTACGGCCTCTTTGGATCTCCACGTCCTCTTCGGCTTTCTTCCGTGATAGACGATCCACCCGAGAACCCTAATCCAAGCTATAACCTCTAAACTTGAGGTTACTTAGTTTCTCTAGTTGCTAAATAGAGTAGCTAAGGTGATGTAGAGATAGGTTATGGAGTAATTAGTCTTTCCTAATCCTTGTTCTCAACTCATGAGGGTAGGATTAGGTTTGGTGAAGGAGAGAGAACTTGAAGAGAGAGAGTGAGAAGATGATAATGATAATAATAATAATAATGAAATAGCTTCTCACTTGATATATGAAACATAATGAATAATATGAGATTATTCATCATGTTTCATAAATGCAAGTGGGTGATTCATTATGTGAGTCATTAAGCATTTAATAATGCATTAATGACATGATGAATCACTCACAATGAGTCACTAAATCATTAAATGAAAATGCCACCTCTCCCTCCATGTCACATCCTTCTAGAAGCTTCTCGGAAAATTACGAGAACGCCCCTCTCATCCGTGAAAACACGGAAAAATTTTAGACTGTATAAATCCAATAACCTGATACTAGAATCTGGCTTAAACCAAAGCCAGCTAGAAAAAACTGTCCGAATGTCGCACGTGCGTTTAAACACGTACGCGTTCGAACCTTTGTCGTAAAACCATACGACCTCTATATCTTTTAGCCTGGGTTTGGGAAATCACTATGTGGGACTCTAAAGACTCAACTACTACGCTGGCAGTGGGTTTAACCACAGACCGCAAGCGGCACTAGCTGTACGTAACGGTCCCCAGGTAGTTGTCGATAAGAAAGCTGATGAGGTAACCCATCTGAAATCCTACTGAGCCTGTCTGTGACAATATCCGCGCAGTCCGGTCTGTTCGTCTAAGAGTATCGCATGTACGGTCTAGGGAGGTGGTGGACGTCAGACCCCTAATAACCGTACAAGTCGTGTCGGTATGGTTCAAGACCACCCGAGAATCTACTGATCATTCCATCAGTAATTCTTAATCAGCCCTGGCCAGGGACTTATGGTAATGACCAAACGACCACAGTGCGATATCAACTCCCTATACCGAGAGAGACGAATCCCTAACAGTCGCTCACTGCCTCCACGTGGCTCGTGACTGTGCCCAACTGAAACCTGTTTGCACGACTCCTTTGAGCCGTGGTAGGGTAATAATCAAAGCACAGTGGGAACTCACACGAGACAAATGATGACCTTAAGTCAACGGACTATCTGCACACATGTCACCTGAGAACTGCTATCTGACGTTAGGTATAATACCATCCAGTCAGTTCTCGGCGAGTCCTGTCCGGTGTACTCACACCCAGTGAGCATCTGTATACAATCTTAGGTGAACACCACCAATGGTTGTGGGACCAATCCATTGCCCCTTGTCAGGGTCTAGATATGTATACACTAGTCTACTCCGGAGTATCGATGCCCAATCTCGATACTCCTGCGACCAGGGACATCTAAGGGTGTGCCTATTGACCATCCAGCTCCCACTAGTATGACTGCCATCACAACGTCGGTAGTCAGACAAAACACCCTATGGGCTTTATCAACATATATATATATAGATACCAAGTAAAAAATATCATATGTTAAGACAAAGTCAAACCAAATAGCGTACAATCATATCAAGTAAGACTGTCATGTACATACATATCCCAAGCATCCTATACAATGTAGGCCTCTAGGGCATATATATCCAACAAAAACTACACTAATGATGGATAAATTATCTCATTTGGTAACTCAAGAATTTTCTTGAGTTGCCCCAAGTGTCCAAAATCCTTGCTTTCTTGGTCCAAAGTGAAGCTTATGAGCTTGTACACATTTTTAAAAAATTGGGTATGATGTTTTGATGAAGGAATGATGGTGTTTGTGTGGGTTTGATGAAGAGGGAGATGAGGGCAGCAGCCATTGCAAGGGTGAAGAGTGGAAAAATGAAGGGGAAAATAGTGGAGGGAACAAGTGCCAAGACTTGGTTTGACCCCTCAACCTCTCTCTCTCTCTTGCCCATACCCAATTCCTTATATTTTCTTTTTCTTTTATCACATAAAACAAAAAACATGAATGAAAATGAAGAGAAATCCATGTAGGAAAATGTAACAAGTGTAAAATAACATGATGCATGACATGTGCACAAAACAAGATTAATGCACGATTTGCGATATTGAATCGCGATTAGCATTAAAATAGTGTAAAATGAATCATAAAATCTTATAATTTGCAAACATCATATAAAGCACCCTCTTTTTAGTAATTTCCACAATTTTCCAAATTTTTCCCAATTTATTGGTATTTAATTATACCGCAATATTAAAATATTTAATATATTTATTATTTAATTATAAAAATTCCAAAAATTAATATTTTAGTTTTCTGAAATGTTACAATCTTCCCCCCTTAAAAAATTCAGTCCCCGAATTTAAATTTAAACCCCTCAAATACTAAAATATTTCAGTAAAAAGTCCAAGTCATCGGGGCTCCGAAATCATCAATACATAAGACGCATCATAGCGCAATGCATGCACATGAACAATGAGCAGATAACTCCAAATCAAAACTCCGTCAAGCATCTCTCAATCATCGGAGTCATGGTGAAAACACAAATGTCAAATCCAATACGAAAACCAATATGATATAAATGAAAACTATACATGTAAACATCTGAAGGAAATGCATGCCAAACCTTTCATGTTGCTGTGCGATGCGCGCATCGCGCCACAGTGGCGGATGTCTATTGTAAGAAAATAACTATATATATACTTATCCTTTGTTTAATATGTACGTCCCGCTGTTCATATCAGATTTTTGCATTTTTATACCGCCCAATTTTTATCACATTGCTTATCGGTAGGTACTCTTGAGCCGTGTTTGCTAGTCAATTGCAGGATACATGTTCTCGGCTCTAAACGGTGAAATTCATGGAAAAGCACGACAAAATCCGGATTACTGCCAACCACAGATAAATCACGGGTCTCCGCTCTCTATACGTATGTTACCGCACACCAGTTTAAAGAGATAAAATGGCAAATCAATGTCTTTTTCATGCACAAAGCTCAATGGCAACACAAGATCCAACATACCTATGCGGAGCTTGAGAAAATCATGGCAAAAGATCCACATCAAATCACCTTTTGACCTGCTGCAAATTTGGAAGAAATGTGGAGAGATTCTGAGAAACAAAGTGTACCAAACTGATCCAAACATCAACACTAAGAAGCACAAAAAATTCGAGGGGCCAACTACTCTAAATGGCCGCGTTTCCGCGGCATAAGCATGCTTAGGCCACGGAAATGCGGACGTACGGCCTCCTTAGAAGTATATTTTTTAGGGGTAATTTGGTCTTTTCATGAAGGGTCAGAATGTTGCCCTATGTTTCCAGCTCCCTGCCTATAAATAGTCCAGAACTTGCCAAAGCCAAGTGTGCTTAATTTTGAATTTAGATTTTAGAATACATGTGATGTTCTTCTTCTTCCTCTCATCTCTTCTCCATTAAAAACTTGTATTGAGATTTTGTGAGTGAAGAATGAATAAAGGAGTTCTTTTTATTATCATGCTTGTCTTGTTCTTGTTATGTTATTAATTATAAATTGCTTGTAATTTTCCTTTGCTAATCTAGTTGTTGTTATTTGCTATTTGTTTCTTTCTTGATCTCTTTTTCTTTATCCTTACAGAACCATGATGCTTACGCTTGATTCATACCAAGGTGAGGTCGCAAATAGCTAGTTGTAATCTTATAACCTCTTTCTTTCTATCTTCCTTCTTTGTTTTATTTTCTTTTCCTTATAATGGGTGAGTAGTTTTCATACTTGTTAGGGTAGGATAAAGAAAGTTTGAGAGAAGGAAATCTCTCTCACTCTTTCCTTGCCAACATCTTAAAATCGGACTCCCGTTAATTGAACCACAATCCGCTCCCTACTGCACCCTATCCTACATGATAGCGGTGATTCCGTAGTGAGACCGGTTGTGGTTAAATTAACCGGAGGCTAAGGATAAAAGCCAAGAACGGACGGACAAGCACCAAAAGGAAGAACTTATGCGTTGGGAAGCCTAGATTATACTCGCAAGTTCCTTCCTAGTCGTGCTAATCCCCGTTGTTGCCGATTACCGTAACACCGATTTTAAGAGCGGCAACGAAAGAAGTGAGCGACTCCTAACTCAAACTAACTTAATCCTAACCCTAACAAGCTCTCTTTACATATCATTTTAGCACATAGTTAATCACAAACAAATCTGGACATTTGGACTTAACTCGTTAAAACACATAGAAAAAGATTCCCATCTCCCTGCGGACGATCCGTACTCAACCGGCTAGCTACAAGCGAAACCGTCTTGATTGCGGTAATTAACTAAGCACGCAAAAACTATAACAATCAAATGGCGCCATTGCCGGGGAGACGGTAGTTTATTTCTTTGTGTAATTTCGGGTTAATTTGTGAATATAAATATAACCGAAAAAGTAAACAAAAAAAATATACATTGTAAAAAACCATCTTGTTATTTTTGATTAGTTTTTGTGCAAGTGCGCAGGATAAAAAGACAGTCGAGTTCAGTGCCAAAGACGTGGAAAGTTAGACCCATATCTCGCGGCTACACCGCGACGGATCAAGACGAAGCTAACGATCTACTGTAAAAATCTAGAGCAGATACAGTGAGCAAATCAAAATTCAGGAAATCCAGGCAAGAAGAGGACAGCAAAAGAAGGATCTACAAAATTTTTGAAGCCCCAAAGCCCCCTTACTGCCGCGGAACCGCGGCATAAGCAAGCCTAGGCCTCGGAACCGCGGCCGTTTGGTGCCTTCAGGGTGCCAAATTGTCTGTAAGTCTTTCTCTTCTCTCCCCCACTCCTCTGAACTCCACTGAACTGTGTTTTCTGCAGCATTCTTTTCGCAAACTCTCTTCCCCCTTCCAATAAATTGTTTTTGTGCAGGATTCTTTGCGCCGCGCTAAAAAATAAAAATTGATTGCAGTTGATTTGTTACTGCTTTGCATTTATTAATACGGACTTTAATGGCCTTGATGTTAGTTATATGTATGCCCTAGATGCCATTACTGTACATTGGATGTATATTGTAGTGGATGCTGGGACATATATAGCGAGGACTTTCTTGCTCGACATGATAGTATGCTATCTGGTTGATCTTTACCTTAACGTGTACACTGATTGTCTCTCTGTTACATGTTGGTAAAGCCCTTAGGATGTGTACTTGACTACCTAGACTATGATGCGGATCATACTAGTGGGGACATGGTAGTCTATGAGTACATCCTTCAAGGTCCCTAGTCGTGGGTGTATCGAGACAGGGCATCGATATACCAGAGTAGACTAGCGTATACCTTCTCGACCCATACAGATGGGCGATGGATGATCCCATATCCATTGGTGTTTGACATCAGAGATGATATACGGGTGCTCAGTGGAGACTGGGTACACTGGAATGACTCGCCGAGAACTCCCAGATGGTATTATACCTTACGTCAGATGGCAGTTCTCTGGTGACACTGGTACAGAGTAGTCTGTTGACCCGAGATCGTCATAGAGTCTTGTGTGGTTCCCACTGTGCTTTGATTTCCACCTTACCACGTCCAAGAGGGCGTGCAAAACGGTGGTTTTTGGGTACAGTCCCGAGTCACATGGAGGCAATGAGCGATAGGAGGGGATTTGTCTCTCCCGGTATAGGGAGTTGATGTTGCGCTGTGTTCGATTGGCTATAACCGGAAATCCCTGGCCAGGGTTGCTGAGATTTACTGGTAAGTGTTATCAGTAGTTTCTCGAATTGTTATAGACCTCATATCGACACGACTTATCGAGCTATTGGGGTCTGACGTTTACCACCCCTAGGAGAGATATGCGACATATCAGACGAACAGACCGGACTGTACGGTAAGTGTTACTGGTTGGATTCACAGGAGTGTGAGCGGGCTTGCTCGTCGATCTTCTGATCGCTCAATACCTGGGTGGCCGTTACGTTTAGCAGACCGCTTGCGGCTTGTGGGTGTTTGATATGATCATCACCTGCTGCCGGCGTATTGACGAGTCTTTAGAGTCCTACACAGAGGTTTCCTGGCTCAAGCGAAACGAAATAGGAGAGCATATGAAATATGTGCGGGACCGAGAATAATGCGTGTATGTGATACCGTATTTCATTCTCGCGATGAATGTATCGAATGGTTGTATGCGATATAACCTAGTTATCGAATCAAGGATTGATTCGATAAGCCGATACATTGAATATTAGTCGGTTATATGCGATATGACCGGATCGTTAAATCAAGTGTTGATTTAATGATTTAATGCATAATTATATATTTGATATATTACTTTGCATTAACTAGTATTGGTTCATTTTAAATGGATTTTCTCACTTGGATTGTCCAAGTTGTATATGTGATATACTTTTGTGCACTTGATTGTATCATGTTTGATGATACATTCTTACTTAAGTTTTGTGTAAAGATTAAACCATGGTTATTTAAATGGTTAGGGTTTTGTTTTTCATATCTATTTATTCATTTATTTATTATGGAAAAGTTATTGAACAAAATGGTTTCTTTCTTTGTTTCTTTCATGAAGCTTGTTGAAGCTTCATGAAGCTTTGACCAAGAGACCATTTTGTCTTCTTGTTTTAACCCTAACCATTCATATAACCTTAGTTAAATCTCTACACTAAACCATGGTTTGTATATGATAAGTATTGCTTTTCTTTTCTATTTTAAATTAACTTATCATAATATTCATCTTCATCTTCTTCTTCTTCTTCAAGAAGAAGCTTGCCTCCATCAATGGCAAGTGAAGAAATCACGTGAGAAATCCAATTCTAAAGTGAACCCACCTCCTATTTCTTCATCCTCTACCTCTTGCCAAGTAGTATAGGGTGTTTTCTTCACAAGTTTCATGACTTGGTGAAGTGGGAGCTTGATCTTGTGATGCCTCGACGTAGATCATCTTCGGCATCGTAGTCGATGACCTAGCCCGCCCATTTCTCCGATGAAGCCGACGCTAGAGCCCGGGATTCGATTTGGACAGCGAGGAGACGTCATTGCGGAGCTATGGAGATGGAGGACCGGATCTACAAAGGTTGTATTTCCGTTCTTTTAGTTAAGTTGTTAACTAGTTGCTCTTTTCGCCTAAAATTCTAGTTAACGATCCGTATTAGGGTTTCTCGGCACCCGTAAAATTTGAAATTGGCATGGTTGATGCCTTGTGAGACCTCTTGAGAGTGCCTAGGATCCCTACACTTGAAACCAATCCAGATTGGGTGGGGATTTCATCACCCTTCCCAGGACCCCAGAAATCACAAAAAGCATATGCATTGACCATTGTTAATTAAAAAATACTAGACTCAGCTCTAAGGACTTCGCGCTCAATAGGACAGAGGACTAGTTACAGGCATCGGCCGTTTATCCTATCCTGACTTTGCGGTGTCTAGGCAAGTGTGTCCAAGGCAAGTGGTTACTTAATTAGGACCACTACTTACGTAGTGGGGAGCCTCCCACTTACCTGGCACTTACCTGGCCGCAATTGGCGGAGAAGAGGCGGTTTAGGGTCCTATTTCTAGCCCTTTGGAACAGTTAGGAGATGTTTAGCTGACCTAGGTGACCCTAGATCAAGGTGTGATTGTGCATATCTTGTTTGTTATTGCTTGAAGCCGTAAGTCCGTACATATTTCTGTAAAGCTCTTTCTAAAAAAAAACACAAAACCAAAAACTTTTATAAAAACTTGCCCTTTGTCACCAAAATCCCATTTTTTCACCCACCACCCATCGTATTTCTCCATTGACGTTTTCTTACCCTCACCTTCTCCGCTTTGACTATACTAAACTCGTTTAGTGTATGTCCGCTTAGACTCGGGACACTAGCGCCCTCCTAGTCCGTGTTACGTTAGTCGCTACCGACTACGCGATCGACTCAGACGTCGACACTCCGTCCACGCCTCATTCACCCTTACCTTTGCCGGCCAACTCCGACGTTGACCGGAATTCTGTTCATACATCCTCACCTTCACCATCACCAACCTCTTCTTCCGCGATGTCAGTATTTAATCCATACATCCTTACAACTCCCCCGGGATTGATTCGACCTCCTTTGGATGCGAATAACCCACCACCACCGCCTGTCGTAGCGCCACAGCGAATCGCGCTCCAGGATCGTTTCTATCCCACCCGTTCTACACTTCCTTTCCACCGGCCAATGGGGATAATTTTGAAATTAAGCCCCACTTCATTAACATGCTTCCAAAATTTCATGGGCTTCAATCTGAAGATGCCTATATCTTCATCAACAAGTTTCAAAATGTTTGTGCCATGATGAAAACGACACAGCTGTTGGACGATGCTATACGGCTACGGGTCATTCCGTTCACTTTGTGCGATCTTGCTGAAAAATGGCTGTATAGCACCGCTTCCCACTCCTTAACTAGTTGGGACGAGTTTGTGAAAGCGTTTCTCAAGAAATTCTATCCGAATCATAAAACCGCGAGGATCCGTAACGAAATCAATCAATTCTCCCAGCTTCCTACTGAACCCTTCTGGAAGTGCTTTGACCGGTATAAAGACCTTCTTGTTCTGTGCCCTCACCATGGTATCGAGAAATGGCAACTTTGCCAAACCTTATACGAGGGCCTGAACCCAGCAACCAAGCAGTTGTTGGAAACCATTTGTCAGGGCCACTTCCTATCGAAATCTGACGAGGAAGCGTGGCAATTCTTCGACGACCTTGCGGAACAAACGCTACAATGGGAGAGCACCAGACCGACTTCTTCTTCTTCTACCTCCACTTCTACCGGTCAGTCTAGGGTAGGAATTCACCAACTCGATGTCTCTATTGCAATGAAACCTGAAATGGATGTAATAACGAGAAAACTTGAAGCGATAGAGAGCAAATTTTCATCTCCAGCACCTGCCCCTGTTCTTCCCCTTCGTACCATTTATGCTTGTTGTTCCGATCCTTCTCACTTAACCGAAGAGTGTCCTTACAATCCACCATCTTAAGGACAGGATCAAGTTAATGCTGCATTTCAGCAAAGACCAAGAAATGATCCATACTCTTCCACCTACAATCCCGGTTGGAGGAACCACCCTAATTTCTCCTAGAATCACAATCAGAATCAATTCCAAGGCAACAATTTCCAAAGGCCCCCTCCTCCGCAACAACAAACGCAACAACAAACTCAACATCAGTTTCAGCAGCCCTTCAAACCCCAACCTTTTCAAAATCAGACGAACAACTTTGCACCCAACAATTCTTTTCTGCAGAATAACTTTGTTCCATCAAACAACGATAAGGTTTCCTCGCTAGAACGAAGTCTGGAGGCGTTCGTTAAACAATCGACACAATCCACCGCAAACATCCAGTCTTCCATTCAGTTGTTGGTGCAACACACTGCTGCACACGGGAAAAGCATCAAGACTATCGAAGCCCAGATTGCACAACTTAATGCGGCCTTAAGCGAACGAGAGAAGGGGAAGCTCCCGTCCCAGCCACTCCCAAATCCCGGTCACCCATATAACGTACATGTTGCTCTTGAACAACAGAACCATAATGTGAGTGCCGTGACTACATTGAGATCGGGAAGGATGCTGCAAAACAACATTGGTATACGTATCGATGATGACACCGTGGCCGCTTCTGCTTCTGCTTCTTCTTCTTCTTCTTCTTCTGCTTCTTGGTCTTCTGAGCCTATTCTCCACTCTTTAAAAGGCTCTTCCTCTTCTTCTGCTCTAAACGGACCAACTTCTCACTCTACGAAAACACTAGCTCTGGGATCCGTTCCAGCTCCACAATTTCCTCCACAAGCATTGGACTCAACCAATTTTAAAAACGTTCCATTTCCAAACCGGTTGAGGTCCAATAAACAAAATCCATAAATGGAGAAGATTCTGGAGTTGTTTAAGCAGGTTAATATAAACATTCCCCTTTTAGATGTTGTCCAACAAGTCCCGTCCTACGCAAAAATCTTAAAGGACTTGTGCACAAAAAAGAGGAAGTCTCAGGTACCAAAGAAAGTTTTCTTGGCTAGTGTTGTGAGTGATGCTCTTACCCACTCTTTACCTCAAAAACGGAAGGACCCTAGCTGTCCTACGATTTCTTTTACCATTGGGGATAAGAACATCAACCGCGCACTATTAGATCTTGGTGCCAGTGTTAACCTGCTTCCGTACTCAGTATATGAGCAGCTAGGTGTAGGAGAGTCGAAACCCACACACTGCACTCTCCAAATGGCCGACCGATCGATCACCCATCCTAGGGGTGAGCTAGAGGATGTGTTAATCAAGGTTGGGGACTTCATATTCCCTGTTGACTTCATTGTTTTAGACACACAGCCTGTAGCTAACCCCCGGAATCAAATTCCGGTGATACTCGGTCGCCTATTCCTTGCAACCTCAAATGCTGTGATCAATTGTCGAAATGGTTCGATGAACCTATCTTTTGGAAACATGACAATTCAACTCAACATTTTTAGGTTGGGGAATCAGCCCTCCGAACCTAATGCTCATATACTAGACGTTTGCTTAATCAAGGAGATCACCCCAGAAGAGTGTGAATTCGAGGAGTTTTTGTTTGATCACGATAACTTTAACGCCACTAGTGCGTTCCTCTTCGAACCTGCTACTGTTTCTGCGCTCGACAATGACTATGAGTGTTTCATATTCTCGAACGATCTTAGCCACTCACCATCCGAGTTTGAATCCTTCGAATTTCCGGATGAGTTACCTGAACCATCCAACTCGGTCGCTTACACTCGTTTTGAACCTTTGCTGGAATCCTTTGAGTTCGAGACCTTTTCACCAATCTTGCCTTCAATCGTTTCACTTCCAACGCTCGAACTCAAGCCTTTGTCGTCTCACCTTAAGTACGCTTACTTGGGTGAGAACGAGACCCTCCCTGGTATCATCTCGGCTTCTCTAGCTCCAGAGCAAGAGAAAGCCCTTCTTGCGGTCTTGAACAGCAATAGGCAAGCTTTTGGCTGGTCCATGGCGGACATCAAGAGGATTAGTCCCCTGATCGTTGAACATCACATTCATCTGATGGATGATGCCAAACCAGCCAGGGATCTACAAAGACGACTCAACCCAGTCATGAAGGAGGCTGTGAAAAAGGAGATCGTAAAGTGTCTAAATAGTGGTATCATTTACCCTATCTCTGATAGCCAGTGGGTTAGCCCCATTCACGTTGTCCCCAAGAAATCAGGCATAACGGTCATAACCAACGAGGCGAACGAGTTAATCCCTACTCGCACCTAAACTGGGTGGCGAGTATGCATCGATTACAGAAAACTCAACGCCACAACGCGGAAGGACCACTTTCCGCTACCTTTCATTGACCAAATGCTTGAACGATTGGCCGGACACGAGTACTACTGCTTTCTTGATGGCTACTCCGGCTATAATCAGATTCCCATCGCCGAAAAAGACCAAGACAAGACCACATTCACTTGTCCTTTTGGCACGTTTGCATATCGTCGCATGCCCTTTGGGTTATGCAATGCGCCCGCTACCTTCCAGCGGTGTATGATGGGAATCTTCTAAGACATGGTGGAGAAATTCCTGGAGATCTTCATGGACGATGTCGCCATCTTCGGCGATTCCTTTAACGAGTGTTTGCTGCATCTTGACGCTGTCCTTACCCGATGTAAGGACAAGAACCGCACATTGAATTGGGAGAAGTGCCACTTCATGGTGCCCGAAGGTATTGTCTTAGGACATATCATTTCGCAAAATGTCATAGAGGTTGACAAAGCGAAGATTGAGGTCATTTCCAATCTCCCTCCTCCCAGATGCGTCAGAGACATCCGAGCCTTCCTTGGCCATGCCGGTTTCTATAGACGGTTCATCAAGGACTTTAGCAAGATTGCTAGGCCCTTCACTCTTCTACTGGCCAAGGACATGCCATTCGAATTCAACTCGAGCTGTGTGACTGTGTTCGAGTCATTAAAAAGCTCACTCACTTCTGCTCCCGTTCTTTCTTCACCTGACAGGACACACCCATTTGAGATTATGTGCGATGCATCCGACTTTGCTATTGGTGCTGTCCTTGGACAACACATCAACAAGATGCCGCACGTAATCTATTATGCTAGACGAACCCTGAACGACGCCCAACTGAATTATACAACAACTGAGAAGGAATTCTTAGCTATTGTATTTGCTTTAGAAAAGTTCAGGCCCTACCTCATCGGCTCTCCAGTCATTGTCTACACTGACCATTCTGCTCTGCGCAATCTTTTTGCGAAGAAAGATGCAAAATCCCGGCTAATACGTTGGATCCTCTTGCTTCAAGAGTTTGACATTGTCATCAAGGACAAAAGAAGATGTGAAAATGTAGTCGCCGACCATCTCTCACGACTTCCTTCTTCGCCGTCGCTTCAAATTTCGATCAACGACGTTTTCCCGGATGAACAGCTCTTGACTGTATCTTGCGAACCCTGGTTCGCAGATATTGTGAATTATTTGGCCACATGATTACTACCGACTGAATGGTCAAGTCAGGACAGACTTCGCTTCTTATCCCAAGTAAAACACTTTTACTGGGACGAACCCTATCTGTTCAAGTACTGTCCCGACCAGATTATTCGTCGGTGTGTCACTGACGATGAATTCAAGAGTGTGCTGTCATTTTGCCACGATCAAGCATGTGGCGGGCATTTTGTCCCCAGAAAGACAGCTGAGATGATCTTGCAGTGTGGTTTCTACTGGCCACAACTCTTCAAAGACGCTCATGACTATTGAAAGACTTGCTCCCGGTGCCAACACTTAGGCCGGATATCCCGGAGGAACGAGATGCCGCTCCAACCAATCTTGGTTGTGGAGATTTTCGACGTTTGGGCGATAGATTTCATGGGGCCGTTTCTCAGCTCTTTCAGGAACTTGTATATCCTTCTCGCTGTTGATTACGTCTCTAAGTGGGTCGAGGCTGTGCCCAGCCAGACTAACGACAACAAGGTTGTCGTTAGGTTTCTTAAGGAAAACATTTTCTCCCGTTTTGGGAACACCCGAGCGATCATTAGCGACAATGGAACTCATTTCTGCAATAAGACTTTCGAGGCCTTGATGCGGAAATATTCGATTAATCATAAGCTATCTATGCCCTACCACCCCCAAACCTGTGGGCAGGCCGAAGTTTCAAATCGGCAAATCAAGCAGATACTGGAGAAGACAGTTTCCAAGAACCGTAAGGATTGGTCGTTGAAACTCACTGATGCCCTTTGGGCATTTCGAACCGCTTATAAGACCGATCTTGGCATGTCTTCCTATCGGCTTGTGTTCGGAAAAGCTTGCCACCTCCCTGTCGAAATAGAGCATCACGCATTTTGGGCGATAAAAGAATTGAATCTGTCTCTCGAAGATGCGGGCAGCCATCGGAAGCTGCAGTTGAACGAATTAAGCGAGCTTAGGGATGAGGCTTACGATAACGCGGTTGTCGTTAAAAATCGAACGAAGGTGTTTCACGATAAACACCTTTTGCGCAAAACTTTCGTACCTGGTCAACAGGTACTGCTTTACGACACCCGGCTACACTTCCATCCTGGAAAGCTCAGATCTCGCTGGAAAGGGCCGTATTTTGTGCGGAATGTGTATCCGCATGGCGCTGTGGATTTGGAGAATCCAAAGGATGGTTCATTTTTCAAAGTAAACGGACACCGACTTAAACCGTACCTTAGCGCCAAACCAACAGAGGAGCTCCTGGTCTTACAGGAGCAGGTTTACCCTGCATAATCTTCCTCTGCCTACAACCAAACTTCGGTTATCCAGCCAAGAACAGTAGACACTATTCCAAATAAGTTTGGGGGTATGTATATACCATTTTTGTATATATTTATGGATATTCTTTTCCATTTTTGCTATTTTTCTTTTCTTTAAAAACACTAAAACAAAAAAAATTTGTGTATATCTAACCGACAATTTTGACCCTTCAATGATCTCTTCATGCAACGACAGTGAGGACACTGTCCAGTTCAAGTTTGGGGTTACGCTCGGTACGCATATCTAACCTTCGCATTCATATGTATATTTTGCCTCTGCATACTAAAATCCATAAAATCCAAAAAAATCAGAAAATTTTCTAAAAACCTAAAAACTTTTTCGTCAAGTTAGCTAGTGGGAGAACTCTGATTCAACACTTCGACGGTTTTTGTGTGATAAGATAAGAATAACTAAATCTTATTTTTAGATTTTGAAAACCTGAAAGATAACTCTCCTTTGAAGTTAACTATAGCTGATATACGTCTTTACATCACACTACACGTGTCGTGAGTTTTGGAAATTAGATGACTAGTCTTTTATGTCTAAAAACTTTTAAATGGATAAATGATTTTCTGAGGATCATATAAGTTTGTTCTGAAATAAGTAATATCAAGAATAGTTTATGAAGTGAAGCGAATATGAAGGAATGTTTTTGATGCCTTAATTAGAACTAAGTCTGAAAAATAACCCATCTGGAACTTGATTGGAATGATTGTACACCTAACCCACTAAACACGTCTTTTATCCAAAAAAAATAACTGAACTGCCGGTTATATCTCCGTTCGCATTGAATCATCATGATTTTCACGCTAAATTGTCTTTTGTTTTTGGGCCTAGGTAACTTGAGTAATTAAGTCCGCTGGGGTGTCTCTGCACCTAATGCCCTAAAACCAACTGGTTTGGATGCATTGGCCCAAAGCTCGTTAAGAATCCTAGAAAGTCCAGATTAAAACAAAGTCAAGGAAGTGTTCTCTCCGAGTTAAAATTCCTAACGGTTCTTTGTGTGAGAATAATCTTGACAAAAGACAAGATTTTATAAAAAATATTTCTAGAGGAGATATGAAGGTTTTATTCTATGATAAAGACTATTGCACGTTCACAGAGGTTTGTATGAAATGAAAACAAGAAAAAAGTGGAGTGATAAATAAGACCTAGTTTCCTGTTAGGGAAGATAGAAATTCTGAAGTTGAAACTTTACTGGAAAATGAAACTTGAAAAATGCTTAACTCTTTATAAAACTTATCTGATCCTTTTAAAAATTTTATCTGGGCTTTATTGTGTGACATGATGACTTTAATCGACCCTTCTGGAACTTAATGACACTATTTGCACTGCACGTAAAGACATATAAAATCTTAAGTTAAATAAAAAGCGAGGTGTGAAAAATAAAGGTTCGATAGTCTAGACTTAGGATAATAGAATTGTTATTTTCTGAAACAAAACCTTTAGGTTTGAATCATAATTATTTTGCAAAACTAGCTTGACCGGATTTTGTGGGTAGTATCCGCTGAAAACCCTCAGGAGACAACACTCCTCCTACTAGGGACACCTAGAGGTTTAATGGCTTGTTGCACATGCTCAGTGCAATCGCGTTCCTTGCGAAAGTGAGGGTAGGAATTTTTTGTGAATAAATTGGCTTTGCCGGGACGAACAAATGATAAATTTGGGGGTATTTGTTCATATCAGATTTTTGCATTTTTATACCGCCCAATTTTTATCACATTGCTTATCGGTAGGTACTCTTGAGCCCTGTTTGCTGGTCAATTGCAGGATACATGTTCTCGGCTCTAAATGGTGAAATTCATGGAAAAGCACGACAAAATCCGGATTACTGCCAATCACAGATAAAACACGGGTCTCCGCTCTCTATCCGTATGTTGCCGCACACCAGTTTAAAGAGACAAAATGGCAAATCAATGTCATTTTCATGCACAAAGCTCAATGGCAACACAAGATCCAACATATCTACGCAGAGCTCGAGAAAATCATGGCAAAATATCCACATCAAATCACCTTTTGACCTGCTTCAAATCTGGAAGAAATGTGGAGAGATTCTAAGAACAAATTGTACCAAACTATTCCAAACATCAACACTAAGAAGCACAAAAAATCCGAGTAGCCAACTACTCTAAACGGCCACGTTTCCGCGGCACAAGCATGCTTAGGCCGCGGAAACGCGGCCGTACGGCCTCCTCAGAAGTATATTTTTTAGGGGTAGTTTGGTCTTTTCATGAAGGGTCAGAATGTTGCCCTAGGTTTCCAGCCCCCTGCCTATAAATAGTCCAGAACTTGCCAAAGCCAAGTGTGCTTGTTCTTGTATTTTGATTTTAGAATACATGTGATGTTCTTCTTCCTCCTCTCATCTCTTCTCCATTAAAAACTTGTAGTGAGCTTTTGTGAGTGAAGAATGAATAAAGGAGTTCTTTTTATTATCATGCTTGTCTTGTTCTTGTTATGTTATTAATTATAAATTGCTTGTAATTTTCCTTTGCTAATCTAGTTGTTGCTATTTGCTATTTGTTTCTTTCTTTTTCTCTTTTTCTTTATCCTTACACAACCATGATGCTTACGCTTGATCCTTGCCAAGGTGAGGTCGTAAATAGCTAGTTGTAATCTTCTAACCTCTTTCTATCTATCTTCCTCCTTTGTTTTATTTTCTTTTCCTTATAATGGGTGAGTAGTTTTCATACTTGTTAGGGTAGGATAAAGAAAGTTTGAGAGAAGGAAATCTCTCTCACTCTTTCCTTGCCCAACATCTTAAAATCGGACTCCCGTTAATTGAACCACAATCCGCTCCCTACGGCACCCTATCCTACATGATAGCGGTGATTCCGTAGTGAGACCTGTTGTGGTTAAATTAACCGAAAGTTAAGGATAAGAGCCAAGAACGGACGGACAAGCACCAAAAGGAAGAACTTATGCGTTGGGAAGCCTAGCTTATACTCGCAAGTTCCTTCCAAGTCGTGCTAATCCCCGTTGTTGCCGATTACCGTAACACCGATTTTAAGAGTGGCAACGAAAGAAGTGAGCGACTCCTAACTCAAACTAACCTAATCCTAACCCTAACAAGCTCTCTTTACATATCATTTTAGCACATAGTTAATCACAAATAAATCTGGACATTTGGACATAACTCGTTAAAACACATAGAAAAAGATTCCCATCTCCCTGCGGACGACCCGTACTCAACCGGCTAGCTACAAGCGAAACTGTCTTGATTGCGGTAATTAACTAAGCACGCAAAAACTCTAACAATCACCCACCGTTTTTGAAAATAATTTAGAAGGATTCCCTTGTTTTGAACGTTTCGTGTCATATCAGACACGTAGCTAAATACTGAGACTATAGCTCCATTGTTGGAAATCCCTTCGATAACTATCAATGCATGCAAAATATGTCCAGGTACTGTCCTCTTACAAGTCTTGCTCAATACGCACATATCATAAAAACGTACTGCTCCATAAGAAATCAATCCCAAAATGTGCATATGAATGCTACGTACGTCTGGTGCGCACGGAATTCGAAACCCATGAATGTGCCATACATATGCACAGAAACAACATGTAAGTGCATCGGGTATGCAAGAAACATCTGTCAAGGGCAACGGTTGTGCCTGACAGCAATATCAGGTGCATCTGATTTGCACGAAGAATCTCGATTTAGTGCATCTGGTGTGCACCAAAATTGCATCAAGCACCAAAGCATGTGCAAGAATTCAAATCAAGTGTACGCAAACAAATATCGAATATCAAAATCGAAATCGATGATATACGACACATTCAATCCAAATCCAAATCAGGTATACCGTGGTACATAATCTCACAACCATGTGCATCAGCGTGCACAAAATCAAATCAAATACTAAAAGTGCATGAAAACTATGCCGAAATACAAGTTAAATCATAAGCATATCATAGGCATGAAATCAAAATCAATATCTCGAATGACATCAATCGTAGTCAAGTGCAACCGTAGTGTATAAAAATCACAATCATGCAAACAAATCGTCCAAAATACCAAAGTCCAAAAATGACGGATACGTGATAATCGAATCGCCAAAGCACAAATCATAAATACCTTCGTCGATATGTCCTCCTTCAAAGTCGAGAAGGTGTCGGTGCATCCAATGCTAGTAGAGCAAGATATCTACTTGCCTACTGTTCATGGCCTGTCGTCTGGTGCGCTTAGGCTCTCGTCTCTCACTGCAGATTGCTAAGTGCATAGCTTCTCGGCTCAACGGTTCAATATGGAAACGATAATCGAAGCAGACCGCTCTGGAACATCCTCTAAAGATCTCTGGATAACTATCATTGTCACTCATAACATGCCTGGTCGACGATGCAGAACTCTGGCCTGCTGGGTGTGCATAATATGACCACTCCTGGGTCTAAGCCTTCTCGTATAGTATTCCACAAAGGTTCCGTCGGAGTCCCTCTCAATCTCGTTTCTGCCAAACTGCCGAGAGGTTATCACCCTTTTCTATATCTGTTTCTTGTTCAGGAACGGCTGCATACTCATCGCGACTCCCTCTGGAAGATATATCCATATACATCGTTTCTGCATGCGTATCACATCTCTGATGTCGGCTGGGTGGAACGTCATCTCATCAAGATCTCGTTCAAACCGCTTACTCCCCTTTTCTCTAATGTCGACTGATTCAGACTCGTCTCTTCGTGGCTGCATGGACTTCGCTCCAACGGCTATACTCGTATCTGGAGTCTCCCAAGCAATGTATCCCATCACATGATATCCGAATGACGTCGAACCTTTCGATCGATTCGTCAAAGTTCCATAATCCCCCAAGAGCTCAATATCTTGGGTACAGTTTAATAGTATTCCAGTACATGCCACAGTACCTATGGACCAACCGTAGAAGGGCAAACCCAAGCCTCACTAATGGCACCGCTGAACTTCCGCAAACCTTAAGGTTTCAAAGCATTCTCATGGTCATTATGTCAGGTTAAGGTTTCATTCTTCTAGAGGTCCATAGCATTACTTGCATTTGTCACTGAATACGTTAAAGTTGGAAAATGAGCTTCTTACATTTGATCGTCTCTATCGACTCCCAACGTACCTACATGAAGTCGTCTCTAGCTGGAATTAATCAATCTGATGACCTCGCATTGGGGTAGGTAGCGAATCACTTGTTCTAGTCCTTCCTCCATCGGTGACTAACGATCTTCTATCATATCTCTAAGTATACTCGTGCGGCAATATCTCCAAACATCTGGGGCGATATCTCATCATTTGCAGCAACAACTGGCTCATTTGTCCGCACGCTGGACAGTGCCTCAATCATCAAATAATCGGTGCATCGATGGTCATCATATTCTGGCTGGCCTGTAGCAGTAGCCTTATCCTCTAGTGCTGATCTGCACGTCCGAGAAATCTCGTAAATACGATCCATCAAACGCTCCTGGATTGAAAACACAATAAAATGACACCTCTATGCAATCGTGTGTCCCTGGAATCATGCCTGGTCAGTCCTCGTCCGTGGCGAGCTCGTGCTGACGCAACTCTAGCCGTAGGTCTCTCTGCCCGTGCAATCGTGGCAGCAAAACCATAAACCGATATCGATGAGGATATATCATGAATGAATATAATGCTGTGCAAGGAAATGCACATCCTAAGGCTCCCTAAGCGGAGTAGCGTATCGTAAGTATGCCATGGAACATACACACGGTACGCCACTCTACCGAAGTCAACTACTCCATCAACCAAGGTCAACTTACGCGACGAAAGTTCGGGTATAATACCCCCTCGACTAAGTCTAAGTTCCATAAGGTTAAGCCTAAGTTTCGAATATATACAAACGCTCTAGGCTCCACATAGTCAAACTTAGACTCGAACTAAGGTTAACCTAGCGCTCTGATACAAATTTTGTTACGACCCGAAATGGCACACGATTGGCACATGAATCATATGAAGTCTATAGGACCCTATCTAATTCAAGTAAGATAAGAAATACCAGAAATATAAACCATTTAAAGAAAGAAGGAAGAAAACATGTTTTAAAACAAGGGTTTTTAAATAACCTAAGCCGAATATGCATTTCAAAATCTCAAGTCTTTTCTGAAAATTTCGGCAGAGTTTCCTTTGTAAATACTGGCCCCAAAAGGTGTACAACATGCATAATATGAATAAAGGTATCCCCAAGGGGAAGCTAGCACTTCATCCATTGACGGTCACAACCATGTAAGCAATATAATATACAACGCTGAAGGGCGAGGATCAAAACACAAAAGGAAATCAAATATCAAGGAAACCATATTAATACAACGCACGACTCTAAGGTCGAAAGAATATACAATTGGTTTTCTAAGTCTGAAATAATTACAAGTCTGGTTGATGGAGTTTTACTAGAGACAACTGAATATAAATAAATGGTAAAATGGTTGTCATGATGCAAGTGAACCCACCTAACAAAGCAATCACCCGGAAAGGAAGCAGTGTGCTAGAAAGCCGCAATGAAACCTGTACGACAAGACCTGCAAGAACTGTGGCACAACGGGGGTGAGTTGCTAACTCATGAGTAGAAAACATCACAGAGCAGAAATCGAATGTATGACTCAATCCTAGGTCAAACGATCAATAATATATATCCTCAATATAATAAAGTCTGAAGCATAATAAAAAGGCAAGGGTAAACATCTAAATATAAGTGTAATCCGATGTGCTCGTGTCAGTGCCTCATGTATCAATATATCGTAAATATGAGGTATGAATGCGGTAAAATGAAAACAGAAGATATCATGAATGAGAAAACTGTTTTCTTAATATAGTGAGATTTTTGTATAAACATTTAAGTATCATCAATGAAATCACCAAAAAATGTGTCAAGCATCGACGCAAAACATATATCTCAATATCCAAAAATCAAGTAAATCTCATATATCCAATATCCAATATCGAGCACATAGGCCCCGAGCATATAGGCCCCTCTTATATCGAGCACATAGGCCCCGAGCACATAGGCCCCTCTCATCGACCACATAAGCCCCTCACATCGAGCACATAGGGCCCTCTCATCAACCATATAGGCACCTCACCCCGAGCACATAGGCCCCTCACATCGAGCACATAGGCCCCGAGCACATAGGACCCTCTCATATAATGAATAAGTATATTTGCATATACCATTATGGTGATATATGATATCGGTGTATATATATAACAGCGTCCCATACCACTGATATATATATATATACGATGGGTATACATACATACATACATATATATATATATATATATATATATATATATATCAGCGTCCCACACCACTGATATATATACGCAGGAGTAAAACAATCCAGAAAACATCATATGAAAACCATATCTCAATGCGAAATCCATGAATATAATATATATGCAACATGAAATAGTAATATGAGCATATAAGGAAAAATCGCTATTTAACTGCAACAAGTTATAAAATATATCATGCTGTTCCTAAATTCTCTAAATCCATACAACATCATATAAAGGTGAACATGTAGCTATATCTTATATGTGTATATATCTATCAGTAATGGTACAATACCATATAGGTATATGGGTAACTAGCATGTAGGTATATCAAGGCATATGTGTAAGCATGTAGGTATACAGGTATGCTATATGTCATATGGACAATGGAATATGAATCAATAACGTATAAGCATGCAATGCAATGCGAGCAGCAAAATAAATGGTAAATGAATAATAATGCAGCAATAAAGAAATATACATTCGTATGTACGAGTCATACAGTTTTTGGTATTTGAAAGTTGCACGAATCGTGGTGTTTAGAAAATAGGGCTACGATGTTTTTATGAAAAAGTACATCCTTTGAAAATATCCGTAGTATCTCTTGGCCTGCCTTTAAAATACTCAAAATTTGTTAGTTTTTGAAATGGGTATGACTCGAGTCTAGCTTAACATCTACAAGTAAACTACAGGACTAAACGAATAGTCTAACCGAAAGGGTAAGGGAAAACCACCTAAATCTGATTCGATATATATAAATATAATAGTCGGTGATCCCGCCTCAATAGTATCACATACGATAAAATATACAATATGACATCCTCGAGTACAGAGTGCGGATCTATCATCAATATATAGCTCATACGTAAATCCGTCGTATGGCATCCCAAATCTGGGTACGGGTAAAATATCATATTCATCTCATTATCCATTTGGTATCCATTATCATCATATCTCATGAACTGGGGTATTAATCTAAGTCTAGTACAAACTTATACCATCTGCATAAATATGTGTGTATGAAAACACACGCTTAAAGGCTCGCTATAATCTCATGTCGTATCTCCTAATACGAAACAAACATATCTCTGATCTCATAGCATCATGCCCAATCTCATCGACTCATCTCCAAATACCATATACAATCCTCATCATCCATGTATAAGTATACGTATATATATATATATATAGTCCCATACCTATGTGTGTGTATATATATATATACATATCACCATATACACACCAGTAAAACAAAGTAAGCATGTGTGTGCGTGTGGGTGTAAACCTTATTCTAGGGCTCGCTACTAAACTAACTAGCGACACCATCATCCAATGATACTAAAATTATCCATGACTACCAAAGTCTATATAGATAATTATTACCTCACAATAGCATATAAATAAATCCATATAATATATGTATACCATACACTATACTACGAACTGCGGGGGTGCTATACGCCTCCACCCGACTTCCCCCGTAGATATAATCTACTCACTTTAACCTTCGCTTACCGATGCCGACGTCGCCACGGGCTTGCTTGTCATCCCGAAGTCCATATGGGTGTACCTATATGTCACAACGTATCGTATCGCATTAAAATCCAAATCAAAACCAAAACGACACGCTAAAAGCCTATTGGTTAGAATCTACGGACTTTGCCTTCCAAACCACCAAACAACCCTCGATATCGTCGTACAAACGTTAAGTAATCGAGGTAAAACACAAATACTAAAATCCAGAATCCAAAATACGAAAAATATAACCCCGAATCAATATAGCAACTCATGAATTTAGTCCCATATTTTACCCTAGGCAAAATTTGCCAATTTTGCATATGCAAAGGGTCTAGTTTACAGCTAATGGATCCATGAACCAAGAATGATGCACCTAAGTCAAGTCCTGGACACAAATTACGGCCAGGGGGAATTAAATTGCGGCCATAGTGTTAGGGTAGGGGCTCGGGTCTTTAGGGTATGCTCTAAATCACCTGCACATCTCTCTGTGTTCGCTAACTAAATTTTCGAGTCCCCGGGTGTTAGCAGATAACCAAAAAACATCACAATTCCCACAATTTTCGTAACTGCAGAATTTAAAAGTTCGTATTTTGGGGTTAAGTCTCAGGTTTTACTCTAATATGATATCACTAAAGGGGGTTTATGGTCACTACTAATCTCAATTACACATCACAACTCAATAATTCTCAAACCCTAACTTGGAATTTTCTAAGTTCACTAAACCGCAAAATATCGATTATAAGTTAACATGGATGCAAAGCATACAGGAAAACTACAGTAATGATGGATAAATTACCTCATTTGGCAACTCAAGAATTTTCTTGAGTTGCCCCAAGTGTCCAAAATCCTTGCTTTCTTGGTCCAAAGTGAAGCTTGTGAGCTTATGCACATTTTTAAAAAATTGGGGATGATGTTTTGATGAAGGAATGAGGGTGTTTGTGAGGGCTTGATGAAGAGGGAGATGAGGGCAGCAGCCATTGCAAGGGTGAGGTGAGGAAAAATGAAGGGGAAATAGTGGAGGGAACAAGAGCCATGACTAGGTTTGATCCCTCACCTTCTCTCTCTCTCTCTCGCGCATATCTAATTCTTTATATTTTATTTTTCTTTTGTCACATAAAACCAAAACCATGAATGAACATGAAGAGAAATCCATGTAGGAAAATGTAACAAGTGTAAAATAACATGGTGCATGACATGTGCACAAAACAAGCTTAATGCACGATTAGCGATATTTAATCGCGATTAGCACTAAAATAGTATAAAATGAATCATAAAATCTTATAATTTGCATAAATCACATAAAGCACCCTTTTTTTAGTAATTTCTATAATTTTCCAAATTTTTCCCAATTTATCGGTGTATAATTATACCGCAATATTAAAATATTTAATATATTTATAATTTAATTATAAAAAATCCGAAAAATAATATTTTATTTTCTGAAATGTTACAATGATAGAGCGTACTGCCGAAGCATAGGGTATCTCTTGCATGCGAGCTCTCTCCAAATCCGTCTTGGGAGACATCTTTTTGGAGAGAGTGAGTCCTGAGATCGTGGGTAAAAACCCACGCTTGGATTCTTCCATACTAAACCTTTTTAATATAGTGTTAATGTACCTGGACTGGGACAATCTAAGTATCCATTTAGATCTAACTCTGTAGATCTTAATCCCTAAGATGTTGGAGGCATCCCTTAGATCTTTCATTGAGAATCTTTGTGATAAGAAGAGCTTGACCGATTATAGCATAAGAATGTCATTTCCTATCAAGAGTATGTCATCCACATACAATACGAGGAAGACAACCTTACTCTATGCCACTTTCTTGTATATAGAAAGTTCATCTACGTTTTTGACGAAATCAAACTCTTTGATAACGACATAAAAACAGATGTTCCAACTCCGCGATCCTTGCTTTAACCTGTAGATGGATTTAAGAAGCATGCACACCTTTCCGCCTCTCCCACTAGCTACGAAGCCCTCTGGTTGAGTCATATACACGCACTCTTCCAAATCACCATTCAGAAAGGTGGTCTTAACATCCATTTGCCAGATTTTGTATTCATAGTATGCAGCAATGGCAAGCATGATCCGGATAGATTTATGCATAGCCACTGGAGAAAAGGTTTCGTCATAATCCACACCTGGTCGTTGACGAAAACACTTTACAACAAATCTAGCTTTGAAAGTCTCCACTTTCCCATCTACACCAAGTTTTTTTTTGAAGATCCACTTGCTCCCAATGGATTTTACCCCCCAGGAGCATCTTCCGCAGTCCACACTTTGTTGGTGTACATGGATTCCATCTCGAATCGCATTGCATCCAGCCACTTCACAGAGTCCCCACTAATGATGGCCTGCTCGAAGCTAGTTGGGTCATCATCCTCCATGATGCAATCTTCGCTTCCACCATCAATGAGAAAACTGTAGTATCTCTCAGGTGGATGAGGAACCCTACTAGATCGGCGGAGAGGCTAGGGTTCGTTGGACACAATCGAATCCTCTGGTTCTACTAAATCTTCAGTTAGAGTTTGTGTATCTGGAAATTCTTCCAATTCGACCTCTTTGCCACTAATTCCATTTACGAGAAATTCCTTTTCTAAAAAGGTGGCATGCTGAGCAACAAACACCTTTTGTTCCTCACTGTGGTAGAAAAAATATCCATATGAATTCTTTAGATATCCCACAAACATGCAAAGAACTGATCGTGCCTCGAGTTTGTCCGGAATTTGCCTTTTGACATAGGCCGGACAACCCCATATCTTAACTCATTTAAGATATGGTCTCTTCCCACTCCATATCTCATATGGTATGGTAGGTACAGATTTAGATGGAACTTGATTCAATAGGTATGCTGCTGTCTCAAGCGCATAACGCCAAAAGGAAATAGGTAACTCAGCAGTGCTCATCATAGAGCGCACGATATCTAATAGGGTGCGATTCCTCCGTTCCGATACACCGTTGTGCTGTAGTGTATACAGAGGAGTAAGTTGAGAGAGAATCCCATTCTCTTTCGGAAAGTCAAGGAATTCCATGCTCAAGTATTCACCTCTTCGATCAGATCGTAGGATTTTAATACTTTTACCCGTTTGGTTTTCGACTTCGGACTTATATTCTCTAAATTTCTTAAAAGCTTCAGACTTGTGTTTCATCAGGAACACATGTCCGGATCTAGAGAGATTGTCAGTGAATGTAATGAAGTACGAGGAACCATTCCTAGCATGAGTAGACATAGGACCACATACATCACTATGTATTAGTCCCAAGAGCTCACTAGCTCTTTCTCCGTGTCCTGTAAAAGGAGTTTTGGTCATCTTGCCTTTAAGACATGATTGGCAAGTATCATAAGATGAAAATTCGAACGGATTCAAATATTCATCCTTATGCAATTTAGCCAGTCGTGTCCCATTGATATGACCCAGTCTACAATGCCATAAGAAGGATTCGTTCATTTCTGAACTCTTCCTCTTGTATGTGTTTTGTACATTAAAGAATGTAATTTGATCTATAACGTATATGCCTTTATTTGACGAGCCTGATCCAATCAACTTTTCATTCAGGAAGATGTTCATAACATAATCCTGTACTACAAAATTATATCCTTCTTTACTTAATAAAGAAACTGATATAAGATTGCATATCAGGGTCGGAATGTAATAGCATTCGTTCAGAATCAATGTGTTGCTGCTTGGTAACACAAGGTATTATTCACCAACTGCTTTAGCTGCAACATTTGCCCCATTCCCTACTCTTACGGAATGATCACCTATTCGTAGTTCTCTACCTTTCCTTAGCCCATGTAACATATTACATATGTAGGATCCTTATCCGGTATCTAATACCTTGGATGAAGAGTGAACTGAGAAACAGTTCACAACAACTAACACACCCGAAGAAGACGCATCAACATGTTTCTTCTTCGTTTGGGCGGCATGGGAATCCGGACATTCCCTATTACCTGTTCAGTCTTATAACAATTATAAGAAAGAACTGAACCAACGTTCCCCTGCACAGTAAGACATGCGGGTTCGGTCAATGCATCCATATTATTATCTTGAATAAGATGTGACATGGTCGCTACATGGAGAGAGAGAGAGAAGAAAACACTTTAGCGTATGCTCTTGCAAGATCATATTGGTTATTATTTTATCTAATCAGGATGGCTCCCACCATTTTTATCAAATCTTCCTTCAAACCCTAAAGGGAAAGACTAGCCGGGATTAATTACACCGTACAATTTCGCCAAATTTTCAGCCAGGCCAGTGCCGGTACGTTGAGGGAGGTTCCCCGTGCTGTCGCATGGACCTAATTAAAATAAATCTCGTTTTTCCAGAGGCATAACCCCGTTGACACCTTTCTAGACACCTACTTGATCTGCTAATTGTCTTGTGTAAAACTCTCCCAGGAGTAACTCTTACTCGTAGTGGGTATCAGGGTCCAACTAACTCATAGAAGGTATGCAATCTCATTGCAAATTTCAACACTTGAAATACCCGATAATATTTTACCCCAAGCTATTTATGACCTTGATAAGGTCAACAAACCATAGACCGCAAGTCAAGTTCAACCCGTCATTTCTGATTGAATTAATCCCACCCGTACGACCCGTCATAAGGTCAACAAGGCCGCACGACTACCCTAATCCAATCGCATCATATGCTTTGCAGATAAGCACTAATCAGCTACCGCATATTACGCCATGACAAGGTCAACAAGCGCAGCACGAATACTAAATACTACTTATCTGAAATGACAGAGGGCTACGACAGGTTTTTCAGAAAACCTATTGCTTAATGAACTTGATATCGTTGCAGAATCGAGTGAATTTTGAAAAGAAGTGTTTTTGAGGCTTTCACCAGTTTTGTTAAAGAGTTCATTCCCGGTGAAGGGATCTCGGCTCTTTCCTCATCGAATAAGGTGCACGATATATCACATATATCACTATGCAAAGCAAGAAACTCTAAAAGCAATCAAAAACAGACCGAGTGTTGTAGCATCTGCCAGTTATTGCTAAAGAGGTCACTCCCGGTGAAGGGATCTCGACTCTGTCCTTATCGAATAAGGTGCGGGATATATCACATATATCACTATGCAAAGCATCAACTGTAGCTACCCTTTTTGAAAATTTGATTCTACAACATCTTTTAGGTTTCTTTCTTTTCATTAATCATATTAATGAAGTCCCATCATTTAAGCTTCCTTAGTATCATAGAAGAAACGAAAATACAACGTACGCTTATACCATCCGCATTCGCCACAGTGTCCCGTTATGCACCGTTAGGTTACTTAACAAATGGCATAGCGGGACGGGACTAGCACAGGTGCAAAACATAAGAAACGTCTACTATATATCTCATATATAATATTGCATTCATCATAGATATATCAAGTGATCACATCACAGAATATAAGTAGCAGAAACACATATATGAAATATAGGATATGCTAGGACGTCCGTATTTTGTATTTAGCCAACAATAGAAAATAAGGATTCCACGGTCGTGATGAATAGCCAATCCCACACCCCTAGACTCCTACGAGAGCGGCAGGTGACCCTACCAATTCTGGAGTTAGGAAACCCAGTCTCGACGCCTCGAGATGGTCTCCTATTGTATCCCAGAACCCGGTCACTTGTGCTCCCTACCTTGGGTCTATCCTAATGCGGAAAAGTAAATAATATACAACAATGGTGACATCATCCTCAACTCGGAAGTGCCTCAATAAAAGAATATTACATAGAAATGAATTTTACATGAATGAAAAGAAAAACTCTCATCTCACATAAAAACCCCCGGCCATTCAATCACGACGATCCTATACATCACATCACAGCAACTCATAACATCACATATCATCAACGTAAGCAAGTGTACGTACCCCAATTGTCGTTGACGTATAGCAACGAAACCGGCGATACACCACATACTATGTTTACGGTCACAGAAAAGAAAGTGAAAAACTAGAGCAATTGGAATCACCATCACCCTTAGACATCATAAACCCGGGATATCACATATCTAAGATTTTATGCCTAACAATGTAAGTCTCGCATTTAGGTCTCATCCCATGAAAACACTTTTCAAAGTAAGTCGGATAATTCAACAAGATTTCCGATTACAACCGAGACCGAAATGCTAGATTTACACGCAATATATAAATGTAGATTCCAATTATTGTATCAAAATATACTAGACTATGTTAAATATTTCGATCGAATCAACCAACACCTTCATCACCCGATAAGCTCAACACTTGAGCGAAGTTAAAGTACCTAAAAACGTGCCACAGTACCTATGGTCTAGCCGTAGAAGGGTCAAACCAACGCTTCACCTATGACACCACGGAACTACGGCAAACCCTAGGGTTCAAGTCCCGGTTCCGAAGGCATAGAATCGAGTTAAGGTTTTTGTTCTTCTAGAGGGTCCATAGAGTTACTTGCACGACTATTGAAAATAATTAACTTAAGAAAATTCCAATTATTGAAAATTTCAGTGGGGTTCTTGATGGGGTGTTTGAAGTTCGATCGAAGTATTAAACATTGTCTAGGTTACCAATACAAATGCTAAAATATAAGAATACGAAATACTCCGCAAAGAGTCCATTACCAAACTAACATCACATGCAATTCTGGACTACACAAACAATATCAGAAACCCCAGATTCTCCACACAAGAACACATGTGAAATACGAGGAGATATGGAGCATAGGGGGCCGGTGACGCCGGAGTTCATGGCCCAGGGCTCGGCCAAAATCCGAGCCCCCCCGTATTTCACCAATGTTCATATAGTATCCTATAGTACACTCTGCAGTTGCCGAAATAATTTTTAAACCACTTTTGAAAAAATTTCCAGAGAGCATTTTCTAGGGTTTGTAAAACCATATTTTTGCGGAGTTTTTCGGTTTCGTATTATCGTAAAATCGTCTAGGTTTCTAGTTTGTCTCTGATACCATGAAGGGTTTCCTTAGCACCACTACTAGGGTTTGGTAGCATCACACATGCCATTTTTAAAAAATTAGAGGGTGCTAAAGAATCCAACCTAGGGATCATACTTGAAAAGCTAGGGTAACATTAAAAATAACTCATACTACAAGTAGTATAGCACAAGGTAAAGAGAATACAACCTTTGTAGCTCCCTTTGTTAGACTTCTTGGCTACTTGAGAGTTGGAACGGGCTTGCTTGTGATCCTCTATGTCCACGATGATCCACCCAGAGTCCTCTTTGTCCAAGCTCCTAGCTCCACTTGATCAAGAGATGAAGTTGAAGCTAACACTCTAAACCAATTTGCTAGACTAGAGTAGAATGATGATGTGATTTGTTTTCTTACTTCAAAACCCTAACTTGATCACTTTCTCACTCACTATCAAAACCTAGAGAGCAAGAGAGAGGAAGAAGAAGATGATGGAAACTTGAGAGCTCAAGATAATGAAAAAGATAAAGATAAAAATGAGAATAGAAATTATATATAATTTCCACTCTCATTCTTAAGCTTAGTTAATAAATATCTAGATATTTATCTTTTGAGCACTAATAGCCATAGAATGATAACTCATGGTTAATGCAAGCGTTAGTGGAGGAATAAAATAATCAACCATGAACTATTGTCTATTTCCATTAATCTCAAAAATAAATATTTATATATTTACTAACATGTGAGTCTTATATTGCTACCATCTTTATATCATCTATCATGATACATAAGTGTATGCATTTATGTGTTCATGCACATCAATATGTGCATCAACATAAACTTATGCACACATGCATGCATACAACAAAAGACAAAAGGGTCTAAGTTAAAAAGCTAATTGTCAATATTAAATCAACACTTGATTTAACAAACTGGTCATATCACATATGACCCGACCAATAGCAAACCGCCCAATTAATATACGGTATCACATACGCTCATTTAATCGGGTCCCCGCGCATATCTCATATGCACACCACATCTTTTCGCCTGGGCTAGGAAACTCCATTGTGGGACTCTAAGACTCGTCAATACGCCGGCAGCAGGTGATGATCACATCAAGCTCCCACAAGCTATCAGCGGTACTAGCTGGACGTAACGGCTACCACGGTATTGAACGATCAGAAGATCAGCAAGCATGCCCGCTCTAACTCCTGCAAAAGCCTGACAGTAACACCACCGTACAGTCCGGTCTCTTCGTCTGATATGTCGCATATCTAGTCTAGGGGTGGTAACCGTCAGACCCCAATAACCGATTAGTCATGTTGATATGAGGCTCATAACGGGTCGAGAAACTACTGATAACACTTACCAGTAAATCTCTAAATCAGCCCTGGCCAGCGACTTCCCTGTTATGGCCAATGGAGCACAGCGCAACATCAACCCCCAATACCGAGAGAGACGAAACCCCTCCTATCGTTCATTGAATCTATGTGCCTCGGGACTGTACCCAAAAACTACGGTTTTGCATGTCCTCTTGAATATGGTAAGTTGGAAATCAAAGCACAGTGGGAATCACACAAGACTCTATGACGATCTCGGGTCTACAGACTAACTTGTACCAGTGTCACCAGGGAACTGCCATCTGACATGAGGTATAACACCATCTGGGAGTTCTCGGCGAGTCCGTCCAGTGTACCCAGTCTCCACAGAGCACCCGTATACCATCTCTGATGTCAAACACCAATGGATATGGGATCATCCATCGCCCATCTCACGGGTCAAGAAGCGTATACGCTAGTCTACTCTGGTATATCGATGCCCTGTCTTGATACACCCATGACTAGAAACATTAAAGGATGAACTTATGGACTACCATGGCCCCACTAGTATGATCTGCATCATAATCCTGGTAGTTAAGTACACATCCTTAGGGTTTGCCAACATGTAACCATAAGACGGTAAGAGACAAGTATACATGTTAAGATAAAGAGCAACCAGATAGCATACTATCATGTCGAGCAAGGAAGTCTTCTCTATATATGTCGAAGCATCCACCATAATATACATCATATGTACAATAATGGCCTCTAGAGCATACAACTAACATAGCCAACAATGGAGTCCATGTACACCAACAAAGTATGCACTTTGAACATTGCTCCAGAAGGTGTAAAACACGTAGGCTACAAATGGATATTCAGAGAGAAGATTGGTGTAGGTGGATAGGTTGAAACCTGTAAAGCTAGACATGTTGTAAAAGGTTTCCGTCAAAGACCTGGTTTGGAACATGATGAAACCTTTTCTCTAGTGTCTATGCTCAAATCCATTCGGATCTTTCTTGCTATTGCTGCCTTCCAAGATTTTGAGATCTGGTAGATAGACGAAGAGATGGATTTTCTAAATGGTAATTTGGAAGAGTGCGTCTAAATGGATCGGCAAGAGGGTTTCAGTCAGAGTGGGAGCAGCGGGACAATGTGCAAGTTGCTTAAGTCCATTTATGGACTAAAGTAAGGATAGCAGAGTTGGAACATCTGTTTTTGTTGAGACAGTCAAAGAATTCAACTTTATCAAAAATCCAGATGAACCATGCATTTGTTGGATATAGTGCCCTCAAAGTCAATTATTGGATCGCAGGCACGTGATTGCAATGATTGAGGAAGACCTATACCGGTAGGACAGTCTTACTCGAGATGATAGTATGCTATTTTCCTTTATCATCGTGTACAGCTTTAGGTGACATTACAGATCACTATTACACGTTGATAGAGCCCTTAGGATCCTTGCTTGACTACCAGCAATATGATGGGGATCATATACGTGAGAATTGGGTAGTCTATAAGCACATCCTTAAAAGTGGTCCCTAGTCGTGGAAGTTTCGAGACAGGGCATCGATACTCCGGAGTAGACTAGTGTTTACAGTCGAGACCCCAACGAGGGGCGATGGCCAGTCTCATAAGCCATTGGTGTCAGTTGGTTCACCTAAGATTTATACATGTGCTCATTGGGTTATGAGTGCACCGGACAGGACTCGCCGGGAACCTGCTAGTTGGTATTATATCTAGTGTCAGATAGCAGTTCCCTGGTGACATGTGTACATGTTAGTTCATCGACCTGAGATTGTCATTTTTCTTGTGTGAGTTCCCACTGTGCTTTGATTATTACCCTACCATAGCTCAAAGGAGTCATGCAAACAAGTGTTAGTTGGGTACAGTCCCGAGCCACATAGAGGCAGTGAGCGGATCGGTATGTGTTTCGTCTCTCCCGGTATTGGGGATGGGATCGTGCTGTGTCTAGGAGAGCTATTACACAAAGTCCATAGCCGAGGTAGAAGATTTACTTGTTGGTACTCCAATTGTTTCTCAGGATGTTCTGGGCTATACTACGACATGACTTATACCGCTTTTGGGGGTCTGACGTTACTAGACCCCTAGGCCCGATATGCGATGCTCATAGATGAACAGACCAGACAGTACGGATATTGTCACTGATAGGCTCAGTAGGGTTCCAAGATGAGTACGCTGATCGGCTTCCCTTTTGCTCAATACATTGGGCAGCCGTTACGTACAGCATGTACCACTGACGTGCTTGTGGTTAAATCCACGGTTAAGGTATTGACGAGTCTTTAAAGTCCACCACAGATAGTTTTCCAAGTTCGGGCGAAATGTTGTAGAGGTCGTATGGTTTTATGGCAGGGTTCGAATATGCACATGCACTTGTGCACGTGTCTTGTTTCGGACGGATAATACTGGTGGGCTTTGGTTTAAACCGGATCCTAGTATTATACTGTGTATGGATATTTTTGTCTCATTGCATTTGTATTCGGTCGGAATACAAATGTGGGTATGTATATACAGTTGCGGGGTAATCCTGTAATTCGTTACGGGATTACTTTTGAATTCCCAGTTTTTTCTCCGATTGATTAAACATTAGTTATAATGTTTAATTAATGGTTTATATGTGTGCATTCATTTTTAGCCACTATTTCCTTCATTCATGCATCATGGCCGAATTCTTCTTATGATTATGGGATTGTTTTGGATGGGTGAGTCATTGTTTAGAGTATTCTAGAATGGTATGGACTTTTAGTGACTCATTTGTTCATTTAAGTTTCTTGTCTTTGAAAAGATATTTGTGGTTCTTTAATTGTTTTTGTTTTGGTTAAGGATTTTTTTTGATGGATATTTTCATTAAGCTCACCACTTCATTGCTTATGCTTACCCCTCATCCATTCATAGTGAACCATTTCCTTATGATAAATTGGAATTGGCCGGCCCCAATTGAAGAAGCAAAAAAAATTCCATTGAAAAATCCTTTGATCACTTGATCACACTCTCCACTTCAAAATGGCAACTTCATTTACCTTGACCCAATTCATTGGGTGCCTTGAGACAAAATATTCTACACTCTCTCTAATTCAATCTTGGATATGTCGGCTAGCAAACTTCATGTCCGAGTTGCCTCGGTATAGAGGCGGGAGCCCGTATAAAGATTCGTTGACATGGTGCCACCTCGACGAGGAGACCGGAGATCGAGCGAGATCGGAGATGCCGCGAGGAGCGTGGGATGATGGCTAAAGACCGAAGAACACGGATCGATCGGTATAGCCATTCTATCATTTTGTAGTTTGCTAGTTTAGTTAATGGAACGATCGAGGTAACAGTCTATGTTAGCGCCAGTTGTAAAAGTTTTTGTCCCGTGTTTGGCCTCGGATTGACGGCCGGGGCGCTACCGTAGACTTACGTGGTATCAGAGCCACGCCATTAACCTTTACTAGCTTGTTCTAACATGTTTAAAACATCGATCGAATGAAATTTCCAATACTGCATTTTCAATGTTAAAGTTTCTGTCGAATTTTTAAACTGGTCTAAAAATTATTTTGGCTATGTTAGAAAATCGTGCAGGCTTTTCTAAGACTACTGTAGAAATTTAGTCGACTGAACCTTCAAGACCGCCGCGGAACCGCCGCACAAGCCTTGTATTGACCGCGGTTCTGCCGCCGTTTTGGAGCAACAGTGTACCATTTTTCTTCTGGGTGTCTTTCATGTGGAATTGTGGTTTCTGAAATATTTTGTTTGAGACCAGATTTGTTAGAGTACGGGATTTATGCTTGGGGCCCACTTCAGGATGTTTTGGCGATCGAAATTTTAAATATGTTAGTTTACAGTACTTACATTATATCTGTAACCGTGAATATCATTAGAGCGGTAAATCTTTTCTAATTGCTATAGTCCTTTTAGACGGGTTTGCGAACGTGATATTCGCGTTGATGTTCTGTGTTGTGTTGTGAAGTTGCGGATTTGTCGTGGTTGATAGCCGTGTTCAATGGTAGTGCAGTTTTGATTTATTTATACATTTGATATCACGGGGTGAGCATCCGACATATGGACTGCCGTCACTGCCTATTTGTATATTATTTGTTTGGGGCACGATCGGGTTGAGGTCGATGTACCTATTGTACATATTTTCTTTTCTGTACTTGGATTACCTCACGACGGAGTTCACGGATAGCCGGGTTCTGGAGGCAACGGGTCCGCATCTCATGGATTTGAGAGGGAGGGGGCCTCACTCTAGAATTTGCGGGCTATTCGCCGCACTCGTAGTGGGTACAGGTTGAACAAAGAAGGGGTGCTCAAGTTACTGGATTCGGTGAAGTGCTGGGTGGTTCATTCACTTTGCTTAAGGGGGCTTCCTTACTTCAGGTTTTGGTGGGTAACTTGCCACACTCATAGGGGTCTAGGTTTTGATTGCACAGCTATCCACACGACTAGGGGAACGTCAGGTTTCGCTTACGGCTCAAAGGAAACCCGGGGATCCCAGATATCTGTATTGTTCTGTGATGCTTATTACTTTTCTGTAATGTTGCATTTATGGCCCCTGGAGCGATTATTGTATATTGATATATATACTAGTAGATGTTGTATATGTTTTACACCTACGCTAGTCCAGTCCCCGCTCTGTCGTTAGTTAAGTAACCTAACGGGTGATGATGGGACCCAGTGATGAATGCGGATGGCATATACGTACATTTTATTTTGGTTCTTTTCTGGTGTGATTAATTGATGGGACTGCATTGATTCTGATCAATGCAAAGGAAAAAAAACCTGTTGGATGTTGTTGGAACATTTTTCAAAAAGCTGTTATTGCAAGGACATTCTCTTTTGTACACAGTGGTCTTTGGTTATGAATATCCATCACATCATTCGACGAGGCAAGGGCCGAGATCCCTTCACCGGGAGTGACCCCTTGGACAGAGATTTGCGTCAGGGTAATAACTTCACTATAGTCGATTACTTTTTGCTTTGCATCGTGGTATTCAGTTTGGAATATCCTGCACCCCATTCCACGAGGAAAGAGCCGAGATCCCTTCACCGGGAGTGACCTCTTTAGCAAAGGTTTTCGCCACTATATTTTTGTAAAAAGCTATCAGTTTCCTTCAACGATATCAAGTTCGTTACGTTAAAGGTTTTTCACCAAAAACGAGTCGTAGCCCTCCGACGTTTCAGTTGGATATTCAGTAGTATTCAAGCTATGTATTTTGACCTACGCCAAGGCATAGTGCTTGGTAGCTGCTGGATATTCATCTTTGCATAGATAGATGCGTTGGTTTGGGACCGTCGTACTGCTATTTTGGCCAACGTCAAGGGTATGTACGGGTGGGTTCAAATTAACCTGTACAATGACGGGTAGAACTTGACATGTGACTTATGATATTTTAGCCAACGTCAATGTCATAAGAGCATGGGGTAAAAGTCATATCGGGAGTTTTAAACATACAAGAAACTTGCCAGGAATGCGCATACCTTCTAGAGTGTGATAACACGAGTGGATTCCATCACGTTATCATGCGATGATAGTTGGATCCCGATTCCCACTAATGAGTTGGTTTACTCTTCGGGGGATCCCGACTAATTCTTCTTTCAGGTTTGGAGGAGAATTTGAGGATACAGTAGGAGGTTTCATGATTAGATAAAGTGATAATCATTCTAATCAAGGTTAGAGTGCACGCAGAGTGTTTCTTTTCTCACTCTCTTTGGCAACGACCATGGCCTGACCCTAGACTATAACTCAGTGACCAAGTTAACCGAACTTTCATAAAATACTGGCTTTTGGATTGTCTGAGTTGCATACATCATTGCCACTCCTTCTTTTACCCTTCGCATTTCTCCAGAACACCATGTATTACTACGAACATCCACTTCCATTGGATAAATCCATCGTATGGTTATATACGAACTCGAAGGAACTTGTTCCAGATACGAGGATGGATTATGGTTCTGGAGAGATTGAATTGGTTTATTCAGTTGTCTTTATCATTTTACATTCTTTCTGGTTGCGAGTACTCCTAGGATTAGGAGAGTATACCTATTACGCTTATTGGATTGCCTTCTTCCAAACCATAGGCTGGTGCCGAACGGTAGTGAAGGAAGAAAACCATTTAGCCTAATGGTGGTGTACAGAAGGTAATAAGTAAAGACATATGAAGGGATTAGAAAGAGGGAAAAGTAAAATGTGACTGCTATCATTCACGACCAAACCGCATAGTTCATCGCCACTCCTACTTTACCTTTGCTTTTCTCTAGTTCAGGAGAAATAGAATAATGTTTATTCAGTTGTCTTTTATCATCACCTTCTCTCAGGTTGTGAGTACTCCCAGGATTAGGAGAGTACACCTATTATACTTATTGGATAGTCTTCTTCCAAACCATAGGCTGGTGCCGAAAGGTAAGGAATGAAGAAAACCATTAAGCCTAACGATGGTATACAGAAGGTAATGACTAAAGATAAATAAAGGTATTTGGAGAGATGGCAACGAAATATACGGTTACAGTCATGAATCTGGATAATGGAAGAGGCATTACTAGGAATACCCGGATACCCCTTCGAAACATTTTCATATTTCAGTTTCACTATGCATTGTTAATTGTAAACTGATTTCCCAATTAGACCCTTGCACCAGGGTATGTATTTACCAGATATGATTCTTACATCTGTATGGTTTTACAGATGATGAGTGGTAGTAAGTTATTGCGAAATAGGTGATCATCCTCATTATATCGGAATTCGTTGTAATCGGTGATATTTGAAGAATTCGCCTGGGTACAGTTTTCAACCTACGACGCACAGGGTTTGAGTTATTCAACTCAGCGGACTTATACAAAGTATTATATGTTGTCCAGTGTCCATTAGGACAAAGGAGTTGGTCCTCGTACTATATTATGTTTACTTGTGACTTCTCTAGTTTTTTGGACAGGTGTTTCGTAGAAATAGAAGGTCTAAGTTTTGTGAAGTTATAGGTACAAGAATAAAGTAGAGAACCAGGTGTCACAATTATCGGGATTCTTAAAGGTGATCGAAGATGTAGATACTTGTGTTTGGTATTCAGTTGATAGTAATGATTTTGAGAAACTTGTTTCCATTTAAGGTTACTCATAACTGGATGAACTCCTAAGTTGAGTAATGCTTAAAGCCTCTCTCCATTTTGTTGACATGCACTGGAGACAGTTACATGATTTGAATCTGGTTCCAATTATATCAGTGCCTATGTTTCTATATGGTATATAGAATGGTTCATATGTTAACGATGTTAAGGTACGTGGAGTTGTCCAGCTTATGCTTAAAACAAGACCCTGGATAACTCAAGGCACGTTTCTGTAATGACAGTTTGTGGGTTATCCCGGACTATGACGAGGGTTGACTTTCTACCATCTGGAAGATCGATAGTGATATTGTTCTTGACTCGCCACAGTTTTAGTAAAATGGACTTTTTCAGAAAACAGTAGTGGGAATATGGTAGAATTGGAAATGATTCCAGAACCGCAAACGATTACAGAAAATTTAATAGGGCCAAAGGATTCAATCAGGTTTGACATTCCATTAGCCACTCCGCAGATATGGTGGATAACCTCTGGCACCCAAGAGGTACTCCGGTAGCCTCATGGACGGTGACAGGGATGTTCTTGTTTACCTAGACTTGCCATTACTGCTGTTCCAGACTATGAGACCCGGCAGGAGGATGAGTATAGCGTCGTTCTAAATAGCTTTAGAAGTGCACTTGTATATGACTCTGCCAGAGGGTTTTTGTGGTCAGTGGAAGCAGCGGAAGCATAGTGGACAAGTATCTTATGTCTATTTATAGACTAAAGCAGATATATCGGAGATAGATCATTTATTTTTGATATGACAGTCATGTGTTTGACTTCATCAGAATAAGGGATGGATCTGTTAAGAAGGTAGTAAGGTGTGATGTCCTGGTATTTGAATGACATACATAGAGTAGGAAGTGAAATTCCTATACTACGATCGGTTATACTGTGCTTGTCACACAGTTGTTTCTCCACATAGGATATGGATATTATATTAGACATTCTGGTTACTAGATTGATGGTTTTAGATCTAGATATTGGTAGTTTCCCAATCTGGGTACTTAGACAGTATGCTGAAAGGTATTTTAGAATGGATGACTCCTGGCATGGTGGTGTACCTGCAAGACATGGAGTCACCCTCTCTAAAGGTGTCTTACAGACTAATGGGGAGAGGGATATGCATGATTGGCAGATCACTTGCTTAGGCAATTGAGTTGATCATGAGATGTCAAGTACCACACCAGATGTTGTTTTTGCACTAGATGCAATAAGTTGATATTAATTCAATCCTGCAGAAACGTTCGGAAGCAGTTTTAGAACATAAGTGGATGTTCTACGGATTTGATAACGGCAGCCTCATTCGGGAGAAGGTTATCATTCCAGGCTTCCAAGGTGACCTGGATGACAGAATGATTGTCAGAGTTATAGTTTTCCCTCTGACAAGGGGCAGTAGTTTGGACAGGTGGTCCAAGCGGATACTGAGAGAGGCATGGTGCAGGATACTGATTAGGTTCAGTCGACGATACAGTCTAAGAAATTTGGAATTAGAGTTCATTTATGAACTAGGTACCATCAGATATCCAGACATATTTTAAAGCCAGGTATTACTCAATTCGAGAGATGCCTTTCTCCGGGAACATGAGATTAAGAGAGACATAGAAAGAAATATCAGGGCGGATCCACTCACTGAGGCTATTTCTCGAACACAATAGTTTTACAAACGAGCTTTGTGACAATGACTAGTAGAGGAGTTGGGTGTTCGGTATCACACGGGCTATGAGTATGCGACATCGCAATAATTAGCCTTAAGTGCAAGTGGGAGATTGTTGGATATAGTCCCCTCAAAGTCAATTATTGGATCGCAGGCACGTGATTGCAATGATTGAGGAGAACCTATACCGGTAGGACAGTCTTACTCGAGATGATAATAAGCTATCTGGTTTGCGTTTATCAACGTGTACAGTTTTAGGTGACATTACAGATCACTATTCCACTTTGATAGAGCCCTTAAGATCCTTGCTTGACTACAAGCAGTATGATGGAGATCATATACGTGAGAGTTAGGTAGTCTATAAGCACATCCTTAAAAGTGGTCCATAGTCGTGGGAGTTTCGAGACAGGGCATCAATACTCCAGAGTAGACTAGTGTATACAGTCGAGACCCGGACGAGGGGCAATGGACGGTCACATAAGCCATTGGTGTCAGTTGGTTCACCTAAGATGTATACTGGTGCTCATTGGATTATGAGTACACCCGAAAGGACTCGCCGGGAACCTGCTAGTTGGTATTATACCTAGCGTCAGATAGCAGTTCCCTGGTGACATATGTACACGTTAGTTCATCGACCTGAGATCGTCATTTGTCTCGTATGAGTTCCCATTGTGCTTTGATTATTACCCTACCATGGCTCAAAGGAGTCGTGAAAACAGGTTTTAGTTGGGTACAGTCCCGAGCAACATAGAGGCAGTGAGCGGATTAGCAGGGGTTTCTTCTCTCCCGGTATTGAGGGTGAGATCGTGCTGTGTCTAGGAGAGCCATTACACAAAGTCCTTGGCCGAGGCAGGAGATTTACCGGTAGGTACTCCAGTAGTATCTCAGCATGTTCTGGGCTATACTCTGACACGACTTATACCGCTTTAAGGGGTCTGACGTTACCAGCCCCCTAAGCCTGATATGCGATGCTGATAGACGAATGGACCGAACTATACGGATATTGTCACTGATAGGCTCAGTAGAGTTCCAGGATGAGTTCGCTCATCGGCTTCCCTTTTGCTCAATACATGGGGCAGCCGTTACGCACAGTTTGTACCACTGACGTACTTGTGGTTAAATCCATGGCCAGCGTATTGACGAGTCTTTAGAGTCCACCACAGACAGTTTTCTAAGTTCGGGCGAAACGTTGTAGAGGCCGTATAGTTTTATGGCAGGGTTCGAATATGCATGTGCACTTGTGCACATGTCCTGTTTCGGACGGATAATACTGGTGGGCTTTAGTTTAAGCCGGATCCAAGTATTATACTGTGTAAGGATATTTTTGTCTCATTGCATTTATATTCGGTCGGAATACAAATGCGAGTATGTATATACAGTTGCGGGGTAATCCTCTAATTCGTTACGGGATTACTTTTGAAGTTGCCAGTTTTTCTCCGATTGATTAATCATTAGTTATAATTTTTAATTAATTGTTTATATATGTGCATTCATTTTTGACCACTATTTCCTTCATTCATGCATCATGGCCGAATTCTTCTTATGAGTGTGGGATTGTTTTAGATGGGTGAGTCATTGTTTAGAGTATTATAGAATGGTGTGGATTTTTAGTGACTCATTTGTTCATTTAAGTTTCTTGTCTTTGAAAAGATATTTGTGATTCTTTAATTGTTTTTGTTTTGGTTAAAGATTTTTTTTGATGGATATTTACATTAAGCTCACCACATCATTGCTTATGCTTACCCCCCTTCCATTCACAGTGAACCCTTTTGTAACACCTTAGGATAAGGGTTAGTGAATAATTATAATTAAATAATGGTTTTTAACAAAAAGTTTACCAAACTGTGTTTTAAATATTTTTCCTAATTTAATAAATATTTTTCCAAAATTTTCCTAGACTTGCACACACATGTGCATGTAAACTAGGGTTTTTAAATTGAGTTAATACCATAATATTTAACCATGGTGGGTTAATCTTTTGGATTAAGCCTTTTGGATTCTTAAGTGGGTTTTATTAGTTGTTTAGTAGTCACTTTAGTTTGAATTTGGTTAAGTGTTGACTTGTGAGAGAGAGAGAGAGAGTGCATCATGGCTTTAGGCCATGCTTGCATTAAATGAAGTGAGAGAGAGAGGAGGGTGACTTTTGTGTGATGATTGTAGCCTCTCATTTCCTTTTGGTTTTCTCTCAAGCTCTCACACTCACACACACACACTCACCTTGCAACACCCCCAGCAGCAGCAGCAGCAAGCAAAGCAACAGCAACAACTGAGCAGTAGCAGCAGCAGCAACATGAAGCAGCAGCAGCAGCAACATTCAGCAACAGCAAAGCCCCAGTGAGCAGCAGCAGCCCCAGTTCCTAGTGCAGCCTCTTCCCTTCACTTCTTCTTCTTCCTGCAGCTCCCTAGGGTCGAGAGTGAGGTATACTTCCTATCTTGCTTCCCTAGTTTGCCTTGTTAAGTGTAGTTTTGCATCGGTTAATGGATTTTAGTGCGTTTTAGTGAGTTATGGGGTGTTTTGTGAGAACTTTGTGCTAATGAGGTGTAGATTGGTTTCAGTAGGATGCTTGAGGTTTGTTGAGACCATGTTAACCTAGTCCAACCCCTATTACACTAAAATACCACCAGTTTTCCTATTTGATGCAAAATGTCGTATTTGTGCAAAAGTGAACTTTTCTGGAACTGCTTTTGACTCGGTGAGTTCAGAATGAAATTGGGTTGACTGTAGTATAGTGGTATTGTGCTGATACATCAGGTGAAACCCGACCCCCTACCTGCTACAGTGGGCCGCCAATTTCCTCATTCTGGCCGCAATTTGCGGCCAGATGGGTAGGGATTTGGGTTTTGTTTGGTCCATTGGGTGTCTGCTAATGTGTGTAGTATTGTGATATATATATTTTTGTAAGTCTAGTTCTGTAGAAAAATCTGGGACCAAATACCTGTTTTGCCGTTTTTCTAAACCTTCGCGACACGCGTGATACGTGAGTAGGTTTGGGTTTCTGCGTATCGCGGCGTGTCGGGGTAGTTTCTTGGCGCGTGATCACACGTTTTAGCGTATCGCGCACACGCGCGATTGGTTTGCGACACGAGTTTCTAGTTGACTGTAATGTCGCGTTTTTTGGTGAAATTGAGCTTATATGTGTGATATGTATATGTGATTCTAGGTTCGCAGGCCAGTGAGACGGACGCTGCGAAGAAGGGCAAGCAAGTTGTCGGCTACACTTAGCGCGAGACACGGTGAGTAGATTTCACATCTACGGGGATATCGCCCGCATGGCATTATGCGTCAGGGCTGATAGGACCTTATTGTTATATATTGCATATACCATACCATGGATTGTCATCACATATTGCATTCCCTGCCATCTTTATATATTGCTTAGAACTGATAGAACTGCCATGATCATACTGTTGTATATTGTTGTAGCTCATCTATACATGACATGACTTGGATTTCATACTTGATACCTATATCACATTGGATCGTTGCATTGTAGCTCTTTTTTTTCTGTGACATGACTAGATATACATACTTGATGCACACATCACATCACAATTACTTGTATTACTGGTTGAGATTTCTTGTGATTTCTGGATTTGGGAACCGTGGCCCTTTTCAAATAAGTAATCATTTAAAAACCCGGTTCCCTTGATATGATGTTTTGGGGCGTCGTCCCGTGTTTTCTCGGTGCTAGAGGCATGTACTGAGAGAGGGCTGACCCGGAATGACGGATGCCCGATGGATCGATAGAGGGATGACCCGGACTGACGGATTCCCGATATATCCTTTGAGAGAGGGCTGACCCGGAATGACGGATGCCCGATGGATTGATATAGGGCTGACCCGGACTGACGGATGCCCGATGTATTGAGAGAGGGATGACCCGGACTGACGGATTCCCGATATATACCTTGTGAGAGGGCTGAACCGGAATGACGGATGCCCGATACAGGATGTTTTACGTGTCGATGCTAGACACGAGTATTTATGATATTTGGGTGCCGATGTTGGGCACTCGGGATTTTCAGGGATATACAGGATATGAGGGCCGATGGAGTACCGGCATTTGGGATGTTGGGATTTGTGGTGCATACATACATATGTAGTCCACCTTGATACTTCATGTAGATACTATATTCCCATGCTCAGCATTTATTATCACACCTCATCCTGTAGTTATATCACCTGATAGAGGACTTGCATTATTATTACGCATACTGCTTACCCGCATTGATATCATCTGCTGGCATTGGTTAGAGTAGCGCTGTACGTGCATGCTCGCGGTTACCTTTATATGTTATCTCTATTCACGAGTTGGCAACTCACCCCCGTTGTGCCACAGTATTTGCAGGTTGCCCTTGGGAGTAGTCACGGCTGGCTGTTACCGCATCTTTTGGCACAGATACCCTTTTTGAGCAGAGATAGCCTTTTGCTGATAGGTGGGTTTTGTACGGTATCTGTTATCTTTCAGTTGTATATTGATGTATCTAGTACTCTCCATCTACTTTTCTGTATTGACTTAGAGACAGTTGTGAGGACGATATGTATGATTTTATATTCTGGTATCGAGCTCGCATGTGAGCCGACTTTACTTTATGCAGTCTCATCTTTTATGATATTGTCCTTGCTTTACTGAGTATTCTTCGCTACGGCGTCGTATATCTTATTGTGATGCTTCATTTATTTTACTCGTCTTTTCTGTTACATCTTGTTTCTACCCGACTGGCAGGGCAAATGTTTTAAAAAGGAAATGTTACCAAAATTATAAAACTTATAACTTTTGAACTTAAAAAGGATTTCTACTAAATAAATGGAAGTTTTTCAGACATGTACGATTGTTTTTACAAAATGTTTTAAAATCACTCTATATTTATTGGTTTTGATTTCTGGGTTCGGCTTACTTAGCCGCGTTACGCCTGTAGACGTTGCGTGGTTAAGTGCCGGTCACGAGTCGAATTCTCGGGTCGTGACAAAGTTGGTATCAGAGCGTAGGTTTTACCTTCAGAGTGTAGGATGACCCTGGTATGATGGAGTAGGTAGCTGCAGCAGGGTAGCGTAGCGTGCGTATGTTCCGCGGCATACTCACGACACGGTACTCCGCCTACGCGACCTTAGGACTTATTGATTCGATCCCTCCTTATATTCTTGCGATTCGATTTCCGTGTTCTTATCGAATCCAAATTTTCTTTCAGCTAGTATGCCGCCTAAGACTACGGGGGCACAGAGAGCGGCCGCGAGGGCCGAGATTCGAGTTGACTCTTCCGAGACACGGACTGATCCGGGCAGTACGCCGGTTGTACCCGAGCAGGCTGTTCCTGCCGTGACAGAGCAGATCGCCACGTTAGGGGCTGGTATGCAGGAGATGCGCCAGACGGTGGGATCTAGCATGCAGGAGATGCGCCAGATGATAGGATCGCTAGTTGAGACGCTTCGAGCGCAGCGACCAGAGGTAGCTCCACCAGTTCCAGAGACCGCTATGGTACCTACCGCACAGCCAGTTGTCCCTGTGGCTACGGAGGTGATTACAGTATCGCTATCAGAGTTCATGAGGCTGAAGCCTCCGGTTTTCACAGGCACCGATACAGCCGAGGACCCACAGTCTTTCATAGACAGGATGGCCAGGATATGCCGTTCCCTCAGATGCGCAGATGCGAGATGGGTCGAGTTCGCGAGCTTTCGCCTGGAAGGTCTTGCGCAGAAGTGGTGTGATTCCGTTGAGAAGGGCAGAGCAGCAGGTCTTCCTCCTATGACCTGGACGGAGTTCGTAACCATATTTCTAGCCCGTTTCCTTCCCCAGAGTGTTAGAGATGCCCGAGCACGCAGATTTGAGTCCTTGCGCCAGACGCCAGGGATGACAGTGGCAGAGTATGATGTGCTGTTTACAGAGCTAGCAGTCTATGCCCCATATTTAGTGGCTACCGAGGAGTTGCGAGTCAGGAGATTTGTTCGAGGCTTGCTTACACCATTGTTCCTCACGATCAGCGCACAGCACTACGAGACCTATGCAGCAGCTGTAGACGCAGCCCTTGTGGTCGAGGAGCACCTTGCTGAGACTTCGGTAGTTCCAGAGCCGAAGAGAGTTCGTGCGGATACATCAGCACAGAGACAGCCTTTTCGGCGCCGTGATAGACGTATTGCAGGCAGCAGAGATTCAGGGCGGGGCCGGTTATTCAGCTCCTATTCCCAGGACGGTCAGCGGTCGTCATCGGGATGTTTTCGCTGTAGGAGTTCTTACCATCGTATACGGGATTGTCCTGAGTTACCCCGGAAGGAGGCGACAGCACCGCATGTCACATTACCGCCTTCACTACCCCAGAGGGCGTTGCCTATCGTACCTACCGTTGCTCCGCGCCAGACTCATGCACAGCGAGGTCGTGGGCGTGGAGGAGTTGCGCAGAGGGGGCGAGGTGACCGAGGCGGAGGGCAGCCAGTCACAGGTGGTGGACAGGCGAGGGTCTTTGCTTTGACGCATCAGGACGCGCAGACGTCCAATGCAGTGGTTTCAGGTATCCTCCCTGTATGTTCAGTTGATGCACATGTATTGTTCGATCCCGGATCCACACACTCGTACGTATCCACGCACTTTGTGCCGAGTTTGGGTAGAGAGTCCGGCTTGCTTGATCAGCCGCTTGTGGTGACTACTCCCGTGGGAGAGTCGTTTGTTGCTAGGCACGTGTTCCGATCCTGTACCGTCTGTATTGGCGAGAGAGAGTTGCCTGTCGACTTGATCCTTCTGGAGATGTTGGACTTCGACGTTCTTTTGGGTATGGATTGGTTAGCCACGTGCTATGTTTCTGTGGACTGCCGTGAGAAGACAGTTAGATTCTGCTTTCCCGGTGAGTCGGTTTTTGTTGTGTTGGGGGACCTGAGTGCCGCCCCTCACAGTGTGATTTCTTCTTTTCGCGCTGGACAGCTTTTGAAGAAGGGATGTCAGGGATTTCTCGCCTATGTTTGCGATGCTCGCGCTATACAGGTTCCATTGGACCAGGTTCCGGTTGTTAGCGAGTTTCCTGATGTGTTCCCTGACGAGCTTCCTGGGTTGCCGCCCGAGCGCGACATTTCTTTCTGTATCGATTTGGTTCCCGGCTCGGGGCCTATTTCCATACCGCCTTATCGGATGGCCCCGGCGGAACTTCGAGAGTTGAAGGGTCAGTTGCAAGATTTGCTGGACAAGGGACTTATTCGACCCAGTGTTTCTCCTTAGGGTGCTCCAGTCCTGTTCGTCAAGAAGAAGGACGGAAGTTTGCGTCTTTGTATCGACTACCGCCAGCTGAACAGGGTGACAGTGCGGAACAGGTATCCTTTGCCGCGTATCGATGACTTGTTCGATCAGCTTCAGGGGGCAGGGTACTTTTCGAGGATCGATTTACGATCGGGCTATCATCAGCTGCGGGTTCGACAGGAGGACATTCCCCGGACAGCCTTCCGTACGCGCTACGGCCATTACGAGTTTTTGGTGATGTCGTTCGGACTCACCAATGCGCCAGCGGCCTTTATGGATTTGATGAACCGTATTTTCCGGCCTTATTTGGATCTGTTCATCATAGTCTTCATTGACGATATCTTGGTGTATTCCTGGAGTAGTGAGGAGCACGAGCAGCACCTGCGGATTACATTGCAGACATTGAGGGAGCACCAGCTTTATGCGAAATTCTCCAAGTGTGCTTTTTGGCTGGACAGCGTAGATTTCTTGGGGCACGTGATTTCACGAGACGGTATATGTGTAGACCCGAGGAAGATCGAGGCCGTTCAGCGTTGGCCCAGACCTACATCGGTGACGGAGATTCGCAGCTTTTTGGGATTGGCCGGCTACTACAGGCGTTTTGTGCAGGACTTCTCCCGTATTGCTACACCTTTGACCGGGTTGACCCGGAAGGGAGTTCCTTTCGTTTGGACGGAGGAGTGCGAGCACAGCTTTCAGCAGTTACGGACACGGCTGACGACGGCACCGGTGTTATCTTTACCTTCCGGACCGGGCGGATTTGTGGTCTTTTGTGATGCTTCTCGAGTGGGGCTGGGATGTGTTTTGATGCAGCACGACAGGGTGATCGCGTATGCTTCACGACAATTGAAGAGACATGAACAAAACTACCCCACTCATGACTTGGAAATGGCAGCAGTGGTCTTCGCACTTAAGATCTGGCGACATTACCTATACGGCGAGTCGTGCCAGATATTTACGGATCACAAGAGTTTGAAATACATATTCCAGCAGCGGGACCTGAACCTTCGACAGCGTCGATGGATGGAGTTAGTGAAGGATTACGACTGCGAGATCTTATATCACCCGGGCAAGGCGAATGTGGTGGCGGATGCTTTGAGCAGGAGGCCCGGGAGTAGTTTATCTTGTTTGAGCGCAGTACAGGAGCAGTCATCGGCAGATTGGCAGATATTATACGACAGTCGAGTACAGTTCGAGTTCACGCCGATTGGAGGACAGATAGCGCATGTCCGTGCACGGCCACAGTTGATCGATCGTATACGTGAGGCACAGCTCAGTGATGACCGATGTTCAGAGATCATGGCACAGATTGGACAGGGCAGATTTTCCGAGTTCGTGATCGATGATCAGGGAGTACTACGATTTGGAGTCAGACTGTGTGTACCTGATGCTGAGGGACTGAGGCGTGAGATTCTTGAGGAGGCACATCGATCGGTATATAGCGTCCATCCCGGTTCCACCAAGATGTATCATCATATGAGGGATGTTTACTGGTGGGACGGAATGAAGAGGGACATTGCAGATTTTGTATCGAGATGCCTGACTTGTCAGCAAGTCAAGGCTGAGCACCAGAGGCCCGCGGGAGAGCTACAGCCGCTACCCATTCCGGAGTGGAAATGGGAACAGATTTCGATGGATTTCGTGGTAGGTCTACCCAAGACTAGTCGAGGGTATGACTCCATCTGGGTGATCGTGGATCGTTTGACGAAAGCGGCTCACTTCTTACCGGTGAAGACGACTTTCGGATTTACTCAGTATGCCCAGATCTATATTGACGAGATAGTGTGACTACACGGAGTCCCGACATGCATTGTGTCCGACAGAGGCACCCAGTTTACTAGTAGACTATGGCAGAGACTTCAGGAGGCTTTGGGCACTCGTTTGAGTTTCAGCACGGCATTTCATCCGCAGACCGACGGACAGTCAGAGCGGACCATTCAGACTCTCGAGGACATGCTCAGAGCTTGTGTATTAGATTTCGGAGGTAGCTGGGATCACCATTTGCCCTTAGTAGAGTTCTCCTACAATAACAGCTACCAGGAGACTATTCAGATGGCACCATTTGAGGCTCTTTATGGGAGGAGATGCAGGTCACCTACTTGTTGGACAGAGCTCAGTGAGAGCAGTATCTTAGGGCCACAGATCGTTGAGGAGACGACCGCGAAGATCCAGTTGATTCGCGATAGGATGAGAGCAGCGCAGAGTAGGCAGAGAGCTTATGCAGACCATCGACGACGCGACTTGAGTTTTCTGTTGGTGATCATGTTTTCTTGAGGGTCTCCCCAATGAAAGGTGTGATGAGGTTTGGGAAGAAGGGGAAGCTCAGTCCCAGGTATGTGGGCCCCTTCGACATCCTCGAGCGTGTTGGTGCAGTAGCCTACCGTTTAGCCCTTCCGCCCAGCTTTCCAGATGTGCACCCCGTATTCCATGTCTCGATGCTCCGTAGATATCTTCATGATCCTTCGCATGCGATTCAGCATCCGACGATCCAGCTTGAGCGTGACCTTTCCTATGCAGAGCAGCCGGTGATGATCTTGGATCGACAAGTGAAGAAATTGAGATCGAAGGACATTCCATCAGTTAAGGTACTTTGGCATGGTCAGAACCGTGAGGAGGTCACTTGGGAGACCGAAAGCGAGATGATGAAGACGTATCCCCATCTTTTTCAAGGTGCGTGTAGTTAGATTTTTGAAATTCGGGGACGAATTTCTTTAAGGGGGAGAGATTGTAACACCTTAGGATAAGGGTTAGTGAATAATTATAATTAAATAATGGTTTTTAACAAAAAGTTTACCAAACTGTGTTTTAAATATTTTTCCTAATTTAATAAATATTTTTCCAAAATTTTCCTAGACTTGCACACACATGTGCATGTAAACTAGGGTTTTTAAATTGAGTTAATACCATAATATTTAACCATGGTGGGTTAATCTTTTGGATTAAGCCTTTTGGATTCTTAAGTGGGTTTTATTAGTTGTTTAGTAGTCACTTTAGTTTGAATTTGGTTAAGTGTTGACTTGTGAGAGAGAGAGAGAGAGTGCATCATGGCTTTAGGCCATGCTTGCATTAAACGAAGTGAGAGAGAGAGGGGGGTGACTTTTGTGTGATGATTGTAGCCTCTCATTTCCTTTTGGTTTTCTCTCAAGCTCTCACACTCACACACACACACTCACCTTGCAACACCCCCAGCAGCAGCAGCAGCAGCAAGCAAAGCAACAGCAACAACTGAGCAGCAGCAGTAGCAGCAACATGAAGCAGCAGCAGCAGCAACATTCAGCAACAGCAAAGCCCCAGTGAGCAGCAGCAGCCCCAGTTCCTAGTGCAGCCTCTTCCCTTCACTTCTTCTTCTTCCTGCAGCTCCCTAGGGTCGAGAGTGAGGTATACTTCCTATCTTGCTTCCCTAGTTTTCCTTGTTAAGTGTAGTTTTGCATCGGTTAATGGATTTTAGTGCGTTTTAGTGAGTTATGGGGTGTTTAGTGAGAACTTTGTGCTAATGAGGTGTAGATTGGTTTCAGTAGGATGCTTGAGGTTTGTTGAGACCATGTTAACCTAGTCCAACCCCTATTACACAAAAATACCACCAGTTTTCCTATTTGATGCAAAATGTCGTATTTGTGCAAAAGTGAACTTTTCTGGAACTGCTTTTGACTCGGTGAGTTCAGAATGAAATTGGGTTGACTGTAGTATAGTGGTATTGTGCTGATACATCAGGTGAAACCCGACCCCCTACCTGCTACAGTGGGCCGCCAATTTCCTCATTCTGGCCGCAATTTGCGGCCAGATGGGTAGGGATTTGGGTTTTGTTTGGTCCATTGGGTGTCTGCTAATGTGTGTAGTATTGTGATATATATATTTTTGTAAGTCTAGTTCTGTAGAAAAATCTGGGACCAAACACCTGTTTTGCCGTTTTTCTAAACCTTCGCGACACGCGTGATACGTGAGTAGGTTTGGGTTTCTGCGTATCGCGGCGTGTCGGGGTAGTTTCTTGGCGCGTGATCACACGTTTTAGCGTATCGCGCACACGCGCGATTGGTTTGCGACATGAGTTTCTAGTTGACTGTAATGTCGCGTTTTTTGGTGAAATTGAGCTTATATGTGTGATATGTATATGTGATTCTAGGTTCGCAGGCCAGTGAGACGGACGCTGCGAAGAAGGGCAAGCAAGTTGTCGGCTACACTTAGCGCGAGACACGGTGAGTAGATTTCACATCTACGGGGATATCGCCCGCATGGCGTTATGCGTCAGGGCTGATAGGACCTTATTGTTATATATTGCATATACCATACCATGGATTGTCATCACATATTGCATTCCCTGCCATCTTTATATATTGCTTAGAACTGATAGAACTGCCATGATCATACTGTTGTATATTGTTGTAGCTCATCTATACATGACATGACTTAGATTTCATACTTGATACCTATATCACATTGGATCGTTGCATTGTAGCTCTTTTTTTTCTGTGACATGACTAGATATACATACTTGATGCACATATCACATCACAATTACTTGTATTACTGGTTGAGATTTCTTGTGATTTCTGGATTTAGGAACCGTGGCCCTTTTCAAATAAGTAATCATTTAAAAACCCGGTTCCCTTGATATGATGTTTTGGGGCGTCGCCCCGTGTTTTCTCGGTGCTAGAGGCATGTACTGAGAGAGGGCTGACCCGGAATGACGGATGCCCGATGGATCGATAGAGGGATGACCCGGACTGACGGATTCCCGATATATCCTTTGAGAGAGGGCTGACCCGGAATGACGGATGCCCGATGGATTGATATAGGGTTGACCCGGACTGACGGATGCCCGATGTATTGAGAGAGGGATGACCCGGACTGACGGATTCCCGATATATACCTTGTGAGAGGGCTGACCCGGAATGACGGATGCCCGATACAGGATGTTTTACGTGTCGATGCTAGACACGAGTATTTATGATATTTGGGTGCCGATGTTGGGCACTCGGGATTTTCAGGGATATACAGGATATGAGGGCCGATGGAGTACCGGCATTTGGGATGTTGGGATTTGTGGTGCATACATACATATGTAGTCCACCTTGATACTTCATGTAGATACTATATTCCCATGCTCAGCATTTATTATCACACCTCATCCTGTAGTTATATCACCTGATAGAGGACTTGCATTATTATTACGCATACTGCTTACCCGCATTGATATCATCTGCTGGCATTGGTTAGAGTAGCGCTGTACGTGCATGCTCGCGATTACCTTTATATGTTATCTCTATTCACGAGTTGGCTACTCACCCCCGTTGTGCCACAGTATTTGCAGGTTGCCCTTGGGAGTAGTCACGGCTGGCTGTTACCGCATCTTTTGGCACAGATACCCTTTTTGAGCAGAGATAGCCTTTTGCTGATAGGTGGGTTTTGTACGGTATCTGTTATCTTTCAGTTGTATATTGATGTATCTAGTACTCTCCATCTACTTTTCTGTATTGACTTAGAGACAGTTGTGAGGACGATATGTATGATTTTATATTCTGGTGTCGAGCTCGCATGTGAGCCGACTTTACTTTATGCAGTCTCATCTTTTATGATATTGTCCTTGCTTTACTGAGTATTCTTCGCTACGGCGTCGTATATCTTATTGTGATGCTTCATTTATTTTACTCGTCTTTTCTGTTACATCTTGTTTCTACCCGACTGGCAGGGCAAATGTTTTAAAAAGGAAATGTTACCAAAATTATAAAACTTATAACTTTTGAACTTAAAAAGGATTTCTACTAAATAAATGGAAGTTTTTCAGACATGTACGATTGTTTTTACAAAATGTTTTAAAATCACTCTATATTTATTGGTTTTGATTTCTGGGTTCGGCTTACTTAGCCGCGTTACGCCTGTAGACGTTGCGTGGTTAAGTGCCGGTCACGAGTCGAATTCTCGGGTCGTGACACCTTTCCTTATGATAAATTGGATATGCCCGGCCCCATTTGAAGAAGCACAAAAAATTCCATTGCAAAATCCGTTGATCACTTGATCACACTCTCCACTTCAAAATGGCAACTTCATTTACCTTCACCCAATTCATTGGGTGCCTTGAGACAAAATATTCTACACTCTCTCTACTTCAATCTTGGACATGTCGGCTAGCAAACTTCATGTCCGAGTTGTCTCGGTATAGAGGCCACAGCCCGTATAAAGATTCATTGACGTGGTGCCGCCTCGACGAGGAGACCAGAGATCGAGCGAGACCGGAGATGCCGCGAGGAGCGTGGGATGATAGCTAAAGACCGAAGGACACGGATCGATCGGTATAGCCATTCTATCATTTTTTAGTTTGCTAGTTTAGTGTTAATAGCACGATCCGGGTAACAATCTATGTTAGCGCTAGTTGTAAAAAAATTTTTCCGCATTTGGCCTCGGATTGACGGCCGGGGTGCTACCGTAAAGTTACAGCTTTTATAGTAAGATTGTAGCAAGAACTGTGGAATTCCTCATTGAGTACGTGGTTGGCATTCTCTTAATAGGAAATGACATTCCTATGCTACAATCAGTCAAAAGATTCTTTCCACAGAGGTTCTCCATGAAAGACCAGGGTGATACCAACTACATTTTGGGGATCCAGATCTATCGTGATAGATCAAAGAGGATGGTGGGACTTTTACAGTCAAGATACAACAACACCATACTAAAAAAATTTAGTATGGACGATTCTAAGCGCGGTAGTCTACTGGCTTGTCACGGAATCACCCTCTCTAAAGAGATTTCTTCCAAGACTGATTTGGAAAGGACTCGCATGTCGATTATATCCTACGCTACTGCGGTAGGCTCTATAATGTATGCGATGTTGTGTACCAGACTAGATATAGCTTACGCACTGACCGTGGTAAGCTGTTATCAGTCAAACCAAGGGGATATGCACTGGGAAGCAGTAAAGAACATTCTCAAGTGCCTTAGAAGGACTAAGGAGATGTTCTTGGTGTATGGCGGAAAAGGACCTCCCGATCGAAGCCTTTGGTAACTCCAGCTTCCAAAGTGATAAGAATGACTCCAAGTTTATGTCAGGTTATCGCTTTACCCTTAATGCAGGGGCGGTCTGTTGGAAGACCTCCAAGCAGGACACCGTTGTAGATTCGATGATGGAAACGGAGTAGTTCGCTGCATGAGACGCCGCAAAAGAGGCAGTCTGGATGAGAAAGTTCTTAATTGAACTTCTGGTGGTTCCATCCATTGTTGGCCTAATACTTTATTATTGTGACAACATACGGCGCTATAGTTTTAAGGAAGGAACACTTGGCTAATCGAGATGATAGGTCTGCGATATGCCAATACATGGCCCTAGTGCAAGTGGGAGATTGTTAGTGGATATGTCCTAGAAGCCATTATTGTATCATACCGGTTTGTATATTATTTAATGGAATCTTAGGATATTCATAGTTGTATTGACATTCTTGCCCAAAATGGTAGTATACTACATGGTTTGTTTCTACTTCAATATGTGCATGTGTTTCTTTTAGCTTACCGCTTATACATATTACTAGAGCTCTTAGGATCTTTGCTTAGTTAACAGCGTTGTGATGGAAGTCACACTAGTGGGGGCTGGGTAATCTACAAGCACATCCTTATACAGGTCCCTAGTTGTAGGATTATCGAGATGGGGCATCGATACTCCGGAGTAGACTAGTGTATACGCTTCTCATCCTAGCAGGGGAGATGGTCTGTCCCACAGCCATTAGTACGTCGTACTGGAGATAGTGTGCTCATTAGGTTACAAGTACAATGGACAGGACTCATCGGGAACTGTTGGTTGGTATTTTTGTTGGGGTACCTACATCGGCAACAAGGTTTCGGGAGGCATCATCCATGCCAAGTTAAATTTTTTCCATTGAAGATAACCCTAAATCTAGGATCTTTAACTTGAGAATCAAACAAAATATCGAAGCAAACAACTTTACTTCTAATAGTTAGGGATTACAACCTTTGTAGTTTATTCCTTCACTTCATAAGATCCGTGTTGAGGTCCCTTCGCTGCGATCATCATGAACCCGGACTCTAGAGAGGCTCTATGAGGTGAATGAGGCATCGTGCTTGACGTCTTCCATTACAAAGATGATCTATCTTGATGAATCTCAAACCCAAGCTTGCACTTCTCTAATGAAGTATTAGTGAAGTGAACACCCTAATCTAAGTGGCTAGAATAGATGAGGATGATGAAGTAGGAATTTTGTTTTCTTGATCTCACTTTTAAATCACCACAAACAAAAAGCTAGAAAGCTTTTTCAAGAGGAGGAAGAAGAAGAAAGCTTTTGTGGTGAATAATGAATTATTGTGATGTTAGAATTGCAACAATGGGTTAAGAATGAGATCCTTAACCCTTGTAGAGACTTAACCGTTTGCTCTGGTTAGAGTTAGGTAAACAAATATCTTAAGGAAGACAAAAATGGTGGACAAAGTCAAAGAAGCCTGCAAGCTTCCATCAAAATATCAACCATGGATAATTCCACCATTATTTGTATTTCCTTAATAATAATTATAAACCCTAATCTAAACCTAGCATGGTTCAAGTCTCATAAACCCTAGTTGCAATTTTAACCTAGCATATTACAATATTATATATCACATATATAATATATAATGTAACAAAAGAAAATAATACAATTAACGTATATCGCATATACATCAATGTATTATCCAAGTGAGAAAAAGAATCAATAAAGCGAGCTTATATTAGTTAATGTAACGTAATATAACTCATATATAATTATACATTAAATTATCGAATCAACAGTTGATCTGATAACCCGGCTATATTACATATAACCGACTAATATAACAGGTACCATTTCATCGAATCAACACTTGATCCGATGACCCAGCTATATCACATATACCCGGCCGATATCACATATCGCGAGAATAGAATACGGTATCTCATATCGTATTAGTCTCGGTCTCGCACATATCACATATGTGCCCCTACTCCGTATTTCCTGAGCCAGGAAACCTCTGTGTAGGACTCTAAAGAATCGTCAATACGCCGGCAGTAGGTGATGATCATATCAAACACTCAAAAGATGCAAGCGGTTGACTAAACATAACAGCCATCCGGATATTGAGCGATCAAAAGATCAACAAGCAAGCCTGTACATTCTCTTGTGAATCCAATCAGTAACACTAACCGTACAGTCCGATCTCTTTGTCTGATATGTCGCATATCTAGTCTAGGCGTGGTAAATGTCAGACCCCATTAACCGATAAGTCATGTTGATATGTGGCTCATAATGGGTCGAGAAACTACAGATAACACTTACCAGTAGCACTCCATATCAGCCCTGGCCAGGGACTTCCAGTTATAGCCAACCGAACACAGCGCAACATCAACTCCCAATACCGGGAGAGACGAAACCCTTCCTATCGCTCATTGCCTCCATGTGATTTGGGACTGTACCCAAAAGCCACCGTTTTGCACTGTCTCGTGAACGTGGTAAGGTAGAAATCAAAGTACAGTGGGAATCACACAAGACTCTATGACGATCTCGGGTCTACAGACTAACATGTACTAGTATCACCAGAGAACTACTATTTGACGATAGGTATAATACCATCTAGGAGTTCTCGACGAGGCAGTTCAGTGTACCCAGTCTCTACTGAGCACCCGCACACCATCTTTGATGTCAAATACCAATGGATATAGGATCATCCATCAACCATCATATTGGTCAAGATGCGTATACGCTTATCTACTCTTCCCTCGACTAGGAACAGTAATATGATGTACTCTTTGACGACCCTGGCCCCACTAGTATGATCTGCATCATAGTCCTAGCAGTCGAGTACATATCCTAAGGGCTTTATCAACATATAAGAGCAAGACAGTAAACCAATACAAGTCAACATGTTAAGATAAAGTGAAAGAAAATAGCATACTACCATGTCGAGCAAGAAAGCCCTCTCTATATATATCCAAGCATCCACTATAATATACATCATATGTACAACAATGGCCTCTAGGGCATATATACAACTAACAATTATACCTATCGTCGGGTAGAAGTTCCCAAGTGACATGAGTACAACTTAGTTCGTCGACTTGAGACTGCTACTTCGCCTCGACTGTGTTCCCACTGTACTTTGATTACTACCCTACCACGGCTCAAAGGAGCCGCGCAAACAGGTAGTAGTTGGGTGCAGTCTCGAAGCATTAGAGGTAGTGGCGGTTAGATAGGATTCGTCTCTCCAGGTATTGGGGGTTGATATCGTGCTGTGTTTGGAGAGCCATTACACAAGGTTCCTGGCCAGGGCAAGCGAGATTTACTGGTGGGTATTCGAGTAGTTTCTCAGGGTGTTTTAGGCTACACTCTGGCATGACTTATTGCGCTATTAGGGGCTGACGATTACCGCCCCTTAGGCCCGATATTCGATACTCTCAGACGAACAGACCGGACTGTACGGAGATTGTCACATTTAGGCTCAGTAGGAGTTCTGATGGGTTTCCTCATCGGCCTTCTTATCGACAGATACCTGGGTAGCCGTTACGTGCAGGTAGTACCACTTGTGGCTTGTTGTTAAACCCACTGCCAGCGTACTGTCGGGTCTTTAGAGTCTCACACAAAGTGTTTCCCCGCATCAGGCGAAAGATGTAGAGGCCGTATGGTTTTACTGCAGGGCTTCGATCACGTACGTGCACTTGTGCACGTATGATATTCGGGAAGATAATACTAGTGGTCATTAGTTTAAGCCAGATCCAAGTATTATTTTGATGGATCAGTTTCGTCTCTTTGTATTCGTGTTTCTCGGAACACGGATGCGGGTAAGTATATATGGATGAGAGGGGAATAGAAGGAGACACCCCATTATGGTTTTGACCATTGACTTGATTAAAACAATTATGAGTTGGAGGAAAGTATTTGTTATATTTGTAAATGAAAATTGAGTCATGGCTACTTGTTTTGACTACTTGACTTGGTTTGACCACTTGACTTGGTTTGACTCTTTGACTAGATATTTCTTGTGAGATATTTTGTGGTACTAGATATTTTGGGTGTGTTATTTCTTTCCATGCTTGTAGTCAAATCAAGAGAGCCATCTCATTTTCTATTTTCATTATCAAAAACCATTTCTCTTTCCACAAGCTATCTCTCTTCTTCTTCCTCACATCAAAAACCCTTAAGATCTCATGAGTTGAGTAAACTATGGTTCCAAGAGACAAATAAATCCATCTTCATTCTCTACATCACCTAGGCCATCTAGTTTAGCAAGTTAGTTGCCCTAGTTACCTCGGATTTGAGGTTGGAGCTCGGACTATAGACTTTCGGGTAGATCGTCTTTGACTCAAGGAAGCCGACAAGGAAGCTACGATACGGATCGATACTTGGAACCTAGGATGACGCGGAGAAGACCCGAAGGACTTGTATCATCAGGTATAACATTTTTTCCAAGTATTTAAATCTCGTGTTGTTTCCTTTCTAGGGTTTATGGACGATCTTTGGTTATAGTCGGTGTTGCAAAGCTCGTAAAATTCATTTTTTGCAATTTCCGCCTCCCCGCGAACACGTAGGGTGTGCGACATCGACTTACATATTATTTATATTTTCGCATTAGGATAGACTGAAGGTGTGGAGCACAAGTAACCGGGTTCTGGAGTCCAGTGGGAGACCATCTCGAGGAGTGGAGACCGGGTCTCCTAACTCTAGAATTGAGAAGGTTTCTTGCCGCTCTCGTAGGGGTCTAGGGATGTGGGTTTGGCTATTCATCACGACCGTGGAATCCGCGTTTTTTACTGGCTTAATTTAAAACACGGAATTCCTAGTATATCCAATATTTCATATGTGTTCTTCTTGTTTGTGTATATGCCCTAGAGGCCATTACTGTATCATACTAGTTTGTATATTACTTGATGGAAGGTTGGGATATTCATAGTTGTATAGACAATTTTGCTCGAAATGGTAGTATACTACTTGGTTTGTTTCTACTTTAATGTGTGCATGTGTTTCTTTTAGCATATTGTCTATACACATTAGTGGAGCCCTTAGGATCTTTGCTTGATTACCAGCGTGGTGATGGCAGTTACACTAGTGGGGGCTGGGTAATCTACAAGCACATCTTTATACAGGTCCCTAGTCGTTGGATTATCGAGACAGGGCATCGATACTCCGGAGTAGACAAGCGTATGCGCTTCTCATCCCAGCAGAGGAGACGGTCTGTCCCACAGCCGTCAGTACATCGTACTTGAGATAGTATGCGGGTGCTCGTTAGGTTACGAGTACACTGGACAGGACTCGTCAGGAACTGTTGGTTGGTATTATACCTATCGTCAGTTATCAGTTCCTAGGTGACATCGGTACAGCTTAGTCCGCTGACTTGACACTGTCACTTCGCCTCGAGTGTTTTCCCACTGTTCTTATATTGCTACCCTACCATGGCTCAAATGAGTCATGCAAACAGGTAGCAGTTTGGTGCAGTTCCGAAGCACTTGGAGGCAGTGACGGGTATATAGGATTCGTCTCTCCCGGTATTGGGGGTTGATATCGCGCTGTGTCAAGGAGAGCCATTACACATAGTCGTCCCCGGCCAGGGCAAGCGGGATATACTGGTAGGTTTTCCAGTGTTATCTCTGGGTGTTCTGGGCTACACTCTGACATGACTTGTACCGCTATTAGGGGACTGACGTTTACCACCCCGTAGGCCCGCCATGCGATATTCTCAGACGAACAGACCGGACTGTATGGAGACTGTCACATTCAGGCTCAGTAGGAGTTCGGATGGGTTCACCTCATCTGTCTTCTTATCGGCACCTACCTGGGGACCGTTACGTACAGCTAGTACCGCTTGCGGCCTATGGTTAAACCCACTACCAGCGTAATGTCGAGTATTTAGAGTCCCACACAGAGAGCTATTCTCCTTTGGGCAAAACAGAGTAGAGGTCGCATGGTTTTACGACAGGGTTCGTTCACATCCGCACACTTGTGCACGTTTGGTGTCCGGGCAGTTATTACTAGCGGGCTTTGGTTTAAGCCAGATCCTAGTATGTGTTTTGGGATTGGTTTTATCTTATTGCATTCGTGTTCCTCGGAACACGGATGCGGGTGTGTATGCACGGTTGACAGAGACAGAGGCAGAGGATTCTCATTAGAGTTGTTGACTGTTGACCTTTTCTAAACCCTAATGAGAATAAGAAATATGATTAATAATAATATTAAATAAGTATTAATGTGCTATGGTTGAGTTGAAAGTTTGAATTTTGTTGACTTGTTGACTTTGTTGACCGGTTGACTATTTTGGACTTGTTGACCATCATCATTTTATGGCTATGACTTTTGTTTACTTGTGGTTCTTTACAAAATGCATTAAATGCATGAAATCATAATGGCCATTGAAACTGACCATCACAGTACTTAATTATTATTATGATGATGATTATTTTCTCTTTTGTGAGCATGGTTGTAAAAGGTCAAGCTCATTCTATCATTCTCACTCTCTCTCATCCAATCTCTCCCTCTTCCTCCCTCTCATGACTCTTATGGCTCATGTGTTGAGAAACATGAGCCATTGTGATAAAACTCTAAAAACACTTCTCTACTCACTCTAGAGTACAAGGTCTAGCAAGCCAAGCACTTTAGTTTCCTCTCGGTTGAGGTAGGAGCTCAAGGTAGAAGCTTTCGTGTGGATCCTTGTTCGACAACAAGGAGACGACGAGGTGGAGCCGATCCAACCACTCAAAGGAGCAAGAAGAGAAGGAGTTCAAGACCTAGGTATAACCCCCTAACATAGTAGTTAAACTTGTAGTTAGTTTGCTAGGTGTTTGTTTAGCAAAGATCCTATTCTAAAGTCCATGTTACCTTTGCCGTAAAAATCGTTTTTTACCGTTTCCGCATCCCCGAAAAAACCGGGACGGGTAACGTGGACTTACAGTGGTATCAGAGCCCAGCTAAACAACAACTAGCAAGTTATCAAAGTATTTAGAATTTCGATCGGAGAAAAAAATCACAAAACGAGTCCAAGAACTGAACTTTCTTCCGATTTTTATACTATTCAAAAAATGATTCCACATACACTAAAAATCGGCTCAGGGTTTTGTAGGAAGACACCGGAAAAACGAGTCACTGACTCGGTCAAAGCGCCGCGGAACCGCGGCGAGAACAAGCTTCTTGCCGCGGATCCGCGGCCGAGTTGACTCGGCCGTGAATCGTTTTTGCTGCAGTATTCTCAGTGTTCTGTTTTGGGATTTTTAGAATATTTTGTTTCTGCGCAGATTTTCCAGAGAGCAAAGTTGTGTTTGGGGTAGTTACAAATCCGTATTTTTGATCAAAGTTATATAGACTGTAGCTAATGGGTTATATCTGTGATGTGATATATGTATTGAACGTCTGCTAATCGCTATACGTCGATTAGTGGGGGTTATACATATCTATGATCTGTAATGTTGATGGTTTGTGTATATGAACTATTTGGATTGTCGCGAATGAATAGCCGGGGGGTTGTGAGATGAGAGTTTTCTTTACCTTTCATTTGATGTAATATTATTTGTATGGCCGCACATCCGGGATGAGGTTGTAACCGCCATTGTATATTATTTCTTTTACTGTTTTTGCTCCTAGGATAGACCCAAGGTGGGGTGCACAAACTACCGGGTACCTCGAAGTGTCGAGTGGCCTACTCACGTTGTTGAGGGAGATTGCTTCACTTCGGGTATTTGTAGGATAGTTTGCCGCACCCGTAAGGGTCTAGGGTGGGGTCTTGGCTATTCATCGCGACCGTGTAATCCACTTTTCGTTGCAAGATCGAACGAAACGCCGATTCCTATTATATCCAATGTGTTCATCTGTGATCTGGAATGGCTATCATTGCATCTAATGAATGTATATATCTCTATATGATATCTAGTAGGCGTTGCTTATGTTTTGCATCCGCGCTAGTCCAGCCCCCGCTCTGTCGTTAGTTAATTAACCTAACGGGTAATGACGGGGCCCCGTGGCGAATGCGGATGGCATAAGCGTACGTCATATTTTCGTTGTTTTCTGCAATGGTAGGATTAAATGATAGGACGCATTAATTAATGCAAGAAAATAAACAAAAGTTAAAGTCGTTGGAACAATTTCAAAACTACTCGGTTTCTTTTCAAAAACCAACTTTTAAACGCGGAGCTTGAACCACTCCTTTTAAAAGCTATCACGTTCCTTCGATTATATCAAGTTCACTACGTTCACGGTTTTGCCAAAACTATTCGTAGCCCTCCGTCATTTCATATGAATATTCAATAGTATTCAAGCTATGTTTGTTGACCTTCGTCAATACATAGTGATTGGTAGCTGTTGGGTGTTCATATGTAGCATAGATAAATGCGTTGATTTGGGACAGTCATATTACCTTGTTGACCTTCGTCAAGGGTATATACGGGTGGGTTCAAATTAATCTGGACAATGACAGGTAGAACTTGACATGTGACTTATGATTTGTTGATCTTCGCCAAGGTCATAAGAGCATGGGGCAGAAATCCACATCGGGAGTTTCTAAAGAAAATGAAACTTGCTAGCGCTGCATACCATTTAGAGTGTGATGATTCTGGTAGGATTCCTTCAGTTTTATCACACGATAATAGTTGGATCCTGATCCTACTGTGAGTATATGCTACTCCTCGGGAACATTCTCACTTAACGATCAATGTTATAAACCAAGTAGGTGTCTTGAAAGGTGCTAGCGGGGCTACGCCCACAGGGAAAAGAGGTTACTTAATTAAGGAACTTCACGAAAGCGTTGGAAAACCTCCCTCGAAGTACCGACACTGGCCTGGCTGAATGGTTAAGCAAGTATTGTACGGTGAGATTGATCCCGACTAATTCTTCCGTTTTGGTTTGAGGAAGAATTCAAGAAACAGTGGGTGCCATCCTGTTTAGATAAAAAAACAATCTAAACTTGCAAGAGCATCATGCTGAGTGTTTTCTTCTCTCTCTCTTAATTGCAGCGACCCAGTGACCACACATAGGTTACATCTAGATAATAAAATGACTGAATCTGACTGTTATGATTGGCAAAGGTCTGTCCAGATGTCCATTACCCATGACAAGCTGGGACACCTCTTAACTAATCAAAACCCTGCCGTCTCAGGACCAGTTTCCCCTGTCATGGATATTGATATCCGTAAGACATCGGAAAAAGACTGTGCGAATGCCAAGTGCCTCGTGTTGGCCTCAGTTGATGGTGCATACCAGAGGCAGCACGAGAAGATGGACTTAGTTTTTATCTTCCTCCATAACAAAGATTTATATGGAGAGCAATCTCGTATCGCAAGATATGAGACCCCGAACGAATTGCTTCAAGCGAGGTTGGCTATCGGGTCATCTTTAGAGGGCAATGTCTTTACAGAGACCATCTATTTTGATGAGCTCACGGACCTGAAGACCACGTTGAAGAACGGGTCAAGTACTGACTTGATTCTACAGTCTCTGCCCTCTACTTATACCCTGAAGGAAACCAGGGAAGTAGAAGGAAAGGGAAGGGCAAAAGTTTCGGGACTGGATGTAGTAAAGGAGGGACGTTCCTATTGTTACGGGAATGAACATTGGCAGAAGGATTGCAGGGCTAGCAAAGCTACTAGCCAGGATTCGAAGCAAGTTGTGGCTTCAGCTTCAGGTGTGTTTGTAGTAGAAAACTTTATGTCAGTTAACCCTACTTCCTGGGTATTGGATACCGGATCAGGATCTCACATCTGTTCATTACAGGCTTTGTGAAACCGTAGGGTTATAAGAATAGGTGATATGACTCTCAGGGTTGCCAACGGAATGAGCATGGACGCTGAATCCGTAGGGGAATATCATCTTGGACTGACAACTGGGCAGATATTGATTCTGCGTAACTGTTTGTATGTACCTAGTGCGACTTGTAATATCATATCTGTATCCTTACTTTCTATGGAAGGATATGATTTTACTTTTGTAAGCGATGTGGTCCACATCCACCTAAATCAAGTTCTGATTGGGTCAGGTACATTATAAAACGGGATATACGTATTGAATCAAGCTCAGATTTTCAGTGTCCAGAACACACTTAAAAGAAAGTCTCCGGAAACAAATCAGGCTTTCTTATGGCATTGTAGACTGGGTCACATTAATGAGACACGGTTAACAAAGTTACATAAAGAGGGATACTTGAATCCTTTCGAGTATCAGTCCTATGCTACTTGTGAATCTTGTCTCATGGGAAAGATGACAAAAACTCCGTTCACTGGACACGGAGTAAGAGCGAACGAGCTCTTGGGACTCATACACAGTGACGTGTGTGGTCCAATGTCTACACATGCGTGAAGTGGTTATTCATACTTCATTACTTTTACGGATGATTTCTCTAGGTATGGACATGTCTTCCTGATGAAGCATAAATCCGAGGCCTTTGAGAAATTTCAGGAATACAAGAATGATGTTGAAAAACAAACAGGCAAGAGTATAAAGACACTGAGATCTGATCGAGGTGATGAATACTTGAGTGCCGAGTTTCTGGACTACTTAAAAGAGAATGGAATTCTCTCTCAGCTTACTCCTCCATACACACCACAACACAACGGTGTATCTGAAAGGTGGAATCGAACCCTGTTGGATATGGTTCGTTCCATGATTAGTAAGGCTGAGTTACCGCGATCTTTCTGGGGTTATGCACTAAAAACAGCCGCATATCTTTTGAACAAGGCACCAACCAAGACTGTGCCTACCACCCCATATCAGATGTGGTGTGGGAAGAAACCCTGTCTTAAGTATCTTAAGACATGGGGATATCCAGCTTTTGTAAAGAAGCAGCATGCGGACAAGCTCGAGGCACGCTCAGTACTGTGTAAGTTTGTGGGATACCCTAAGAACTCCAGGGGGTATCTTTTCTATTCCGCAGAGGAACAAAAGGTTTTTGTTTCTGAGCATGCCCACTTCTTGGAAACTGAATTTTTAGAAAGTCAGATAAGTGGGAGCGCAATAGAACTGGAAGAAATTCCGGAACCACAAGCTATTACTGAAAGCTTGGAAGAACCAGAAGTTTCAGGAGAACCGGACATCCAAGCGTCACTCCGTAGGAGTAGTAGGCAGTCTCATCCGCCATAGAGATACTACGGTTTTCTCATAGACGGGGACAGAGAGGATTGCACTATTGATTATGATGAGCCTACTAGCTTCCAGCAAGCCATTCATGTAAGTCCGCGGCGGCGCCCCGGCCGTCGACCCGACGCCGGAAACGTGGAAATGAAAAAATTTGCAAACTAGCAAACCGGCACCACCGCGCACTTTTACCCCGGATCGGGCCATTAACCTAGCTACTAGCAAACTACAAGATCGGTAGAGAAGTATACCAAGCGATCCGTGTCCTTCGGTCTTCGTCTCCACTCCGATCTCCCGCGGAATCTCCGTCCGTCACCTCCTCGTCGGAAAGGGCACCACGTAGCCGGGTTTGTTTACGAGCTCCCACCTCTGGACCGAGGCAACTCGGGCGCGATGTTGGCAAGCCGACGCGTCCAAGATTTGCTGTAGACTAGTGTAGAAACCATTGTCTCATTTGGGGTGAAGTTGCCTTTGATGGAGGTCAAGAAATGATCTTTGAAAAAGATTGGAGCTCTCATTTTTCAAGCATAGAATGATATGAAGATTTTTCCCCTCATCAAAATGTGAAGCCTCTCCCCTCACTCTCTTTTTGTGGCCGGCCCTTTCAAGAAATGGTGGAGGTCAATGAATCAAATAATGCGAAGAAGGAATAATAGAATAGAAAAAATGGTCACACCAAATCACATATCAATCCTTCACAACACCATCTAATAAATGCAAGACATGAGATTAAAATGGAATCTCATGATGATAGAAGCCACAATCATAATAAACCCCCTCCACAAAATCTTATTTGCAAACTGCAAATAACACCCTCCAACGATAAAGTCCGGCCGTGAAGGAACAAAGGAAAACCGGCCGGAACAGAATGCAAACTGGCAACTTCAGAAAACTGATCCCGTAATAAATTACAGGAAAACACCGCTACTGCATATGCATGCCCGCATTTGTATTCCCACTGAACACAAATGCAACGAGACAAAATCTACAATGTCTAATACTAGGGGATTAAGCCAAAGCCAGCTAGTAAAAACCGTCCGATCACGATCCGTGCAATACCGCATGTATCTGATCGAACCCTGCCATATCTCCATACGGCCTCTATAGCGTTTCGCCCGAAACCTGAGTAACTGTGTGTGGTGGACTCTAAAGACTCGTCAATACTATGGCTGTGGATTTAACCACTAGCACGTCAGAGGTATCAGCCATACGTGACGGGCCACCAGCTATTGACCAAAAGGGACGTCGATGAGCGAACTCATCCTGACAACCTATTGAGCCCGTCAGTGACAATATTCGTACAGTCCGGTCCGTTCGTCTATGAGCATCGCATGGCGGGCCTAGGGGGTTGGTAAAAGTCAGACCCCCAATAGCGGTACAAGTCGTGTCGGTGTGTAGCCCAGAACACCCTGAGATACTACTGGAATACCTACCAGTAAATCTCCTGCCTTGGACAAGGAATTTTTATGTACTGGCTCTCCTAGACAGAGCACGACCTCACCCCCAATACCGGGGGAGACGAACACCAGCAGATCCGCTCACTGCCTCCATGTGGCTCGGGACTGTACCCAACTAAAACCTGTTTGCACGTCTCCTTTGAGCGTGGTAGGGTAGTAATCAAAGCACAGTGGGAACTCACACGAGACAAATGACGATCTCAGGTCGATGAACTAACCTGTACACATGTCACCTGGGAACTGCTATTTGACGTCAGGTATAATACCAACTAGCAGGCTCCCGGCGAGTCCTGTCCGGTGTACTTATAACCCAATGAGCACCTGTATACACGTTAGGTGAACCAACAAACACCAGTGGCTTGTGAGACCGGCCACCGCCCCTAGTCGGGGTCTCGACTGTATACACTATTCTACTCTGGAGAATCGATGCCCTGTCTCAAAACTCCCACGACTAGGGACCTTTTAAGGATGTGCTTATAAACTCCAGCTCTCACGTATATGATCGCCCTCATACTGCTGGTAGTCAAGCAAGAATCCTAGGGGCTCTATCAACGTGTAATAGCGACTCGTAAGGTCACCTAAAGCAGTACACGATGATAAAGAGAAACCAGATAGCATACTATCATCTCGAGTAAGACTGTCCTACCGGTATAGGTCCTCCCTCAATCATTGCAATCACGTGCCTGTGATCCAATAATTGACTTTGAGGGCACTATATCCAACAATCTCCCACTTGCACTCAAGGCTAATTATTGCGATGTCGCATACTCACAGCCCGTGTGTTACCTAACACCCAACTCCTCTACTAGTCAGTCTCACAAAGCTCATTTGCGAAAATATTGCGTTCGAGGAATAGCCTCAGTGAGTGGATCCGCTATGATGTTTCTTTCTATGTCTCTCTATATCTCAAGTTCGCGGAGAAAGCCATCTCCCGAAATGAGCAATACCTGTCTTAGAATATGTCTGGATGTCTGATGGGACCTAGCTCATAAATGAACTCCTAATCCAAACTTCTTAGACTGTATCGTCAACTGAACTTAATCAGTATCCTGCGCCATACCTTCCCTCAGTATCCGCTTGGACCACTTGTCCAAAATACTGCCCCTCGTTAGAGGGAAAACTAAAACTCTGACGGCCACTCTGCCGTCCAGGTCACCTTGGAAGCCTGGAATGATAACCGTCTCCTAAAGGAGGCTGTCATTATCATATCCCTAGAACATCCACTTATGTTCTAAAACTGCTTCCGACTGTTTCTCCAGGATTGGATCAATATCAACTTATTGTATCTACTGCAAGAACAACATCTGGTGTGGTACTTGACATCTCATGATTGACTCAATTGTCTAAGCAAGTGATCTGCCTATCATGCACATCCCTCTCTACTTTAGTCTATAAGACACCTTTAGAGAGGGTGACTCCATCACCAGCAGGTACACTACCGTGCCAGGAGTCGTCCATTCTAAATACTCATAGAATGCTGTCTAAGTACCCAGATTGGGAAACCACCCAAATCTAGATCTATAGATCTAGTAACCAGAATGTCTGATATAATATCCAATTCCTATATGGAAAAACCACTGTGTGACGACCAATGTATAACTGACCGTAGTATAAGAATATCCCTTCCTACTCTGTGTATGTCATCCAAATACCAGGACATCACACCCTACTACCTTCTTAACAGATCCATCCCCTATTCCGCTGAAGTCAAACCTATGACTGTCACATCAGAAATAGATGATCTATCTCCGCTATATATGCTTTAGTCTATAAATAGACATAAGCCAACTGTCCACCAATGCATCCGCTGCTCCCACTGACTACGACAACCCTCTGGCAGAGTCATATACACGTGTACTTCTAAAGCTAGTTTAGAACGACGCTATACTCATCCTCCTGCCGGGTCTCACAGTCTGGAACAACAGCAATGGCAATTCTGGGTAAACAAGAACCTCCCTGCCACCGTCCTTGAGCATACTGAAGTACCTCTCGAGTGCCTGAGGTTACCCACCATATCTGCGGAGTGGCCAATGGAATGTCAAACCAGATTGAATCTTCAGGTTCTTTATCAAATCTTCAGTAATCATTTGCGGTTCTAGAATCACTTCCAGTTCTACCATACTCCCACTACTGTTTTCTGAAAAAATCCATTTTTATTAAAACTGTGGCGAGTCAAGAACAATATCACTATTGATCTTCCAGATGGTAAAAAGTCAACCCTCGTCATAGCCCGTGTCAACCCACAAACAGCCATTACTGAAACGTGCCTTGAGTTATCCTGAGTCTGGTTTTAAGCATAAGCCGGACAACTCCCCGTATCTTAACAATGTCAAGATATGAACTGTTCTATATCCAATATAGAAACAGAGGCACTGATTTAATTGAACCAGATTCAAATCATGCAGCTGTCTCCAGTGCATGTCAACTGAATGGAGAGAGGCCGATCAGCGTTACTCAACTTAGGAATGCTTCCAATTATGAGTAACCTGAAAGAGAAGCAAGTTCTCTTAAACATTACTATCAACTGAATACCATACACAAGTATCAACATCTTCGATCACCTTGAAGAATCCCGATACTTGCAATACTCGGTTCTCTACTTTGCTCATATACCTATAACTTCTCAAAACTTAGACCCTGTGTTTCCACGAAACACCTGTCTAAGAACTAGAGAAGTCATAAGTAAACCGAATATAGTACGAGGACCAACCCCTCTGTCCTAATGGACACTGGACAATATACAATACTCCGTATAACTCCCATGAGTCTAGTAACTAATTCACTGTGTGTCGTAGGTTGAAAACTGTACTTATGGTTAAGAAGAATTACACCGCTGTTCAATGCTCCTTACCTAACCATCCACTGATATAGGTAAATGACATAGACATAATTTCAAAAGGTATATCTCACTCTATAAAAATAGACATACAGATATATCAATTTGAAAGTGGTGCATAACAACGGATATTCAAAACCAAATATTTGCCGTCCGGCAAACAACCCAGGTGAATTCCTCAAATATCACCAATTACAACGAATCCCGATATAATGAGGATGATCACCTAATTCCCAATAACTTACTCCCTCTCATCATCTGTAAAACCATACAGACGTTAGAATCAAACCTGGTAAATACATACCCTGGAGCAAGTGTCTAATTGGGAAATCAGTTTTCTTTTAACAGTACACAGTGAAACTGAAACATTGAAATGTTTCGATGGGGTATCCGGGTATTCATAGTAATGCCTCTTCCATTATCCAGATTCACAACTGTAACCGTATATTTCTTTGCCAGCTCTCCAAATCCCTTTATATGTCTTTAGTCATTACCTTCTGTACACCCCTTTAGGCCAAATGGTTTTCTTCCTTCCCTACCGTTCGGCACCAGCCTATGGTTTGGAAGAAGACTATCCAATAAGCATAATGGGTGTACTGTCCTAATCCTAGGAGCACTCGCAATGCGAGGGAAGGTGAAAATAAAAGACAACTGAATAAACCTTATTCCTATTTCTCCTGAACCAGGATCCATCCAAAAACTGGAACAAGTTCCTTTCGAGTTCGTATATAACCATACGATGGATTATCCAATAAACTTGGGATCTTTGTAGTGATACGGAGTCTCCTAGAGAAATACAAAGGTGATTTAGGATTGGCGAAGAAATATTTGGTTTGGTCGTGAATAGTAGTCGCAATTTACTTTGCCCTCTTACTAATCCCTTGATTTGTCTAAACTTAATACCTTCCGTACACCGTTTAGGCTAATTGGTTTTCTTCATTCCCTACCGGTCGACACCTGCTTATGGTTTGGAAGAAGACTATCCAATTTACATAATAGGTGTACTATCTCCTAAACCAAGGAGTACTCGCAACCTGAGATAAGGTAAAAGGAAAAGACAACTGAATAGTCCTATCCGTTTTCTCCAGAACCGGAAACCATCCTCGAATTCCTTCGAGTTCGTATATAACCATACGATGGTTTTGTCCAATGGAAGTGGATGTTCGTAGTAATACGGGGTGTCCTGGAGAAAAGGGTAAAAGTAGGAGTGGCAATGAGGTTTGCAACTCTGGCAATCCAAAAGCCAGTGTTAAGAAGGTTCGGTCAACTTGGTCACTGAGCCATAGTCTAGGGTCGGGTCAATGATCGCTGCCAAAGAGAGAGAAAAGAAACACTCAGCGTGCACTCTAACCTAGATCAGAATGGTTATCACTTTATCTAATCTGGAAACCTCCCACTGTAACGTCAAATTCTTCCCCAAACCTGAAAGTAGAATTAGCCGGGATTACTCGAGGAGTAAACCAACTCATCAGTAGGAATCGGGATCCAACTATCATCGCATGATAACATGACGGAATCCGCTCAAGTCATCACACTCCAGAAGGTATGCGCATATCTGGCAAGTTTCAGTTTCTTTCGAAACTCCCGATGTGGATTTTTGCCCCATGCTCTTATGACCTTGACGAAGGCCAACATTTCATAAGTCACATGTCAAGTTCTACCCGTCATTATCCAGGTTAATTTGAACCCACCCATACATACCCTTGACGAAGGCCAAAATAGTAGTACGACTGTCCCAAACTAACGCATCTATCTATGCTGCAGAAAAGTAACAAATAGCTACCATACACTATGCCTTGACGAAGGCCAACATACATAGCATGAATACTAAGTGCTACTGTTCTGAAATGACGGAGGGCTACGAATGGTTTCTGGTGAAAACCTTTAACGTAATGAACTTGATATCGTTGAAGGAACTGATAACTTTATAAAAATATAGTAACGAAAACCTTTGCTAAAGAGGTCACTCCCGGTGAAAGGATCTCGGCTCTTTCCCCGTGGAATGAGGTGCAGGATATTCCAACTGAATACCACGATGCAAAGAAAAAGTAATCGGCTATAGTGAAGTTATTGCCCTGACGCAAACTTTTGTCCAAGGGGTCACTCCCGGTGATGGGATCTCGGCCCTTGCCTCGTCGACTGAGGAGCAGGATATTCCAACTGAATACTACGATGCAAAACAAAAGTGAACGTCCTTGCAATAACAGCTTTTTGAAAAATGTTCCAACAACATCAGATTAGGTTTGTTTATCTTGCATTGATCCGAATCAACGCAGTCCCATCAATTAATCACACCAATAAAGAACGAAAATAATGACGTGCGTATATACCATCTGCATTCGCCACTGGGTCCCGTCATCACCCGTTAGGTTAGCTAACTAACGATAGAGCGGGGACTGGACTAGCGCGGATGCAAAATATATACAACATCTACTAGTATATATATAATATATAATTTTCGCTCAAGGCGTGATAAAAAATGCAGCATCACAGAAATGTAATCAGCATCACAGAACAATACTGATATCTGGGATCCCCGGGTTTCATAGAGCCGCTACTAAAACCCAACGTTCCCTTGGTCGTGTGGATAGCCTGTGCAATGAAATCCTAGACCCCGACGGGCGCGGCAAGTCACCCGCCAAAACCTGAAGTGAGGCAGCCCCCTTCAGCAACGTGAATGGACCACCCAGCACTTCACGGAATCCGGTAACTTGGGCACCCTTCCTGGGTCAACCTATACCCCCTACGAGTGCGGCGAATAGCCCGCCAATTCTAGAGTGAAGCCCCCTCCGTCTCAATGCCATGAGATGCGGACCCGTTGCCCTCTAGAACCCGGCTATCCGTGCACCCCTCCGCGGGGTAATCCTAGTACAGAAAGTAAAATATACATACAACGGGTACATCGACTTCGACCCGGTCGTGCCCCAAAAGAATAATACAAACAGGCAGTGACGGCAGTCCACATGTCGGACGCTCGCCCCGCAAAATCAAATGTACATAGAAAACAAAACTGTAATAACATTGCATCCAGGCTATCCCCACGACCAATCCGCAACATCACAGCACAACACAGAACATCAACGTGAATGTCACGTTCGCAAATCCGTCTAAAAGGGCTATAGCAGTTAGACAGGATTTACCGATCGAATGACATTCACGGTCGTAGATATAATGTAAATACTGTGAACCAGCATGTTTAAAATATCCGATCGAACAAATTTATCGAAGTAGGCCCCAAGCACTACTGTAGTACTCACAGAAAATCTGTGCCCAAAAAGAATATTCCAAAAACCCTATTTTAAACTCAGAAGCCCACTGTACAAATTTGGTCAACTAAACAGTCAAAAGCGCGGCAGAACCGTGGCCCAAGCATGGGTTTGGCCGCGGTTCCGCGGTGATATGGTGAGATCACGTGACCAATTTTTCACAGATTGCTTAGAATTCCCTGCACAGTATTCTGCAACAACCTGACAAATTTTTGGAGCCAAAAAAAAATTCGACAGAAACTTGTGCTTTGGAAAATACGGTTTTTGGGATTTTTATTGTTCGATCGAGTTTTAAACACGTTAGAGCAAGCTAGGCTAAGTTAATGGCATGGTTCTGATACCAATGTAAGTCCGCGGCGGCGTCCCGGCCGTCGACCCGACGCCGGAAACGCGGAAACGAAAAACTTTGCAAACTAGCAAACCGGCACCACCGCGCACTTTTACCCCGGATCGGGCCATTAACCTAGCTACTAACAAACTACAAGATGGGTAGAGAAGTATACCAAGCGATCCGTGTCTTTCGGTCTTCGTCTCCACTCCGATCTCCCGCGGAATCTCCATCCGTCACCTCCTCGTCGGAAAGGGTACCACGTAGCCGGGTTCGTTTACGGGCTCCCACCTCTGGACCGAGGCAACTCAGGCGCGAAGTTGGCTAGCCGACACGTCCAAGATTTGCTGTAGACTAGTGTAGAAACCATTGTCTCATTTGGGGTGAAGTTGCCTTTGATGGAGGTCAAGAAATGATCTTTGAAAAAGATTGGAGCTCTCATTTTTCAAACATAGAATGATATGAAGATTTTTCCCCTCAACAAAATGTGAAGCCTCTCACCTCACTCTCTTTTTGTGGCCGGCCCTTTCAAGAAATGGTGGAGGTCAATGAATCAAAAACTGCAAAGAAGGAATAATATAATAGAAAAAGTGGTCACACCAAATCACATATCAATCCTTCACAACACCATTTCATAAATGCAAGGCATCAGATTAAAATGGAATCTCATGATGATAGAAGCCACAATCACAATAAACCCCCTCTAAAAAATGTTATTTGCAAACTGTAAATAATACCCTCCAACGATAAAGTCCGGCCGTGAAGAAACAAAAGAAAACCGGCCGGAACAGAATGCAAACTGGCAACTTCAGAAAACTGATCCCGTAATAAATTACAGGAAAACCCCGCTACTGTATATACATGCCCGCATTTGTATTCCCACTGAACACAAATGTAAAGAGACAAAATCTACACTGTCTAATAATAGGATCCGGCTTAAACCAAAGCCGGCTAGTAAAAACCGTCCGATCACGATCCGTGCAATACCGCACGTATCTGATCGAACCCTGCCATATCTCCATACGGCCTCTACAGCGTTTTGCCTGAAATCTGAGTAATTGTGTGTGGTGGACTCTAAAGACTCGTCAATACTATGGCTGTGGATTTAACCACTACCACGTCAGAGTTATCAGCCATACGTGACGGACCACCAGCTATTGACCAAAAGGGACGTCGATGAGCGAACTCATCCTGACACCCTACTGAGCCTGTCAGTGAAAATATCCGTACAGTCTGGTCCGTTCGTCTATGAGCATCGCATGGCGGGCCTAGGGGGTTGGTAAAAGTCAGACCCCCAATAGCGGTACAAGTCGTGTCGGAGTGTAGCCCAGAACACCCTGAGATACTACTGGAATACCAACCAGTAAATCTCCTGCCTTGGCCAAGGACTTTTCATATACTAGCTCTCCCAGACACAGCGCGACCTCACCCCCAATACCGGGAGAGACGAACCCCTGCAGATCCGCTCACTGCCTCCATGTGGCTCGGGACTGTTCCCAACTAAAACCTGTTTGCACGTCTTCTTTGAGCGTGGTAGGGTAGTAATCAAAGCACAGTGGGAACTCACACGAGACAAATGACGATCTCAGGTCAATGAACTAACCTGTACACATGTCACCTGGGAACTGCTATCTGACGTCAGGTATAATACCAACTAGCAGGCTCCCGGCGAGTCCTGTCCGGTGTACTCATAACCCAATGAGCACCTGTATACATCTTAGGTGAACCAACTGACACCAGTGGCTTGTGAGACCGGCCACCGCCCCTCGTCGGGGTCTCGACTGTATACACTAGTCCACTCTAGAGAATCGATGCCCTGTCTCAAAACTCCCACGACTAGGGACCTTTTAAGGATGTGCTTATAGACTCCAGCTCTCACATATATGATCGCCCTCATACTGCTGGTAGTCAAGCAAGAATTCTAGGGGCTCTATCAACGTGTAATAGCGACTCGTAAGGTCACCTAATGCAGTACACGATGATAAAGATAAACCATATAGCATACTTTCATCTCGAGTAAGACTGTCCTACCGGTATAAGTCCTCCCTCAATCATTGCAATCACGTGCCTGTGATCCAATAATTGACTCTGAGGGCACTATTTCCAACAATTCAGAGCGGTGACTCAGTAAAATGGCTGGATACAATGCGGACCGAGATGGAGTGCATGTACACAAACAAAGTTTGGACTTTGGACTTTGCTCCAGAAGGGGTAAAACCCGTAGGCTGCAAATGGATCTTCAGAAAGAAGATTGGTGTAGATGGGCAGGTTGAAACCTATAAAGCTAGACTTGTTGCAAAAGGTTTTCGTCAAAGACCTGGTTTGGACTATGACGAGACTTTTTCTCCAGTGGCTATGCTCAAATCCATTCGGATCCTTCTTACCATTGCTGCCTTCCACGATTATGAGATCTGGCAGATGGACGTAAAGACGGCTTTCCTAAATGGAAATCTGGAAGAGTGCGTCTATATGGATCAGCCGGAGGGATTCATTCAGAGTGGGAGCAGCGGTAAAGTGTGCAAGTTGCTTAAGTCCATCTATGGACTGAAGCAGGCATCGCGGAGTTGGAACATCTGCTTTGATGATACTGTCAAAGAATTCGACTTTATCAAAAGCCCAGATGAACCATGCATTTACAGTAAGATTGTAGGGAGAACTGTGGCATTCCTCGTCTTGTACGTGGATGACATTCTCCTAATAGGAAATGATATTCCTATGCTACAGTCAGTCAAAGGATTCTTATCACAGAGCTTCTTCATGAAGGACCTGGGCGATGCCAACTACATTCTGGGGATCCAGATCTATCGTGATAGATTTAAGAGGATGTTGGGACTTTCGCAGTTCAGGTACATCGACACCATACTGAAATGATTCAGTATTGAAGATTCTAAGTGCGGTAATCTACCGGCTTGTCACGGAATCACCCTCTCCAAAGATATGTCTCCCAAGACTGATTTGGAAAGGGCTCGCATGTCATCTATACCCTAGGCATCTGCTGTAGGCTCTATAATGTATGTGATGTTATGTACCAGACCAGATGTAGCATACGCATTAAGGGTTGTAAGCCGGTATCAGTCGGACCCAGGGGAGAAACACTGGATAGCAGTAAAGAACATTCTCAAGTACCTGAGATGGACTAAGGAGATGTTCTTAGTGTATGGCAGAAAAGACCTCCAGATCGAGGCCTTTGCTGACTCCAGCTTCCAGAGTGACAAGGATGACTCCAAGTCCATGTCGGGTTATGTCTTTACCCTCAATGGAGGGGCGGTTTGCTAGAAGAGCTCCAAGCAAGAAACCGTTGCTGACTGAACTATGGAAGCGGAGTACATCGCTGCTTGCGATGCCGCAAAGGAAGCTATCTGGATGAAGAAGTTCCTCACGGAGCTTCAGGTGGTTCCTACCATTGTTGATCCAAAACCGCTGTATTGTGACAACAACGGCGCTATAGCTTTAGCAAAGGAACCCAGGTCCCATCAGAAGTCCAGACACATCTTGAGGCGGTATCACCTGATCAGAAAGATCGTGGATCGCCGGGAGATCGAGGTTCGGAGAGTTGCTACAGAAGATAACATTGCAGATCCATTCACGAAGGCCTTACCCCAGACTCAGTTCGAGCGGCTGATCGAGATGATAGGTCTTCGATACGCCAGTACATGGACTTAGTGCAAGTGGGAGATTGTTAGTGTATATGCGCTAGAGGCCATTACTGTATCATACTAGTTTGTATATTACTTGATAGAAGCTTGGGATATTCACAGTTTTATAGAAAATCTTGCTCGAAATGGTAGTATGCTACTTGGTTTGTTTCTACTTTAATGTGTGCATGTGTTTGTTTTAGCATATCGCCTATACACATTAGTGGAGCCCTTAGGATCTTTGCTTGATTACCAGCATTGTGATGGCAGTCACACTAGTGGGGGCTGGGTATTCTACAAGCACATCCTTATACAGGTCCCTAGTCGTAGGATTATCGAGACAGGGCATCGATACTCCGGAGTAGACTAGCGTATGTGCTTCTCATCCCAGCAGGAGAGATGGTCTGTCCCACAGCCGTCAGCACGTCGTACTTGAGATAGTATGCGGGTGCTCATTAGGTTACGAGTACACTGGACAGGACTCATCGTGAACTGTTGGTTGGTACTATACCTATCTTCAGTTACCAGTTCCCAGGTGACATGAGTACAGCTTAGTCCGCTGACTTGACACTGTCACTTCGCCTCGAGTGTGTTCCCACTATTCTTAGATTGCTACCCTACAACGGCTCAAATGAGTCGTGTAAACAGGTACCAGTTGGGTGCAGTCTTGAAGCACTTGGAGGCAATGAAAGTTAGACAGGATTCGTCTCTCCCGGTATTGGGGGTTGATATCGCGCTGTGTCAAGGAGAGCCATTACACATAGTCGTCCCTAGCCAGGGCAAGCGGGATATACAGGTAGGTTTTCCAGTGTTATCTCAGGGGGTTCTGGGCTACACTCCGACTCGACTTGTACTGCTATTAGGGGACTGACGTTTACCATCCCCTAGGCCCGCCATGCGTTATTCTCAGACGAATAGACCGGACTGTACGGAGATTGTCACATTCAGGCTCAGTAGGAGTTCGGATGGGTTCACCTCATTAGTCTTCTTATTGGCACCTACCTAGGGACCGTTACGTACAGCTAGTACCGCTTACGGCCTATGGTTAAACCCACTGCCAGCGTAGTGTCGAGTCGTTAGAGTCCCACAAAGAGAGCTATTCGCCTTTGGGAAAAACAGAGTAGAGATCGCATGGTTTTGCGACAGGGTTCGTTCACATCCACGCACTTGTGCATGTTTGGTGTCCGGGCAGTTATTACTAGCGGGCTTTGGTATAAGCCAGATCCTAGTATGTGTTTTGGGATTGGTTTTAGCTCATTGCATTCGTGTTCCTCGGAACACGGATGCGGGTGTGTATGCACGGTTGACAGAGACAGAGGCAGAGGATTCTCATTAGGGTTGTTGACTGTTGACCTTTTCTAAACCCTAATGAGAATAAGAAATATGATTAATAATAATATTAATTAAGTATTATTGTGCCATGGTTGAGTTGAAAGTTTGACTTTTGTTGACTTGTTGACTTTGTTGACCGGTTGACTATTTTGGACTTGTTGACCATCATCATTTCATGGCTATGACTTTTGTTTACTTGTTGTTCTTTACAAAATGCATGAAATCATAATGGCCATTGAAACTAACCATCACAATACTTAATTATTATTATTATCATGATTATTTTCTCTTTCGTGAGCATGGTTGTAAAAGGTCAAGCTCATTCTATCATTCTCACTCTCTCATCCAAGCTCTCCTTTTTCCTCTCTCTCAAGGCTCTCATGTCTCATGTGTTGAGAAACATGAGCCATTGAGATAAAACCCTAAAAACACTTCTCTACTCACTCTAGAGTACAAGGTCTAGCAAGCCAAGCACTTTAGTTTCCTCTCGGTTGAGGTAGGAGCTCAAGGTAGAAGCTTTCGGGTGGATTCTTCTTCGACAACAAGGAGACGACGAGGTGGAGCCGATCCAACCACTCCAAGGAGCAAGAAGAGAAGGAGTTCAAGACCTAGGTATAACCCCCTAACATAGTAGTTAAACTTGTAGTTAGTTTGCTATGTATTTATTTAGCAAAGATCCTATTCTAAAGTCTATGTTACCTTTACCGTAAAAATTGTTTTTTACCGTTTCAGCATCCCCGAAAGAATAGGGACGGGTAACGTGGACTTACACTTCTGCTACTGATATTCTGTGATGTGATCACTTTATATGATGAGAAGAATGTTTATATTGTATATATGATATATAATAAATATTGCTGCTTTCGTTTCTTTTGTGATACTTAGAAAGCACAATTGATGCGACTTCATTAATAAGATTAATGAAAAGAAACAAACCTAAAGTTGTTGTAGAATCCTGTTTTAAAAACTAGTAGCTCTAGTTCTTGCTTTGCATAGTGGTATTCCTTATAGAATATCCAGCACCTTATTCGATAAGGAAAGAGTCGAGATCCCTTCACCGGGAGTGACCTCTTTAGCGAAACTGGCATATGCTACAACCCATTCCATTTTGTTTTTGATTTCTTATTTTAGTTCATGCTTTGCATAGTGGTATTCCTTGTAGAATATCCAGCACCTTATTCGATAAGGAAAGAGCCGAGATCCCTTCACCAGGAGTGACCTTTTTAGCAAAACTAGTAAAAGCCTAAAAAACACTCATTTTCAAAATTAGTCGATTCTACAACGATATCAAGTTCATTACGCAAAGGGTTTTCACAAAAACTATCGTAGCCCTCAGTCATTTCAGATAAGGCTATTTAATATTCGTGCTGCGTTTGTTGGCCTTCGTCAAGGTGTAGTGTGCGGTTGCTGACTAGTGCTTATTGTAGGGTCCCCTAGGGCAGAAGCAAGGTTTCGGGAGGCATCGTTCATGCCGTTTTCAAATTTTTTCCGTTCTAAAGAACCCTAACCCTAGAATCTTAACTAGAGATTTAAACGAACATGCAATGCAAACAACTTTACAAAAAAGTGAATGAGGAATACAACCTTTGTAAACCGGTCCTTCACTTCTAAAGCTCCGTGTAGTAGTCCCTTCTCTCCAAGTAATGAACTCCGGAACTCTGGTAAGGGTTCAAATGAAGAAATGAACAAGTTTTCTCGAAGTCTTCGAGATCGAAGATGATCTACGCCGAGAAGACTCAAGCTCATGCTACCTCTTCACTAAATTAGGGTTTAGTGAAGCAAACACCCTAAACTAAATAGCTAATAGTAGAGAATGATGAAGTAGGAAATAGACTCACTTTAGATTTGTTTTTCTCACAATATTTCCTCACCTTGAGAAAAGCTAGCAAGCTTTATCAATGAAAAAGAAGATGAAGAATGAAGATGAGAGAATGAACTCATGAGGTGAGAATAGCAACCATGGGTTAGTTAGTGTCATTCACTAACCCATGTAGAGAATAAACCATGGCTAAACAATAATGGTTAGGTCAAAAAATATCTACAAGTGAAACAAAATTAGTGGACTTGGTCAATGGTTCCACAAGGTTCTACAAGTTTCAACCATGTGACTAATTACCAACTAATTTCGATTAACTTTAAATAAATAAAACCATACATTATCATAATCTTGGTGTGAGTCTCATACACCCATGTTGCATGTGACATCAAGCATGACACATATAATAATGTACATTAGTATATATCACATTTATACTAAAGCACAAAATGAGAAAAAGAATATTTTATGTGAGCTAATATTAGTTAATGTAAATTAATATATCAAATATATAATTATACATTAAATTATCAAATAAACACTTGATTCAATAATCCGGCTATATCATATACAACCGACTAATATTTAATGTAACAACTTATCGAATCAACACTTGATCCGATTACCCGGCTATATCAAATATAACCGTCCGATATCACATATCGCGAGAATAGAATACGGTATCACATACGTGCATTAATCTCGGTCTTGCACATATCACATATGTGCACCTACTTCGTTTCGCATGAACCAGGAAACCACTGTGTAGGACTCTAAAGACTCGTCAATACACCGGCAGTTGGTGATGATCATATAAAACACCCACAAGACGCAAGCGGTCTGCTAAACGTAACGGCCACCCTGGTATTGAGCGACCATAAGATCAACAAGTAAGCCTGCTCATACTCCTGCGAATCCAATCGGTAACATTACCGTACAGTCCGGTCTTTTCGTCTGATATGTCGCATATCTCGCCTGGGAGTGGTAAACGTCAGACCCTAATGGCTTGATAAGTCATGCCGATGTGAGGCTCATAACAGGTCGAGAAACTACTGATAACACTTACCAATAAATCACAGAAATAGCTCTGGCTAGGGACTTCCTGTTATAGCCAATCGAGCACAGCGCAACATTAACCCCCAATAACGGGAGAGACGAAACCCACTCATATCGCTCATTGCCTCTATGTGACTCGGGACTGTTTCAAAAAACCACCTTTTTGCACGTTCTCTTGAACGTGGTAAAGTGGAAATCAAAGCACAGTGGGAATCACACAAGATTCTATGACGATCTCGGGTCGACAGACTAAGCTGTAAGTGTCACTAGAGAACTGCCATCTGTTGTGAGGTATAATACCATCTAGGCGTTCTCGGCGAGTCCGTCCAGTGTATCCAGTCTCCACTGAGCACATGTATATCATTTCTGATGTCAAACACCAATGGACATGGGTTCATCCATCGCCCATCTAGATAGGTTGAGAAGGTATACGCTAGTCTACTCTGATATATCGATGTCCCGTCTCGATACACCCACGACTAAGGACATTAAAGGATGTACTCACGGACTACCTTTGTCCCACTAGTATGATCCGCATCATAATCCAGGTAGTCAAGTAAACATCCTAAATGCTTTATCAACATGTAACAGAGAGACAATCAGTGTACATGTTAAGATAAAGAGTAACCAGATAGCATACTATCAAGTCGAGCAAGAAAGTCCTCCCTATGTATGTCCAAGCATCTACTATAACATACATCATATGTACAATAATAGCCTCTAGGGCATACATATAACTAGCAATCTCCCACTTGTACTAGGGCCAAATATTGTAGTATCCAATACCCAACAATTAGCAGTGGTTGTAGTATCTCATACTCAACCATCCCTTAAAATTCTCTCTTGGGAAAAGGCCTTTGTGAGTGGATCTGCCGTGTTGTCCTCTCAGTCTACTCTCCTAACCTCGATCTCCCTGGAGATCAACCATCTCCATTGTTGGGGTCAAAATTTACACCCCGGTTGACCAAGTCAAAATCAAAGTCAACCACAAGCCAAGTGGGCCCAAGCCCAGGTCAAGTGGGCCAATGCCCGGGTCAAGCCCGAACATGAAGCGGCCGGCCTTCCCCCATGCTAAAATAAAATTTTTGTAATAAATAAATTTAGTGTATTTCTTTTATTTATTTTATGAATAAATGTAAGAAAATCAGCTTAAAGCTAAATTTTTGTAAAGCCCATGGCTTGTGTGCAAAAAGAAATAACACATGAGACATGTGATGGGAAAATGCCATTTTGTTAAGCCCAAGGAGCTATATGTAAATGTGTAAGCCTATATAAGACAACATGATGAAAATATCTAGAGTTCTTTATTTCTCTCTTAAAAAAAATTGAGGTCTGTGCCTCCTTCTCCTTCCTCATGGTTCTAAACCTTCTTCTTTCTTTTGAATTAAATCAAGAGTTTTACTCTTCCTTTTCTAAAACTAAAAAGTTTTTCACCACAAAATCCACAAAGGGGTGCTCAGATCTTCCATTAGATCTCAAAAAGGGGAGATTTTTAAAATCTCACCCCTCTTGTTCTCCATGATCCGGCAACAACGAGGGGGAAGAAGAAGACCCATCCCCGAAAACCCAACTTTGGAAAAGATGGAAGACTCAAGAGTATATCCCAGGCTTGAGAGAGAAGAACCTTTAATGATTTTTAGGGAGTTCAACTCCAAGGCTCAAATCCTCAAAGGAGTTTAACTCCTAATTTAGATCTTTTGGAGTTTATCTCCACTCAAAATCCTCTTTTGGAGTTTAACTCCTATTTCTGGGGGTAAAAAAACCTTCATTTCGCTAGCACCCAAAGCGCTAGCGCTGGCGCCCACGTGCCTGGCACATGAGGCGCTAGCGCTTTTGGGCGCTAGCGCCCGAGCGCCCAAAGCTCTAGCGCCCGAGCGTCCACGTGCCGGGCACCTGAGGTGCTAGCGCCCACATGCCGGACATGTGAGGCGCTAGCGCCCGAGTGCCCATGTGCCAGGAACGTGAGGCGCTAGCGCCCGAGCGCTCATATGCCGGGCACGTGAGGAGCTAGTGCCAAAAGCGCTAGCGCCCGAGCGCCCAAAGCGCTAGCGCACGAGCGCCCACGTGCCGGGCACATTGGGCGCTCGCGCCCAAAGTGCCAGCGCCAGCGCCTAAGCTCCTAGCGCTAACCGAAGTGCCCCAGCACCCAACACCAGCGCCCAGTGCCAGCGTGCTAGGAACGTGAGTCGCTGGCGCTCACGCGTCCTTTGGACGCCATTTTCCCCTCATTTTATATATACTCAAAACTAAAAATACCTCCCCCGTTAGAAAAAATTTCTAAAACCCCGGTAAAAACTTTGCGGGGCCCCCGATATATCCAAAACCCCTTCAAAACATAACACTGCACATTGAGTTTGCATGACTTGTTTGACCCGTCAATCGGAGGTTCTCTCGCTCCAAAGGCGAGGGGTAATTAACGGCATCTTAGTCCGCGGCTGCCGGAGATTCGGAACCCCACAATCAATAAACCCCAGCCAACCCTAGACTGGGGGAATCTTTAATGCGCCTGAAAAGCGTGCGTGTATTCCCATCTCAGTAGGGTGACGAAAAACACCTTACAGATTCTGGCACACCCGGTGGGACCTTTCCCTCCTCCCATATCTCGGGTCAAGTTTTCATGCGAACTCATTTAACATATATGCCGATGTTTGTACTGAAATAATGTTTTTCTGTGCAGCAATGAACTTTCAATGACAATGTCTCCCAAGACAAATTCAGCTTCCAACGCCACCCCGATCCCGTACGTGGTCAAGATCAATGCTCGTGTGGTTCTCCCCACCAACTTCAGTCGAAAATGGGAGGAACTGCCCCGCCAGTTTGGTTCCGTCATCATTTACCCTGCTGGAACCACTTATCTGACAGAAATCCCAGTAAAACAGGTGGCTAAGCCGGTCTCAAGGGGAAAAAGGCTGAATGTTGAGATCGCTAAGGCACCTCAACGGAAACTTAAAACGGTGTCTGAACGACTCTCTTGTGCACCAGCTAGGGCAAGACTTCAGGTACAATGGGCAACATCAAACATTGCGGACGAGCTCAGGCGATGAATCCAACAAATGCACAATCAAGCGTATCTCCAAAGCCCTCCATTGTCCGGTCTATGGCGGCTTCCCCAGACCCGTAACTAGCCAAGTGCTCAAAACAGAAAAGCTGAGACAGAAGCGGCTCATGTATCGAGCCAATAAGAGGGCCAGGACTCCGGCCAAAGGGAATCTTGTGAGATTCCAAGAGCAGAGTCATCCTGCAACGACGGCAGAGTCGGCCATAAAAAACAGCAATTCTTTCAAACCTCTGAAGTGGGTTCAGAAAAATGCCCGGACCGCCAGAATCAAGATGGCAGCGGCCCGAACGTTTCTACAAAGAGACGTGTCCCGGCCCCAACAGTAAAAGTATGACACTGTCTTCAAAAGTATATCAGGCGCTCTGTGACGCGCGAAAACAGCGGGGCAAAACAAAAAAGGAAGCGTCAGCACCATTCAAGAATCCGGCCAGGCCAGCCTCCTTCATTCGACTGCCCGTTGCCGAAACAGCTGGGTCAAGACAGCGATCCGTGAAATCAGCCGCTGATGATAAAATGACGGCTGGATATGTTATCCATACGGTCTATATAGCGGGCGGGTGTCCCAGCGACAACCTTCGCAACAAAAGTAAGGATGGGGCCACCACATCCTAAGCCCAATCAGGCTTGAATGTGGTTGCCCCTTCCTAAAAACAGCTACCTTCACTGGATGATGAAAACCCTCTCGATGAGGATGATAGGAAGAAAGACCCCTCAGTCTATGTAGAGTCAAGCTCCGACAGCGAGGAAGAGCTGACTTTCCTCCCCAGGACCGTGGAGCAAGAGCTGCTTCAAGAGCTTCGAAAACAGCTCAGGAGCAAAGATAAAGAGACGGCCAAGCTCTATTCGAAAATGTTAGTTATATGTATGCCCTAGAGGCCATTACTATACATAGGATGTATATTGTAGTGGATGCTGGGACATATATAGGGAGGACTTTCTTGCTCGACATGATAGTACGCTATCTGGTTACTCTTTACATTAACGTGTATACTGTTTGTCTCTTTGTTACATGTTGGTAAAGCCCTTAGGATGTGTACTTGACTACCTGGACTATGATGCAGATCATACTAGTGGGGACATGGTAGTCCATAAGTACATCCTTCAAAGTCCCTAGTCGTGGGTGTATCGAGACGGGGCATCGATATACCAGAGTAGACTAGCGTATACCTCCTCAACCCATACAGATGGGAGATGGATGATCCCATATACATTGATGTTTGACATCAGAGATGATATACGGGTTCTCAGTGGAGACTGGGTACACTGGACGGACTCGCCGAGAACTCCCAGATGGTATTATACCTTATGTCAGATGGCAGTTCTCTAGTGACACTGGTACAAAGTAGTCTGTTGACCCGAGATCGTCATAGAGTATTGTATGGTTCCCACTGTGCTTTGATTTCCACCTTACCACGTCCAAGAGGGCGTGCAAAACAGTGGTTTTTGGGTACAATCCCGAGTCACATGGAGGCAATGAGCGATAGGAGGGGATTCGTCTCTCCCGGTATAGAGAGTTGATGTTGCGCTGTGTTCGATTGGCTATGACCGGAAATCCCTGGCCAGGGATGCTGAGATTTACTGGTAAGTGTTACCAGTAGTTTCTCGAATTGTTATAGACCTCTTATCGACACGACTTATCGAGCTATTGGGGTCTGACGTTAACCACCCCTAGGCGAGATATGCGACATATCAGACGATCAGACCGGACTGTACGGTAAGTGTTACTGGTTGGATTCACAGGAGTGTGAGCGGGCTTGCTCGTCGATCTTCTGATCGCTCAATACCCGGGTGGGCGTTACGTTTAGCAGACCGCTTGCGGCTTGCGGGTGTTTGATATGATCATCATCTGCTGCCGGCGTATTGACGAGTCTTTAGAGTCCTACATAGAGGTTTCCTGGCTCAAGCGAAACGAAATAGGAGCGCATATGAGATATGTGCGGGACCTAGAATAATGCGTGTATGTGATACGGTATTCTATTCTCCCGATGAATGTATCGATTGGTTGTATGCGATATAACCTAGTTATCGAATCGAAGATTGATTCGATAAGCCGATGCATAGGATACTAGTCGGTTATATGCGATATGACCGGATCGTTAAATCAAGTGTTGATTTAATGATTTAATGTATAATTATATATTTGATATATTACTTTGCATTAATTAGTATCGGTTCACTTTAAATGGATATTCTCACTCGGATGTGCACATTGTATATGTGATATACTTTTGTGCACTTGATTGTATCATGTTTGATGATACATGTTTGCAAGGGTTTTTTGTGTAAAGATCAAACCATGGTTACATGATAATGGTTAGGGTTTTGTTTTATTCACTTATTTATTTATCTATTGTTTTTGGAAAATGAAAAGCATAAAGAAAAAATGGTGGCTAACTTTGTTGTATATTGAAGCTTCATGAAGCTTTGACTATGTGACCATTTTGTCTCATGCTTAACCCTAACCATTCCCACTAACCCTAGTTTAGTCTCTACACTTGACCATGGTTGGATTATGATAAGTATTCATTTTATTTTCTTTTTGAAAAACAACTTATCATAACTTCATTTTCTTCTTCTTCTTCTTCACATGAAGAAGCTTGCCTCCATCAATGGCAACTTGATGAAAAGAGTGAGAAATCCAATTCTAAAGTGAACCCACTTCCTATTTCTTCATCCTCTACCTCTTGCCAAGTAGTATAGGGTGTTCTCTTCACAAGTTTCATGACTTGGTGAAGTGGGAGCTTGATCTTGTGATGCCTCGACGTAGATCATCTTCGGCACGAAGCCGACGACCTTGCCCGCCTATTTCTCCGATGAAGCCGACGCTAGAGCCCGGGTTTCCATTTGGACAGCGAGGAGACTTCATTGCGGAGCTATGGAGGTGGAGGACCGGATCTACAAAGGTTGTATTTCCGTTCTCTTAGTAAAGTAGTTTACTAGTTGCATCTTTCGCCTAGACATCTAGTTAACGATCCGTAGTCTAGTGTAACGTTTTAAAAATGATTAAATAAATAATTAAATGAATAAAAGTGTTTAAGTGAATTTTAGGATTTTCGGTAAAGTAAAATGTATTGTTCGTAAAACCAAACCGTGATTGTTTTTCATTATAATTTTAAAAATATCTATTTTAATTATGAAATTACTATTAAATGGTGTTTATTTAGCCACTTATAAATTTTTAGTTTAATAAAATATTTTTCCTAAATTAATTATTTTAAATATTAACATAAGCTTTATTTTTTACACTAAATTAGTGTAAATTACAAATTTAAATGGTTTTAATTTGTAAAAATGAACCATGGTATATTAGAAATTAGTTTGTATCATGCAAAATTTATTTGCAAATTTTTCCTAATTTCTAGAGCTTTCTTGAGTTGCTATAGTAAATAAATAAATAAATAAATACATGAAAAGACTTTTAATGATGTTTCTCTTCTTGAAACTTCCACACACTTTGCACACTCTCTTCTTTCTCTCACTCTCCTCACTTAGGCCGGCCACAACCCCACCATGGCTGCCCCCCCCATTTTCCACCTCTTTTTTTATTCAAAAATGATCAAAAATACATCAAAAATTCCATTAAAATTCCACAAAATCCAATTTATTTCATACCCTTTATTCCTTACTCATTTTTACATGGATTTTGGAGATGGAAAGCATGCATTTTGGAGGCTCATTTCTAGTTTGGATTTCATATTTTGGGAGGTATAATTTCTTTCTTTTGATTTATTGTTTTAGATGTTCATTTAAGCTTAAATTAGATTTAATGAATTAGTTCTATGTTCAATTTTAAAAATTCAAGTTAGGGTTTCTAAATTCAAGTTATGATTTTTGTTAATTATTTAGGGTTATAATAGTTAGTTTAACACTTTTGGATTTGGAAAATCTTGCATGATTGTTGAATTGTAAATTTTTCATTGAAAATGGTTTAAATTAGGAAATTTTGCTAACTAGGTTTCTATAAAACCTAATTATTGGTGAAATAAATCTCAATTAATATTGGTAATACTAGATTTTGGTCTTAATAAGAGTATTAACTTGTTGGTGGAAAGAAAAACCTAGTTTGATTGCTAGTTTCTATGGATAATTGATAATTGTGATAAAAATTGCTAATTTTGTAAACTAGATTTTAGAAATTTCTATATAAATGAGATTAAAAATATAATTATGGTTTTATTATATCACTATCATCATGAATTGTAGTTTAAGACATTAATTCATGCGAAATCATGTTTTGTGGTGGAATTGTGGTATTTTGCTTTAAAATGTTGAAAATTGTTAAAGGATGCAAACTAGAAATTTCAAATCAATACAAAATTGTGTAATAAAAATATAGTAATGGTTTGTATAGTCTAGTAATGCTATTTAATGAGTTTTATGACCATTGGTTTCATTTAAATGTTAAGTTTTGATGAAAAACGGTAAACTGGCATTTTCGGGTTTTGCGAAATTGGACGGTTTGATAGATTTTCGGGTTTCGATGGATTTAATCATGTTTTATAGTATAAGTAATGTGTTTTAAAACTACAAGTTGTTTGATGATGTTATCTCGATCCATCGGAGTTGGTACGCCGATATCGAGCGGTATTTGGTTCTTTTGCGTGGACGGGACATAGGTTTTAACCTATGCTTGTTCCTTGTCTCGTTTGACTTTTGTATGTGATTCGGTTTACGATACTATTTATATGTTTGCGTTTAGGTACCCTTCAAGTGGACTGCGGGCGATGAAGAGGAGGATGGCGATACCGTCTTGGGCAGACATGGACCAGGTGAGTAGATGTATATCTACGGGGGGAAGTCGGGTGGATGGCGTTTAGCACCCCCGCAACATAGAATAGGAATAGTACTTATTGACATTAGGAAACCAGATGTGACCCTAGATTCTTAATGGGTAGGACCCTAGCAATGACCCTAGGCTGGACTAGACTGATTTAGGAAAAGCATACCAGAGGATGAATACCTTGGAGGAGGTTCGTAGGTTTCAGATAGAAACCCACACGCACACACTGAAACTCGACATGGTGTGTACGTATAAGTGTATATATATATATAGAACTAGGTATAGGTATATATATATATACAACACGTACATGGGATTCATTGATGTGATATGACATCTGAGATATGATGAAACAGTGTAACTGGGCTTGATGCCGTGAATCCTTGGCTATACAGTCGTATTAAGTGTTAGCGGATCATTAGAGAATGAGATAATGAACAGGTATATATAAATTATAATGGGTAGTGATGATATTGTGATACATAGGACTCTAAAATAGTACCCGGATTGTAACTTGTGATTGATCACGATTTGGGATATGTATGACTTGATTACGACATCATATATGTGTGACCTGATGTTGATATCATATAGATGTAACTTGATGACGATATGATATCAGTATGACTTAATCACAATTTGATACATATGACATGGCATTTCTGAGGATAAACTAATTAAGCATTTTACGATGGCAATGATATATGTTTGATGTATGGGATTACAGTTTAGCACCTTGATCATGAGATGTTTTGATGATGACATTATACGAATGATGAGGCACTTAGGAGATACTTGACCCGTACCCCGATATTGGGATGCCGTACGATGGATTTTACCGTACGAGGCTTAGATATGATGATTGATCCGCACTCTTGATTCGAGGAAGCCGTACTACGTACGTGACGCTATTGAGGCGGGATCGCCGACTATTAGAGATATTGATTCAGACCTTAGGTAGCCTCTAGTTTCTTACTGACTAGTTTCTTAGGTTTAGTTTCTTAGGATGTTAGATGGACACTAGTTTAGGTTCGACTCACATAGTGGTAGTTGTACTCGTATTTCGCAGAGGAGTGGATAATGCACATCTGTATTTACACTCATACTGTAATCATCATGGTGCATGTTCTTACATATGTTGCTATAATCAGTATAAACCTTACCTGTTAGGACACCAGCACCATTACCGATGATGCGCATATTCCACGCACACTTATTTGCCGGCTCACACACATCATCATCGGTAATTGCTATGTCACGTACACTTTAGATCGGATTATCTTTTATTGATAGAATCAGTTAACAACTAAACCGATATAATATTGTGATTACTCGCTGATGTTAACATAGACATGATATTTATTACTTAGACATTCATGCATTCATATTTTCATGTTATCACGCAGTATTACGGGCATATGCCGACACTTATCATATATTTACTCATGATTTTGAGATTTGGATTTCTGTGAGGTTTCTGGATTTTTGGGGAAAACCGCAAAAATATATAAAAACTTCTCTCTCTCTCCTCCTCTCTTTTTAAACAAAGTTGCGGTTTTCTCGTGATGTATGTGTCGTCCACCATGAGATTTTATGTTTTCTGTTGGATTTCGAGACCCGATTCGAGGAGTGGATGAACCGTCTCGGGTACATGGTGGGCCCGGTATGGTACCCCGGGGCAAGAAGATCGAGTTGTAGACGATGAGCCTGGCAGGGGAAGGCTACCTACCGGTGATGTCTGGCGCGGCGGATATCCGGAGGATACCGACCGTTGTCGTGAGATTTGATTATGGGCCGATCCGGACTGACGGAGCCCGAGGTATTGAGACTATGAGACTTGAGATTTACATGTTTGTGTCGATGCTTGACACGGATTTTCATGGATTTCATTGTTGAGATTTCAGATTCTTATACACATTTTACTATGATAACAGCCAAAGATTTCTTATACAGATATACCTGGATTTCAGGATTGCTTATTTTACATTCATGGTGCATGCATATCCATTCATATAACATAGTACTATATGAGGCACTGACACGAGCACGGAGTATCTGCACTTACACGTAGTATTACCCTGCTATTACTAGAGGATTGAGATTTAGTAGTGTATTATTATGACCTAGGATAGCGTCGTGCATTTGATTTCTTTTTGTAGATGTCTTCTACTCACGAGTTGGCAACTCACCCCCGTTGTGCCAAATTTTATTACAGGTTCGATGTACAGGTTTCCCGGGCAGTTTGCTGGCACATCTTTTATTTCAGGGTGATTTGCACGGTAGGTTGGTTCACTTGTATCTGAACCACCATTGTATTTTATTCATTCATTTGTATCTAGTAAGCTCCATCAACCATACTTGTATTAATTGATAAGTTTATTGGACCGGTCTTTTATTTCGACCTTAGAGTCGCGCATGTATTATTCTGATCTGGTGGCTTTGTTTTCTTTTTGAGTTTTGAGCCTCGCCCCTTGGCGTTGTATATTATTGTGCTTGTTGTGGTTGTTTCCGCCTATTGGCGTTGAGCTAGCTCCCGTTTGGGGATGCTTTTTATTGTTTATGTATATTATACTTGTTGTACCCGTTTGGGGGCCAGTTTTTACAGAGGAGACTCTGCCGAAATTTTTGGTAAAATTTGCTGATGTTTTTAGACTTGTTTTCTTTTTCTTCTTCTTCTTCTTTTATGGTTTAGATTTCTGGGCTTCGGCTTACTTAGGTTACTTGGCGCCTCTAGACGCTTCGTAATCTAAGTGCCGGTCACGTTCCGTACTTTCGGGTCGTGACAAAATTGGTATCAGAGCTCTAGGTTTAACCCTGTATAAGTCTAGGTGACCCTTGGTTGATGTAGTAGGCGATTTAGGTAGAGTAACGTACCGTGGGTATGGTCCGCGGCATACTTACGATACGCTACTCTGCTTAAGGAGCCTTAGGATGTACATTTGTTTGCACCGTATTTCATTCGTTCCTTTGATCTATCTTCGTCGATGTCGGAGGGTGGTTCCTGTTACCACGGGGCGCACTGGCAGAGGGAGCTGCGGCTCGAATGCGATAACCATTAGAGTATTGGTTATTCTTGAGGATTGAAGCATTGCTTAGCGTGCGGACGAAGGGTATTCACATGCCGTCCGGATGAAGTTAAAGGGTTCGAACGATTATCAGAAAACCATTTTCCCAAGTTTAAGGTATTCGGAAGAACATGCAGGTATTTTGATGGACCCTCTAGAAGAATGAAACCTTAACTCGACATAATGACCCCGAGAACGCCCTTGAACCTTAGGGTTTACGGCAGTTCCGCGGTGCCATTAGTGAGGCTTGGGTTTGCCCTTCTACGGCTGGATCATCGATGCTGGGGTATGTACCGGATATTTTTAAACTGTACTTGAGTGTTGAGCTCTCGGGGAATTATGGGATTTTGATGGATCGATCGAAAAGTTTAATGTAGTCCGGATATCAGGTGAAGGGATCGACTACGTGGGAGACTCTAGATATGAGTGTTGTCGTTGGTAGCGCAGTCTGCATAGCTACGAAGGGACGAGTTTGAAGCAGCCGACATCAGAGGAAAGATGCGCGCATTGACGATAGTGTTTACGATTGTGATCTAGTGATTTGAATTTCATATTTTCATTGATTGGATTTTTGTATTTTGAGGATTTTTGTTCTACGATTGGTATTTCATGTATGTACCTTCATTCTATTTGTGTTTCATATATCAGTTGTATTGATGTTGTTTAGTACACACCCAGTACACTTGATTTGGTTTTATATGATTTGAGATTTTTGATTTGATTTCGTGCATAGGGGTTACACATGATTTTGACATATGTTTCGACCTAGTTTTCATGCATTTTTGTACTGTGATTTTGATTTTGATATTCGATATATGTTTTCGTGCACCATGTGCACCTGATTAGGATTCTTGCGCATACTTGGCGCACTTGATGCGATTTGGTGCACACCAGATGCACTAAATCGGGGTTTTGTGCAGATTAGATGCACCTGATAGTGAGTCGTGCATGCCCGTTGCACTTGACAGATGTTTTTGGTGCACACCTGTTGCACTTAGTTTTGTTTTGTGGGTATTCATGGTATCTGTATTTGGTTTCGATTTCAGTGCGCACCGGACGCACATGACATTTTATTGATGTGATTGGGATTGATTTCAGTTTGAGCAGTATGTTTTCATAATTATTACTATCTGATTTAGTAACCAGGCGGGACGTGTATGTTAAATAAAAGATATATATATATATATCTAGTTTGTTTTTTTTTTAAAACGTCCGCTACTTATGCCGTGACATGTGCATCACACGGCGATTTTCAAAAGGTTTTTTTTTTTGCATATTTCCTTATCCAGATATTTGAACGGTTTTACTGTGATGCACACTATATATAAGTTATAGATTGATGTATATTAAGATGGTTTTCATATTGGGTTTTGATATTTTATTCTCGCCATAACTCCGATGATTGCATTATGCTTGACAGAGTTGATTTTAGTTATGTATTGATGATTTCGGAGCCCCGACGATATGAATGTTTTGCTAAACGTTTTAGTATTTGGAGGGGGAGTTTTAATTTAAATTCGGGGACCGAATTTCTAAAAGGGGGGAAGATTGTAACGTTTTAAAAATGATTAAATAAATAATTAAATGAATAAAAGTGTTTAAGTGAATTTTAGGATTTTCGGTAAAGTAAAATGTATTGTTCGTAAAACCAAACCGTGATTGTTTTTCATTATAATTTTAAAAATATCTATTTTAATTATAAAATTACTATTAAATGGTGTTTATTTAGCCACTTATAAATTTTTAGTTTAATAAAATATTTTTCCTAAATTAATTATTTTAAATATTAACATAAGCTTTATTTTTTACACTAAATTAGTGTAAATTACAAATTTAAATGGTTTTAATTTGTAAAAATGAACCATGGCATATTAGAAATTAGTTTGTATCATGCAAAATTTATTTGCAAATTTTTCCTAATTTCTAGAGCTTTCTTGAGTTGCTATAGTAAATAAATAAATAAATAAATACATGAAAAGACTTTTAATGATGTTTCTCTTCTTGAAACTTCCACACACTTTTCACACTCTCTTCTTTCTCTCACTCTCCTCACTTAGGCCGGCCACAACCCCACCATGGCTGCCCCCCCCATTTTCCACCTCTTTTTTTTATTCAAAAATGATCAAAAATACATCAAAAATTCCATTAAAATTCCACAAAATCCTATTTATTTCATACCCTTTATTCCTTACTCATTTTTACATGGATTTTGGAGATGGAAAGCATGCATTTTGGAGGCTCATTTCTAGTTTGGATTTCATATTTTGGGAGGTATAATTTCTTTCTTTAGATTTATTGTTTTAGATGTTCATTTAAGCTTAAATTAGATTTAATGAATTAGTTCTATGTTCAATTTTAAAAATTCAAGTTAGGGTTTCTAAATTCAAGTTATGATTTTTGTTAATTATTTAGGGTTATAATAGTTAGTTTAACACTTTTGGATTTGGAAAATCTTGCATGATTGTTGAATTGTAAATTTTTCATTGAAAATGGTTTAAATTAGGAAATTTTGCTAACTAGGTTTCTATAAAACCTAATTATTGGTGAAATAAATCTCAATTAATATTGGTAATACTAGATTTTGGTCTTAATAAGAGTATTAACATGTTGGTGGAAAGAAAAACCTAGTTTGATTGCTAGTTTCTATGGATAATTGATAATTGTGATAAAAATTGCTAATTTTGTAAACTAGATTTTAGAAATTTCTATATAAATGAGATTAAAAATATAATTATGGTTTTATTATATCACTATCATCATGAATTGTAGTTTAAGACATTAATTCATGCGAAATCATGTTTTGTGGTGGAATTGTGGTATTTTGCTTTAAAATGTTGAAAATTGTTAAAGGATGCAAACTAGAAATTTCAAATCAATACAAAATTGTGTAATAAAAATATAGTAATGGTTTGTATAGTCTAGTAATGCTATTTAATGAGTTTTATGACCATTGGTTTCATTTAAATGTTATGTTTTGATGAAAAACGGTAAACTGGCATTTTCGGGTTTTGCGAAATTGGACGGTTTGATAGATTTTCGGGTTTCGATGGATTTAATCATGTTTTATAGTATAAGTAATGTGTTTTAAAACTACAAGTTGTTTGATGATGTTATCTCGATCCATCGGAGTTGGTACGCCGATATCGAGCGGTATTTGGTTCTTTTGCGTGGACGGGACATAGGTTTTAACCTATGCTTGTTTCTTGTCTCGTTTGACTTTTGTATGTGATTTGGTTTACGATACTATTTATATGTTTGCGTTTAGGTACCCTTCAAGTGGACTGCGGGCGATGAAGAGGAGGATGGCGATACCGTCTTGGGCAGACATGGACCAGGTGAGTAGATGTATATCTACGGGGGGAAGTCGGGTGGATGGCGTTTAGCACCCCCGCAACATAGAATAGGAATAGTACTTATTGACATTAGGAAACCAGATGTGACCCTAGATTCTTAATGGGTAGGACCCTAGCAATGACCCTAGGCTGGACTAGACTGATTTAGGAAAAGCATACCAGAGGATGAATACCTTGGAGGAGGTTCGTAGGTTTCAGATAGAAACCCACACGCACACACTGAAACTCGACATGGTGTGTACGTATAAGTGTATATATATATAGAACTAGGTATAGGTATATATATATATATACAACACGTACATGGGATTCATTGATGTGATATGACATCTGAGATATGATGAAACAGTGTAACTGGGCTTGATGCCGTGAATCCTTGGCTATACAGTCGTATTAAGTGTTAGCGGATCATTAGAGAATGAGATAATGAACAGGTATATATAAATTATAATGGGTAGTGATGATATTGTGATACATAGGACTCTAAAATAGTACCCGGATTGTAACTTGTGATTGATCACGATTTGGGATATGTATGACTTGATTACGACATCATATATGTGTGACCTGATGTCGATATCATATAGATGTAACTTGATGACGATATGATATCAGTATGACTTAATCACAATTTGATACATATGACATGGCATTTCTGAGGATAAACTAATTAAGCATTTTACGATGGAAATGATATATGTTTGATGTATGGGATTACAGTTTAGCACCTTGATCATGAGATGTTTTGATGATGACATTATACGAATGATGAGGCACTTAGGAGATACTTGACCCGTACCCCGATATTGGGATGCCGTACGATGGATTTTACCGTACGAGGCTTAGATATGATGATTGATCCGCACTCTTGATTCGAGGAAGCCGTACTACGTACGTGACGCTATTGAGGCAGGATCGCCGACTAGTAGAGATATTGATTCAGACCTTAGGTAGCCTCTAGTTTCTTACTGACTAGTTTCTTAGGTTTAGTTCCTTAGGATGTTAGATGGACACTAGTTTAGGTTCGACTCACATAGTGGTAGTTGTACTCGTATTTCGCAGAGGAGTGGATAATGCACATCTGTATTTACACTCATACTGTAATCATCATGGTGCATGTTCTTACATATGTTGCTATAATCAGTATAAACCTTACCTGTTAGGACACCAGCACCATTACCGATGACGCGCATATTCCATGCACACTTATTTGCCGGCTCACACACATCATCATCGGTAATTGCTATGTCACGTACACTTTAGATCAGATTATCTTTTATTGATAGAATCAGTTAACAACTAAACCGATATAATATTGTGATTACTCGCTGATGTTAACATAGACATGATATTTATTACTTAGACATTCATGCATTCATATTTTCATGTTATCACGCAGTATTACGGGCATATGCCGACACTTATCATATATTTACTCATGATTTTGAGATTTGGATTTCTGTGAGATTTCTGGATTTTTGGGGAAAACCGCAAAAATATATAAAAACTTCTCTCTCTCTCCTCCTCTCTTTTTAAACAAAGTTGCGGTTTTCTCGTGATGTATGTGTCGTCCACCATGAGATTTTATGTTTTCTGTTGGATTTCGAGACACGATTCGAGGAGTGGATGAACCGTCTCGGGTACATGGTGGGCCCGGTATAGTACCCCGGGGCAAGAAGATCGAGTTGTAGACGATGAGCCTGGCAGGGGAAGGCTACCTACCGGTGATGTCTGGCGCGGCGGATATCCGGAGGATACCGACCGTTGTCGTGAGATTTGATTATGGGCCGATCCGGACTGACGGAGCCCGAGGTATTGAGACTATGAGACTTGAGATTTACATGTTTGTGTCGATGCTTGACACGGATTTTCATGGATTTCATTGTTGAGATTTCAGATTCTTATACACATTTTACTATGATAACAGCCAAAGATTTCTTATACAGATATACCTGGATTTCAGGATTGCTTATTTTACATTCATGGTGCATGCATATCCATTCATATAACATAGTACTATATGAGGCACTGACACGAGCACGGAGTATCTGCACTTACACGTAGTATTACCCTGCTATTACTAGAGGATTGAGATTTAGTAGTGTATTATTATGACCTAGGATAGCGTCGTGCATTCGATTTCTTTTTGTAGATGTCTTCTACTCACGAGTTGGCAACTCACCCCCGTTGTGCCAAATTTTATTACAGGTTCGATGTACAGGTTTCCCGGGCAATTTGCTGGCACATCTTTTATTTCAGGGTGATTTGCACGGTAGGTTGGTTCACTTGTATCTGAACCACCATTGTATTTTATTCATTCATTTGTATCTAGTAAGCTCCATCAACCATACTTGTATTAATTGATAAGTTTATTGGACCGGTCTTTTATTTCGACCTTAGAGTCGCGCATGTATTATTCTGATCTGGTGGCTTTGTTTTCTTTTTGAGTTTTGAGCCTCGCCCCTTGGCGTTGTATATTATTGTGCTTGTTGTGGTTGTTTCCGCCTATTGGCGTTGAGCTAGCTCCCGTTTGGGGATGCTTTTTATTGTTTATGTATATTATACTTGTTGTACCCGTTTGGGGGCCAGTTTTTACAGAGGAGACTCTGCCGAAATTTTTGGTAAAATTTGCTGATGTTTTTAGACTTGTTTTCTTTTTCTTCTTCTTCTTCTTTTATGGTTTAGATTTCTGGGCTTCGGCTTACTTAGGTTACGTGGCGCCTCTAGACGCTTCGTAATCTAAGTGCCGGTCACGTTCCGTACTTTCGGGTCGTGACATCTAGGGTTTATCGGCACCCCTAAAATTTGAAATTGGTATGGTTGATGCCTTGTGAGACCTCATTAGTGTGCCTAGGAACCCTATAGTGGTATCAGAGCCTAGCTAGAGCCTTAGGCGAAGTCTAGACGATGTTTGAAACCCGATCGAACCCGAAACCCTAAGTTTTACATTCTCTCTGGACTTTTTCCAAAAACTGGGTTTTTTCCATATTAAAAATGCTTAAAAAATTCAGCAGGGAATTATAAGAATTACGGTGCAAAATTTGACTCATGAACAGTATAAAGAGCGGCGGAACCGCGGCAGAAGCATGACTTTTGCGGCGGTTCCGCGGCCAAAGGATGACATCATCATCCCCTGTTTGCACAGTAACTCCTATTTTATTATGCTGGATTTTCTGGGAATTTTTAATATTTATTCAAGAGTTGAATTTTCTGAGATTGTTTTGGGGATTCGGTGTTTCGATCGGAGTATCAGATTTTGTCTATGTGGCTTTCCGGATAAATTTCAGAATATGTTAAAAAGTTCGACCGGATATAAATACCCAATTTTTTCCCTGTCGGGAAATTTCCAAGTGTTGGATTTTTCCGTAGTTTAACGACGTTCTAAGTAGTGCAAGTAACGCGATGGACCCTCTCGAAGACAACAAACCTTAACTCGATTATGTGACCGTCTTGAACTGCCCTTTGAACCTTCGGGTTTGGGGCAGTACGACGTGCAACATGTGAGGCGTTGGCTTGACCCTTCTACGGCTGGACCGTTGGTACTGAGGCACGAACTGAATGTTGTTAGACTTATTTCATGTGTTGATCTATATCGGGAAAACTTGGGTGTTCGACTGTTTGATCGAAAAGTTTAACATTTTCTATTTATCCGGAATGGGATACAATAATTGGAATTCACAAGAAGTTATTAGATAACTAATATGATTGTTATAAACACAGCACTTTAGTCTCACTTGATCGGTTGCCACGGAATTTTGATGTGATCAAAACTCCGTCGCAATCACGTAGCGTATGCGGATACTCGCCGGGTAAACTTAATAGACAGCCTCACTCCATAGCCCCGACCAAGTGACTGTAGGAGAACCCCGTCGCCGAAAGCATCCGTCCGGGTGCTCGCGGTAGCGGTGTTCCGCCTTGGTGCACTTCGTCGACGGTATCGGGGGTGCGGCTGTCTACCGAAGTTTGCGACGAGCATTCGATCAAATTGTCGGGAATCCTGTTGAATTGCCCAACTTGGTATTGAAAAGTGTTTTCGATTTTGAGACTAAAATGCGGGGTTTATAATTGTTAGGCATGCGATGTCTAAGGAATTCATTTGATTAGGCATGCGATGTCTATGCAGGTTGCGGATTCCAACTGTTGTAGTTTTACACTTTCTTTTCTGTGACCGTAAGTGTAATATGTGATATCGCCGGTTTCGTTGCTATATGTCAACGACAATTGGAATGGACATATTTACTTACGTTGATGACATGTGATGTTATGTGTTGCTGGATATGTTATATTGGATCGTCGTGTTTGAATAGCCGGGAGGTTTTATGTGAGATGAGTGTTTTTCATTTTCATTCATGTAAAAACTTGTATGTAATATTCTTTTATTGGGGCACTTCCAGGTTGCGGAAGATGTCACCTTTTGTATATTATTTACTTTTCCGCACTAGGATAGACCCAAGGAGGGGAGCACAAGTAACCGGGTTCTGGAGTCCAGTAGGAGACCAACTCGAGGAGTCGAGTCCGGATCTCCTAACTCTAGAATTGGTAGGGTTGCTTGTAGCTCTCGTAGGGGTCTAGGGGTGTGGGTTTAGCTATTCATCGTGACCGTGGAATCCGTGTTTTATACTGGCTCGTATTGAAAACACGGACGTCCTAGTATATCCAATATTTCATATGTTACTTCTGCTGCGATATCTGTGATGTGATCATGTGATATGTTCTGTGATGGATACAGTATATAGTATATATGATATATTATATAGGCGTTACTTATGTTTTACACCCGCGCTAGCCCTGCCCCGCTCTGCCGTTAGTTACCTAACCTAACGGTGCACGAGGGGACATCGAGGCGAATGCGGATGGCATAAGTGTACGTCGTATTTATCTGTGATGTTTAGGTATTTAAATGATGGGACTTCATTAATGTGATTAATGAAATAAAAGAAACCTAAAGATGTTGTAGAATCGAATTTCAAAAATAAAACTGGTAGCTACAGTTCTTGCTTTGCACAGCGGTATATATGATATATCCAGCACCTTATTCGATGAGGAAAGGACCGAGATCCCTTCACCGGGAGTGACTCCTTTAGCAATAACTGGCAGATGCTACACACTCGGTTTGTCTTTTGATTGCTTTTAAGAGTTTTTGCTTTGCACAGTGATATATATGATATATCCCGCACCTCATTCGATGAGGAAAGGACCGACGATCCTTTCACCGGGAGTGACTCCTTTAGAAAAACTAGAAAAGCCTCAAAAACACTCCATTTCAAAATTCATTCGATCCTACAACGATATCAAGTTCATTACGCAATAGGTTTTCAGAAAAACCTGTCGTAGCCCTCCGTCATTTCAGATAAGTACTAGTTAGTTTTCGTGCTGCGGTAGTTTGGCATTCATCAAGGCGTAGTGTACGGTAGCTAACTAGTATTAATCTACTTATGCATATGATGCAGATTGGATTAGGGTATTCGTACGGCGTTGTTTGGCATTCGTCAAGGGCCGTGCGGGTGGGTTTAATTCGATCAAGAAATGTACGGGTTGAACTTGACTAGTGGACTATGGGTTGTTTGGCATTCGTCAAGGTCATAGAACACTAGGGGTAAAATATTATCGGGAATTTCAAGTGTTGAGATTTGCAATGCGATTGCATACCTTCTATGAGATAGTTGGATCCCGATACCCGCTGTGAGTAAGAGTTACTCCTGGGAGAGTTTTATACATTACAATTTGCCGATCAAGTAGGTGTCTAGAAAGGTGTCAACGGGGTTACGCCTCTGGGAAAACGAGGTTTACATTAATTAGGTTCGTGCGAAAGCACGGGGGACCTCCCTCAAAGTACCGACACTGGCCTGGCTGAAAGATTGGCGAACTTGTAGTGTGTAATCAATCCCGGCTAGTCTTTCCTTTTAGGGTTTGAAGGAAGATTTGATAAAAAGCAGTGGGAGCCATCCTGATTAGATAAAATAATAACCAATCTATTCTTGCAAGAGCGCACGCTGAGTGTTTTCTTCTCTCTCTCTCCTGGTAGCGACCATATCACGCCTTAATCAAGATAATAAAACGGATATTTGACCGAACCCGCTTGTTATACTGAGCTGGGGAACGTTGGTCCCGCTCCAACTTATAATTGTTATAAGACAGAGCAGGAAATTGGGGACTACCAGAATTCCCGTGCCACCCAAACGAAGAGAGTGCATGCTGATGCATCATCTTCGGGTGTGTTCATTATACAGAACTGTTTCTCAGTATCCTCCGCATCCTGGGTATATGATACCGGATCTGGATCCCAGATATGTAATCTGTTACATAGGGCTACAAAAGGGTAGAAAAACTGAGAACGGGTGATAAGTTTCATGAGACAGAAAACGGGGCAAGTGTTGCAGCCAAGTCTGTTGGTCACTGTCACCCTGTATTACCAGTATATTGATTCTGAATGAATGTTATTAGATACCGAACCTGATATACAAAATCATATCAGTCTCTTTATTAGTAAAGAAATGATAAATTTTTGTATTGTTGGATAATGTTTTGAACATTTCCTATATCAAAAGTTGATCGGTTCAGGCACGTTATCTAAAAGCATTGATGTTCTAAATCAAACTACAGTTCTTAGTATATGGATCACACACAAGAGGAAGAGTTCAGAAATGAACGGATCCTTCTTGAGGCATTGTAGACTAGATCATATCAATGTGACCCGACTAGCTGAAGTTACATATAGATGCATATTTAAATCAGTTTGAATTTACATCTTATGAAACTTGCGAGTCATGTCACAGAGATAAGATGACCATAGCTCTGTTTATTGGAAACAGAGAAAGAGTTGGTGAACTCTTGGGATGATACATGTTGATGTATAAAGGTCCCCTGTCTACACATGCCAAGACTGGTTCTTTATACTTCATTACATTCTCTGATAATCTCTCAAGATTCAGACATATGTTCCTGTTGAAACACAAGTCCGAACCTTTTGAGATATTCACGGAATATAAGTTAGAAGTAGAGAACTAAAATACGGGTATAAGTATTATGTCCTATTATGAGATCGAGGAGGAGAATACTTGAGCACGGAATTCCTGGACTATTCTAAAGGAGAATGAGATTCTCTCTCAGCATTACTCCTCCGTATACACCATAGCACGATGGTATATCGGGGCGGAGCAATAGCACCCTATATGATATGGTGTGCTCTATGATGTGTACTACTGAGTTTCCTATTTTCTTTTGGGTGTTATGCACTTGAGAAGCTGCATACCTATTGAATAGGGTTCAAATCAAATCAGTTGCCTACCACTTCATATGTGATATGGAAAGGGAAGAGCCCATATCTTAAGTTAGTTAAGATTTGGGGTTGTCCGGGCTATGTTTAAAAGCAAAATCCGGACAAGCTCGAGGCAAGATCTGTTATGTAGAACTGGAAATGTTCCAGCTATACAAACTGCAGTTGATGATTTGAAAGAACCAAACGATTCAGTAGATTCCAACGAACCTCGGCCTCTCCGCCGATCTAGTAGGGTTCCTCACCCACCTGAGAGATATTTCGATTTCTCTATGACGGTAGGAGCGAGGATTGCATCATAAGATGATGACCCAACTAGTTTCGGGCTGGCCATCAGGAGTGGGACCCTATAAGAATGGCTGGATGCTTTGTGAACTGAGATGGAATCCTCATACACCAACAAAGTATGGACTTTGGTTGCTATATCTGAAGGGTTAAATCCCCATCAGGAGCAAGTATATCTTGAGAAGATTACTTGGTGTAGATGGAAAAGTTGAGACTTTCAAAGCTAGACTTGTTAAAGCTTTTCATCATCGACCAGGCGTTGATAATGATGAAACCTTTTCAAGTGACTATGCTTAAGTCCATCCAGATCCTACATGCCACGGCTACAGACCATGACTACGATATCTGGTGGTAGGGTGTCATGACTGCTTTTCTAAATGATGTTTTAGAAAAGAACGTCTATAAGTACACAGCCAGAGGGCTTCGTAGATAGTGGGAGCAGCGGAAACGTGTACAAGATGCTTTATAGGATAAAGCAGGTATCGCGGAGTTGGAACAACTGTTTTGATGGATTAGTCAAAGAGTTTGACATCATCAAAATGGTAGATGAACCTTGTATATACAAAAAGGTAGTAGGGAGTATGGTGGTGATCCTCGTAGAGTACGTGGATGACATATTCTTGATAAGAAAGGAGTTTCGTATGCTACGCTCGGTCAATCTCCGCTTATCACAATGATTCTCCATATAGGATCAAAGTGATACCTCCTAAATCCTGGGTTTTGGATCTATGAGATAGATCTAAATGGATGTTAGGATTCTCACTAGTTGTAGTGAGACGGTATCAATCGACCCTGGGAAGAATCACTGGAATGGTTCCAGGGTGATAAAGACGACTGAATGTCAGTCACAGGCATTGTCTTTACCCTCAGTGGAGGGACGGTATGTTGGAAAAGTTCCAAGCTAGATACCGTGGCATACTAGACGATAAAGGCTGGATACATCGCTACTTAAGATGCTACCAAAGAGGCTGTTTGGGTGCATATTGGTTCATGAGATGAACTACGTTCCTACCATTGTGAGACAATGGAGTTGTGGCTTATGCCAAGGAACGCCGGTCCCATCAGTGATCCAGACATATTCTAAGACAGTGTCACCTGATCATGGAGATGGTTGATCTCCACGGTGATCAAGGTTAGGAGAGTAGACTCAGAGGACAACACGGCGGATCCACTCACAAAGGCCTTTTCCCAGAGAGAGACTTTTATGGGATGGTTGAGTATGAGATACTGCAACCACTGCTATCAGAAGGCCCTAGTGCAAGTGGGTTAGTTATATGTATGCCCTAGAGGCCATTACTATACATAGGATGTATATTGTAGTGGATGCTGGGACATATATAGGGAGGACTTTCTTGCTCGACATGATAGTACGCTATCTGGTTACTCTTTACCTTAACGTGTATACTGTTTGTCTCTCAGTTACATGTTGGTAAAGCCCTTAGGATGTGTACTTGACTACCTGGACTATGATGCGGATCATACTAGTGGGGACATGGTAGTCTATAAGTACATCCTTCAAAGTCCCTAGTCGTGGGTGTATCGAGACGGGGCATCGATATACCAGAGTAGACTAGCGTATACCTTCTCGACCCATACAAATGGGCGATGGATGATCCCATATCCATCGGTGTTTGACATCAGAGATGATATACGGGTGCTCAGTAGAGACTGGGTACACTGGACGGACTCGCCGAGAACTCCCAGATGGTATTATACCTCATGTCAGATGGCAGTTCTCTGGTGACACTGGTACAGGTTAGTCTGTAGACCCGAGATCGTCATAGAGTCTTGTGTGGTTCCCACTGTGCTTTGATTTCCATCTTACCACGTCCAAGAGGGCATCCAAAACGGTGGTTTTTGGGTACAGTCCTGAATCACATGGAGGCAATGAGCGATAGGAGGGGATTCGTCTCTCCCGGTATAGGGGGTTGATGTTGCGCTGTGTTCGATTGGCTATAACAGGAAATCCCTGGCCAGGGTTGCTGAGATTTACTGGTAAGTGTTACCAGTAGTTTCTCGAATTGTTGTAGACCTCATATCGACACGACTTATCGAGCTATTGGGGTCTGACGTTAACCACCCCTAGGCGAGATATGCGACATATCAGACGGTCAGACCGGACTGTACGGTAAGTGTTACTGGTTGGATTCACAGGAGTGTGAGCGGGCTTGCTCGTCGATCTTTTGATCGCTTAATACCCGGGTGGCCGTTACGTTTAGCAGACCGCTTGCGGCTTGCGGGTGTTTGATATGATCATCATCTGCTGCCGGCGTATTGACGAGTCTTTAGAGTCCTACATAGAGGTTTCCTGGCTCAAGCGAAACGAAATAGGAGCACATATGAGATATGTGCGGGACCGAGAATAATGCGTGTATGTGATACCGTATTCTATTCTCGCGATGAATGTATCGATTGGTTGTATGCGATATAACCTAGTTATCGAATCGAAGATTGATTCGATAAGCCGATGCATAGGATACTAGTCGGTTATATGCGATATGATCGGATCGTTAAATCAAGTGTTGATTTAATGATTTAATGTATAATTATATATTTGATATATTACTTTGCATTAACTAGTAGCGGTTCACTTTAAATGGATATTCTCACTCGGATGTGCACATTGTATATGTGATATACTTTTGTGCACTTGATTGTATCATGTTTGCTAGGGTTTTTTGTGTAAAGATCAAACCATGGTTGCATGATAATGGTTAGGGTTTTGTTTTATTCACTTATTTATTTATCTATTGTTTTTGGAAAATGAAAAGCATAAAGAGAAAATGGTGGCTAACTTTGTTGTATATTGAAGCTTCATGAAGCTTTGACTATGTGACTATTTTGTCTCATGCTTAACCCTAACCATTCACACTAACCCTAGTTTAGTCTCTACACTTGACCATGGTTGGATTATGATAAGTATTCATTTTATTTTCTTTTTGAAAAACAACTTATCATAACTTCATCATCTTCTTCTTCTTCTTCTTCACATGAAGAAGCTTGCCTCCATCAATGGCAACTTGATGAAAAGAGTGAGAAATCCAATTCTAAAGTGAACCCACTTCATATTTCTTCATCCTCTACCTCTTGCCAAGTAGTATAGGGTGTTCTCTTCACAAGTTTCATGACTTGGTGAAGTGGGAGCTTGAACTTGTGATGCCTCGACGTAGATCATCTTCGGCACGAAGCCGACGACCTTGCCCGCTTATTTCTCTGATGAAGCCGACGCTAGAGCCCGGGTTTCCATTTGGACAGCGAGGAGACTTCATTGCGGAGCTATGGAGGTGGAGGACCGGATCTACAAAGGTTGTATTTCCGTTCTGTTAGTAATAGTTTACTAGTTGCATCTTTCCCCTAGACATCTAGTTAACGATCCGTAGTCTAGGGTTTCTCGGCACCCCTAAAATTTGAAATTGGCATGGTTGATGCCTTGTGAGACCTCATTAGTGTGCCTAGGAACCCTACAGAAAATTGACGACCTAACAAACGTTATGATGCAGCTTACGGCTCAAATTGCTCGAGCGCCTCCCTATCAAGCACAAGTCGCTACTCAGAGCCGGATGATGACAATCTGAAGCGGCCGATGCCTGGCCCTTTGGGTCCCAGATTGGTCGAGCCGCACGAAAGTCGGACACATTCCGCTTCCGGAGACGCCTTGGCCCTAGATAACACTTTCCCGCTAACATAAGATCGGATAATGGATTTGGTCACCCGCAAAGTTAAAACATTGGTGGCCGAAGCAGAAGCTCAGAAAGAAATTGGCAGTAGCGGGCGTCCATATCCCGTACAGTACGAACTAGTCGAGTTCCCAAGCGGCTACGTCATTTCTAAGTTCGGAAGATTTGACGAGACAGGAAATGCAAATCAGCACGTCGCCCACTTTAAGGCATCATGCGGAAATACAGGGGGCAATGCTGCGCTCCTTCTTCGTTTGTTTGTCAACAGCCTGACCGGTGTCTCTTTCGACTGGTACACGAGTATACCAGACGGGTCCGTCATTACCTTTGTCCAAATGGAGTCTCTGTTTCGGCAAAGGCTCATGAGTGTCAGTGACAAAATCTCCATTGCTGACCTTGTGAGGACCAAGCCGGGGAAGAATGAAAGAAACACCGAATTTATCGCCCGATGGCGTAATCTCACGGTCAAGTGTGAACCGCCGCTGGACCAAGACCAGTCTGTCAGCCGCCTCATTTGGAACATCAGCAATTGGGTGGTCCCATTCTTGTGTACAACATGCCTCAAAACATTTCAGGAACTAAGCAGGAAAGTCCAAATGCTGGAACGCTCGAAGCAAGAGTCCCCCCTGGACTCTCAGAAAGACGAGACTTGGAAAAGAAATAGGGATGACAACCGTAGAAGCGGGAATTCTAGCAATACCAATGTCCTCAATGCGTCTGACAGTGAAGAAAAGCGAAGAGCAGGCAAATCCAAAACCAACGGGTCTCGAAAGCCAGTGCCGAGGGAGAAGGGCCTTCCCTAGAGGAGAAAAAGAACAAGGTTTACTCTTTCATGTGGGACAAGGTCCGAAAGATATTCAAAGATGCCCTGAACAATGGTCTACAATTTCCGGAGTCGAAAAGACCTCATGAAGTAAAAATTACCGACAATCCTCTATATTGCCCGTAACACCGAGTAGTGATTCATGCAATCGAGGATTGCTATATCTTCAAAGATTGGGTCGAGAAGCATTACAAGACTGGAGATATCGAGCTGTCCAAGAGTGTGTTAGTGAGCAATCAAGTTGCAACCACCAACTTTATATAGATAGAAGCTGAAACCTTCTGGGAGCAGGCAGCTGAACCCGCTGCCCTGGGAAATGAAACTATCTCACCGCACTCTCCGTGGAGTACGGGCATATCTAATAAGACGAAGAAGATGCTAAAGCTACTTCGGAAAAAGCCCAGAACGGAATGGGAATGGCGGAAGAAGCATACCATTCCAGATGCCAATTCGACTCCATCGGGTTGAAAATCTAAAAAGCTCAAGCAGAGGAAAACTGCAGCTCGATGCAAAAAGGAGTCTGCAGGGAGATGGACCATTCAAAAACATATCGATTCCCTCGAAGACTATGAACAGAAAGAAAGAACTCTGATTCAATTGAAAGAGTTCCTCCCTGTACGAGCGGCTGAAATTCTGGAGGAGTTAGAAGAAGACTCCAATGAAGAGATCCCAGTAGTGACCTGCTACGCCATCTACCATGTTAGCGACTCTGAGGAAGATCGCTGTTTTCCGGAAGAGGATGAGGAGCTTGCCATAAAGGCCAACCAAATCCAGCTCAGAAGCGACAGGGCTCTGCCGCCAAATCAGGGCAACGCCCCAAAAGGGAAGGAAAAACATGTGCCTAATGAGGAAGATGGCAGAGAACCGGCTAATGAAACTCGAGTCCTTCCTCAGTTGACTACAATGTCTTGGCTCACCTCCGGAAGCTTCCGTCTCACCTGAGCATCTACGATGCCTTGGTCCTATCTAAGGAGCTTAGAGATGTTCTCATTCATGCTCTACAAAACCCGGAGCCGTATCAGGCTTGCCTTTTGGAAATTAATATGAAAGAAGCCCAATACACTCTACATACCACCACGGTCATATTTAAGGACGAAGATCTGCTACTGGGAACAACTGAGCATAACCGGCCACTTTACGTGACCGGGTACAGCGACGGAGATCGGATTAATCGCATATTGATTGATCCGGGGTCCTCAGTGAACATCATGAACTTGCGGACTCTGAAGAGTTTGTCAGTGGACGTCCGAAACCTGTCAAGGGAAAGGATTGTCATTCAAGGCTTCAACCAAAACTACCATGCAAGTCCTGAGGTCTATAGCTCAGCCAATCAAATTTGGGGATCAGCAAACCGAAGCTAAGATATAAGTGATCGACGCTGACATGTCTTATAAAATTCTCTTCGGAAGGCCGTGGCTCCACAATTACGGTATCGTTCCGTCAAATCTCCATCAATGCATGAAGTATACTAAAAATGGCGAAGAAAGACGCATTGACGGAGACATCCAGCCGTTCGGTGTGCATGAAGTCCGATATGAAGATTCTCGGTAGTTTGTGAGCCTCCAAAGTGCTGAGCCACAGCTGACCAAAAAAAGAACAGCCCCGAAACTCAAAAGCAAGTCTGAGCCGGCTGTCACTTTCAAAAGAAGAATCCTCCATGTGTGTCTGCGTTTCGGAAGTGACACTGATGAGTCCGACGCTAGAAGTCCGTCCTTCCGTAAAACTCGCCATCATTTCGGTAGCGATACAGACGAATCTGATACTGAAAGCCTATCCGACAGCAAAATCCGCCCTCATTTTGGCAGTGACACTGAAGAATCAGAAGAAGATGATCTGTCTTACAACGGCTGTGCGAATCGGGCTATCATGCAAACAACGAAGCAACGAGAGACCTTCGAAGTTACAGAAGTGTCCATAGCCGTCACAAGGATGCCGGAGCAGATGTGCAAAGAGCTCGATACATTGTCGGTCTCTACCGTGGACCAACTAAAAACATTCTACGTTCCTGGAAGAAAAAATGGACAGAAGTGCATCCTGTTTTATGGGTCAAATCCCGTTGTGCACCTGGAAGATTTTTTTGTCGCGTGCCTTCCATATAAGAGAGGCATAAGTGTCGTCCTCAATCCCAGATACTATGCGCCCGAGATGCGGGAATACTTAAAAAAATGCGGGTGTCCGCTATATCAAACAGACTCCGAAGCGAAGTTTTACGAAGGGCTAAGGCATCCTCCTCAGGTCCGAGTACTCATCGATGGATGAATTCCAGATAGACGGTGCATAGGTTTCATTTAGCCCGATTCTAAGGCTTGCTACATGATCTATATTGGGAAAGCCAGCGAAGAGTCAAATGATGAAGACGAGATAGCCGAGCTAGGAGAAGCTCCTCAAGAGCTCGAAGATGGCGGACAAGGAACCTTCGATGAGCTAACCGGGATCGATTTGGGAACGCCTGATAATCCAAGGACGACCTACATCAGCTCACACTTGTCAGAGAAAATGAAAGAGCAGATAATTGCTCTGTTGCATGAGTTCACCGACTGCTTCACGTGGACTTACAATGAAATGCCCGGACTTTCCCCTGAAGTGGCCGTGCATAAGCTGGCTCTATCTCCTGATGCTAAGCCAGTCAAACAAGCTCCTGGATGAATGAGAAGGGAACTGGAAGAAAAGGTCATCAAGGAAACTAAGAAACTTATCGATGCTGGATTCATCAGAGAAGAGAAATATGCGTACTGGATCGCATGCATTGTCCCAGTGAAGAAGAAAAATGGGCAGATCCGAGTTTGTGTCGATTTCAGGGACCTCAACAAGGCATGCCCTAAAGACGACTTCCCGCTACCGGTCATAGAAATGATTGTCGATGACACCTCAAATTACGAGCTGTTCACCTTCATGGATGGCTCGTCTGGATATAATCAGATCAAGATGTTTCCTAAGTATGAGAAACACACAGCATTTCGAACCCCGATCGGAATATATTGCTACAAGGTGATGCTGTTCGGACTGAAGAACGTAGGTGCTACATACCAAAGAGAAATGACCAATATCATTGATGACCCAATTCATAAAGTCGTCGAATGTTATGATGATGATCTGGTCTTCAAGACTAAAGCCAAGGCCGATCACATCCAAGATCTTAGGATCGTTCTCACCAGACTTAAGGAGTACGATCTGAAAATGAATCCTCTGAAGTGCGCTTTTACCGTGTCATCGGGAAAATTCCTGGGCTTCATAGTTCGACATCGAGGGATTGAAGTTGACCCATCCAAGATAAAGGCCATCATGGAGATGCCCCCTCCGAAGAGTCTGACGCAGCTAAGATCTATTCAAGGCAAGCTTGTTATATATGAAGGATTATCTCAAATTTATCAGGGAGATGTAGGCCCTTCTCAAAGCTTATGAAGAAAGGTGCTCCTTTTGTCTGGGATGCCGAATGTCAAGAAGCGTTTGAAAGCATCAAACAGTACTTATTGCACCCTCCAGTGATGGACGCTCCCATTCCAAATAAACTGCTGATTCTCTACACTGCCACACTAGATGAGTCACTCGGTGCGCTCCATGCCCATAACAACGAGGAGGGAAAATAGAATACCCTTTACTACCTCATTCTAACTTTAGTCAGGGCGGAACACAACTATTCCCCGATTGAAAAGCAATGCCTGGCTCTGATGTTCGCTGTGAAGAAGCTGAGGCTGTTAGTTATATGTATGCCCTAGAGGCCATTACTATACATAGGATGTATATTGTAGTGGATGCTGGTATATATATAGTGAAGACTTTCTTGCTCGACACGATAGTATGCTATCTGGTTGATCTTTACCTTAACGTGTATACTGTTTGTCTCTCTATTACATGTTGGTAAAGCCCTTAGGATGTGTACGCGACTACCTGGACTATGATGCGGATCATACTAGTGGGGACATGGTAGTCTATAAGTACATCCTTCAAAGTCCCTAGTCGTGGGTGTATCGAGACGGGGCATCGATATACCAGAGTAGACTAGCGTATACCTTCTCGACCCATACAGATGGGCGATGGATGATCCCATATCCATCGGTGTTTGACATCAGAGATGATATACGGGTGCTCAGTAGAGACTGGGTACACTGGACGGACTCGCCGAGAACTCCCAGATGGTATTATACCTCTCGTCAGATGGCAGTTCTCTGGTGACACTGGTACAGGTTAGTCAGTAGACCCGAGATCGTCATAGAGTCTTGTGTGGTTCCCATTTTGCTTTGATTTCCATCTTACCACGTCCAAGAGGGCGTGCAAAACGGTGGTTTTTGGGTACAGTCCCGAATCACATGGCGGCAATGAGCGATAGGAGGGGATTCGTCTCTCCCGGTATAGGGGGTTGATGTTGCGCTGTGTTCGATTGGCTATAACAGGAAATCCCTGGCCAGGGTTGCTGAGATTTACTGGTAAGTGTTACCAGTAGTTTCTCGAATTGTTATAGACCTCATATCGACACGACTTATCGAGCTATTGGGGTCTGACGTTTACCACCCCTAGGCGAGATATGCGACATATCAGACGATCAGACCGGACTGTACGGTAGTGTTACTGGTTAGATTCACAGGAGTGTGAGCGGGCTTGCTCGTCGATCTTCTGATCGCTCAATACCCGGGTGGCCGTTACGTTTAGCAGACCGCTTGCGGCTTGTGTGTGTTTGATATGATCATCATCTGCTGCCGGCGTATTGACGAGTCTTTAGAGTCCTACACAGAGGTTTCCTGGCTCAAGCGAAACGAAATAGGAGCGCATATGAGATATGTGCGGGACCAAGAATAATACGTGTATGTGATACCGTATTCCATTCTCGCGATGAATGTGTCGAATGGTTGTATGCGATATAACCTAGTTATCGAATCAAGGATTGATTCGATAAGCCGATACATTGGATACTAGTCGGTTATATGCGATATGACCGGATCATTGAATCAATTGTTGATTTAATGATTTAATGCATAATTATATATTTGATATATTACTTTGCATTAACTAGTATTGGTTCACTTTAAATGGATTTTCTCGCTCGGATGTGCGCATTATATATGTGATATGATTTTTGTGCACATGCTTGTATCATGTTTGATGATACATGCTAACTTGATTAGGTGTATGATTAAACCATGGTTAGTTAATGGTTAGGGTTTCATTTGATTTAATTATGCCTTTATTTATTTTGTTTTGACAAAAAGAAAAAGGGGAATGAAAACAAAAGGGTTGCTTTCAAAGATGAAGCTTGTTGAAGCTTCATGAAGGTTTGACCAAAGTGACCATTTTGTCTTCGTCTCTAAACCTAACCATTCACTAACCCTAGTTCATTCTCTACACCTAACCATGGTTTGCTTATGATAAGAATTGATTTTCTTTTCTATTTTAATTCTTCTTATCATAACAATTATCATCATCTTCTTCTTCTTCTTGAAGATGAAAGCTTACTTCATCAATGGTGATTTGAGCATAAGTGTGAGAAATCCAAATCTAAAGTGAACCCACTTCCTATTTCTTCATCCTCTACCTCTTGCCAAGTAGTAAAGTGTGTTTCCTTCACAAGTTTTCATGGCTTGGTGAAGGTGGAGCTTGATCTAGCGATGCCTCGACGTAGATCATCTTCGGCACGTCGTCGATCACCTAGCCCGCTCTTTCTCCGATGAAGCCGACGCTAGAGCCCGGACTTTGATTTGGACAGCGGAGAGGACTTCATCACGGAGCCGTGGAGGTGGAGGACCGGAACTACAAAGGTTGTATTTCCGTTTACTTGTAGTTAAGTGTTAACTAGTTTCTTTTTCGCCTAGAATTCTAGCCAACGATCCGTAGTCTAGGGTTTCTCGGCACCGTAATTTTTGAAATTTGCATGGTTGATGCCTTGTGAGACCTCCTTTGGGTGCCTAGGAACCCTACAGTGGTATCAGAGCCTAGCTAGAGCCTTAGGCGAAGTCTAGACGCAATTTGAAGTCCGAACGAACCCGAAACCCAATTCCGATCATGCTCTCTGTACTTTTTTGAAAACAGCGAGTTTTTCTATATTAAAAATATGCAGAGAAACATGCAGGAAGATCTAAGAGTTACTGTGAAATCGTATGCCATAATTCGATTATTGCGCCGCTGTTCCGCGGCACGAGCATGGCTCGTGCGGCGGTTCCGCGGCCGTACTGCCTCATTATACATAGAAATTTACACAGTAATTCTTGGTTTGATATGCTGGATTTTCTGGGAATTTTTAATTTTTATTATAGAGTTGAATTTTCTGGGATTGATTTGGGGATTCGGTGTTTCGATCGGAGTATCATATTTTGTCTATGTGGCTTTCCAGATAATTTTTAGAATATGTTAAAAAGTTCGACCGAATATAAATACCCAATTTTTCCCCTGTCGGGAAATTTCCAAGTGTTGGATTTTTCCGTAGTTTAACGACGTTCTAAGTAGTGCAAGTAACTCGATGGACCCTCTAGATGACAACAAACCTTAACTCGATTATGTGACCGTCTTGAACTGCCCTTTGAACCTTCGGGTTTGGGGCAGTACGGCGTGCCACATGTGAGGCGTTGGCTTGACCCTTCTACGGCTGGACCGTTGGTACTGAGGCACGAACGGAATGTTGTTAGACTTATTTCATGTGTTGAGCTGTATCGGGAAAACTTGGGTGTTCGATTGTTCGATCGAAAAGTTTAACATTTTCTGTTTATCTGGAATGGGATACAATAATTGGAATTCACAATAGTTATGTGATAACTGAATGAATGTTATAAACATAGCAGTTTAGTCTCACTTGATCGGTTGCCACGGAATTTTGATGTGATCAAAAGTCCGTCGCAATCACGTAGCGTACGCGGATACTCGCCGGGTAAACTTAGTAGACAGCCTCGCCCCATAGCCCCGACCAAGTGACTGTAGGAGAACCCCGTCGCCGAAAGCATCCCTTCGGGTGCTCGCGGTAGCGGTGTTCCGCCTTGGTGCACTTCGTCGACGGTATCAGGGGTGCGGCCGCCTACTGAAGTTTGCGACGAGCATTCGATCAGGATGTCGGGAATCCTGTTGAATTGCCCGACTTGATATTGAAAAGAGTTTTCGATTTTGAGACTAGTTTATAATTGTTAGGCATGCGATGTCTAAGTAATTCATTTGGTCAGGCATGCGATGTCTGAGGTGGTTGCGGATTCCAACTGTTGTAGTTTTACACTTTCTTTTCTGTGACCGTAAGTGTAATATGTGATATCGCCGGTTTCGTTGCTATATGTCAACGACAATTGGGATGCGCATATTTACTTACGTTGATGACATGTGATGTTATGTGTTGCTGGATATGTTATATTGGATCGTCGTGTTCGAATAGCCGGGGTTTTTTATGTGAGATGAGTGTTTTTCATTTTCATTCATGTAAAAACTTGTATGTAATATTCTTTTATTGGGGCACTTCCAGGTTGCGGAAGATGTCACCGTTTGTATATTATTTACTTTACTGCACTAGGATAGACCCAAGGAGGAGAGCACAAGTAACCGGGTTCTGGAGTCCAGTGGGAGACCAACTCGAGGAGTCGAGTCCTGGTCTCCTAACTCTAGAATTGGTAGGGTTGCTTGCCGCTCTCGTAGGGGTCTAGGGGTGTGGGTTTGGCTATTCATCACGACCGTGGAATCCGTGTTTTATACTGGCTCGTATTGAAAACACGGACGTCCTAGTATATCCAATATTTCATATAATTCTTCTGCTGCGATATCTGTGATGTGATCATGTGATGTTCTGTGATAGATACAGTATATAGTATATATGATATATTATATAGACGTTACTTATGTTTTACACCCGCGCTAGTCCTGCCCCGCTCTGCCGTTAGTTACCTAACCTAACGGTGCACGAGGGGACATCGAGGCGAATGCGGATGGCATAAGTGTACGTCGTATTTATCTGTGATGTTTAGGTATTTAAATGATGGGACTTCATTAATGTGATTAATGAAAGTAAAAGAAACCTAAAGATGTTGTAGAATCGAATTTCAAAAATAAAACAGGTAGCTACAGTTCTTGCTTTGCACAGCGGTATATATGATATATCCTGCACCTTATTCGATGAGGAAAGGACCGTGATCCCTTCACCGGGAGTGACTCCTTTAGCAATAACTGGCAGATGCTACACACTCAGTTTGTCTTTTAATTGCTTTTAAGAGTTTTTTCTTTGCACAGTGATATATATGATATATCCCGCACCTCATTCGACGAGGAAAGGACCGACGATCCCTTCACCGAGAGTGACTCCTTTAGCAAAACTAGAAAAGCCTAAAAAATACTCCATTTCAAAATCATTTGATTCTACAACGATATCAAGTTCATTACGCAATGGGTTTTCAGAAAAACCTGTCGTAGCCCTCCGTCATTTCAGATAAGTAGTAGTTAGTATTCGTGCTGCGTTTGTTGGCCTTTGTCAAGGCGCAGTGTGCGGTAGCTAACTGGTGCTTATCTGTTTATGCATATGATGCAGATTGAGTTAGGGTAGTCGTGCGACCTTGTTGGCCTTTGTCAAGGGCCGTGCGGGTGGGTTTAATTCAATCAGGAAATGACGGGTTGAACTTGACTAGCATCCTATGGTTTGTTGGCCTTTGTCAAGGTCATAGGAGGTTAGGGGCAAAATATTATCGGGAATTTCAAGTGTTGAAATTTGCAATGAGATTGCATACCTTCTATGAGATAGTTGGATCCCGATACCCGCTGCGAGTAAGAGTTACTCCTGGGAGAGTTTTATACATTACAATTAGCCGATCAAGTTGGTGTCTAGAAAGGTGTCAACGGGGTTACGCCTCTGGAAAAACGAGGTTTACATTAATTAGGTTCGTGCGAAAGCACGGGGGACCTCCCTCAATGTACCGACACTGGCCTGGCTGAAAGATTGGCGAACTTGTAGTGTGTAATTAATCCCGGCTAGTCTTTCCTTTTAGGGTTTGAAGGAAGATTTGATAAAAAGCAGTGGGAGCCATCCTGATTAGATAAAATAATAACCAATCTATTCTTGCAAGAGCGCACGCTGAGTGTTTTCTTCTCTCTCTCTTCAGGTAGCGACCATATCACGCCTTAATCAATATAATAATACGGAATATTGACCGAACCCGCTTGTTATACTGAGCTGGGGAACGTTGGTCCCGCTCCAACTTATAATTGTTATAAGACAGAGCAGGAAATTGGGGAATACCAGATTTCCCGTGCCGCCCAAACGAGGAGAGTGCATGATGATGCATCATCTTCGGGTATGTTCATTACAGAGAACTGTTTCTCCGTATCCTTTACGTCCTGGGTATGTGATACCAGATCAGGATCCCAGATATGTAATCTGTTACATAGGGCTACAGAAAGGTAGAGGACTGAGAACGGATGATAAGTTTCATGAGGCAGAAAACGGGGCAAGAGTTGCAGCCAAGTCTGTTGGTCACTGTCACCCTGTATTACCAATACATTGATTCTGAACGAATGTTATTAGATACCGAACCTGATATACAAAATCATATCAGTCTCTTTATTAGTAAAGAAAGGATATAATTTTGTATTGTTGGATAATGTTTTGAACATTTCCTATATCAAAAGTGGATCGATTCAGGCACGTTATCTAAAAGCGTTGATGTTCTAAATCAAACTACAGTTCTTAGTATATGGAACACACATAAGAGGAAGAGTTCAGAAATGAACGGAACCTTCTTAAGGTATTGTAGATTAGGTCAGATCAATGTGACCCGACTAGCTGAAGTTACATGTAGATGCATATTTAAATCAGTTTGAATCTACATCTTGTGAAACTTGCCAGTCATGTCACAAAGATATAATGACACTAGCTCTGTTTATTGGAAACAGAGAAAGAGTTAGTGAACTCTTGGGATGATACATGTTGATGTATGTAGGTCCCCTGTCTACACATGCCCAGACCGGTTCTTTGTACTTCATTACATTCTCTGATAATCTCTCAAGATTCAGACATATGTTCCTGTTGAAACACAAGTCCGAACCTTTTGAGATATTCATAGAATATAAGTTAGAAGTAGAGAACCAATAAGGGTATAAGTATTATGTCCTTTGATGTGATCGAGAAGGAGAATACTTGAGCACGGAAATCCTGGACTTTTCTAAAGGAGAATGAGATTCTCTCTCAGCATTACTCCTCCGCATACACCATAGCACGATGGTATATCGGGGTGGAGAAATTACACCCTATGTGATAAGGTGTGCTCTATGATGAGTAATACTGAGCTACCTATTTCCTTTTGGGTGTTATGCACTTGAGAAGCTGCATACCTATTGAATAGGGTTCTAATCAAATCAGTTGCCTACCGCTTCATATGTGATATGGAATAGGAAGAACCCATGTCTTAAGTTAGTTAAGATTTGGAGTTGTCCGGCCTATGTCTGAAAGCAAAATCCGAACAAGCTCGAGGCAAGGTTAGTTATGTAGAACTGGAAAGGGTCCAGCTATACAAACTGCAGCTGATGATTTGAAAGAACCAACGGATTCGATAGTTACCAACGAACCTCAGCCTCTCCGCCGATCTAGTAGGGTTCCTCACCCACCTGAGAGATACTTCTGTTTCTCTATGACAGTGGGAGCGAGGATTGCATCATGAGATGATGACCCAACTATTTTCGAGCTGGCCATCAGGAGTAAGACTCTGTAAGAATGGCTGGATGCTTAGTGATCTGAGATGGAATCCATATACACCAACAAAGTATGGACTTTGGTTGCAATATCTGAAGGGTTAAATCCCCATCAGGAGCAAGTATATCTTGAGAAGATTACTTGGTGTAGATGGAAAAGTTGAGACTTTCAAAGCTAGACTTGTTAAAGCTTTTCGTCATCGACCAGGCGTGGATTATGATGAAACCTTTTCAAGTGACTATGCTTAAGTCCATCCAGATCCTACTTGCCACGGCTACATACCATGACTACGATATCTGGTGGTTGGGTGTCATGACAGCTTTTCTAAATGATGTTTTAGAAGAGAACGTCTATAAGTACACAGCCAGAGGGCTTCGTAGACAGTGGGAGCAGCGGAAACGTGTGCAAGATGTTTTATGTGATAAAGCAGGTATCGCGGAGTTGGAACATCTGTTTTGATGGATTAGTCAAAGAGTTTGACATCATCAAAATGGTAGATGAACCTTGTATATACAAAAAGGTAGTAGGGAGTATGGTGATGATCCTCGTAGAGTACGTGGATAACATACTCTTGATAGGGAAGGAGTTTCCTATGCTACGCTCGGTCAATCTCCGCTTATCACAATGATTCTCCATAAAGGATCAAAGTGATACCTCCTAAATCCTGGGTTTGGATCTATGAGATAGATCTAATTGGATGTTAGGATTCTCACTAGTTGTAGTGAGAGGGTATCAATCGATCCTGGGGAGAATCATTGGAAGGGTTCCAGGGTGATAAAGACGACTGAATGTCAGTCGCAGGCATTGTCTTTACCCTCAGTAAAGGGACGGTATGTTGGAAGAGTTCCAAGCTAGATACCGTAGCATACTAGACGATAAAGGCTTGATACATCGCTACTTAAGATGCTACCAAAGAGGCTGTTTGGGTGTATATTGGTTCATGAGATGAACTATGTTCCTCCCATTGTGTGACAATAGAGTTGTGGCTTATGCCATGGAACGTCCGTCTCATCAGTGATCCAGACATATTCTAAGGCAGTATCACCTGATCATGGAGATAGTTGATCTCCAGGGTGATCAAGGTTTGGAGAGTAGACTCAGAGGACAACACAGCGGATCCACTCACAAAGGCCTGTTCCCAGAGAGAGACTTTTATGGGATGGTTGCGTATGAGATACTTCAACCACTGCTACAGATGGCCCTAGTGCAAGTGGGAGATTGTTAGTTATATGTATGCCCTAGGGGCCATTACTATACATAGGATGTATATTGTAGTGGATGCTGGGACATATATAGTGAAGACTTTCTTGCTCGACACGATAGTATGCTATCTGGTTGATCTTTACCTTAACGTGTATACTGTTTGTCTCTCTGTTACATGTTGGTAAAGCCCTTAGGATGTGTACTTGACTACCTGGACTATGATGCGGATCATACTAGTGGGGACATGGTAGTCTATAAGTACATCCTTCAAAGTCCCTAGTCGTGGGTGTATCGAGACGGGGCATCGATATACCAGAGTAGACTAGCGTATACCTTCTCGACCCATACAAATGGGCGATGGATGATCCCATATCCATCGGTGTTTGACATCAGAGATGATATACGGGTGCTCAGTAGAGACTGGGTACACTGGACGGACTCGCCGAGAACTCCCAGATGGTATTATACCTCACGTCAGATGGCAGTTCTCTGGTGACACTGGTACAGGTTAGTCTGTAGACCCGAGATCGTCATAGAGTCTTGTGTGGTTCCCACTGTGCTTTGATTTCCATCTTACCACGTCCAAGAGGGCATCCAAAACGGTGGTTTTTGGGTACAGTCCTGAATCACATGGAGGCAATGAGCGATAGGAGGGGATTCGTCTCTCCCGGTATAGGGGGTTGATGTTGCGCTGTGTTCGATTGGCTATAACAGGAAATCCCTGGCCAGGGTTGCTGAGATTTACTGGTAAGTGTTACCAGTAGTTTCTCGAATTGTTATAGACCTCATATCGACACGACTTATCGAGCTATTCGGGTCTGACGTTTACCACCCCTAGGCGAGATATGCGACATATCAGACGATCAGACCGGACTGCACGGTAGTGTTACTGGTTGGATTCACAGGAGTGTGAGCGGGCTTGCTCGTCGATCTTCTGATCGCTCAATACCCGGGTGGCCGTTACGTTTAGCAGACCGCTTGCGGCTTGTGGGTGTTTGATATGATCATCATCTGCTGCCGGCGTATTGACGAGTCTTTAGAGTCCTACACAGAGGTTTCCTGGCTCAAGCGAAACGAAATAGGAGCGCATATAAGATATGTGCGGAACAGAGAATAATACGTGTATGTGATAACGTATTCCATTCTCGCGATGAATGTGTCGAATGGTTGTATGCGATATAACCTAGTTATCGAATCAAGAATTGATTCGATAAGCCGATACATTGGATGCTAGTCGGTTATATGCGATATGACCGGATCATTGAATCAAGTGTTGATTTAATGATTTAATGCATAATTATATATTTGATATATTACTTTGCATTAACTAGTATTGGTTCACTTTAAATGGATTTTCTCGCTCGGATGTGCGCATTATATATGTGATATGATTTTTGTGCACATGCTTGTATCATGTTTGATGATACATGCTAACTTGATTAGGTATATGATTAAACCATGGTTAGTTAATGGTTATGGTTTCATTTGATTTAATTATGCCTTTATTTATTTTGTTTTGACAAAAAGAAAAAGGGGAATGAAAACAAAAGGGTTGCTTTCAAAGATGAAGCTTGTTGAAGCTTCATGAAGGTTTGACCAAAGTGACCATTTTGTCTTCATCTCTAAACCTAACCATTCACTAACCCTAGTTCATTCTCTACACCTAACCATGGTTTGATTATGATAAGAATTGATTTTCTTTTCTATTTTAATTCTTCTTATCATAACAATTATCATCATCTTCTTCTTCTTCTTGAAGATGAAAGCTTACTTCATCAATGGTGATTTGAGCATAAGTGTGAGAAATCCAAATCTAAAGTGAACCCACTTCCTATTTCTTCATCCTCTACCTCTTGCCAAGTAGTAGAGTGTGTTTCCTTCACAAGTTTTCATGGCTTGGTGAAGGTGGAGCTTGATCTAGCGATGCCTCGACGTAGATCATCTTCGGCACGTCGTCGATCACCTAGCCCGCTCTTTCTCCGATGAAGCCGACGCTAGAGCCCGGACTTTGATTTGGACAGCGGAGAGGACTTCATCACGGAGCCGTGGAGGTGGAGGACCGGATCTACATAGGTTGTATTTCCGTTTACTTGTAGTTAAGTGTTAACTAGTTTCTTTTTCCCTTAGAATTCTAGCCAACGATCCGTAGTCTAGGGTTTCTCGGCACCGTAATTTTTGAAATTGGCATGGTTGATGCCTTGTGAGACCTCCTTAGGGTGCCTAGGAACCCTACAGAGGCACTATCTGCTCGCTCATTGGGTTATGCTGATCTTTAAGGTCGACCCGCTCAAATACTTAATGACCAAAGCAAGCCTAGCCGGTAGAATACCAAGATGGGCTGTCATGATACTTGTGTTTGACATAGTTTATACTCCTCAGAAAGCAGTAAAAGGGCAAGCTCTTACAGACTTCCTTGCTGCTCATCTCGTATCAGAGGGGTCACCGCTCAATTTCGAGTTGCTCGACGAACAAGTGCTGCACCTCGAGGAAGGTGAGCCATGTTGGGAGCTCTACTTCGATAGAGCCTCATCAATAAGGACCTCCTGAAAATCAAGCATCCCGCAGATAAAAGTGGGGATAAGATAGGTGTTCATCACTCCATCGATGGGAACCCTACGACGTTCTTTTGCTCTCACCGAGCCTCACACAAACAACGAGGCTGAGTATGAAGCTCTGATAGCTGGTCTGGAGCTTGCCATAGAAATGGAAATCCTTCGGCTACGGGTTTACGGTGACTCCCATCTTGTTTTCAACCAAGTAAGCGGCGACTATAAGATATACAAACCCGAATTAGCTCGGTACAGAAGCCGGGTGGTGGAGCTTATGAAACAGTTCACCCATATTGAGCTGATGAGAGTTCTTAGGGCGTTGAAAGGAAAGGCTGATGTACTCGCCCTCTTACCCAAGGAGCTGGCTGATCCTAACATGGACGAAATTTTGATCACAGTCAGGAGCCAGCAAATTCTACACCTAGTCTCTCTACGAGAAGAGGAAAGCGCGGAACAGAAGAGCGGTCTTGCCAAAGAAGCTTCAATCATTCAAGACGAGTCCGATTGGAGAGAACCCTTCATAGAGTACCTCCAATACGACAAGCTGCTCGAAAGAAAATCTGCGAGGATTCAGCTGAAGAAGAGAGCTCTCTGATACGTGTTTGTAAATGACACGCTATACCGCAGGTCATATGACCAACTCTGGCTCAGGTGTCTGTCATTGGCCGAAGCCCAAAAGGTCATGAAAGAAATTCACTCGGGCGTTTGCGGTGCTCGCCAATCTGGCCCCAAGATGCGACTTCAAATTAAACGGCTTGGATATTACTGGCCCACCATGATACGGGATTGCGGAGAGCAAGCAAAGAAATGTTATATCTGCCAAATTCATGGTGATTTCATTCACAAGCATCCAAATCCGTTGCATCCTACGGTGGCGTCGTAGCCCTTCGATGTTTGGGGCACTGACATAGTTGGCCCAATCGATCCTCTGTCATCCAGAAGCCACCGGTTCATATTGCCCGCAACTGACTATTTCTCCAGATGGGCGGAAGCTATCCCGCTAAAAGAAATCAAGATAGAAAATATCATGACGTTCTTCCAACATAATATTCTATACCGCTTTAGTACACCAAGAAGAATCATTTCTGACAACGGGCCTTCTTACAAGAGCTTCAATGTAACGTTTTGAAAATAGTTTCGGTGAAATTTCGGAAAATCGGTAAAATAAGGGTGTTTTATGTAAAAAGTCAAAATATAAATATCTTTATTATAAAATTAAATATACATATTCTAGCTATGAAATTGCTAGTGTTTAGTGTTTATTGAGCCACTGGTAAAATTTCTAATTTTTTGAAATTTTTTCCGAAATTGATTATTTTAATATTATTTTAAGCTGTTAAAAATACATTAAATTAGCGATAAATACAGATTTGGATAGGCTAATTACTCCCTAAAGAACCATGACAACTAAAATCTAGTTAGTAATATAATTTTTTAGCAATTTATTTCAACTTCTAATTGGTTATAATTAAGGAGAAAACTAAAATTTAAATAATTAAACTAAAACTTGCATTTTTGTAATTTGAGGGGTTCTTTTTGCATGAAATTTTCTTGTACACTCTCTCACGCACCCTCATCTCCACTTGGCCGGCCCCTCCACCTTGGCGGCAGCCCATAATTTTCCCCTCACCAATTTGTGTCCTTCAACTCTCTTAAAGTGTTTTAAAAAGGGGTTTTTATATATTAAATCGAGGTATGGGTTTAAGGGGTATGGGGGGCTTTGACCTTTGTCTTTTTCCACACAAATTCCCTCAATCTCCTCCCTATCTCCTCTGGCTGAATTCATTCCAGCTGCTGTCCCCAAAAATCCCGTTCTCTTTTCTCTTCAAATTTCATCAAAAAACACATCAAAATCCACCAATTTTCATCAAAATTCAAATCAAAGCCCTACCCATTTTTCCTTAGCCCATTCTAACATGATTCTTGGAGAAAAATTTGCATTTGAGAGGCTAGATTACAAGGTTTGATCCATAGTTTGTGAGATATAAAATCTTGATCTTTTGTTACATTATTTGTTATTACTTCAAATTAAGTTAGTAAAGGGTTTAATTTTAGGTTTGAAATTTGCAAGTCCAAATTCATGAGATTAGGGTTTGTGAAAATGTAGTTAGGGTTTTGGAAAATGAGATTATAGTTGTGTGATGTATTTAACATGTTAATACTATGCAAAATTAATCTAGTTGCTATTTTCCAAATTGTAACATTTAAAATGTCCAAAATAACTTTTTTTGCAAACTAGGTTTTGGAATTTAATTGCATGTGTGAGATTAAAAATGTAATTAGGTTTTTTAAGACTTCATTAACATTTTAAAATGTAGTTTAATGCTTTAGATCATGCAAATCCAAGCTAGATTGTTGTATGTGCATTTTTGCTATAAAATGGTCGAAATTGGTTAAAATTGCAAACTAGGTTTTTGAAATTGAATTAAATTGTGGGTTTAAAATTTACGTAATGGTTTCTATGGCATAATTAAGATATTAAGTTATCATCTTGGTCACTAGAATTGTTAAAACATCATGTTTTGCACAAAAACGGTAAACCTTGTTTGCTAGGTTTTAAGAAAAATAGCTTTTAAAGCGAGTTTGGGGTTTTTGTGAATTTTAACCTATTTCATATTATAATTAGTGTTTGTGAATGTGCAAATTAGTGTGTTTGGGTTTTTCTCGATGGTTTGACGTTTGTACATCGACATTGAGGGTTAGTTTAGCTATTGTTGCATGCGTAGACGATAAGTTTTGACATATGCGTGAAACGCGTGCCGAATTGGTTTTCGTATACCGTTTCGATTTCGGATTTGGTTTTTATGCGTTACGATACGTGGCGACATGTAGGTACCCCAGGTGGACTTCGAGAGGAAAAGCAAGCCCGTGACGACGTCGGCACCGGCGAGCTCAGATCAGGTGAGTAGATTTATATTTATGGGGAGATGTCGGGTGGATGGCGTATAGCACCCCCGCAGTTCATGGTGATGTATACGAATACGTATATACACATATATTGACTATATATTGTTGAGATTATCGATGATAAAGATGGATTCTAGGTATGATTGGATTGGTTTAGTGTCACGAAACCCTAGAGTAGTGGTTGCACCACACATACACACACACACACACCCATACTTGCATGCATTCTGCTTTCATATGTGCGTATATGGGATTATACATTTATGTGTTCACATGGGTATGGGACTATGTGTTCACATACTGGATTTGAGGATGGTATTTGGGATTTGAGGTGAGTCGATGAGATGTGATTTAAGACCGTGAGATCGGAGATGTGGCAGAATTCGTATTTGAGATACGTCATGATGTTATAGCGGATCTTTGGTCAACGATACCATGTGAATAGTGATAATAATGAAATGGTCGACATGTGATCGTGATATGAGTTATGATATGCTAGGATATTTATAATAGGTCGCATTGGGCGATGTATACTTCTTTTTGATGATATGTGCCGATGATATCGGTTTGTACGAGACTGTCGATCAGTAGTCAGATCATGATTATATTGATGATATTATTATTGTACTAGATATAGATCAGTACCCGGATTATGGTTTGGATAAAGTGGATACCAGATGAATAATTTGATGAATGTGATATTGACCCGTACCCAGATTTGGGATGTTGTACGACGGATTTACGTACGAGCTATATATTGATGTTTGATCCGCACTCTTGACTTGGGAATATCTGATTATAGATATGGTATCGGATGAGATATTATTGAGGCGCGATCACCGACTCTCTCTCTCTCTATATATATATATATGTATGTATCGACTCAGATATTAGGCGGTTTCCTTACATTCAGTTAGCTGTTTGCTCAGCCCTATAGTTAGTGTAGCTGAATGACTCATATTACATTAAATGCAGATTTGTTATCATTGGGTCTAGTATTTAGCTCCCGCTCATTATTGTTGTTCGCTCTGCATCGCATACTTATATTGTGATTCTTATTCCATTATTGATATCATGCCGTTAGGACACCAGTACCCCGATAATGCGTATGTACCACGTACACTTATTTGCTGGCTGACACACATCTTCATCGGTAATTACCATGTCACGAACACTTTAGAAAATACTATTTCATTGGCATAGTTTGTTAGCTAATATTTTTGACATGACATTAGTGTACTTGCCTTATATGTTATTTTAGACATTGTAGTTATTACTTGCTACTTCATGTATGTTATTATTCACTGTTATGCCGCATTCATGGATTTTCATGCCTATATTCACTGTTTACATTCTATTGAGGATTTGGATTCGGATTTTCATTAGATTTCCTGGATTTAGGGGGAAACCGCAAAAACATTTATAAACTTCTTTCCTCTCTCTTTTTAAATGAAAAGCGCGGTTTTCCCATGATGTATGAGTCGTCCACCATGAGTTTGCTGATGGATTTCGAGACCCGATTCGAGGAGTTGGATGAACCGTTTCAGGTACATGGTGGGCCCGGTAAGGTACCCCGGGCAAAAAGCTCGTGGTGATGACGATGAGCCAGGCAGGGGAAGACTACCGACCGGTGATTTTACCCGACGCGTCGGATATCCGGAGGATACCGTCATGGTCTTGAGATTGATGGTAGGGGCCGGTCTGGACTGACGGCGCCCTAGTTAGTGAGATTGAGATTTTGAGATTTTAGACATCGAGGTAGTGGGATTGATGATCAAGGCCAGTCCGGATAGCCGGCGCCTGAGATATTGAGATATTGGGATTTATGTTTTGTGTCGATGCTAGACACTGTTTAAGATGATTTCATTTATGATACCTCATTTTGAAAATACAGAAATCTCACTAAATTATGAAAGCAGTTTCTTATTTTACATGTATTCCGTTTTCATGAATTCATACCTCGTCCAAATGATATATTGCTACCTGAAGCACTGACACGAGCACTTGGTATTACCCTTGTTTAGTGGTATACCCTATCTATTTTTATAGGCTGCAGATTATACATTAGAGGATATATTATGATCATAAGACCTAGGATTACGTTGTTCATGCGGTTTCTGTTCGTAGATGTTTTTCTACTCACGAGTTGGCAACTCACCCCCGTTGTGCCACAGATTCTTGTAGGTTTTGCCGTACAGGTTTCATTACGGCTTAGCAGGCACTGCTTCTTTTTTGGGTGACTTACTAGTAGGTGGGTTTATTTGTATCGTACCCATCATTTTACCTTGTATATTATTATTCTGTTGTATCTAGAAGTTCCATCAACCAAACATGTATTTATTTCAGAGATAGAGACCAGTAATGTTTATTCTTTCGACCTTAGAGTCACGCGTTCTATTTATATGGGTTTCTTGCCGTTTTGAGTTTTCTTTTGAGTTTTGATGCTCGCCCTTGGCGTTGTATATTATATTGCTTGAGTGGTTGTGACCGTCGATTGACGAAGAGCTAGCTCCCGCTTGGGGATGCCATTTTATTGATTTCGTATACTATTCATGTTGTATCCTGTTTGGGGGCCAGTATTTACAAAGGAGACTCTGCCGAAATTTTCAGAAAATACTTGATGTTTTTTTAAAACGCATAATTCGGCTTATGCTATTAAAACTACTTTCTTTTAGTTGGTTTTCCTTCACTCTACCGCTTCTTTGGTTTTGATTTCTGGGTTTTCGGCTTACTTAGATTACGTAGTCGAAGTGCTGGTTGTAAGTGCACGGCGGCGCCCCGGCCGTCAATCCGACGCCGGAATGCGGAAGCGGTGAAAAACTTTAATTTTTGCGGACTTAGCAAACCGGCACCACCGCGCACTAAACACCCGGATCGTAACCATTAACAAGTCTAAGCTAACTAGAAGATGGGTTAGAGATATACCGACGATCCAAGTCCTCCGGTCTTCTCGCCATCGTCCCGATCTCCTGCGGAATGTCCCGTCTCCGCCTCGTCGCCGGAAGTGCACCACATCGCCTACTTTGTTTACGGGCTCCCACCTCAATGCCGAGGCAACTCGGGGACGAAGCCGGCTACTCGACGTACCCAAGATTTGCTGTAGAATATAATGTGGATTGCATGTCTCATTTTGGGATTATGGAGTTGCCCTTTTTGGTGGAGGAATGATACAAGAACTATATGGAGGGACTTGGGGATTTTTGGAGCATGAGATGAACCAAAAACCCCCTTCTCAAAATTGGGATAGCCCCACCCCTTCAAGAGGCCGGCCATGACATGGTGGTGGAGAGAATGAGAGAGTGTATCAAAAATGGGAGCCTCACTCATATGATACAAGAGAGAGAGAGAGGAGTCTATCATGCAAAAAGGGAATCATGAAAGAAAATGATCACAACAATAAACCCACACTCAACCAACCTCACCCCTCATCATCATCAACCATCATGCCCACTAAAAGTCAAGCCATCATGAGAAGGAGAAGTCAATGATGGTGCACATCATGAAGACTATCATGATGCTACAAAAAGCAAAGACCCCCTCCACAAATGCCTATTTGCAACAATGCAAATAAACCCTCCTCCACCAAACTTCGGCCAATGAACTGAACAAAGGAAATCGGCCGAAACTAAAAGCAAACTGGCAACTCCAGAAAACTGGTCCCGTAATAAATTACAGGAAAACCCCGATACTGTGCATACACACCCGCATCTGTATTTCGACCGAAATACAAATGCAATGAGACAAAATCTACACTGTACTATACTAGGATCCGGCTTATACCAAAGCCGGCTAGTAATATCCGTTCGATCCTGATCCGCGCAATACCGCACGTATCTGATCGAACCCTGCCATATATCCATACGGCCTGTAGTACAAACTGTCCTATCCTGATCCGTGCAATACCGCACGTATCTGATCGGACCTTGCCATATCTCCATACGGCCTCTACAACCTTTCGCCCGAAAGCTGAGTAACTGAATGTGGGGGACTCTAAAGACTCGTCAACACCTTGGTTGTGGATTTAACCACTAGCACGTCAGAGGTATAAGCCAATACGTAACGGGCTACCAAGTATTGACTAAAAGGGACGTCTGTGAGTGAACTCAGCCTGACAACCCTACTGAGCCTGTCAGTGACAATATCCGTGCAGTCCGGTCCGTTCGTCTATGAGTATCGCATGGCGGGCCTAGGGGGTTGGTAAAAGTCAGACCCCCAAAAGCGGTACAAGTCGTGTCGGAGTGTAGCCCAGAACACCCTGAGATACTACTGGAATACCTACCAGTAAATCTCCTTGCCTTGGCCAAGGACTTTGTGTAATGGCTCTCCTAGACACAGCACGACCTCACCCCCAATACCGGGAGAGACGAACCCCTGAAGATACGCTCACTGCCTCCATGTGGCTCGGGACTGTACCCAACTAAAACCTGTTTGCACGACTCCTTTGAGCCGTGGTAGGGTAGTAATCAAAGTACAGTGGGAACTCACACGAGACAAATGACGATCCCCAGGTCGATGAACTAACCTGCACACATGTCACCAGGGAACTGCCATCTGACGTCTGGTATATGACCAACTAGCATGTTCCCGGCGAGTCCTGTCCGGTGTACTCATAACCCAATGAGCACCTGTATACATCTTAGGTGATCCAACTGACACCAGTGGCTTGTGAGACCGGCCACCGCCCCTCGTCGGGGTCTCGACTGTATACACTAGTCTACTAATGGAGTATCGATGCCCAGTCTCGAAACTCCCACGACTAGGGACCTTTTAAGGATAAGCTTATAGACCCCCAGCTCCCACTTATATGATCGCCCTCATACTGCTGGTGGTCAAGCAAGAATCCTAGGGGCTCTATCAACGTGTAATAGCGACGTGTCAGGTCACTTAAAACAGCACACGATGATAAAGGTAAACCAGATAGCTTACTATCATCTCGAGTAAGACTGTCCTACCGGGATAGGTCCTCCCTCAATCATTACAATTACGTACCTGTGACCTAATAATTGACTCTGAGGGCACTATCTCCAACAATCTCCCACTTGCACTCAAGGCTAATTATTGCGATGTCGCATACTCACAGCCCGTGTGATACCGAACATCCAACTCCTCTACTAGTCAGTCTCACAAAGCTCGTTTGCGGCACTATTGCGTTCGAGGAATAGCCTCAGTGAGTGAATCCGCTTAGTTGTTTCTTTCTATGTCTCTCTAAATCTCAAGTTCGCGGAGAAAACCATCTCCCGAAAAGAGCAATACCTGTCTCAGAATATGTCTGGATGTCTGATGGGACCTAGCTCATAAATGAACTCCAAATCCAAACTTCTTAGACTGTATCGTCAACTGAACTTAATCAGTATCCTGCGCGCCATGCCTCCCTCAGTATTGCCTTGGACCACCTGTCCAAAATACTGCCCCTCATCAGAAGGAAAACTATAACTCTGACAACCTCCTTGTCGTCCATGTCACCTTGGAAGCCTGGAATGATAACTGTCTCCTGAATGAGGCTGTCGTTATCATATCCCTAGAACATCCACTTATGTTCTAAAACTGCTTCCGACTGTTTCTCCAGGATTGGATTAATGTCAACTTATTGCATCTTGTGCAAGAACAACATCTGGTGTGGTACTTGACATCTCATGATTGACTCAATTGCCTGAGCAAGTGATCTGCCAATCATGCACGTCCCTCTCCCCTTTAGTCTGTAAGACACCTTTGGAGAGGGTGACTCCATTACCTGCAGGTACACTACCGTGCCAGGAGTCGACCATCCTAAATACTCTTAGAATGCTGTCAAGTACCCTGATTGGGAAACCACCCAAATCTAGATCTAAAACCATAGATCCAGTAACCAGTATGTCTGATATAATATCCAAGTCCTATGTGGAGAAACCATTGTGTGACGACCAAAGTATAACCGATTGTAGTATAGGAGTTTCTTTTCCTATTCTGTGTATGTCATCCAGATACCAGGACATCACACCCTACTACCTTCTCAACAGATCCATCCCCTATTCTGATGAAGTCAAACCCATGACTGTCACGTCAGAAATAGATGATCTATCTCCGCTACATCTGCTTTAGTCTATAAATAGACATAAGCTACCTGTCCACCAATGCTTCCGCTGCTCCCACTGACTACGACAACCCTCTGGCAGAGTCATATAGACGTACACTTCTAAAACTGGTTTAGAACGACACTATACTCATCCTCCCGCCGGGTCTCGTAACCTGGAACAACAGCAATGGCAATTGTGGGTAAACAAGAACTTCCCTGTCACCGTCCTTGAGGCTACCGTAGTGCCTCTCGGGTGCCTGAAGTTACCCACCTTATCTGCGGAGTGGCCAATGGAATGTCAATCCAGATTGAATCTTTAGGTTCCTTATCAAATCTTCAGTAATCGTTTGTGGTTCTGGAATCACTTCCAGTTCTACCATACTCCCACTACTGTTTTCTGAAAAAATCCATTTTTAATAAAACTGTGGCGAGTCTAGAACAATATCGCTATTGTTCATCCAGATGGTAGAAAGTCAACCCTCGTCATAGCCTGGGTCAACCCACAAACAGCCATTACAGAAACGTGCCTTGAGTTGTCCAGTGTCTGGTTTTAATCATCAACCGGACAACTCCCCGTACCTTAACATCGTTAAGATATGAACTGTTCTATATCCAATATAGAAACAGAGGCACTGATTTAATTGAACCAGATTCAAATCATGCAGCTGTCCCCAGCGCATGTCAACTAAATGGAAGGAGGCCGATCAGCGTTACTCAACTTAGGAATACTTCCAATTATGAGTAACCTGAAAGAGAAGCAAGATCTCTTTATCATTACTATCAACTGAATACCATACACAAGTATCTATATCTTCGATCTCTTTGAAGAATCCCGATACTTGCTATACCTGGTTCTCTACTCTATTCAAATACCTATAACTTCTCAAAATTGGACCCTGTGTTTCAGCGAAACACCTGTCTAAAAACTAGAGAAGTCATAAGTAAACTGAATGTAGTACGAGGACCAACCCCTCTGTCCTGATGGACCCTGGACAACATACAATACTCTGTATAAGTCCCTTGAGTTTGATAACTCATTCACTGTGTGTCGTAGGTTGAAAACTGTACTTATGGTTAAGAAGAATTACACCGCTGTTTAATGCTCCTTACCTAACCATCCACTGATATAGGTAAATGTCGTAGACATAATTTCATAAAGGTATATCTCACTCTATGAAAATAGACGTACAGATATATCAATTTGAAATTGGTGCATAACAGCGGATATTCAAAACCAAATATTTGCCGACCGGCAAACAGCCCAGGTGATTTCCTCAAATATCACCGATTACAACGAATCCCGATATAATGAGGATAATCACCCAATTCCCAATAACTTACTCCCACTCATCATCTGTAAAACCATACAGATGTGAGAATCGTACTTGGTAAATACATACCCTGGAATAAGTATCTAATCGGGAAATCAGTTTTCTTTTAACATTACACAGTGAGACTGAAACATCGAAGTGTTTCGATGGGGTATCCTGGTATTTCTAGTAATTCCTCTTCCAGATTCACGACTGTAACTGTATAATTCTTTGCCACCTCTCCAAATCCCTTCATATGTCTTTAGTCTTTACCTTCTGTACACCCCTTTAGGCCAAATGGTTTTCTTCCTTCCCTACCGTTCGGCACCAGCCTATGGTTTGGAAGAAGACTATCCAATAAGCATAATGGGTGTACTGTCCCAATCCTAGGAACACTCGCAATGAGAGAGGGTGAAGATAAAAGACAACCGAATAAACCTTATTCCTATTTCTCCTGAACCAGAATCCATCCCTGAACTGGAACAAATTCCTTTCGAGTTCGTATATAACCATACGATGGAGTATCCAAATAAACTGTGGATCTTCGTAGTGATACGGAGTGTCCTGGAGAAATACAAAGGTGATGTGGGAGTGGTAACGAAATATTTGGTTTGGTCGTGAATATCTGTTGCAATTTACTTTGCCCTCTTACTAATCCCTTGGTTTGTCTGAACTTAATACCTTCTGCACACCATCGTTATGCTAATTGGTTTTCTTCATTCCCTACCGGTCGGCACCAGCCTAAGGTTTGGAAGAAGACAATCCAATTTGCGTAATAGGTGTACTACCCCTAAACCAAGGAGTACTCGTAACCTGAGAGAGGGTAAAAGGAAAAGACAACTGAATAATCCCATCCGTTTTCTCCAGAACCGGAAACCATCCTCGAATAAATTCCTTCGAGTTCGTATCTAACCATACGATGGTTTTGTCCAATGGAAGTGGACGTTCGTAGTAATACGGGGTGTCCTGGAGAAAAGGGTAAAAGTAGGAGTGGCAATGAGGTTTGCAACTCTGACAATCCAAAAGCCGGTGTTTAAGAAGGTTCGGTCAACTTGGTCACTGAGTCAAAGTCTTAGGGTCGGGTCAATGGTCGCTGCCAAAGAGAGAGAGAAAAGAAACACTCAGCGTGCACTCTAACCTAGATCAGAATGGTCACCAATTTATCTAATCTGGAAACCTCCCACTGTACCTCAAATTCTCCTCCAAACCTGAAAGAAGAATTAGTCGGGGTTACCCGAGGAGTAAACTAACTCATCAGTGGGAATCGGGATCCAACTATCATCGCATGATAACGTGACGGAATCCGCTCACGTCATCATACTCCCGAAGGTATGCGCATATCTGGCAAGTTTCAGTTCTTTTGAAACTCCCGATGTGATTTCTGCCCCATGCTCTTATGACCTTGACTTTGGCCAACAAATCATAAGTCACATGTCAAGTTCTACCCGTCATTCTCCAGGTTGATTCGAATCCACCCGCACAAGCCCTTGACTTTGGCCAACAAGGCTATACGACTGTTCCAAACCAACGCATCTATCTATGCTGCATATGAATAACCAACAGCTACCAAACACCGTGCCTTGACTTTGGCCAACAAACACAGCTTGAATACTATTGACTACCCATATGAAACGACGGAGGGCTACGAATGGTTTCTGGCGAAAACCTTTAACGTAAAGAACTTGATATCGTCGAAGGAACGGATAGCTTTTAAAAATATAGTGACGAAAACCATTGCTAAAGAGGTCACTCCCGGTGAAGGGATCTCGGCTCTTTCCCCGTAGAATGGGGTGCAGGATATTCCAACTGAATACCACGGTGCAAAGCAAAAGTAATCGGCTATAGTGAAGTTAATGCCCTGACGCAAACTTTTTGTCCAAGGGGTCACTCCCGGTGAAGGGATCTCGGCCCTTGCCTCGTCGACTGAGGAGCAGGATATTCCAACTGAATACCACGATGCAAAACAAAAGTGAACGTCCTTGCAATAACAGCTTTTTGAAAAAGTGTTCCAACAACATCAGATTAGGTTTGTTTTTAACTTGCATTGATCCGAATCAATGCAGTCCCATCAATTGATCACACCAAAAAGAACGAAAATATACTGATGTACGTATATGCCATCCGCATTCGCCACTGGGTCCCGTCATTACCCGTTAGGTTAGCTAACTAACGACAGAGCGGGGACTGGACTAGCGCGGATGTAAAACATATACAACATCTACTAATATATATACCAATATATTATATTTCGCTCAAGGCGTGAAAGAAATGCAACATCACAGAAAATGTACAGCATCACAGAACAATACAGATATCTGGGATCCCCGGGTTTCACAGAGCCACTGCTGAAACCCGACGTTCCCCTGGTCGTGTGGATAGCCTGCGCAATGAAATCCTAGACCCCTACGGGCGCGGCAAGTCACCCGCCAAAACCTGAAGCGAGGCAGCCCCCTTCAGTACTGTGAATGGACCACCCAGCAATTCACGGAATCCGGCAACTTGGGCATCCCTCCTGGGTCAACCTGTACCCCCTACGAGTGCGGCGAATAGCCCGCCAATCCTAGAGTGAAGCCCCCTCCGTCTCAATGCCATGAGATGCGGGCTTGTTGCCCTCCAGAACCCGGCTATCCGTGCACCCCTCCGCGGGGCAATCCTAGTACAGAAAGTAAAATATACATACAACGGGTACATCGACCGCAACCAGGTCGTGCCCCAAAATAATAATACAAACAGGCAGTGACGGCAGTCCACATGTCGGACGCTCGCCCCGCAATATCAAATGTACATAATACAACAGCACACTGTACTAGCATTGCATCCAGTCTATCCCTACGACCGATCCGCAACAACACAGCAAATACATAGAACATCAACGTGAAAGTCACGTTCGCAAATCCGTATAACCGGGCTATAGCAGTTAGACAGGATTTACCGATCGAGTGACATTCACGGTCGCAGATATAATGTAAATACTGTGAAAAATGTGTTTAAAATTTTCCGATTGATCAAACATTAACAAGTGGGCCCCCAAACAAAACTGTAGCAACCACAGAAATCCTGGGCCCAATTTTAATATTCCAAAACCCCTATTTTAAGCCCAGAAGGCCTCTGTAAAAAATTGGTGAAGTGATCTCTACAGTGCGCGGCGGAAGGGCGGCGGGAAGGTGGTTTTCGCGGCGGTTCCGCGCTCCCACTGTGGAGTTACTTCGTCGAATTTTTACAGAACTCTTAGATTTTCCAGTACATCAATATTTTACAACCTGAAAAATTTTTCGAGACCAAAAATTTCCAACAGAAAACTGATGTGGGCAAATACGGGTTTTTGAACATTTCGATCGATCGGAACTGAAAAACACATAACACAAAGCTAGACTAAGTTAATGGGGAGGCTCTGATACCACTGTAAGTGCACGGCGGCGCCCCGGCCGTCAATCCGACGCCGGAATGCGGAAGCGGTGAAAAACTTTAATTTTTGCGGACTTAGCAAACCGGCACCACCGCGCACTAAACACCCGGATCGTAACCATTAATAAGTCTAAGCTAACTAGAAGATGGGTTAGAGATATACCGACGATCCAAGTCCTCCGGTCTTCTCGCCATCGTCCCGATCTCCTGCGGAATGTCCCGTCTCCTCCTCGTCGCCGGAAGTGCACCACATCGCCTACTTTGTTTACGGGCTCCCACCTCAATGCCGAGGCAACTCGGGGACGAAGCCGGCTACTCGACGTACCCAAGATTTGCTGTAGAATATAATGTGGATTGCATGTCTCATTTTGGGATTATGGAGTTGCCCTTTTTGGTGGAGGAATGATACAAGAACTATATGGAGGGACTTGGGGATTTTTGGAGCATGAGATGAACCAAAAACCCCCTTCTCAAAATTGGGACAGCCCCACCCCTTCAAGAGGCCGGCCATGACATGGTGGTGGAGAGAATGAGAGAGTGTATCAAAAATGGGAGCCTCACTCATATGATACAAGAGAGAGAGAGAAGAGTCTATCATGCAAAAAGGGAATCATGAAAGAAAATGATCACAACAATAAACCCACACTCAACCAACCTCACCCCTCATCATCATCAACCATCATGCCCACTAAAAGTCAAGCCATCATGAGAAGGAGAAGTCAATGATGGTGCACATCATGAAGACTATCATGATGCTACAAAAAGCAAAGACCCCCTCCACAAATGCCTATTTGCAACAATGCAAATAAACCCTCCTCCACCAAACTTCGGCCAATGAACGGAACAAAGGAAATCGGCCGAAACTAAAAGCAAACTGGCAACTCCAGAAAACTGGTCCCGTAATAAATTACAGGAAAACCCCGATACTGTGCATACACACCCGCATCTGTATTTCGACCGAAATACAAATGCAATGAGACAAAATCTACACTGTACTATACTAGGATCCGGCTTATACCAAAGCCGGCTAGTAATATCCGTTCGATCCTGATCCGCGCAATACCGCACGTATCTGATCGAACCCTGCCATATATCCATACGGCCTGTAGTACAAACTGTCCTATCCTGATCCGTGCAATACCGCACGTATCTGATCGGACCTTGCCATATCTCCATACGGCCTCTACAACCTTTGGCCCGAAAGCTGAGTAACTGAATGTGGGGGACTCTAAAGACTCGTCAACACCTTGGTTGTGGATTTAACCACTAGCACGTCAGAGGTATAAGCCAATACGTAACGGGCTACCAAGTATTGACTAAAAGGGACGTCTGTGAGTGAACTCAGCCTGACAACCCTACTGAGCCTGTCAGTGACAATATCCGTGCAGTCCGGTCCGTTCGTCTATGAGTATCGCATGGCGGGCCTAGGGGGTTGGTAAAAGTCAGACCCCCAAAAGCGGTACAAGTCGTGTCGGAGTGTAGCCCAGAACACCCTGAGATACTACTGGAATACCTACCAGTAAATCTCCTTGCCTTGGCCAAGGACTTTGTGTAATGGCTCTCCTAGACACAGCACGACCTCACCCCCAATACCGGGAGAGACGAACCCCTGAAGATACGCTCACTGCCTCCATGTGGCTCGGGACTGTACCCAACTAAAACCTGTTTGCACGACTCCTTTGAGCCGTGGTAGGGTAGTAATCAAAGTACAGTGGGAACTCACACGAGACAAATGACGATCCCCAGGTCGATGAACTAACCTGCACACATGTCACCAGGGAACTGCCATCTGACGTCTGGTATATGACCAACTAGCATGTTCCCGGCGAGTCCTGTCCGGTGTACTCATAACCCAATGAGCACCTGTATACATCTTAGGTGATCCAACTGACACCAGTGGCTTGTGAGACCGGCCACCGCCCCTCGTCGGGGTCTCGACTGTATACACTAGTCTACTAATGGAGTATCGATGCCCAGTCTCGAAACTCCCACGACTAGGGACCTTTTAAGGATAAGCTTATAGACCCCCAGCTCCCACTTATATGATCGCCCTCATACTGCTGGTGGTCAAGCAAGAATCCTAGGGGCTCTATCAACGTGTAATAGCGACGTGTCAGGTCACTTAAAACAGCACACGATAATAAAGGTAAACCAGATAGCATACTATCATCTCGAGTAAGACTGTCCTACCGGGATAGGTCCTCCCTCAATCATTACAATCACGTACCTGTGACCTAATAATTGACTCTGAGGGCACTATCTCCAACACTGGTCATGTTCCGTACTTTCGGGTTGTGACAATGTTGTTATCAGAGCGTTAGGTTTTACCTTCGGAGCGTAGGATGACCCTTGGTTGATGGAATAGGTGACTAAAGTAGAGTGACGTACCGTGGGTATGTTCCGCGGCATACTTACGATATGCTACTCCGCTTAAGGAGCCTTAGGATGTACATTTCCTTGTTCAGTATGATATTCATTCTTTTGATCTTTCCTCATCGGTATCAGTTATGGGTTTGCTACCACGACTACAGGCAGGGAGAGCTACGGCTAGAGTTGCGGTCAGCACGAGCCCGTCACGAACGAGGACTGACCAGGGCGTAATTCCGGCGACACACGATTACAGAGATGTGTCTTTTTATTGAGTTTTCGTGCCACGAGCGTTTGATGGATCGCTGTATGAGATTACTCGGACGTGCAGAGGATTGAGCCAATGATAGAGGCCAACTAGATTTTGATGACCGTTGATGTATTGTTTATTCATGACGATTGAGGCACTGTTCAGCGTGCAGACGAGTGAGCCGGTTGTTGCTGCGAACGACGAGATATCGCCCCAGATGTTGGCGCTATTGCAGTACGAGATGTACTAAGAGCTGATAGAAGGTCGCTAGTCACCGAGGATGAATGACTAGGACATGTAGTTCATTCGCTACCGATGCGAGGTCATCAGATAGATTGATTCCAGCTAGAGACGACTTCACGCGGAGACGTTGAGAGTCGACAGAGACGATTGAATGCCATAAACTTATTATTCTAAGTTTAAAGTATTCGGAAAGACATGCTGGCAATTCTATGGACTCTCTAGAAGAATGAAACCCTAACTCGACTTAATAACTGTGTGAAAGCCTTTGAACCTTAGGGTTTGCGGCAGTTCCGCGGCGCCATTAGTGAGGCTTTGGTTTGCCCTTCTACGGCTGGACAATCGATGCTGTGGTACGTACTCGATACTATTAAACTGTACCCGTGATGTTGAGCTCTTGGGGGATTTTGAGGTTTTGACGAATCGATAGGATGGTTCGACTTCATTTAGATGCTAGGTGGTGAGATGCACATCTTGGGAGACTCCAGATAAGAGGATAGCCGTTGGAGATCTGTCCATGCAGCCAAGATGAGACGAGTCCGAAGCAGTCGACATTAGAGAAAAGTGGAGTAAGAGGTTCGTACAAGATCTAGATAAGATGACGTTCTACTCCGCCGACATCAGAGATGCGATACGCATGCCGAGGCATTGTACTTGGATATACCTTCCAGAAGGAGTCGCAATGAGTATGCAGCCGTTCCGGAACAAGAAACAGATAAAGTAAAGGATGATGACTTCCGGACAGTTTGGCAGAGACGAGAGTTGGGAGAGACCTCGGCAGGACCTTTCTGGAATAAATTACAAGAAGACTTGGACCCAGTAGTGGTCACGTTACGCACACCGGCAGGCTAGAGTTCAGGATCGTCGACGAGACATGCTATGAGTGACCACGACAGTTGTCAAGAGATTCTTGGAGGATGTACTTGAGCGGGACTATTCCACCATACTTGATTTCGGTATTTTGGGCGATCTATTCGCATGACTGATTTTGATGATTGAGTTTCATGATATTTGTTTTCATGCACCATGGTTGCACCTACTGAGTATTTACGATTTTGCACAGTTGTTGCACTTGTTATCGTTTTCGTGCCTTGGTTTCTCATGTTTATGATTTTATGGTTTTCATACAGTTGAGTTGATTTTGTGCATATGTACACGCACAATTTGGTTTTTGCACTCGGTATAGTTCACATATGCTTGCAGTGCAGTGATACGCATTTTGTGCACTTAGATGCACTGGACTTCGATTTCGATTGTGATGTTCAATATTTGTTTTGGTGCACCTTGTGCACCTGATTGGATTTTGCGCATGTTCGGCACTTGATATTGGATTCATGACTTCGTGCATGATGGATGCACCTGATATGGGTTTTCGCGCATGTTGGGCGCATGTTATGAGTACGATTTTGGTGAACACCAGATGCACTAAATTGAGATTTTTCGTACATGTCAGATGCACCTGTTTTTGCTGTCAGGCACACCTGTTGCCCTTGACAGATGCTTCGTGCACACCCGATGCACTTAGATGTTGTTTCTGTGCATATGTATGGCACATTCATGAATTTCGATTTCCGTGCGCACCAGACGCACATGGCATTCATATATATATTTGGGACTGATTTATGTTGGAGCAGTATATTTTATGTTGTTTGCTATTTGGTTTAGTACTGAGCAGGACTAGTCACAGGACAGTACCTGAGTATATTTTTGCATGCATTGATAGTTATCGAAGGGATTTCCAAAGAAGAGCTATAGTCTAAGTATTTACCTACGTGTCCGAGATGACACGAAACATTTTATAAAGGAAACCCTTCTGAAATTGCTTTCAAAACGGCGGGACGTGCATATTAAACAAAGGATATATATATATATATACATATATATATATATATATATATATGTAGTTATTTTCTTACCATAGACGTCCGCCACTGTGCAGTGTTGCGAACATCGCACGGCGATTTGAAAAAGGTTTGGCATGCATTGCTTCTAGATGGTTTAATGATATATATCATGTTGGTTTTCGTATTAGATCTTGACATTGATGTCTTCCCCATGACTCCGATGATTGCGGGATGCTTGACGGAGTTCTGATTTTGAGTTATATGCTCATTTTTCGTAGCGCATGCGCTGCGCTACGATTTGTTTTGTGTATTTATGATTTCGGAGCCCAGAAGACTTGATAGTTTTGCTTAGATGTTTTAGTATTTGGGAGGAGTTTTAATTTAAATTCGGGGACCGAATTTCTTTAAGGGGAGAAGATTGTAACGTTTTGAAAATCGTTTCGGTGAAATTTCGGAAAATCGGTAAAATAAGGGGATTTTCTGTAAAAAGTCAAAATATAAATATCTTTATTATAAAATTAAATATACATATTCTAGCTATGAAATAGCTAGTGTTTAGTGTTTATTGAGCCACTGGTAAAATTTCTAATTTTCTGAAAATTTTTCCAAAATTTATTATTTTAATATTATTTTAAGCTGTTAAAAATAAATTAAATTAGCGATAAATACAGATTTGGATAGGCTAATTACACCCTATAGAACCTTGACAACTAAAATCTAGTTAGTAATATAAATTTTTAGCAATTTATTTCAACTTCTAATTGGTTATAATTAAGGAGAAAACTAAAATTTAAATAATTAAACTAAAACTTGCATTTTTGTAACTTGAGGGGTTCTTTTTGCATGAAATTTTCTTGTACACTCTCTCACACACCTTCGCCTCCACTTGGCCGGCCCCACCACTTTGGCTGCAGCCCATAATTTTCCCCTCTCCAATTTGTGTACTTCAACTCTCTTAAAGTGTTTTAAAAAGGGGGTTTTATATATTAAATTGAGATATGAGTTTAAGGGGTATGGGGGGGCTTTGACCTTTGACTTTTTCGACACAAATTCCCTCAATCTCCTCCCCATCACCTCTGGCCGAATTCATTCCTGCTGCAGTCCCCAAAAGTCCCCTTCTCTTTTCTCTTCAAATTTCATCAAAATCCACCAATTTTCATCGAAATTCAAATCAAAGCCCTACCCATTTTTCCTTAGCCCATTATAACATGATTCTTGGAGAAAAATTTGCATTTGAGAGGCTAGATTGCAAGGTTTGATCCATGGTTTGTGAGGTATAAAATCTTGATCTTTTGTTATATTATTTGTTATTACTTTATATTAAGTTAGTAAAGGGTTTAATTTTAGGTTTGAAATTTGCAAGTCCAAATTCATGAGATTAGGGTTTGTGAAAATGTAGTTAGGGTTTTGGAAAATGAGATTATAGTTGTGTGATGTATTTAACATATTAATACTATGCAAAATTAATCTAGTTGCTATTTTCCAAATTGTATCATTTAAAATGTCCAAAATAAGTTTTTTTGCAAACTAGGTTTTGGAATTTAATTGCATGTGTGAGATTAAAAATTTAATTAGGTTTTTTATGACTTCATTAACATTTTAAAATGTAGTTTAATGCTTTAGATCATGCAAATCCAAGCTAGATTGTTGTATGTGCATTTTTGCTATAAAATGGTCGAAATTGGTTAAAATTGCAAACTAGGTTTTTGAAATTGAATTAAATTGTGGGTTTAAAATTTACGTAATGGTTTATATGGCATAATTAAGATATTAAGTTATCATCTTGGTCACAAGAATTGTTAAAACATCATGTTTTGTACAAAAATAGTAAACCTTGCTTGCTAGGTTTTCAGAAAAAATAGCTTTTAAAGTGAGTTTGGGGTTTTTGCGAATTTTAACCTATTTCATATTATAATTAGTGTTTGTGAATGTGCAAATGAGTGTGTTTGGGTTTTTCTCGATGGTTTGACGTTTGTACATCGACATCGAGGGTTAGTTTAGCTATTGTTGCATGCATAGACGATTGGTTTTGACCTATGCGTGATACGCGTGCCGAATTGGTTTTCGTATACCGTTTCGATTTCGGATTTGGTTTTTATGCGTTACGATACGTGGCGACATGTAGGTACCCCAGGTGGACTTCGAGACGACAAGCAAGCCCATGACGACGTCGGCACCGGCGAGCTCAGATCAGGTGAGTAGATTTATATTTACGGGGAGAAGTCGGGTGGATGGCGTATAGCACCCCCGCAGTTCATGGTAATGTATACGAATAAGTATATACATATATATTGACTATATATTGTTGAGATTATCGATGATAAAGATGGATTCTAGGTGTGATTGGATTGGTTTAGTGTCGCGAAACCCTAGAGTAGTTGTTGCACCATACATACACACACACACCCATACTTGCATACATTCTTCTTTCATATGTGCGTATATGGGATTATACATTTATGTGTTCACATGGGTATGGGACTATGTTTTCACATACTGGATTTGAGGATGGTATTTGGGATTTGGGGTGAGTCGATGAGATGTGATTTGAGACCGTGAGATCGGTGATGTGGCAGAATTCGTATTTGAGATACGTCATGATGTTATAGCGGATCTTTGGACAACGATACCATGTGAATAGTGATAATAATGAAATGGTCGACATGTGATCGTGATATGAGTTATGATATGCTAGGATATTTATAATAGGTCGCATTGGGTGATGTATACTTCTTTTTGATGATATGTGCCGATGATATCGGTATGTACGAGACTGTCGATCGGTAGTCAGATCATGATTATATTGATGATATTAGTATTGTACTAGATATAGATCAGTACCCGGATTATGGTCTTGGATAAAGAGGATACCAGATGAATAATCTGATGAATGTGATATTGACCCGTACCCAGATTTGGGATGCCGTACGACGGATTTACGTACGAGCTATATATTGATGTTTGATCCGCACTCTTGACTTCGGAATATCTGATTATAGATATGGTATCAGATGTGATATTATTGAGGCTCGATCACCGACTCTTATATATATATATATATATATATATATATATGTATCGACTCAGATGTTAGGCGGTTTCCTTACCTTCAGTTAGCCTGTTAGCTCAGCCCTATAGTTAGTGTAGCTGTATGACTCATATTACATTAAATGCAGATTTGTTATCATTGTGTCTTGTATTTAGCTCCCGCACATTATTGCTGTTCGCTCAGCATCGCATACTTATATTGTGATTCTTATTCCATTATTGATATCATGCCGTTAGGACACCGGCACCATTACCGATGATGCGTGTGTGCCACGTACACTTACTTGCCAGCTCACACACATCTTCATCAGTAATTGCCATGTCACGAACACTTTAGAAAATACTATTTCATTGGTATAGTTTGTTAACTAATATTTTAGACATGACATTAGTATACTTGCCTTATATGCTAGTTTAGACATTGTAGTTATTACTTGCTACTTCATGCATGTTATTATTCACTGTTATGACGCATTCATGGACTTTCATGCCTATATTCACTGTTTACATTCTATTGAGGATTTGGATTTGGATTTTCATGAGATTTCCTGGATTTGGGGGAAAACCGCAAAAACATTTATAAACTTCTTTCCGCTATCTTTTTAAATGAAAAGCGCGGTTTTCCCATGATGTATGAGTCGTCCACCATGAGTTTGCTGATTGATTTCGAGACCCGATTCGAGAAGTTAGATGAATCGTTTCGGGTACATGGTGGGCCCGGTAAGTTACCCCGGGAAAGAAGCTCGTGGTGATGACGATGAGCCTGGCAGGGGAAGACTACCGACCGGTGATTTTACCCGACGCGTCGGATATCCGGAGGATACCGTCGTGGTCTTGAGATTGATGGTAAGGGCCGGTCCGGACTGACGACGCCCTAGATAGTGAGATTGAGATATTGAGATTTTAGATATCGAGGTACTGAGATTGATGATCCAGGCCAGTCAGGATAGCCGGAGCCTGAGATATTAAGATATTGGGATTTATATTTTGTGTCGATGCTAGACACTGTTTATGCTGATTTCATTTATGATACCTCATTTTGAAATTACAGAAATCTCACTAAATTATGAAAGCAGTTTCTTCATTTACATGTATTCTGTTTTCATGCATTCATACCTCATCCATATGATATATTGCTACCTGAGGCACAAACATGAGCATTTGGTATTACCGTTGTTTAGAAGTATACCCTAGCCATTGTTATAGGCTGCAGATTATACATTTGAGGATATATTATGATCATACGACCTAGGATTGCGTTGTTCATGCGGTTTCTGTTCGTAGATGTTTTTCTACTCACGAGTTGGCAACTCACCCCCGTTTTGCCACAGTTTCTTGCAGGTTTTGGCGTACAGGTTTCATTACGGCTTTGCTGGCACTGCTTCTTTTTCGGGTGACTTGCTAGTAGGTGGGTTTATTTGTATCGTACCCTTCATTTTATCTTGTATATTATTATTCTGCTGTATCTAGAAGTTCCATCAACCAAACATGTATTTATTTTAGAGATAGAGACCAGTGATGTTTATTCTTTCGACCTTAGAGTCGCGCGTTGTATTTATATGGGTTTCTTGCTGTTTTGAATTTCCTTTTGAGTTTTGATCCTCGCCCTTGGCGTTGTATATTATTTTGCTTGCGTGGTTGTGACCGTCGATTGACGAAGAGCTAGCTCCCGCTTGGGGATACCTTTTTATTGATTTCGTATACTATTCATGTTGTATCCCGTTTGGGGGACAGTATTTACAAAGGAGACTCTGCCGAAATTTTCAGAAAATACTAGATTACTACCCTACCACGCTCAAAGGAGACATGCAAACAGGTTTTAGTTGGGTACAGTCCTGAGCCACATGGAGGCAGTGAGGGGATCTACAGGGGTTCGTCTCTCCCGGTATTGGGGGTGAGGTCGCGCTGTGTCTAGGAGAGCCAGTACATGAAAAGTCCTTGGCCAAGGCAGGAGATTTACTGGTAGGTATTCCAGTAGTATCTCAAGGTGTTCTGGGCGGCACTCCGACACGACCTGTACCACTATTGGGGGTCTGACTTTTACCAACCCCTAAGCCTTCCATGCTATGCTCATAGACGAACGGACCGGACTGTACGGACATTGTCACTGACAGGCTTAGTAGGGTGTCAGGATGAGTTCGCTCATCGACGTCCCTTTTGGTCAATAGCTGGTGGCCCGTCACGTATGGCTGATACCTCTGACGTGCTAGTAGTTAAATCCACAGCCATAGTATTGACGAGTCTTTAGAGTCCACCACACACACAGTGTAGGGTTCCTAGGCACTCTCAAGAGGTCTCACAAGGTATCAACCATGCCAATTTCAAAATTTTACGGTGCCTAGAAACCCTAATACGGATCGTTGGCTAGAAGTTTAGGCGACAAAGCAACTAGTTAACTACTTTAACTAAGAGTACGGAAATACAACCTTTGTAGATCCGGTCCTCCACCTCTACGGCTCCGTTATGAAGTCCTCTCCGCTGTCCAAATGAAATCCCGGGCTCTAGCGTCGTCTTCATCGGAGAAATGGGCGGGCAAGGTCGTCGGCTTCGTGCCGAAGATGATCTTCGTCGAGGCATCACAAGATCAAGCTCCCACTTCACCAAGTCATGAAACTTGTGAAGAAAACACACTCTACTACTTGGCAAGAGGTAGAGGATGAAGAAATAGGAGGTGGGTTCACTTTAGAATTGGATTTCTCACTCTTTTTCACAAGTTGCCATTGATGGAGGCAAGCTTGCTTCAATGTTGAAGATGAAGAAGAAGAAGAAAGAAAATCATGAGTATTATAATATGAATAATAAAATCATTCTTATCATAATCATGAACCATGGTCAAGTGTAGAGAACTAACTAAGGTTCAAGTGAATGGTTAGGGTTAAGCATGAGACAAAATGGTCACTTTAGTCAAAGCTTCATGAAGCTTCAAAGATAAAACAAAACTAGCAACCATTTTTCCCTTTTTCTTTTCCAAAATAAAATAAATGAAATAAATAAAAGAAAACCCTAACCATTTACTTAACCATAGGTTTAACTCTTTACACATACCCTAGCAAACATGTATCATCAAACATGATACAATCAAGTGTACGAAAATATATCACATATACAATGTGCACACCCGAGTGAGAAAATCCATTTAAAGTGAACCGATATTAGTTAATGCAAAGTAATATATCAAATATATAATTATGCATTAAATCATTAAATCAACACTTGATTTAATGATCCGGTCATATCGCATATAACCGACTAATATCAACAGTAACAACTTATCGAATCAACACTTGTTCCGATAATCCGGCTATATCGCATATAACCGATCAATGTCACAAATCGCGAGAATCGAATACAGTATCACATACTGGTATCATTCTCATTCCCGCACATGTCTTATATGCGCTCCTATTTCGTTTCGCTTGAGCCAGGAAACCTCTGTATAGGACTCTAAAGACTAGTCAATACGCCGGCAGCAGGTGATGATCATATCAAGCACCCACAAGCCGCAAGCGATCTGCTAAACGTAACGGCCACCCGGGTATTGAGCGATGAGAAGATCGACGGGCAAGCCCGCTCACACTCCTGTGAATCCAACCAGTAATACTTACCGTACAGTCCGGTCTGATCGTCTGATATGTCGCATATCTCGCCTAGGGGTGGTAAATGTCAGACCCTAATAGCTCGATAAGTCGTGTCGATATGAGGTCTATAACAGTTCGAGATACTACTGGTAACACTTACCAGTAAATCTCAGTAACCCTGGCCAGGGATTTCCGGTTATAGCCAATCGAACACAGCGCAACATCAACTCCCAATACCGGGAGAGACGAATCCCCTCCTATCGCTCATTGCCTCCATGTTATTCGGGACTGTACCCAAAAACCACCGTTTTGCATGCCCTCTTGGACGTGGTAAGGTGGAAATCAAAGCACAGTGGGAACCACACAAGACTCTATGACGATCTCGGGTCAACAGACTACTCTGTACCAGTGTCACCAGAGAACTGCCATCTGACGTAAGGTATAATACCATGTGGGAGTTCTCGGCGAGTCCGTCCAGTGTACCCAGTCTCCACTGAGCACCCGTATATCATCTCTGATGTCAAACACCAATGGATATGGGATCATCCATTGCCCATCTGTATGGGTCGAGAAGGTATACGCTAGTCTACACTGGTATATCGATGCCCCGTCTCGATACACCCACGACTAGGGACTTTGAAGGATGTACTTATGGACTACCATGTCCCCACTAGTATGATCTGCATCATAGTCCAGGTAGTCAAGTACACATCCTAAGGGCTTTACCATCATGTAACAGAGACAATCAGTATAGACGTTAAGGTAAAGAGTAACCAGATAGCATACTATCATGTCGAGCAAGAAAGTCCTCCCTATATATGTCCCAGCATCCACTACAATATACATCCTATTTATAGTAATGGCCTCTAAGGCATACATATAACTAACAATCTCCCACTTGCACTAGGGCCATCTGATAGCAGTGGTTCTAGTATCTCATACTCAACCATCCCATAAAAGTCTCTCTCTGGGAAAAGGCCTTTGTGAGTGGATCCGCTGTGTTGTCCTCTGAGTCTACTCTCCTAACCTCGATCACTCTGGAGATCAACTATCTTCATGATCAGGTGATGCTGCCTTAGAATATGTCTGGATCACTGATGGGACCGTCGTTCCTTGGCATCAGCCACAACTCCATTGTCTCACAATGGTAGGAACGTAGTTCATCTCATGAACCAATATACACCCAAACAGCCTCTTTGGTAGCATCTTAAGTAGCGATGTATCCTGCCTTTATCTTCTAGTATGCCACGGTATCTAGCTTGGAACTCTTCCAACATACCGTCCCTTTACTGAGGGTAAACACAATGCCTGGGACTGACATTCAGTCGTCTTTATCACCCTGGAACCCTTCCAGTGATTCTCTCCAGGATCGATTGATACCATCTCACTACAACTAGTGAGTATCCTAACATCCATTTAGATCTATCTCATAGATCCAAAATGCAGGATTTAGTAGGTATCATTATGATCCCATATAGTGAATCATTGTGATAAGCGGAGATTGACCGAGCGTAGCATAAGAAGCTTCTTCCCCATCAAGAGTATGTTATCCACGTACTCTACGAGGATCATCACAATACTCCCTACTACCTTTTTGTTTATACAAGGTTCATCTACCATTTTGATGATGTCAAAATCTTTAACTACTTCATCAAAACAGATGTTCCAACTCCGCGATTCCTGCTTTATCTTATAAAGCATCTTGTACACGTTTCCGCTGCTCCCACTGTCTACGAGGCCCTCTGGCTGTGTACTTATAGACGCACTCTTCTAAAACATCATTTAGAAAAGTTGTCATGACACCCAACCACCAGATATCGTAGTCATGGTATGTAGCCGTGGCAAGTAGGATCTGGATGGACTTAAGCATAGCTACTTGAAAAGGTTTCATCATTATCCACGCCTGGTTGATGACAAAAACCTTCAACAAGTCTAGCTTTGAAAGTCTCAACTTTTCCATGTACACCAAGTAATCTTCTCAAGATGTACTGGCTCCTGATGGGGATTTAACCCTTCGGATATAGCAACCAAAGTCCATACTTTGTTAGTGTATAAGGATTCCATCTCAGATCACTAAGCATCCAGCCATTCTTATAGAGTCTTACTCCTGATGGCCAGCTCGAAACTAGTTGGGTCATCATCTCATGATGCAATCCTCGCTCCCACTGTCATAGAGAAACCGAAGTATCTCTCAGGTGGGTGAGGAACCCTACTAGATCGGCGGAGAGGCTGAGGTTCCTTGGAATCTACTGAATCCTTTTGGTTCTATCAAATCATCAGCTGCAATTTGTATGGCTGGAACCTTTCCAGTTGTACATAACAGACTTTACCTCGAGCTTGTCCGGATTTTGCTTTTAGACATAGGCCGGACAACCCCAAATCTTAACTAACTTAAGATATGGGCTCTTCCCTTTCCATATCACATATGAAGCGGTAGGCATCTGATTTGATTTGAACCCTATTCAATAGGTATGCAGCTTCTCAACTGCATAACTCTCAAAAGGAAATAGGTAACTCAGTAGTACTCATCATAGAGAACACCTTATCATATAGGGTGTGAATGCTCCGCCCCGATATACCATCGTGCTATGGTGTATACGGAGGAGTAATGCTGAGAGAGAATCTCATTCTCCTTTTGAATAGTTCAGGAATTTCGTGCTCAAGTATTCTCCTCCTTGATCTCATCAAAGGACATAATACTTATACCCGTATTGGTTCTCTACTTCTAACTTATATTCTTGAATATCTCAAAAGGTTCTGACTTGTGTTTCAACAGGAACATAGGTCTGAATCTCGAAAGATCATCAGAGAATGTAATGAAGTACATAGAACCGATCCTGGCATGTGTAGACAGGGGACCTTACATACATCAACATGTATCATCCCAAGAGTTTACTAACTCTTTCTCTGTTTCCAATAAACAGAGCTGGTGTCATTATATCTTTGTGACATGACTGGCAAGTTTCACAAGATGTAGATTCAAACTGATTTAAATATGCATCTACATGTAACTTCAGCTAGTCGGGTCGCATTGATATGACCTAGTCTACAATGCCTCAAGAAGGATTCGTTCATTTCTGAACTCTTCCTCTTGTGTGTGTTCTGTATACTAAGAACTGTAGTTTGATTTAGAACATCAACGCTTTTAGATAACGTGCCTGAACCGATCAACTTTTGATATAGGAAATGTTCAAAACATTATCCAACAATACAAAATTATATCATTTCTTTACTAATAAAGAGACTGATATGATTTTGTATATCAGGTTCGGTATCTAATAACATTCATTCAGAATCAGTGTACTGGTAATACAGGGTGACAGTGACCAACAGACTTGGCTGCAACACTTGCCCCGTTTTCTGTCTCATGAAACTTATCACCCGTTCTCAGTTTTTCTACCCTTTTGTAGCCCTATGTAACAAATTACATATCTGGGATCCAGATCCGGTATCATATACCCAGGATGCGGAGGATACTGAGAAACAGTTCTGTATAATGAACACACCCGAAGATGATGCATCATCATGCACTCTCTTCGTTTGGGCGGCACGGGAATTCTGGTATTCCACAATTTCCTGCTCTGTCTTATAACAATTATAAGTTGGAGCGGGACCAACGTTCCCCAGCTCAGTATAACAAGCGGGTTCGGTCAATTATCCGTATTATTATCTTGATTAAGGCGTGATATGGTCGCTACCTGGAGAGAGAGAGAAGAAAACACTCAGCGTGCGCTTTTGCAAGAATAGATTGGTTATTATTTTATCTAACCAGGATGGCTCCCACTGCTTTTTATCGAATCATCCTTCAAACCCTAAAAGGAAAGACTAGCCGGGATTAATTACACACTACAAGTTCGCCAATCTTTCAGCCAGGCCAGTGTCGGTACTTTGAGGGAGGTCCCCCGTGCTTTCGCACGAACCTAATTAATGTAAACCTCGTTTTCCCAGAGGCGTAACCCCGTTGACACCTTTCTAGACACCTACTTGATCGGCTAATTGTAATGTGTAAAACTCTCCCAGGAGTAACTCTTACTCGCAGTGGGTATCGGGATCCAACTATCTCATAGAAGGTATGCAATCTCATTGCAAATTTCAACACTTGAAATTCCCGATAATATTTTGCCCCTAGCGTGCTATGACCTTGACACATGCCAAACAACCCATAGTCCACTAGTCAAGTTCAACCCGTACATTTCTTGATTGAATTAAACCCACCCGCACGACCCTTGACGCATGCCAAACAACGCCGTACGAATACCCTAATCCAATCGCATCGTATGCTTGCAGATAAGCACTAGTTAGCTACCGTACACTACGCCTTGACGCATGCTAAACAACCGCAGCACGAATACTAACTAGTACTTATCTGAAATGACGGAGGGCTACGACAGGTTTTTCTGAAAACCTATTGCGTAATGAACTTGATATCGTTGTAGAATCAAATGATTTTAAAATGGAGTGTTTTTGAGGCTTTTTCTAGTTTTGCTAAAGGAGTCACTCCCGGTGAAGGGATCGTCGGTCCTTTCCTCGTCGAATGAGGTGCGGGATATATCATATATATCACTGTGCAAAGCAAAAACACTTAAAAGCAATCAAAAGACAAACCGAGCGTGTAGCATCTGCCAGTTATTGCTAAAGGAGTCACTCCCGGTGAAGGGATCTCGGTCCTTTCCTCATCGAATAAGGTGCAGGATATATCGTATATACCGCTGTGCAAAGAAAGAACTGTAGCTACCTGTTTTATTTTTGAAATTTGATTCTACAACATCTTAGGTTTCTTTTTATTTCATTAATCTCATTAATGAAGTCCCATCATTTAAGTACCTAAACATCACAGATAAATACGACGTACACTTATGCCATCCGCATTCGCCTCGATGTCCCCTCGTGCACCGTTAGGTTAGGTAACTAACGGCAGAGCGGGGCAGGGCTAGCGCGGGTGTAAAACATAAGTAACGCCTATATAATATATCATATATACTATAAACTGTATCTATCAAAGAACATCACATGATCACATCACAGATATCGCAGCAGAAGTATCATATGAAATATTGGATATACTAGGACGTCCGTGTTTTCAATACGAGCCAGTATAAAACACGGATTCCACGGTCGTGATGAATAGCCAAACCCACACCCCTAGACCCCTACGAGAGCGGCAAGCAACCCTACCAATTCTAGAGTTAGGAGACCCGGACTCGACTCCTCGAGTTGGTCTCCCACTGGACTCCAAAACCCGGTTACTTGTGCTCCCCTCCTTGGGTCTATCCTAGTGAGGAAAAGAAAATAATATACAAAGGGTGACATCTTCCGCAACCTGGAAGTGTCCCAATAAAAGAATATTACATACAAGTTTTTACGTCAATGAAAATGAAAAACACTCATCTCATATAAAAACCCCCGGCTATTCAAACACGACGATCCAATATAACATATCCAGCAACACATAACATCACATGTCTTCAACGTAAGTAAATATGTCCATCCCAATTGTCGTTGACATATAGCAACGAAACCGGCGATATCACATATTACACTTACGGTCACAGAAAAGAAAGTGTAAAACTACAACAGTTGGAATCCGCAATCTGCATAGACATCGCATGCCTAATCAAATGAATACCTTAGACATCACATGCCTAACAATTATAAACCCCGCATTTTAGTCTCAAAATCGAAAACACTTTTCAATATAAAGTCGGGCAATTCAACAAGATTCCCGACATACTGATCGAATGCTCGTCGCAAACTTCAGTAGACGGCTGCACCCCCGATACCGTCGACGAAGTGCACCATGGCGGAACACCGCTACCGTGAGCACCCGGACGGATGCTTTCGGCGACGGGGTTCTCCTACAGTCACTTGGTCGGGGCTATGGAGTGAGGCTGTCTATTAAGTTTAACCGGCGAGTATCCGCGTACGCTACGTGATTGCGACGGACTTTTGATCACATCAAAATTCCGTGGCAACCGATCAAGTGTGACTAAACTGCTATGTTTATAACATTCATTCAGTTATCTCATAACTTATTGTGAATTCCAATTATTGTATCACATTCCAGATAATTAGAAAATGTTAAACTTTCCGATTGAACATTCGAACACCCAAGTTTTCCCGAAACAGCTCATCACATGAAATAAGTCTAAAAACATTCAGTTCTTGCCTCAGTACCAACGGTCCAGCCGTAGAAGGGTCAAGCCAATGCCTCACATGTGGCACGCCGTACTGCCCCAAACCCGAAGGTTCAAAGGGCAGTTCAAGACGGTCACATAATCGAGTTAAGGTTTGTTGTCTTCTAGAGGGACCATCGCGTTACTTGCACTACTTAGAACGTCGTTAAACTTCGGAAAAATCCGACACTTGGAAATTTCCCGACAGGGGAAAAGGTGGGTATTTATATCCGGTCGAACTTTTTAACATATTCAAAAATTACCCAAAAAGCCATAAAGACAAAGTCTGACAATCCGATCGAATAATCGATTCCCAAAGCAACCCCAGAAAATTCAACTCTTGAATAAATATTAAAAATTCCCAGAAAAACCAGCACTGTTATGTAAGAATTACTGTGTAAAACTTTTTGAACAATGAGCCATTTTGGCCGCGGAACCGCCGCAATAGCCATGCTATTGCCGCGGTTCCGCCGCACTATGGTGGAGTTGGACACTCGAATTTTACAGTAACTCTTAGAAATTCCTGCTGAGTTTTCTGCATATTTTTAATTCTCAAAAATCCACAATTTTCAAAAAAGGACAGAGAGCAATTTGGAGTTAGGGATTTCGATCGATCGGACTTCAAACTGCGTCTAGACTTCGCCTAAGGCTCTAGCTAGGCTCTGATACCACTGTAGGTCAGGCAGCCATCCCATCCAATGGGGTCGCCGTGGCACCAACGGGTCCCTCAGCCGCTACTTTTTAAGCATGCCCCCTCGCGAGGACAATAACCCGCCGGAACACCTTCCGGTCTCGGGACACCCTGGGGGTAAGAGCCTATGCTTCGCCACACTGTCACACAGTGAGAACCCCCCATAGGTCGACATCCAATGCCTAGTAGCTCTGATACCACTGTAGGGTTCCTAGGCACTCTCAAGAGTCTCACAAGGCATCAACTATGCCAATTTCAAAATTTTACGGTGCCGAGAAACCCTAATACGGATCGTTGGCTAGAAGTTTAGGCGACAAAGCAACTAGTTAACTACTTTAACTAAGAATACGGAAATACAACCTTTGTAGATCCGGTCCTCCACCTCCACGGCTCCGTGATGAAGTCCTCTCCGCTGTCCAAATGAAATCCCGGGCTCTAGCGTCGGCTTCATCGGAGAAATGGGCGGGCAAGGTCGTCGGCTTCGTGCCGAAGATGATCTACGTCGAGGCATCACAAGATCAACCTCCCACTTCACCAAGTCATGAAACTTGTGAAGAAAACACACTCTACTACTTGGCAAGAGATAGAGGATGAAGAAATAGGAGGTGGGTTCACTTTAGAATTGGATTTCTCACTCTTTTTCACAAGTTGCCATTGATGGAGGCAAGCTTGCTTCAATGTTGAAGATGAAGAAGAAGAAGAAAGAATATCATAAGTATTATAATAAGAATAATAAAATCATTCTTATCATAATCATGAACCATGGTCAAGTGTAGAGAACTAACTAAGGTTCATGTGAATGGTTAGGGTTAAGCATGAGACAAAATGGTCACTTTAGTCAAACCTTCATGAAGCTTCAAAGATAAAACAAAACTAGCAACCATTTTTCCCTTTTTATTTTCCAAAATAAAATAAATGAAATAAATAAAAGAAAACCCTAACCATTTACTTAACCATAGGTTTAACTCTTTACACATACCCTAGCAAACATGTATCATCAAACATGATACAATCAAGTGCACGAAAATATATCACATATACAATGTGCACACCCGAGTGAGAAAATCCATTTAAAGTGAACCGATATTAGTTAATGCAAAGTAATATATCAAATATATAATTATGCATTAAATCATTAAATCAACACTTGATTTAATGATCTAGTCATATCGCATATAACCGACTAATATCAACAGTAACAACTTATCGAATCAACACTTGTTCCGATAATCCGGCTATATCGCATATAACCGATCAATGTCACAAATCGCGAGAATCGAATACAGTATCACATACTGGTATCATTCTCGGTCCCGCACATATCTCATATGCGCTCCTATTTCGTTTCGCTTGAGCCAGGAAACCTCTGTGTAGGACTTTAAAGACTCGTCAATACGCCGGCAGCAGGTGATGATCATATCAAGCACCCACAAGCCGCAAGCGGTCTGCTAAACGTAACGGCCACCCGAGTATTGAGCGATGAGAAGATCGACGAGCAAGCCCGCTCACACTCCTGTGAATCCAACCAGTAACACTTACCGTACAGTCCGGTCTGATCGTCTGATATGTCGCATATCTCGCCTAGGGGTGGTAAACGTCAGACCCCAATAGCTCGATAAGTCGTGTCGATATGAGGTCTATAACAGTTCGAGATACTACTGGTAACACTTACCAGTAAATCTCAGCAACCCTGGCCAGGGATTTCCGGTTATAGCCAATCGAACACAGCGCAACATCAACTCCCTATACCGGGAGAGACGAATCCCCTCCTATCGCTCATTGCCTCCATGTGATTCGGGACTGTACCCAAAAACCACCGTTTTGCACGCCCTCTTGGACGTGGTAAGGTGGAAATCAAAGCACAGTGGGAACCACACAAGACTCTATGACGATCTCGGGTCAACAGACTACTCTGTACCAGTGTCACCAGAGAACTGCCATCTGACGTAAGGTATAATACCATCTGGGAGTTCTCGGCGAGTCCGTCCAGTGTACCCAATCTCCACTGAGCACCCTTATATCATCTCTGATGTCAAACACCAATGGATATGGGATCATCCATCACCCATCTGTATGGGTCGAGAAGGTATACGCTAGTCTACACTGGTATATCGATGCCCCGTCTCGATACACCCACGACTAGGGACTTTGAAGAATGTACTTATGGACTACCATGTCCCCACTAGTATGATCTGCATCATAGTCCAGGTAGTCAAGTACACATCCTAAGGGCTTTACCATCATGTAACAGAGAGACAATCAGTATACACGTTAAGGTAAAGAGTAACCAGATAGCATACTATCATGTCGAGCAAGAAAGTCCTCCCTATATATGTCCCAGCATCCACTACAATATACATCCTATGTATAGTAATGGCCTCTAGGGCATACATATAACTAACACACAATTACTCAGGTTTCGGGCGAAACGCTGTAGAGGCCGTATGGAGATATGGCAGGGTTCGATCAGATACGTGCGGTATTGCACGGATCGTGATCGGACGGATTTTACTAGCCGGCTTTGGCTTAAGCCGGATCCTAGTATTAGACAGTGTAGTTTTGTCTCTTTGCATTTGTGTTCAGTGCGAATACAAATGCGGGCATGTATAAGCAGTAGCGGGGTTTTCCTGTAATTTATTATGGGATCAGTTTTCTGAAGTTGCCAGTTTGCATTCCGTTCCGGCCGGTTTTCCTTTGTTCTTTCGCGGCCGGAGTTTCTGATGGAGGGGGTTATTCGCAAGTTTGCAAATAACTTATTGTGGAGGGGTTTCTTGCATTTGTGGCTTCATTATGATAGATTTCTCATGATGAGATTCCCTTTGAATCAATCCTGTGCATTTATGAGATTAGAAATGGAAAAGATGAGGAGTTGATTTAGATTAGAAATGTGTGGCCATTTTCTTTTTTATTAATATACTTTTTCTTCTCTTGTATGAGATTATTCCATGGTTCTCATTTTTTCCTCCATTCTCATTATGGGGCCGGCCACTAAAAGAGAGGGAGAGAGAGAGGTTCGTTTGAGGGTAGCATTTTCCACATCTCATTTTCTTGCTAGGAAAAATGAAAGCACCATTTTTCTTATCATCAATTCCTCCATCAAGGCAACTTCATTTACCCCAAAGAGACTACGATTCTATACTACATCTACAGCAAATCTTGGACACGTCGGCTAGCCAACTTCGCGCCCGAGTTGCCTCGGTCCAGAGGTGGGAGCCCGTAAAAGAATCCGGCTACGTGGTGACCTTTCCGATGAGGAGGTGACGGATGGAGATTCCGCGGGAGATCGGAGTGGAGACGAAGACCGAAGGACACGGATCGCTTGGTATAACTCTCTACCCGTATTTTAGTTTGCTAGTAGCTAGGTTAAGGGCCCGATCCGGGATAAAAGTGCGCGGTGGTGCCGGTTTGCTAGTTTGCAAAGTTTTTCATTTTCGCGTTTCCGGCATCGGATCGACGGCCGGGGCGTCGCCGCGGACTTACATTGGTATCAGAGCCATGCCATTAACCATGCCGAGCTTGCTCTAGCGTGTTTAGAACTCGATCGAACAATAAAACCCCAAAAACTGTATTTTCTTGTGCATTGGGTTTCTGTCGAAATTTTTTTGGCTCCAAAAATTTTTCAGGTTGTTTCAGAATGATGTGCATGGAATTTTAAGAATTCTTTGAAAATTTGGTCTTGTGAACAGTCTAAACCACCGCGGAACCGTGGCCAAACCCATGCTTGGGCCGCGGTTCCGCCGCGACTTGCACTGTTCAGTGAACCAAAATTTTGCAGAGAGCTTTTGAATAGAAAATAGGGGTTTTGGGACATTCTTTTTGGGCCCAGATTTTCTGTGAGAGCTATAGTACTGCTTGGGGCCCACTTCGATAAATTTGTTCGATCGGATATTTTAAACATGTTAGTTCACAGTATTTACATTATATCTACGACCGTGAATGTCATTCGATCGGTAAATCCTGTCTAACTGCTATAGCCCTTTTAGACGGATTTGCGAACATGACATTCACGTTGATGTTCTGTGTTGTGCTGTGATGTTGCGGATTGGTCGTGGGGGATATCCTGGATGCAATATTAGTACAGTTTCATTTTATATGTACATTTGATATTGCGGGGCGAGCGTCCGACATGTGGACTGCCGTCACTGCCTTTTTGTATTATTCTTTTGGGGCACGACCGGGTCGAGGTCGATGTACCCGTTGTATGTATATTTTACTTTCTGTACTAGAATTACCCCGCTGAGGGGTGCACGGATAGCCGGGTTCTAGAGGGCAACGAGCCCGCATCTCATGGCGTTGAGACGGAGGGGGCTTTACTCTAGAATTGGCGGGCTGTTCGCCGCACTTGTAGGGGGTACAGGTTGATCCAGGAGGGGTGCCCAAGTTACCGGATTCCGTGAAGTGTTGGGTGGTCCATTCACGTTGCTGAAGGGGGCTGCCTCGCTTCAGGTTTTGGCGGGAAAGTTGCCGCGTCCGTAGGGGTCTAGGATTTCATTGCACAGGCTATCCACACGACCAGGAGAACGTCGGGTTTCAGTAGCGGCTCTATGAAACCCGGGGATTCCAGATATCTGTATTGTTCTGTGATGCGGTACATTTCTGTGATGTTGCATTTTATCACGCATTGAGCGAAAATTATATATTATATATATACTAGTAGATGTTGTACATGTTTTGCATCCGCGCTAGTCCAGTCCCCGCTCTGTCGTTAGTTAGCTAACCTAACGGGTGATGACGGGACCCAGTGGCGAATGCGGATGGCATATACGTACGTCATTATTTTCGTTCTTTGGGGTGTGATCAATTGATGGGACTGCGTTGATTCGGATCAATGCAAGATAAACAAACCTATTCTGATGTTGTTGGAACATTTTTCAAAAAGCTGTTATTGCAAGGACGTTCTCTTTTGTTTTGCACAGTGGTATTCAGTTGGAATATCCTGCTCCTCAGTCGACGAGGCAACGGCCGAGAACCCATCACCGGGAGTGACCCCTTGGACAGAAGTTTGCGTCAGGGCAATAACTTCACTATAGCCGATTACATTTGCTTTGCATCATGGTATTCAGTTGGAATATCCTGCACCTCATCCTACGGGGAAAGAGCCGAGATCCCTTCACCGGGAGTGACCTCTTTAGCAAAGGTTTTCGTTACTATATTTTTATAAAGCTATCCGTTCCTTCAACGATATCAAGTTCATTACGTTAAAGGTTTTTGCTAGAAACCATTCGTAGTCCTCCGTCGTTTCAGACTGGTAGCACGTAGTCTTCATGCTATGTTTGTTGACCTTCGTCAAGGCATAATGTATGGTAGCTGCTTGTTACCTTTCTGCTGCATAGATAGATGCGTTGGTTTGGGACAGTCGTATAGCCTTATTGACCTTCGTCAAGGGCTTGTACGGGTGGGTTCAAATTAACCTGGACAATGACGGGTAGAACTTGACATGTGACTTATGATTTGTTGACCTTCGCCAAGGTCATAAGAGCATGGGGCAAAAATACACATCGGGAGTTTCTAAAGAAACTGAAACTTGCCAGATATGCGCATACCTTCTGGAGTGTGATAACATGAGAAGATTCCGTCATGTTATCTTGCGATGATAGTTGGATCCCGATTCCCACTGATGAGTTGGTTTACTCCTCGGGTGATCCCGGCTAATTCTTCTTTCAGGTTTGGGGAAGAATTTGACGTTACAGTGGGAGGTTTCCTGATTAGATAAAGTGATAACCATTCTGATCTAGGCTAGAGTGCACGCTGAATGTTTCTTTTCTCTCTCTCTTTGGCAGCGACCATTGACCCGACCCTAGACTATGACTCAGTGACCAAGTTGACCGAACCTTCTTAACACTGGCTTTTGGATTGTCAGAGTTGCAGACCTCATTGCCACTCCTACTTTTACTCTTTTCTCCATGACACCCCATATTACTACGAACGTCCACTTCCATTGGACAAAACCATCGTATGGTTATATACGAACTCGAAGGAATTTATTCGAGGATGGTTTCTGGTTCTGGAGAAAATGAATAGGACTATTCAGTTGCCTTTTCCTTTTACCTTCTCTTAGGTTGTGAGTACTCCTTGGTTTAGGAGATAGTACACCTATTACGCAAATTAGATAGTCTTCTTCTAAACCATAGGCAGGTGCCGACTGGTAGGGAATGAAGAAAACCAATTAGCCTAAACGGTGTACAGAAGGTATTATGTAAAGACAAAGAAAGGGATTAGTAAGAGGGCAAAGTAAATTGCGACTGCTATTCACGACCAAACCAAGTATTTCTTCGCCAATCCTAAATCACCTTTGTATTTCTCCTGAACACTCCGTATCACTATGAAGATCCCAAGTTTATTGGATACTCCATCGTTTGGTTATATACGAACTCGAAAGGAACTTGTTCCAGTTCGGGGATGGATCCTGGTTCAGGAGAAATAGGAATAAGGTTCATTCGGTTGTCTTTTATCTTCACCTTCTCTCGCATTGCGAGTGTTCCTAGGACTAGGACAGTACACCCGTTATGCTTATTGGATAGTCTTCTTACAAACCATAGGCTGGTGCCGAACAGTGGGGAAGGAAGAAAACCATTTGGCCTAAAGGGGTGTACAGAAGGTAATGACTAAAGACATATAAAGGGATTTGGAGAGGTGGCAAAGAGATATACGGTTACAGTTGTGAATATGAATAATGGAAGAGGCATTACTAGGAATACCAAGATACCCCATCGAAACATTTCAATATTTCAGTTTCACCGTGTACTGTTAAAAGAAAACTGATTTCCCAATTAGACACTTGCTCCAGGGTATGTATTTACCAGGTTTGATTCTCACATCTGTATGGTTTTACAGATGATGATTGGGAGTAAGTTATTGGGGATTAGATGATCATCCTCATTATATCGGGATTCGTTGTAATTGGTGATATTTGAGAAAGTCACCTGGGTTGTTTGCCGGACGGCAAATATTTGGTTTTGAATATCCGTTGTTATGCACCAATTTCAAATTGATATATATGTACGTCTATTTTTATAGAGTGAGATATACCTTTTTGAAATTATGTCTATGACATTTACCTATATCAGTGGATGGTTATGTAAGGAGCATTGAACAACGGTGTAATTCTTCTTAACCATAAGTATAGTTTTCAACCTACGACACACAGTGAATGATTTACTAGACTCAGGGGACTTATACAGAGTATTGTATATTGTCCAGTTTCCATTAGGACAAAGGGGTAGGTACTCGTACTATATTCGGTGTACTTATGACTTCTCTAGTCTTAGACAGGTGTTTCGTAGAAATACAGGGTCCAAATTTTGAGAAGTTATAGGTATAAGAATAGAGTTGAGAACCAGGTATTGCAAGTATCGGGATTCTTCAAGGTGATCGAAGATGTAGATACTTGTGTATGGTATTCAGTTGATAGTATTAAGAGAACTTGCTTCTCTTTCAGGTTACTCATAATTGGAAGCATTCCTAAGTTGAGTAACGTTGATCGGCCTCTTTCTATTTGGTAGACATGCACTGGAGACAGCTGCATGATTTGAATCTGGTTCAATTAAATCAGTGCCTCTGTTCCTGTATTGGATATAGAACAGTTCATATCTTGACATTGTTAAGATACGGGGAGTTGTCCGGCTTATGGTTAAAACCAGACTCCGGATAACTCAAGGCACGTTTCAGTAATGGCTGTTTGTGGGTTGACCCGGGCTATGACGAGGGTTGACTTTCTACCATCTGGAAGATCAATAGTGATATTGTTCTTGACTCTCCACAGTTTTCATAAAAATGGATTTTTTCAGAAAACAGTAGTGGGAGTATGGTAGAACTGGAAGTGATTCCAGAACCGCAAACGATTACTGAAGATTTGATAAGAACCTAAAGATTCAATCTGGTTTGACATTCCATTGGCCACTCCGCAGATATGGTGGGTAACCTCAGGCACCCGAGTGGTACTTCGGTATGCTCAGGGACGGTGGCAGGGAGGTTCTTGTTTCCCCAGACTTGCCATTGCTGTTGTTCCAGACTGTGAGACACGGCAGGAGAATGAGTATAGCGTCGTTCTAAACTAGCTTTAGAAGTGTACGTCTATATGACTTTGCCAGAGGGTTGTCGTTGTCAGTGGGAGCAGCGGAAGCATTGGTGGACAACCGCTTATGTCTATTTATAGACTAAAGCAGATATAGCGGAGATAGATAATTATTTCTAATGTGACAGTCATAGGTTTGATTTCATTAGAATAAGGGATGGATCTGTTAAGAAGGTAGTAGGGTGTGATGTCCTGGTATTTGGATGACATACACAGAGTAGGAAGTGATATTCCTATACTACGATCGGTTATACTTGTTGGAGATAGTGCCCTCAGAGTCAATTATTAGGTCACAGGTACGTGATTGTAATGATTGAGGGAGGACCTATCCCGGTAGGACAGTCTTACTCGAGATGATAGTATGCTATCTGGTTTACCTTTATCATCGTGTACTGCTTTAGGTGACCTGACACGTCGCTATTACACGTTGATAGAGCCTCTAGGATTCTTGCTTGACCACCAGCAGTATGAGGGCGATCATATAAGTGGGAGCTGGGGGTCTACAAGCATATCCTTAAAAGGTCCCTAGTCGTGGGAGTTTCGAGACCGGGCATCGATACTCCATTAGTAGACTAGTGTATACAGTCGAGACCCCGACGAGGGGCGGTGGCCGGTCTCACAAGCCACTGGTGTCAGTTGGATCACCTAAGATGTATACAGGTGCTCATTGGGTTATGAGTACACCGGACAGGACTCGCCGGGAACATGCTAGTTGGTCATATACCAGACGTCAGATGGCAGTTCCCTGGTGACATGTGTACAGGTTAGTTCATCGACCTGGGGATCGTCATTTGTCTCGTGTGAGTTCCCACTGTACTTTGATTACTACCCTACCACGGCTCAAAGGAGTCGTGCAAACAGGTTTTAGTTGGGTACAGTCCCGAGCCACATGGAGGCAGTGAGCGTATCTTCAGGGGTTCGTCTCTCCCGGTATTGGGGGTGAGGTCGTGCTGTGTCTAGGAGAGCCATTACACAAAGTCCTTGGCCAAGGCAAGGAGATTTACTGGTAGGTATTCCAGTAGTATCTCAGGGTGTTCTGGGCTACACTCCGACACGACTTGTACCGCTTTTGGGGGTCTGACTTTTACCAACCCCCTAGGCCCGCCATGCGATACTCATAGACGAACGGACCGGACTGTACGGATATTGTCACTGACAGGCTCAGTAGGGTTGTCAGGCTGAGTTCGCTCACAGACATCCCTTTTGGTCAATACCTGGTAGCCCGTTACGTATTGGCTTATACCTCTGACGTGCTAGTGGTTAAATCCACAACCAAGGTGTTGACGAGTCTTTAGAGTCCCCCACATTCAGTTACTCAGCTTTCGGGCGAAAGGTTGTAGAGGCCGTATGGAGATATGGCAAGGTCCGATCAGATACGTGCGGTATTGCACGGATCAGGATCGGACAGTTTGTACTATAGGCCGTATGGTTATATGGCAGGGTTCGATCAGATACGTGCGGTATTGCACGGATCAGGATCGAACAGATATTACTAGCCGGTTTTGGTATAAGCCGGATCCTAGTATAGTACAGTGTAGATTTTGTCTCATTGCATTTGTATTTCGGTCGAAATACAGATGCGGGTGTGTATGCACAGTATCGGGGTTTTCCTGTAATTTATTACGGGACCAGTTTTCTGGAGTTGCCAGTTTGTTTTCCGTTTCGGCCGATTTCCATTGTTCCGTTCATTGGCCGAAGTTTGGTGGAGGAGGGCTTATTTGCATTGTTGCAAATAAGTATTTGTGGAGGGGGTATTTGCTTATTGTTGTATCATGATAGCACCATCCTTTGACTTGATTTCTTCATGATGGCTTGACTTCACAACCTCATCATGGCTTGACTTATGTATGATGATGGAGGGACATGATGGTTGATGATGATGAGGGGTGAGGTTGGTGGAGTGTTAGTTTACACTTGTGATCATTTCCTTTTTGGATGATAACCTTTCCTCTCTCTCTCTTGTATGGGTATTATTATTGGCCTCTCTTATATTCTTTTGATACAACCTCCTCATTCTCACTCTCCCTCATATGCATGGTCGGCCACTTCCCAAAGGGGGCTGTCCAAATTTGTTCATGTGGGATTTTTGCTCTTTTGCTTTAGGAAAAATCCCACAAGTTCCACCTCCATGAGTTTGTATCATCCCTCCACCACAAAAGGCAATTCCACATACCCCGAATGAGACTTGCTCACTACATTCTACAGCAGAGCTTGGGCACGTCGAGTAGCCGGCTTCGTGCCCGAGTTGCCTCGGCATTGAGGTGGGAGCCCGTAAACAAAGTAGGCGTTGTGGTGCACTTCCGGCGACGAGGAGGAGACGGGACATTTCCGCAGGAGATCGGGACCATGACGAGAAGACCGGAGGACTTGGATCGTCGGTATATCACTATTCCCTTTCTTGTAGTTAGCTAGGACTAATTAATGGTTCGATCCGGGTTTAGTGCGCGGTGGTGCCTGTTTGCTAAGTCCGCAAAATTAAAGTTTATCACCGCTTCCGCATTCCGGCGTCGGTTTGACGGCCGGGGCGCCGCCGTGCACTTACAGTGGTATCAGAGCCTCCCCATTAACTTAGTCTAGCTTTGTGTAATGTGTTTTTCAGTTCCGATCGATCGAAATGTTCAAAAACCCGTATTTGCCCACATCAGTTTTCTGTTGAAACTTTTTGGTCCCCAAAAATTTCTCAGGTTATAAAATATTGATGTACTGGAAAATCTAAGAGCTCTGTAAAAATTCGACGAAGTAACTCCACAGTGGGAGCGCGGAACCGCCGCGAAAACCCCCTTCCCGCCGCCCTTCCGCCGCACACTGTGGAGATCACTTCACCAATTTTTTACAGAGGCCTTCTGGGCTTAAAATATGGGTTTTGGAATATTATAAGTGGGCCCAGGTTTTCTGTGAGTGCTACAGTTTTGATTGGGGGCCCACTTGTTAATTTTTGATCGATCGGATATTTTAAACACATTTTTCACAGTTTTTACATTATATCTGCGACCGTGAATGTCACTCGATCGGTAAATCCGGTCTAACTGCTATAGCCCGGTTAGACGGATTTGCGAACGTGATTTTCACGTTGATGTTCTGTTTTTGCTGTGATGTTGCGGATCGGTCGTGGGGGATAGCCTGGATGCAATGCTAGTACAGTTCTGTTGTATTATGTACATTTGATATTGCGGGGCGAGCGTCCGACATGTGGACTGCCGTCACTGCCTGTTTGTATTATTATTTTGGGGCACGACCTGGTTGCGGTCGATGTACCCGTTGTATGTATATTTTACTTTCTGTACTAGGATTGCCCCGCGGAGGGGTGCACGGATAGCCGGGTTCTGGAGGGCAATAAGCCCGCATCTCATGGCATTGAGACGGAGGGGGCTTCACTCTAGGATTGGCGGGCTATTCGCCGCACTCGTAGGGGGTACAGGTTGACCCAGGAGGGGTGCCCAAGTTACCGGATTCCGTGAAGTGCTGGGTGGTCCATTCACGTTGCTGAAGGGGGCTGCCTGGCTTCAGGTTTTGGCGGGTGACTTGCCGCGCCCGTAGGGGTCTAGGATTTCATTGCACAGGCTATCCACACGACCCGGGGAACGTCGGGTTTCAGCAGTGGCTCTGTGAAACCCGGGGATCCCAGATATCTGTATTGTTTCTGTGATGCTGTTCATTCTCTGTGATGTTGCATTTTATTCACGCCTTGAGCGAAATACTATATATTGGTATATATATTAGTAGATGTTGTATATGTTTTACATCCGCGCTAGTCCAGTCCCCGCTCTGTCGTTAGTTAGCTAACCTAACGGGTAATGACGGGACCCAGTGGCGAATGCGGATGGCATATACGTACATCAGTATATTTTCGTTCTTTTTGGTGTGATCAATTGATGGGACTGCATTGATTCGAATCAATGCAAGTTAAAACAAACCTAATCTGATGTTGTTGGAACACTTTTCAAAAGGCTGTTATTGCAAGGACGTTTACTTTTGTTTTGCATTGTGGTATTCATTGGAATATCCTGCTCCTCAGTCGACGAGGCAAGGGCCGAGATCCCTTCACCGGGAGTGACCCCTTGGACAGAAGTTTGCGTCAGGGCATTAACTTCACTATAGCCGATTACTTTTGCTTTGCATCGTGGTATTCATTTGGAATATCCTGCACCCCATTCTACGGGGAAAGAGCCGAGATCCCTTCACAGGGAGTGACCTCTTTAGCAACGGTTTTCGTCACTATATTTTTAAAAGCTATCCGTTCCTTCGACGATATCAAGTTCATTACGTTAAAGGTTTTCGCCAGAAACCATTCGTAGCCCTCCGTCATTTCAGTTAAATATTCGGTAGTATTCAAGCTATGTATTTTGACCTCACGCCAAGGCATAGTGTTTGGTAGCTGCCGGTTATTTATCTGTTGCATAGATAGATGCGTTGGTTTGGGACAGTCGTACTACTATTTTGGCCTACGTCAAGGGTATGTACGGGTGGGTTCAAATTAACCTGGATAATGACGGGCAGAACTTGACATGTGACTTATGATATTTTGACCTCACGCCAAGGTCATAAGAGCATGGGGCAGAAATCACATCGGGAGTTTCAAAAGAACTGAAACTTGCCAGATATGCGCATACCTTCTGGAGTGTGATACCGTGAGCGGATTCCGTCACGTTATCATGCGATGATAGTTGGATCCCGATTCCCACTGATGAGTTAGTTTACTCCTCGGGTGACCCTGACTAATTCTTCTTTCAGGTTTGGAGGAGAATTTGAGGTACAGTGGGAGGATTCCAGATTAGATAAATTGGTAACCATTCTGATCTAGGTTAGAGTGCACGCTGAGTGTTTCTTTTCTCTCTCTCTCTGGCAGCGACCATTTGACCCGACCCTAAGACTTTGACTCAGTGACCAAGTTGACCGAACCTTCTTAAACACCGGCTTTTGGATTGTCAGAGTTGCAAACCTCATTGCCACTCCTACTTTTACCCTTTTCTCCAGGACACCCCGTATTACTACGAACGTCCACTTCCATTGGACAAAACCATCGTATGGTTAGATACGAACTCGAAAGAATTTATTCGAGGATGGTTTCCGGTTCTGGAGAAAACGGATAGGATTATTCAGTTGTCTTTTCCTTTTACCCTCTCTCAGGTTACGAGTACTCCTTGGTTTAGGGGTAGTACACCTATTACGCAAATTGGATTGTCTTCTTCCAAACCTTAGGCTGGTGCCGACCGGTGGGGAATGAAGAAAACCAATTAGCATAACGATGGTGTGCAGAAGGTATTAAGTTAAGACAAAGCAAGGGATTAGTAAGAGGGCAAAGTAAATTGCAACAGATATTCACGACCAAACCAGGTATTTCGTTACCACTCCCACATCACCTTTGTATTTCTCCAGGACACTCCGTATCACTACGAAGATCCACAGTTTATTTGGATACTCCATCGTATGGTTATATACGAACTCGAAAGGAACTTGTTCCAGTTCGGGGATGGATTCTGGTTCAGGAGAAATTGGAATAAGATTTATTCAGGTGTCTTTTATCTTCACTTTCTCTCGCATTGCGAGTGTTCCTAGGATTGGGACATTACACCCATTATGCTTATTGGATAGTCTTCTTCCAAACCATAGGCTGGTGCCGAACGGTAGGGAATGAAGAAAACTATTTGGCCTAAAGGGGTGTACAGAAGGTAAAGACTAAAGACATATGAAGGGATTTGGAGAGGTGGCAAAGAATTATACGGTTACAATCGTGAATCTGGAAGAGGCATTACTAGGAATACCAGGATACCCCATCGAAACATTTCAATGTTTCATTTTCACTGTGTACTGTTAATAGAAAACTGATTTCCCGATTAGATACTTACTCCAGGGTATGTATTTACCAGATACGATTCTCACATCTGTATGGTTTTACAGATGATGAGTGGGAGTAAGTTATTGGAAATTGGGTGATTATCCTCATTATATCGGGATTCGTTGTAATCGGTGATATTTGAGGAAATCACCTGGGCTGTTTGCCGGTTGGCAAATATTTGGTTTTGAATATCCGCAGTTATGCACCAATTTCAAATTGATATATCTGTACGTCTATTTTCATAGAGTGAGATGTACCTTTTTGAAATTATGTCTACGACATTTACCTATATCAGTGGATGGTTAGGTAAGGAGCATTAAACAGCGGTGTAATTCTTCTTAACCATAAGTACAGTTTTCAACCTACGACACACAGTGAATGAGTTATCAGACTCAAGGGACTTATACAAAGGATTATATGTTGCCCAGGGTCCATCAGGACAGAGGGGTTGGTCCTCGTACTATATTCGGTTTACTTATGACTTCTCTAGTTTTTAGACAGGTGTTTCGCGGAAACACAGGGTCCAATTTTGAGAAGTTATAGGTATTTGAATAGAGTAGAGAACCAGGTATAGCAAGTATCGGGATTCTTCAAAGAGATCGAAGATGTAGATACTTGTGTATGGTATTCAGATGATAGTAATGATAAAGAGATCTTGCTTCTCTTTCAGGTTACTCGTAATTGGAAGTATTCCTAAGTTGAGTAACGCTGATCGGCCTCCTTCCATTTAGTTGACATGCGCTGGGGACAGCTGCATGATTTGAATCTGGTTCAATTAAATCAGTGCCTCTGTTTCTATATTGGATATAGAACAGTTCATATCTTAACGATGTTAAGGTACGGGGAGTTGTCCGGTTTATGATTAAAACCAGACACTGGACAACTCAAGGCACGTTTCTGTAATGGCTGTTTGTGGGTTGACCCAGGCTATGACGAGGGTTGATTTTCTACCATCTGGATGAACAATAGCGATATTGTTCTAGACTCGCCACAGTTTTATTAAAAATGGATTTTTTCAGAAAACAGTAGTGGGAGTATGGTAGAACTGGAAGTGATTCCAGAACCACAAACGATTACTGAAGATTTGATAAGGAACCTAAATATTCAATGTGGATTGACATTCCATTGGCCACTCCGCAGATAAGGTGGGTAACTTCAGGCACCCGAGAGGCACTACGGTAGCCTCAAGGACGGTGACAGGGAAGTTCTTGTTTACCCACAATTGCCATTGCTGTTGTTCCAGGTTACGAGACCCGGCGGGAGGATGAGTATAGCGTCGTTCTAAACCAGTTTTAGAAGTGTACGTCTATATGACTCTGCCAGAGGGTTGTCGTAGTCAGTGGGAGCAGCGGAAGCATTGGTGGACAGGTTGCTTATGTCTATTTATAGACCAGAGCAGATGTAGCGGAGATAGATCATCTGTTTCTGACGTGACAGTCATGGGTTTGACTTCATCAGAATAGGGGATGGATCTGTTGAGAAGGTAGTAGGGTGTGATATCCTGGTATTTGGATGATATACACAGAGTAGGAAAAGAAACTCCTACACTACGATCGGTTATACTTTGGTCGTCACACAGTTGTTTCTCCACAAAGGAAATGGATTTTATATCAGACATACTGGTTACTAGATCTATGGTTTTAGATCCAGATTTGGGTGGTTTCCCAATCAGGGTTCTTTGACAGCATTCTAAGAGTATTTAGAATGGACGACTCCTGGCACGGTAGTGTACCTGCAGGTAATGGAGTCACCCTCTCTAAAGGTGTCTTACAGACTAAAGGGGAGAGGGACGTGCATGATTGGCAGATCACTTGCTCAGGCAATTGAGTCAATCATGAGATGTCAAGTACCACACCAGATGTTGTTCTTGCACTAGATGCAATAAGTTGACATTAATCCAATCCTGGAGAAACAGTCGGAAGCAGTTTTAGAACATAAGTGGATGTTCTAGGGATATGATAACGACAGCCTCATTCAGGAGACAGTTATCATTCCAGGCTTCCAAGGTGACATGGACGACAAGGAGGTTGTCAGAGTTATAGTTTTCCTTCTGATGAGGGGCAGTATTTTGGACAGGTGGTCCAAGGCAATACTGAGGGAGGCATGGCGCAGGATACTGATTAAGTTCAGTTGACGATACAGTCTAAGAAGTTTGGATTTGGAGTTCATTTATGAGCTATGTCCCATCAGACATCCAGACATATTCTGAGACAGGTATTGCTCTTTTCGGGAGATGGCTTTCTCTGCGAACTTGAGATATAGAGAGACATAGGAAGAAACAACTAAGCGGATCCACTCACTGAGGCTATTCCTCGAACGCAATAGTTCCGCAAACGAGCTTTGTGAGACTGACTAGTAGAGGAGTTGGATGTTCGGTATCACACGGGCTGTGAGTATGCGACATCGCAATAATTAGCCTTGAGTGCAAGTGGGAGATTGTTGGAGATAGTGCCCTCAGAGTCAATTATTAGGTCACAGATACGTGATTGTAATGATTGAGGGAGGACCTATCCCGGTAGGACAGTCTTACTCGAGATGATAGTATGCTATCTGGTTTACCTTTATCATCGTGTACTGCTTTAGGTGACCTGACACGTCGCTATTACACGTTGATAGAGCCTCTAGGATTCTTGCTTGACCACCAGCAGTATGAGGGCGATCATATAAGCGGGAGCTGGGGGTCTACAGGCATATCCTTAAAAGGTCCCTAGTCGTGGGAGTTTCGAGACCGGGCATCGATACTCCATTAGTAGACTAGTGTATACAGTCGAGACCCCGACGAGGGGCGGTGGCCGGTCTCACAAGCCACTGGTGTCAGTTGGATCACCTAAGATGTATACAGGTGCTCATTGGGTTATGAGTACACCGGACAGGACTCGCCGGGAACATGCTAGTTGGTCATATACCAGACGTCAGATGGCAGTTCCCTGGTGACATGTGTACAGGTTAGTTCATCGACCTGGGGATCGTCATTTGTCTCGTGTGAGTTCCCACTGTACTTTGATTACTACCCTACCACGGCTCAAAGGAGTCGTGCAAACAGGTTTTAGTTGGGTACAGTCCCGAGCCACATGGAGGCAGTGAGCGTATCTTCAGGGGTTCGTCTCTCCCGGTATTGGGGGTGAGGTCGTGCTGTGTCTAGGAGAGCCATTACACAAAGTCCTTGGCCAAGGCAAGGAGATTTACTGGTAGGTATTCCAGTAGTATCTCAGGGTGTTCTGGGCTACACTCCGACACGACTTGTACCGCTTTTGGGGGTCTGACTTTTACCAACCCCCTAGGCCCGCCATGCGATACTCATAGACGAACGGACCGGACTGTACGGATATTGTCACTGACAGGCTCAGTAGGGTTGTCAGGCTGAGTTCGCTCACAGACATCCCTTTTGGTCAATACCTGGTAGCCCGTTACGTATTGGCTTATACCTCTGACGTGCTAGTGGTTAAATCCACAACCAAGGTGTTGACGAGTCTTTAGAGTCCCCCACATTCAGTTACTCAGCTTTCGGGCGAAAGGTTGTAGAGGCCGTATGGAGATATGGCAAGGTCCGATCAGATACGTGCGGTATTGCACGGATCAGGATCGGACAGTTTGTACTATAGGCCGTATGGTTATATGGCAGGGTTCGATCAGATACGTGCGGTATTGCACGGATCAGGATCGAACAGATATTACTAGCCGGTTTTGGTATAAGCCGGATCCTAGTATAGTACAGTGTAGATTTTGTCTCATTGCATTTGTATTTCGGTCGAAATACAGATGCGGGTGTGTATGCACAGTATCGGGGTTTTCCTGTAATTTATTACGGGACCAGTTTTCTGGAGTTGCCAGTTTGTTTTCCGTTTCGGCCGATTTCCATTGTTCCGTTCATTGGCCGAAGTTTGGTGGAGGAGGGCTTATTTGCATTGTTGCAAATAAGTATTTGTGGAGGGGGTATTTGCTTATTGTTGTATCATGATAGCACCATCCTTTGACTTGATTTCTTCATGATGGCTTGACTTCACAACCTCATCATGGCTTGACTTATGTATGATGATGGAGGGACATGATGGTTGATGATGATGAGGGGTGAGGTTGGTGGAGTGTTAGTTTACACTTGTGATCATTTCCTTTTTGGATGATAACCTTTCCTCTCTCTCTCTTGTATGGGTATTATTATTGGCCTCTCTTATATTCTTTTGATACAACCTCCTCATTCTCACTCTCCCTCATATGCATGGTCGGCCACTTCCCAAAGGGGGCTGTCCAAATTTGTTCATGTGGGATTTTTGCTCTTTTGCTTTAGGAAAAATCCCACAAGTTCCACCTCCATGAGTTTGTATCATCCCTCCACCACAAAAGGCAATTCCACATACCCCGAATGAGACTTGCTCACTACATTCTACAGCAGATCTTGGGCACGTCGAGTAGCCGGCTTCGTGCCCGAGTTGCCTCGGCATTGAGGTGGGAGCCCGTAAACAAAGTAGGCGTTGTGGTGCACTTCCGGCAACGAGGAGGAGACGGGACATTTCCGCAGGAGATCGGGACCATGACGAGAAGACCGGAGGACTTGGATCGTCGGTATATCTCTATTCCCTTTCTTGTAGTTAGCTAGGACTAATTAATGGTTCGATCCGGGTTTAGTGCGCGGTGGTGCCGGTTTGCTAAGTCCGCAAAATTAAAGTTTATCACCGCTTCCGCATTCCGGCGTCGGTTTGACGGCCGGGGCGCCACCGTGCACTTACAATACTTTGGTTGTCACACAGTAGTTTCTCTACATAGGACTTGGATATTATATCAGACATTCTGGTTACTATATCTATGGTTTTAGATCTAGATTTGGGTAGTTTCCCAATCTGGGTACTTAGACAGCATTCTATGAGTATTTAGAATGGACGACTCCTGGCACGGTAGTATACCTGCAGGTGATGGAGTCACTCTCTCTAAAGGTGTCTTACAGACTAAAGGGGAGAGGGATACGCATGATTGGCAGATCACTTGCTTAGGCAATTGGGTTGATCATGAGATGTCATGTACCACACCAGATGTTGTTCTTGCAGTAAATGCAATAAGTTGATATTGATCCAATCCTGGGAAAACAGTCGGAAGCAGTTTTAGAACATAAGTGGATGTTCTAGGGATATGATAACAACAGCCTCCTTTAGGAGACGGTTATCATTCCAGGCTTCCAAGGTGACATGGATGACAGAGTGGCTGTCAGAGTTATAGTTTTCCCTCTGATGAGGGGCAGTATTTTGGACAGGTGGTCCAGGCGGATACTAAGGGAAGGATGGCACAGGATACTGATGATGTTCAGTTGACGATACAGTCTAAGAAGTTTGGATTTGGAGTTCATTTATGAGCTAGGACCCATCAGACATCCAGACATTCTAAGACAGGTATTGCTCATTTTTGGAGATGGCTTTCTCCGCGATCATAGGATATAGAGAGACATAGAAAGAAAGACCACAGCGGATCCACTCACTGAGGCTATTCCTCGAACGCAATAGTTTCGCAAACGAGCTTTGTGAGACTGACTAGTAGAGGAGTTGGTTGTTCGGTATCACACGGGCTGTGAGTATACGACATCGCAATAATTAGCCTTGAGTGCAAGTGGGAGATTGTTGGATATAGTGCCCTCAGAGTCAATTATTGGATCATAGGCACGTGATTGCAATGATTGAGGAGGACCTATGCCGGTAGGACTGTCTTACTCGAGATGATAGTATGCTATCTGGTTTATCTTTATCATCGTGTACTGCTTTAGGTGACCTTATGAGTCGCTATTACACGTTGATAGAGCCCCTAGGATTCTTGCTTGACTACCAGCAGTATGAGGGCGATCATATACGTGAGAGCTGGAGTCTATAAGCACATCCTTAAAAGGTCCCTAGTCGTGGGAGTTTCGAGACAGGGCATCGATTCTCCATAGTAGACTAGTGTATACAGTCGAGACCCCGACGAGGGGCGGTGGCCGGTCTCACAAGCCACTGGTGTCAGTTGGTTCACCTAAGATGTATATAGGTGCTCATTGGGTTATGAGTACACCGGACAGGACTCGCCGGGAACCTGCTAGTTGGTATTATACCTGACGTCGGATCGCAGTTCCCTGGTGACATGTGTACAGGTTAGTTCATCGACCTGAGATCGTCATTTGTCTCGTATGAGTTCCCGCTGTACTTAGATTACTACCCTACCGCGCTCAAAGGAGATGTGCAAACAGGTTTTAGTTGGGTACAGTCCCGACCACATGGAGGCAGTGAGCGGATCTGCAGGGGTTCGTCTCTCCTGGTATTGGGGGTGAGGTCGCGCTGTGTCTAGGAGAGCCAGTACATGAAAAGTCCTTGGCTAAGGCAGGAGATTTAACGGTAGGTATTCCAGTAGTATCTCAGGGTGTTCTAGGCTGCACTCCGACACGACTTGTACCGCTATTGGGGGTCTGACTTTTACCAACTACCTAGGCCCGCTATGCGATGCTCATAGACGAACGGTCCGGACTGTATGGATATTGTCACTGACAGGCTCAGTAGGGTGTCAGGATGAGTTCGCTCATCGACGTCCCTTTTGGTCAATAGCTGGTGGCCCGTCACGTATGGCTGATACCTCTGACGTGCTAGTGATTAAATCCACAGCCATAGTATTGACGAGTCTTTAGAGTCCACCACACACACAGTTACTCAGGTTTCGGGCGAAACGCTGTAGAGGCCGTATGGAGATATGGCAGGGTTCGATCAGATACGTGCGGTATTGCACGGATCGTGATCGGACGGATTTTACTAGCTGGCTTTGGCTTAAGCCGGATCCTAGTATTAGACAGTGTAGTTTTGTCTCTTTGCATTTGTGTTCAGTGCGAATACAAATGCGGTCATGTATAAGCAGTAGCGGGGTTTTCCTGTAATTTATTATGGGATCAGTTTTCTGAAGTTGCCAGTTTGCATTCCGTTCCGGCCGGTTTTCCTTTGTTCTTTCGCGGCCGGACTTTCTGATAGAGGGGGTTATTTGCAAGTTTGCAAATAAGTTATTGTGGAGGGGTTTCTTGCATTTGTGGCTTCATTATGATAGATTTCTCATGATGAGATTCCCTTTGAATCAATCCTTTGCATTTATGAGATTAGAAATGGAAAAGATGAGGAGTTGATTTGGATTAGAAATGTGTGACCATTTTCTTTTTGATTAATATACCTTTTCTTCTCTTGTATGAGATTATTCAATGGTTCTCATTTTTTCCTCCATTCTCATTATGGGGCCGGCCACTAAAAGAGAGGGAGAGAGAGTGGTTCATTTGAGGGTAGCATTTTTCTCCATCTTATTTTCTTGCTAGGAAAAATGAAAGCACCATTTTTCTTATCATCAATTCCTCCATCAAGGCAACTTCATTTACCCCGAAGATACTACGATTCTACACTACATCTACAGCAAATCTTGGACGCGTCTGCTAGCCAACTTCGCGCTCGAGTTGCCTCGGTCCAGAGGTGGGAGCCCGTAAAAGAGTCCGGCTACGTGTTACCCTTTCCGACAAGGAGGTGACGGACAGAGATTCTGCGGGAGATCGGAGTGGAGACGAAGACCGAAGGACATGGATCGCTTGGTATAACTCTCTACCCGTATTTTAGTTTGCTAGTAGCTAGGTTAATGGCCCGATCCGGGATAAAAGTGTGCGGTGGTGCCGGTTTGCTAGTTTGCAAAATTTTTCGTTTCCGCGTTTCCGGCGTCGGATCGATGGCCGGGGCGCCGCCGCGGACTTACAAAAACCATTAGAATACTGTCAAAGTACCCACATTGGGAAACTACCCAAATCTAGATCTAGAAACCAGAATGTCTGATTTTATATCCATATCCTGTCTGGAGAAACAACTGTGTGACGACCACAGTACAACCGATCGTAGTATAGGAATTTTACTTCCTACTCTGTGTATGTCATCCAAATACCAGGACATCACACCCTAATACCTTCTTAACAGATCCATCCCCTATTTTGATGAAGTCAAACCCATGAGTGTCACATCAAAATTAAATGATCTATCTCCGCTATATCTGCTCAAGTCTATAAATAGACTTAAGCTTCTTGCCCACTATACTTCCGCTGCTCCCACTGACCACAACAACCCTCTGGCAGAATAATATATACGTGCACTTCTAAAGCTAGTTTAGAACGACGCTATACTTAACCTCCTGTCGGGTCTCATAGTCTGGAACAACAGTAGTGTAAGTCCATGCTACCCTCCCCCGGTACTTACGGGGTTGCGGAAATGGTGAAAATAGATTTTCTTTAGGGTGGTAACATGGACTCATAATACGGATCTTTGTTAAACAACTACCTAACAACCTAACTAGGAGTTTTACCTACTCGGTTAGGGGGTTATACCTTTCTTGAACTCCTTCATCTTCAACTCTTGGTGGTGTACGGTTCGGCCTCACCTCGTTGTCTCCTCGCGCCGAAGATGGATCCACCCGAAAGCTTCTACCTTTTGTCTTCTACTTCAAACTTGAAGAAACTAGAACACTTGGCTTGCTAGGCCTTGTGAACTAGGATGAGTAGAGGATTGTTTTGGTGTTTTTATCTCTAAGGCAATGGTTCTCAACTTATGAGAAGGGGTTGCCTTGAGCTAGAGAGAGCAAGAGGAAGAGGGAGAGCTTGAGCAAGAGAGAGAAATGAAAATGAGAGAAATGAGCAAGTCTTTTGCCATCCAAGCTCTCATAATCCAAAAAATTATGATTACAAGTAATAATAATTGAGTATAATGTGATGGTTGTTATCATGACAAATGACAATATCATTTCTTGCATTAAATGCAATTTGTGAACTATCATGCAAGCACAAGTCAATGCAAACAAATGATAGCCATTGTCATGATGGTGGTCAACAAGTCCAACCTAGTCAACCGGTCTACAAAAGTCAACAAGTCAACAAGGTCAACCTTTCAACCCTAACCATGTCACTATAAAACTTAATTAATATTATTGTTAATCATAAGTCTAATTCTCATTAGGGTTAAGTAAAAGTCAACAGTCAACAACCCTAATGAGAATCCTCTGCCTCTGTCTCTGTCAACTGTGCATACACACCCGTATCCGCATTCCGGGGAACACGAATACAAACGAGATAAAACCAATCCCAAAACGTATACTAGGATCTGGCTTAAACCAAAGCCTGCTAGTAATAACCGCCCGGTCACTAAACGTGCACTAGTGCACGGATGTGACCGAACCCTGTCGCAAAACCATGTGACCTGTCGCAGAACCATGCGACCTCTACTCTTTTGCCTAAAGCCGAATAGCTCTCTGTGTGGGACTCTAAAGACTCGACACTACGCTGGCAGTGGGTTTAACCACAGACCACAAGCGGCACTAGCTGTGCGTAACGGCCCCAAGGTAGATGCCGATAAGAAAACGGACGAGGTGAAACCCATCTGAACTCCTACTGAGCATGAATGTGACAGTCTTCGTACAGTCCGGTCTGTTCGTCTGAGTACATCGCATGGCGGGCCTAGGGGGGCGGTAAACGTCAGTCCCCTAATAGAGGTACAAATCGTTTCGGAGTGTAGCCCAGAACACCCTAAGATAACACTAGAAACCTACCAGTATATCTCGCTTGCCCTGGCCAGGGACTACTTGTGTAGTGGCTCTCCTAGACACAGCGCGATGTCAACCCCCAATACCGGGAGAGACGAATCCTGTCTAACCATCACTGCCTCCAAGTGCTTCGGGACTGCACCCAACTACTACCTGTTTGCATGACTCCTTTGAGCCATGGTAGGGTAGTAATCAAAGTACAGTGGGAACACACTCGAGGCGAAGTGACAGTGCCAAGTCAGCGGACTAAGCTGTACTCATGTTACCTGGGAAATGATAACTGACGATAGGTATAGAACCAACCAATCAGTTCCCGATGAGTCCTGTCCAGTGTACTCGTAACCTAACGAGCACCCGCATACTATCTCAAGTACGACGTATTGACGGCTGTGGGACAGACCGTCTCCCCTGCTGGGATGAGAAGCGCATACGCTAGTCTACTCCGGAGTATCGATGCCCTGTCTCGATAGTCCTACGACTAGGGACCTGTATAATGATGTGCTTGTGGATTACCCAGCCCGCACGAGTGTGACTGCCATCACAGCGCTGGTAATCAAGCAAGGATCCTAAGGGCTCTACTAATATGTATAAGCGATATGCTAAAAGAAACACATGCACATATTAAAGTAGAAACAAACCAAGTAGCATACTACCATTTTGAGCAAGATTGTCTATACAAGGTGAATATCCCATGCTTCCATTAAGTAATATACAAACTAGTATGATACAGTAATGGCCTCTAGAGCATATACACTAACAATCTCTCACTTGCACTAAGGCCATGTACTGGCGTGTCGAAGACCTATCATCTCGATCAGCCGCTCGAAATGATTCTGTGGTAAGGCCTTCGTGGGTGGATCAGCAGTGTTATCTTCTGAAGCAACCCTCCGAACCTCGATCTCCTGGCGATCCACGATCTCCCTGATCAGGTGATACCGCCTTAAGATGTTTCTGGATTTCTGATGGGACCTGGGTTCCTTCGCTAAAGCTATAGCCCCGTTGTTATCGCAATACATAGGTATTGGATCAACAATGGACGGAACCACCTAAAGTTCTTTCAAGAACTTCCTCATCCAGACGGCTTCTTTTGCGGCATCTGCAGCAGCGATGTATTCCGCTTCCAATGTCGAGTCAGCAACGGTTTCCTGTTTAAAGACATAACCCGACATGGACTTGGAATTATCCTTGTCACTCTGGAAGCTGGAGTCAGCAAAGGCCTCGATCTGGAGATCTTTTCCACCATACACCAAGAACATCTCCTTAGTCCATCTCAGGTACTTGAGAATGTTCTTTACCGCTATCCAGTGCTTCTCCCCTGGGTCCGACTGATACGGGCTTACTACACTCAGTGCATAAGCTACATCCGGTCTGGTACACAACATCGCATACATTATAGAGCCTACCGCAGAAGCGTAGAGTATAATAGACATGCGATCCCTTTCCAAATCAGTCTTGGGAGACATCTCTTTGGAGAGGATGATCCCATGACAAGCCGGTAGATTACCGCGCTTGGAATCTTCCATACTGAATCTTTTCAGTATGGTGTCGATGTACCTGGACCGCGAAAGTCCTAACATCCTTTTGGATCTATCACGATGGATCCGGATCCCCAAAATGTAGTTGGCATCGCCCAGGTCCTTCATAGAGAACCTGTGTGACAAGAACCCTTTGACAGATTGTAGCATACGATTGTCATTTCCTATCAAGAGAATGTCATCCACGTATAAAATGAGGAATACGACAGTTCTTGCTACAAATCTACTATAGATGCATGGTTCATCTGGATTTTTGATAAAGCCAAATTCTTTGACCGTCTCATCAAAACAAATGTTCCAACTCCGCGATGCCTGCTTTAGTCCATAGATGGACTTAAGAAACTTGCACACCTTTCCGCTGCTCCCACTCTGAATGAAACCCTCTGGCTGGTCCATATAGGCACACTCCTCTAAATTTCCATTTAGAAAAGCGGTCTTTACGTCCATATGCCAAATCTCATAATCGTGGAAGGCAGCAATGGCAAGAAGGATCCGAATGGATTTCAGCATAGCCTCTGGAGAAAAGGTTTCGTCATAGTCCAAACCAGGTCTTTGACGAAAACCCTTTGCAACAAATCTAGCCTTATAGGTCTCAACCTGTCCATCTACACCAATCTTCCTTTTGAAGATCCACTTGGATCCTATGGGTTTTATCCCATCTGGAGCAACGTCCAACGTCCATACTTTGTTGGTGTACATGGACTCCATTTCGGTCCGCATTGCATCCAGCCATTTTACCGAGTCAATGCTCTGAACGGCCTGCTGGAAGCTAGTAGGCTCATCATAATCAATGATGCAATCCTCTCTATCCCCGTCTATGAAAAAACCGTAGTATCTCTTATGCGGATGAGACTGCCTACTACTCCTGCGGAGCGGCGTAGGAATGTCATGTTCCTTTGAACCCTCTGGCTCTACTAAGATTTCAGTAATAGTCTGTGGTTCTGGAATTTCTTCCAGTTCTATTGCGCTCCCACTAATTTCCTTTTCTAAGAACTGGTGTTCCAGAAAGTGGGCATGACGAGAAACAAAAACCTTTTGTTCCTCTTCGCAATAGAAGAAATATTCCTTGGAGTTCTTTGGATATCCGACAAACTTGCACTGTACTGAGCGTGCCTCGAGTTTGTCCTCATGTTGCTTTTTGACAAAAGCTGGACATCCCCATGTCTTAATGTGATTAAGATAGGGTCTCTTCCCACACCATATCTGATATGGTGTAGTAGGCACAGTCTTAGTTGGAACTCGGTTCAAAAGGTTTGCAGCTGATTCTAGTGCATATCCCCAAAATGATCGCGGTAACTCAGCGTTACTCATCATGGACCATACCATATCCAATAGGGTTCGGTTCCGTCTCTCCGATACACCGTTATGTTGCGGAGTGTATGGAGGAGTAAGCTGAGAGAGAATTCCATTCTCTTTTAGGTAATCCAGGAACTCTCAAGTATTAACCACCTCGATCAGATCTCAGTGTTTTGATACTTTTGCCGGTTTGTTTTTCTACTTCATTCTTATATTCCTGGAACTTTGCAAAGGCTTCGGATTTATGTTTCATTAAGAAGACATATCCGTACCTTGAAAAGTCATCCGTAAAAGTAATGAAGTAAGAATAACCGCTTCGCGCATGCGTAGACATTGGACTGCACACGTCGTTGTGTACGAGTCCCAAGAGCTCGCTCGCTCTTACTCCGTGTCCAGAGAACGGAGTCTTTGTCATCTTTCCTTTGAGACAGGATTGACAAGTTGCATATGATTGATATTCTAACGGATCAAAATATCCTTCTGTATGTAACTTGGTCAACCTTCTCTCATTGATGTGACCTAGTCTACAATGCCATAAGAAAGTCTGATTTGTTTCCGGAGACTTTCTTTTGTGTGTATTCTGGACATTGAAAATCTGTGGTTAGTTTAATACGTATATACCATTGCTCAATGTACCTGACCCAATCAAGACTTGATTAAGGTGAATGTTCACAACATGACTTACAAATGCAAATTCATAACCTTCTTTAGATAATAAAGATACAGAAATGATATTACAAGTTGCATTGGGTACAAAACAGCAATTACGCAAAACCAAAACGTGTCCATCTGACAAGCCCAGGTGATAGTCCCCCACGGACTCAGCATCCATGCCAGCTCCGTTTGCAACTCTGAGGGTCATATCACCTGCCTTCAAAACCCTACGCTTTCTCAGTGCCTGCAAAGAATTAAAGATATGAGATCCTGATCCGGTATCCAATACCAGGAAGTAGAGTTTATTGAAAGACAGTTTTCAATAACATACACACCTAAAGCTGAAGCCGCAACTTGCTTCAGATCCTGTGTTCTGGCCTTCCAAGCCCTGCAATCTTTCTTCCAGTGTCCCTTCTTATGACAATAGAAGCATTCTTCCTTTCCTACAAGCTGCCCCGCTTTCTTTGTTGCCTTTGCTTTTCCCTTCGTATCCACTTTACTAACACCTCCCCTTGGTTTGGCGGGGGCTTTCTTCTTCTTTCCCTTGGCTTTTGCCTTGGACTTAGAAGAGGAAGATCCTCCTACAAACAAAGTGGATGTTTCCCTACCTTTCTGTAGGGAGCCCTCTGCACTCTTTAGCATGTTGAGAAGCTCCGGAAGTTCAACTTCTTTTCCTTGCAAGTTGAAGTTCAGGATAAACTGGGCGTAAGTGGAAGGAAGGGACTGGAGAATCAAGTCCGTATAGAGCTCGTTCTCTAACGTGGTCCCAAGGTCCGCGAGCTCCTCAATGAAGCCAATCATCTTAAACACGTGTTCCGCTACCGATGATCCGATGGCCAACCTTGCCGAAAAGAGCTTCGTCGACACTTCGTATCTTGCGATACGAGATTGCTTTCCATACAGTTCTTTTGTATGGAGAAATATGGATTCGAGGTCCATATTCTCGTACTTCCTTTGATGTTCATTGTCCATAGATGCAAGCACGAGGCACTTGGCCTTCGAGCAATCGATCTCCCAGGTCTTACGGATTTCCCTATCCGCGACACTGGAGGTGGGACCTGGGATAGAGGGAGCTTTGGTGGTAAGAAGATACCCCAGCTTGTCGTAAGTGATTGCCATTTTGACATTCCTGAGCCAATCTTTGTGGTTTGACCCTGTCAGAATGTTTTTATCTAGAAGTAACTTAAGTCCGGTCATGTCGATTGGTCGCTGCAATTAGGAGAGAGAGAAGAAACACTCAGCATGATACTCTTGCAAGTTTAGAGTGGTTTTTAGTTTTTCTAAACAGGATGGCTCCCACTGTTTCTCGAATTCCTCCTCAAACCAAAAAGGAAGAATTAGTCGGGATCAATCTCACCGTACAAGACTTGCTTAACCGTTCAGCCACGCCAGTGTTGGTACTTCGAGGGAGGTTTTCCAACGCTTTCGCGAAGTTCCTTAATTAAATAACCTATTTTCCCTGGGGGCGTAGCCCCGCTAACACCTTTCTAGACACTTACTAGGTTTATAGCATTGATCGTTTAGTGAGAAATTTCCCGAGGAGTAGCATATACTCACAGTAGGATCGGGATCCAAATATCATCGCGTGACAAAACTGAAGGAATCCTACCAGAATCATCACACTCCAAATGGTATGCAACACTAGCAAGTTTCAGTTCTTTTGAAACTCCGGATGTGGATTTTTGCCCCATGCTCTTATGACCTTGACTTTGGCCAAAATATCATAAGTCACATGTCAAGTTCTACCCGTCATTCTCCAGGTTAATTTGAACCCACCCGTACCTACCCTTGACTTTGGCCAACATGGCAATACGACTGTTCCAAACAAACGCTTCTATCTATGCTGCACTTGAATACCCAATAGCTACCAATCACTATTCCTTGAATTTGGCCAACATACATAGCTTGAATACTATTGACTATTCATGTGAAACGACGTAGGGCTATGAATGGTTTTGGCAAAACCGTGAACGTAGTGAACTTGATATAATCGATGGAACGAGATAGCTTTTAAATGGAATGGCTCAAGCTCCGCATTTAAAAGTTGGTTTTTGAAAAGAACCGAGTGGTTTTGAAAGTGTTCCAACGACTTTACTTTGGTTTATTTTCTTGCATTAATTCTTTTTAATGCGTCCTATCATTTAATCCTACCATTGCAGAAAACAACCAAAATATGACGTACTCTTATGCCATCCGCATTCGACACAGGGCCCCGTCATTACCCGTTAGGTTACTTAACTAACGACAGAGCGGGGGTTGGACTAGCGTGGAAGCAAAACATAAGCAACGCTTAAATAGTTATCAAATATTGATATATTGCAATGATAGCCATTCCAGATCACAGATGAACACATTGGATATACTAGGAATCCGCAATTCGTACAAGCCTGTAACGAAAAGCGGATTACACGGTCGCGGTGAATAGCCAATACCCCACCCAAGACCTCTACGGGTGCGGCAAACTACCCGCCAAGTACTCGAAGCGAAGCAACCTCCCTCAACACCGTGAGTAGGCCACTCGGCACTTCGAGGTACTCGGTAGTTTGTGCACCCCCACCATGGGTCTATCCTAGAAGCAAAAACAGTAAAAGAAATTGTACAATGACGGCTACAACCTCATCCCGGTTGTGCGGCCAAATAAATAATATTACATCAATTACAAATTACATGAATTGAAAGAAAAGAAAACTCTCGTCTCACAACCCCCGGCTATTCACCCGCGACAATCCAATGAATTCATATACACATACCATCAACATTACAGATCACAGATATGTATAACCCCCACTAATCAACGTATAGCGATTAGCAGACGTTCAATACATATAACACATCACAGAAATAAACCCGTCTGCTTAAGTCTTTAGATATTCGATCAAAATACGGTTTTTTAAGCCCCAAAAACAAATTTTGCTTTCTGGAAAATCTGGGCAGAAAAAACATATTGTAAAAATCCCAAAACACCCCTATGACCACAATGCAAGGAAAATCGTCCACGGCCGAGTCGACTCAGCCGCGGTTCCGCGGCGTGTTGATCGAATCTCCGGACCATTTTCCTACAGTGTGCTCTAAAAACCCTGAGTCGAATTTTAAGGCAAGATTTATTATTTTTGGAACAGAAGAAATATTCGACAGAAAGTATGCAACCCGGGCGTGTTTCGCGACTTTTTCTTCGATCGAATTTCTAATTACATTGCTAACATGTTAGATAGTGTTTAACTAGGCTCTGATACCACTGTAAGTCCATGCTACCCTTCCCCGGTACTTACGGGGTTGCGGAAATGGTGAAAAACGATTTTCTTTAGGGTGATAACATGGACTCATAATACGGATCTTTGTTAAACAACTACCTAACAACCTAACTAGGAGTTTTACCTACTCGGTTAGGGGGTCATACCTTTCTTGAACTCCTTCATCTTCAACTCTTGGTGGTGTACGGTTCGGCCTCACCTCGTTGTCTCCTCGCACCGAAGATGGATCCAACCGAAAGCTTCTACCTTTTGGCTTCTACTTCAAACTTGAAGAAACTAGAACACTTGGCTTACCAGGCCATGTAAACTAGGATGAATAGAGGATTGTTTTGGTGTTTTTATCTCTAAGGCAATGGTTCTCAACTCATGAGAAGAGGTTGCCTTGAGCTAGAGAGAGCATCCCGATCCGGTATCTAATACCCAAGACGTAGAGTGAACTGAGAAACAGTTCTCGATAACTAACATTTCCGAAGAAGATGAATCAGAATGCTTGTTCTTCGTTTGGGAGGTGTGAGAATCCAGATATTCTCCTATTTCCTGCTCAGTCTTATAACACTTATAAGAAAGAACGGGACCAGTGTTCCCCTGCTCAGTATAATAATCGGGTTCAGTCAATAAATCCATGTTATTATCTTGATTAAGGCCTGACTTGGTCGCTATCTGGAGAGAGAGAGAAGAAAACACTTTAGCGTATGCTCTGGCAAGATTAGATTGGTTATTATCTTATCTAATCACGATGTCTCCCACTGTTTTTATCAAATCTTCCTTCAAACCCTAAAAGGTTAGACTAGCCGGGATTAATTACACCTTATAAGTTCGCCAATCTTTCAGCCAGGCCAGTGTTGGTACTTTGAGGGAGGTTCCGCGTGCTTTCGAGCGGACCTAATTAAATAAACCTCGTTTTCCCAGAGGCTTAACCCCGTAAACACCTTTCTAGTCACCTACTTGATCGGTTAGTTGTCCTGTGTAAAATTCTCCCAGGAGTAACTCTTACTCGCAGTGGGTATCGGGATCTATCTATCTCATAGAAGGTATGCAATCTCATTTTAAATTTCAACACTTGAAATTCCCGATAATGGTTTTTACCCCTACCGATATATGATCTTGACTAAGTCAACAAACCATAAATCGCAAGTCAAGTTCAACCCGTACATTTCCCGATTGAATTAAACCCACCCGTACGACCCTTGACTAAGTCAACAAGGCCATACGACTACCCTAATCCAATCGCATCCCATGCTTTAGTAGATAAACACTATTTAGCTACCGTACACTATGCCTTGACTAAGGCAACAAACATAGCACGAATACTAAGTAGTACATATCTGAAATAACGGAGGGCTACGCAGGTTTTTCAGAAAACCATGAGCGTAATGAACTTGATATCGTTGTAGAAACAAGTGATTTTGAAAAGGAGTGTTTTATAGGCCTTTCTAGTTTCGCTAAAGAGGTTACTCCCGGTGAAGGGATCTCGGCTCTTTCCTCATCGAATAAGGTGTAGGGTATATCATATATACCGCTGTGCAAAGCAAGAACTATAGAAGCAATCAAAAACTAAACCGTGAGTTTGTAGCATCTGCCAGTTTTGCTAACGAAGTCACTCCCGGAGAAGAGATCTCGGCTCTTTCCTCATTGAATAAGGTGCAGGGTATATCATATATACCGCTGTGCAAAGTGTTGGAGATAGTGCCCTCAGAGTCAATTATTAGGTCACAGGTACGTGATTGTAATGATTGAGGGAGGACCTATCCCGGTAGGACAGTCTTACTCGAGATGATAGTATGCTATCTGGTTTACCTTTATCATCGTGTACTGTTTTAGGTGACCTGACACGTCGCTATTACACGTTGATAGAGCCCCTAGGTTTCTTGCTTGACCACCAGCAGTATGAGGGCGATCATATAAGTGAGAGCTGGGGGTCTACAAGCATATCCTTAAAAGGTCCCTAGTCGTGGGAGTTTCGAGACCGGGCATCGATACTCCATTAGTAGACTAGTGTATACAGTCGAGACCCCGACGAGGGGCGGTGGCCGGTCTCACAAGCCACTGGTGTCAGTTGGATCACCTAAGATGTATACAGGTGCTCATTGGGTTATGAGTACACCGGACAGGACTCGCCGGGAACATGCTAGTTGGTCATATACCAGACGTCAGATGGCAGTTCCCTGGTGACATGTGTGCAGGTTAGTTCATCGACCTGGGGATCGTCATTTGTCTCGTGTGAGTTCCCACTGTACTTTGATTACTACCCTACCACGGCTCAAAGGAGTCGTGCAAACAGGTTTTAGTTGGGTACAGTCTCGAGCCACATGGAGGCAGTGAGCGTATCTTCAGGGGTTCGTCTCTCCCGGTATTGGGGGTGAGGTCGTGCTGTGTCTAGGAGAGCCATTACACAAAGTCCTTGGCCAAGGCAAGGAGATTTACTGGTAGGTATTCCAGTAGTATCTCAGGGTGTTCTGGGCTACACTCCGACACGACTTGTACCGCTTTTGGGGGTCTGACTTTTACCAACCCCCTAGGCCCGCCATGCGATACTCATAGACGAACGGACCGGACTGCACGGATATTGTCACTGACAGGCTCAGTAGGGTGTCAGGCTGAGTTTGCTCGCAGACGTCCCTTTTGGTCAATACCTGGTAGCCCGTTATGTATTGGCTTATATACCTCTAACGTGCTAGTGGTTAAATCCACAACCAAGGTGTTGATGAGTCTTTAGAGTCCCCCACATTTCAGTTACTCAGCTTTCGGGCGAAAGGTTGTAGAGGCCGTATGGAGATATGGCAGGGTCCGATCAGATACGTGCGGTATTGCACGGATCAGGATCGGACAGTTTGTACTATAGGCCGTATGGTTATATGGCAGGGTTCGATCAGATACGTGCGGTATTGCACGGATCAGGATCGAACAGATATTACTGGCCGGCTTTGGTATAAGCCGGATCCTAGTATAGTACAGTGTAGAGTTTGTCTCATTGCATTTGTATTTCGGTCGAAATACAGATGCGGGTGTGTATGCACAGTATCGGGGTTTTCCCGTAATTTATTACGGGACCAGTTTTCTGGAGTTGCCAGTTTGCTTTCCGTTTCGGCCAATTTCCTTTGTTCCGTTCATTGGCCGAAGATTGGTGGAGGAGGGCTTATTTGCATTGTTGCAAATAAGTATTTGTGGAGGGGGTATTTGCTTATTGTTGTATCATGATAGCACCATCCTTTGACTTGATTTCTTCATGATGACTTGACTTCACAACCTCATCATGGCTTGACTTATGTATGATGATGGAGGGACATGATGGTTGATGATGATGAGGGGTGAGGTTGGTGGAGTGTTAGTTTACACTTGTGATCATATTCTTTCATGATTGGTTTTTGGATGCTTGGGATTATTGTTATGGTTGCACCACTCCTTCCTGGGCTCTTGCTCTCTCATTCTCTCCACTCTTGAAGTCATGGCCGGCCCAAGCTCTTTGGGGCTGTCCAAATTTTTGAAGTGGGAAAAATGTTGTTCATTTCATGCACCAAAGTTCTCCTAGCTCCTCCATATACTTCTTGTATCCATCCCTCCACCAAAGGCAATTCCTACAACCCCAAATGAGATCTCTACACTACATTCTACAGCGAATCTTGGGCACGTCGAGTAGCCGGCTTCGTGCCCGAGTTGCCTCGGCATTGAGGTGGGAGCCCGTAAACATAGTAGGCGATGTGGTGCACTTCCGGCGACGAGGAGGAGACAGGACTTTCCGCAGGAGATCGGGACCATGACGAGAAGACCGGAGGACTTGGATCGTCGGTATATCTCTTCCCTTTCTTATTAGTAGCGTAGACTAGTTAATGGTTCGATCCGGGTGTTTAGTGCGCGGTGGTGCCGGTTGCTAAGTCCGCAAAAATTTAAGTTTACCACCGTTTCCGCATTTGGCCGTCGGATTGACGGCCAGGGCGCCGCCGTGCACTTACAGTGGTATCAGAGCCTCCCCATTAACTTAGTCTAGCTTTGTGTAATGTGTTTTTCTGTTCCGATCGATCGAAATGTCCGAAAACCCCAATACGCCCACATCAGTTTTCTGTTCAAATTTTTCTGTCTTCAAAAATTTTTCAGGTTGCATAAAAGTACTGTGCTAGAAATTCTAAGACATCTGAGAAAATTCGACAACTTCAGTCGACTACCTGAGCGCGGAAGCGCGGCCAAACCCCCCCTTGGGCCGCGCTTCCGCCGCACTCTGGAGTCTTCACAGTGTCAAATTTTTTCAGTGGGCTTGTGGGCTTATTTCAGGGGTTCTGGGATATTAAATTTGGGCCCAGGTTTTCTGTGACTGCTACAGTATTGGTTTGGGGCCCACTTGTTAATTGTTTGATCAATCGGAAATTTTTTAAACACATTTTTCACAGTATTTACATTATATCTGCGACCGTGAATGTCACTCGATCGGTAAATCCGGTCTAACTGCTATAGCCCGGTTAGACGGATTTGCGAACGTGACTTTCACGTTGATGTTCTATGTATTTGCTGTGATGTTGCGGATCGGTCGTGGGGGATAGCCTGGATGCAATGCTAGTACAGTTTTGTTGTATTATGTACATTTGATATTGCGGGGCGAGCGTCCGACATGTGGACTGCCGTCACTGCCTGACTGTATTATTATTTTGGGGCACGACCTGGTTGCGGTCGATGTACCCGGTGTATGTATATTTTACTTTCTGTACTAGGATTGCCCCGCGGAGGGGTGCACGGATAGCCGGGTTCTGGAGGGCAACAAGCCCGCATCTCATGGCATTGAGACGGAGGGGGCTTCACTCTAGGATTGGCGGGCTATTCGCCGCACTCGTAGGGGGTACAGGTTGACCCAGGAGGGGTGCCCAAGTTGCCGGATTCCGTGAAGTGCTGGGTGGTCCATTCACGGGGCTGAAGGGGGCTGCCTCGCTTCAGGTTTTGGCGGGTGACTTGCCGCGCCCGTAGGGGTCTAGGATTTCATTGCACAGGCTATCCACACGACCAGGGGAACGTCGGGTTTCAGCGGCTCTGTGAAACCCGGGGATCCCAGATATCTGTATTGTTTCTATGATGCTGTTCATTCTCTGTGATGTTGCATTTCTTTCACGCCTTGAGCGAAATATAATATATTGGTATATATATTAGTAGATGTTGTATATGTTTTGCATCCGCGCTAGTCCAGTCCCCGCTCTGTCGTTAGTAAGCTAACCTAACGGGTAATGACGGGACCCAGTGGCGAATGCGGATGGCATATACGTACGTCAGTATATTTTCGTTCTTTGTGGTGTGATTAATTGATGGGACTGCGTTGATTCGGATCAATGCAAGTTAAACAAACCTTATCTGATGTTGTTGGAACACTTTTTCAAAAAGCTGTTATTGCAAGGACGTTTACTTTTGTTTTGCATCGTGGTATTCATTGGAATATCCTGCTCCTCAGTCGACGAGGCAAGGGCCGAGATCCCTTCACCGGGAGTGACCCCTTGGACAAAAGGTTTGCGTCAGGGCATTAACTTCACTATAGCCGATTACTTTTGCTTTGCATCGCGGTATTCAGTTGGAATATCCTGCACCCCATTCTACGGGGAAAGAGCCGAGATCCCTTCACCGGGAGTGACCTCTTTAGCAACGGTTGTCGTCACTATATTTTCAAAAAGCTATCAGTTCCTTCAACGATATCAAGTTCTTTACGTTAAAGGTTTTCGCCAGAAACCATTCGTAGCCCTCCGTCGTTTCAGACGGGTAGCACGTAGTATTCATGCTGTGTTTGTTGACCTTCGTCAAGGCATAGTGTATGGTAGCTGCTTGTTACCTTTCTGTTGCATAGATAGATGCGTTGGTTTGGGACAGTCGTATAGCCTTGTTGACCTTCGTCAAGGGCTTGTACGGGTGGATTCAAATTAACCTGGATAATGATGGGTAGAACTTGACATGTGACTTATGATTTGTTGACCTTCGCCAAGGTCATAAGAGCATGGGGCAGAAATCACATCGGGAGTTTCAAAAGAACTGAGACTTGCCAGATATGCGCATACCTTCTGGAGTGTGATACCGTGAGCGGATTCCATCATGTTATCATGCGATGAGAGTTGGATCCCGATTCCCACTGATGAGTTAGTTTACTCCTCGGGTGATCCCGACTAATTCTTCTTTCAGGTTTGGAGGAGAATTTGAGGTACAGTGGGAGGATTCCAGATTAGATAAATTGGTAACCATTCTGATCTAGGTTAGAGTGCACGCTGAGTGTTTCTTTTCTCTCTCTCTTTGGCAGCGACCATTGACCCGACCCTAGACTTTGACTCAGTGACCAAGTTGACCGAACCTTCTTAAACACCGGCTTTTGGATTGTCAGAGTTGCAAACCTCATTGCCACTCCTACTTTTACCCTTTTCTCCAGGACACCCCGTATTACTACGAACGTCCACTTCCATTGGACAAAACCATCGTATGGTTAGATACGAACTCGAAGGAATTTATTCGAGGATGGTTTCAGGTTCTGGAGAAAACGGATAGGATTATTCAGTTGTCTTTTCCTTTTACCCTCTCTCAGGTTATGAGTACTCCTTGGTTTAGGGGTAGTACACCTATTACGCAAATTGGATTGTCTTCTTCCAAACCTTAGGCTGGTGCCGACCGGTAGGGAATGAAGAAAACCAATTAGCATAACAAAGGTGTGCAGAAGGTATTAAGTTCAGACAAAGCAAGGGATTAGTAGGAGGGCAAAGTAAATTGCAACAGATATTCACGACCAAACCAAATATTTCGTTACCACTCCCACATCACCTTTGTATTTCTCCAGGACACTCCGTATCACTACGAAGATCCACAGTTTATTTGGATACTCCATCGTATGGTTATATACGAACTCGAAAGGAACTTGTTCCAGTTCGGGGATGGATTCTGGTTCAGGAGAAATAGGAATAAGGTTTATTCGGTTGTCTTTTATCTTCACCCTCTCTCATTGCGAGTGTTCCTAGGATTGGGACAGTACACCCATTATGCTTATTGGATAGTCTTCTTCCAAACCATAGGCTGGTGCCGAACGGTAGGGAAGGAAGAAAACCATTTGGCCTAAAAGGGTGAGCAGAAGGTGAAGACTAAAGACATATGAAGGGATTTGGAGAGGTGGCAAAGAACTATACGGTTACAGTCGTGTATCTGGAAGAGGCATTACTAGGAATACCCGAATACCCCATCGGAACATTTCAATGTTTCAGTTTCACTGTGTAATGTTAAAGGAAAACTGATTTCCCGATTAGATACTTACTCCAGGGTATGTATTTACCAGGTACGATTCTCACATCTGTATGGTTTTACAGATGATGAGTGGGAGTAAGTTATTGGGAATTGGGTGATCATCCTCATTATATCGGGATTCGTTGTAATCGGTGATATTTGAGGAAATCACCTGGGCTGTTTGCCGGTCGGCAAATATTTGGTTTTGAATATCCGCTGTTATGCACCAATTTCAAATTGATATATCTGTACGTCTATTTTCATAGAGTGAGATATACCTTTATGAAATTATGTCTACGACATTTACCTATATCAGTGGATGGTTAGGTAAGGAGCATTAAACAGCGGTGTAATTCTTCTTAACCATAAGTACAGTTTTCAACCTACGACACACAGTGAATGAGTTATCAGACTCAAGGGACTTATACAGAGTATTGTATGTTGTCCAGTGTCCATTAGGACTGAGGGGATGGTCCTCGTACTATATTCGGTTTACTTATGACTCCTCTATTTTTTTTTGGCAGGTGTTTCGTGGAAACACAGGGTCCGAATTTGGAGAAGTTATATGTATTTGAATAGAGTAGAGAACCAGGTATAGCAAGTATCGGGATTCTTCAAAGAGATCAAAGATGTAGATACTTGTGTATAGTATTCAGTTGATAGTAATGATTAAGAGAACTTGCTTCTCTTTCAGGTTACTCATAATTGGAAGTATTCCTAAGTTGAGTAACGCTGATCGGCCTCCTTCCATTTAGTTGACATGCGCTGGGGACAGCTGCATGATTTGAATCTGGTTCAATTAAATCAGTGCCTCTGGTCCTATATGGGATATAGAACAGTTCATATCTTAACGATGTTAAGGTACGGGGAGTTGTCCGGCTTATGCTTAAAACCAGACACTGGACAACTCAAGGCACGTTTCTGTAATGGCTGTTTGTGGGTTGACCCAGGCTATGACGAGGGTTGACTTTCTACCATCTGGATGAACAATAGCGATATTGTTCTAGACTCGCCACAGTTTTAATAAAAATGGATTTTTTCAGAAAACAGTAGTGGGAGTATGGTAGAACTGGAAGTGATTCCAGAACCACAAACGATTACTGATGATTTGATAAGGAACCTAAAGATTCAATCTGGATTGACATTCCATTGGCCACTCCGCAGATAAAGTGGGTAACTTCAGGCACCCGAGAGGTACTCAGGTAGCCTCAAGGACGGTGACAGGGAAGTTCTTGTTTACCCACACTTGCCATTGTTGTTGTTCCAGGCTGCGAGACCCGGCAGGAGGATGAGTATAGCGTCGTTCTAAACTAGTTTTAGAAGTGCACGTCTATATGACTCTGGCAGAGGGTTGTCGTAGTCAGTGGGAGCAGCGGAAGCATTGGTGGACATCAGGCTTATATCTATTTATAGACTAAAGCAGATGTAGCGGAGATAGATCATCTATTTCTGACGTGACAGTCATGGGTTTGACTTCATCAGAATAGGGGATGGATCTGTTGAGAAGGTAGTAGGGTGTGATATCCTGGTATTTGGATGATATACACAGAGTAGGAAAGGAAACTCCTACACTACGATCGGTTATACTTTGGTCGTCACACAGTTGTTTCTCTACAATGGAAATGGATTTTATATCAGACATACTGGTTACTAGATCTATGGTCTTAGATCTAGATTTGGGTGGTTTCCCAATCAGGGTACTTGACAGCGTTCTAAGAGTATTTAGGATGGACGACTCCTGGCACGGTAGTGTACCTGCAGGTAATGGAGTCACCCTCTCCAAAGGTGTCTTACAGACTAAAGGGGAGAGGGACGGGCATGATTGGCAGATCACTTGCTCAGGCAATTGAGTCAATCGTGAGATGTCAAGTACCACACCAGATGTTGTTCTTGCACTAGATGCAATAAGTTGACATTAATCCAATCCTGGAGAAACAGTCGGAAGCAGTTTTAGAACATAAGTGGATGTTCTAGGGATATGATAACGACAGCCTTATTCGGGAGACAGTTATCATTCCAGGCTTCCAAGGTGACATGGACGACAAGAAAGGTTGTCAGAGTTATAGTTTTCCTTCTGATGAGGGGCAGTATTTTGGACAGGTGGTCCAAGGCAATACTGAGGGAGGCATGGCGCGCAGGACACTGATTAAGTTCAGTTGTCAATACAGTCTAAGAAGTTTGGATTTGGAGTTCATTTATGAGCTACGTCCCATCAGACATCCAGACATATTCTAAGACTGATATTGCTCATTTCGGGAGATGGCTTTCTCCGTGAACTTGAGATATAGAGAGACAAAGGAAGAAACAACTATGCGGATCCACTCACTGAGGCTATTCCTCGAACGCAATAGTTCCGCAAACGAGCTTTGTGAGACTGACTAGTAGAGGAGTTGGATGTTCGGTATCACACGGGCTGTGAGTATGCGACATCGCAATAATTAGCCTTGAGTGCAAGTGGGAGATTGTTGGAGATAGTGCCCTCAGAGTCAATTATTAGGTCACAGGTACGTGATTGTAATGATTGAGGGAGGACCTATCCCGGTAGGACAGTCTTACTCGAGATGATAGTATGCTATCTGGTTTACCTTTATCATCGTGTACTGTTTTAGGAGACCTGACACGTCGCTATTACACGTTGATAGAGCCCCTAGGTTTCTTGCTTGACCACCAGCAGTATGAGGGCGATCATATAAGTGAGAGCTGGGGGTCTACAAGCATATCCTTAAAAGGTCCCTAGTCGTGGGAGTTTCGAGACCGGGCATCGATTCTCCATTAGTAGACTAGTGTATACAGTCGAGACCCCGACGAGGGGCGGTGGCCGGTCTCACAAGCCACTGGTGTCAGTTGGATCACCTAAGATGTATACAGGTGCTCATTGGGTTATGAGTACACCGGACAGGACTCGCCGGGAACATGCTAGTTGGTCATATACCAGACGTCAGATGGCAGTTCCCTGGTGACATGTGTGCAGGTTAGTTCATCGACCTGGGGATCGTCATTTGTCTCGTGTGAGTTCCCACTGTACTTTGATTACTACCCTACCACGGCTCAAAGGAGTCGTGCAAACAGGTTTTAGTTGGGTACAGTCCCGAGCCACATGGAGGCAGTGAGCGTATCTTCAGGGGTTCGTCTCTCCCGGTATTGGGGGTGAGGTCGTGCTGTGTCTAGGAGAGCCATTACACAAAGTCCTTGGCCAAGGCAAGGAGATTTACTGGTAGGTATTCCAGTAGTATCTCAGGATGTTCTGGGCTACACTCCGACACGACTTGTACCGCTTTTGGGGGTCTGACTTTTACCAACCCCCTAGGCCCGCCATGCGATACTCATAGACGAACGGACCGGACTGCACGGATATTGTCACTGACAGGCTCAGTAGGGTGTCAGGCTGAGTTCGCTCGCAGACGTCCCTTTTGGTCAATACCTGGTAGCCCGTTATGTATTGGCTTATATACCTCTAACGTGCTAGTGGTTAAATCCACAACCAAGGTGTTGATGAGTCTTTAGAGTCCCACACATTTCAGTTACTCAGCTTTCGGGCGAAAGGTTGTAGAGGCCGTATGGAGATATGGCAGGGTCCGATCAGATACGTGCGGTATTGCACGGATCAGGATCGGACAGTTTGTACTATAGGCCGTATGGTTATATGGCAGGGTTCGATCAGATACGTGCGGTATTGCACGGATCAGGATCGAACAGATATTACTGGCCGGCTTTGGTATAAGCCGGATCCTAGTATAGTACAGTGTAGAGTTTGTCTCATTGCATTTGTATTTCGGTCGAAATACAGATGCGGGTGTGTATGCACAGTATCGGGGTTTTCCCGTAATTTATTACGGGACCAGTTTTCTGGAGTTGCCAGTTTGCTTTCCGTTTCGGCCAATTTCCTTTGTTCCGTTCATTGGCCGAAGATTGGTGGAGGAGGGCTTATTTGCATTGTTGCAAATAAGTATTTGTGGAGGGGGTATTTGCTTATTGTTGTATCATGATAGCACCATCCTTTGACTTGATTTCTTCATGATGACTTGACTTCACAACCTCATCATGGCTTGACTTATGTATGATGATGGAGGGACATGATGGTTGATGATGATGAGGGGTGAGGTTGGTGGAGTGTTAGTTTACACTTGTGATCATATTCTTTCATGATTGGTTTTTGGATGCTTGGGATTATTGTTATGGTTGCACCACTCCTTCCTGGGCTCTTGCTCTCTCATTCTCTCCACTCTTGAAGTCATGGCCGGCCCAAGCTCTTTGGGGCTGTCCAAATTTTTGAAGTGGGAAAAATGTTGTTCATTTCATGCACCAAAGTTCTCCTAGCTCCTCCATATACTTCTTGTATCCATCCCTCCACCAAAGGCAATTCCTACAACCCCAAATGAGATCTCTACACTACATTCTACAGCGAATCTTGGGCACGTCGAGTAGCCGGCTTCGTGCCCGAGTTGCCTCGGCATTGAGGTGGGAGCCCGTAAACATAGTAGGCGATGTGGTGCACTTCCGGCGACGAGGAGGAGACAGGACTTTCCGCAGGAGATCGGGACCATGACGAGAAGACCGGAGGACTTGGATCGTCGGTATATCTCTTCCCTTTCTTATTAGTAGCGTAGACTAGTTAATGGTTCGATCCGGGTGTTTAGTGCGCGGTGGTGCCGGTTGCTAAGTCCGCAAAAATTTAAGTTTACCACCGTTTCCGCATTTGGCCGTCGGATTGACGGCCAGGGCGCCGCCGTGCACTTACACAAAGCAAGACAGTAGCTACCCTTTTTATAAAGTTTTGATTCTACAACATATTTTAGGTTTCTTTTCTTTTATTAATCTCATTAATAAATCCCATCAGTTATGCTTCCTAAGCATCACAGAAGAAACGAAAGCAGTAATATTTATATATCAACATATATATATATATATTGTATAAGCATTCGTCTCAGGCAGTAATATGATCTCATCACAGAACATTGCAGCAGAAGATAACATATGAAATATTGGATATATTAGGACGTCCGTGTCTTATTTCGAGCCTGTATAAAACACGGATTCCACGGTCGCGATGAATAGCCAAACCCACATCCGTAGACCCCTACGAGAGCGGCAAGCAACTCTGCCAATTCCAGGGTTAGAAGACCCGGTCTGGACTCCTCGAGATGGCCTCCCACTGTACCCTAGAACCAGGTTACTTGTGCTCCCCTCCTTGGGTCTATCCTAATGCGGAAAAGTAAATAATATACAATGGTGACATCGTCCTCAACCTGGAAGTGCCCCAATAAAAGAATATTACATACAATGAATTTTATATGAATGAAAATAAAAACCCTCATCTCACATAAAACCCCCGACTATTCAGAACACGACGATCCAATATAACATATCACGGCAACACATAATATCTCATATCATCAACATAAGCAAGTATGCGTATCCCGATTGTCGTTGATGTATAGCAACGAAGCCGGCGATACACCACATACTACGCTTACGGTCACAGAAAAGAAAGTGTAAAACTACAACATTTGGAATCCATAATCACTTTAGACATCTTAAATCCGAAATATCACATACTTCGCATTTCATGCCTAACTATGTGAATTCCACATATTGTATCACATTCCATATAAATAGACAATGTTATACTTTCCGATCGAATAATCAAATACCCAAGATTTCCTAAATAGCTCAACACTTGAGCGGAGTTCAAAAATCCCAGAACATGTCACAGCCCCAATGAAACAGCCGTAGAAGGGTGTCACGACCCGCAAGGTACGGAACGTGACTGGCACTTAAGTTTACGAAACGTCTCAAGACGTCCGTAAAATAAGTAAGCAAAAGCCCAGAAACCAAAACCAAATAAGCAAAAGAGTGAAGAAAACCCAATCAATTGAAAGCGAGTTTATCAAATAAGTCATATAAAACCCTTTTTAAAAACAATACAAATTTTTCCGAAAATTTCGGCAGAGTCTCCTTTGTAAATACTGGCCCCCAAAATGGGTACACCAAGAATATATATGAATCCAACAAATAAGGCATCCCCAAGCGGGAGCTAGCTCTTCGCCACAAGGCGGTCACAAATCCCACGCAATATAAAACAACATCATGCAAAATAATCATAAAGAAGCATGAGAAAAATAACATGTCGACTCAAGTGAGCTCGACCCCAAAATACAGCATAAAAAGTCCACAAATCTCACAGTCTCCTCTCTAGGTCAATATACAACAATACTGGTAGAAACAGTAGATGGAGTATACTAGATACAAAGAATATACAAGGGGTGAAAAAATAATAATATAACCTACCTAAGAGCAAAACCTCGAGTCCAGGCAAAAGAAGCAAGTGCGCCCGCCGCTACTGTACTGACGGAGCGGACCAAAAAAAGGCTGTGGTACAACGGGGGTGAGTTGCCAACTCGTGAGTAATAAATAACATCTACACAGGCTATCGAATGCATGCACACAAGCATCCTAGCATCTAAAATACAGGTAAGGCAGGACATAATAGCAGGTATGTATGCAATATGAATATACTAGCAGGTATGAATGCAATGCGAATCAACTCATGATCTGAATGTGTAAGTATAAGAATCATATTTTTCCTTTAGGAATCTCTTTTGAAATACCAGCACAATACCAATAGAATCAACAAGAATCTGTGTCCAGCATCGACACCTCAAAACTGTCTCAAATCTCATATCAATGTATCTCTGGCCTCAGCCGTCCGGCTGACCCATCTCAAATATCAATATCTCATCATCTCGCGGCCACGGTCGGTATCCTCTGGATATCCGCCGTCCCAAACAGTCACAGGTAGGTAATCCGTCCCCTGCCAGGCTCAACGTCAACACCACATTCCTCTTGCCCCGGGGTACCTTACCGGGCCTACCATGTACCCGTGACGGTTCCTCCACTCCTCGACACGGATCTCGAAAACCACAGCAAACTCATGGTGGAAGACACTTACATCACTAGAAAACCGCAATTTACATATTTTAAAAATATAATAAGTTTAGAAATTTTGCGGCTTTCCCCCGAAATCCAGAAATATCATAAAATCTCAAGAAATCCTCATAAGTGCATATGTCAATGATAATGAATGCATATAGTATCAATAATCAAGTTGCGATGTGTGATTAATAGATTAGGCATGAACAAATAATATAATGAAGTACATGCACATGAATAGCAATCCTACGATTTCATTTTAACGAATTAAAGCAATAGCGCGAGTTTAAGTATCAATTATAGTAAAAGGTTTCAATTTAAAGGTTATCTAGTGTGGTGGCATGGCAATTACCAGGGTGTGTGTGTAAGCATGAATAGTGCTCGTGCTGCATATAAAAACCCTGGCAATGGTGCATGTGTCCTATAAAATGGTTTCGCATATGTATGTCAATATAAGGCATGAATGTAGCAATTAATCATACAAGTATTACACCCCTAATTACTAACATTACTAAGAATCTTTTAAGCTACTAAAACTATCGGACGACTTGCGCCATCCAACGATAGTCCCTCGTAGATGTTACATCTACTCACCGGAATCCCTAGCTAGTCACGTCCAATCACCGCTTTCCCCTTTCGTGCCGCGTCTGACGTCTCCGCCACCGAACCTGAAATTTACATCAATACAAACATAAGGTTACATATCAAGAACGACGCAATTCCCTAACGAAAATACCATAGTTCACAAGCTAGGTACAACGTGCACAAAGTGCGCGGAACACACGCGAAAATCGCAAAACTAACTAGAATCGTCGATCTGGTCGCCCGGAAAAACTAAAACCCGAACACTCAAAAATCTGCACTCACACATCCTAAAAAGTCATAGGATACGCTAAAAATGTCATCAAGACATCGCAATTAATTCACCACAGTAGTTTATAACACAACTAGTAAGCTAGAATTTGCAATTTGGTGCAAACATCGACAATTAGCGACAAAGTTAACACAATTTTAACTCATTTACCATGCTACAAAACCCAATATCCAAACACAACCCTTTCTTGAATTTTGGTAATTAGCAATCTTAATGAAAATATCACACAAGATTAACTTGGATTAGCATAACATCAAGCCACTTAAGCAAAGTAACCTTATAGATTGGTTAAGTAAACAACTAGATTAATTAAAATAGATTTAATTAACTAAATAAGGGTTTCTAAAAACCCTAGTTTAACTGTAACACCTTGGATTTCCGTTTGATTGCCTTTCGTGATAATTAGTGATCGTATGTGTTAGTATATGTATGTGTTTATTGGATTATTAGTTAGTTAGTAGTGTTAGCATCATTTTCCTTGTGTAGTGTACACTTGCACACTTTGACATTTTTGAGACTTAGGGTTTTGGTTGCATGTAACCATTTTTCTTGTGTTGCATGGTTGTTATTTTTCCCCACCCATTTTTCTTTTCTATCAAGTCAAACCCTTTTTTTTTTATAATTCAACTTCTTTTTAAAATAGAAAAGGGAAGTATGGTGGTTAGGTGAGCACTTTTGACTTGGTTGACCCTTGTTTTCTCTCTCACTTCATTTTCTTTCCCCTCATTTTCTGAATTCAGCAGAGAAAGCAGCAGCAACATTAGTGTTTTCTTCATCTCCTCTTCTCTTTTCACTTCCCAATTGATTCATGCTTAAACCCTACACAAATCAACATGTTTCCTTCACAAAACCTTAGTAAAAAAGTGAGTTCTTGTGGTGTTTGAGGTAGATCTGCACACTTGAGGGGGGAGGCTGAAACCCTTGGTGTCTCTAAGGTCATTTGGAGGTATAAATCTCAATCCTAGCACCCAATTTTCATAACTTGCATGTTTAGTTTAGAAATATCATATTTTTAGGCCTTTTTAGTGCTATTGAAAGGGGTTTAGTGTTAATATGTTAAATTTGTGTTGTTGTGGCTTGATTAGCTTGTTAATAAGTTATTAGTGTGGGATTAAACCTAGGTTTGTTTCAGATTTCATCAAAATACCATAAAGTTCCAGTTTTGTGCAAAATGTGTGATTTGAACTGATTTTAGGCACTGTAGGAAATCTGCTACTACCCGAGACTTTTCAGAACAAAACTAGTGATTACTGTAGCATGTATGTATGGTGTAGAGTGCACAAACCAAACCTGGGGACCCAATTCCCAAGTCTGGCCGCCAAAAAGGGCATTCTGGCCGCAAATTGCGGCCAGATTGGGGAGATTTGGGTTGGGGTTTGGGCTGTGGGTCTCTGCTTGTATGTGGGTTATTTTGGTATATATAGTTTTGAAATATCTTTCCTGTATCAAAATCTGGGGTAGAATACCTATTTTCCCGTATTTTCAACCTTTCGCGACACGCGTGATACGTGTGTGTGGGTTTTGGGTTTCTGCGTATCGCGACGCGTCGGAGTGATTTCAGACACGTAACCACACGTTTTAGCGCATCGCGCACACGCGCGCTTGGTTCGCGACACGAGTTACTGGTTCGGCTTAAATGTCGCGTTTCTGTGATTTCAAGCTTACGTGTGATATATTGTGTAATTATAGGTCCGCAGGCGAGTACAGCGGACGCCGCGCAGGAGGGAAAACAGGTTGTTGGCTATACCTAGTGGGAGGCTACGGTGAGGAGATTTCACATCTACGGGGATATCGCCCGCATGGCGTTCTACGTCAGGGCAGATAGGACCTTATAGTGTTCCTTATATATATATTGCATGTTCATGGTTACTAGCTGGTGCATTGCATACCTACTACACATATCACATTGATTCATTGCATTGTAGCTCATTTATATGTGACATGACTTGATACTCATATTTGATACCTATATCACATTGGATCATTGCATTGTAGCTTATCTTTATGTGACATGACTTGATATTCATACTTGACACTTATATCACATTGGATCATTGCATTGTAGCTTATCTTTGTGTGACATGACTTGATGTACATACTTGATGCACATATCACATCACAATTACGTGTATTATTGGCTGAGATTTCATGTGTTTTCTGGATTTGGGAACCGTGGCCTTTTCAAATAAATAATCATTTACAAACCCGGTTCCCTTGATATGATATTTAGGGCGCCGCCCCGTGTTTTCTCGGTGCTAGAGGCATGTACTGAGAGAGGGCTGACCCGGAATGACGGATGCCCGATGTATTGAGAGAGGGATGACCCGGAATGACGGATTCCCGATATATGTACTTTGATATAGGGCTGACCCGGAATGACGGATGCCCGATGTATTGAGAGAGGGATGACCCGGAATGACGGATTCCCGATATATGTACTTTGATATAGGGCTGACCCGAAATGACGGATGCCCGATGTATTGAGAGAGGGATGACCCGGAATGACGGATTCCCGATATATGTACTTTGATATAGGGCTGACCCGGAATGACGGATGCCCGATGTACTGAGACAGGGATGACCCGGACTGACGGATTCCCGATATATACTTTGAGAGAGGGCTGACCCGGAATGACGGATGTCCGATACAGGATGTTTTGCGTGTCGATGCTTGACACGAGTATTTATGATATTTGGGTGCCGATGTTGGGCACTCGGGATTCTCAGAGATGTACAGGATTGAGGGCCGAGGAGAGTGCCGGCGCATGAGCTAGTTTTGGGAGATCTGGGTGCATTGGGAAGCCGATTATATATGTTCCACGTTGACATTTCGTGTAGATATTATATTGCCCCTGCTCAGCATTACTTTTGTACCTCATCCTGTAGATGCATTACCTGTTAGAGCATGTGTACCTCACATGGTAGTACAGGACCCTATAGAGCACTTGCATGATTATTGCACATACTGCTCATCCCATATTGATATCATCTGTTGGCATATGATAGAGTAGTGTAGTACGTACATGCTCGCGATTACCTTTATATGTTATCTCTATTCACGAGTTGGCAACTCACCCCCGTTGTGCCACAGTGTTTGCAGGTTGCCCTTCGGAGTAGTCGCGGCAGGCTGCTTTGCATCTTTTGACACAGATACCCCCATAGCTGGTGTACTAGCTCTTTTGCTGATAGGTGGGTTTTGTGCGGTATCTGTTTATCTTTCTGTATGTACATTGTTGTATCTAGTATTCTCCATCTACCATGTATGTATTTGACTTAGAAACAGTGTGAGGACGATGTTGTATTATTTTGTACTCTGGTGTCGAGCTCGTTGTGAGCCGGCTGTACTTGCAGTTTATTCTATCTGTGATGTTCCCACTTGTGGATCTTGATCTTCGCTACGGCGTCGTATATTGTTTTCTTAGAGATTGATTACTTAGTTTTCTTATCATGTTTTAGTTATTGCTTCCTTTAAAACTTCTATCACTCTATACTTTCACTGGTTTGATTTCTGGGTTTTCGGTTCACTTAGTCGCGTTACGCCTGTAGACGTTACGTGGTTAAGTGCCGGTCACGGGCCAAACTTCGGGTCGTGACAAAGTTGGTATCAGAGCATAGGTTTTACCTTTCGGAGTGTAGGACGACCCTGGTATGATGGAGTAGGTAGCTGCGGCAGGGTAGCGTAGCGTGTGTATGTTCCGCGGCATACTCACGACACGGTACTCCGCCTACGCGACCTTAGGACTTGTTGATTTAAAATTCCTCCTTGAGTATATACATTCTTGCGATTCGATTTCCGTATCCTTATCGAATCCTGTTGTTTTTGATAGCCAATATGCCGCCAAGGACTACGAGGGCACAGAGAGCGGCCGCGAGGGCCGAAGTTCGAGATGATTCATCTGAGACAAGGACTAATCCGAGTAGTACTCCTGTTGCACCAGGACAGATTGTTTCCCCTACGGCAGCTCAGATCGCTAGATTAGTGGTAGAGATGCAGGGCCTATGTCAGGCGATGAGCTCATTGATAGAGGTCGTTCGAGCGCAGCGACTGGTGGTTGCCACCCCTGTTACCCAGTTGTTCCTTGCGATCATCATGCAGTATTCCGTCCCCTACATAGCACCGGTGGAGGCAGCTCCCGTGTACGAGACACGTCTTCCAGAGACCGTGAGAATTCCGGAACGGTTGTGGAATTATACTAGTGTACCAGCCCAGAGCAGAGGCTTAGGACGAGGACAGTCGTTTGGCTTCCATCCCCAGGCAGGACGGCATTCAGCGCGTAAGTGTTTACGATGCGGAAGCCTTCAACACCTCATCAGGCAGTGTTTCTTCACAGCACGTCAGGGTCGTGTTCTGAGGCGTCGTGGACGCGGAGGGTTTGCACAGAGGGGTCAGACTAGTAGAGGAGGAGTTCGGTCAGTCGCAAATGAAGGACAGGCCCAAGTTTTCGCTTTGACTCATCGGGACGCACGGGTGTCCGATGCTGCGGCTTCAGGTACTCTTTCAGCTTGTCCTTTGTTGCACACGTATTGTTTGATCCGGATCCTTGTGCTCATATGTTTCCACGTACCCGTATGTATCCACACACTTTGTGCCGAGTTTGGGTAGAGAGTCCGGTTTGCTTGGTCAACCGCTAGTTGTGACTACTCCTGCGGGAGAGTCGTTTGCTGCTAGGCACGTGTTCCGATCCTGTACCGTCCGTATCGGCAAGAGAGAGTTGCCGCTCGATTTGATCCTTCATGAGATGCTGGACTTCGACGTTCTTTTGGGCATGGATTGGTTAGCCACGTGCTATGCTTCTGTTGTCAGCCGCGAGAAGGCAGTTCGATTTTGTTTTCCCGGCAAGTCGGTTGTTGTTGTGTTGGGGGACCGTAGTGCCACCCCTCACAGTGTGAATTCTTCTGTTCGCGCTGGACAGCTTTCGCGGAAGGGATGTCAGGGATTTCTCGCATATGTTTGCGATACTAGGGCCATAGAGGTTCTTTTGGATCAGGTTCCGGTTGGTGGCGAGTTCCCTAATGTGTTCCCTGGCGAGCTTCCTGGGCTACCGCCCGAGCGTGATAATTCTTTCTGCATTGATTTGGTTCCTGGTACGGGACCTATTTCGGTACCGCTTTATTGGATGGCCCCGGTGGAATTTAGAGAGTTGAAGGGTCAGTTGCAGGATACTTTTCGAGGATCGATTTACGATCGGGCTATCATCAGCTGCGGGTTCGACAGGAGGACATTCCTAGGACAGCTTTCCGCACACGTTACGGCCATTATGAGTTTTTGGTGATGTCGTTTGGACTCACCAGCGCGCCAACAGCATTTATGGATTTGGTGAACCGTATTTCCGGCCGTATCTTGATCTGTTCACTATGGTGGGTTTTGACGATACCTTGGTGTATTCTCGGAGTAGAGAGGAGCACGAGCAGCACCTGCGGATTACGCTGCAGACCTTGAGGGAGCACCAGCCTTTCGCCAAATTCTCTAAGTGTGCCTTCTGGCTAGACAGCGTAGACTTCTTGGGGCACGTGATTACACGAGATGGTATATGTGTCGACCCGAGAAAGATAGAGGCAGTTCGGAGTTGGCCTAGACCCACGTCAGTGACAGAGGTCCGCAGCTTTCTAGGGCTGGCGGGTTGTTACAGGCGATTTGTGCAGGACTTCTCTCGCATTGCTACACCGTTGACCGGGTTGACCCGGAAGGGAGTTCACTTCGATTGGACGGAGGAATGTGAGCACAGTTTCCAGCGGTTACGAGCTCTACTGACTACGGCACCAGTGCTATCTTTGCCTTCAGGATCAGGCGGATTTGCGGTCTACTGCGATGCTTCACGAGTAGGGTGGGGGTGCGTTTTGATGCAGCATGACAGGGGGATTGCGTATGCTTCACGGCAATTAAAGAGACATGAGCAGAATTACCCTACTCATGATCTGGAGATGGCTGCAATGGTCTTTGCACTCAAGATCTGGCGACATTATCTGTATGGAGAGTCGTGCCAGATATTCACCGACCACAAGAGCTTAAAGTACAGATTCCAGCAGCGAGACCTGAACCTTGGACAGCGCCGATGGATGGAGTTAGTGAAGGACTACGATTGTGAGATCTTGTATCACCCGGCAGGACTAACGTTGCGGCTGATGCTTTGAGCAGGAGGCCCGGGGGTAATCTATCCTGTTTGAGCACAGTACAGAGGCAGTCGTCGGCAGAGTGGCAGATCTTATGCGACAGCCGGGTGCAGTTCGAGTTTACGCCGACCGGAGGACAGATTGCGCATGTTCGTGCACGCCCACAGTTGCTTGACTGTATACAAGAGGCACAGCACAGCGATGACCGCTGTTCAGAGATCAGGACACCGATGGGACATGGCAGATTTTCCGAGTTCATGATCGATGATCAGGGGATACTACGATTTGGAGCTAGACTGTGCGTACCAGATGCTGAGGGATTGCGTCGCGAGATTCTTGAGGATGCACATCGATCGGTATATAGTGTTCATCCCGGTTCCACCAAGACGTACTGTGGTTTGAAAGATGTTTACTGGTGGGACGGTATGAAGAGGGACATTGCAGATTTTGTATCGAGATGCCTGACTTGTCAGCAAGTCAAGGCTGAGCACCAGAGTCCCGCGGGAGAGCTACAGCTGTTACCCATTCCGGAGTGGAAATGGGAATAGAGTCCGATGGATTTCGTGGTGGGTCTATCCAGGACTAGTCGGGGGTATGACTCCACCTGGGTGATCGTGGATCGTTTGACGAAAGCAGCTCACTTCCTACCAGTGAAGACGACTTTCGGATTTACTCAGTATACCCAGATCTACATTGACGAGATAGTGCGACTACACGAAATCCCAACGTGCATTGTGTCCTACAGAGGCACCCAGTTTACTAGTAGACCATGGCAGAGGCTTCAGGAGGCTTTGGGCACTCGCTTGAGTTTCAGCACGGCATTTCATCCGCAGACCGACGGACAGTCAGAGCGGACTATTCAGACTCTCGAGGACATGCTCAGAGCATGCGTTTTAGACTTCGGAGGTAGCTGGGATCATCATTTGCCCTTAGTAGAGTTCTCCTACAACAACAGCTACCAGGAGACCATTCAGATGGCACCGTTTGAGGCTCTTTATGGGAGAAAATGCAGGTCGCCCACTTGTTGGACAGAGCTCAGTGAGGGCAGTATCTTAGGGCCACAGATCGTTGAGGAGACGACAGCGAAGGTCCAGTTGATTCGCGATAGGATGAGAGCAGCCAAAGTAGGCAGAGATCTTATGCGGACCGTCGTCGGCGCAGACTTAAGTTTTCTGTTAGGTGATCATGTTTTCTTGAGGGTCTCCCCAATGAAAAGGTGTGATGAGGTTTGGGAAGAAGGGGAAGCTCAGTCCCAGATATGTGGGCCCCATTGGAGATCCTTGAGCGAATTGGTGCAGTTGCGTATCGATTAGCCCTTCCGCCCAGTTTTCCAGAAGTGCATCCCGTATTTCATGTTTTGATGCCCCGCAGATATCTTCATGATCCTTCGCATGCGATTTAGCATCCGACGACCCAGCTTGAGCACGACCTTGCCTACGCAGAGCAGCCAGTGATAATCTTAGATCGACAAGTGAAGAAATTGAGGTCGAAAGAGACATCGTCCGTCAAGATACTTTGGCGTGGCCAGAGCGGCGAGGGAGTCACTTGGGAGACCGAAAGCGAGATGATGAAGAGGTATCCCCACCTTTTTGAAGGTGCGTATAGTTAGATTTTTTTTTAAATTCGGGGACCGAATTTCTTTAAGGGGGGTAGATTGTAACACCTTGGATTTCCGTTTGATTGCCTTTCGTGATAATTAGTGATCGTATGTGTTAGTATATGTATGTGTTTATTGGATTATTAGTTAGTTAGTAGTGTTAGCATCATTTTCCTTGTGTAGTGTACACTTGCACACTTTGACATTTTTGAGACTTAGGGTTTTGGTTGCATGTAACCATTTTTCTTGTGTTGCATGGTTGTTATTTTTCCCCACCCATTTTTCTTTTCTATCAAGTCAAACCCTTTTTTTTTATAATTCAACTTCTTTTTTAAATAGAAAAGGGAGGTATGGTGGTTAGGTGAGCACTTTTGACTTGGTTGACCCTTGTTTTCTCTCTCACTTCATTTTCTTTCCCCTCATTTTCTGAATTCAGCAGAGAAAGCAGCAGCAACATTAGTGTTTTCTTCATCCCCTCTTCTCTTTTCACTTCCCAATTGATTCATGCTTAAACCCTACACAAATCAACATGTTTCCTTCACAAAACCTTAGTAAAAAAGTGAGTTCTTGTGGTGTTTGAGGTAGATCTGCACACTTGAGGGGGGAGGCTGAAACCCTTGGTGTCTCTAAGGTCATTTGGAGGTATAAATCTCAATCCTAGCACCCAATTTTCATAACTTGCATGTTTAGTTTAGAAATATCATATTTTTAGGCCTTTTTAGTGCTATTGAAAGGGGTTTAGTGTTAATATGTTAAATTTGTGTTGTTGTGGCTTGATTAGCTTGTTAATAAGTTATTAGTGTGGGATTAAACCTAGGTTTGTTTCAGATTTCATCAAAATACCATAATGTTCCAGTTTTGTGCAAAATGTGTGATTTGAACTGATTTTAGGCACTGTAGGAAATCTGCTACTACCCGAGACTTTTCAGAACAAAACTAGTGATTACTGTAGCATGTATGTATGGTGTAGAGTGCACAAACCAAACCTGGGGACCCAATTCCCAAGTCTGGCCGCCAAAAAGGGCATTCTGGCCGCAAATTGCGGCCAGATTGGGGAGATTTGGGTTGGGGTTTGGGCTGTGGGTCTCTGCTTGTATGTGGGTTATTTTGGTATATATAGTTTTGAAATATCTTTCCTGTATCAAAATCTGGGGTAGAATACCTATTTTCCCGTATTTTCAACCTTTCGCGACACGCGTGATACGTGTGTGTGGGTTTTGGGTTTCTGCTTATCGCGACGCGTCGGAGTGATTTCAGACACGTAACCACACGTTTTAGCGCATCGCGCACACGCGCGCTTGGTTCGCGACACGAGTTACTGGTTCGGCTTAAATGTCGCGTTTCTGTGATTTCAAGCTTACGTGTGATATATTGTGTAATTATAGGTCCGCAGGCGAGTACAGCGGACGCCGCGCAGGAGGGAAAACAGGTTGTTGGCTGATCAGTCGAAAATATTGCATATTTTAACCGGAAATTCCCTTATCATTTGCATCCATATAGAAGTGTACGGTATTCATAATTCACATATTAGCAAATCGGTCGCAAAATATCAGATTACATGTATTCGACCTTAAAACCGGCATTTCTAGGGAAATTGACTGCATTGCATTACATAGCATATTTTCTATATCTTGCAACCCCTGTTTCGAAGTCTATGCAGGAAAAGAGATGCTTGCTCGATCATTACATCGCTCGACCATTACAATTGCTCGTAAACTCACTGAACTCAAATCTGGTATCAACACAGAAGGGTAACTGCAAATATAAATATTAGATGAAGCCACAAACAGAAGCCCAAGACCACTGAAGAATTTACAGAGCCCAACCTCCTCAAGCCACCGCGTAAGCGCGGCTAAAGCCAGGTTATTGCGGCGGAAGCGCGGCAAATTGATGACGTCAGCTCCTCAATTTTAGTGCAAAACTCCTGTTTCAGTTCCCACTGCTCAGAAATGCTCACAAACTTCCAGAATATCCCAGATACTTCCTCCAGATCAGCAAACACCTAAACTAGCCTAATCATTCTAGAACTTTCCCTAAACCCTAGCTTAAACCCTAAGCTAACTCCTAACAAACTCCTTCTAGAAACCCTTCAACAAACTTTGGGAGGGAAAGTTCTAATTCAAATCTAGCCTAGGGTTTGGGAGTTCTATAAATAAGACCCTAGGCTCACTCATTTCTCATGTTAGAAAATATTATTCAACCTTGATTGAAGTTTAGAAAATCAATCTCTTTCTTCATCCCCTCTTCCTCAAGTTTAGTGAGAGAGCTTGTAGGAAACCCTAACCCTAAATCCAACAACAATTCAAGATCTTGAGTGCAAGCCAAGCAAGATGCCTTCAACCCTTTTATGAGCCGAGCCGATCTTCAATCGGGCAAGAGATCAAAGTAGATCCACGATCCACGGAGACGAGCGAAGCCGAGTCAACGATCGATTTCTTCTTCTTGTAGATTCTTGAAAGAATGTATTGAAATTGTTGATTAAATAAAAGGTGATATTCTTTTATCTTGTTTTCTTTAAATTCCGCATCATGTTATCATTACTATTCTTGAATATTGTCTTTGTGGTGATGTGTGAATAAAACTCCGCTCGTCGGGGAGTCGAAACGATCTTTAGTATGATGATGTAACAAATTTGTAATCGATTCTTGAATCCCACGAGTTTGTAAACCCTAGCAAGTTCAAGAATCGACGACCCAATTCGTTGCGATGCTTTCTTGATCGACATCGCTCGAGATTGGGGAGTTCCGATCGTTTCTTGGAATTGCTAGAGGCTAGAATATAAATGGTATCATCGAAAGAATAAGGGTTAAGAGATGAAACCCTAATTTCATCAAGAAACCCTAACTCTCGTCGATCACCATTGATCTAGTATCAATTCTTCGAAGGACAAGAACACGAAACCCTTTAGATTGCATCACGTCTAAAGATCCGATCGATTCCTACGAGCCTCTCTTATATTCTTGATTGTTGATTGGAAATATTATCAAAACAACCGATTCTTGATTGTTTAGAGTTTCTTGATTCTTGAGTAAAGGATAGTGACACTGGAATACAAATCACATCTTGAATCATGTTTTCGTTTATTGTTGTTTAACATTTCATTTCAAAAGTATCAAAATACAATTGAATTGCACAATCCCTGTGGACGATCCGCACTCATTCATTAACTACATCCGACACCGTGGTTTGATTGCGGTCAATATAATTTTTTGATTGTGATATCTTTACAAGTTTATTTTACACATCAGAAAACGTTTCAATCAAAATGGCGCCGTTGCCGGGGATCGCGCTAATTCATTTGCATTTATAGTTTGAAGTGAAAGAATTATTACGTTTTACTTCTTGAAATCAAAATTCGTACAAACTCTTACACGTGTGTTGTAATTTGACTGCAAGGTGATCTGGAGCATTCTGTGCTGTAAAAAAATTATTTGGGATATACCAGAGAGCTGGAGATAGGAACAGGAAGCTCCTAAAGAAATTTGGTGCACTGATTCCAATATCCAACCGCGGAAGCGCGGCATATACATGCATATTGCGGCGGAAGCGCCGCAGTCTTGAGGGATCACTGAAATATTTTCAGTGCAGGTATTTTCTGTCTCTCTCCCCTCTCCCTTTTTAGCTCCAATTAACCCTTTGCTGCAGGATTCTTTGCAAATAAATCGCAGCGCGCAAAAGCAAAATAAAATTGTGTGTGATTTTGATTTCTTGGTTGTTTGCATTCTAATACGGAAATTTAAGGGGCACGGCCAAATCCAAATTAGGTGGGGATTTCATTACCCTTCCTAGGCCCCGAAAATCGTCAAACTTGCATCCGCATTACCTCCATTAACTAAAAGAAATCTAGAGAAGACTCTAAGGACTGTCGCGCTCAATAGGACAAGAGAAGGTCGTGGGTAATTCATTGCTTATCCGCGTTTTCTTGTGGTGCCTAAGGCGAGTGTGTCTAAGGCTAGTGGTTATTAATTAGGTCCACTGTAGTGGTGGTTCCTTCCCACTTACCTGGCACTTATCCGGCCACAGGGGGACAAAGAGGCAGTGGAGGATTCTATCCTGCGGCTTGTCTTTTGGCAGTTAGGAGCGGTCTAGAGATCGGACCTAGGTGACCATTAGATTCTAGGGTTTGTGTGCTGCATTTGTTTTGTCGCATCATTTTTTCAAAATCCGTCCCTTTTTAAAGCAAGCACCGCATTCATTTTACCCCTAATTATAAGTCAACGCTGCCACTTGTACTAACCCTTTTTAGTACAAGATAGGCTGGACACGGGATTCTAGTGCCCGTTTAGTCCGCGTACCTTTTATCGACTCCGAAGTCGATAATTCTCCATTTACCTTTTCTTTACCTACTACCACACCCACACCGATGGATCCGAATCCATCAAACTTCTTTAACCCTAATCTGCCACCGTCCGTTGGTGCGCAGAATCCTACTCCACCCCACATTTCTCTCCAGGAAAGATGCTATCCACATAGAGGTCCTCTTTCGACCTGCTTATCCACACCACCAGCCAATGGGGATAATTTTGAGATTAAGCCCCAGTATATCAATCTTTTACCCAAATACCACGGACTCGAGACCGAGGACGCTTACGTTTTCATTACCAAATTTGAAAACGTTTGCGCAATGATGGGTACGTCTCAACTTTCAGTGGATGCGATGCGTTTACGACTTCTTCCATTTACTTTGTGCGATATAGCCGAGAAGTGGCTATATAACACCACCGCACACTCTATTACGAATTGGGAAGAATTCGTCGCTGCATTCCTTAAGAAATTTTACCCAGTCCAAAAGACGGCTCGAATCCGTAGCGAACTGAACCAATTTGCCCAGCTCCCTGCCGAACCATTTTCAAAATACTTTGAACGTTTCAAGGATCTATTGGTTCAATGTCCTCATCACGGCATCCCGAGATGGGAGCTTTGCCGAATCATATATGAGGGCAGTAACCCTAGCACTAAACAAAGCCTTGAAAATATGTGTCAAGGTACATTTATGACCAAAGATGACGGGGAAGCTTGGCGATACTTAGAAGAGTTCGCTGAAAAGTCACTAATTTGGGAGAGTGGAACACAACCATTGAATAGGGGTGGCGTACACCAAATAGATGTGTCCATAGGTGTCCGAGCTGAAATGGCAGCAATGCAAAAGAAGCTCGACGCTATGGAACACAAATTTGCAGCAGCCTCCCTAAACCCAATGTCGCTCCCCAAAACTGTTTGCGGGTGCTGTTCTGATCCGTCACATTTAACGGAAGAATGTCCATTAAACTCTGCGTTTCAAGGTCACGAGCATTCTAATGCCGCATTTCAAAGACCTCGAAACGATCCATATTCTTCCAGTTACAATCAGGGTTGGAGGAACCACCCGAATTTTGCTTGGAACCAATCACAATCTCAAAACACGGTTCCAAACACGAATCAATTTCAACGGGCTCTTCCTCCACCACAACAGCAACCCCTACAACTCACTCAGCACCCCTACCAGTCACAAAATTTCCAAAACCAGGGCAACACTCCTGCACAGTCTAATCCTATGCAGCCCTGTTCTGACGAGTTCTCTCAATTCACTCAAACCATGAAATCACTTTTATCAAATTTCATGGATGTTTCGACTGAGGTTAGATCTTCCGTCAGTGAAATAAAGAAAAACTCAGCATCCCAAGCTGAGAGTATTCGCACGATGGAAGCTGAAATCGCACGCTTAAAAGCCGAAATGAGTGCGAGAGAAAAAGGGAAACTTCCCTCTCAACCCCTACAGAATCCTGGGCATTACAATGTAAATGCCATTACCACGTTGAGATCGGGAAGAGTGCTGAACAATCACATCGGGGAAGAGATTGATAATGCTGAAAATCATATCAACACCCCGGCTGAGTCTTTCCCACATACACACACTTCACCTTCTGATCCTTCTTCTTCTACCAAACCACCTTCGCACGAGCCTATTCTCCATTTCCCCTTAGGCTCAACACCTTCACCCAACCCTTATAGTTCTCCACAGACGGTCCCCACACCTCCTTTGGGACCTCGTCTACCCCCCTTTCCTTCTCCTATGATGGACCCCGCGCTTATTGCGAAAGCACCTTACCCGAACCGGCTAAGGGCTAATAGAACGAGTCCTCATATGGAAAAATTTTTAGAGATGTTCAAACAGGTTAACATCAATATCCCTCTCTTAGATGCGATTCAGCAAGTCCCCGCTTATGCGAAGATTCTAAAGGACTTGTGCACTAGGAAGAGGAAGACCCAAGTGCCGAAGAAGGTCTTTATGTCTAATAACATCAGCACTGCTTTTATACCCCAGCTTCCAAAGAAAAGAAAGGACCCAGGTTGTCCTACAATTTCGATTTCGATTGGGGGTAAAAACATAAATCGTGCTTTGTTAGACCTTGGCGCGAGTGTTAACCTGTTACCTTATTCTGTCTATGAGCAATTAGGGATTGGAGAGCTGAAACCTGCTCATTGCACTCTCCAGATGGCAGACCGATCTATCACCAAACCAAGGGGTGAATTAGAGGATGTGCTGATAAAGGTCGGGGAATTTGTTTTCCCCGTAGACTTCATTGTGCTCGACACACATCCTGTAGCAAACCCCCGGGGCCAAATTCCGGTGATTCTAGGTCGTCCTTTCCTTGCCACTTCCAACGCTGTTATAAACTGTAGAAATGGTTCAATGAATTTATCATTTGGAAATATGACCATTGAACTAAATATCTATAGAGTTGGAAGTCAGCCGTCAGAACCCTCTGCTCATATTTTAGATGTGTGCTCTGTCCATGAGATTGCTCCCGATAGTTGTGGAGCTGAGGATCTTTGCTTGACTGATCTCGATGACATTAGCACATCTCTGTTTGATTTCACACATGATCTTAGTGAGGACACTTTAGCTACACATGAGTCCTGCACTTCTGACCTTTCTCCACCCGAGTCTGTATCTTTCACAGGCTCTGAGCTTCTTTGTAGATCCAAAAATCAATCTATGACCCTTCCTTCTATCATTTCTCCGCCTGAGTTAGATCTCAAAGTTTTACCTTCTCACCTGAAATATGCATATCTTGGTGAGAACGAGTCATTACCGGTTATCATTTCCGCTTCTCTTGCATCAGAGCAAGAGAATGCCCTTTTATCGGTATTGAGATCTAACAAAGAGGCGTTTGGTTGGAGTATGGCGGACATCAAAGGGATTAGTCCCTTGATAGTTGAACATCATATACATGTGATGGATGATGCCAGACCGACCCGAGAACCACAGAGACGGTTGAATCCCGTCATGAAGGAAGCAGTCATGAAAGAAATCGTCAAGTGCTTAGATAACGGTATTATCTACCCCATCTCCGATAGCCAGTGGGTAAGTCCTATACATGTCGTTCCTAAGAAATCCGGCATCACAGTTATCACAAATGAAGCGAATGAGTTGATTCAAACACGCGCCCAAACTGGGTGGCGTGTATGCATCGATTATAGAAAACTCAACGCCGCTACGAGGAAAGATCATTTTCCTCTACCATTTATTGATCAAATGCTGGAACGCTTAGCGGGACGAGAGTTTTATTGTTTTATGGACGGATACTCAGGCTACAATCAGGTCCCCATCGCCAAAAAGGATCAAGATAAAACCACTTTTACTTGTCCTTTTGGTACCTTTGCTTACAGTCGCATGCCCTTTGGGTTATGCAATGCTCCCGCTACCTTTCAGCGGTGTATGATGGGGATATTCTCTGATATGGTAGAGAATTTTTTGGAGATCTTTATGGACGACTTCTCGATTTTTGGAAACTCTTTTTCTGATTGCCTAGCGAATCTAGACGCTGTTCTTACTCGTTGCAAAGAGAAGAACTTGACATTAAACTGGGAAAAGTGCCACTTTATGGTCCAAGAAGGAATAGTCCTTGGACATGTCATTTCACAGAAAGGCATTGAGGTTGACAGAGCTAAAGTAGATGTCATTCAAAACCTGCCTCATCCCAAAAGCGTCAAAGATATTCGCTCTTTCCTTGGCCATGCAGGCTTTTATAGGAGATTCATAAAGGACTTTAGCAAAATTGCTAGACCTTTAACACTACTCCTGGCCAAGGATACGACCTTCCACTTTGACTCGGATTGCGAGACAGCTTTCGACTCACTTAAACACTCACTCACCACAGCCCCCGTTTTATCATCACCAAATTGGGACTACCCCTTTGAGCTGATGTGTGACGCATCTGATTTTGCAGTAGGTGCAGTCTTAGGACAGCACATCGATAAGATGCCACACGTGATTTACTATGCTAGTAAGACCTTGAATGATGCGCAAATCAATTATACAACCACCGAGAAAGAGCTTTTAGCGGTTGTATTTGCATTAGAAAAATTCAGGCCTTACTTAATCGGCTCACCTATAGTTGTATATACTGACCATTCCGCTTTAAAACATCTTCTGGCGAAGAAAGATGCAAAAGGTCGACTAATACGTTGGATCCTACTGTTACAAGAATTTGATCTTGTTATCAAAGATAAGAAAGGATGTGAAAACGTAGTAGCTGACCACCTTTCACGCATCGTTTCTTCCCCTATGACCCTGCCGATTAATGACTCATTCCCTGACGAACAACTCTTGAGCGTATCCACTGAACCATGGTTCAGGGATATTGTGAACTATCATGCCACGGGACTTATACAGAGCGATTGGTCAAAACAGGACAAATATCGTTTTCTTTCCCAAGTAAAACACTTTTACTGGGACGAGCCCTATTTGTTTAAATATTGTCCTGATCAGATCATTCGCCGGTGCGTCCCAAATGAAGAGTTCAAGAGTGTTCTTTCATTTTGTCATGATCAGGCTTGTGGGGGTCACTTTGGTCCTAGAAAGACAGCGGAAAAGGTTTTGCAATGTGGATTTTATTGGCCGACCTTATTCAAGGACGCATTTGAGTATTGCAAAACCTGTACACAATGTCAGTATACGGGTAAAATATCCCAGAGGAATGAAATGCCTCAGCAACCCATCTTGGTTGTTGAAATGTTTGATGTTTGGGGCATTGATTTTATGGGTCCTTTTCCCAACTCCTTTGGGAATCTGTACATTTTGCTGGCGGTTGATTATGTCTCCAAGTGGGTAGAAGCCATTCCATGTCGCACTAATGACAGGAAAGTTGTCATTAAGTTCTTGAAAGAGAATATCTTTTCGCGATTTGGACACCCACGCGCTATCATTAGCGATAATGGGACACACTTCTGCAACAGATCTTTCGAGACTCTGATGCGAAAATACTCAATCAACCACCGTCTTTCTACACCCTATCATCCCCAAACAAGCGGGCAGGCTGAGATCTCAAACAGACAAATCAAACTTATCCTGGAGAAAACTGTTGCTAAGAATAGAAAAGACTGGTCGACCAAATTGACGGATGCTCTTTGGGCATTCAGGACTGCATATAAGACCGACCTAGGAATGTCTCCATATAGGATAGTTTTTGGTAAAGCATGTCATCTACCTGTTGAGATAGAACATAAAGCATTGTGGGCTATAAAGGAAATAAATTTTGATCTAAACCTTGCTTGCAACTTTCGGAAGCTGCAACTTAACGAGCTAAGCGAACTCCGTGATGAAGCTTATGATAATGCTGTAATCATAAAGAATAGGACTAAGGTTTTTCATGATAAAAGCATTTTAAGGAAAACATTTTTACCTGGTCAACAAGTCCTTCTTTACGATTCACGTTTACACCTTCATGCGGGTAAGCTCCGATCTCGTTGGAAGGGACCTTTTGTTGTGCGGTCTGTATTCCCGCACGGGGCAGTAGAAGTAGAAAATGTTAAAAACGGCACAGTTTTCAAAGTAAATGGACATAGACTAAAGCCGTATTTTTCCACTGACCCCACGGAGGAGCTCTTGTTCTTACAAGAGCCAGTTTATTTGGATTAAAATTCCTCCGTCTCACCTTCATATCCAGTATATCATTGCATCATTTTTTGAATGAAGGTGAGTGAAAGATAAGTTTGGGGGAAGTTCTTCACTTATATATTTTTCCCCCACTAATAATTCCCCCCAGATTTACAGATTTTTGTAGGTATAGCTGTCGGCAACAGTGAGGACACTGTTGAAAACAAGTTTGGGGGAGGTTTGTGCTTATTTTTGCATCATTTGCATATCATCTGCATAAGCACAAAACATTTCTTTAGAAAAATCTATAAAAATTGAAAAATTTTCAAAACCCATAAAAATTTAAAAATTTTCAAATATAAAAATAATTTTAATATTTACACCTTTTTTGTATATAAATAAGATAATGAAAGTTTAGATAGTGAAAAATTGCATCCATGAGATTAGAAAATTTTTAGAAAACTAAGAAAATTAGAAGTTTTCTTATACGAACTAGTAATAAGTAGTTATGAGCCGTTGTCCCAAGGGTTAGTAAGATGAAGGACGTCACTAATCTGAGGATAAAAATAAGTCTGAAAAATAAGTTTCTATTCTGGAAGCCAAACATTTTGAACGTGGCTACCCTGCTATTCGCACTTACACACGTCTTAAAGCCTGGGATAGTAGAGGATACCTTGAAATGCTCTTGTCTTAAAGCCAAAAGTATGAAAAAAAAAAAAAAAAAAAAAATATGTGTTCTAAAGTGGTGAGAAAAATGGATACTGGTTTTGTTATCACCGAGGGCAATAAAAATATATAGCAAAAGGGTGCTTCTTCACCTAGTGCCCCAAGGTCAACTGGTCTGGGAGTCACTGCTATGCCTGAGGTGGTGCAAGACGAGGAAAATACACCAAGCATGCAAGCACATTAGTAATCGGTCGGTTAGTACCTCAAGAAGTATTAACGGTCGCATGAAAGTGTGTAAGCAATCTCGTTTGCCAAGAAGTACTGAGGCCGATGGGCAAGGGTATGATAGCTTGAATTGAATTCTCCGGGTGTAGGGATGTCTTTACACACACGCAGGGTGATATGATCGATGTTTGGAATAAAGATAGGAATGAAGAATAAGACGATGTTTTATTGAGGGAGGACGTGATTTCTAACATCTTTTCATGACCATTAAGATAGGGCTCATGACAACCGAAAATCTAGCTTAGTTGGAAACCCTAATTTTCAAAGCTTTTCTTTTACGATTCTCTTCTTTAAATGTAATATTCATGATCTTGCTTTTATTATTGGATTTTGTGGGTGCAATCCGCTGAAAACCCTCAGGAGACAACACTCCTCCTACTAGGGACACCTAGAGGTTTAAAGGCTTGTTGCACATGCTCAGTGCAATCGTGTTGCCTACGAAAGTGTGCTAGTTAGTTTTTCTCTTTCTTTATTTTCTCCTTCTCTCTTTTTAATAAAACATTCTCTCGAGACGATCGAAATTAAGTTTGGGGGTATTTGATCAGTCGAAAATATTGCATATTTTAACCGGAAATTCCCTTATCATTTGCATCCATATAGAAGTGTACGGTATTCATAATTCACATATTAGCAAATCGGTCGCAAAATATCAGATTACATGTATTCGACCTTAAAACCGGCATTTCTAGGGAAATTGACTGCATTGCATTACATAGCATATTTTCTATATCTTGCAACCCCTGTTTCGAAGTCTATGCAGGAAAAGAGATGCTTGCTCGATCATTACATCGCTCGACCATTACAATTGCTCGTAAACTCACTGAACTCAAATCTGGTATCAACACAGAAGGGTAACTGCAAATATAAATATTAGATGAAGCCACAAACAGAAGCCCAAGACCACTGAAGAATTTACAGAGCCCAACCTCCTCAAGCCACCGCGTAAGCGCGGCTAAAACCAGGTTATTGCGGCGGAAGCGCGGCAAATTGATGACGTCAGCTCCTCAATTTTAGTGCAAAACTCCTGTTTCAGTTCCCACTGCTCAGAAATGCTCACAAACTTCCAGAATATCCCAGATACTTCCTCCAGATCAGCAAACACCTAAACTAGCCTAATCATTCTAGAACTTTCCCTAAACCCTAGCTTAAACCCTAAGCTAACTCCTAACAAACTCCTTCTAGAAACCCTTCAACAAACTTTGGGAGGGAAAGTTCTAATTCAAATCTAGCCTAGGGTTTGGGAGTTCTATAAATAAGACCCTAGGCTCACTCATTTCTCATGTTAGAAAATATTATTCAACCTTGATTGAAGTTTAGAAAATCAATCTCTTTCTTCATCCCCTCTTCCTCAAGTTTAGTGAGAGAGCTTGTAGGAAACCCTAACCCTAAATCCAACAACAATTCAAGATCTTGAGTGCAAGCCAAGCAAGATGCCTTCAACCCTTTTATGAGCCGAGCCGATCTTCAATCGGGCAAGAGATCAAAGTAGATCCACGATCCACGGAGACGAGCGAAGCCGAGTCAACGATCGATTTCTTCTTCTTGTAGATTCTTGAAAGAATGTATTGAAATTGTTGATTAAATAAAAGGTGATATTCTTTTATCTTGTTTTCTTTAAATTCCGCATCATGTTATCATTACTATTCTTGAATATTGTCTTTGTGGTGATGTGTGAATAAAACTCCGCTCGTCGGGGAGTCGAAACGATCTTTAGTATGATGATGTAACAAATTTGTAATCGATTCTTGAATCCCACGAGTTTGTAAACCCTAGCAAGTTCAAGAATCGACGACCCAATTCGTTGCGATGCTTTCTTGATCGACATCGCTCGAGATTGGGGAGTTCCGATCGTTTCTTGGAATTGCTAGAGGCTAGAATATAAATGGTATCATCGAAAGAATAAGGGTTAAGAGATGAAACCCTAATTTCATCAAGAAACCCTAACTCTCGTCGATCACCATTGATCTAGTATCAATTCTTCGAAGGACAAGAACACGAAACCCTTTAGATTGCATCACGTCTAAAGATCCGATCGATTCCTACGAGCCTCTCTTATATTCTTGATTGTTGATTGGAAATATTATCAAAACAACCGATTCTTGATTGTTTAGAGTTTCTTGATTCTTGAGTAAAGGATAGTGACACTGGAATACAAATCACATCTTGAATCATGTTTTCGTTTATTGTTGTTTAACATTTCATTTCAAAAGTATCAAAATACAATTGAATTGCACAATCCCTGTGGACGATCCGCACTCCTTCATTAACTACATCCGACACCGTGGTTTGATTGCGGTCAATATAATTTTTTGATTGTGATATCTTTACAAGTTTATTTTACACATCAGAAAACGTTTCAATCATTGGCTATACCTAGTGGGAGGCTACGGTGAGTAGATTTCACATCTACGGGGATATCGCCCGCATGGCGTTCTACGTCAGGGCAGATAGGACCTTATAGTGTTCCTTATATATATATTGCATGTTCATGGTTACTAGCTGGTGCATTGCATACCTACTACACATATCACATTGATTCATTGCATTGTAGCTCATTTATATGTGACATGACTTGATACTCATATTTGATACCTATATCACATTGGATCATTGCATTGTAGCTTATCTTTATGTGACATGACTTGATATTCATACTTGACACTTATATCACATTGGATCATTGCATTGTAGCTTATCTTTGTGTGACATGACTTGATGTACATACTTGATGCACATATCACATCACAATTACGTGTATTATTGGCTGAGATTTCATGTGTTTTCTGGATTTGGGAACCGTGGCCTTTTCAAATAAATAATCATTTACAAACCCGGTTCCCTTGATATGATATTTGGGGCGCCGCCCCGTGTTTTCTCGGTGCTAGAGGCATGTACTGAGAGAGGGCTGACCCGGAATGACGGATGCCCGATGTATTGAGAGAGGGATGACCCGGAATGACGGATTCCCGATATATGTACTTTGATATAGGGCTGACCCGGAATGACGGATGCCCGATGTATTGAGAGAGGGATGACCCGGAATGACGGATTCCCGATATATGTACTTTGATATAGGGCTGACCCGGAATGACGGATGCCCGATGTATTGAGAGAGGGATGACCCGGAATGACGGATGCCCGATGTACTGAGACAGGGATGACCCGGACTGACGGATTCCCGATATATACTTTGAGAGAGGGCTGACCCGGAATGACGGATGTCCGATACAGGATGTTTTGCGTGTCGATGCTTGACACGAGTATTTATGATATTTGGGTGCCGATGTTGGGCACTCGGGATTCTCAGAGATGTACAGGATTGAGGGCCGAGGAGAGTGCCGGAGCATGAGCTAGTTTTGGGAGATCTGGGTGCATTGGGAAGCCGATTATATATGTTCCACGTTGACATTCCGTGTAGATATTATATTGCCCCTGCTCAGCATTACTTTTGTACCTCATCCTGTAGATGCATTACCTGTTAGAGCATTTGTACCTCACATGGTAGTACAGGACCCTATAGAGCACTTGCATGATTATTGCACATACTGCTCATCCCATATTGATATCATCTGTTGGCATATGATAGAGTAGTGTAGTACGTACATGCTCGCGATTACCTTTATATGTTATCTCTATTCACGAGTTGGCAACTCACCCCCGTTGTGCCACAGTGTTTGCAGGTTGCCCTTCGGAGTAGTCGCGGCAGGCTGCTTTGCATCTTTTGACACAGATACCCCCATAGCTGGTGTACTAGCTCTTTTGCTGATAGGTGGGTTTTGTGCGGTATCTGTTTATCTTTCTGTATGTACATTGTTGTATCTAGTATTCTCCATCTACCATGTATGTATTTGACTTAGAAACAGTGTGAGGACGATGTTGTATTATTTTGTACTCTGGTGTCGAGCTCGTTGTGAGCCGGCTGTACTTGCAGTTTATTCTATCTGTGATGTTCCCACTTGTGGATCTTGATCTTCGCTACGGCGTCGTATATTGTTTTCTTAGAGATTGATTACTTAGTTTTCTTATCATGTTTTAGTTATTGCTTCCTTTAAAACTTCTATCACTCTATACTTTCACTGGTTTGATTTCTGGGTTTTCGGTTCACTTAGTCGCGTTACGCCTGTAGACGTTACGTGGTTAAGTGCCGGTCACGGGCCAAACTTCGGGTCGTGACATTAACTCTAACCATAAACCTTTAAAAACTAGATTAGAAACTAACACTAAATTAACACTAGATTTTAGCCCAATTAGCAAGTTAACCACTTAGATTAAGCTAACAAAATAACTAGATAACAAAATAGCTTAATTAATCTCTTAATGGTGTTCTAAACCCTAAATTAATTTCAAACCACAAACTTTAAAAAAAACTAGTATGCAAATAGCACTAAAATTAACACTAAAACAACTAAATTAAAGGAATTAACCAAAAGAATTTAATTAGGAAGAATTTATACCTCAACTAAAGATCTAGCAAGAACAATTTGCCTCCAAAGATGCCTCCTTTCTCCAAGATTTAAACTAAAGTGGGTGTGAGAAGAGATGGATTAAGGTTTTGTGTTGAAATATAGAATGATTTGTTGATTTTTATTGAATTTTGATGCAATTTTTTTGAAGAAAATGAGAGAAAAGGGAAGGAAAAATAGTGGAATGGGGGGGGGAGCTGGTCTCGGCCAGATGAGGGAGAGGGGAGTGGTGTGGGGTGTATGGAAAAAGTCATGGTCAAACCCCCTCAAAGTCAATACACCATACCTCCAAATACTATATTTTAAAACCTACACAAAACACCTCCTTTCTTCACATGAAAAAAAGCAAAGTGAGCAAGGAATTTCTGGACCTGATGATGGTGGGGCCGGCCTAGAGGGAGTGGGGGTGAGTGTGAGCGGATACAAAAAGGTTTTATGCAAAAAGACCCCCCACAAGTCCAAAATTGCAAGTTTTAGCTTAAAATTCAATAAATTTCATTTTCCATAATAAAAATTAGTTAAAACATGAAATAAAATACTAAAATTTTATGTTACAACTAGATTTTAATTAACATGATTTTAAAGCTTAAATTTAGCCCATTTAAATTTGTATTTATCGCTAATTTAATGTATTTTCTTACCGGCTTAAAATAATATTAAAAATTGAAAAAAATTAGGGAAAAATTTTAAACGACCAGAATTTCATAGTTAACTCATTTGCTACTAAAAACTAGCAATTACCTATCCAAATTAGGTATACTTAGTCCTAAACTGCAAAATAACAAAAAGACGGTTTACGGAAAAATACCGAATTTTCACCGATTTTCGGGAAAACACCAAAACGACTTTTCAAGGCGCTACAAAGGGTCAAACCAACACCTCACATGTGGCAACGCTAAACTACCACAAACCGTAGGGTTCAGTGGCAGTTTTGACGGTCACATAATCAAGTTAAGGTTACGTTCTTCTAGAGGTCCACTGATACGCTAGCATGATTTCCCGAAAGTTATAAACGGAGGAAAAATCCAACACTTGAAAGTTTTCCGTCATGAAAAAATGAGTTATTGATATCCGTTCGAATCTTTTAACACGTTCTAAATTACCCGAAAAACCAGACGATGTTAAACTTTCCGATCGAATCAACGAATTCTATAGATCTCTAGAAAACTCAACACTTAAGTAATATTAAAAAATTCCAGAAGCATGTAGTAATACATACGGATGAACTCAAGAAATTACATTCCCTGACAGCCAAGTATGGCCGCGGAACCGCCGCGCAAAGCATGGTATTGCCGCTGTTCCGCGGCGGCTTAAGGGAGTTAGGAGCTCGTATTTCGCAGTTATCCATAGAATCACCTGCTTAATTTTCTGAGAATTTTTAATAGAGAAAAAACCACCTTTTAAAAAATTTTCCAGAGAGGGGGTCAAATTTTACGTTACGGGGTTCGATCGGACTTTTAACTTCGTATACACGTCGCCTAATGCTCTAGCTAGGCTCTGATACCACTGTAAGGTTACTAAGCACTGTTACAAGAGTCTATAAGGCATTAACCATGCCCGATTTAATATACATCGTCGTCACAACTAGTCTCTAAGTTAATACATGATTAGTAGATAGAGAGTACTAGATACAATAGTGTGTACAACTGAAAAATAAACAGATACCGCAAAAACCCACCTATCAGCAAAATGGCTCACGCGCCAACTGCAGTGGTATCTGTATCAAAAGATGCAAGAAGGTAGCCTGCCGCGACTACTCTGAAGGGCAACCTGCAAGCACTGTGGCACAATAGGGGTGAGTTGCCAACTCGTGAATAGTAGATAACATATAAAGATAATCGTGAGTATGCACGTACTGTGATACTCTAACCTATGCCAACAGGTAACATCTATATGATGAGTTGGATGAACAATAATCATGCAACAAGTGTGATCTAACAACATCTTTATATGATGAGCAGGGTATGCAATAATCATACATAGCAAATGCAATCTAATTACATCTAAATAGGATGAGCAGGGTATGCAATAATCGTGCATAGCATGTGCAATCTAAAAACAACTATATAGGATGACCAGGGTATGCAATAATCGTGCATATCATGTGCAATCTAATAACATCTATATAGGATGAGCAGGGTATGTAATAATCGTGCATAGCAAGTGTACTCTATCAGGTACTACAGATACAGGATGAGATGTATAACACTGAATGCTGAGCATGCGAATAAATAACATCTACATGGAATGTCAACGTGGAAAATAACCGGTGTCTATCAATACACCCATATCCCAGTAACAACTCAAGCGCCATCACACTAATTGGCCCTCAAATCCTGTACGGCTCATAGAATCGAGAGTGCCCAACATCGGCACTCGAAATATCAAAAAATAATCGGGTCCAGCATCGACACGCAAATCCTCATGTATCTGGCTCCGTCAGTCCGGATCGGCCCATGGGCTCCATCTGCGGAATCGGCCCTCGGCCCCGGCAGTATGGGTCGGCCTGTATCCATCTCTCAGTTCTGGTCAGTATCCTCCGGATGAACGCCCGGTCCAACCAATCACCGGTAGGTAGTAGTCCCTCCGCCGGGCTCACCGTCTAACAATACGAGTCTTCTTCCCCTGGGGTATCATACCGGATCCACCATGTACCCGCAATCGGTGCTTACCACTCCTCGAATCGGGTATACTCACACAAGCTCTCTGGAATCGAGAAAACTCATGGTGGACGCACTGAAATATCATATCAAGAGAAACCGGGTTTTTAAAACAGTGCGTATTTTCTTAAAATAATACCACGGTTCTCAAATCCATAAATCCCATAAATCCAAACTCAATGCGTAAATCCATGTAGTGTGTCGTATGGCACTAAGAGTAAAAGGGGAAAACCGCTCTTTTAAAAGAATCCAGTTTTGAAAATATCTCATGCGGTCCCTATTTTTATGAAATCAAGTCAATATCATCCATGTATGTAACATATGTATGTATGTAGGTATGGATGTGCAAATGGATATATACGCGAATATGAGTGTAGCACTACTATGAATATACAGTGTGCATGTGCGCAAGTAGGGATATATCAATGAATGTATGCACTAGTATGAATGTACAGTGTGCATGTGCGCAAGTATGGATATATCAAAGATGTATGCACTAATATGAGTATACAGTGTGCATGTGCGCAAGTATGGATATATCAAGATGTATGCACTAATATGAGTATACAGTGTGTATGTGCGCAAGTATGGATATATCAAGATGTATGAACTAATATGAATATAAAGTATGCATGTGCGCAAGTATGGATATATCAAATAATATGTGCACTACTGTGAATATACAGTGTGCATGTGCGCAAGTATCAAGATATCAGTATATGTGTGCACTAGTATGAATATACAGTGTGCAGGTGTGCAAGTATGGATATATCAATATATGTGTGCACTAGTATGAATATACAGTGTGCATGTGCGCAAATATGAAGATATCAATATATATATGCACTAGTATGAATATACAGCGTGCATGTGCGTAAGTATGAAGATATCAGTATATATGTGTGCACCAGTATGAATATATCAATGAAGGTATATATATATGCCGATATGCGACAAAATCATGACAATCATCAATGATGCGGTAATCAAGACGATATATAATTCGTAGCAATCCTATAGTGCGAGTGTCATGGGAATCATTAACGATGTGAGTGTAATAAATAAATAGTGCTCGTGCAGCTTAAACCGTTAGTGACAGTGCAGTGTATACGACTAAGGAATGGGTATGCTACAATAGTATATATCAATATATACGACTAAAATATCTTATCACGCCCTGACGCTTAACGCCATACGGGCGATTTCCCCGTAGATGTTAAATCTACTCACCTGGTCGCGTGATAAGCATAGCCGACCACTTGCTTCCCTTTCTTTGCGGCGTCCGACGTACCCGCCTGTGAACCTAGAATTTACACAAAGAATCCATATATAAGCAAAATCCTACAAAAACGCGATATCGAAATCAAACGAGAAACCCGCGTCGCGAACTAAATGTGCGTGTGTCCGATACGCTAGATCGTTTGTATACGCGTCTTAAACTACCTCGACACGTCGCAACACACAGGAACGCTAAAGCCACTTACGTATCACACGTGTCGCGCAAACTAAACGTATAGGAAAAACGATATTTGGCACCAGATTTTGACTCGGGTGGAAACTCAAAAAGTTACATATACCACAGGCCTTAAAAATACAGCAGACTCCTACCCACCCAAACCCAACACAAAAATACCATCATCTGGCCGCAATTTGTGGCCAGAATGAATAAATCGGCGGCCAGAATGTGGGTAGGGGGTCTCGTTCTCTAGGTGTGTCATCAAGGTCTAAAAAGTATGCTACAGTTAACTCAGATTTTTTCTGAAGCACACGAGTCTAGAGCAGATCACAGAAAGGCCAAATTTTGCTAAAAAACGTTAAATTTTGCACTAAATTAAACCCTATGGTATTTTAGTGAAATCTGGGGTAAGACTAGGTTTACGTAGCCCTAACAACACTTAGTTATGCTAGGCTAATCTCCCAAATCACAACTTGGCCAAATATCCACACAAATCACCATTTCTAGCACTAAAACTCACTTTTAACACTAACCGACGCTAATTAACACATAAGTTTAGTAACAAAGAAGTTGGGCTCAGAACTTATACCTCACTTGACCCAAGGTGCAAGGAGAAGGAGAAGAAGAAGGAGATGTGCTTGCTGTTGCTGCTGCATGGTGCTGCTGCTGCCTGAAGCTGCTGCTGCTGCTTGGAGTTGCTGTTGTTTTTGCTGCTGCTACTTGGTGTTGTTGTTGTTGTTATTGCTGGATGTTGCTGCTGCTGAGTGAAATGAGTGTGTGTGTGTATGAGTGAGAGAAGTTAAAAAGAGTTAATGAGAAAAAGATATGAGAGAATAGATAGTCACGCCCCTTTATCTCTCTTCATTAAATGTAAGCATGGCTCAAGCCGTGATGCCCATTCTCTCTCTCTCTCTCCCCCCAAGTCAACCCAAAAGTAATCATTTTCCATTTAAAAAAAATAATTAACCAAAACACTTAAATAAATTCAAATTGGCTTAACAAAATGGTTAGTCCACCATGGTTGCTAATCATAGTCTAACCCCAATTTAACCCTAGTTTACATGCACATGTGTGTGCAAGCCTAAATAAATTCTAATAAAATATTCTTTAATTTAGATAAAATATTTGAAAATCGTTTTGGTAAATTTTATATTAAAAACCATATTTTAGAGTATAATTAGCCACTAATCACGTTCTAAGGTGTTACAATCTTCCCCCTTAATGAAATTCGTCCCCGAATTTAAAAAAATATAAAGCTACGTGTACCTTCATAAAGATGAGGGAATTTCTTCCGCATCTCGCCCTCGGCCTCCCAAGTGATCTCTTCACCATTTGGGCTGCGCCAAAGCACCTTCACAGATGGCAAGACCTTCGATCGAAGTTTCTTCACCTGCCAGTCCAATATCATGACTGGCTGCTCGGTGAACGAAAGATCGCGCTCGAGCTGAACGGTCTGATGCTGAATCATGTGAGAAGGGTCATGTAGGTATCTAAGAAGCATCGACATATGGAAAACAGGGTGAACATCTGGGAAGTCAGGTGGAAGAGCCAAACGATATGCTACTGCGCCCACACGCTTGAGGATCTAGAAGGGACCTATGAATCTGGGGCTAAGCTTCCCCTTCCGTCCAAACCTCATCACTCCCTTCATCGGAGAGACCCTCAGAAAAACGTGATCGCCAACTGCGAACTCTAATCTGCGGCAGCGGCTGTCAGCATACGATTTCTGCCTGCTCTGAGCTGTCCTCATCCTATCTCGAATCAGATGTATCTTCTCGGTCGTCTCCTGTACGATCTGTGGCCCCAAAATACTGCTCTCATTGAGCTCTGTCCAAAAGACGGACGATCTACATCTCCTCCCATACAAGGCCTCGAAAGGTGCCATCTGAATAGTATCCTATAAACTATTGTTGTAGGAGAACTCCGCCAAGGGTAAATGATGATCCCAGCTACCACCAAAGTCTAAAACGCACGCTCAGAGCATTTTCTCGAGAGTCTGAATAGTCCGCTCTGACTGGCCGTCGGTCTGCGGATGAAATGCTGTGCTGAAACTCAAGCGGGTGCCCAAAACCACCTGAAGTCTCTGCCATATTCGGCTGGTAAACTGGGTGCCTCGGTCGGACACGATACATGTCGGGACTCTATGCAGTCATAGTAACTCGTCGATGTATATCTGGGCATACTGAGCAAATCCGAAAGACGTCTTCACTGGCAGGAAGTGAGCCGCTTTCGTCAAACGATCCACGATCACCCAAATGGAGTCATACCCTCGCCTAATCCTGGGTAGACCCACAATGAAGTCCACAGTAGATGGAGAGTACTAGATACAATAGTGTGTACAACTGGAAAATAAACAGCTACCGCAAAAACACACCTATCAGCAAAAGGGCTCACGCGCCAAAAGCGGTGGTATCTGTATCAAAAGATGCAAGAAGGCAGCCTGCCGCGACTACTCTGAGGGGCAACCTGCAAGCACTGTGGCACAACGGGGGTTAGTTGCCAACTCGTGAATAGTAGATAACATATAAAGGTAATCGTGAGTATGCACGTACTGCGATACTCTAACCTATTCCAACAGATAACATCTATATGATGAGCTGGATGAAAAATAATCATGCAACAAGTGCGATCTAATAACATCTCTATATGATGAGCAGGTTATGAAATAATCATGCATAGGAAATGCAATCTAATAACATCTAAATAGGATGAGCAGGGTATGCAATAATCGTGCATAGCATGTGCAATCTAATAACATCTATATAGGATGAGCAGGGTATGCAATAATCGTGCATATCATGTGCAATTTAATAACAACAATATAGGATGAGCAGGGTATGCAATAATCGTGCATAGCAAGTGTACTCTATCAGGTACTACAGATACAGGATGAGATGTATAACACTGAATGCTGAGGATGGGAATAAATAATATCTACATGGAATGTCAACGTGGAAAATAACCGGTGTCCATCAATACACCCAAATCCCAGTAACAACTCAGGCGCCGTCACTCAAATCGGCCCTCAAATCCTGTACAGCTCATAGAATCGTGAGTGCCCAACATCGGCACTCGAAATATTATAAAATAATCGTGTCCAGCATCGACATGCAAATCCTCATGTATGGGGCTCCGTCTGCGGAATCGGCCCTCGGCTCCGGCAGTATGGGTCGGCCCGTATCTATCTCTCAGCTCTGGTCAGTATCCTCTGGATGAACGCCAGGTCCAATCAATCACCGGTAGGTAGTAGTCCCTCCACCGGGCTCACCGTCTAACAATACGAGTCTTCTTGCCCCGGGGTACCATACCGGGTCTACCATGTACCCGCAATCGGTGCCTACCACTCCTCGAATCGGGTATACTCACACAAGCTCTCTGGAACAGAGAAAACTCATAGTGGACGCACTGAAATATCATATAATGAGAAACCGGGTTTTTAAAATATTGCGTATTTTCTTAAAATAATACCACAGTTCTTAAATCCAGAAATCCCATAAATCCAAACTCAATGCGTAAATCCATGTAGTGTGTCGTATGACACTAAGAGTAAAAAGGGAAAACCGCTCTTTTAAAAGAATCCAGTTTTGAAAATATCTCATGCGGTCCCTATTTTCTTGAAATCAAGTCAATATCATCCATGTATGTAACAAATGTATGTATGTAGGTATGGATGTGCAATTGGATATATACGCGAATATGAGTGTAGCACTACTATGAATATACATTGTGGATGTGCGCAAGTATGGATATATCAATGAATGTATGCACTAGTATGAATGTACAGTGTGCATGTGCGCAAGTATGGATATATCAAAGATGTATGCACTAATATGAGTATACAATGTGCATGTGCGCAAGTATAGATATATCAAGATGTATGCACTAATATGAGTATACAGTGTGCATGTGCGCAAGTATGGATATATCAAGATGTATGCACTAATATGAATATAATGTGTGCATGTGCGCAAGTATGGATATATCAAATAATATGTGCACTACTATGAATATATAGTGTGCATGTGCACAAGTATGAAGATATCAATATATGCGTGCACTAGTATGAATATACAGTGTGTTTGTGCGCAAGTATGAAAATATCAGTATATGTGTGCACTAGTATGAATATACAGTGTGCATGTGCGCAAGTATGAAGATATCAATATATGTGTGCATGTCACGACCCGAAATATTAGCTCGTGACCAGAACTTTAATCACGCAACGTCTAAAAGCGTAACAGAATTCTAGTAAGCTGAAGCCCAGAAATCTAAAGCTTTTTGAAAAAATAAAGGAGGTGGGTTTTGAAATAAAGGTATATGAAATCAAATTTTCTTAATGCATAGAAAGGAACATGAATGATGCAAGTGAAATTTACTAGTTTAAAAAAAACATGTTTGGTCTTTTAAAAATTTTGGCAGCACCTCCTTTATAAATTTTGATCCAAAACCACAAATACATAATAAGGATAATGGCATCCCCAAGCGGGAGCTAGCTCTTTGCCAAACGGCGGATCACAACCATGCAAGACAATATATAAAAGTATACGACGCCCAACGGCGAAGTTCACCAAAAAAGATAAATAAAAGTGCAAGATATAACCTCAAAACTGAATAGAGAACCCATCACTCAAATCTCGCAACTACAAGTCTCACTAAGTCTCATCACTTATACAATTTATAACTTTTGATTGATGGAGTTAACTAGATACAATATTAAATATAGATATAAGAGTGGGAATGATACAAATATCCCACCTACCAATGCAAAACACCCGAATGCAACTGTGTGCCAACGAAGCCGCTATTGATCCAAGCGGTCAACCTGCAACAACAGGGGTGAGTTGCCAACTCGTGAGTAGAAAAATATCAACAGATAGAAATTGAATAAACAACGACTCCTAGGTCAACTATATCATAAAGGTAATACTATGATATTTAGGGTGACCGGGTCTGTATATGTGCCAACAAGGTAGTCAATACCTATATGCATGTGGATAACATCCAACGCTAATAATCAATGCATGTATATGGATCTCGTCCAACCATAATCAAGGTATGTATGCACATAAATATCATTAAAGAGTGTGCATGAAAGTATGAGGATATATAAATACCAACGGTGTCCCTCCCGACACATCAAAATCATGGAACCTGAGTGCCTAGCATCGACACTCGGAAACATCATGATAACCGTGCCCTGCATCGGCACGTAAATCCTCATATATCGGGCCCCGACAGTCCGGATCGGCCCATCTCATCTCTCGACTCTAGTCGGTATCCTCCGGATATCAGCCGAGCCCAAATACTATCACCGATAGGTACTCACCACCGTGCCAGGCTCATCGTCTGCTCCACGAAAAACATTTCTCGCCCTGGGAAACCATACCGGGTCCGCCATGCACCCGCAAACGGATCATCCAACTCCTCGAATCGAATTTCAAGCACACGTCTCAGAACCAAGAAAATGCATGGTGGACGCACTGAAATATCATATCAAAAGAAACTGGGTTTTTAAAACAGTACATGCTTTCTTTGAAATAGCCACGGTTCTCAAATCCAGAAATCTCATGAAAATAGCATAGCTCAATGCGTTAAATCATAAAGCATGATGTATGCGTCATGTGATGGAAATGTAAGCATAGCCATATATTATGCAACATCGTATAAAAGTGCACAGGTAACTCTAGAAGGTAGATTATGCAAATAGTCATATCATGATGCAGCAATCCTACTGTGTAGTGACATGGCAATTATCGATGATGAAGTGTGTGTGCCGGAAAATCTTTGTACGTGTAACATACGCATCATCGATAATGGTGTAAGTGTACTAACACAGGTATATGCAATGCAATGAAAATAATATGAATGCAGCAAAAGGTAAATCATTTGCAATGCTAACGGGTATACATATCTAATATGACCGAGTCGGGGAATCTATCAGTCGGCATCCAGCCTCATAACCTCGCGTACGGTGTGATCCATCGTATGGCAACCTCTAGTCAAGGATAAGGATCAATCATCAAGTCAAACTCATCACGTACGGCGACATTAAGCTAATAGTGGTCCTATCATCCTATACGACAAATGAGGGTACGGCCTGAAATCACGTACGGCCTATCATCCATGATTCACAACATTATATATATATATATATACCTATGTCCCAGGTCACATCCGCAATAATCTCACATCAGGGGACCGACAAGGGTATAAATCATCTCGATCGACTCGCATCAGTATACCAACATATCATCAGGTCATCATATCCATCTTATAACCTTTTCATCACATTTATAACTCATTTCAAGCCGAGTTTACCTAAACATTCCATCTCTACTATAAGTATAGGTATCTAATCTAACATACACACCCGAACCATACAATCAGATTTTTAAAGAAGCGAATCGTAGTTTTGAAAATAGGGGTACGGTGTTTTAAGAAAAAGATATCATTTGAATATCCGTAACATCGCTCAAGGTATATTTTTAAAAGATACATACGACTCTTCGGTTTAGAAAAAGGTATGGTTCGTATGACGCATCTACATCGACTATCTAGTCCTACGGTACCCTAAACGGCAATATAGACAAACGTCGTCCTCGAATTTCCGTCATCACATAATAGCCGTATTATCTTATTTCTAACTATTCTTAGTTTCTAATATAGCATCACTAACTATCCTTTACTATAACCCTAGTTTCCTAATCTAGGTTTCCTAACCATATTCTATAATCAGTTTTCCATCAATACTTTGCGGGGGTGCTATACGCCATCCACCCGATTTCCGCCGTGGATATAGATCTACTCACCTGGTCTTCGCTCGCTGAAATCGATGACGCCATGCTTCGTCGCCTCGGAATCTACGTGAAGGTACCTACAATGATAAACAATCGCAATATGTATTAAAATCGAATCCGGAAAACCGATATGGCGCACGATATGCACATAGGTTAGAACGTACGGCCTATACGTGCAAAACAATCAAACAACCCTTGTTGTCGATGTACAAACATCCAAAAACCCAATACAAATCCAAATATCAAGAAAGTGCATTTTAAAACACGGAAAACATAGCCTAAAACACACCAAAATGCTCCTAGATTTTCCCCAGGTGACAATTAGCCAATTCTGCATATAGGAGGGGTCTATTTTAGTGCAAAAGGAGCCATAGACGAAGCAAGAACCAAAAATGTGGTACCCAGGCCCGAAATTGCAGCCCAGGGGATTAAATCTGCGGCCCAAAGGTTAGGGTTTGGTCTTGGTTCACTGTGGTAGCTTCCTGGGTGCCTGCATGTACTACAGTGTTCGCAAAATTATTTTTAGAGGCTCCGGGTGTTAGCAGATTCCATTTTACATCCATAGAATTCACAATTCTTCCGATATCGGTTTTTAAATCCATATTCCGGGTTTCTAGTCTCTGGTTTAGGTCTGAATTCTAGCACCAGGGGGTTTGTGTGGCCTCTACTGAGCTTAATTACCCATCACCACTCAAGAATTCCTATTAACCCTAACTAGGTTTTTTCTAAGTTCACAAAACCACTCGATATCGATTCAAACCTAACATGGGGGTATAAGTAATGGAAACACTAAGCTTATGGTTTAGAAATTACCTTATTTAGAAACTCAAGATAATTCTTGAGTTGCCCCAAGTGGCCAAAATCCTTGCTTTCTTGGTAAAATGCGTTTCCCTTGAGCTTGTGCACAAAATTTGTGAAATGGGGATAGAGTTTTGAAGTGTTTGGCATGGAGTTTTGGGGAGATGAAGAGGGGAGGGAGAAGGAGCAGCAGCAGCAGCAGGGAATGGAGAGGAGAGGAGAGGAAATGGTGAGGGGATGGTTCAAAACCTTTGTCGACTCTCACCCACTCTTTCTCTCTCTTCACCATACCTAATATTATATCCTAAGTCCTTTTCCTTTTCTTTTCTTTTCTCCTTTCTAATAAATCATCAACCATGATAAAACATGTAGGAAGCTATGGGAAAATATGTAACAAGTGTAGAAAAAGATACGGTGCATGTTTTGCACAAATACGCTTAAAGCGCGATTAGCGCTAAATTAGCATATAATTAATCATAAAAACATAAAAATGGCGTTATTCCATAAAACACCCTCTTTTAGAATTTTCCATAATTTTCCAAAACTTTTCCCAATTTATCGGTATTTAATTATACCGAAATATTAAAATATTCAATATAATATTATTTAATTATAAAAATTCCCAAAAATAATATTTTATTTTTCTGAAGTGTTACAATCTTCCCCCTTAAAGAAATTCGATCCCCGAATTTAAATTTAAACCCCTCAATACTAAAACATTTCAGTAAAAATCCTAGTCGTCGGGGTTCCGAAATCATAGAAAACGCTGAAATAGCACAACACGCCAAGTGTGCATGAAAATGAGTACAAAGCTCAAAATCGAACTCCGTCAAGCGTTACTCAAATAATCTTATTTTGCATGCATATCCTCGGAGTTACAATAGAGATGTAGATCTCGAAATCTACTACTGAAATCCAATATACACTGGTCAAATACTATAATACGTGTATAGTATGCATCTTTGAAAAACTCCAAAATCTGAATGAAATACATGCAAAATCTTTTCTAAACTGCCGCGGAAATGCGTAACTCACGGCATAACTAACGGACGCTCATTTTAAAATAATAATATATGTCCATATATGTTTTCTTAAATACACGTTCCGTCGTTTCCAAAATATCCCAAAAGGTTTTCCTTATAAACGTTCGTGTCGCTCACGGACACGTAGGAAATAGCGAGACTATAGCACCTTTTGAAAACCCTTTTGGTAGTATATTAATGCATGCAAAGTACTCAGGTACTATCCTCAGATCAGTCCTGTTGGCTAATACACAATATAGTGCTCAACATGAAAACAAAGTGCTCAAAAGCAAAAATCAACCTAAAAGGCGTATCCAAAAAGCACATGAATCTGGTGCGCATGGAAATCAAATCCAAATACAGGTGCCACAATATGCACAAAAACCCAAAACTACGTGCAACGGGTATGCACGAAAGCATCTGTCCACTGTAACGGTGCGCATGACAACAATATCTGGTGCACCTATTGTGCACGAAATAACATCAGGTGCATCAAATGCACGAAATACAATCAATAACTCGAACGCATCAAAAGCAACACCTAGTATACCAAGGTGTATAAATCAAAATTGTGTGCAACTGCATGCACAAAACACATATCAATGAACTGCAAGCACATATAAGCTATACCGAGTGCAAAAATCAAATCATCCGTATGAAATCCATGAAATCATAAACACGTGCTACGCAGGTATAAAATCGACATCAAACGCATTAAGCATGCACAAATTGCAAATCAACAGTATGGTGTATAAAATATTTATCAGGTGCGATAACTATGCGTAAAACGTAAACACTCAGTAGGTGCAGCCATGGTGCACGAAATCAATATCAGGAAACTCGTCATCAAAACTCAAATCGAAGCGATATAAGTGTGACACTCGGATCACAAACGCAAATAGCAATAAATGAAATCGAGGTACACCTCCTATAATGTCGGGAAATATCGGTGTGCCCAAAACTTACAGGGCAAGAACATCTGCTCGCCTCCTGCTCACGGTCTGGCGCCCTCTGTCTCTGGGTACTCATCTTCTCCTCGGATTACCAATCTCGCAATCCATCGGCTCATCGGCCCTGTCAGGTGTGCTAACGGGAACGATTCCGCTCTAGCACTTCTCTGTTCATCTCTCGGTCATTTGTCACGACCACTCATAAAGCAGCACGTTACTGCGTCGGCCTCTGGTCCTCTGAATACACGCGACACATCTGATCCTGAGTTCAAATCTCATTGCAGCAGTGTCCTGAAAGGAATCCTGCTCAAGGTCTCTTCCGATCTCGTCTATGCCGAACTGTACGGAAGCTGGTAATCTCACATAATCTTTTCTCGTTTTCTGGACATCTGCGTGTTCCGCACACATTTCCTCGGAAACTGGCCGTATCCTAACGCCTCTATAAGCATATCAGGTCTCTGATCTCGACGGGGAGTAATAACAGCTCGTCAGTGTCTCGCACGAACTTCTGGTTCCAGTCGTCTTTATCATCCCTCACTATGACATCACGCCACGCTATCTGCGCACTGCAACTGTTCTCGGCCACGGTCAATCCGAAGTCTCTCGCACGGACTCGAAATCACGTACTCTGTAGAAGATATCTCGCCGAACACGTCCTCGGTACCTTGTCCCAACAATTGGAGGAATACTCAATACTCGTCCGTTCTCGATCAACTCACAACACCTCTGGGCGATGTCCCCTATCCATAGCTGGTCAGCTCACTGGTCTCTTATCACATGATATCCAGACGATGTCAAACTTTTCGATCGAGTCATCAAGGTCCCAAAATTTCCCAAAGGCTCAGCACCTGAGCACAGTCTAAAATTATCAGGTACATACCACAACACCTATGGACCAGCCGTAGAAGGGTAAACCCAAGCCTCACTGATGGCACCGCTAAACTGCCATAAACACTAAGGTTCAAAGCGGTTCCATGGTCATTATGTCGAGTTAGGGTTTCATTCTTCTAGAGGGTCCACAGAATTACCTGCATGTTCCTCCGAACACTTTAAACTTGGGAAAAATGGGTTTCTGACACTCGTTCGAACCTTTTTGCTTAGCCTATACAATATATGAATACCCTTCGTCCATACGCTAAACAATGCCTCAATCCTCCAGGAAAGGCGATACATAGGCGGTCATCTCTTGATGGGTCTGCTCTAGATCTGAGTAAGACTCTCCACACTGGAAATCTTCAACTCAGCCGGGCCTGCGTCGGTGCATCAATCTGAGGTCATCTCTCAAATCGGGGTAAACTATCTATCATCTATTGCCTTTCTGCATGGAAGCTCCAGCGATCATTGCTCGTAAGCTCTGGAAGAGACATCCCATCATCTCAGCGACAGCTGGGTCATTTGTCTGCACGGTAGGCGACATCAAAATCTCTGAGGCATGTTGTACATCAACAGTCCTTTCGCAACTGGCAGCTCTAACAATGATCCGATCATCCGGTATAAAACCAAGAATTCGCCTCCACAAGAGGCCACAACACAACACTACATCGAGATGTTCCCATGTCACCAGAAAACACAATGGTCAGCCCTCGTACCAGACGAGCTTGCCCTGACCGCAAAACTAGCAGCAGCTCAAACTGCGCTCAAACTATGGTGACAGGAACCTCAATCGAGTATCGAAGAAAGCAGATCAACGGCATGAGAGGAAACGACAGATCCAGATCATAAGAAGGAACAGCATCAATGAAAATATGATCACGAAACAAATATAATCAAGGATCTCCAATGGATGTATAATCATGGATACGAAGAGAATCACTAGTCTCAAAAATATGTACCTCCAGAGGTTTCTTAAGTGGAGTATCGTATGGTAATATGCCGCAGAACATACATACGGTACGTCACTCTACTCAAGCTACCTACTCCATCAATCAGAGCCAACCTATGAAACGAAAGTTCGGGTCTAATACCCTCCCATCCAAGTCTAAGTTCCGTAAGGTCAAGCCTAGTTTCCGAAATACACTCCCGCCCTAGACTCCGCATAGTCAAACATAGACTCGAACACGGTTAAACCTAACACTCTGATACCAACTTTGTCACGACCCGAAATCTTAGCTCGTGACCAGCACTTGAATCACACAACGTCTAAAGGCGTAACGGAATTCAATTAAGCTGAAGCCCAGAAATCTAAACCTTTTTGAAAACATAAAGGAGGTGAGTTTTGAAATAAAGGTATATGAAATCAAGTTTTCTTAATGCATAGAAAGGAATATGAATGATGCAAGTGAAATTTACTAGTTTAAAAAAAATATGTTTGGTCTTTTAAAAATTTTGGTAGCACCTCCTTTGTAAATTTTGATCCAAAACCACAAATACATAATAAGGATAATGGCATCCCCAAGCGGGAGCTAGCTCTTCGCCAAACAGCGGATCACAACCACGCAAGACAATATATAAAAGTTTACGACGCCCAACGGCGAATTTCACCAAAAAAGATAAAGAAAAGAGCACGATATAACCTCAAAAGTAAATATAAAACCCATCGCTCAAATCTCGCAACTACAAGTCTCACTAAGTCTCATCACTTATACAATTTACAACTTTTGATTGATGGAGTTAATTAGATACAATATGAAATATAGATACAAGAGTGGGAAGGATACAAATATCCCACGTACCAATGCAAAACACCCGAATACAACTGTGTGCCAGCGAAGCCGCTACTGATCCAAGCGGTCAACCTGTAAGAACTGTGGCACAACGGGGGTGAGTTGCCAACTCGTGAGTAGAAAAATATCAACAGATAAAAATCGAATAAACAACGACTCCTAAGTCAACTATATCATAAAGGTAATACTGTTATATCTATGGTGACCGGGTCTGTATATGTGCCAACAAGGTAGTCAATACCTATATGCATGTGGATAACATCCAACAGTAATAATCAATGCATGTATATGGATCTCCTCCAACCATAATCAAGGTATGTATGCACCTAAATATCATCAAAGAGTGTGCATGAAAGTATGAGGATATATATATACCAACGGTGTCGCTCCCGACACATCAAAATCATAGAACCTGAGTACCTAGCATCGACACTCGAAAACATCATGAAAACCGTGCCCAGCATCGGCACGTAAATCTTCATATAACGGGCCCCATCAGTCCGGATCGGCCCATCTCATCCCTCGAGTCCGGTCGGTATCCTACGGATATCCGCCGAGCCGAAATACTATCACCGGTAGGTACTCGCCACCCTGCCAGGCTCATCGTCTGCTCCACGAAAAACATTTCTCGCCCCGGGGAACCATACCGGGTCCACCATGAACCCGCAAACGGATCATCCAAATCCTCGAATCGGGTTTCAAGCACACGTCTCAGAACCGAGAAAACGCATGGTGGATGCACTGAAATATCATATCAAGAGAGACCGGTTTTTTAAAACAGTACATACTTTCATTGAAATAGCCACGGTTCTCAAATCCAGAAATCTCATGAAAACAGCATACCTCAATGCGTAAAATCATAAAGCATGATGTATGCGACATGTGATGGAAATGTAAGCATAGCAATATATCATGCAACATCGTATAAAAGTGCACAGGTAACTATAGAAGGTAGATTATGCAAAGAGTCATATCATGATGCAGCAATCCTACTGTGTAGTGACATGGCAATTATCGATGATGAAGTTGTGAGCCGGCAAATCTGTGTACGTGTAACATACGCATCATCGATAATGGTGTAAGTATACTAACACAGGTATATGCAATGCAATGAAAATAATATGAATGCAGCATAAGGTAAATTATATGCAATGCTAACGGGTATACGTATCTAATATGACCGAATCGGGGAATCTATCAATCGGCATCCAGCCTCACAACATCGCTATGGTATGATCCATCGTACCCAACCTCTAGTCAAGGGTAAGGATCAATCATCAAGTCAAACACATCACGCACGGAAAATCATCGTACGGCGGCATTAAGCTAATAGGGGTCCTATCATCCTATACGACAAATTAGGGTACGGCCTGAAATCACGTACGGCCTATCATCCATGATTCACAACATTCTATATACACACACACACACACACGCACACCTATGTCCCAGGTCACATCTGCAATAATCTCACATCAGGGGATCGACAGGGTATAAATCATCTCGATCGACTCGTATCCGTATACCAACATATCTTCAGGTCATCATATCCGTCTTATAATCTTTTCATCGCATTTATAACTCATATCAAGCCGAGTTTACCGAAACATTCTAGCTCTACTATAAGTATAGGTATCTAATCTAACATACACACCCGAACCATACAATAAGATTTTTAAAGAAGCAAATCATAGTTTTGAAAATAGGGGTACGGTGTTTTAAGAAAAAGATATCATTTTAATATCCGTAACATCCCTTAAGGTATATTCTTAAAAGATACATACGACTCTTCGGTTTAGAAAAAGGTATGGTTCGGATGACGCATCAATTTAGACTATCTAGTCCCACGGTACCCTAAACGGCAATATCGACAAATGTCGTCCTCGAATTTCCGTCATCACATAATAGGCGTATTATCTCATTTCTAACTATCCTTAGTTTCTAATATAGCATCACTAACTATCATTTACTATAACCCTTGTTTCCTAATCTAGGTTTCCTAACCATATTCTATAATCAGTTTTCCATCAATACTTTACGGGGGTACTATACGCCATCCACCCGATTTCCCCCGTGGATATAGATCCACTCACTTGGTCTTCGCTCGCTGAAATCGATGATGCCATGTTTCATCGCCTTGGAATCTACATGAAGGTACCTATAATGATAAACAATCATAATACGTATTAAAATCGAATCCGGAAAACCGATATGGTGCACGGTATGCTCATCGGTTAGAACCTACGGCCTATACGTGCAAAACAATCAAACAACCCTTGTTGTCGATGTACAAACATCCAAAAACCCAATACAAATCCAAATATCAAGAAAGTGTAATATAAAACACGGAAAACATAGCCTAAAACACACTAAAATGCTCACAGATTTTCCCCAGGTGACAATTAGCCAATTCTGCATATAGGAGGGGTCTATTTTAGTACAAAAGGAGCCACAGACGAATCAAGAACCAAAAATGAGGTACCCAGGCCGCAAATTGCGGCCCAAGGGATTAAATCTGCGGCACAAAGGTTAGGGTTTGGTCTCGGGTCTCTGTGGTAGCTTCCTGGGTGCCCGCATGTGCTACATTGTTCGCAAAATTAATTTTAGAGGTTCCGGGTGTTAGCAGATTCCATTTTACATCCACAGAATTCACAATTCTTCCGATATCGGTTTCTAAATCTGTATTCCAGGTTTCTAGTCTATGATTTCGGTCTGAATTCTAGCACTAGGGGGTTTGTGTGGCCTCTACTGAGCTTAATTACCCATCAACACTCAAGAATTCCCATTAATCCTAACTAAGTTTTTCTAAGTCCACAAAACCACTCGACATCGATTCAAATCTAATATGGGGGTATAAGTAATGGAAACACTAAGCTTATGGTTCAGAAATTACCTTATTTGGCAACTCAAGAAAATTCTTGAGTTGCCCCAAGTGGCCAAAATCCTTGCTTTCTTGGTCCAATGTGTTTCCCTTGAGCTTGTGCATAAAATTTGTGAAATGGTGATAGGGTTATGAAGTGTTTGGCATGGAGTTTTGGGGAGATGAAGAGGGGAGGAAGAAGGAGCAGCAGCAGCAGCAGGGAATGGAGAGGAGAGGAGAGGAAATGATGAGGGAATGGTTCAAAATCCTTGTTGACACTCACCCACTCTTTCTCTCTCTTCACCATACCAAATATTATATCCTAAATCCTTTTCCTTTTCTTTTCTTTTCCCCTTTCTAATAAATCATCAACCATGATAAAAACATGTAGGAAGCTATGGGAAAATATGTAACAAGTGTAGAAAAAGATATGGTGCATGTTTTGCACAAATACGCTTAAAGCACGATTAGTGATTTTTAATCGCGATTAGCGCTAAATTAGTATATAATTAATCATAAAAACTTTAAAATGGCGTAATACCATAAAACACCCTCTTTTAGAATTTTCCATAATTTTTCCTAATTTATCGGTATTTAATTATACCGAAATATTAAAATATTCAATATAATATTATTTAATTATAAAAATTCCCAAAAATAATATTTTATTTTTCTGAAGTGTTACAGTGCACTAGTATGAATATACAGTATGCATGTGCGCAAGTATGAAAATATCAATATATCTGTGCACTAGTATGAATATACAGTGTGCATGTACGCATGTATGGAGATATCAATATATGTGTACACTAGTATTAATGTACAGTGTGCATGTACGCAAGTATGCAGATATCAATATATGTGTGCACTAGTATGAATATACAGAGTGCATGTGCGCAAGTATGAAGATATCAATAATTGTGTGCACTAGTATAAATATACAGTGTGCATGTGCGCAAGGATGAAGATATCAGTATATGTGTGTGCACCAGTATGAATATATCAATGAAGGTATATATATATATGCTGATATGCGACAATGTCATGGCAATCATCAATGATGCGGTAATCAAGACGATGTATAATTCGTCGCAATCCTATATTGCAAGTGTCATGGCAATCATTAACGGTGTGAGTGTAACATACAAATAGTACTCGTGCAGCTTAAACCGTTAGTGGCAGTGCAGTGTCATATAACTACCATTTCTATATGGAACAAAGAATGGGTATGCTACAATAGTATATATGAATATATACGACTAAAATATCCTATCATGTCCTGACGCTTAACGCCATACGGGCGATTTCCCCGTAGATGTTAAATCCACTCACTTGGTCGTGTGCTAAGCGTAGCCGACCACTTGCTTCCCTTTCTTTGCGGCGTCCGACGTACCCACCTGCGAACCTAGAATATACACAAAGAATCCATATATAAGAAAAATCCTAAACGCGATATCGAAATCAAACGAGAAATTCGCGTCACGAACTAAACGCGCGTGTGTCAGATATGCTAGATCGTGTGTATACGCGTCTTAAACTACCCCGACACGTCGCGACACGTAGGAATGCTAAACCCACTCATATATCACACGTGTCGCGCAAACTAACCGTATAGGAAAAACGATATTTGGCTCCAGATTTTGACTCTGGTGGAAACTCAAAAAGTTGCATGTACCGCAGGCCTTAAAAATACAGCAGACTCCTACCCACACAAACCCAACACAAAAATACCCTCATCTGGCCGCAATTACGGCCAGAATGAATAAATCGGCGGCCAGAATGTGGGTAGGGGGTCTCGTTCTCTGTGTGTGTGATCAAGGTCGAAAAAGTATGCTACAGTTAACTCAGATTTTGTCTGAAGCACATGAGTCTACAGCAGATCACAGAAAGGCCAAATTTTTCTTAAAACATTAAATTTTGTACTAAATGAAACCCTATAGTATTTTAGTGAAATCTGGGGTAAGACTAGCTTTACGTGGCCCTAACAACACTTAATTAAGCTAGGCTAACCACCCAAATCACAACTTGGCCAAATATCCACACAAATCACCATTTCTAGCACTAAAACTCACTTTTAACACTAACCGACGCTAATTAACAAATAAGTTTAGCAACAAAGAACTTGGGCTCAGAACTTATACCTCACTTGACCCTAGGTGGAAGGAGAAGGAGAAGAAGAAGGAGATGTGCTTGCTGTTGCTGCTACATGGTGCTGCTGCTGCTGCTTGGAGCTGCTGTTGTTTTTGCTGCTGCTACTTGGTGTTGTTGTTATTGTTGCTGCTGGATGATGCTGCTGCTGCAACTTCTGCTTCTGCTGCTCTGTGAAATGAGTGTGTGTGTGTATGTATGAGTGAGAGAAGTGAAAAAGAGTTAATGAGAAAAAGAAATGAGAGAATAGATATTCAAGCCCCCTTCTCTCTCTTTTCATTAAATGTAAGCATGGCTCAAGCCATGATGCCCATTCTCTCTCTCTCTCTCTCTCTCTCTCTCTCTCTCCAAGTCAACCCAAAACTAATCATTTTCCATTTAAAAAAAAAATTAACCAAAACACTTAAATAAATTCAAATTGGCTTAACAAAATGGTTAGTCCACCATGGTTGCTAATCATGGCCTAACCCCAATTTAACCCTAGTTTACATGCACATGTGTGTGCAAACCTAAATAAATTCTAATAAAATATTCATTAATTTTGATAAAATATTTGAAAATCGTTTTGGTAAACTTTATATTAAAAACCATATTTTAGGGTATAATTAGCCACTAATCACGTCCTAAGGTGTTACAATATATCACATATAATTATACATTAAATTATCGAATCAACACTTGATCCGACAATCCGGCTATTTCTCAAATAACCGACTAATACAATCTGTATTAGTTCATCGAATCAACACTTGATCCAATGACCCGGCTATATCACATATACCCAGCCGATATCTAATATCGCGAGAATAGAATATGGTATCTCATATCGTAATATTTTTGATCCTGCGCATATCACATATGTGCTCCTACTCCGTTTTGCCTGAGTCAAGAAACTTCTGTGTAGGACTCTAAAGAATCGTCAATACGCCGGTAGTAGGTGATGATCATATCAAACACCCACAAGCTTCAAGCGTCAGCTAAACATAACAGCCACCCAGGTATTGAGCGATCAGAAGATCAACAAGCAAGCCTGTACATTCTCCTGTGAGACCAACCAGTAACACTACCGTACAGTCTGGTCTCTTCGTCTGATATGCCGCATATCTAGTATAGGGGTGGTAAACGTCAGACCCCAGTAACCGATAAGCCGTGTCGATGAGAGGCTCATAACAGGTCGAAAACCTACTGATAACACTTACCAGTAGTACTCTATATCCGCCCTGGCCAGGGACTTCCAGTTATAGCCAATCGAACACAGCACAACATCAACTCCCTATACCGGGAGAGACGAATCCCCTCCTATCGCTCATTGCCTCCATATGATTCGGGACTGTACCCAAATGCCACCGTTTTTCACGCCCTTTTGGACGTGGTATGATGGAAATCAAAGCACAGTGGGAATCACACAAGACTCTATGACCATCTCGGGTCTACAGACTAACCTGTACCAGTGTCACCAGAGAACTGCTATCTGACATGAGGTATAATACCATCTGGGAGTTCTCGGCGAGTCCGTCCAGTGTACCTAGTCCCCACTGAGCACCCGTACACCATCTTTGATGTCAAACACCGATGGATATGGGATCATCCATCGCCCATCATATGGGTCAAGATGCGTATACGCTAGTCTACTCGGGTGTATCGATGCCCTGTCTCGATACACCCTCGACTAGGAACAATTATAGGATGTACTCATAGATTACCGTGGCTTCACTAGTATGATCTCATCATAGTCCCAGTAGTCGAGTACATATCCTAAGGGATTTATCAACATGTGAGAGCAAGACAGTAAACTAATACAAGTCAACATGTTAAGACAAAGTGAAACCAATAGCATACAATCATGTCGAGCAAGAAAGTCCACTCTATATATATCCATGCATCCACTATAATATACATCATATGTACAACAATGGCCTCTAGGGCATATATATAACTAACATAGATGACCTCTAAGTCATTAAACAGGGAACAGATGACCCTTAAGTCGTTAAACTGGGAATAAGGGAAATCTCCTCATGGCGAATGATGATTCCCTCTTGGTACCATATTCTAGTGCAACGATGCTGATGCCAAACCAAAAAACAGAATCTCCAAATCCTATCATAGCAGATAATGATACGCTCCTGGTACCATATTCCAGTATAGCGATGCTGATGTCAACCCAAATCAAATTAAATCAGCAAAACAACCAACGACCTCCCTGGCGGAATCAAGCTCCACCTCGGAAACAAGTCAAATCCTGACACCGCAGGAAGCGGAGCGAATCAAATCCAATCCCTAACACCGCACGAAGCGGAGCAAGTCAAATCAAGCACTGACCGTCCAAGTTGCTAAAAGGGCAGTACCGACCGTCCAAGTCGCAAAAATGGTAGCACCGACTGTCCAAGTCGCTAAAAGGGCTGCACCAACTGTCTACGTCGCAAAAAAGGCAGCACCGACCGTCCACGTCGCAAAAAGGGAAGCACCGACCGTCCATGTCGCAAAAGGGCAGCACCGACCGTCGAAGTCGTTAAAAGGGTAGCACCGACCGTCCAAGTCGCAAAAAGGGCAGAACCGACCGTTCAAGTCGCTAAAAGGGCAGTACTGACCGTCTATGTCGCTAAAAGGGCAGCACTGACCGTCCAAGTCACGAAAAGGGCAGCATCGACCTTCCAAGTTGCAAAAACGGCAGCGACGACAGTCTACGTCGCAAAAATGGCAGCATTAACCTCCACGTCGTTAAAATGGGAACCAGATCAAGTCGACCTCCACGCAAAAGAAGATCCATCAATTTCGTGCACACAACCCACATATGTGGTGTGCACTTATCGATGGGGGCAATTTGTTGTGGTCAAAATTTACACCCCGGTTGACCAAGTCAAAATCATAGTCAACCCCAAGCCAAGTGGGCCCAAGCCCATGTCTAGTGGGCCAATGCCCGGGTCGAGCCCGAACATGAAGCGGCTGGCCTCCCCCCATGCCAAAATAAAAATTTTGTAATAAATAATTTTGGTTTATTTCTTTTATTTTATTTTATGAATAAATATAAGAAAATCGCCATAAAGCTTAAATTTTGTAAAGCCCATAGGTTGTGTGCAAAAAGAAATAGCACATAAGACATTGGATGAGCAAAATGCCATTTTGTAAAGCCCAAGGGACTATATGTAAATGTGTAACCATATATAAGGCAACATGATGAAAATATCTAGAGATCTTTTTTTCGCTCTAAAAAAATTGAGGTATGTGCCTCCTTCTCCTTACTCAAGGTTCAAAACCTTCTTCTTTCTTTTGAATTAAATCAAGAGTTTTACTCTTCCTTTTCTAAAACTAAATAGTTGTTCAACACAAAACCCACAAAAAGGAGCTCAGATATTCCATTAGATCTTAAAAAGGGGAGATTTTTAAAATCTCACCCCTCTTATTCTCCATGATCCGGCCAACAAAGAGGAGGAAGAAGGAGACCCATCTCCTAAAATCCCACTTTGAAAAAGATCGAAGGCTCAAGAGAAGATCCCAGGCTTGAGTGAGAAGAACCTCTGATGATTTTTAGGGAGTTCAACTCCAAGGCCCATATCCTCTAAGGAGTTTAACTCCTAATCCAGATATTTGGGAGTTTAACTCCACTCAAAATTCCCTTTTGGAGTTTAACTCCTATTTCTGTGGGTAAAAAAAAACCCTTCCTTTGGCTAGCGCCCAAAGCGCTAGCACTGGCGCCTAAGCGCCCACATGCCTAAACCGCTAGTGCCCGAGTGCCCAAAGCTCTAGCGCCCGAGCGCCCACGTGCCCGGCACGTGATGCGCTAGCGCCCGAGCGCCCACGTGCCGGGCACGTGAGGTGCTAGCGCCCGAGCGCCCATGTGCCGCGCACGTGAGGCGCTAGCGCCTGAACGCCAGAAGCACTAGCGCCAGCGCCGAAAGCGCTCGCGCCAGCGCCCAAGTGCCTAGCGCTAACCCAAGCGCCCAAGCACTAGCGCCGGCGCCAGCGTACTAGGCACGTGAGGCGCTGGCGCTCACGCATCCTTTGGATGCCATTTTCCCCTCATTTTACTTGTACTCCACACTAAAAATAGCACTCCCCCCCCCGTTAGTAAAAATTTCTAACGGGGCGCTGCCCCGCACCCCGGAAAGGGGCTGCTAACCCCCTTGACCCCCAGCCCGCTATCCGGATAGCTGGACCCCCGTAAAAACTCTGCGGGGCCCCCGATATATCCAAAACCCCTTCAAAACACAACACAACACATTGAGTTTGCATGACCTGTTTGACGTGTAAATCGGAGGTTCTCTCGCTCCAAAGGCGAGGGGTAATTAACGGCAGCTTAGTCCACGGTTGCCGGAGATTCGGAACCCCACAATCAATAAACCCCAGCCTACCCTAGACAGGGGGAATCTATAATGCGCTTGACAAGCGCGCGCGTATTCCCATCTCAATGGGGTGATGAAAAACACCCTACATCTATGATTAGGTGATACTACCTTAGAATATGTTTGGGTCACAGATGAGACGGGAGTTCCTAGGCATAAGCCACAACTCCATTGTCACACAATGGCAGGAACGAAGTTCGTCTCATGAACTAATATACACCCAGACTGCCTCTTTAGTAGCATCTTTGGTAGCGATGTATCCAGCCTTTATCGTCAATTATGGCACGGTATCTAGCTTGGAACTCTTCCAACATACTGTCCCTCTATCGAGGGTAAAGAAAATGCCTGTGACTGACATTCAATTGACCTTACCACCGTGGAAGCTATCCAGTGATTCTCTCCAAGATTGATTGATACCATCTCACTACACCTAGTGAGAATCATAACATCCACTTAGATCTATCTCATAGATCCAAAACCAAGGATTTAGGATATATCACCTTGATCCTTTATGGAGAATCCTTATGATAAGAGGAGAATGACCGAGTGCAGCATAGAAAACACCTTCCCTATCAAGAGTATGTGATCTACGTACAATACGAAGAAGACCACCTTACTCTCTACTAACTTTTTTTATATATAAGGTTCGTCTACCATTTTGATGAAATAAAACGCTTTGACTACCACATCAAAACAGATATTTCAACTCCACGATGCCTATTTTAACCCATAAATCAACTTGCGCACGTTTCCACTGCTCCCACTGTCTACGAAGCCCTCTGGCTGTGTACTTATAGACGCTCTCTTCTAAATCACTATTTAGAAAAGCAGTCATGACACCCAACTACCAGATATCGTAGTCATGGTATGTAGCAATGGAAAGTAGGATCCAGATGGACTTAAGCATAGCCACTGGAGAAAAGGTTTCATACTAATCCACACCTGGTTGATGATGAAATCCTTTTACAATAAGTCTAGTTTTGAAAGTCTCAACTTTTCCATCTACACCAAGTAATCTTCTCAAGATATACTTGCTCCTGATGGGGGTTTAACCCTTCAGATATAGTAGCCAAAGTCGATACTTTGTTGGTGTATATAGATTCGATCTCAGATCGCTTAGCATCCATCCATTCTTACAGAGTCACCACTCTTGATAGCCTGCTCGAAACTTAGTTGGGTCATCATCTCAAGATGCAGTCCTCGCTCCCACTGTCATTGAGAAAACCTAAGTATCTCTTAGGCGGATGAGGAACCCTACCAGATCGGCGGAGAGGCTGAGGTTTGTCGGGAGCTATTGAATCCTCCGGTACTACCAAATCATCAGTTGTAGTTTGTATAGCTAGAACTTATTCCAGTTCTACATCATGACCACTAATTTCTTCCATAAAAATTCCTTTTCTAACAAGGTGGCATGCTGAGTAATAAAACACCTTTTGTTCCTCGGTGCAGCAGAAAATATTCCCTGGCGAATACTTGGGATATCCAACAAACTTCCACAGAACTGACCTTACCTCGATCTTGTCCGGATTTTGCTTTTAGACATAGGCTGGACAACCCCAAATCTTAACTTACTTAACACATGGGCTCTTCCCATACTATATCTCATATGGAGTGGTAGGCACCTGATTTGGTTGGAACCCTATTCAATAGGTATGCAACTTCTCAAGTGCATAATTTCCAAAAAGGAAATAGGCAACTCAGTAGTACTCATCATAGATCTCACCATATCTAATAGGGTGTGATTGCTCTGCCTCGATACACCGTTGTGCTGTGGTGTATGCGGAGGAGTAATGTCGAGAGAGAATCCCATTCCCCTTTTGAATTGTCCAGGAACTCTGTGCTCAAGTATTCTCCTCCCTGATCACATCAATGGACATAATACTTATACCCGTTTTGGTTCTCTACTTCAGACTTATATTCTTTGAATTTATCAAAAGCTTCAAACTTGTGTTTCAACAGGAACATAGGTCCGAATCTTAAGAGATCATCAGTGAATGTAATGAAGTACAAAAAACCAGTCCTGGCATATGTAGACAGGGGACTTACGTACAACATCATGTATAAATCCCATGAGTTCACTAACTCTTTCTCTGTTTCCAGTAAATGGAGCTATGCTCATTTTATCTTTGTGACATGACTGGCAAGTTTCATAAGATGTAAATTCAAACTGATTTAAATATGCATCTTAATGTAACTTAGCTAGTCGGGTCGCATTGATATGGCCTAGTCTACAATGACTTAAGAAGGATTCGTTCATTTCTGAACTCTTCCTCCCGTGTGTGTTTTGTACGTTAAGAATTTCAGTTTGATTTTGAACGTATATGCCATTAGATAACGTGCCTGATCCGATCAACTCTTGATATAGGAAATGATTAAAACATTATCCATCAATACAAAATTATATCCTTCTTTACTAAATAAAGAGACTGATATGATGTTGTATATCATGTTCGGTATTTAATAACATTCATTCAGAATCAATATATTTGGTAATACAGGGTGATAACAGCCAACGACTTTGGCTGCAACAATTGCACCGTTTCCAACTCTTGAAACTTATCACCCATTCCCAGTTAACTACCTATCTATAACCCATGTAACATATTACATATGTGCGATCCGGATCCGGTATTTCATACCCAGGACGTAGAGGATACTGAGAAATAGTTCTCTGTAACGATCACACCCGAAGAAGATGCATCATCATGCACTTTCATCGTTTGGGCGGCAAGAGAATCCTGGTAATCCCCTATCTCCAGCTCGGTCTTATAACAATTATATGGTAGAGCGGGACCAACGTTCCCCAGATCAGTATAACAAGAGGGTCCGGTAAAAACATCCATATTATTATCTTTATTAAGGCGTGACATGGTCGCTCCTATGAGAAAGAGAGAAGAAAACACTCTGCGTGCGCTCTTGCAAGATCAGATTGGTTATTATTTTATCTAATCAGGATGGCTCCCACTGTTTTTATCAAATCTTCCTTCAAACCCTAAAAGGTAAGACCAGCCGGGATTAATTACACCCTACAAGATCGCAAATCTTTCGGCCAGGCCAGTGTCGGTACTTTGAGGGAGGTTGCCCGTGTTTTCGCACGGACCTAATTAAAATAAACCTCATTTTCCTAGAGACATAACCCCATTAACACCTTTCTAGACACCTACTTGATTGACTAATTGTAATGTGTAAAACTCTCTCAGGAGTAACTTTTACTCACAGTGGGTATCGAGATCCAACTATCACATAGAAGGTATGCAATCTCATTGCAAATTTCAACACTTGAAATTCCCGATAATATTTTGCCCCTAGCGTCCTATGACCTTGACGGAGGCCAACAAACCATAGCCTGCTAGGCAAGTTCAACCCGTACATTTCATGTTTGAATTAAACCCACCAGCACGACCCTTGACGGAGGCCAACTGTCACGACCCGAATTAGTACGTGACTGGCACTTGAATCATATGAAGTCTATAGGACCCTATCTAATTCAAGTAAGCCAAAAACCCATAAATCTAAAACCATTTTAAGAAGTAAATAAGAAAAATAGTTTTCAAGAAGTAAGGAAAACCTGTTTTAAAAATAAGGTTTTTAAATAAGTAAGCAGAATTTGCATTTTTAAAATCTATATTCTTTACTAAAAATATCGGCAGAGTTTCCTTTGTAAATAATGGCCCCGAACGGGGTACAACATAAATAATATATATATATATATATACACAATGAAAATGCATCCCCAAGCGGGAGCTAGCTCTTCGTCAATCGACGGTCATAACCACGCAAGCAATATAATATATAACGCCAAAGGGCGAGGATCAAAACTCAAAAAGAAACTTAAAATCAATATGAAAACCATAATACTACAACGCGCGACTCTATGGTCGAAATAATACATAACTGGTTTTCTAAGTCTGAAACAATATACAAGTTTTGGTTGATGGAATTACTATATACAACTGAATAAAATAATAAAAGGGTGGTCACGATGCGAGTGAACCCACCTACCAATGCAATCACCCAGAAAAGAAGCAATGTGCCAGAAAAGCTGCAATAAAACATGTACGGCAAAACCTGCAAGAACTGTGGCACAACGGGGGTGAGTTGCCAACTCGTGAATAGAAAACATCACAGAGTAGAAATCGTATGCATGACATAATCCTAGGTCAATACGATCAGATATATATATAAACCTCAAATGAATAAGTCTGAAGTAGGATAAGGTGGCAATGTAACATCTGTACAAGAGTGTAGTGCCAAGTGCTCGTGCAAGTTCCTCATGTAATAACATATCATAAATATGAGGTATGATAAATGTAATCAATGTCTACTATATCCGGAAGTCTATGAGTATGTGGATATCATCTAACTATGTGATCAATGTCAATATATGTATGTGGAAATCGTCCACGTGTCACCTAATGACAATAAACATCATGCATGTAAATATCAGAAACATATGCATTGAAGTATGAGGATGTAAATCAACATGAGTCGCTCGCGACATATCAAAATTGTCATGACCCGAAAAGTACGGAACATGACCGGCACTTAAATTACGAATCGTTTCGAGGCGTACATAATCTAAGTAAGCCAAAACCCGGAAATCAAAACCTGTTAAAGGAGTAGAGTGAAGGAAAAACTAATTTAAAACAAGTAGTTTTAATCAACATAGGCCGAAGTATGTATTTTTAAAATCTCAAGTATTTTCTGAAAATTTCGGCAGAGTCTCCTTTGTAAATACTGGTCCTAAACGGGATACAACATGAATAGTATACGAAATAAATAAAAAGGCATCCCCAAGCGGGAGCTAGCTTTTCGTCTATCGACGGTCATAACCACGCAAGCAATATAATATACAACGCCGAAGGGCGAGGATCAAAACTCAAAAGAAAACCCAAAATCAGCATAAAAACCATAATAATACAACGCGCGACTCTAAGGTCGAAAAAAAACAAGTCTGGTCTTCTATCTTTATCAAATATACAATCTGGTTGATGGAGTTTCTAGATACAACAGAAATAATAAATAAACAATGGAGGTCCTGATGCAAAGAATCCACCTACCAAAGCAATCACCCGGAAGGAACAGTGTGCCAGCAAAGCCGCAACGAAACCTGTACGGTAAAACCTACAAGGAACTGTGGCACAACGGGGGTGAGTTGCCAACTCGTGAGTAGAAAACATCTACGAGTAGAAATCGCATTAACAACGCAATCATAGGTCAACGATCATAATATATCCTCAATATATAACCAGCAGACTATAACAATGGCTAGGGTAAATGTCTAACCCAAGTGTAATCCCATGTGCCCGTGTCAGTGCCTCAGGTAGCAATATATCATATGGATGATTTATGAATGCATGAAACAGAATGCATGTACTGAAGAGAACTGCTTTCATAAATTAGTGAGATTTCTGTATCTTTTTAGAAAAACGAGGTATCATAAATGAAATCAGCAAAAACAGTTCCTAGCATCGACACAAAACAAATATCCAAATATCTCGATATCTCTGTATCGCAATCTCTGCACCTCAATATCTCAAATATCTCTATATGTCTCAATCTCACTATCTAGGGCGCCGTCAGTTCAGACCGGCCCCTACCATCCATCTCAAGACTACGACGGTATCCTCTGGATATCCGACGCGTCGGGTAATATCACCGGTAGGTAGTGCTCCCCTACCAGGCTCACATCGTCATCATCACGCGCTTCTTGCCCCGGGGTACCTTACCGGGCCCACCATGTACCAGAAACGGTTCATCCAACTCCTCGAATCGGGTCTCGAAATCCATCAGCAAACTCATGGTGGACGACTCATACATCATGGGAAAACCGCACTTTTATTTAAAAAGAGAGAGAAAAGAAGTTTATAAATGTTTTTGCGGTTTTCCCCCAAATCCAGGAAATCTCATGAAAATCCGAATCCAAATCCTCAATAGCATGTAAACAGTGAATATAGGCATAAAAATCCATGAATGCGGCACAACAGTGAATAATAACATGCATGAAGTAGCAAGTAATAACTACAGTGTCTAAACTAGCATATAAGGCAAGTACACTAATATCATGTCTAAACTATTAGCTAACAAACTATGTCAATGAAATAGTATTTTCTAAAGTGTTCGTGACATGGCAATTACCGATGAAGATGTGTGTGAGCCGGCAAGTAAGTGTACGTGTTACATATGCGTCATCGGTAATGGTGCTGGTGTCCTAACAGCTTAATATCAATAATGGCATATGAATCACAATATGTATGTGATGCGGAGCAACAGCAATAATGTGTGGGAGCTGAATACTAGACACAACGATAACTAATCTGCATTACCCTAATATAAGTCCTACAATAGTGCCTTTTGAAATAACACGAATCGCAGTGTTTTGAAAATAAGGGCTACGGTGTTTTTAAGAAAAGATACGTCTTTTGAAATATCCGTAGAATCCCTTGACATGTCTTTTAAAATACCCACGATCCGTTAGTTTTGAAATAGGTAGGAGTCTAATCTAGTCTAACAACTACACTAAACTATACGGCTGAACTAACCAGCTAACTGAAGGTAAGGAAACTGCCTAACATCTGAGTCGATACATACATACATATATATATATATATATATATATTAGTCGGTGATCCCGCCTCAATAGTATCACATCCGATACAATATCTATAATCACACATCCCAAGTCAAGAGTGCGGATCTATCATCAATATATAGCTCGTAAGTAAATCCGTCGTACGGCATCCCAAATCTGGGTACGGGTCAATATCACATTCATCTGGTATCCTCTTTATCAAATATCATGATCGGGGTACTGATCTACGTCTAGTACAATATTGATACCATCCATGAAATGCATGCGGGTGTATGAAAACACCACGCCTAGAGAACCCGCTAAAACATATCATGTCGTAAATCAAATACGAACCCTGTCACATCACCGATCTCACTATCTCAAGCCCAATCTCATCGACTCATCTCCAATCCCAAGTACTATCGCCATAATCCGTGTATATGTATACGTATATATATATATACATAGTCCCATACCCATGTGTATATATATACATATCCCCATGTACGCACAGGTAAAAAAATTGAATGTATGCAAGTGTGTGTGCGTGTATGGGTGCAACAACTACTCTAGGGTTTCGCAAGTAACACTACTAATCCATGAACATGTAACCTATCATTAACTTCCATGTCACACAAAATAGATATCATAAATATATAGTATATATGTATAACATACTATACATCGAACTGCGGGGGTGCTATACGCCATCCACCCAACTTTCCCCGTAGATATAATCTACTCACCTGGAAGCCTCGGCTAAACTGATCCGCTCTCCGTCTGTCTTTCCGCGCCTCGTCCGACACCTCAGCGCCCGACCCTAGGATCGCACACAAGAAATAAAAGGGATAAATATACGAATAGTCGCGGGACAAACGACACAATTCAGTCACGCGCACTAATTAGACGCGCACACACTTGGTGCACTGCACGCGCCCGCGACAACACCACAAACTACAACTAGGGTCGTAAAGCGTGATAACCACCGAGTCTAAAACTCAAATGTACCAATTGCGCATCCATAACCCATTAAATATTAAAAGAAATAGGTTGTAGTTCAATTCAACATCAAATTTACTTGAAACCCAATTTTTCCAAAAACCTAGTGAGCCTCCATTAGCCATTTTTGTTCAAATCTACACGTTTTAACCATTCTAGTGGCCAAAGTTTTCACTAAATAACTTAATCAAGTCACACCAACTATTATAAACATTTTATCTCATCAATTTATAATAGATCTAAAAACCTAGTTTGCAATTTGCTTAATTAGAATAATTTAGATGTAAAAATTAGCAAATTTAGCAATTAGATTATACTTTGCATGCCTTAAGATGATACCCTACACTTAGTTAACATGATTTATTGATCAAAATCCTAACTTTAGTTTAAACCCATTTTAGAAAATCATAAACTAGCAATTACGACCAAATTAACACTTGAATAATTTAGATTGGCATAGTTAAACAACAAATTAGCCATAGGTTAAGAATTTTACCTCACAAATCAAGAGATCAAACATGAAAACCTAGCCTCCAAAATTCTTCCTTTGCTACAAGATCTTTGCTAGTTTGAACAAGAATAATAGGTAAAGGTTTTATTTGGAATTGTTGGGTTTTTATATTGATCTTTGATGCATTTTTTGATTTTAGGAAGTGCAAAGGGGGTTGAGAAAAAGGGGGCAGCACCATGGGATGGCTCGGCCAAGAAAAAAGAGTGGGGGAAAGAGAGAGTGGGTGTGTGTGTGTGGTTAGCAAAGTCAAAGATTAATCCCTCCCCCCATACCTCATTTTTAAATCCTATGCCTTTCTCTTTTTCCATTCTCTTTTCATTCTCTTTTTTTTTAAGAGGGGGGCTGTGGATATTGGGTTCGGCCAGTGAGCAGGAGGAGGTGTGTGAGGATTGTGTGAATTTTCCATGTAAAGAAAACACCCCCATCAATTATACTTCATCTTACATTTTCAATTATTTAATTTCTTAACTAATATTATGCTAGAAAACTTTAGGAACATGGAGATAATTGGAGAAAAGAGAATATGTTACAAGCTTGTTATTAAGTTGTCATGGTTCATTAGCGTATGATTAACCCAAACCAATTTGTAATTATCACTAATTAAATGTATTAGTGACGGCTTAAAATAATATTAAAATAATTATTTTCGGAAAAAATTTCAGAAAATTAGAAATTTTACGAGTGGCTCAATAAACACCAAACACTAGTAATTACATAGCTAGAATATGTATATTTAATTTTAAAATAAAGATATTTGTATTTTGACTTTTTACAGAAAACCCCCTTATCTTACCGATTTTCCGAAATTTCACCGAAACGATTTTCAAAACGTTATAAAAATCATGGAACCTGAGTGTCAAGCATCGACCCTCGAAAATATCATGAAACCTGTGCCTATCATCGGCACGTAAAATCTTCATACATATGGGGCTCCATCAGTCTGGATCGGCCCATATCACCTCTCAACTCAGGTCGGTATCCTCTAGATATCCGCCGAGCTCAAATACAATCATCGGTAGATACCAGCCACTCTGCCAGGCTCATCTTCTGCTCCACGAAAAACATTTCTCGCCCCGGGGAACCATACCGGGTCCACCATGAACCCGCAAACGGATCATCTAACTCCTCGAATCGGGTTTCAGGTACACGTCTCAGGACCGAGAAAACGCATGGTGGACGCACTGAAATATCATATCAAGGGTAACCGGGTTTTTAAAACAATACATATTCTCTTTTGAAATACCCACGGTTCCCAAATGCAGAAATATCATGGAAACAATATATCTCAATTCGTATAATCATAAAGCATGATGTATGCGATATATAAAAGAATGTAAGCATATCAGTATGTCATGCAACATGGAATAGTAATATGCACATAATGAGGGAAACCGCTCTTTTAAAATGAATACAGTTTTAAGATATATCTTGCGATTCCTAAATCTCCAAATCAAGACAGAACCATCAACGTATGTGCAAATACATACGTATGCAAGTATGGGTGTACGCAAATATGTCATGCAAGGGGTCATATCCTGAATGCAACAGTCCTACAGTGTAGTGACATGGCAATTATCGATGATGAAGTGTGTGAGCCGGCAAGCAAGTGTACGTGGAACATATGCATCATCGATAATGGTGCTGGTGTCCTAACAGCATGATTCTAATATAACAATAACCATTTGCACACGAAATGCGATGCGAAATAACAAGAATATGCAGGAATCGACTAATAAACGCAACAGTGATGCATCTGCATCAATATAAAAATGTCCTACAGTTTGCCTTTTGAAATAAGACGAATCGGGGTTTTTAATAAAATAAGGGCTACAGTGTTTTTAAGAAAAGATGCGTCCTTTGAAAATAGTCGTAATATCCCTGTGCCTATTCTTGAAATACTCCCGATTCATTAGTTTGTGAAATAGGTATGACATCAGCCTAGCCTAACATCTACTAGCAAATCTACAGTTTTAACTAGCAAGTCAATCAGGAGGGGTATGGAAACCACCTAAATCTGAGTCGATATACATATGTATATATATAAATATAATATTCGGTAATCCCGCCTCAAAGGTACCGCGTATGATACAATATCATATGACATCCTCGAGTCATGAGTGTGGATCTTTTATTAATATAAAGCTCGTACGGTAAATCATCGCACGACATCCCAAAAACTGGGTACGGGTCAATATCACATTCATCTCATCAATTATCTGGTATCCTTATCGTCATATCACATGATCTGGGGTACTGATCTAATGTCTAGTACAAATCGACACCATCTATATAAATATATGTGCGTGTATGAAAACATGCCAAAAGGCCCGCTAAAATCTCATGTCGTATCCCGAATGCGTATCACAATATATCACCGATCTCATGGTACTATGTCCAATCTCATCGACTCATCTCCAAACATCATACACTATCCTCGACATCTAGGTATATGTATAACAAATATGCATGTGTGTGCGTGTGGGTGTAAACCTATTCTAGGGTTCGTAACTAAGAACTATACTAGTTTACTTCTACGCCCTAATCTTACCATAGTACACCTAATCTCATCTCAAATATCCACGACACACTATAAGCTATCATAATAGTACATATATACTATACTAAACATCGAACTGCTGGGGTGCTATACGCCATCCACCCGACTTCCCCCGTAGATATAATCAACTCACCTTGCTTCTTGTGTGCCGATGCCAATGTCGCCACCTTCATTTTCAATGTCTCGACATCACGTGGGGTACCTACATAGATAACACAATCGTAAATACGTATTAAAATCACATCGGAAAACCAAAAACGGCACCCGCTATGCTCATAGGTAAAAACCTGTAGCCTCACATGCAAACACGACCAGAAATCCCTAGTCTTTGAAGTTCAAACGCCACACGACGGAAACGAATTATCAAATACCAAAATCTATGTTAAAACAAGTCGTAAAACAATGCGCCAACATAAGAAAATGATCCCAGATTTTACCCTAGGTTAAATCAGCCAAAATTGCAAAGTTCGTATAAAACACTCTCCTTTAGTAATTTCTATAATTTTCAAAAAAATTTCACTAATTTATCGGTATTTAATCATACCGAAATATTAAAATATTCATTAAAATTAATATTAAATTATAAAAATTCCCCAAAAATAATATTTTATTTTTTGAAATGTTACAATCTTCCCCTCTTAAAGAAATTAGGTCCCCGAATTTAATTTAAAACCCCTCAAATACTAAAACATTTCAGTAAAAGTCCAAGTCGTCGGGGTTCCAAAATCATCAATACATAAAACGCATCATAGCGCAATGCATGCGCCGGAACAATAAGCAGATAACTCAAAATCAAATCTCCGTCAAGCATCCCGCAATCATCGGAGTCATGGTAAAGACACAAATGTCAAATCCAAAATAAAATCAATATGATTTAAATCAGAACTATACATGTAGACAACAAATCTGTACATGTAAATAGCTGAAGTAAATGCATGCCAAATCTTTTTATGTCACTGTGCGATGAACATAACACTGCACAGTGGCGAACGTCTATTATAATAAAATAACTATATACGTATATATCCTTTGTTTAATATGTACGTTTCGCCGTTTTGAAAACAATTTAGAAAAGTTTCCTTATTTTAAACGTTTCGTGTCATATCAGACACGTAGGTAAATACTAAGACTATAGCTCTCTTTTTGGAAATTCTTTCCATAACTAACAATGCAAGAAAAGTATATCCAGGCACTGTCCTCTGACTAGTCCTGCTCAGTACGAAAACAAATAGCAAATATCATAAAAATGTACTGGTCCATAAGGAATAAATCCCAAAAATGTGCATATAAAAGATACGTGCATCTGGTGCGCACGGAAATCAAAATCCATATATGTGCCATACATGTGCACAGAAACATCATCTAGGTGCAATGGGTGTGCACGAAACATCTGCCAAGGGCAACGGGTGTGCCTGACAGCAAAATCAGGTGCATCTGACATGCACAAGGAAATCCCAATTTAGTGCATCTGGCGTGCACCAAAATCGTATCCCAAAACATGTGCTCAACACGCGCGAAAATCTAAATCAAATGCACGTAGTGCAAGAAATCAACATCAATATCAGAATCAAAATTGACGGTATACCATACCGCTCAATCCAAATCAGGTATACCGTGGTGTATAAACTCACAACCATGTGCATCAGCGTGCACAAATCAAATCAAAACACTAAAAGTGCATGAAAACTATGCTGGAAGCATAAATCAAATCACCGGCATAAAATATGCATGAAATCATAATCAATATCTCCAGCGTAATAACTATGCGCAAAATATAAATACCGAGTAGCTGCAACCTTGATGCACGAAAACAGAAATCATGGAACTCAGCCGCCAAGACCAAATCATGCGAGCAGATCTCCCAAAATACCGAAATCTAAGGTAACGGATACGTGATAATCGAATCACAAAATCACAAATCATAAATACCGCCATCGGTATTTCCACCATCAAAGTCGAGAAGGTGTCGGTGCATTCAATGCTAGCAGAGCAAGATATCTACTTGCCTCTCGCTCACGGTCTGGCATCCTCTGTCTCTGGGTCCGTATCTTTTCGATGGATTACCTATCTCGCAATCCATCGGCTTATCGACCCTGTCAGGGGTGCTAACGGGGACGATTCCGTTCTGGCACTTCTTTGGTAATCTGCATCCTCAGCACTGCATATTCCTCGGAAACTGGTCGCATCCCAACGCCTCTGTAGACATATCCGATCTTTAATCTTAACGGGGAGTAACAACAGCTCGTCAGCATCTCGCACGAATCTCTTGTCCCGCTTGCCTGTATCATCGTCCATTTCGACATCACGTCTCTATCTGCGCACTGCAATTGTTCTCGGCTACGGTCCATCTGAAGTCTCTCACACGGACTCGAAATCACGAACTCGGTATCTTCATCACTCTGTAGAAGATATCTGGCCGAACACGTCCTCGGGAACTCGTCCCAACCTGCGGAGGTATACTCCATATTCGTCCTTGATCAACTCACAACGCCTCTGCATGCGTATCACACCTCTGATGTCAGCGGAGTGGAACGTTATCTCGTCAAAATCTCGTGCGAACTCTTTTCTCCACTTTTATCTGTTGTCGACTGATTCGGACTCGTCTCTTCGTGGCTGCATGGACTGTGCTCCAACGGCTATACTCGTATCTGGAGTCTCCCAAGCAATGTGTCCCATCACATGGCATCCGAAAGATGTCGAACCTTTTGATCGTTTCATCAAAAACCTCATAAACCCCCAAAAGCTCAACATCTTGGGTACAGCTTAATAGTATCGAGTACATACCACAATATCGGTGGACCAGCCGTAGAAGGGCAAACCCAAGCCTCACTAATGGCTCCGCGGAACTGCCGCAAACCGTAAGGTTCAAAGGCTTTCCCACGGTTATCATGTCGAGTTAGAGTTTCATTCTTCTACAGGGTCTATAGAATTGCCTGCATGTCTTTCCGAATACTTTAAACTTGGAATAATAGGTTTCTGACATTCGATCGCCTCTATCGCCTCTCAACATATCCGTGTGAAGTCGTCTCTAGCTGGAATCAATCTATCTGATGACCTCGCATCGGGGTAAGCGAACGAACCACATGTCCTAGTCCTTCATCCTCGGGTGACTAGCGACCTTCCATCACATCTCTAAGTATTTCCTCATGCAGCAGTAGCTCCAATCATCTGGGCGATATCTCATTGTTCGCAGCAACAACTGGCTCATTCGTCTGTACGCTGAACAGCGTCTCAATCATCGTGAGTAAGCGATATATCATTGGTCATCACATCCTGGCTGGCCTTTAGCAGTAGCCTGACCCTCTGGTGCCAATCAACACATCCGAGAAATCTCGTAACAGCGATCTGTCAAACGCTCATGGCGTGAAAACACAATAAAACGACGCCTCTATAGGCGATCGTACGCCCCTGGAATCATGCCCTGGATAGTCCTCGTCCGTGACGAGCTCAAGCTGGCGCAACTCTAGCCGTAGCCCTCTCTGCCCATGTGATCGTGGCAGCAAAATCATAACCAGTATTGATGAGGATAGATCATAGGAATGAATATAATACTGTGCAAGGAAATGTACATCCTAAGGTCTCTTAAGCGGAGTAGTGTATCATAAATCTGCCGCGGAACATACGTACGGTATGTCACTCTACTCAAGCTACCTACTCCATCAACCAAGGGTCATCCTACGTGACGAAAGTTTGGGTATAATACCCCCTCAACTAAGTCTAAATTCCGTAAGGTCAAGCCTAAGTTCTGTATATATATAAACGCTCTAGGCTCCACATAGTCAAACTTAGACTCGAACCAAAGTTAACCTAGTGCTCTGATACCAATTTTGTCACGACTCGAAATAGTACGTGACTGGCACTTGAATTGTATGAAGTCTATAGGACCCCATCTAATACAAGTAAGCCAAAAACCCAGAAATCTAAAACCATTTTAAGGAGTAAATAAGAAAACTAGTTTTTAAGAAGTAAGGGAAACATGTTTTAAAAACAAGGTTTTTAAATAAGTAAGCCGAATTTGCATTTTTAAAATCTATATTCTTTTCTGAAAATTTCGGCAGAGTTTCCTTTGTAAATAATGGCCCCGAACGGGGTACAACATGAATAATATATATATACACAATGAAAAGGCATCCCCAAGAGGGAGCTAGGTCTTCGTCAATCGACGGTCACAACCACGCAAGCAATATAATATACAACGCCAAAGGGCGAGGATCAAAACTCAAAAAGAAATTCAAAATCAATATGAAAACCATAATACTACAACGCGCGACTCTAAGGTCGAAATAATACATAACTGGTTTTCTAAGTCTGAAACAATATACAAGTTTTGGTTGATGGAATTACTGGATACAACTGAATAAAATAATATAAGGGTGGTCACGATGCGAGTGAACCCACCTACCAATGCAATCATCCAGAAAGGAAGCGGTGTGCCAGAAAAGCCGCAATGGAACCTGTATGGCAAAACCTGCAAGAACTGTGGCACAACGGGGGTGAGTTGCCAACTCATGAATAGAAAACATCACAGAGCAGAAATCGAATGCATGACATAATCCTAGGTCAATACTATCAGATATATATATAAATCTCGAATGAATAAGTCTGTAGCAGGATAAGGTGGCAATGTAACATTTATACAAGAGTGTAGTGCCAAGTGCTCGTGCCATTGCCTTAGGTAAAAACATATCATAAATATGAGGTATGATCAATGTAATCAATGTCAACTATATCAGGAAGTCTATGAGTATGTGGATATCATCCAACTATGTGATCAATGTCAATATATGTATGTGGAAATCGTCCACGTGTCACCCAATGACAATAAGCATCATGCATGTAAATATCAGAAACATATGCATGGAAGTATGAGGATGTAAATCAACATTAGTCGCTCCCGACATATCAAAATCGTGGAACCTGAGTGTCAAGCATCGACACTCGAAAACAACATGAAACCTGTGCCTATCATCGGCATGTAAAATCCACATATATATTGGGCTCCGTCAGTCTGGATCGGCCCATATCATCTCTCAACTCTGGTCGGTATCCTCCGGATATCCGCCGAGCTCAAATACAATCACCGGTAGGTACTCTCCACCCTGCGAGGCTCATCGTCTGCTCCACGAAAAACATTTCTCACCCCGGGGAACCATACCGGGTCCACCATGAACCCGCAAACGGATCATCCAACTCCTCAAATCGGGTTTCAGGCACACGTCTCAGAACCGAGAAAACGCACGGTGGACGCACTGAAATATCATATCAGGGGTAACAGGGTTTTTAAAACAATACATACTCTCTTTTGAAATACCTACGGTTCCCAAATCCAGAAATATCATGGAAACAACATATCTCAATGCGTATAATCATAAAGCATGATGTATGCGACATATAAAAGAATGTAAGCATATTAGTATGTCATGCAACATGGAATAGTAATATGCACATATTGAGGGAAACCGCTCTTTTAAAATGAATACAGTTTTAAGAAATATCTTGCGAATCCCAAATCTCCAAATCAAGACAGAACCATCTACGTATGTGCAAATACATATGTATGCAAGTATGGGTGTACGCAAATATGTCATGCAAGGGGTCATATCCTGAATGCAACAGTCCTACAGTGTAGTGACATGGCAATTATCGATGATGAAGTGTGTGAGCCGACAAGCAAGTGTACATGGAACATATGCATCATCGATAATGGTGCTGGTGTCCTAACAGCATGATTCTAATATAACAATAACCATTTGCACGTGAAATGCGATGCGAAATAACAAGAATATGCAGGAATCGATTAATAAACGCAACAGTGACGCATCTGCATCAATATAATAATGTCCTACAGTTTGCCTTTTGAAATAAGACGAATCGGGTTTTTTTAGTAAAATAAGGGCTACGGTGTTTTTAAGAATAGATGCTTCTTTTGAAAATATCCGTTGTATCCCTGTGCCTATTCTTGAAATACTCCCGATTCGTTAGTTTTTGAAATAGGTACGACATCAGCCTAGCCTAACATCTACTAGCAAATCTACAGCTCTAACTAGCAAGTCAATCAGCAGGGGTATGGAAACCACCTAAATCTGAGTCGATATACATATGTATATATATAAATATAATAGTCGGTGATCCCGCCTCAAAGGTACCACGTACGATACAATATCATATGACATCCTCGAGTCATGAGTGCGGATCTATCATCAATATAAAGCTCGTACGGTAAATCATCGTACGGCATCCCAAAAGCTGGGTATGGGTCAATATCACATTCATCTCATCAATTATCTGGTATCCTTATCGTCATATCACATGATCTGGGGTACTGATCTAATGTCTAGTACAAATCGACACCATCTATATAAATATATGTGCGTGTATGAAAACACGCCAAAAGGCTCGCTAAAATCTCATGTCGTATCCTCAATACGAATCACAATATATCACCGATCTCATGGCACTATGTCCAATCTCATCGACTCATCTCCAAACATCATACACTATCCTCGTCATCTAGGTATATGTATAACAAATATGCATGTGTGTGCGTGTGGGTGTAAACCTATTCTACGGTTCGCAACTAGGAACTATACTAGTTTATTTCTAAGCCCTAATTTAACCATAGTACACCTAATCTCATCTCAAATATCCACGACACACTACAAGCTATCATAAATAGTACATATATACTATACTAAACATCGAACTGCGGGGGTGCTATACGCCATCGACCCGACATCCCCCGTAGATATAATCTACTCACCTTGCTTCTTGTGTGCCGATGCCAATGTCGCCACCTTCATCTTCAATGTCTCGACATCACGTGCGGTACCTACATAGATAACACAATCGCAAATGCGTATTAAAATCACATCGAAAAACCAAAAACGGCACACGCTACGCTCATAGGTAAAAACCTGTAGCCTCGCATGCAAACACGATAAGAAATCCCTAGTCGTTGACGTTCAAACGCCACACGACGGAAACGAATTATCAAATACCAAAATCCATGTTAAAACAAGTCATAAAACAATGCGCCAACACAAGAAAATGATCCCAGATTTTACCCTAGGTTAAATCAGCCAAAATTGCATAGTTCGCATAAAACACTCTCTTTTATTAATTTCTATAATTTTCAAAAAAAAAAATTCCCAATTTATCGGTATTTAGTATACCGAAATATTAAAATATTCATTAAAATTAATATTAAATTATAAAAATTCCCTAAAAATAATATTTTATTTTTTGAAATGTTACACCAACAAAGTCGCGCGACTACCCTAACTCAATCGTATCATATGCTTGCAGATAAGCACTAGTTAGCTACCGCATACTACGCCTTGACGGAGGTCAACAAATATAGCATGAATACTGAGTAGCACTTATCAAAAATGACGGAGGGCTACGACATGTTTTTAATAAAACCTTTTGCGTAATGAACTTGATCTCGTTGTAGAATCAAGTGATTTTGAAAAGGAGTGTTTTTGAGGCTTTTACTAGTTTTTCTAAAGAGGTCACTCCCGGTGAAGAGATCTCGGCTCTTTCCTCATCGAAAGAGGTGCAGGGTATATCACAAATACCACTGTGCAAAGCAATAACTATAGAAGCATTCAAAAGGCAAACCGAGTGGGTTATAGCATCTGCCAGTTTTGCTAAAGAGGTCACTCCCGGTGAAAGGATCTCGGCTCTTTCCTTATCGAATAAGGTGCTGGATATTCTACAAGGAATACCGCTATGCAAACAAAGAACTAGAGCTATCAGTTTTTAAAACAAGTTTCTTCAAAATCTTTATGTTTCTTTTATTTCATTAATCTCATTAATGAAGTCCCATCATTTATGCTTCCTAAGCATGACAGAAGAAACGAAAGAAACAATAATTATTATATATCATATATACAATATATGCATTCGTCTCAAAAAATATCATGTGATCATATCACAAAATATCAGCAGCAGAAGAACATATATGAAATATTGGATATATTAGGAATTCCGTGTTTTAAATTAAGCCTGTATAAAACAAAGATTCCACGGTCGCGATGAATAGACAAACCCACATCCCTAGATCCCTATGAGAGCGGCAAGCAACCCTACCAATTCTAGAGTTAGTAGACCCGATCTCGACTCCTCGAAATGGTCTCCCACTGTACTCTAAAACCCGGTTACTTGTGCTCTCCTCCTTCGGTTTATCCTAATGCGGAAAAGTAAATAATATACATCAATGGTGACATCATCCTCAACCTGGAAGTGACCCAATAAAATAATATTACATACAGGCTTTTACATGAATGAAAATGAAAAACTCTCATCTCACATTAAAAAAACCCGGCTATTTAAAACACGACGATCCAATATAACATATCATAGCAACACATAACATCACATGTCATCAATGTAAGTAAATATGCGTATCCCTATTGTTGTTCACGTATATCAACGAAACCGGTGATACACCACATATTACACTTACGGTCGTAGAAAAGAAAGTGAAAAACTAGAATAATTGGAATCCGCATCCACCTTAGACATCATAAACCCAATGTATCACATACTTTGGATTTCATGCCCAACAAAATGAATTCCTTAGACATCGCATGCCTAACAATTATAAACCCCGCATTTTAGTCTCGATATTGAAAACACTTTCCAATAACCTGTCGGGTAATTCAACAAGATTCCCGATAACCTGATCGAATGCTCATTGGAAACTTTAGTAGACGGCCGCACCCCAGATACCGTCGATGAAGTGCACTAAGACGGAACACTGCGGCCGCGAGCACCCGAACGAATGCTTTTGGCGACGGGGTTCTCCTATAGTCACATGGTCAGGGCTATGGGGTGTGGCTATCTAGTAAGGTTACCCGGCGAGTATCCGCGTACACTACGTAATTGCGACGGACTTTTGATCAACATCAAAATCCCGTGTCAACCGATCAAATGAGATTAACTGCTAGATTTATAAAATTCAAACTAGTTATCTCACAACTAATTTTGTGGATTCCAAATTTTGTATCACAATCACAGATAGCTAGACGTTGTTAAACTTTTCGATCGAATAAACAAACACCCAAACTTTCCCAAAGAGCTCAACACTTGAGCGGGGTTCAAAAAGTACCCAGAACATGCCACGGCTCCTTTGAACAATCCGTAAAGGGCCGACCCATACCTCACTCATGTCGCTACGTAACTGCGGCAAACCCTAGGGTATGTTCGCGGTTCCGTGATCTAAAAGGTCGAGTTTGGGTATTGTTCTTCTAGAGGGTCCATATAATCGCTTGCATGACTTTCTGAAGATTTTAAACCCGGAAAAAATTCAACTATTGGAAAATTTCCAGTGACGGAAAATATGAGTTATTGATATCCGTTCGAACTTCTTAACGTCGTCTAAATAACCTAAATAGAAATTAGAATTACGATTACGAAACACTCCGAACTGCTTTTGCAGAAAGTTGACATCACATGCAAATTTAGCAAAGACTAGCAACACCTGAAACACCAAAACCCAGAGACTGGAACACAATGAAAATTTCAAACCAAAACTCCAAAAAAGACCTGAGGTGGCCGGTTTTTAGGAATATGTGGCCGGCTATAAGCTTCCCAAATTCCTTCAAATTTTCATAGTTTTCATATTATATCACATAAAACATTCTGCAGTTGCTAAAAAAAATTTAGAGGCCATTTAAAATTCGACAGAACCTTGATTTCAATGTTTCAAGTTACGGAGTAGTTTCGGTTTTGTATTCTAACAAACAACGTTTAAATCTCTAGCTTGGCGCTGATAGCACTGTAAGGTCCCCTAGGGTGGCAGCAAGGTTTCGGAAGGCATCGTTCATGCCGTTTTCAAATTTTTGTCGTTCTAAAGAACCCTAATCCTAGAATCTTAACTAGAGATTTAAATGAGCATGCAATGCAAACAACTTTACATCAAAGTGAATGAGAAATACAACCTTTATAGACCGGTCCTTCACTTCTAAACCTCTGTGTAGTAGTCCCTTCGCTCAAAGTAATGAACTTTCGAACTCTAGTAAGGGTTCACATGAAGAAATGAACAAGCTTGCTCGAAGTCTTTGAGGCCGAAGATGATCTACGTCGAGGAGACTCAAGCTCATGCTACCTCTTCACTAAATTAGGGTTTAGTGAAGCAAACATCCTAAACTAAATGGCTAATAGTAGAGGATGATGAAGTAGGAAATGGGCTCACTTTAGATTTGTTTTTCTCACAATATTTTCTCACCTTGAGAAAAGCTAGCAAGCTTTCTCAATGAAGAAGAAGATGAAGAATGAAGATGAGAAAATGAACTCATGAGGTGAGAATAGCAACCATGGGTGAGTTAGTGTCATACACTAACCCATGTACAGAATAAACCATGGCTAAAGAATAATTGTTAGGTTAATAAATATCTATAAGTAAAACAAAATTAGTGGACTTGGTCAATGAATCCACAAGCTTTTACAGGCTTCAACCATGTGACTAATTACCAACTAATTTTGATTAACTTTAAATAAATTAAACCATTCATTATCATAAGCTTTGTGTGAGTCTCAAACACCCATGTTGCATGAGGCATATAATGTACATTAATATGTATCACATATATACTAAAGCACAAAATGAGAAAAAGAAATGTTTAAGTGAGCGAATATTAGTTAATGTAAATTAATATATCAAATATATAATTATGCATTAAATTATCAAATTAACACTTGATTTAATAATCCGTCTATATCACATACAGCCGACTAATATTGAATGTAACAACTTATCGAATCAACACTTGATCCGATAATCCGGCTATATCACATATAACCATCCGATATCACATATCGCGAGAATAGAATGCGGTATCACATACGCGCATTAATCTTGGTCCCGCACATATCACATATGTTCACCTACTTCATTTCACATGAACCAGGAAAGCTCTGTGTAGGACTCTAAAGACTTGTCAATACGCCGGCAGTAGCTGATGATCATATCAAACACCCACAAGCCGCAAGTGGTCTGCTAAACGTAACGGCCACCCGGGTATTGAGCGATCAAAAGATCAACAAGCAAGCCTGCTCATACTCCTGCGAATCCAATCAGTAACAATACCGTACAGTCCGGTCTCTTCATCTGATATGTCGCATATCTCGCCTGGGGGTGGTAAATATCAGACCCCAATAGCTTGATAAGTCATGCCGATGTGAGGCTCATAACGGGTCGAGAAACTACCGATAACACTCACCAGTAAATCTCAGAAACGGCCCTGGCCAGGGACTTCCTGTTATAGCCAATCGAGCACAACACAACATCAACCCCCAATACCGGAAGAGACGAAATCCCCTCCCATCGCTCATTGCCTCCATATGACTTGGGACTGTGCCCAAAAACCACCGTTTTGCACATTCTCTTGAGCGTGGTAAGATAGAAATCAAAGCACAGTAGGAATCACACAAGTCTCTATGACGATCTCGGGTCGACAGACTAACATGTACCAGTGTCACCAGAGAACTGCCATCTGATGTGAGGTATAATACCATCTAGGAGTTCTCGGTGAGTCTCTCCAGTGTACCCAGTCTCCACTGAGCACCCTATATCATCTCTGATGTCAAATACCAATGGATATCGGATCATCCATCGCCCATCTACATGGGTCGAGAAGGTATACGCTAGTCTACTCTGGTATATCGATGCCCCGTCTCGATACACCTACGAATAGGGACATTAAAGGATGTACTCATGGACTACCTTTGTCCCACTAGTATGATCCACATCATAATCCAGGTAGTCAACTAAACATCCTAAGGGCTTTATCAACAAGTAGCAGAGAGACAATCAGTGTACATGTTAAGAAAAAGTGTAACCAGATAGCACACTATCATGTCGAGCAAGAAAGTCCTCCCTATAGATGTCCAAGCATCCACTATAATATATATCATATGTACAATAATGGCCTCTAGTGCATACATATAAATAATACTTATCTGCAAAAGCATGTGATGCGATTGGATTAGGGTAGTCGTGTGACTTTGTTGGCCTTTGTCAAGGGTCGTGCGGGTGGGTTTAATTCAATCATGAAATGTACGGGTTGAACTTGACTAGTGGCCTATGGTTTGTTGGCCTTCGTCAAGCTCATAAGAAGCTAGGGTAAAATATTATCGTGAATTTCAAGTGTTGAAATTTGCAATGAGATTGCATACCTTCTATGAAATAGTTGGATCCTGATACCCACTGCGAGTAAGAGTTACTCCTGGGAGAGTTTTGCACATTACAAATAGCCGATAAAGTAGGTGTCTAGAAAGGTGTTAACGGGGTTACGCCCCTGGGAAAACGAGGTTTATTTTAATTAGGTCCGTGCGAAAGCATGGGGAACCTCCCTCAAAATACCGATACTAGCCTGGTTGAAAGATTGGCAAACTTGTAAGGTGTAATTAATCCCGGCTGGTCTTACCTTTTAGAGTTGGAGGAAGATTTGATAAAAACAGTGGGAGCCACCCTGATTAGATAAAATAATAACCAATATAATCTTGCAAGAGCATACGCAGAGTGTTTTCTTATCTCTCTCTCCTATTAGCGACCATGTCATGCCTTAATCAAGAAAATAAAATGGATATATTGACCGAACCTGCTTATTATATTGAGCTGGGGAACATTGGTTCCGCTCTATCTTATAATTGTTATATGTCCGAGCAGGAAATAGAGGAATATCCGGATTCCTACGCGACCTAAAATGAGGAATGTGCATGGTAGTGTTACTTATTGGATTCGCAGGAGTATGAGCAGCCTTTCTTGTTGATCTTCTGATCACTCAATACCCAGGTGGCCGTTACGTTTAGCAGACCGTTTGCGGCTTGTAGGTGACTGATATGATCACCACCTACTGCCGGTGTATCGACGAGTCTTTAGAGTCCTACACAGAGGTTTTCTAGCTCAAGCGAAACGAAGTAGGAGCACATATGTGATATGTGCAGGACCGAGATTAATGCGCGTATGTGACACCGCATTCTATTCTCGCGATTTGTGATATTGGTCGGTTATATGTGATATAACCGGGTTATCGAATCAAGTATTGATTCGATAAGTTGATACATATGATGTTAGTCGGTTGTATGTGTTATAGCTGGATTATTAATTCAAGAGTTGATTTAATAATTAAATGTATAATTATATATTTGATATATTAATTTACATTAACTAATATTAGCTCACTTAAGAATTCTTTTTCTCACCTGTGCATTAAGTATATATGTGATATATATTAATGTACACTATTTTGTGTCATGCTAGATGATACATGAGACATGGGTGTATAAGACTTACACCATGCTTAACATAATGAAGGGTATTTTTTATTTAAAGTAAATCAAAATTAAATGGAAATTAGTCACATGGTTGAAGCTTGTTGAAGCTTGTGGAAACATTGATCAAGTCCACTAATTTTGTTTTCCTTGAGATATCTATTAACCCAAGCATTAAGATTAGTCATTGATCAGTCGAAAATATTGCATTCTAAACACATAAATTTCCCTACTTTTTGTAATCATCTAAAGGTGTTTGGTATAAATATAGCACATATTAGCAATTCGTCTGCAAAATATCAAATAAAATGTGTTATACATTATAACCGGCATTATGAGGGAAATTGTGTGTTTATTACTACACGCATGATCTTTGTATATCAACACTTGTCTCGAGATTGTGTGCAGGAAATTCTCCAGGTAAAAGAGCCGGAATTGCTGAAAGTGCTGATAAAATACATCAAGTCCAAGACTTGTGATCTGGCAGTAAACAGGAAAGTATAAAAATATTCCAGACATCAGGAAAGTGCCATAAAGACAACACAACTCAACACTGGAAATTTCATACAGAGATCACCTAAAAGGGCCGCGGATCCACGGCCGAGTCAGGCCGATCCGCCGCGGATCCGTGGCCATTCTGACTCATCGGCGGCAGAAATGTTCATACGTGGCTTCTTTTCAACGGCCAAAATTTTTCAAGACGCTTCAGTTTCTCGAATTCTCTAGAAGCTTCCCTCCAATAGCAAGTCTTCTCTTCTAAGTTAGATAACTACCTTAATCTAGAAACTTCTCTTCAACTATCAAGCTTCCAAGGGAAGGCAGACCTAGCTTCTAGGGGAAGCTAAAGGGAAAAATATAAAAGGGGACCTAGGGCATCATTACAAGGGTTGTTCATTAATTGAATTGTTGAATATTGAGCCAAATTTCCACAAATTGAGTGCCACAACTTGTGATCCAAAACCTAACCCAATCCAAATCCAAAGCCAAATCAAGATTCATCGAGAAGCGTCTCAAGCAAGCCTTCAACGATCCTTTGAAGCAACGCCGACCTTCATCCGAACAAGAGATCCACGATGATCCGCGACTCAAGAAGATCGATGCCAAGCTAATTTCGGCGGATCTAGTTACCTCCTCAAATCTTGTAACCTTGACTTGAGTGAATTATATCTAATCGTCAATAATAATCTTGCTTTTCTTTACATTCTTGCATTATGAAAAGTTATCGATTCTTGATTCTATCTTTTTCATGATGTGTGAGGGAAATCTCCGCTTGTGGAGGAATCGAGAGAATATGTAGATGATGATGATTAAATTCTTGAACGATTCTTAAGTCTTATGAGTTTTGTAAAATTTAGGAAATTGAATTATTGAAGTCCTAATTTGAGCGAGATCGCTTTCTTGAATGTTTTCGCTCTAAATTAGAGATCAACGATCGGTGATTTAATTTTCTAGAGGCTAGAATTTGAATGATAATCAATGAAAGGACAAGAGATGATGAAGGTGAAACCCTAGTTTCTTCAGTAGATCCCTAAACCTCGTTGATCATCATCGATCTAGCAACAAATCCTCAATAGATAAGAATTAGTAATCATTAGTATTCATCATCACTATCAATTGGATCGATTCCTACAAGCTACTTTACAAATCTTGATAATTCAATCAATATGGACATTTTCTTGATCTTTAATAATTTTTTATTCTAGATCTATTTCTTTATGATTCTTGAAACGAAAATTCACATATATTGAATCATTTTCTGTTATCTTTTAAATCTCAACTCAAATAAAACGATTTCAAACAAATCACACTTTCTCAGTGGACGATCCGCTCTCGCTAACGAACCTATAATAGACACCGTTAATTTATTGCGCTATAAATTTCTTTGGTTGTGATCTTTTACACTTTTCAAAACACGACACGGAGATGATCAATCAAATGGCGCCGTTGCCGGGGATCGTCTGCTAATTTATTCATTTTTGCAATTTGAGTTAGAAAATTTATTATTCCATCAGAATTTTTAGATCAAAATCAGCAATAAGCCCTTAACGATTTGATATGATTTGCTGCAAGGAGATCTGGAATCATTGGAGCCAGAGGAAAATTATTCAGATCATCACAGAGAGTTCAGTGAGGCAACAGAAGCATCTGTAGAAATTTTTGTGCAGGTATCTTCTCAAAGGACTGCGCAACCACGGCCATTGGTAGCTTCTTGCGGCGGATACTCGGTGAGATAGCTGCTTCAGTGCATCAAACTTCTCAGGTCCTCTTCTGACTTTCTTATCTCTTCCCTGCTCTTCTCCATTAACCAATTTCTGCAGGATTCTTTGCAAAAATTCGCAGCGCCGCAAAAAGAAAAATTCTGCGTGTTTGATCTTGGTTGTTTGCATTTTTAATACGGAAATTAAGGGGCAATAACCAAATTAAGATTAGGTGGGGAGTTTACCCTTCCTAAGCCCCAAAAATCACAAACTTGCATCCGCATCACCCTCATTAACTAAAAAAGATATAGACAAAAGTCTAAGGACTGTAGCGCTCACTTAAGAAGGAAGGAGGTCGTGGGTAATCTATTGCTTATCCGCGTTTCTTTTATGGTGTCCAAGGCAAGTGTGTCTAAGGCAAGTGGTTACTTAATTAGGCCCACTACTTACGTAGAGGAGAACCTCCTACTTACCTGGCACTTACCTGGCCACAGAAGGGATAAAGAGGCAGTAGAGGATCTATCTTGCGACTTGTCTTCTGGAAGTCTAGGAGCGGTCTAGAGAGTTGACCTAGGTGACCACTAGATTTAGGGTTGCTTGTGCATTGTTTGTGTGAATTTTTCAAAAAATCCGTCTTTTTCAAACCAAACACCAACTCATCATTTTCCATAGACTTTACGCTGCCACTTGTGCTAAACCATTTAGTGCATGCTCAGCTGTACACGGGATTCTAGTGCACGTCTTGTCCGCATTCCTCCTATCGACTCCGAAGTCGGTAATTCTACGTCTACTTTTTCTTCACCCAATACCACACCAACATCGATGGACGGTTCTCCATCGAACTTCTTTAACACTACTCTGCCAAAGTCCGCAGGTGTACAGAATCAGCCCCGCATCTCTCTCCAAGTGAGATGTTACCTTTTGCGCGGTCCTCTTTGGACCTGTCTTACCATTCCACCAGCCAATGGGGACAATTTTGAAATCAAAGCACAATACATCAATCTTCTACCAAAATATCACGTTCTCGAGTCTGAAGACACATATGTCTTTATTATCAAATTTGAAAATGTATGCGCTATGATGGGTACTTCACAGGTTTCTGTGGATTCTATGAGATTACGTCTTCTCCCATTCACTTTGTGCGATATAGTCGAGAAGTGGCTTTATAATACAGCAGCACATTCTATTTCGAACTGGGGAGAATTCGTAACAACTTTCCTAAAGAAATTCTACTCTAATTATAAGACAGCTCGAGTCCGTAGCGAAATAAATAAATTTATCCAGCTTCCAAATGAACCATTCTCGAAGTGTTTTGAACGCTTCAAGGATCTGTTAGTTCAATGTCCCCATCACGGAATTCCTAGATGGGATCTGTGCAGAATCATATATATGGGCATTAATCCTACAACAAAACAGACCCTTGAATCCAAGTGTCAAGGCACCTTCATGAAAAAAGATTATGGTGAAGCCTGGAGATTTTTAGAAGATTTCGCTGAAAGAACTTTACAGTGGGAGTGTGTAAACCAGTCATCGTCTAGGGGTGGTATTCATCAACTTGTTGTTTCCATAGGAGTTAAAGCTGAAATGGCAGCAATGCAAAAGAAACTCGAAGCTATGGAACATAAATTTTTAGCAGCCTCCCTAAATCAGATGTCACTCTCCAAAACTGTCTGTGGATGCTGTTCTGATCCATATCATCTTACGGAAGAATGTCCTTTAAATTGTCCGTATTAAGGTCAAGAGCATACTAATGCTGCTTTCCAGCAAAAACCTAGAAACGATCCGTATTCTTCCACTTATAATCAGGGTTGGTGGAATCATCCTAAGTTTGCTTGGAACTAATCATAAACTCAAAACACGGTTCTAAAGCAAAACAATTTCTACAGGGGCCCTACACCACAGCAGCAAGCACTTCAAATAAGTCTGCACCCCTACCAATCACAAAACTTTCAAAATCTGGTCAACACACCTGCACCATATAACAATTCTTTGCAAGTGACCGGTACTGATAACTCCTCTTCACTCGAACAAACCATGAATTTGCTTCTGACAAATTTCATGCAAATTTCGGCTGAGATGAAGCCTTCCGTCGATAAAATCCAGAAAAACTCTGACTCCCAAAGTGAGAGTATTAAATCGATGGAAACACAAATTGCCCGTATAAATGCCGAAATGAGTGCTAGAGAGAAATGGTAACTTCCGAATCAACCTTTACCCAACCCTGGCTATTCACATCATGTAAACGCTATCACCACGTTGAGATCTGGAAGAGTGCTTGACAACCATGTCGGTGAAGAGATTGATACTAATAATGATGAATCAATCGATGATACCCCGGCTGAGACTTTTTCTTCCACTTCTACTTCTCCTTCTGACCCCAATTCGTCTACCCCACCGCTTTCTTTCGAGCCAATTCCCCGTTTTTCCCAAGGCTCGAACCCTCAACAAAGTTCTTCTAGTCCACCAAAGACGATCCCCACTCCTATTCTGGGATCTTTCCTACCCACACGATCTTCTCCAATGTTGGACCCCGCTATTATAGCTAAAGCTCCTTATCCTAATAGGTTAAGGGGAAACAGACCAGGTCTGCAAATGGAGAAGATCACTGAAATTTTTAAACAGGTTAACATCAATATCCTTCTCCTAGATGCTATACAACAAGTCCCGGCTTATGCGAAAATTCTTAAGGACTTGTGCACTAGGAAGAGGAAGACCCAAGTGCCAAAAATGGTGTTCTTGTCGAGTACTGTAGACATAGCTTTTCCCCAACAATTACCTATAAAACGTAAGGACCCTGGCTGTCCTACAATTTCAATTTCTATTGGCGGTAAACACATTAACCGTGCTCTACTTGACCTTGGCACAAGTGTTAACCTGCTTCCTTACTCGGTTTATGAGCAGTTAGGGATTGGAGAGTTCAAACCAGCTCACTACACTCTCCAGCTGGCCGACCGATCAATCACCAAACCTAGGGGTGAACTAGAGGATGTGTTGATAAAAATCGGGGATTTTGTATTCCCTGTGGACTTATTGTTCTCGATACACAGCCTGTAGTGAACCCACGGAATCAAATCCCTGTGATCCTTGGTCGCCCCTTTTTGGCCACTTCCAATGCTATAATCCACTATCGTAATGGCTATATGACCCTATCCTTCCGAAAGATGTCAATTGAGCTGAACATTTACAAGTTAGGAAGTGTACCCTCCAAACCTTTTGCTCAAGCATGTTCTTTCGAATTAATGGATGTCGACGGCAGCGAATTTGATCAGCCTCATGATACTGATCTAAACTCTTTTCATATGTTGTTGTTTGACCCAACTATATATCATACACATACGGACTCTTCCATTGAGTTGTCCGGGTCAACAACTAACACTGATTATGAACCGTTTTTAGAGTCTGAAGATCACCACGCACTGTTTGATGACATTATTCTTCGGGGAATCGATGAAAGCTTTAAGGAAATTTTCGCTGATGAGCTCGCATTTTTAGCAAACACCGGTGTTGAGATGAATCATCTCCAAAACGAAGAAATTGAACCTCCACCCTTTCTTCTGGACAATCACAAGAATGCGAGTAATCCATCACAATCACTGTGTCATCTCTCCAAAACGAGACGCAAACCCTTTCTATCACACCACTTATCTTTTCCCCACTTCTTCCTGACTCTCTACAACATGTTCTTCCACCAACCGGTGCACTACACTGATAAAATATTCGAATGGTTAGTGTTGACTTTCTGTCTTTGCAAAACTTGGCATTGACCAATAACTTTACCCCCACTTGTGATTTTCAAAGCTTAACATTGTTTAACTCAAGTTTGGAGGGGGGATAATCTGGCTCTTGAAAATAAAAATTTTTTTACTCAAAATGGTGAGCCAAAGAATAAGTTTGGGGGAGAATTTTCATGATCATTTTTTTTGTCCCCCGTTAATAAATTTCCACCCAGGCTTACAAGTTTTTGGGATCTAGCAGAAGACAATAGTGAGAACGCTGTTGAAAACAAGTTTGGGGGAGGTTTGTGCTTATTTATGCATCACTTTGCATCATAATTTGCATAAGCACAAAACATATAACAAAAAACATTAAAAAAATTATTTTTGTACATAAATAACATAATAAAAGATTAGAAAGTGAAAAATTACATCTAAAAGATTTGAATATTTTAAGAAAACCTAGAAATTTAGAAGTTTTCATAAACGAAACTAGTAATAAGTAGTTATGAGCCATTGTCCCAAGGGTTAGTAAGATGAAAGAAGTCACTAATCTGAGGATAAAAATATGACTGAAAAATTGTTCCTATTCTGGAAGCCAAACATTTGAACGTTGATACCCTACTATACGCACTTACACGCGCCTTGAAACTCGGGATAGTAGATGATACCTTGAAATGCATTTGTCTAAAAGCCAATGTATGAAGGAAATAATAAATGGAAAATAAAAGATAAAATAGTGAAAAGAAAAATGAACACTAGTTTTGTTATCACCAAGGCAGCAATAAAAAAAATATAGCGAGGTTGCTTCATCACCTAGTGTCTTAGACCAACTGGTTTGGGAGTCACTGCTAAGCCTTAGGTGTTGCAAGACGAGGAAGATGCTACTTACGCCTAATCAGCGAGCACTTGAGTAATCGGTTGGTTAGTACCTCAAGAAATATTAACAGTCGCATGAAAAATGTGTGAGCAAATCCATCTAAGTATTCCTCAATTAAAAAAAGTACCGTGCTCAATAGACAAGAGTATGATAGTTTGAATTGAATTGTCCGATTGTAGGGATGTATTTTACACACACGTCGGGATATATGATCGATATTTGGAAGAAAGGTAGGAATGAAGAATAAAGACGTTGTTTTATTGTGGGATGTTGTGATTTCTAACATTTCTTTTAATGACTATGAAGATAGGGCTCATAACAACTGAAAAGCTAGTATAGTTGGAAACTCTAATTTTCAAAGTCTTTCTTTTACAATTCTTATTTTTATATGTAACTTTCGCGTTCTTCCTTTTTATTATTGGATTTTGTGGGTGCAATCCACTGAAAACCCTCAGGAGACAACACTCCTCCTACTAGGGACACCTAGAGATTTAAAGGCTTGTTGCACGTGCTCAGTGCAATCATGTCGCCTACGAAAGTGTGCTAGTTAGTTTTTCTTTTTCTTGTATTTTCTCCATCTCTTAAATAAAGAAATTTGCTCGAGACGACCAAAATTAAGTTTGGGGGAATTTGATCAGTCGAAAATATTGCATTCTAAACACATCAATTTCTCTACTCTTTGTAATCATCTAAAGGTGTTTGGAATAAATATAGCACATATTAGCAATTCGTCTGCAAAATATCAAATAACATATGTTATACATTATAACCGGCATTATGAGGGAAATTTTGTGTTTATTATTACACGCATGATCTTTGTATATCAACATTTGTCTCGAGATTGTGTGCAGGAAATTCTCCAGGTAAAAGAGCCGGAATTGCTGAAAGTGCTGATAAAATACATCAAGTCCAAGACTTATGATTTGGCAGAAAAGAAGAAAGTATAAAAATATTCCAGACATCAGGAAAGTGTCATAAAGCCAACACAACTCAGCACTGGAAATTTCACACAGAGATCGCCTAAAAGGGTCGCGGATCCACGGCCGAGTCAGGCCGATCTGCCGCGGATCCGCGGCCGATCTGACTCATCGGCAGCAGAAATGTTCATACGTGGCTTCTTTTCAACAGCCAAACTTCTTCAAGATTCTTCAGTTCCTCAATTTCTCCAGAAGCTTCCCTCCAACAGCAAGTCTTCTCTTCTAAGCTAGATAACTACCTTAATCTAGAAACTTCTCTTCAACTATCTAGCTTCCAAGGGAAGATAGAGCTAGCTTCTAGGGGAAGCTAAAGGGAAAACTATAAAAAGGGGACCTTGGGCATCATTGCAAGGGTTGTTCATCAATTGAATTGTTGAATATTGAGCAAAATTTCCACAAGTTGAATGACACAACTTGTGATCCAAAACCCTAACCCAATCCAAATCCAAAGCCAAATCAAGCTTCATCGAGAAGCGTCTCAAGCAAGCCTTCAACGATCCTTTGAAGTAACGCCGACCTTCATCCGAGCAAGAGATCCACGACGATCCGCGACTTAAGAAGATCGATGCGAAGCTAATTTCGGCGGATCTAGTTACCTCCTCAAATCTTGTAACCTTGACTTGAGTGAATTATACCTAATCGTCGATTAATAAAGGTGAAAATTATAAATCTTGCTTTTCTTTACATTCTTGCTTTATGAAAAGTTATCGATTCTTGATTCTTTCTTTTTTATGATGTGTGAGTGAAATCTCCACTTGTGGAGGAATCGAGACAATAGATAGATGATGATGATTAAATTCCTGAACGATTCTTAAGTCTTATGAGTTTGTAAAATTTAGGAAATTGAATCATTGAAGACCTAATTTGAACGAGATTGCTTTCTTGAATGTTTTCGCTCCAAATTACATATCAACGATCGATAATTTAATTTGCTAGAGGCTAGAATTTGAATGATAATCAATGAAAGAACAAGGGATGATGAAGGAGAAACCCTAGTTTCTTCAATAGATCCCTAAAACTCGTTGATCATCATCGATCTAGCAACAAATCCTCAATAGATAAGAATTAGTAATCATTAGTATTCATCATCACTATCAATTGGATCTATTCCTAAAAGCTACTTTACAAATCCTGATAATTCAATCAATTTGGACATTTTATTGATCTTTAGCAATTTTTGATGTTAGATCTATTTCTTTATGATTCTTGAAACTAAAATTCACAAATATTGAACCATTTTCTTTTATCTTTTAAATTTCAACTCAAATAAAACGATTTCGAACAAATAACACTTTCTCAGTGGACGATCCGCTCTAGCTAACGAACCTACAATAGACACCGTTAATTGATTGCGTTATAAATTTCTTTGGTTGTGATCTTTTACACTTTTCAAAACATGACACGGAGATGATCAGTCAGCCATGCTTTAGTCTCTACATTAGTTAGTATATGATATTAACTGTAACATTTCAGAAAATATAAATTATTATTTTTGGAATTTAATACTAAAATAATATATTTCCCGAAAACTGCCCGATTTGCGAAATTGTGGTTTTCGCGATTAGGCCAAATCCGTGTTTCTACTGTTTTCCATGGCTAGTGCACCATGTGATGTTGCATTTTGGTTACATGTTGTTTTCTTGTGTTTTTTTGGGTATTTTATGGTTTTGTTTTAAAAGAAAAGAGAAAAGGGTAAATGGGTAAATAGATGAGAGAGTGGGTGAGAATAAGAAGAGGAGGAGAGAGAGAGAGAGGGCAGCCATGTTTACTTCATTTCCCCCATTATTTTTCCTTCTTCAACTTCCTCAACTCACTTCCCTCCATCTATACCCCAAGATCCATCTCCAAATATTCACCAAAACCCTATACTCCCATCACAAAAGTTAATCCCCTCCTCATCCTCTACACATTGGACCAAGCAAAGTTTGATTTTGGAGACTTTGGTCGAGCTAGGGCTTTCTTGAGTTGCCTAAAGGAGGTATAAATTCTTCCATTTAGTTTAGTTTTAGTTTCCTTGCTTTCTTGTGTAGTTTAGAGGTTGATTTTGTGTGGAATTGTGATCCTAGAGATCCCAAGAGAAGGGTTTGGGAAATTATAAGGAATTAGTAACGGGTTGTGGCTGTTATAAAGACTTGAGCTGTGTTTTTACTGGCCTAGAAACCAAAATACGGATTTAGAATTTTGTCTATATCGGTTTTGTGAAGTTTGGTGTGCCTACAGTGAATCTGGAGCGACCCGGGAAGTTTTTGAGTTAAACAAACAACTCTAGAGACCAAATTGGACTAATATGAGACCACCCTGACCAGACGAGCACCTACAGGGATGATATGGCCGAGGTGGCCGGATTTTATAGGCATGTGGCCAGCCACTTTGGGAGGGGTATTGGGTCTAGGTTGATCCAGTAGCTCACATACTACATATACAACACCCTATACTTGTTTGTTTTGCCCCAATTGACCTGAGTCAAAATCTGGGAGCACATTTGTATGATTTTTGGATACGTTTTCCATATTTTGAATGATTGGTTTTAGTTTTTGATATTGCATTTGGTTGTTGGGCATTTGTACGTCAACAGCAAGGGTTGATATGGTTGTTTTGCATGCGTAGGCTATAGGTTCTAACCTATGAGCACACCGTGTGGCGTATTGGTATTCCGTATTTGATTTTAATCCTATTGCGACAGTGTATGTATTGCAGGTACCTTCGCGTGGATTTCGAGAAGATGGAGCAAAGCGTCATCCACTTCGGCAAGCAAGGAGCAAGGTGAGTAGATCTATATCTACGGGGAAAGTCGGGTTTATGGCCTATAGCACCCCCGCAAACTTTGATGGAAACCTATATATAGAGTACGGTTAAGGAAACCGTGTTAGAAACTTATGAATATGGTTAGAGAATAGTAGGAGATAAGAGATACCATGACTTAAAGTTATAGCTTATGGTTTAGGTGACATGGTATGATAGGAAAGATATCCTGAATTGATGTTTAAGGATGTGAATTACTATAGCTATAGATAACTAGTTGCAAAAAGAAGTTTTTATTGGCATGTTATGAGTGAGTGAATATATATATATATATATATATATATATATATATATATATATATATTGAGATATAGGATGAGAGCTTAGGGATATGAGAAGTGAATGCGACTCGTGACTTATAGATATGTATTTGCCCTATAATAGGTTTGAGTCTTATAGTAGTATGACACTTGATGTGTAAGGTAGGATGTATATATAAAATTGACGTATTGTAAGATGACTAATGCGATGAAAAAGATATGCGATATGATATGATGACTTGATTAATATGTCAGTATATGGTTGTGAGTATATTGAGATGATTGATACCTTCGTCGGTCCCCTGGTATGAGATTGTTAAGGATGCGACCTGGGATATAGGTATATAGATATATATAGTGTTGTGAACCTTGAGTGATATGTCGTACGAGACGTTAGGTCTGTACCCTCATTGTCATATAGGTTGATAGGATCCTTAATGGTTTAATGCCGCCGTACGATGATTTACTGTAAGTAAAGAGTTTTACGAGGAGTGATCCATACCCTTAGAGGATACCGTACGATATACTATACCGTACGTGATGCTGTGAGGCTAGATGCCGATTGTTAGATTTGTTAGTTATATGTATGCCCTGGAGACCCTTGTTGTACATATGATGTATATTATAGTGGATGCTTGGATATATATAGAGAGGACTTTCTTGTTCGATATGATAGTATGCTATCTTGTTTCACTTTATCTAAACATGTTAACAAATACTGTTTTGTGATCACGTGTTGATAAAGCCCTTAGGATATGTATTCGACTACTAGGACTATGATACAGATCATACTAGTGGGGCCAGGGTAGTCTACGAGTACATCCTTTAACTGTTCCTAGTCGAGGATGTATCGAGACAGGGCATCGATACTCCGGAGTAGGCTAGCGTATACGCATCTTGACCCATATGATGGGAGATGGATGATCTCATATCCATTGGTGTTGGACATCAAAGATGGTATACGGGTGCTCAGTGGAGGCTGGGTACACTGAACGGACTCGCCGAGAACTCCTGGATGGTATTATACCTATCGTCAGATAGCAGTTCTCCGGTGACACTGGTACAGCTTAGTCTGTTGACCCGAGATCGTCATAGAGTCTTGTGTGATTCCCACTGTGCTTTGATTTCCACCTTACCACATCCAAGAGGGCGTGCAAAATGGTGGCTTTTAGGTACAGCCCCAAATCACATGGAGGCAATGAGCGATAGGATGGGTTTCGTCTCTCCCAGTATAGGGAGTTGATGCTGTGCTGTGTTCGATTGGCTATAACTGGAAATCCTTGGTCAGGGCTGATATGGACATTTACTGGTAAGTGTTATCAGTAGTTTCTCGACCCGTTATAAGCTTTACATCGACACGACTTATCGGTAACTGGGGTCTGACGTTTACCACCCCTAGACTAGATATGCAACATATTAGACGAAGAGATCAGACTCTACGGGAGTGTTTCTGATTGGATTTGCAGGAGAATGTACATGCTTGCTTGTTGATCTTCTGATTGCTCAATACACGGGTGGCTGTTACATTTAGTTGACCGCTTGCAGCTTGTGGGTGTTTGATATGATCATCACCTGCTGCGGGCGTATTGACGATTCTTTAGAGTCATACACAGAGGTCTCCTGGCTCAGGCAAAACGGAGTAGGAGCACATATGTGATATGCGCAGGACCGAGAATAATACGATATGAGATACCATATTCTATTCTCGCGATATGAGATATCGGCCGGGTATATGTGATATAGCCGGGTCATCAGATCAAGTGATGATTCGATGAATTAGTACATCTTATATTAGTCGGTTATATGCAATATAGCCGGATTGTCGGATCAAGAGTTGATCCGATAATTTAATGTATAATTATATATGTGATATATTACATTACGTTAACTAATATAAGCTCGCTTTATTGATTCATTTTCTCACTGGGTTATACATTGATGTATATGTTATTGCGACTATGTATGTATTGTAGGTACCTTCGCGTTGATTTCGAGATGATGGAGCATAGCGTCATCCACTTGGGCAAGCATGGAGCAAGTTGAGTAGATCTATATCTATGGGGAAAGTCCGGTTTATGGCGTATAGCACCCCCGCAAACTTTGATAGAAACCGATATATAGAGTACGGTTAAGGAAACCGTGTTAGAAACTTATGAATATGGTTAGAGAATAGTAGGAGATAAGAGATACCATGACTTAAAGATATAGCTTATGGTTTAGGTGACATGGTATGATAGGAAATATATCCTGAATTGATGTTTAAGGATGTGAATTACTATAGCTATAGATAAGTAGTTGCAAAGAGAATCAATAGGAGTTTTTAGTGGCATGTTATGAGTGAGAGAATATATATACATATACATACACACATATATATATACATATACATACGCATATATATATTGAGATATGGGATGAGAGCTTAGGGATATGAGAAGTGAATGCGACTCGCGACTTATAGATATGTATTTGCCCTATAATAGGTTTGAGTCTTATAGTAGTATGACACTTGATGTGTAAGGTAGGATGTATATATAAAATTGACTTATTGTAAGATGACTAAAGCGATGAAAAAGATATGCGATATGATATGATGACTTGATTAATATGTCATTATATGGTTGTGAGTATATTGAGATTATTGATACCTTCGTCGGTCCCTTGGTATGAGATTGTTAAGGATGCGATCTGGGATATAGGTATATAGATATATATAGTGTTGTGAATCTTGAGTGATATGTCGTACGAGACATTAGGTCCGTACCCTCATTGTCATATAGGTTGATAGGATCCTTAATGGTTTAATGCCGCCGTATGATGATTTACCGTACGTGAAGAGTTTTACGAGGAGTGATCCATACCCTTAGAGGATACCGTACGATGTATTGTACCGTACGTGATGCTGTGAGGCTAGATGCCGATTGTTAGATTTGTTAGTTATATGTATGCCCTAGAGGCCCTTGTTGTACATATGATGTATATTATAGTGGATGCTTGGATATATATAGAGAGGACTTTCTTGTTCGATATGATAGTATGCTATCTTGTTTCACTTTATCTAAACATGTTAACAAATACTGTTTTGTGATCACGTGTTGATAAAGCCCTTAGGATATGTATTCGACTACTAGGACTATGATACAGATCATACTAGTAGGGCCAGGGTAGTCTACGAGTACATCCTTTAACTGTTCCTAGTCGAGGGTGTATCGAGACAGGGCATCGATACTCCGGAGTAGGCTAGCGTATACGCATCTTGACCCATATGATGGGCGATGGATGATCCCATATCCATTGGTGTTGGACATCAAAGATGGTATACGGGTGCTTAGTGGAGGCTGGGTACACTGAACGGACTTGCCGAGAACTCCTGGATGGTATTATACCTATCGTCCGATAGCAGTTCTCCGGTGACACTGGTACAGGTTAGTTTGTAGACCCGAGATCGTCATAGAGTCTTGTGGGATTCCCACTGTGCTTTGATTTCCACCTTACCACATCCAAGAGGGCGTGCAAAATGGTGGCTTTTAGGTACAGCCCCGAATCACATGGAGGCAATGAGCGATATGAGGGGTTTCGTCTCTCCCAGTATAGGGAGTTGATTTTGTGCTGTGTTCGATTGGCTATAACTGGAAATCCCTGGCCAGGGTTGATATGGACATTTACTGGTAAGTGTTATCAGTAGTTTCTCGACTCGTTATAAGCCTTACATCGACACGACTTATCGATAACTGGGGTCTGACGTTTACCACCCCTAGATTATATATGCAACATATCAGACAAAGAGATCATACTGTAAAGGAGTGTTACTGATTGGATTTGCAGGAGAATGTACATGCTTGTTTGTTGATCTTCCGATTGCTCAATACACTGGTGGCTGTTACATTTAGCTGACCGCTTGCAGCTTGTTGGTGTTTGATATGATCATTACCTGCTGCCGGCGTATTGACGATTCTTTAGAGTCCTACACAGAGGTCTCCTGGCTCAGGCAAAATGGAGTAGGAGCACATATGTGATATGCGCAGGACCGATAATACTACGATATGAGATACCATATTCTATTCTCGCGATATGAGATATCGGCCGGGTATATGTGATATAGCCGGGTCATCAGATCAAGTGATGATTCGATGAATTAGTACATGTTATATTAGTCGGTTATATGCAATATAGCCGGATTGTCGGATCAAGAGTTGATCCGATAATTTAATGTATAATTATATATGTGATATATTACATTACGTTAACTAATATATGCTTGCTTTATTGGTTCATTTTCTCACTGGGTAATACATTGATGTATATGCGATATATGTTAATTGTATTATTTTCTTTTGTTACAAAATATATTGTATATGTGATATATAATATTGTAACAAGTTAGGGTTACAAATGCAACATGGTAGTTAAGTTTAAACAAAGTTAGATTTTGGATATGGGTTAGCTTTTTCATGAAATTTCATGAAGCTTTCCTTTTTGTTTTCTAGCTTGATATTTTGTGAAGATATTTTGTTAACCCAACCCAAACCCTTAACTCTAGTTTATTCTCTACATGAGTTAAGGCCTTCATTTATTAACTCATGGTTGTCATTTGTAACCATAACAATAATTCATTATTCATCACAAACGCTTTCTTCTTCTTCTTCCTCATTGAAAAAGCTTGCTAGCTTTTTGTGAAGTAATGATTTAAAGTGAGAAATTGAAAACAAAAGAGTGCAAAATTCATACTTCATCATCCTCATCTATTCTAACCACTTAGATTAGGGTGTTCACTTCACTAATACTTGATTAGAGAAGTGAGAGCTTGAGTTTGAGATTCTTCAAGGTAGATCATCTTCGAAAAGGAAGACTTCTAGCAAGCATGGATCATTCGACTTGTGGAGCCTCTCTAGAGTCCGGGAGTTCATGGAACACGGAGAAGGGACTACTACTCGGAGCTTATGAAGCGAAGGAATGGACTACAAAGGTTGTAATCCTTCTCTCTTATATGTAAAGTTGTTTACATGCATGTTAACCCTAATTCTCTAGTTAAGATCTTGGTTAGGGTTTGTTTAGCACCCCAAAAATTTTAAAGTAGTATGATCGATACTTGCCAAAACCTTCACAAGGTGCTATGCTAACCCTAGAGTGGTATCAGAGCCAAGCTAGAGAATTAGGCGTCGTCTAGACGAAGTTAGAAGTCCGATCGAATTCCGAAACACCGAGAGTTGACCCCTTGCTGGAAATTTTTTCAAAAGTTGAAATTTTTCATATTAAAAATACTCAGAAAATCATGCAGGGAATTTTATGGACCAACCTGAAAATAGAGTCCCTAACTCGCTACAGTGACCGCGTAACCGCGGCCAAAACCTGGTTTTGGCGGCGGTTCCGTGGCGCCACTGTAGAGGCTTAGGACGGGCACTTCAACGACGGTCCATAGGTGCTGGGGCATGCTACTGGGAATTTTTATTTTCTGCTCAATTGTTGAGCTCACTGGGGTATTTTGGGAATTCGTTGTGTCTGTCGAATTATCTAACTTCGCCTAGTTATCTGTGAGGTTTATGTGTTGCTGTGATATATTATATTGGATCGTTGTGTATTGAATAGCTGGGAGTTTTATGTGAGATGAGAGTTTTCTTTTTCATTCATGTAAAATTCATTTGTATGTAATATTCTTTTATTGGGACACTTCCGGGTTGAGGATGATGCCACCGTTGTATATTATTTACTTTTTCGCATTAGGATAGACCCAAGTAGGAGAGCACAAGTAACCGGGTTCTAGGGTCCAGTGGGAGGTCATCCCGAGGAATCGAGATCGGTTCTCCTAACCCTAGAATTGGCAGGGTTACTTGCCGCTCTTGTAGTGGTCTAGGGATGTGGGTTTGTCTATTCATCGCGACTGTGGAATCCGTGTTTTATAAAGGCTCAAAATAAAACACGGATGTCCAAGTATATCCAATATTTCATATGTTGACTTCTGCTACAATGTTCTGTGATGAGATTATATTACTGCCTGAGACAAATGCTTATACTATATGTATGTGTTGATATATATAAATTACTACTTTCGTTTCTTCTGTCATGCTTAGGAAGCTTAATTGATGGGTTTTATTAATGAGATTAATAAAAGAAAAGAAAGCTAAAAGATGTTGTGGAATCAAATTTTCAAAAAGGGTAGCTACAATTTTTGCTTTGCATAGCGGTATTCCTTGTAGAATATCCATCACCTTATTCGATAAGGAAAAAGCCGAGATCCCTTCACCGGGAGTGACCTCTTCAGCAAAACTGGCAGATGATACAAACTCACGGTTTAGTTTTTGATTCCTATTATAGTTCTTGCTTTGCACAGCGGTATTTATGAAATATCCTGCACTTTATTCGATGTGGAAAGAGCCAAGATCCCTTCACCGGGAGTGACCTCTTTAGCGAAACTAGAAAAGCTTAAAAAACACTCTTTTTCAAAATCACTTGTTTCTACAACGATATCAAGTTCATTATGCTCAAGGTTTTCAGAAAAACCTGCATAGCCCTCCGTTATTTCAGATAAGCATTATTTAGTATTCGTGCTACGGTAGTTTGGCATGCGTCAAGGCGTAGTGTACGGTAGATGATTAGTACTTATCTGCAACATAAGATGTGAGTGGATTAAGGTATTCATACGGCGTTGTCTGGCTTGCGTCAAGGGTCGTACGGGTGGATTGAATTAAATCAGGAAATACACGGGTTGAACTTGACTAGCGGACTATGGGTTGTTTAGCATGGGACAAGGTCATAGCACGCTAGGGGAAAAAGATATTATCGGGAATTTCAAGTGTTGAAATTTGCAATGAGATTGCATACCTTCTATGAGATAGTTGGATCCCGATACCCACTGCGAGTAAGAGTTACTCCTGGGAGAGTTTTGTAAGTCGACGTTAGACACCCCACATGATGCGGGGAGGCGGAATAGGTAAAACAATCATTTTGTTTGAGTTAATATCGACTAACTTTACGGATCTTTGCTAAACCCTAACTAACAACTATCTAGAAGTGATTAACTACTATGATCAATGATTATACCTAAACATTCAAGTCCTTCTTGTTCTTGTAGTTCACCCCCTCGTCGGCCTCCTCGATGTGATAGAAGATCCACCCGAGAGTTTCTTCTCCAAACTTTAACCTCTCACTTGAGGTAACTAGGTGGCTATGATTGCTAATCAAGGTAACCTAGAGGATATAGAGATGGATTAGGGATCTATTAGTCTTGCTAACCCTTGGATCTCAACACATGAGAGGATTAGGGTTAGGTCTTTCAAGAGAGAGAGCTTGAGAAGAGAGAATGTGTAAGTGAGAATGAAATGAATTCTATCTCATTTGTGAAAATATGAAGCCTGATAGTTATCTAAATGAATAACATATAATAATATCAACCATGCTTCATTAATTCACTTTGGATGAATCATGTCATGAGTCATTAAGAAATAAATGCTTCATTAACTCATTTGGATGAATCACTCCATGAGTCACTAATTCATTTAATGCAAATTCCACCTAAGCTCTCCACGTCATCTTTCTTCTAGAAGCTTCTCGACTAATTACGAGAATGCCCTTCCCATCCATGAAAACACAGAAATACTGAGACTGTATAAATCCAATAATCCAATACTAGAATTTGGCTTAAACTAAAGCCTGCTAGTAAAAACTGTCCGAACATCGTACGTGCATAAATACACGCATGTGTCCGAACCCTGTCGTAAAACCATACAACCTCTATATCGTTTCTCCTGAAGCAGGGAAACTCTCTGTGTGGGACTCTAAAGACTCGACACTACGCTGGCAGTGGGTTTAACCACAGGCCGCAAGCGGTACTAGCTGTACGTAGCGGTACTAGCTGTACGTCACGGTCCCCATGTAGATGTCGATAAGAAGGCCGATGAGGAAACCCATCCGAACTCCTACTAAGCCTGATATGACAATCTCTGTACAGTCCGGTCTGTTCGTCTAGGACTATCGCATATCGGGCCTAGGGGGCGGCAAGCGTCAGTCCCCCAAAAGCGGTATAAGTCGTGTCGGAGTGAAGCCCATTACACCTTGAGAAGCTACTGGAAATCCGACCAGTAAATCTCGTTTGCCCTGGCCAGGGACTTTGCGTAATGGCTCTCCAAACACAGCGCGATATCAACTCCCAATACCGGGAGAGACGAATCCTTTCTAACTGCCACTGCTTCCAAGTGCTTCGGGACTGCACCCAACTGCTCCCTGTTTGCACGACTCCTTTGAGCCGTGGTAGGGTAGCAATCTAAGAACAGTGGGAACACACTCCAGACGAAGCAGCAGTGTCAATTCTACGGACTATGCTGTACTCATGTCACCTGGGAACTGTTAACTGACGACGGGTATAATACCAACCAACTGTTCCCTGCGATTCCTGTCTGGTGTACCCATAACCCAACGAGGAACTGTATACTATCTCTAGCACAACCTACTAATGGCTGTGGGGCAGACCATTTCCTCTGCTGGGATGAGAAGCGTACACACTAGTCTACTCTGGAGTATCGATGCCCTGTCTCGATAATCCTATGACTAGGGACCTCAAAAAAGATGTGCTTGTAGACTACCCAGCCCCCACTAGTGTGACTGCCATCACAACGCTGATAGTCAAGCAAGATCCCAAGGGCTCTATCAATATGTATTCGCTATATGCTAACATATTAAGATAGATATAAACCAAGTAGCATACTACTATGTTGAGCAAGACTGTTAATATAACTGTGAATATCCCAAGCTTCCATTAAGTAATATATAAGCTAGTATGATACAATAATGGCTCCTAGGGTATATACACTAACAATCTCCCACTTGCACTAGGGCCATGTACTGGCGTATCAAAGATCTATTATCTCGAGTAGCCTCTCAAACTGTATCTGAGGTAAGGCCTTTATGAATGGATCTGCAGTGTTCTCCTCTGTAGCAACTCTTCGGACCTCGATCTCCTGGCGATCAATGAACTCCCTGATTAGGTGATAGCGCCTTAAGATGTGTCTGGACTTCTAATTGGATCTGGGATTCTTTGCTAAAGCTATAGCTCCATTGTTGTCACAATACAGAGGTTTGGATCAACAATGGATGGAACCACCTGAAGTTCTGTGAGTAACTTCTTCATCCAGACTGCTTCTTTTGCGGCATCACAAGCAGCTATATACTCCGCTTCCATCGTCGAGTCAGCAACGGTATCCTGCTTGGAACACTTGCAGCACACCGCCCCTCCATTGAGGGTAAAGACATAACCCGATATGGACTTGGAGTCATCCTTGTCACTCTAGAAGCGGGAGTCAGTAAAAACCTCGATCTTGAGCTCTTTTCCGTCGTAAACCAAGAACATATCCTTAGTCCTTCTCAGGTACTTGGGAATGTTCTTTAATGCTATCCAGTGCTTCTCTCCTGGGTCTGACTGATACCGGCTCACTACGCTAAGTGCGTAAGCTACATCTGGTATGGTGCACAACATCACATACATTATAGAGCCTACCACAGAAGCGTAGGGTATAATCGACATGCGATCCTTTTCCAAATCAGTCTTGGGAGACATCTCTTTGGAGAGGGTGATTCCGTGACAAACCGGTAAATTACCGCGCTTAGAATCTTCCATACTGAATCTTTTCAGTATAGTGTTGATATACCTGGACTGCGAAAGTCCCAACATCCTTTTAGATCTATCACGATAGATCTGGATCCCCAGAATGTAAGTGGCATAACCCAGCTCTTTCATGGAGAGCCTGTGTGACAAGAATCCTTTGACAGATTGTAGCATAGGAATGTCATTTCTTATTAATAGAATGTCATCCACGTACAAGACGAGGAATACGACAGTTCGCGCTACAATTTTACTATATATACATGGTTCATCTGGATTTTTGATAAAGTCATATTCTTTGACCGTTTCATCAAAACATATGTTCCAATTCCGCGATGCCTTCTTTAGTCCATAAATGGACTTAAGCAACTTGCATACTTTCCCGCTGCTCCTATTCTGAATGAAACCTTCTGGCTGATCCATATAGACCCATTCTTCTAAATTACCATTTAGAAAAGCCGTCTTTACGTCCATCTGCCAGATCTCATAATCATGGAAGGCGGCAATGGCAAGAAGGATCCGAATGGATTTGAGCATAGCCACTGGCGAAAAAGTTTCGTCATAGTCCAAACCAGGTCTTTGACGAAAACCCTTTGCAACAAGTCTAGCCTTATAGGTTTCCACCTGTCCATCTACACCAATCGTTTTCTTGAAGATCCACTTGCATCCTATGGGTTTTACCCCATTTGGAGCAAAGTCCAAAGTCCATACTTTGTTGGTGTACATGGACTCCATCTCGGTCCGCATTGCATCCAGCCATCTTACCGCGTCGCCGCTCTGGATGGCCTGTTGGAAGCTAGTATTTTCATCATTATCAATGACGCAATCCTTGTAGGGTTCCTAGGCACGCTAATGAAGTCTCACAAGGCATCAACCATGCCAATTTCAAATTTTACGGGTGCCGAGAAACCCTAATACGGATCGTTGACTAGAAGTTTAGGCGATATACGAATCTAGTTAACAACTTAACTAAAGATAAGAAGCTACAACCTTTGTAGATCCGGATATCCACTTCCTTGGCTCCACGTAGGCGTCCTCTCGCTGTCCATCTCGAATCACGGACTCAATCGTCGGCTTGATCGGAGAAATCGGCGGACTAGGTCGTCGGCTTCGCGCCGAAGATGATCTACGTCGAGGCATCACAAGTTCAAGCTCCGACTTCACAAATTTGTGAAACTTGTGAAGGAAACACCCAAAACAACTTGGCAAGAGGTAGAGGGTGAAGAAACAGGAGGTGGGTTCACTTTAGAATTGGATTTCTCACTTTAGAACTCAAGTTGCCATTGATGGCATCAAGCTTTCTTTCTTGATGAAGATGATGAAGAAGAAGAAAGAATATGATAAGTGTTGATTTAAAATGAAAATAAATCAATACTTATCATAAGCTAACTAAGGTTAAGTGTAGAGAATAGATCATGGTAAATGGGAATGGTTAGGGTTAAGCATGAAGACAAATGGTCTCTTTAGTCAAAGCTTCATGAAGCTTCAACAAGCTTCATGATAAAAAGAAACCATTTTCTTTTCTTTTATCTATTTAAATAAATAAAGAATGGATAAATAAATAGATGAATAACACAAAACCCTAACCATTATCATAACCATGGTTTAATTCATTGCACAAACCCAAGTAAGTATGTATCATCAAACATGATACAATCAAGTGCACACAAAAGCATATCATATATACAATGTGCACTTCAAGTGAGAAAATCCTTTTAAAAATGAACCAATACTAGTTAATGCAAATTAATATATCAAATATACAATTATACATTAAATCATTAAATCAACACTTGATTCAATGATCCGGTCATGTCGCACATAACCGACTAGTATACAATGTATCGAATCAATGATTCGATAACTAGGTTATATCGCATACAACCAATCGAAACATTCATCGCGAGAATGAAATACGGTATCACATACACGCATTATTCTCGGTCCCGCACATATCTCATATGCACTCCTATTTCGTTTCGCTTGAGCCAGGAAACCTCTGTGTAGGACTCTAAAGACTCGTCAATACGCCGGTAGCAGATGATGATCATATCAAGCACCCACAAGCCGCAAGCGGTCTGCTAAACGTAACGGCCATCCGGCTATTGAGCGATCAGAAGATCGACGAGCTAGCCCGCTCACACTCCTGTGAATCCAACCAGTAATACTTACCGTACAGTCCGGTCTGTTCGTCTGATATGTCGCATATCAAGTCTAGGGGTGGTAAACGTCAGACCGCAATAACCGATAAGTCATGCCGATGTGAGGCTCATAACGGGTCGAGAAACTACTGGTAACACTTACCATCAAATCTCTGATCAGCCCTGGCCAGGGACTTCCCTGTTACGGCCAATCGAGCACAGCGCAACATTAACCCCCAATACCGGGAGAGACGAAACCCCTCCTATCGCTCATTGCCTCCATGTGACTCGGGACTGTACCCAAAGACCACCGTTTTGCACGCCCTCATGGACGTGGTAAGGTGGAGATCAAAGCACAGTGGGAATCACACAAGACTCTATGACGATCTCGGGTCTACAGACTAACCTGTACAAGTGTCACCTGAGAACTGCCATCTGACGTAAGGTATAATACCATCTGGGAGTTCTCGGCGAGTCCGTCCAGTGTACCCAGTCTCCACTGAGCACCCGTACACCATCTCTGATGTCAAACACCAATGGATATGGGATCATCCATCGCCCATCTCATGAGTCGAGAAGCGTATACGCTAGTCTACTCTGGTATATCGATGCCCCGTCTCGATACACCCACGACTAGGGTCCTTGAAGGATGTACTTATGGACTACCATGTCCCCACTAGTATGATCTGCATCATAGTCCTGGTAGTCAAGTACACATCCTAAGGGCTTTATCAACATGTAACTATAAACAGTTTAAGGAGACAAGTGTACATGTTAAGATAAAGAGTAACCAGATAGCATACTATCATATCGAGCAAGAAAGTCATCTCTATATATGTCCAAGCATCCAATATAATATACATCATCTGTACAATACTGGCCTCTAGGGCATACATACAACCAACAATCTCCCACTTGCACTAGGACCAGCTGCTGTAGTATCGCATACCGAGCATCCCGAAGAGTCTCTCAAACTGTATCTGGGGAATGGCCTTCGTGAGTGGATCCGCCGTGTTGTCCTTCGTGTCAACCCTCCTGACCTCGATCCCCCGGCGATCAACTATCTCCCGGATCAGGTGATACCGCCTCAGAATATGCCTGGATCGCTGATGGGACCTGGGTTCCTTGGCCAAAGCCACCGCTCCATTGTTATCGCAATATAAAGGTATTGGATGCTCAATGGATGGAACCACTCCAAGTTCAGTAATGAACTTCTTGATCCAGACAGCCTCTTTAGCAGCATCGTTGGCAGCGATGTATTCAGCCTCCATCGTCGAGTCTGCCACGGTTTCCTGGTTGGAACTCTTCCAGCTAACCGCCCCTCCGTAAAGGGTGAAGACAAAGCCCGACTGCGACTTAGAGTCGTCCTTATCACTCTGGAAGCTCGAATCGGTAAAGGACTCCACTTGGAGTTCTCCGTTACCATACACCAAGAGCATCTCTTTAGTCCTTCGCAAGTACTTGAGAATGCTCTTCACAGCCGTCCAGTGACTCTCTCCAGGATCAGCTTGATACCTGCTCACTATACTTAGTGAGTATGCTACATCGGGTCTGGTACATAGCATCGCATACATGATAGAGCCTACAGCTGAAGCATAGGGTATCCCTTGCATGCGAGCTCTCTCCAAATCAGTCTTGGGAGACATCTCTTTGGAGAGAGTGACTCCAGAGATCGTGGGCAAGTTTCCACGCTTGGATTCTTCCATACTAAACCTCTTTAGTATGGTGTCAATGTACCTGGATTGGGACAATCCCAAAATCCGTTTGGATCTATCTCTATAGATCCTAATTCCCAATATGCAGGAGGCATCACCAAAATCTTTCATTGAGAATCTTTGTGATAAAAAGAGCTTGACCGATTGCAGCATAGGAATATCATTTCCTATCAAGAGTATGTCGTCCACGTACAATACGAGGAAGACAACCTTACTCTCTGCCACCTTCTTGTAGATACAAGGTTCATCTGGGTTTTTGACGAAATCAAACTCTTTGATAACGACGTCAAAGCAGATGTTCCAACTCCGTGATGCTTGCTTTAATCCATAAATGGATTTAAGCAGCTTGCACACCTTCTCGCTGCTCCCACTGTCTACGAAGCCCTCTGGCTGAGTCATGTACACGCACTCTTCTAAATCACCATTTAGAAAGGCGGTCTTAACATCCATTTGCCAGATTTCGTAATCATGATATGCAGCGATGGCAAGCATTATCCGGATGGATTTAAGCATAGCCACTGGAGAAAAGGTTTCGTCATAGTCCACACCTGGTCTTTGACGAAAACCTTTTGCAACAAGTCTAGCTTTGAAAGTCTCCACTTTCCCATCTACACCAAGTTTCTTCTTGAAGATCCACTTGCTCCCAATGGGCTTTACCCCTTCAGGAGCAACTTCCAAAGTCCATACTTTGTTGGTGTACATGGATTCCATCTCGGACCGCATAGCATCCAGCCATTTCACTGAGTCCCTACTCATGATGGCCTGCTCGAAGCTAGTTGGGTCATCATCCTCCATGATGCAATCCTCGCTCCCTCCATCCATGAGAAAACCGTAGTATCTCTCAGGCTGGCGAGGAACCCTACTAGATCGGCGGAGAGGCTGAGGTTCATTGGGAGCTACTGAATCGTCTGGTTCCACTAAATCTTCAGTTACGGTTTGTGTATCTGGAACTTCTTCCAGCTCTACTACTTTTCCACTAATTTCTTTTTCAAGGAATTCCTTTTCTAAAAAGGTGGCATATTGAGAAACAAACACCTTTTGTTCTTCAGCACGGTAGAAAAAATATCCTTGTGAATTCTTAGGATATCCCACAAACTTGCAGAGAACTGACCGTGCCTCGAGTTTGTACGGATTTTGCCTTTTGACATAGGCCGGACAACCCCATATCTTAACTCGTTTAAAATATGGTCTCTTCCCACTCCATATCTCATATGGCGTGGTAGGTACAGATTTAGATGGAACTTGATTCAATAGGTATGCTGCTGTTTCCAGCGCATATCCCCAAAAGGAAATAGGTAACTCAGCTGTGCTCATCATAGAGCGCACCATATCTAATAGGGTGCGGTTCCTCCGTTCTGCTACACCGTTGTGCTGTGGTGTATATGGAGGAGTCAACTGAGAGAGAATCCCATTCTCTTTTAGGAAGTCCAGGAATTCATTGCTCAAGTTTTCACCTCCTCGATCAGATCGAAGGATTTTAATACTTTTTCCGGTTTGGTTCTCGACTTCTTGTTTATATTCTCTAAATTTCTCAAAAGCTTCTGATTTGTGTTTCATCAGGAACACATATCCGAATCTAGAGAGATCGTCAGTGAATGTAATGAAGTACGAAGAACCATCCCTGGCATGTGTAAACATGGGACCGCATACATCACTATGTATTAGTCCCAAGAGTTTGGTAACTCTTTCTCCGTGTTCCGTAAACGGAGTTTTGGTCATCTTGCCTTTGAGACATGACTGGCAAGTGTCATAAGATGAAAATTTGAATGGTTTCAAATATCTATCCTTATGCAACTTAGCCAGTTGTGTCGCATTGATGTGACCCAGTCTACAATGCCACAAGAAGGATTCGTTCAATTTTGAACTCTTCCTCTTGTGTGTGTTTGTTATGCTCAGAACTGTTGACTGATTTAGAACATAAATGCCATTGCACAACGTGCCTGATCCAACCAACTTTTGGTTACGGAAAATGTTCATAACATTATCCTGTAATACAAAATTATATCCCTCTTTACTAAGCAAAGAAACCGATATAATGTTGCATATCAAGTTCGGCATGTAATAGCATTCGTTCAGAACCAATGTATTACCAGTTGGTAATACAAGGTGATATTCCCCGACAGTCTTAGCTGCAACAATTGCACCATTTCCAACTCTAATGTCTTTATCACCTTCTCCAAGTTCTCTACCTTTCCCAAGCCCTTGTAACTGATTACATATATGGGATCCTGACCCGGTATCCAATACCCAGGACGTAGGGCAAATGGAGAAACAGTTCTCTGTAACGAACACACCCGAAGAAAATGCATCAACATGTACTTTCTTCAATCGGGTGGCATGGGAATCCTGGTATTCCCCTATATCCTGTTCATTCCTATAACTCTTATAAGAAAGAACGGAACCAACGTTCCCCAGCACAGTATAACATGCGGGTTCGGTCAATACATCCATATTATTATCTTGATTAAGGCATGAAATGGTCGCTACCTGGAGAGAGAGAGAGGAAAACACTTTAGCGTATGCTCGTGCAAGATCAGATTGGTTATTATCTTATCTAATCAGGATGGCTCCCACTGGTTTTTATCAAATCTTCCTTCAAACCCTAAAAGGAAAGACAAGCCGGGATTAATTACATCCTACAACTTCGTCGATCTTTCAGCCAGGCCAGTGTCGGTACTTTGAGGGAGGTTCCCCATGCTTTCGCACGGACCTAATTAATGTAAACCTCGTTTTCCCAGAGGCGTAACCCCGTTGACACCTTTCTAGACACCTACTTGATCGGCTAATTGTAGTGTGCAAAATCTCCCAGGAGTAACTCTTACTCGCAGTGGGTATCGGGATCCAACTATCTCATAGAAGGTATGCAATCTCATTGCAAATTTCAACACTTGAAATTCCCGATAATATTTTGCCCCTAGCAGCTATATGACCTTAACATAGTCAACAAATCATAAGTGCTAGTCAAGTTCAACCCGTTATTTCCTGATTGAATTAAACCCACCCGCACGACCCTTAACATAGTCAACAAAGTCGCACGATTACCCTAATCCAATCTGCATCATATGCATAAGCAGATAAATACTGGTCAGCTACCGCACACTACGCCTTAACATAGTCAACAAACGTAGCACGAATACTAACTAGTACTTATCTGAAATGACGGAGGGCTACGACAGGTTTTTCTGAAAACCTATTGCGTAATGAACTTGATATCGTTGTAGAATCAAATGAAGTTTTGAAATGGAGTGATTTTGAGGCTTTTCTAGTTTTTCTAAAGGGGTCACTCCCGGTGAAGGGATCGTCGGCCCTTTCCTCGTCGAATGAGGTGCGGGATATATCATATATATCACTATGCAAAGCAAAAACTATAGAAGCAATCGAAAGTCAAACCGAGTGTGTAGCATTTGCCAGTTATTGCTAAAGGAGTCACTCCCGGTGAAGGGGGTTGATGTTGCGCTGTGTTCGATTGGCTATAACAGGAAATCCCTGGCCAGGGTTGCTGAGATTTACTGGTAAGTGTTACTAGTAGTTTCTCGAATTGTTATAGAACTCATATCGACACGACTTATCGAGCTATTGGGGTCTGACGTTTACCACCCCTAGGCGAGATATGCGACATATCAGATGATCAGACCGGACTGTACGGTAGTGTTACTGGTTGGATTCACTGGAGTGTGAGCGGACTTGCTCGTCAATCTTCTGATCGCTCAATACCCGGGTGGCCGTTACGTTTAGCAGACCGCTTGCGGCTTGTGGGTGTTTGATATGATCATCACCTGCTGCCGGCGTATTGACGAGTCTTTAGAGTCCTACACAGAGGTTTCCTGGCTCTAGCGAAACGAAATAGGAGCGCATATGAGATATGTGCGGGACCGAGAAAAATGCGTGTATGTGATACCGTATTCGATTCTCGCGATTTGTAACATTGATCGGTTCTATGCGTTATAGCCGGGTTATCGGATCAAGTGTTGATTCGATAAGTTGTCACTATTGATATTAGTCGGTTATATGCGATATGACCGGGTCGTTAAATCAAGTGTTGATTTAGTGATTTAATGTATAATTATATATTTGATATATCACTTTACATTAACTAATATAGGTTCACTTAAATGGATTTTCTCACTTGAAGTTCACAAGTTGTATACGTGATATACTTTTGTGCACTTGATTGTGTCATGTTTGATGATATATGTTAATTAGGGTTTGTGTAAAGATTGAACCATGGTTATATGAATGGTTAGGATTTTGTTTTCTTATTCATTTATTTGTTTATTTATTCATTTTGGCAAAAGGAAAATGGTGGCTAATTTGGATATATGTTGAAGCTTCATGAAGCTTTGACTTATTCACCATTTTTGTCTTCATTCCTAACCTAACCATTCACTTAACCTTAGTTTAGTCTCTACACTTGACCATGGTTATTATTATGATAAGTATTCTTTTTATATCCTTTTTTGAATAACTTATCATAACAATTATCTTCATCTTCTTCTTCTTCTTCACTTGAAGAAAACCTTTCTTCATCAATGGTGATTGATGAAAAAGAGTGAGAAATCCAATTCTAAAGTGAACCCACTTCCTATTTCTTCATCCTCTACCTCTTGCCAAGTAGTAGAGTGTGTTTCCTTCACAAGTTTTCAAGGCTTGATGAAGGTGGAGCTTAATCTAGTGATGCCTCGACGTAGATCATCTTTGGCACGTCGTCGATGACCTAGCCCGCTCTTTTTCCGATGAAGCCGACGCAAGAGCCCGGGATTTGATATGGACAGCGAGGAGACTTCATTGCGGAGCTATGGAGGTGGAGAAATGGATCTACAAAGGTTGTATGTTCGTTTACTTTTAGTTAAGATGTTAACTAGCTCGTTTTGTCGCCAAATAATCTAGCCAACGATCTTGTTAGGGTTTCTCGGCACCCGTAAATTTTCAAATTGGCATGGTTGATGCCTTGTGAGACCTCCTTGGGATGCCTAGGAACCCTACAGTGGTATCAGAGCCTAGCTAGAGCCTTAGGCGATGTGTAGACGACGTTTGAAACCCGATCGAACCAAAACCCTAACCCCAAAATAGCTCTCTGGACTTTTTCCAAAAATTGGGTTTTTTACAGATTAAAAATATGCAGAAAATTCAGCAGGAAATTCTAAGAATTACGGTGCAAAAATTACCTAATGATCTATCTAAAATGCGGCGGAACCGCGGCATTAGCGTGCTAATGCGGCTGTTCCGCGGCCATTTTGTCTCTTTTCCCATTGAATTTTGCACAGTAATTCCTATTTTGCAGTGCTGGTTTTCCTGGGATATTTTTTTCTGAACTCAAGAGTTGAGTTTTCTGGGTTGTATTGCGGACTCGGTGTTTCGATCGGATTGTCTAATTTTGTCTATGTGGCTTTCCGGATATTTTAGAATATGTTAAAAAGTTCGACCGGATATAAATACCCAACTTTTCCCCTGTCGGGAAATTTCCAAGTGTTGGATCTTTCCGTGGTTTAATAACGTTCTAAGTAGTGCAAGTAACGCGATGGTCCCTCTAGAAGACAACAAACCTTAACTCGATTATGTGACCGTCTTGAACTGCCCTTTGAACCTTAGGGTTTGGGGCAGTACGGCGTGCCACATGTGAGGCGTTGGCTTGACCCTTCTACGGCTGGACCGTTGGTACCGAGGCACGAAGTGAATGTTTTTGAACTTATTTCATGTTGATGATCTGTTTCGGGAAAACTTAGGTGTTCGATTGTTCGATCGGAAAGTTTAACATTTTCTATTTATCCGGAATGTGATACAACAATTGGAATTCACAAGAAGTTATGAGATAACTGATTTGAATCTTATAAACATAGCACTTTAGTCTTACTTGATCGGTTGCCACGGAATTTTGATGCGATCAAAAGTCCGTCGCAATCACGTAGCGTATGCGGATACTCGCCGGGTAAACTTAATAGACAGCCTCACTCCATAGCCCCGACCAAGTGACTGTAGGAGAACCCCGTCACCGAAAGCATCCGTTCGGGTGCTCGCAGTAGCGGTGTTCCGCCTTGGTGCACTTCGTCGACGGTATCGGGGGTGCGGCCGTCTACTAAAGTTTGCGACGAGCATTCGATCAGGATGTCGGGAATCTTGTTGAATTGCCCGACTTGATATTGAAAAGTGTTTTCGATAATGAGACTAAAATGCGGGGTTTATAATTGTTAGGTATGCGATGTCTAAGGAATTCATTTGATTAGGCATGCGATGTCTATGCAGGTTGCGGATTCCAACTGTTGTAGTTTTACACTTTCTTTTCTGTGACCGTAAGTGTAGTATGTTCATATCGCCGGTTTCGTTGCTATACGTCAATGACAATTGGGATGCGCATATTTACTTACGTTGATGACCTGTGATGTTATGTGTTGCTGGATATGTTATATTGGATCGTCGTGTTTGAATAGCCGGGGGTTTTTATGTGAGATGAGTGTTTTTCATTTTCATTCATTTAAAACTTGTATGTAATATTCTTTTATTGGGGCACTTCCAGGTTGCGGAAGTTGTCACCCTTTGTATATTATTTACTTTTCCGCACTAGGATAGACCCAAGGAGGAGGGCACAAGTAACTGGGTTCTGGTGTCCAGTGGGAGACCAACTCGAGGAGTCGAGTCCGGGTCTCCTAACTCTAGAATTGGTAGGGTTGCTTGCCGCTCTCGTAGGGGTCTAGGGGTGTGGGTTTGGCTATTCATCGCGACCGTGGAATCCGTGTTTTATACTGGCTCGTATTGAAAACACGGACGTCCTAGTATATCCAATATTTCATATGTTTCTTCTTCTGCGATATCTGTGATGTGATCATGTGATGTTCTTTGATAGATACAGTATATAGTATATATGATATATTATATAGGCGTTACTTATGTTTTACACCCGCGCTAGCCCTGTCCCGCTCTGCCGTTAGTTACCTAACCTAACGGTGCACGAGGGGACATCGAGGCGAATGCGGATGGCATAAGTATACGTCGTATTTATCTGTGATGTTTAGGTGTCTTAACTGATGGGACTTCATTAATGAGATTAATGAAATAAAAGAAACCTAAGATGTTGTAGAATCGAATTTCAAAATAAAACAGGTAGCTACAGTTCTTGCTTTGCACAGCGGTATATGTGATATATCCTGCACCTTATTCGATGAGGAAAGGACCGAGATCCCTTCACCGGGAGTGACTCCTTTAGCAATAACTGGCAGATGCTACACACTCGGTTTGTCTTTTGATTGCTTTTAAGAGTTTTTGCTTTGCACAGTGATATATATGATATATCCCGCACCTCATTCGACGAGGAAAGGACCGACGATCCCTTCACCGGGAGTGACTCCTTTAGCAAAACTAGAAAAGCCTCAAAAGCACTCCATTTTAAAAAAAAACAAAAACATTTGATTTTACAACGATATCAAGATCATTACGCAATAGGTTTTCAGAAAAACCTGTTGTAGCCCTCCGTCATTTCAGATAAGTTGTATATAGTATTCGTGCTGCATTTGTTGGCTTTCGTCAAGGTGCAGTGTGCAGTAGCTATATGCTGCTTATCTGCCAGCATACGATGCGATTGGATTAGGGTAGTCATGCGGCTTTGTTGGCTTTCGTCATGGGTCGTGCGGGTGGGTTTAATTCAATCAAGAAATGTACGGGTTAAACTTGACTAGCGAGCTATGGTTTGTTGGCTTTCGTCAAGGTCATAGCACGTTAGGGGCAAAATATTATCGGGAATTTCAAGTGTTGAAATTTGCAATGAGATTGCATACCTTCTATGTGGTAGTTGGATCCCGATACCCGCTGCGAGTAATTGTTACTCTTTGGAGTGTTTTACACATTACAATTAGCCGATCAAGTAGGTGTCTAGAAAGGTGTCAACGGGGTTACGCCTCTGGGAAAACGAGGTTTACATTAATTAGGTTCGTGCGAAAGCACGGGGGACCTCCCTCAAAGTACCGACACTGGCCTGGCTGAAAGATTGGCGAACTTGTAGTGTGTAATTAATCCCGGCTAGTCTTTCCTTTTTGGGTTTGAAGGAAGATTTGATAAAAAGCAGTGGGAGCCATCCTGATTAGATAAAATAATAACCAATCTATTCTTGCAAGAGCGCACGCTGAGTGTTTTCTTCTCTCTCTCTCCTGGTAGCGACCATGTCACGCCTTAATCAAGATAATAAAACGGATTATTGACCGAACCCGCTTGTTATACTGAGCTGGGGAACGTTGGTCCCGCTCCAACTTATAATTGTTATAATACAGAGCAGGAAATAGGGGAATACCAGAATTCCCGTGCCGCCCAAACGAAGAAAGTGCATGAGATGCATCATCTTCGGGTGTGTTCATTATACATAACTGTTTCTCAGTATCCTCCGTATCCTTGGTATATGATACCGGATCAGGATCCCAGATGTGTAATCTGTTACATAGGGCTACAAAAGGGTAGAAAAACTGAGAACGGGTGATAAGTTTCATGAGGCAGAAAACGGGGCAAGTGTTGCAGCCAAGTCTGTTGGTCACTGTCACCCTGTATTACAAATACATTGATTCTGAATGAATGTTATTAGATACCGAACCTGATATACAAAATCATATCAGTCTCTTTAAAAGTAAAGAAATGATAAAATTTTGTATTGATGGATAATGTTTTGAACATTTCCAATATCAAAAGTTGATCGGATCAGGCACGCTATCTAAAAGCATTGATGTTCTAAATCAAACTAAAGTTCTTAGTATATGGAACACACACAAGAGGAAGAGTTCAGAAATGAACGAATCCTTCTTGAGGCATTGTAGACTAGGTCATATCAATGCGACCCGACTGCTGAAGTTACATTTAGATGCATATTTAAATCAGTTTGAATTTACATCTTATGAAACTTGCCAGTCATGTCACAAAGATAAAATGACCATAGCTCTGTTTACTGGAAGCAAAGAAAGAGTTAGTGAACTCTTGGGATGATACATGTTGATGTATGTAGGTCCCCTGTCTACACATGCCAAGAATGGTTCTTTATACTTCATTACGTTCTCTGATGATCTCTCATGATTCAGACATATGTTCCTGTTGAAACACAAGTCAGAACCTTTTGAGATATTCACAGAATATAAGTTAGAAGTAGAGAACCAAAATACGGGTATAAGTATTATGTCCTTTGATGTGATCAAGGAGGAGAATACTTGAGCACGGAATTCCTGGACTATTCTAAAGGAGAATGGGATTCTCTCTCAGCATTACTCCTCCTATACACCATTGCAAGATGGTATATCGGGGCGGAGCAATCACACTCTATATGATATGGTGCGCTCTATGATGAGTACTACTGAGTTACCTGTTTCCTTTTTGGGGTTATGCACTTGAGAAGCTGCATACCTATTGAATAGGGTTCGAACCAAATCAGTTGCCTACCACTTTATATGTGATATGGAAAGGGAATAGCCCATGTCTTAAGCTAGTTAAGATTTGGGGTTGACCGGCCTATGTCTAAAAAGCAAAACCCGGACAAGCTCGAGGCATGGTCAGTTATGTAGAACTGGAAAGGTTCCAGCCATACAAACTGCAGCTGATGATTTGATAGAACCAAAGGATTCAGTAGATTCCAACGAACCTCAGCCTCTCCGCCGATCTAGCAAGGTTCCTCACCCACCTGAGTGATACTTCGGTTTCTCTATGACAGTGGGAGCGAGGATTGCATCATGAGATGATGACCCAACTAGTTTCGAGCTGGCCATCAGGAGTGTGACTCTGTAAGAATGGCTGGATGCTTATCGATCTGAAATGGAATCCTTATACACCAACAAAGTATGGACATTAGTTGCTATATCTGAAGGGTTAAATCCCCATCAGGAGCAAGTATATCTTGAGAAGATTACTTGGTGTAGATGGAAAAGTTGAGACTTTCAAAGCTAGACTTGTTAAAGGTTTTCGTCATCGACCAGGCGTGGATAATGATGAAACCTTTTCCAGTACCTATGCTTATGTCCATCCAGATCCTACTTGTCACGGCTACATACCATGACTACGATATCTGGTGGTTGGGTGTCATGACTGCTTTTCTGAATGATGTTTTAGAAGAGTGCATCTATAAGTACACAGCTAGAGGGCTTCGTAGACAGTGGGAGCAGCGGAAACGTGTGCAAGATGCTTTATAGGATAAAGCAGGCATCGCGGAGTTGGAACATCTGTTTTGATGAAGTAGTCAAAAAGTTTGACATCATCAAAATGGTAGATGAACCTTGTATATACAAAAAGGTAGTAGGGAGTATGGTGGTGATCCTCGTAGAGTACGTGGATGACATACTCTTGATAGGGAAGGAGTTTCCTATGCTACGCTCGATCAATCTCCGTTTATCACAAAGATTCTCCGTGTAGGATCAAAATGATACCTCCTAAATCCTGAGTTTTGGATCTATGAGATAGATTTAATTGGATGTTAGGATTCTCACTAGATGTAGTGAGATGATATCAAACGATTCTGGAGAAAATCACTGGAAAGGTTCTAGGGTGATAAAGACGACTGAATGTCAGTCGCAGGCATTGTCTTTACCTTCAGTAAAGGGACGGTATGTTGGAAGAGTTCCAAGCTAGATACCGTGACATACTAGACGATAAAGGCAGGATACATCGCTACTTAAGATGCTACCAAAGAGGCTGTTTGGGTGTAAATTGGTTCATGAGAAGAACTATGTTCCTCCCATTGTGTGACAATGGAGTTGTGGCTTATGCCAAGGAACGCAGGTCCCATCAGTGATCTAGACATATTCTAAGGCAGTATCACTTGATCATGGAGATGGTTGATCTCTAAGGGATCGAAGTTAGGAGAGTAGACTCAGAGGACAACACGGCGGATCCACTCACGAAGGCCTATTCCCAGAGAGAGACTTTTATGGGATGGTTGAGTATGAGATACTGCAACCACGGCTATCAGATGGCCCTAGTGCAAGTGGGAGATTGTTAGTTATATGTATGCCCTAGAGACCATTACTGTACATTGGATGTATATTGTAGTGGATGCATGGACATATATAGGGAGGACTTTCTTGCTCGACATGATAGTATGCTATCTGGTTACCCCTTTACCTTAACATGTATACTGATTGTCTCTCTGTTACATGTTGGTAAAGCCCTTAGGATGTGTACTTGACTACCTGGACTATGATGCGGATCATACTATTGGGGACATGGTAGTCCATAAGTACATCCTTCAAAGTCCCTAGTCGTGGGTGTATCGAGACGGGGCATCGATATACCAGAGTAGACTAGCGTGTACCTTCTCGACCCATACAGATGGGCGATGGATGATCCCATATCCATTGGTGTTTGACATCAGAGATGATATACGGGTGCTCAGTAGAGACTGGGTACACTGGACGGACTCGCCGAGAACTCCCAGATGGTATTATACTTTACGTCAGATGGCAGTTCTCTGGTGACACTGGTACAGAGTAGTCTGTTGACCCGAGATCGTCATAGAGTCTTGTGTAGTTCCCACTGTGCTTTGATTTCCATCTTACCACGTCCAAGAGGGCGTGAAAAACGGTGGTTTTTTGGGTACAGTCCCGAGTCACATGGAGGCAATGAGCGATAGGAGAGGATTCGACTCTCCCGGTATAGGGGGTTGATGTTGCGCTGTGTTCGATTGGCTATAACAGGAAATCCCTGGCCAGGGTTGCTGAGATTTACTGGTAAGTGTTACCAGTAGTTTCTCGAATTGTTATAGACCTCATATCGACACGACTTATCGAGCTATTGGGGTCTGACGTTTACCACCCCTAGGCGAGATATGCGACATATCAGATGATCAGACCGGACTGTACGGTAGTGTTACTGGTTGGATTCACTGGAGTGTGAGCGGGCTTGCTCGTCAATCTTCTGATCGCTCAATACCCGGGTGGCCGTTACGTTTAGCAGACCGCTTGCGGCTTGGGTGTTTGATATGATCATCACCTGCTGCCGGTGTATTGACGAGTCTTTAGAGTCCTACACAGAGGTTTCCTAGCTCTAGCGAAACGAAATAGGAGCACATATGAGATATGTGCAGGACCGAGAATAATGCGTGTATGTGATACCGTATTCGATTCTCGCGATTTGTAACATTGATCGGTTATATGCGTTATAGCCGGGTTATCGGATCAAGTGTTGATTCGATAAGTTGTTACTATTGATATTAGTCGGTTATATGCGATATGACCGGGTCGTTAAATCAAGTGTTGCTTTAGTGATTTAATGTATAATTATATATTTGATATATCACTTTACATTAACTAATATAGGTTCACTTAAATGGATTTTCTCACTTGAAGTTCACAAGTTGTATATGTGATATACTTTTGTGCACTTGATTGTGTCATGTTTGATGATACATGTTAACTAGGGTTTGTGTAAAGATTGAACCATGGTTATATGAATGGTTAGGGTTTTGTTTTCTTATTAATTTATTTGTTTATTTATTCATTTTGGCAAAAGGAAAATGGTGGCTAATTTGGATATATGTTGAAGCTTCATGAAGCTTTGACTTAGTCACCATTTTTGTCTTCATACCTAACCTAACCATTCACTTAACCTTAGTTTAGTCTCTACACTTGACCATGGTTATTATTATGATAAGTATTCTTTTTATATCCTTTTTTGAATAACTTATCATAACAATTATCTTCATCTTCTTCTTCTTCTTCACTTGAAGAAAACCTTTCTTCATCAATGGTGATTGATGAAAAAGAGTGAGAAATCCAATTCTAAAGTGAACCCACTTCCTATTTCTTCATCCTCTACCTCTTGCCAAGTAGTAGAGTGTGTTTCCTTCACAAGTTTTTAAGGCTTGATGAAGGTGGAGCTTGATCTAGTGATGCCTCGACGTAGATCATCTTCGGCACGTCGTCGATGACCTAGCCCGCTCTTTCTCCGATGAAGCAGACGCAAGAGCCCGGGATTTGATATGGACAGCGAGGAGACTTAATTGCGGAGCTATGGAGGTGGAGAAACGGATCTACAAAGGTTGTATGTTCGTTTACTTTTAGTTAAGATGTTAACTAGCTCGTTTTGTCGCCTAATAATCTAGCCAACGATCTTGTTAGGGTTTCTCGGCACCCGTAAATTTTCAAATTGGCATGGTTGATGCCTTGTGAGACCTCCTTGGGGTGCCTAGGAACCTTTCAATATCACATATACCGCTGTGCAAAGCAAGAACTGTAGCTACCTGTTTTATTTAAAATTTGATTCTACAACATCTTAGGTTTCTTTTCTTTCATTAATCACATTAATGAAGTCCCATCATTTAAGTCACCTAAACATCACAGATAAATACGACGTACACTTATGCCATCCGCGTTCGCCTGGATGTCCCCTCGTGCACCGTTAGGTTAGGTAACTAACGACAGAGCAGGGCAGGGCTAGTGCGGGTACAAAACATAAGTAACGCCTATATAATATATCATATATACTATATAAAGTATCTATCACAGAACATCACATGATCACATCACAGATATCGCAGCAGAAGAAACATATGAAACATTGGATATACTAGGACGTCCGTGTTTTCAATACGAGCCAGTATAAAACACGGATTCCACGGTCGTGATGAATAGCCAATCCCACACCCCTAGACCCCTACGAGAGCGGCAAGCAACCCTGCCAATTCTAGGGTTAGGAGACCCGGACTCGACTCCTCGAGTTGGTCTCCTACTGATCCCCAGATCCCGGTTACTTGTGCTCCCCTCCTTGGGTCTATCCTAATGCGGAAAAGTAAATAATATACAAAAGGTGACAACTTCCGCAACCTGGAAGTGCCCTAAATAAAAGAATATTACATACAAGTTTTTTTACATGAATGAAAAATGAAAAACACTCATCTCACATAAAAACCACCGGCTATTCAAACACGACGATCCAATATAACATATCCAGCAACACATAACATCATATGTCATCAACGTAAGTAAATATGCGCATCCCAATTGTCGTTGACATATAGCAACGAAACCGGCGATATCACATATTACACTTACGGTCACAGAAAAGAAAGTGTAAAACTACAACAATTGGAATCCGCAACCTCTTTAGACATCGCATGCCTAATCAAAATGAAATACTTAGACATCACATGCCTAACAGTTATAAACCCCGCATTTTAGTCTCATTATCGAAAACTCTTTTCAATATCAACTGAAACTAAACCGCTAGATTTATAACATTTATTCAGTTATCTCATAACTGTTTGTGAATTCCAATTATTGTATCCCATTCCGGATAAATAGAATATATTAAACTTTCCGATCGAACATTCGAACACCCAAGTTTTCCCGAAACCGTTCAACACATGAAATAGGTTCAAAGACATTCACTTCATGCCTCAGTACCAACGGTCTAGCCGTAGAAGGGTCAAGCCAACGCCTCACATGTGGCACGCCGTACTGCCCCAAACCCGAAGGTTCAAAGGGCAGTTCAAGACGGTCACATAATCGAGTTAAGGTTTGTTGTCTTCTAGAGGGACCATCGCGTTACTTGCACTACTCAGAACGTCCTTAAACCACAGAAAAATCCAACACTTGGAAATTTTCCGGCAAGGAAAAAGTTGGTTATTTATATCCGGTCGAACTTTTTAACATATTCTAAAGTTATCCGGAAAGCCACATAGACAAGATTTGATAATCCGATCGAATCGTCGATTCCCAATACAACCCCAGAACACTCAACTCTTGAGTCAAATTAAAAATTTCCAGAAAATTCAGCATAATAAAATAGTAATTACTGTGCAAAACGGGAGTGATGATGTCATCAAATTGCCACGGAACCGCCGCAGAAGCCAGGCTTCTGCCGCGGTTCCGCCGCACTATTTACTGTTCATCGGATAAATTTTGCATCGTAATTCTTAGATTTCCCTGCTGAATTTTTTAAGCATTTTTAATATGGAAAAATCCCAGATTTTAGAAAAAGTCCAGAGAGCACTTGGGTTTTAGGGTTTCGGGTTCGTTCGGGTTTCAAACGTCGTCTAGACTTCGCCTAAGGCTCTAGCCAGGCTCTGATACCACTGTAGGGTTCCTAGGAACGCTAATGAAGTCTCACAAGGCATCAACCATGCCAATTTCAAATTTTACGGGTGCCGAGAAACCCTAATACGGATCGTTGACTAGAAGTTTAGGCGATATACGAATCTAGTTAACAACTTAACTAAAGAAAAGAAGCTACAACCTTTGTAGATCCGGATATCCACTTCCTTGGCTCCACGTAGGCGTCCTCTCGCTGTCCATCTCGAATCATGGACTCAATCGTCGGCTTGATCGTAGAAATGGGCGGACTAGGTCGTCGGCTTCGTGCCGAAGATGATCTACGTCGAGGCATCACAAGTTCAAGCTCCGACTTCACAAATTTATGAAACTTGTGAAGGAAACACCCAAAACAACTTGGCAAGAGGTAGAGGGTGAAGAAATAGGAGGTGGGTTCACTTTAGAATTGGATTTCTCACTTTAGAACTCAAGTTGCCATTGATGGCATCAAGCTTTCTTTCTTGATGAAGATGATGAAGAAGAAGAAAGAATGTGATAAGTGTTGATTTAAAATGAAAATAAATCAATACTTATCATAAGCTAACTAAGGTTAAGTGTAGAGAATAGACCATGGTAAATGGGAATGGTTAGGGTTAAGCATCAAGACAAATGGTCTCTTTAGTCAAAGCTTCATGAAGCTTCAACAAGCTTCATGATAAAAAGAAACCATTTTCTTTTCTTTTATCTATTTAAATAAATAAAGAATGGATAAATAAATAGATGAATAACACAAAACCCTAACCATTATCATAACCATGGTTTAATTCTTTGCACAAACCCAAGTAAGTATGTATCATTAAACATGATACAATCAAGTGCACACAAAAGCATATCATATATACAATGTGCACTTCAAGTGAGAAAATCCTTTTAAAAATGAACCAATACTAGTTAATGCAAATTAATATTTCAAATATACAATTATACATTAAATCATTAAATCAACACTTGATTCAATGATCCGGTCATGTCGCACATAACCGACTAGTATACAATGTATCGATTTATCGAATCAATGATTCGATAACTAGGTTATATCGCATACAACCAATCGAAACATTCATCGCGAGAATGAAATACGGTATCACATACACGCATTATTCTCGGTCCCGCACATCTTTCATATGCGCTCCTATTTCGTTTCGCTTGAGCCAGGAAACCTCTGTGTAGGACTCTAAAGACTCGTCAATACGCCGGTAGCAGATGATGATCATATCAAGCACCCACAAGCCGCAAGCGGTCTGCTAAACGTAACGGCCATCCGGATATTGAGCGATCAGAAGATCGATGAGCTAGCCCGCTCGCACTCCTGTGAATCCAACCAGTAACACTTACCGTACAGTCTGGTCTGTTCGTCTGATATGTCGCATATCAAGTCTAGGGGTGGTAAACGTCAGACCCCAATAACCGATAAGTCATGCCGATGTGAGGCTCATAACGGGTCGAGAAACTACTGGTAACACTTAACTGCAAATCTCTGATCAGCCCTGGCCAGGGACTTCCCTGTTACGGCCAATCGAGCACAGCGCAACATCAACCCCCAATACCGGGAGAGACGAAACCCCTCCTATCGCTCATTGCCTCCATGTGACTTGGGACTGTACCCAAAGACCACCGTTTTGCACGCCCTCATGGACGTGGTAAGGTGGAGATCAAAGCACAGTGGGAATCACACAAGACTCTATGACGATCTCGGGTCTACAGACTAACCTGTACAAGTGTCACCTGAGAACTGCCATCTGACGTGAGGTATAATACCATCTGGGAGTTCTCGGCGAGTCCGTCCAGTGTACCCAGTCTCCACTGAGCACCCGTACACCATCTCTGATTTCAAACACCAATGGATATGGGATCATCCATCGCCCATCTCATGGGTCGAGAAGCGTATACGCTAGTCTACTCTGGTATATCGATGCCCCGTCTCGATACACCCACGACTAGGGACCTTGAAGGATGTACTTATGGACTACCATGTCCCCACTAGTATGATCTGCATCATAGTCCAGGTAGTCAAGTACACATCCTAAGGGCTTTATCAACATGTAACTATAAGACAGTTTAAGGAGACAAGTGTACATGTTAAGATAAAGAGTAACCAGATAGCATACTATCATATCGAGCACGAAAGTCATCTCTATATATGTCCAAGCATCCAATATAATATACATCATCTGTACAATACTGGCCTCTAGGGCATACATACAACCAACAATCCTTTCTATCCCCGTCTATGAGAAAACCATAGTATCTCTCAGGCGGATGAGATGGCCTACTACTCCTGAGGAGGGGTGCGGGAATTTCCTGTTCTTCTTGAACTTCTGGTTCTACCAAACTTTCAGTAGTAATTTGTGGTTCTGGAATTTCTTCCAGTTCTATTCCGCTCCCATTTGTTTCCTTTTCTAAAAACTGATGCTCTAGAAAATGGGCTTTACGAGAAACAAAAACCTTTTGTTCCACTGCGTAATAGAAAAAATACCCCTTGGAGTTCTTTGGATATCCCACAAACTTACACTGTACTTAGCGTGCCTCGAGTTTGTCCGCATGCTGCTTTTTAACAAAAGCTGGATATCTCCATATCTTTAGACACTGAAGATAGGGTTTCTTCCCACTCCACATCTGGTATGGTGTGGTAGGAACAGTCTTGTTAGGAACCCTGTTCAAAAGATATGCAGCTGATTCTCGCGCATAACCCCAGAAAGACCGCGGTAACTCAGCATTACTCATCATGGAACGCACCATATCTAATAGGGTTCGGTTCCGTCTTTCTGATACACCATTTTGCTGTGGAGTGTATGGAGGAGTAAGCTGAGATAGAATTCCTTTCTCTTTTAGGTAACCCAGGAACTCGGCACTTAAGTATTCACCACCTCGATCAGATCTCAGTGTCTTGATACTTTTACCGGTTTGGTTTTCTACTTCATTCTTATATTCCTGGAATTTCTCAAAGGCCTCGGATTTATGTTTCATTAAGAAAATGAATCCATATCTAGAGTAATCATCCGTAAAAGTAATGAAATATGAAAAACCGCCTCTTGCATGTGTAGACTTTGGACCACATACATCGCTGTATATGAGTCCTAAGAGCTCGCTCGCTCTTACTCTATGTCCAGTGAATGGAGTCTTTGTCATCTTTTACTTTGAGATATGATTGACAAGTGGCATAAGATTAATATTCGAACGGATCCAAATATCCTTCTCTATGTAACTTAGTTAACCTTGTCTCATTGATGTGACCTAGTCTACAATACCATAAGAAAGCCTGATTTATATCTGGAGACTTTCTTTTAAGTGTGTTCTGGACATTGAAAACCTGAGCTTGATTTAATACGTATATACTGTCATCTAATGTACCGGACCCAATCAGAACTTGATTTAGGTCGATGTTTACTACATCGCTTACGAATGTAAAATCATATCCCTCTTTCGAAAGCGAGGACACTGATATGATATTTCAAGTCAAACTAGGTACATACAAACAGTTACGTAGAATCAATATCTGCCCACTTGTCAAACCTAGGCGATATTCTCCCACGGATTCAGCGTCCACGCTCATTCATTTCGCAACTGTGAGAGACAAATCGCCTACCCTAATAACTTTACGGTTTCTCAAAGCATGTAATGAATTACAGATATGTGATCCTGCTCCGGTATCTAGTACCCAGGAAGTAGAGTTAATTGACAAACAGTTCTCAATTACAAACACACCCGAGGCCAAAGCCACAACATGCTTCGAGTTCTGGTTCTTGGCAATCCAAGCTTTGCAATCTTTCTTCCAATGGTCATTCCTATGACAGTGGAAGCACTCATCCTTTGCCACTACTGGCACCGCAACCTTTGCCTTTCCTTTAACTCCCACCTTACCAACACCACCTCTTGGTTTGGTAGCGGCCTTCTTCTTCCTTCCTTTGGCCCTTGCCTTGGACCTGGAAGAGGAAGCACCGTGAACAAACATAGTAGATGTTTCTCTTGCTTTCTGCAAGGTGCCCTCTGCACTTCTCAACATGTTAAGGAGTTCTGGAAGTTCAACTTCTTTACCTTGAATGTTGAAATTCTGGATAAACTAGGCGTAGGTAGAAGGAAGGGATTGGAGAATCAAGTCTGTATACATCTCGTTCTCTAATGTCGTCCCGAGGTCCGCGAGCTCTTCTATATAGCCAATCATCTTAAGGACATGTTCTCCTACAGATGATCCGACGGCCAGTCTCGACTGAAACAAGTTCTTCGAGGTCTCGTATCTTGCTATACGAGATTGCTCTCCATACAAATCTTTGGTGTGGAGAAATATGGATTCTAGATCCATATTCTCGTGCCTCCTCTGATGTTCATTATTCATAGAGGCAAGCAAGATGCATTTGGCTTTCGCACAGTCAATCTCCCAGGTCTTGCGGATTTCCTTATCCGCGACACTGGATTCTGGACTAAGGACAACAGGTGCCTTAGTAGTAAGGACATACGCCAATTTGTCATAGGTAATAACCATCATAACATTCCAGAACCAATCTTTATAGTTTGGCCCAGTCAAAATATTTTTACATAATAATAACTTAAGGCCTGTCATGTTCTGGGTCACTGCAATGAGAGAGAGAGGGAACACTTTAGCATGATGCTCTTGCAAGTTTATAGTGGTTTTTAGTTTATCTAAACAGGATGGCTCCCACTATTTCTCGAATCCCTCCTCAAACTAAAAAGGAAGAACTAGTCAGAACTATTCTGACCGTACAATACTTGCTTAACCGTTCAGCCAGGCCGGTGTCGGTACTTCGAGGGAGGTTTTACGACGCTTTCGCGAAGTTCTTTAACTAAATAACCTCTTTTCTCTTGGGGCGTAGCCCCGCTGACACCTTTCTCGACACTTACTTGGTTTATAGCATTGATCGTTAAGTGACGAATCTCCTGATGAGTAGCGGATACTCACAGTAGGACCGGGATCCAAATATCATCGTGTGATAAAGCTGAAGAAATCCTACCAAAATTATCACATTCCAAATGGTATGCAACTCTTAGCAAATTTCAGTTTCTTTAGAAATTCCCGATATAAATTTCTGCCCTATGCTCTTATGACCTTGGCGTTGGTCAAAAAGTCATAAGTCACATATCAAGTTCTACCCATCATTATCTTATTAATTTGAACCCATCCGTACATACCCCTGACGTTGGCCAAATGATAGTACGACTGTCCCAAACCAACTCATCTATCTATGCAACAAATGAATACCCAGCAGCTACCAAACACTATGTCTTGGCGTTGGTCAAAATACATAGCTTGAATACTACTGAATACCCAAATGCAATGACGGAGGGTTACGAATGGTTTTGGTGAAACCGTGAACGTTGTGAACTTTATATGATCGAAGGAACCTGATAGCTTTTAAAAGGAGTGGTTTAAGCTCCGCAATTAAAAAAATATCTTCTGTTTTAAAATAACCGAGTGGTTTCTTTTAAACTGTTCCAACGATTCAACTTTGGTTTATCTTCTTTGCATTAATATAATGCGTCCCATCAATTAACCTATCATTGCAGAAAACAACGAAAATACAACGTCCTGTTATGCCAACCGCATTCGCCACTGGGCCCCGTCATTTACCCGTTAGGTTACTTAACTAACAACAGAGCGGGGTCTGGCTAATGCGGGTGCAAAACATAAGTCCTAATAGATATCATATATAGATATTGTACATTCGTCAGACGCAATAATAAGCATTCCAGATCACAGATGAATATATTGGATTTTCTACGAATCCGAATTCCTTTTGAGCCTGCAAAGAATGACGGATTACACAGTCGATGAATAGCCAAAACCCCACCCTAGACCCCTACGGGTACGACAAACTACCTGCCAAGTACCCGAAGTGAAGCGGTCTCCCTCAACGACATGAGTAGGCCACTAAACACTTCAAAGTACCAGGTAGTTTGTGCACCCCATCTTGGGTCTATCCTAGGAGCAGAAAACAGTAAATGAAATAATACAACGGTGGCTACAATCTCAACCCGGATGTGCCCCGCAAAAGAATATTACAACAAATTACAATTTACATTTGAATGAAAGAAACACTCGTCTCACATCCCCGGCTATCCATTGACGACAATCCAACAAGTCCATATTCACAAACCAGTAAAAACCATTACAGAAATGTGCAACCCCTGCTAACCGACATATTAGCAGTTAGGAGAGGTTTACGAACACATTAAACACAACACTGATATAATCCAGTTAGCCAAACATCTTAGAATTTCGATCAAGCAACACATATGAATCTACTCCAAACAATTCTCTGTGCACATAAAACCTGAGCAGAAACAAATCAACCCAGAAAACACAACATCAACACAGAAGAATAACTGAGCAAATTTGGGTTGACTCGGAGTCAACTCGGCCGCGGATCCGCGGAGGATCGCTTGGATTGGCGGTGGTTCCACAATGGTATGGCTGATTCACAGTCCCAAATTTCTTCACAATTCTTAAAAAACCCTGCTTGTATTTTTAAGGGTCCCTGAAAAATTTTTAGACCCCGTTTTAAAAATGGCAGAAACAATGTGAAAATGATGTTTTTTCGGGATCGTTTTGCGATCGAATTTCTAACGACTTTGCTAACATGTTAGTTATGGTTTAGCTAGGCTCTGATACCACTGTAAGTCGACGTTAGACACCCCACATGATGCGAAGAGGCGGAATAGGTAAAACAATCATTTTTTTGAGTTAACATCGACTAACTTTACGGATCTTTGCTAAACCCTAACTAACAACTATCTAGATGATTATACCAAAAGATTCAAGTCCTTCTTGTTCTTGTAGTTCATCTCCTCGTCGGCCTCCTTGATGTGATAGAAGATCCACCCGAGAGTTCCTTCTCCAACCTTTAACCTCTCACTTGAGGTAACTAGGTGGCTATGATTGCTAATCATGGTAACCTAGAGGATATAAGATGGATTAGGGATCTATTAATCTTGCTAACTCTTGGATCTCAACACATGAGAGGATTAGGGTTAGGTCTTTGAAGAAAGAGAGCTTGAGGAGAGAGAATGTGTAAGTGAGAATGAAATGAATTCTATCTCATTTGTGAATATATGAAGCATGATAATTATCTAAATGAATAACATATAATAATATCAACCATGCTTCATTAATTCACTTTGGATGAATCGTCTCATGAGTCATTAAGCAATAAATGCTTCATTAACTCATTCGGATGAATCACTCCATGAGTCACTAATCCATTTAATGCAAATTCCACCTAAGCTCTCCACCTCATCTTTCTTCTAGAAGCTTCTCGACTAATTACGAGAATGCCCCTCCCATCCGTGAAAACACGGAAATACTGAGATGGTATAAATCCAATAATCCAATACTAGAATCTAGCTTAAACTAAAGCCTTCTAGTAAAAACTGTCCGAACATCGTACGTGCATAAATACACGTATGTGTCCGAACCCTGTCGTAAAACCATACAACCTCTATATCGTTTCGCCTGAAGCAGGGAAACTCTCTGTGTGGGACTCTAAAGACTCGACACTACGCTGGCAGTGGGTTTAACCATAGGCCGCAAGCGGTACTAGCTGTACGTAACGCTCCCTAGGTAGATGTCGATAAGAAGGCCGATGAGGAAACCTATCCGAACTCTTACTGAGCCTGATGTGACAATCTCCGTATAGTTCGGTCTGTTCGTCTAGGACTATCGCATATCGGGCCTAGGGGGCGGCAAGCGTCTGTCCCCTAAAGGCAGTATAAGTCGTGTCGGAGTGAAGCCTATTACACCTTGAGAAGCTACTGGAAATCCTACCAGTAAATCTCGTTTTCCCTGGCCAGGGACTTTGCGTAATGGCTCTCCAAACACAGCGCAATATCAACTCCCAATACCGGGAGAGACGAATCCTTTCTAACTGCCACTGCCTCCAAGTGCTTTGGGACTGCACCCAACGGCTACATGTTTGCACGACTCCTTTGAGCCGTGGTAGGGTAGCAATCTAAGAACAGTGGGAACACACTCGAGACGATGCAGCAGTGTTAAGTCTGCGGACTATGCTGTACTCATGTCACCTGGGAACTGTTAACTGATGATGGGTATAATACCAACCAACAGTTCCCTGCGAGTCCTGTCCTGTTGTCACAACCCGAAAGTACGGAACGTGACTGGCACTTAGATTACGAGACGTCTAAAGGCGTAATGTAACCTAAGTCAGCCAAAGCCCAAAAAAATCTAAACCAAAATCAAAAGAGAGTGAAGGAAAACCTTACATGAAAACGATTTGTAAATCAATTAAGTTGCATTGAAACCCTTTTTAAAAACATCAAAAATTCCCGAAAATTTCGGCAGAGTCTCCCCTGTATTTTCTATCCTCCAAAATGGGTACAACAAGATAATAAACCTGTAATCATAAAATGGCATCCCCAAGCGGGAGCTGGCTCTTCGCCCAAGGCGGATCACAACCACATGCAATATAATAGCAATATCAAGAAAAGAGCATGAAAGAAACGCAAAATATCCGAAAACACAACGCCGGCTCAAGTGAGCTCGACCCAAAAGAACCACAAATATACAAATCTCTCAGTCTCATCACTTGGTCGCATATACAATATAAAGTGGTATCGCATAAGTATGGATGAATGTCCATGCAATCTAATATACTGTTCGCTATAAGGGTATGCAATGTCAATGAAGGGGTAAGCTAGCTAACAATATAAATCTTGCATAAAGTAGGGTAATCCTAACTAGGGGGGGCGCCTCGCGCCATTCAGACGATTCCCCCATAGATAAATACACCTACTCACCTGAAATCTCCGCTAATCCGATCCGGCCACCGCCTTGCCTTTCCGCGCCGTGTCCAATGTTTCCCTGACCGATCCTATATTTGCACAATATCAAGCATAAGATTACAAAACCTAAGACGATGCAAGTCACAATATACAATTATCAACGCTCTCGAATTACTCATAGCATGCACTTGGTGCGCGGGAAAACGCACGAAAATCGCTAACCTTTAACTAGAATCGTCATTTCGGGGAAATCGACAAAACCACAACCCAACTAGACGAAACCCCGCGTTCGCGCACTCTAATAATCCTATACGAAGCTAATTATATCGCTAACATAACGCAATTTGATCGCATTCTAATTTTTGTAAAAATCTAGTAAGCAATTTGCTTACCGATTCGATACAAACATCGCCATTTTGTCGATTTAGCGAGCATAACACTACACAATTAACCACCCCAATCAATTAGATAACAAAACCCTAACTTAATCCAACCACCATGTTACAAACCCTAATTTTAAAATCAAATCCTTCTCTTGATTTTCCTAAACAAACATTTACTACTAAACTAATGCTTCAAATTTCAATTCTAGCATATTTAAACTACAAGTTAACAAAAAGATTAGAATCTTCACCTCACAAGCTTGAATCCTAGCTTGATCAAGTCACCATGAAGCCTCCTTTCATCAAGTTTTTGAACTAATTTGGGTTGAAGAGAGAGTGGATTAGGGTTTAGTGTTGAATGGAGATGGAAATTTGTGAATTTTGTATGAATTTTGACATGAAAAATGAAGCAAAATGAAGTGAGAAGAGAGGGGATTTTCTGCAGTGAGCTCGGCCAGCAGGTGAGGGAGGGAGTTGTGGAGAAATTTGGAGAAGTTTCTAGGTCAATAAACATCATATGTTATCATTTAATGCTTTCACATCAACAATTTACAAAAAAAAACTCATTTTACATTATTTTTCCATTAAATTTCCAACCCTAAAACCAAAAGTTTGCAAGACATGATATAATTTTATCAACACCATATTTTAGCTTATAAAGATTCCTAATTATGAAATTTATCTAATTAAATTTGTATTTATCCCTAATTTAATGTATTTAAAAAGGCTTAAAATAATAAAAAAATAATTAATTACGAAATTTTTTTTATTTAACTAGAAAATTATAAGTGACATTTTAGTGACAAAATTGTAGTAATATATTATCTAAATTTTGTATAATTAAGTCTACAATGAAATATACCTATTTTGACTTTTTACGGAAAAAGCCGAAAAAATAGCCGATTACCGAAAAACTGCCTAAACGATTTTCGAAGGGTTACAATCTTCCCCCCTTAAAGAAATTCGGTCCCCGAATTTAGAATTTAACTACGCGTACCTTCAAAAAGATGGGGATATCTCTTCCTCATCTCGACCTCGGTCTCCCAGGTGACCTCCTCGCTGTTCGGGCCTCGCCAAAGGACCTTGACGGACGGTATGACCTTCGACCTCAATTTCTTCACCTGCCGATCCAAAATGACCACCGGCTGCTCGGTGAAAGAAAGATCACACTCTAGCTGGATCGTCTGGTGCTGAATCGCCTGGGAAGGATCATGAAGGTACTTGCGGAGCATCGAGACATGGAATACGGGGTGAACATCGGGGAAGCTGGGCGGAAGAGCTAACCGATAAGCGACTGGACCAACACGCTCTAGGATGTCGAAAGGACCAACATATCATTGTTAGTTATATGTATGCCCTAGAGGCCATTACTATACATGGAATGTATATTGTAGTGGATGCTGGGACATATATAGGGAGGACTTTCTTGCTCGACATGATAGTATGCTATCTGGTTACCCTTTACCTTAACGTGTATACTGATTGTCTCTCTGTTACATGTTGGTAAAGCCCTTAGGATATGTACTTGACTACCTGGACTATGATGCGGATCATACTAGTGGGGACATGGTAGTCCATAAGTACATCCTTCAAAGTCCCTAGTCGTGGGTGTATCGGACGGGGCATCGATATACCAGAGTAGACTAGCGTATACCTTCTCGACCCATACAGATGGGCGATGGATGATCCCATATCCATCGGTGTTTGACATCAGAGATGATATACGGGTGCTCAGTAGAGACTGGGTATACTGGAAGGACTCGCCGAGAACTCCCAGATGGTATTATACCTCACGTCAGATGGCAGTTCTCTGGTGACACTGGTACAGAGTAGTCTGTTGACCCGAGATCATCATAGAGTCTTGTGTGGTTCCCACTGTGCTTTGATTTCCATCTTACCACGTCCAAGAGGGCGTGCAAAACGGTGGTTTTTGGGTACAGTCCCGAGTCACATGGAGGCAATGAGCGATAGGAGGGGATTCGTCTCTCCCGGTATAGGGGGTTGATGTTGCGCTGTGTTCGATTGGCTATAACAGGAAATCCCTGGCCAGGGTTGCTGAGATTTACTGGTAAGTGTTACCAGTAGTTTCTCGAAAAGTTATAGACCTCATATCGACACGACTTATCGAGCTATTGGGGTCTAACGTTTACCACCCGTAGGCGAGATATGCGACATATCAGACGATCAGACCGGACTGTACGGTAGTGTTACTGGTTGGATTCACTGGAGTGTGAGCGGGCTTGCTCGTCGATCTTCAGATCGCTCAATACCCGGGTGGCCGTTACGTTTAGCAGACCGCTTGCGGCTTGTGGGTGCTTGATATGATCATCACCTGCTGCCGGCGTATTGACGAGTCTTTAGAGTCCTACACAGAGGTTTCCTGGCTCAAGCGAAACGAAATAGGAGCGCATATGAGATATGTGCGGGACCGAGAATGATGCGTGTATGTGATACCGTATTTCATTCTCGCGATGTGACATTGATCGGTTATATGCGATATAGCCGGGTTATCGGATCAAGTGTTGATTCGATAAGTTGTTACTGATGATACCAGTCGGTTATGTGCGACATGACCGGATCATTGAATCAAGTGTTGATTTAGTGATTTAATGCATAATTATATATTTGATATATTACTTTGCATTAACTAGTATCGGTTCACTTTGAATGGATTTTCTCACTCGGATTGTACACATTGTATATGTGATATACTTTTGTACACTTGATTGTATCATGTTTGATGATACATGTTTAACTATAGTTAAGTGTAATGAATTAAGCCATGGTTAAACTAATGATTAGGGTTTTCTTTTTATTACTTATTTATTTATTTATTTAGAATAGATAAGAAAAGAATGCTTGCTAATTTTGGAGTTTAGTTGAAGCTTCATGAAACTTTGACTTTGTAACCATTCTTGTCTTCATCTTTAACCCTAACCATTAATCTAACTTAGTTAATTCTCTACACTTGACCATGGTTCTAATATGATAAGTATTCATTTTCTTTTCCAATTATAATTAACTTATCATATATTTCTTTCTTCTTCTTCTTCATGAGAAAAAGAAGAAAAAGCTTTCTTCATTAATGGTGATTGGTGATAAAGAGTGAGAAATCCAAATCTAAAGTCTACCCACTTCCTATTTCTTCATCCTCTACCTCTTGCCAAGTAGTAGAGTGTGTTCTCTTCACAAGTTTTTGGACTTGGTGAAGTCGGAGCTTGATTTAGCGATGCCTCGATGTAGATCATCTTCGGCACGTCGTCGATGACCTAGCCCGCTTCTTCTCCGATGAAGCCGACGCAAGAGCCCGGATTTCGGATTTGTACAGCGGAGATGACTTCTTCATGGAGCTATGGAGGTGGACAAACGGATCTACAAAGGTTGTATATCCGTATCCCTTAGTTAACTGTTAACTAGATTACTTTTTCGCCTAGATATCTAGCAAACGATCCGTAGTCGGGTCCCTCGGCACCCTTAAAATTTTAATTTGGCATGATCGATGCCTTGTGAGACCTCATTAGGGTGCCTAGGAACCCTACAGTGGTATCAAAGCCAAGCTAGAGCCTTAGGCGAAGTCTAGACGGAATTTGAAGTCCGAACGAACCCGAAACCCAATTCCGTTCATGCTCTCTGTACTTTTTTGAAAACAGTGAGTTTTTCCAGATTAAAAATTGCTAAAAAATTCAGCAGGGAAAAATAAGAATTACGGTGCAAAAAGTTTCTGGTGAACAGTAAATTTCGCGGCGGATCCGCGGCAGAAGCATGGCTTCTGCGGCGGATCAGTGGCCCCTTGATGACGTCAGCCCTGTTCCTTTGCACAGTAATTCCTAGTTCAAAGAGCTGAGTTTTCTGGGAATTTTTAATATTTATTCAAGAGTTGAATTTTTCTGCTGTGTTTTTGGGGATTCGGTGTTTCGATCGGAGTATCAAATTTTGTCTGTGTGGCTTTCCGGATAAATTTTAGAATATGTTAAAAAGTTCGACCGGATATAAATACCCAATTTTTCCCCTGTCGGGAAATTTCCAAGTGTTGGATTTTTCCGTAGTTTAACGACGTTCTAAGTAGTGCAAGTAACGCGATGGTCCCTCTAGAAGATAACAAACCTTAACTCGATTATCTGACCGTCTTGAACTGCCCTTTGAACCTTCGGGTTTGGGGCAGTACGGCGTGCCACATGTGAGGCGTTGGCTTGACCCTTCTACGGCTGGACCGTCGGTACTGAGGCACGAACTGAATGTTGTTAGACTTATTTCGTGTGTTGATCTGTATCGGGAAAACTTAGGTGTTCGAATGTTCAATCGGAAAGTTTAACATTTTCTAATTATCTGGAATGGGATACAATAATTGGAATTCACAAGAAGTTATGAGATAACTGAATGAATGTTATAAACATAGCAATTTAGTCTCACTTGATCGGTTGCCACGGAATTTTGATGTGATCAAAAGTCCGTCGCAATCACGTAGCGTACGCGGATACTCGCAGGGTAAACTTAATAGACAGCCTCACTCCATAGCCCCGACCAAGTGACTGTAGGAGAACCCCGTCGCCGAAAGCATCCGTTCGGGTGCTCGCGGTAGCGGTGTTCCGCCTTGGTGCACTTCGTCGACGGTATTGGGGGTGCGGCCGCCTACTAAAGTTTGCGACGAGTATTCGATCAGGATGTCAGGAATCTTGTTGAATTACCCGACTTGATATTGAAAAGTGTTTTCGATTTTGAGACTAAAATGCGGGGTTTATAATTGTTAGGCATGTGATGTCTAAGTAATTCATTTGGTCAGGCATGCGATGTCTAAGGTGGTTGCGGATTCCAACTGTTGCAGTTTTACACTTTCTTTCCTGTGACCGTAAGTGTAATATGTGATATCGCCGGTTTCGTTGCTATATGTCAACGACAATTGGGATGGACATATTTACTTACGTTGATGACATGTGATGTTATGTGTTGCTGGATATGTTATATTGGATCGTCGTGTTTGAATAGCCGGGGGTTTTTATGTGAGATGAGTGTTTTCATTTTCATTCATGTAAAAACTTGTATGTAATATTCTTTTATTGGGGCGCTTCCAGGTTGCGGAAGTTGTCACCTCTTGTATATTATTTACTTTTCCGCACTAGGATAGACCCAAGGAGGAGGGCACAAGTAACCGGGTTCTGGAGTCCAGTGGGAGACCAACTCGAGGAGTCGAGTCCGGGTCTCCTAACTACAGAATTGGTAGGGTTGCTTGCCGCTCTCGTAGGGGTCTAGGGGTGTGGGTTTGGCTATTCATCACGACCGTGGAATCCGTGTTTTATACTGGCTCGTATTGAAAACACGGACGTCCTAGTATATCCAATATTTTATATGTTTCTTCTGCTGCGATATCTGTGATGTGATCATGTGATGTTCTGTGATAGATACAGTATACAGTATATATGATATATTATATAGACGTTACTTATGTTTTACACCCGCGCTAGCCCTGCCCCGCTCTGCCGTTAGTTACCTAACCTAACGGTGCACGAGGGGACATCGAGGCGAATGCGGATGGCATAAGTGTACGTCGTATTTATCTGTGATGTTTAGGTACTTAAATGATGGGACTTCATTAATATGATTAATGAAATAAAAGAAACCTAAGATGTTGTAGAATCGAATTTCAAAATAAAACAGGTAGCCACAGTTCTTGCTTTGCACAGCGGTATATGTGATATATCCTGCACCTTATTCGATGAGGAAAGGACCGAGATCCCTTCTCCGGGAGTGACTCCTTTAGCAAAAACTGGTCGATGCTACGCCCTCGGTTTGTCTTTTGATTGCTTTTAAGAGTTCTTCTTTGCACAGTGATATATATGATATATCCCGCACCTCATTCGACGAGGAAAGGACCGACGATCCCTTCACCGGGAGTGACTCCTTTAGCAAAACTAGAAAAGCTTCAAAAACACTCCATTTCAAAATTCATTCGATCCTACAACGATATCAAGTTCATTACACAATAGGTTTTTAGAAAAACCTGTCGTAGCCCTCCGTCATTTCAGATAAGTGCTGTTTAGTATTCGTGCTGCGTTTGTTGGCCTCCGTCAAGGCGCAGTGTGCGGTAGCTAACCAGTATTTATCTGCTTATGCATATGATGCAGATTGAGTTAGGGTATTCGTGCGGCCTTGTTGACCTCCGTCAAGGGTCGTGCGGGTGGGTTTAATTCGATCAAGAAATGACGGGTTGAACTTGACTAGTAGCCTATGGTTTGTTGACCTCCGTCAAGGTCATAGGGTGCTAGGGGCAAAATATTATCGGGAATTTCAAGTGTTGAAATTTGCAATGAGATTGCATACCTTCTATGAGATAGTTGGATCCCGATACCCGTTGCGAGTAAGTGTTACTCCTGGGAGAGTTTTATACATTACAATTAGCCGATCAAGTAGGTGTCTAGAAAGGTGTCAACGGGGTTACGCCTCTGGGAAAACGAGGTTTACATTAATTAGGTTCGTGCGAAAGCACGGGGGACCTCCCTCAAAGTACCGACACTGGCCTGGCTGAAAAATTGGCGAACTTGTAGTGTGTAATTAATCCCGGCTAGTCTTTCCTTTTAGGGTTTGAAGGAAGATTTGATAAAAAGCAGTGGGAGCCATCCTGATTAGATAAAATAAAAACCAATCTATTCTTGCAAGAGCGCACGCTGAGTGTTTTCTTCTCTCTCTCTCCTGGTAGCGACCATATCACGCCTTAATCAAGATAATAATACGGATTATTGACCGAACCCGCTTGTTATACTGAGCTGGGGAACGTTGGTCCTGCTCCAACTTATAATTGTTATAAGACAGAGCAGGAAATTGGGGATTACCAGAATTCCCGTGCCGCCCAAACGAAGAGAGTGCATGCTGATGCATCATCTTCGGGTGTGTTCGTTACAAAGAACTGTTTCTCTGTATCCTCTACATCCTGGGTATATGATACCGGATCAGGATCCCAGATATGTAATCTGTTACATAGGGCTACAGATAGGTAGAGAACTGAGAACGGGTGATAAGTTTCATGAGGCAGAAAACGGGGCAAGTTTTGCAGCCAAGTCTGTCGGTCACTGTCACCCTGTATTACCAATACATTGATTCTGAACGAATGTTGTTAGATACCGAACCTGATATACAAAATCATATCAGTCTCTTTATAAGTAAAGAAATGATAAAATTTTGTATTGTTGGATAATGTTTTGAACATTTCCTATATCAAAAGTTGATCGGTTCAGGCACGTTATCTAAAAGCATTGATGTTCTAAATCAAACTACAGTTCTTAGTATGTGGAACACACACAAGAGGAAGAGTTCAGAAATGAACGAATCCTTCTTGAGGTATTGTAGACTAGGTCAGATCAATGTGACCCGACTAGCTGAAGTTACATGTAGATGCATATTTAAATCAGTTTGAATCTACATCTTGTGAAACTTGCCAGTCATGTCACAAAGATATAATGACACTAGCTCTGTTTATTGGAAACAGAGAAAGAGTTAGTGAACTCTTGGGATGATACATGTTGATGTATGTAAGTCCCCTGTCTACACATGCCAGGACTGGTTCTTTATACTTCATTACGTTCTCTGATAATCTTTCGAGTTTCAGACCTATGTTCCTGTTGAAATACAAGTCCGAACCTTTTGAGATATTCATAGAATATAAGTTAGAAGTAGAGAACCAGATATACTGGTATAAGTATTATGTCCTATGATGAGATCAGGGAGGAGAATACTTGTGCACGGAAATCCTGGACTATTCTAAAGGAGAATGAGATTCTCTCTCAGCATTACTCCTCCGAATACACAATAGCACGATGGTATATCGGGGTGGAGCAATCACACCCTATGTGATAAGGTGTGCTCTATGATGAGTACTACTGAGTTACCTATTTCCTTTTTGGGAGTTATCCACTTGAGAAGCTGCATACCTATTGAATAGGGTTCAAATCAAATCAGTTGCCTACCACTCCATATGAGATATGGAAAGGGAAGAGCCCATCTCTTAAGCTAGTTAAGATTTGGGGTTGTCCGGCCTATGTCTAAAAGCAGAATCCGGACAAGCTCGAGGAAAAGTCTGTATTGTAGAACTGGAAAGGTTCAAGCTATACAAACAACAGCTGATGATTTGGTAGAACCGAAGGATTCAGTAGTAACCAACGAACCTCAGACTCTCCGCCGATTTAGTAGAGTTCCTCACCCAACTGAGAGATACTTCGGTTTCTCTATGACAGTGGGAGCGAGGATTGCATCATGAGATGATGACCCTACTAGTTTCGAGCTGGCCATCAGGAGTAAGACTCTGTAAGAATGGCTGGATGTTTAGCGATCTGAGATGGAATCCTTATACACCAACAAAGTATGGACTTTAGCTGCTATATCTGAAGGGTTAAATCCCCATCAGGAGCAAGTATATCTTGAGAAGATTACTTGGTGTACATGGAAAAGTTGAGACTTTCAAAGCTAGACTTGTTAAGGGTTTTCATCATTGACCAGGTGTGGATAATGATGAAACCTTTTTCAAGTAGCTATGCTTAAGTCCATCCAGATCCTACTTGTCACGGCTACATACCATCACTACGATATCTGGTGGTTGGGTGTCATGACTGCTTTTCTAAATGATGTTTTAGAAGAGTGCGTCTATAAGTACACAGCCAGAGGGCTTCATAGACAGTGGGAGCAGCGGAAACGTGTGCAAGATGCTTTATAGGATTAAAGCAGGCATCGCGGAGTTGGAACATCTGTTTTGATAGATTAGTCAAAGAGTTTGACATCATCAAAATGGTAGATGAACCTTGTATAAACAAAAAGGGTAGTAGGGAGTATGGTGACGATCCTCGTAGAGTACGTGGATGACATACTCTTGATAGGGAAGTAGTTTCCTATGCTACGCTCGATCAATCTCCGCTTATCACTATGATTCTCCATATAGGATAAAAATGATACCTCCTAAATCCTGAGTTTTGGATCTATGAGATAGATTTAATTGGATGTTAGGATTCTCGCTAGTTGTAGTGAGATGGTATCAATCGATCCTGGGGAGAATCACTGGAAGGGTTCCAGGGTGATAAAGACGACTGAATGTCAGTCACAGGCATTGTCTTTACCCTCAGTGGAGGGACGGTATGTTGGAAGAGTTCCAAGCTAGATACCGTGGCATACTAGACGATAAAGGCAGGATACATCGCTACTTAAGATGCTACCAAAGAGGCTATTTGGGTGTATATTGGTTCATGAGATGAACTATGTTCCTCCCATTGTGTGACAATGGAGTTGTGGCTTATCCCAAGGAACGTCCGTCCCATCAGTGATCCAGACATATTCTAAGGCAGTATCACTTGATCATGGAGATGGTTGATCTCCAGGGAGATCGAGGTTAGGAGAGTAGACTCAGAGGACAACACAGCGGATCCACTCACAAAGGCCTGTTCCCAAAGAGAGACTTTTATGGGATGGTTGAGTATGAGATACTTCAACCACTGCTATCAGATGGCCCTAGTGCAAGTGGGAGATTGTTAGTTATATGTATGCCCTAGAGGCCATTACTATACATGGGATGTATATTGTAGTGGATGCTGGGACATATATAGGGAGGACTTTCTTGCTCGACATGATAGTATGCTATCTGGTTACCCTTTACCTTAACGTGTATACTGATTGTCTCTCTGTTACATGTTGGTAAAGCCCTTAGGATATGTACTTGACTACCTGGACTATGATGCGGATCATACTAGTGGGGACATGGTAGTCCATAAGTACATCCTTCAAAGTCCCTAGTCGTGGGTGTATCGAGACGGGGCATCGATATACCAGAGTAGACTAGCGTATACCTTCTCGACCCATACAGATGGGCGATGGATGATCCCATATCTATCGGTGTTTGACATCAGAGATGATATACGGGTGCTCAGTAGAGACTGGGTACACTGGACGGACTCGCCGAGAACTCCCAGATGGTATTATACCTCACGTCAGATGGCAGTTCTCTGGTGACACTGGTACAGAGTAGTCTGTTGACCCGAGATCGTCATAGAGTCTTGTGTGGTTCCCACTGTGCTTTAATTTCCATCTTACCATGTCCAAGAGGGCATGCAAAATGGTGGTTTTTGGGTACAGTCCCGAGTCACATGGAGGCAATGAGCGATAGGAGGGGATTCGTCTCTCCCGATATAGGGGGTTGATGTTGCGCTGTGTTCGATTGGCTATAACAGGAAATCCCTGGCCAGGGTTGCTGAGATTTACTGGTAAGTGTTACCAGTAGTTTCTCGAAAAGTTATAGACCTCATATCGACACGACTTATCGAGCTATTGGGGTCTGACGTTTACCACCCCTAGGCGAGATATGCGACATATCAGACGATCAGACCGGACTGTACGGTAGTGTTACTGGTTGGATTCACTGGAGTGTGAGCGAGCTTGCTCGTCGATCTTCAGATCGCTCAATACCTGGGTGGCCGTTACGTTTAGCAGACCGCTTGCGGCTTGTGGGTGCTTGATATGATCATCACCTGCTGCCGGCGTATTGACGAGTCTTTAGAGTCCTACACAGAGGTTTCCTGGCTCAAGCGAAACGAAATAGGAGCGCATATGAGATATGTGCGGGACCGAGAATGATGCGTGTATGTGATACCATATTTCATTCTCACGATGTGACATTGATCGGTTATATGCGATATAGCCGGGTTATCGGATCAAGTGTTGATTCGATAAGTTGTTACTGATGATACCAGTCGGTTATGTGCGACATGACCGGATCATTGAATCAAGTGTTGATTTAGTGATTTAATGCATAATTATATATTTGATATATAACTTTGCATTAACTAGTATCGGTTCACTTTGAATGGATTTTCTCACTCGGATTGTACACATTGTATATGTGATATACTTTTGTACACTTGATTGTATCATGTTTGATGATACATGTTTAACTATAGTTAAGTGTAATGAATTAAGCCATGGTTAAACTAATGATTAGGGTTTTCTTTTTATTACTTATTTATTTATTTATTTATTTATTTAGAATAGATAAGAAAAGAATGGTTGCTAATTTTGGAGTTTAGTTGAAGCTTCATGAAGCTTTGACTTTGTAACCATTCTTGTCTTCATCTTTAACCCTAACCATTAATCTAACCTTAGTTAATTCTCTACACTTGACCATGGTTCTAATATGATAAGTATTCATTTTCTTTTCCAATTATAATTAACTTATCATATATTTCTTTCTTCTTCTTCTTCATGAGCAAAAGAAGAAAAAGCTTTCTTCATCAATGGTGATTGATGATAAAGAGTGAGAAATCCAAATCTAAAGTCTACCCACTTCCTATTTATTCATCCTCTACCTCTTGCCAAGTATTAGAGTGTGTTCTCTTCACAAGTTTTTGGACTTGGTGAAGTCGGAGCTTGATTTAGCGATGCCTCGACGTAGATCATCTTCGGCACGTCGTCGATGACCTAGCCTGCTTCTTCTCCGATGAAGCCGACGCAAGAGCCCGGATTTCGGATTTGTACAGCGGAGATGACTTCTTCATGGAGCTATGGAGGTGGAAAAACGGATCTACAAAGGTTGTATATCCGTATCCCTTAGTTAACTGTTAACTAGATTACTTTTTCGCCTAGATATCTAGCAAACGATCCGTAGTCGGGTCTCTCGGCACCCTTAAAATTTTAATTTGGCATGATCGATGCCTTATGAGACCTCATTAGGGTGCCTAGGAACCCTACAATCTAGGACTCAGTTTCCCTTTCCGCCCAAATCTCATCACACCTTTCATCGGAGAGACCTTCAGGAAAACATGATCGCCAACAGCGAACTCGAGTCGGCGACGGCGCCTGTCAGCATAAGATTTCTGGCTGCTCTGTGCCGCTCTCATCCTGTCCCGAATCAGCTGTATCTTCTCGGTCATCTCCTGTACGATCTGAGGCCCCAAAATACTGCTATCCCTAAGCTCTGTCCAACATACAGGCGATCGACATCTCCTCCCAAATAAAGCCTCGAAAGGTGCCATCTGAATCGTCTTCTGGAAGCTATTATTGTAGGAAAACTCGATCAAAGGCAAATGACGGTCCCAGCTACCACCGAAATCTAAAACACAAGCTCTGAGCATGTCCTCAAGAGTCTGAATAGTACGCTCCAACTGACCGTCAGTCTGCGGATGAAAGGCTGTGCTAAAACTCAATCGGGTGCCCAAAGCTTCCTGGAGTTTCTGCCACAATCGGCTGGTAAACTGGGTGCCACGGTCGGACACGATGCAAGTCGGAACACCATGCAGTCGCACTATCTCATCAATATAAACCTGGGCGTACTGAGAAAATCCAAAAGTGGTCTTCACTGGCAGGAAGTGAGCCGCTTTCGTCAGTCGATCCACAATCACCCAAATAGAGTCGTACCCTCGACTGGTCCTGGGTAGACCCACAACGAAGTCCATGGAGACCTGCTCCCACTTCCACTCAGGGATGGGCAAAGGCTGTAACTCGCCGGCTGGCCTCTGGTGCTCGGCCTTGACTTGCTGACAAGTCAGGCATCTCGACACAAAGTCTGTAATATCCTTCTTCATCCCGTCCCACCAGTAAACCTTTCTCAAATCACGGTACATCTTGGTGGAACCTGGATGCACACTGTATACTGATCTATGTGCCTCCTCGAGGATATCACGCCTCAGTCCCTCTGAATCTGGCACGCACAGTCGAGTCCCAAATCGAAGTATCCCCTGATCATCAATCACGAACTCAGAAACTCTGCCCTGCCGAATCTGCTCAATAATCTCTAATGTACGGGCATCGCCGGACTGTGCCTCGTGGATACGGTCAAGTAACTGTGGGCGTGCTCTGAAATGGGCCAGCTGTCCCCCTGTAGGAGTAAACTCGAACTGCACTCTGCTATCACGTAAAACCTGCCAATCCGCCGTCGACTGCATCTGTACTGCGCTCAAACAAGATAAGCTACCTCCGGGCATTCTACTCAAAGCATCTGCCACCACATTCGCCTTTCCCGGATGGTATAGAATCTCGCAGTCATAATCCTTCACCAGCTCCATCCAACGGCGCTGTCTCAGGTTCAGATCTCGCTGCTGGAAGATATACTTCAAACTCTTATGGTAAGTGAATATCTGGCACGACTCACCGTATAGGTAATGTCTCCAGATCTTAAGTGCAAATACCACTGCAGCCATCTCTAAATCATGGGTAGGGTAGTTCTGCTCGTGTTTCCTCAGCTGCCGAGAAGCATACGCGATAACTCTGTCGTGCTGCATCAACACACATCCCAGCCCCACTCTAGAAGCATCAAATATACCACGAACCTGCCTGATCCTGAAGGCAATGCTAACACTGGTGCAGTAGTCAGACGAGTCTTCAACTGCTGGAAACTATCCTTACATGTCTTGGTCCAATCAAAAGGAACCCCCTTCCGGGTCAACCCGGTCAAAGGTGCAGCAATGCGGGAGAAATCCTGGACAAAACGTCGATAATAGCCGGCCAGACCTAGAAAGCTGCGAACCTCTGTAACTGATACTGGTCTAGGCCAACGCTGAACTGCCTCGACCTTCTTCGGGTCCACACAAATACCATCTCTCGTCACCACATGACCCAAGAAATCGACACTGTCTAGCCAGAATGCGCACTTGGAGAATTTGGCGAACAGCTGATGCTCCCTCAAAGTCTGCAATGTGATACGTAAGTGCTGCTCATGCTCCTCCCGGCTCCGAGCATAAACCAAGATGTCGTCAATGAACACAATAATGAACTGATCGAGATACGGCCTGAATACACGGTTCATCAAATCCATAAATGCTGCCGGGGCATTGGTGAGCCCGAACGACATCACCAAGAACTCGTAATGACCATAACGAGTACGGAAAGCAGTCTTCGGAATATCCTCCTTCCGAACCCGCAACTGGTGATAACCTGACCGTAAATCAACCTTCGAGAAGAACCCTGCACCCTGGAGCTGATCGAATAAGTCATCAATGCGGGGTAGGGGATACCTGTTCCACACAGTAACCCGGTTCAGCTGACGATAATCAATGCATAAACGCACACTTCCGTCCTTCTTCCTAACAAACAAGACGGGAGCACCCCAAGGTGACACACTCGGTCTGATAAGCCGTTTGTCCAGCAAGTCCTGTAACTGATCCTTTAGCTCTCTCAGCTCCGCCGGGGCCATCCGATAAGGCGGTATAGAGATAGGCCCCGTGCCAGGGATCAAGTCAATACAGAACTCAATCTCGCGCTCTGGTGGCAGGCCAGGCAGCTTGTCAGGGAATACATCAGGAAACTCTCTCACAACAGGGACCTGGTCCAACGGAACCTTTGTGGAGCTAGTATCACAAATATAGGCTAAGAATCCCTGACACCCTTTCCTTAAGAGCTGACCAGCGCGAAGAGAAGAAATCAAGCTGGGAAGGGTAGCGCTACGATCTCCCTGAATAACAAGAACCGGCTCACCAGGAAAACTGAATCTGACTGCTTTTTCACGGCAGTCCGCGGATGCATAGCAGGTGGCTAGCCAGTCCATACCAAGAAGAACGTCAAAGTCTAGCATATCGAGGAGAATCAAATCAACTAAAGAATCTCTCTCCCCGATACGAACGGAACACGATCGGTACACAAAACGGGCAACAAAAGACTCGCCTACCGGGGTAATAATGACAAGCGGCTGATCTAACGGAGAAGACTCTCGGCCCAACCTCGGTGCAAAATACGTGGATACATAGGAATGTGTAGAGCCTGGATCAAATAATACCCGTGCATCAAAAGAACATACTGGCAGAGTACCTGTCACGACGGCATTGGATGCCTGTGCATCCTGAGGAGTCAATGCGAACACTCGGGCCTGTCCACCACTAATAGCTGGCTGTGCTCTACCTCAACCTCGGCCTCTGCCTCTGCCTCTGCCTCTGTCGCCTCGTCCTCTCTGAACCGGACCGCCACGCCCACGGCCTTTAGAAGCATCTGGCTGGCGTGAAGCATCATCAGGAGTAGGAAGTAAAGCTCTCTGCGAAGGTGGTGAGCGTGGTAAAGTCACATGCGGGACTGTCGCCGCGCCCGGACGTCCTATGGTACAGTCTCTGACACGGTGATACTGACTCCTGCACCGAAAACATCCTGGAGACGACTGCTGGGTCTGTGGATATGAACCAAATAACTGACCTCGTCTCAATCCTTTGCCTCCACCATCTCCCGGAAATAATCTATCACGGTGTCTGCCCATCTGCCGCTGAGCTGGCGTATCAGTACGGATCCTCTTCGGCCCAGAAACGACCGGAGTCTCAGAAATACGCTCCTCCAAAAGTAAGGCTGCATCCATCGCGGTTGCGTATGTATCAAAGTGCTGGGTGCCGATGGCAAGGAATTGCTGTGTATCAAGCCCTCGTACAAACCTCTTTATTCTCTTCTCTTCTGTGTCGACTAGGTATGGAGCATATCGAGACAACTGGGTAAACTGTATATCATACTCCGACACTGTCATCCCAGGAGTCTTGCGCAAAGACTCAAAACTACGGGCTCGAGCATCTCGGACACTCTCCGGAAGAAAACGGGCAAGAAATGCAGATGTAAACTCATCCCAGGTCATAGAAGGCAGACCTGCAGCTCGGCCTCTCTCTACTGAATCGTACCATGTCTGGGCAAGACCCTCCAGACGAAAACTCGCAAACTCCACCAATCTATCATCAGAACACCTCAACGAACGGCAAATCTGAGCCATCCTATTAAGAAATGCCTGTGGTTCCTCTGTCGCATCTGTACCGGTAAAAGCTGGAGGTCTCAATCTCATGAACTCCTGTAGTGAAACAGGGATAGTCTCCGTAGTAGCAGCAGGAGTGACCATCTGTGCAGCAGGTACGATCGTGGTCTGTGCGGTGGAAGGAACGTCCTCGGATCTCTGTGCCCGGCTAGATTCAACTAAAGATCCCATCATCTGCCGCAACTCTTGCATGCCGGCCTCTAATCTGGCAATACGGTCTGGATAAGGCGGATTAGTATGACCCTGAGGGGTAGGCGTATCCTCCCGCTCGATCCTCGCCTCAGACAGGCCCGCCCGAATCTCATCCCTAGTGGCAGCCCGCTGAGCTCTCGTAGTCTTTGGCGGCATCGAAGCTGGAATAAGAAACAGGACTGATAAGGATATTGCAATTGAATCAAGGAATGCAAGGAATCAAGAAAGGAAATACAAGAAATTATGTCCTAAGGTTACTTAGGCGGAGTACCGTATCGTAAGTATGCCATGGATCATACCCACGGTACGCCACTCTGCTTAAGTCACCTACTCCATCTACCAAGGTCGTCCTACACTCAGAAAGGTAAAACCTACGCTCTGATACCAACTTTGTCACGACCCGAAAGTACGGAACGTGACTGGCACTTAGATTACGAGATGTCTAAAGGCGTAATGTAACCTAAGTCAGCCAAAGCCCAGAAAAATCTAAACCAAAATCAAAAGAGAGTGAAGGAAAACCTTACATGAAAACGATTTGTAAATCAATTAAGTTGCATTGAAACCCTTTTTAAAAACATCAAAAATTCCCGAAAATTTCGGCAGAGTCTCCCCTGTATTTTCTATCCCCGAAAATGGGTACAACAAGATAATAAACCTGTAATCATAAAATGGCATCCCCAAGCGGGAGCTAGCTCTTCGCCCAAGGCGGATCACAACCACATGCAATATAATAGCAATATCAAGAAAAGAGCATGAAAGAAACGCAAAATTTCCGAAAACACAACCCCGGCTCAAGTGAGCTCGACCCAAAAGAACCACAAATATACAAATCTCTCAGTCTCATCACTAGGTCGCATAAACAATATAAAGTGGTATCGCATAAGTATGGATGAATGTCCATGCAATCTAATATACTGTTCGCTATAAGGGTATGCAATGTCAATGAAGGGGTAAGCTAGCTAACAATATAAATCTTGCATAAAGTAGGGTAATCCTAACTAGGGGGGGTGCCTCGCGCCATTCAGACGATTCCCCCATAGATGAATACATCTACTCACCTGAAATCTCCGCTAATCCGATCCGGCCACCGCCTTGCCTTTTCGCGCCGTGTCCGATGTTTCCCCGACCGATCCTATATTTGCACAATATCAAGCATAAGATTACAAAACCTAAGACGATGCAAGTCACAATATACAATTATCAACGCTCTCGAATTACTCATAGCATGCACTCGGTGCGCGGGAAAACGCACGAAAATCGCTAACCTTTAACTAGAATCGTCATTTTGGGGAAATCGACAAAACCACAACCCGACTAGACGAAACCCCACGTTCGCGCACTCTAATAATCCTATACGAAGCTAATTATATCGCTAACATAACGCAATTTGATCGCATTCTAATTTTTGTAAAAATCTAGTAAGCAATTTGCTTACCGATTCGATACAAACATCGCCATTTTGTCGATTTAGCGAGCATAACACTACACAATTAACCACTCCAATCAATTAGATAACAAAACCCTAACTTAATCCAACCACCATGTTACAAACCCTAATTTTAAAATCAAATCCTTCTCTTGATTTTACTAAACAAACATTTACTACTAAACTAATGCTTCAAATTTCAATTCTAGCATATTTAAACTACAAGTTAACAAAAAGATTAGAATCTTCACCTCACAAGCTTGAATCCTAGCTTGATCAAGTCACCAAGAAGCCTCCTTTCATCAAGTTTTTGAACTAATTTGGGTTGAAGAGAGAGTGGATTAGGGTTTAGTGTTGAATGGAGATGGAAATTTGTGAATTTTGTACGAATTTTGACATGAAAAATGAAGCAAAATGAAGTGAGAAGAGAGGGGATTTTCTGCAGTGAGCTCGGCCAGAAGGTGAGGGAGTGAGTTGTGGAGAAATTTGGAGAAGTTTCTAGGTCAATAAACATCATATGTTATCATTTAATGCTTTCACATCAACAATTTACAAAAAAAACCTCATTTTACATCATTTTTCCATTAAATTTCCAACCCTAAAACCAAAAGTTTGCAAGACATGATATAATTTTATTAACACCATATTTTAGCTTATAAAGATCCCTAATTATGAAATTTACCTAATTAAATTTGTATTTATCCCTAATTTAATGTATTTAAAAAGGCTTAAAATAATAAAAAAATAATTAATTACGAATTTTTTTTTATTTAACTAGAAAATTATAAGTGACATTTTAGTGACAAAATTGTAGTAATATCTTATCTAAATTTTGTATAATTAGGTCTACAATGAAAAATACCTATTTTGACTTTTTACGGAAAAAGCCGAAAAATTAGACGATTACCGAAAAACTGCCTAAACGATTTTCGAAGGGTTACACCTGTGTACCCGTAACAAAACAAGCACCTGTATACTATCTCCACCACAACGTACTAATGGCTGTGGGACAGACCATTTCCCCTGCTGGGATGAGAAGCGTACACACTAGTCTACTCTGGAGTAATGATGCCCTGTCTTGATAATCCTATGACTATGGACCTCAAAAAGGATGTGCTTGTAGACTACCAACCCCTACTAGTGTGACTGCCATCACAACGCTGGTAGTCAAGCAAGATCCCAAGGGCTCTATCAATATGTATTCGCGATATGCTAACATATTAAGATAGATATAAACCTAGTAGCATATTACTATGTTGAGCAAGACTGTTAATACAACTGTGAATATCCCAAGCTTCCATTAAATAATATGCAAGTTAGTATGATACAATAATAGCTCCTAGGGCATGCACACTAACATGTTTTACACATGACAATTAGCCGATCAAGTAGGTGTCTAGAAATGTGTTAATGGGGTTTTGCCTCTGGGAAAATGAGGTTTATTTTAATTAGGTCCGTGCGAAAGCATGGGGAACCTCACTCAAAGTACCAACACTGATCTGGCTGAAAGATTAGCAAACTTGTAGGGTGTAATTAATCCCGGCTAATCTTACTTTTTAGGGTTTGAAGGAAGATTTGTTTAAAACAGTAGGAGCCATCCTGATTAGATAAGATAATAACCAATCTAATCTTGCAAGAGCGCATGCTAAAGTGTCTTTCCTTCTCTCTTTCTCCAGGTAGCGACCATGTCAGGCCTTAATCAAGATAATAATATCGATGTATTAACTGAACCTGCTTGTTATACTGAGCAGGGCAACGTTGGTTCCATTCTTTCTTATAATTGTTATAAGACTGAACAGGAAATAGAAGAATACCAGAATTCACACGCCGCCCAAACGAAGAATAAACATGTTGATGCATCTTCTTCGTATGTGTTAGTTACTGAGAAATGTTTCTCAGTTCACTCTACGTCCTGAGCATTAGATACCGGATCAGGATCCCACATATGCAATATATTGCATGGGCTAAAGAAAGGTAGAGAACTGGAAATGGGTGATCATTTCGTAAGAGTAGGGAATGGTACAAATGTTGCAGCCAAAGCAGTTTGCGAATATCACCTTGTATTACCAAGCAGAAATACATTGATTCTGAACGAATGTTGTTATATACCGAACATGATATGCAACATTATATCAGTTTCTTTATTAAGTAAAGAAGGATATAATTTTGTAATACAGGATAATGTTATGAACATCTTCCTAAATCAAAAGTTGATTGGATCAGGCTCGTTAAATAATGGCATATACGTTCTAAATCAAAACACAGTTCTTAATATACAAAACACACACAAAAAGAAAAGTTCAGAAATGAACGAATCCTTCTTGTGGCATTGTACACTTGGTCATATCAATGCGACACGACTTGCTAAGTTACATAAAGATGGTTATTTAAATATGTTCGAATTATCATCTTATGAAACTTGTCATTCATATCTCAAAGGCAAAATGACCAAAACTCCGTTTAGTTGACACGGAGAAAGAGTTACAGAACTCTTGGGACTGATACATAGTGATGTATATGGTCCCATGTCTACACATGCCAGGAACGGTTCTTCCTACTTCATTACATTCACTGACGATCTCTCAAGATACGGACATGTGTTCCTGATAAAACACAAGTCTGAAGCTTTTGAGAAATTCAGAGAATATAAGAATGAAGTAGAGAACCAAACGGGTAAAAGTATTAAAATCCTTCGATCTGATCGAGGAGGAGAATACTTGAGCAATGAGTTCCTCGTTTATCTAAAAGAGAATGGGATTCTCTCTCAGCTTACTCCTCCCTATACACCACAGCACAACGGTGTATCAGAGCGGAGGAATCGCACCCTATTAGATATGGTGCGCTCAATGATGAGCAATGCTGAGTTGCCTATTTTCTTCTGAGGGTATGCGCTTGAAACAGCCATACACATATTGAATATAGTTCCTACCAAATCAGTGCCTACCACTCCATATGAGATATGGTAGGGGAAGAGATCATCTTTTAAGTATGTTAAGATATGGGATTGTCCGGCCTCTCTCAAAACGCACAATCTGGACAAAATCGAGGCAAGGTCTGTCCTATGCAAGTTTGTAGGATATCCCAAGAACTCACAAGGGTATATCTTCTACCACACTGAGGAACAAAAGGTGTTTATTTCTCGACATGCCACTTTTTTAGAAAAGGGATTTCTTGCAAAGGAAATTAGTGGCAAGAAGGTAGAACTGGAAGAAGTTCTAGCTACACAAACTGCAACAGAAGATTTGGTGGAACCAGAGGATTCAGTAGTTCTTGACGAACCCCCGCCTCTCCGTCGATCTAGTAGGGTTCCTCATCCACCTAAGAGATACTATGGTTTTCTCATTGATGGTGGGAGCGAGGATTGCATCATGGAAGATGATGACCCGACTATTTTCGATCTGGCCATCACGAGTGGTGACTCTGTGAAATGGCTGGATGGAATGCGATCTGAGATTGAATCCATGTACACCAACAAAGTATGGACTTTTGAAATTGCTCCTGAAGGGTAAAACCTATTAGGAGCAAATGGTTTTTTAAGAAGAAACTTGGTGTAGATGGAAAAGTTGAGACTTACAAAGCTAGACTTATTGCAAAGGGTTTTCGTCAATGACCAGGTGTGGATTATGACGAAACCTTTTCTCCAGTGGCTATGCTTAAGTCCATCCGGATCTTATTTGCCATTGCTGCATACCATGACTATGAAATCTGGTAAATGGATGTTAAGACCGCCTTTCTAAATGGTGATTTGGGAGAGTGCGTGTACATGACTCAGCCAGAGGGCTTCGTAGACAGTGGGAGCAGCGGAAAGGTGTGCAAGCTGCTTAAATCCATCTATGAGTTAAAGCTGTAGGGTTCCTAGGCACTCTCAAGAGGTCTCACAAGGCATCAACCATGCCAATTTTAAATTTTACAAGTGCCGAGAAACTCTAATACGGATCGTTAACTAGAATTTTAGGCGAAAAGAGAAACTAGTTAACAACTTAACTAAAAGTAAGAAGCTACAACCTTTGTAGATCCGGTTCTCCACTTCCTTGGCTCCACGTAGACGTCCTCTCGCTGTACAAGTCGGATCTCGGACTCTAGCATCGGCTTCATCGGAGAAATGAGCGGACTAGTCGTCGGCTACGATGCCGAAGATGATCTACGTCGAGGTTACACAAGATCAAGTTCCAACTTCACCAAGTTGTGAAACTTGTGAAGAAAACACCCTATACTACTTGGCAAGAGGTAGAGGGTGAAGAAATAGGAGGTGGGTTCACTTTAGAATTGGATTTCTCACACTTTTACTCAAGAAGCCATTGATGATGGCAAGCTTTTTCTTGAAGAAGAAGAAGAAGCTCAAGATAGAATATGATAAGTATATCTTTTTAAAATGCAAAAGAAATGAATACTTATCATAATATAAACCATGGTTAGGTGTAGAGAATTGACTAAGGTTAGATGAATGGTTAGGATTAGGCATGAAGACAAAATGGTCACTTTGATCAAAGCTTCATGAAGCTTCAACAAGCTTCAAGAATGATAGCAACCATTTTGTTTTCTTTTGCAATTTCTTTTTAATCCAAATTAAAAAGATAAATGAATGAATAAATAAAAACCCTAACCATTTACTTAACCAAGGTTTAATTCTTTACACTTAACCAAATGAGCAAGTATCATCAAACATGATACAAACATGTGCACAAAAGTATATCACATATACAACTTGCACATCAAGTGAGAAAATCCATTTAAAGTGAACCAATACTAGTTAATGCAAAGTAATATATCAAATATATAATTATACATTAAATCATTAAATCAACACTTGATTTAACGATCCGGTCATGTCGCACATAACCGACTAGTATACAATGTATCGATTTATCGAATCAACGATTCGATAACTAGGTTATATCGCATACAACCAATCGAAACATTCATCGCGAGAATGAAATACGGTATCACATACTCGCATTATTCTCGGTCCCGCACATATCTCATATGCGCTCCTATTTCGTTTCGCTTGAGCCAGGAAACCCCTGTGTAGGACTCTAAAGACTCGTCAATACGCCGGTAGCAGATGATGATCATATCAAGCACCCACAAGCCGCAAGCGGTCTGCTAAACGTAACGGCCACCCGGGTATTGAGCGATCAGAAGATCGACGAGCTAGCCCGCTCACACTCCTGTGAATCCAACCAGTAACACTTACCGTACAGTCCGGTCTGTTCGTCTGATATGTCGCATATCAAGTCTAGGGGTGGTAAACGTCAGACCCCAATAACCGATAAGTCGTGCCGATATGAGGCTCATAACGGGTCGAGAAACTACTGGTAACACTTACCAGCAAATCTCTGATCAGCCCTGGCCAGGGACTTCCCTGTTACGGCCAATCGAGCACAGCGCAACATCAACCCCCAATACCGGGTGAGACGAAACACCTCCTATCACTCATTGCCTCCATATGACTCGGGACTGTACCCAAAGACCACCGTTTTGCACGCCCTCATGGACGTGGTAAGGTGGAGATCAAAGCACAGTGGGAATCACACAAGACTCTATGACGATCTCGGGTCCACAGACTAACCTGTACAAGTGTCACCTGAGAACTGCCATCTGACGTGAGGTATAATACCATCTGGGAGTTCTCGGCGAGTCCGTCCAGTGTACCCAGTTTCCACCGATCACCCGTATACCATCTCTGATGTCAAACACCAATGGATATGGGATCATCCATCGCCCATCTCATGGGTCGAGAAGCATATACGCTAGTCTACACCGGTATATCGATGCCCCGTCTCGATAGACCCACGACTAGGGACCTTGAAGGATGTACCTATGGACTACCATGTCCCCACTAGTATGATCTGCATCATAGTCCAGGTAGTCAAGTACACATCCTAAGGGCTTTACCAACATGTAACTATAAGACAGTTTAAAGTGACAAGTATACATGTTAAGATAAAGAGCAACCAGATAGCATACTATCATATCGAGCAAGAAAGTCATCTCTATATATGTCCAAGCATCCAATATAAAATACATCATGTGTACAATACTGGCCTCTAGGGCATACATACAACTAACAATCTCCCACTTGCACTAGGGCCAGCTGCTGTAGTATCGCATACCGAGCATCCCGAAGAGTCTCTCTGTATCTGGGGAATGGCCTTCGTGAGTGGATCCGCCGTGTTATTATTCGTGTCAACCCTCCTGACCTCGATCTCCCGGCGATCAACTATCTCCCGGATCAGGTGATACCGCCTCAGAATATGCCTGGATCGCTGATGGGACCTGGGTTCCTTGGCTAAAGCCACCGCTCCATTGTTATCGCAATACAAAGGTATTGGATGCTCAATGGATGGAACTACACCAAGTTCAGTAATGAACTTCTTGATCCAGACAGCCTCTTTAGCAGCATCGTTGGCAGCGATGTATTCAGCCTCCATCGTCGAGTCTGCCACGGTTTCCTGCTTGGAACTCTTCCAGCTAACCGCCCCTCCGTAAAGGGTAAAGACAAATCCCGACTGCGACTTAGAGTCGTCCTTATCACTCTGGAAGCTCGAATCGGTAAAGGACTCCACTTGGAGTTCTCCGTTACCATACACCAAGAGCATCTCTTTAGTCCTTCGCAAGTACTTGAGAATGCTCTTCACATCTGTCCAGTGACTCTCTCCAGGATCAGCTTGATACCTGCTCAATACACTTAGTGAGTATGCAACATCGGGTCTGGTACATAGCATCGCGTACATGATAGAGCCTACAGCCGAAGCATAGGGTATTCCTTGCATGCGAGCTCTCTCCAAATCAGTCTTGGGAGACATCTCTTTGGAGAGAGTGACTGCAGAGATCATGGGCAAGTTCCCACGCTTGGATTCTTCCATACTAAACCTCTTTAGTATGGTGTCAATGTACTTGGATTGGGACAATCCCAATATCCGTTTGGATCTATCTCTATAGATCCTGATTCCCAATATGCAGGAGGCATCACCAAGATCTTTCATCGAGAATCTTTGTGATAAGAAGAGCTTGACCGATTGCAGCGTAGGAATATCATTTCCTATCAAGAGTATGTCGTCCACGTACAATACGAGGAAGACAACCTTACTCTCTGCTACCTTCTTGTAGATACAAGGTTCATTTGGGTTTTTGACGAAATCAAACTCTTTGATAACGACGTCAAAGCAGATCTTCCAACTCCGTGATGCTTGCTTTAATCCATAAATGGATTTAAGCAGCTTGCACACCTTCCCGCTGCTCCCACTGTCTACGAAGCCCTCTGGCTGAGTCATGTACTCGCACTCTTCTAAATCACCGTTTAGAAAGGCGGTCTTAACATCCATTTGCCAGATTTCATAATCATGATATGCAGCGATGGCAAGCATGATCCGGATGGATTTAAGCATAGCCACTGGAGAAAAGGTTTCATCATAATCCACACCTGGTCTTTGACGAAAACCCTTTGCAACAAGTCTAGCTTTGAAAGTCCCTACTTTCCCATCTACACCAAGTTTTTTCTTGAAGATCCACTTGCTCCCAATTGGTTTTACCCCTTCAGGAGCAACTTCCAAAGTCCATACTTTGTTGGTGTACATGGATTCCATCTCGGACCGCATTGCATCCAGCCATTTCACTGAGTCCCTACTCGTGATGGCCTGCTCGAAGCTAGTTGGGTCATCATCCTCCATGATGCAATCCTCGCTACCACCATCCATGAGAAAACCGTAGTATCTCTCAGGTTAGCGAGGAACCCTACTAGATCGGCGGAGTGGCTGGGGTTCATTGGGAACTATTGAATCCTCTGGTTCCACCAGATCTTCTGTTGTAGCTTCTGTAGCTGGAACCTCTTCCAGTTCTACCGCATGACCACTAATCTCTTTTTCAAGAAATTCCTTTTCTAAAAAGGTGGCATGCCGAGAAGCAAACACTCTTTGTTCCTCAAGGTGGTAGAAGATATACCCTTGTGAATTTTTGGGATATCCTATAAATTTGCATAAAACAGACCGTGCCTCGAGTTTGTCCGGATTTTGTTGTTTGACATAGGCTGGACAACCCTATATCTTAACATAGTTAAGACATAGTCTCTTCCCTTTCCATATCTCATATGGAGTGGTAGGCACTGATTTGGTGGGGACCATATTCAATAGATGTATGGCTGTCTGAAGCGCATACCCCCAGAAGGAAATAGGTAACTCAGCTGTGCTCATCATAGAGCGCACCATATCTAATAGGGTGCGGTTCCTCCGTTCTGATACACCGTTGTGCTGTGGTGTATATGGAGGAGTTAGCTGAGAGAGAATCCCATTCTCTTTTAGGAAGTCCAGGAATTAATTGCTTAAGTATTCACCTCCTCGATCAGATCGAAGGATTTTAATACTTTTTCCGGTTTGGTTCTCGACTTCTTGTTTATATTCTCTAAATTTCTCAAAAGCTTCAGACTTGTGTCTTATCAAGTACACATGTCCGTATCTTGAGAGATCGTCAGTGAATGTAATGAAGTACGAAGAACCATCCCTGGCATGTGTAGACATGGGACCGCATACATCACTATGTTTCAGTCCCAAGAGTTCGGTAACTCTTTCTCCGTGTCCCGTAAACGGAGTTTTGGTCATCTTGCCTTTGAGACATGACTGACAAGTGTCATAAGATGAAAATTCGAATGGTTTCAAATATCCATCCTTATGCAACTTAGCCAGTCGTGTCACATTGATGTGACCCAGTCTACAATGCCATAAGAAGGATTCGTTCACTTCTGAACTCTTCCTCTTGTGTGTGTTTGTTATGCTCAGAACTGTTGATTGATTTAGAACATAAATGCTATTGCACAACGTGCCTGATCCAACCAACTTTTGGTTACGGAAAATGTTCATAACATTATCCTGTAATACAAAATTATATCCCTCTTTACTCAATAAAAAAACCGATATAATGTTGCATATTAGGTTCGGCATGTAATAGCATTCATTCAGAACCAATGTATTACCAGTTGGTAATACAAGGTGATATTCCCCGACAGTCTTAGCTGCAACAATTGCACCATTTCCAACTCTAATATCTTTATCACCTTCTCCAAGTTCTCTACCTTTTCTAAGCCCATGTAATTGATTATATATATGGGATCCTGACCCGGTATCTAATACCCAGGACGTAGGGCAAATGGAGAAACAGTTCTCTGTAATGAAACACACCCGAAGAAAATGCATCACCATGTACTTTCTTCAATCGGGTGGCATGGGAATCCTGGTGTTCCCCTATATCCTGTTCATTCCTATAACTCTTATAAGAAAGAACGGAACCAACGTTCCCCAGCACAGTATAACATGCGGGTTCAGTCAATACATCAATATTATTATCTTTATTAGGGCATGACATGGTCGCCACCTGGAGAGAGAGAGAGAAGAAAACACTTTAGCGTATGCTCTTGCAAGATCTGATTGGTTATTATCTTATCTAATCAGGATGGCTCCCACTGGTTTTTATCAAATCTTCCTTCAAACCCTAAAAGGAAAGACTAGCCGGGATTATTTACACACTACAAGTTCGCCAATCTTTCAGCCAGGCCAGTGTCGGTACTTTGAGGGAAGTCCCCCGTGCTTTCGCACGAACCTAATTAATGTAAACCTCATTTTCCCAGAGACGTAACCCCGTTGACACCTTTCTAGACACCTACTCGATCAGCTAATTGCAATGTGTAAAACTCTCCCAGGAGTAACTCTTACTCGCAGTGGGTATCGGGATTCAACTATCTCATAGAAGGTATGCAATCTCATTGCAAATTTCAACACTTGAAATTCCCGATAATGCTTTTGCCCCTAGCGTGCTATGACCTTGACGAAAGCCAACAAACCACAGCCCGCTAGTCAAGTTCAACCCGTACATTTCTTGACTAAATTAAACCCACCCGCACGACTCTTGACGAAAGACAACAAAGCCGTACGACTACCCTAATCCAGTCGCTTCATATGCAGCAGATAAGCAGTATATAGTTACCGCACACTACACCTTGACGAAAGCCAACAAATGTCGCACGAATACTATATGCAACTTATTTGAAATGACGGAGGGCTACGACAGATTTTTCTGAAAACCTATTACGTAATGAACTTGATATCGTTGTAGAATTAAATGAAGTTTTGAAATGGAGTGATTTTGAGGCTTTTCTAGTTTTGCTAAAGGGGTCACTCCCGGTGAAGGGATCGTCGGCCCTTTCCTCGTCGAATGAGGTGCGGGATATATCATATATATCACTGTGCAAAGCAAAAACTATAGAAGCAATCGAAAGTCAAACCGAGTGTGTAGCATCTGCCAGTTATTGCTAAAGGAGTCACTCCTGGTGAAGGGATCTCGGTCCTTTCCTCATCGAATAAGGTGCAGGGTATATCATATATACCGCTATGCAAAGCAAGAACTGTAGCTACCTGTTTTGTTTAAAATTTGATTCTACAACATCTTAGGTTTCTTTTCTTTCATTAATCACATTAATGAAGTCCCATCATTTAAGTCACCTAAACATCACAGATAAATACGACGTACACTTATGCCATCCGCATTCGCCTGGATGTCCCCTCGTGCACCATTAGGTTAGGTAACTAACGACAGAGCAAGGCAGGGCTAGTGCGGGTGAAAAACATAAGTAACGTCTATATAATATATCATATATACTGTATACTGTATCTATCACAGAACATCACATGATCACTGTTAGTTATATGTATGCCCTAGAGGCCATTACTGTACATAGGATGTATATTGTAATGGATGCTGGGACATATATAGGGAGGACTTTCTTGCTCGACATGATAGTATGCTATCTGGTTGAACTTTACCTTAACGTGTATACTGATTGTCTCTCTGTTACATGTTGGTAAAGCCCTTAGGATGAATGCTTGACTACCTGGACTATGATGCGGATCATACTAGTGGGGACATGGTAGTCCATGAGTACATCCTTCAAAATCCCTAGTCGAGGGTGTATCGAGACGGGGCATCGATATACCAGAGTAGACTAGCGTATACCTTCTTGACCCATACAGATGGGCGATGGATGATCCCATATCCATCGGTGTTTGACATCAGAGATGATATACGGGTGCTCAGTAGAGACTGGGTACACTGGACGGACTCGCCGAGAACTCCCAGATGGTATTATACCTCACGTCAGATGGCAGTTCTCTGGTGACACTGGTACAGAGTAGTCTATTGACCCGAGATCGTCATAGAGTCTTGTGTGGTTCCCACTGTGCTTTGATTTCCATCTTACCACGTCCAAGAGGGCGTGCAAAACGGTGGTTTTTGGGTACAGTCCCGAGTCACATGGAGGCAATGAGCGATAGGAGGGGATTCGTCTCTCCCGGTATAGGGAGTTGATGTTGCGCTGTGTTCGATTGGCTATAACAGGAAATCCCTGGCCAGGGTTGCTGAGATTTACTGGTAAGTGTTACCAGTAGTTTCTCGAACAGTTATAGACCTCATATCGACACGACTTATCGAGCTATTGGGGTCTGACGTTTACCACCCCTAGGCGAGATATGCGACATATCAGACGATCAGACCGGACTGTACGGTAGTGTTACTGGTCGGATTCACTGGAGTGTGAGCGGGCTTGCTCGTCGATCTTCAGATCGCTCAATACCCGGGTGGCCGTTACGTTTAGCAGACCGCTTGCGGCTTGTGGGTGTTTGATATGATCATCATCCGCTGCCGGCGTATTGACGAGTCTTTAGAGTCCTACACAGAGGTTTCCTGGCTCAAGCGAAACGAAATAGGAGTGCATATGAGATATGTGCGGGACCGAGAATAATGCGAGTATGTGATACCGTATTCCATTCTCGCGATGAATGTATCGAATGGTTGTATGCGATATAACCTAGTTATCGATTCAAGCGTTGATTCGATAAGCCGATACATTAAATACTAGTCGGTTGTGTACGACATGACCGGATCATTGAATCAAGTGTTGATTTAATGATTTAATGTACAATTATATATTTGATATATTACTTTGCATTAACTAGTATTGGTTCACTTTAAATGGATTTTCTCACTCGGGTGTGCGCATTACATATGCGATATGTTTTTGTGCATTTGATTGTATCGTGTTTGATGATACATGATTACTTGGTTAAGTGCAAAGAATTAAACCATGGTTAAAAGAATGGTTAGGGTTTCATTTCCTTTATTTATTCATTTATTTATTTGTTTATTCATTTTGGAAAAGAGGAGAAAAGAATGGTGGCTTATTTTGGAGTTTAGTTGAAGCTTCATGAATCTTTGATCAAGTCAACCATTCTTATCTCATCCTTAACCCTAACCATTCCCACTAACCATGATTCATTCTCTACACTTAACTCTAGTTAACATTATGATAAGTTTTGATTTTTCTATTGTTTTTAATTAACTTATCATAATATTCTTCTTCATCTTCTTCATTCTTCAAGTGAAGAAAACCAAGCTCCATCAATGGTGATTGTTGGAAAAGAGTGAGAAATCCAAAACTAAAGTCTACCCACTTCCTATTTCTTCATCCTCTACCTCTTTCCAAGTAGTAGAGTGTGTTTACTTCACAAGTATCTTGACTTGGTGAAGTTGTGAGCTTGATCTAGCGATGCCTCGACGTAGATCATCTTCGGCATGGACATCGACGACCTAGCTCCCTTTTTCTTCGACGAAGCCGACTCTAGAGCCCGGATTTGATTTGGACAGCGGAGAAGACCTCGTTGCGGAGCTATGGAGGTGGAGCACCGGATCTACAAAGGTTGTATTTCCGTTAAACTTTTAGTTAGGTGTTAACTAGTTAATTTTTCGCCTAGACATCTAGCCGACGATCCGTAGTTTAGGGTTTGTAGGCACCGTAAAATTTGAAATTGCCATGGTTGATGGCTTGGGAGACCTTACTAGCGTGCCTAGGAACCTACAGTGGTATCAGAGCCTAGCTAGAGCCTTAGGCGAAGTCCAGACGGAATTTGAAACCGGAACGAACCCGAAACCAACTCCAAAATGTGCTCTCTGTACTTTTTCTAAAAACAGTGATTTTTCAGTATTAAAAATATGTAGAAAAACCAGCAGAGAAATATAAGAATTTCGACACAAATTTTTTTTGATGAACAGTGAAAATCTGCGCGGATCCGCGGCATAATATTGGATAATGCGGCGGATAAGCGGCAAGAATGTGACGTCATCAACTAATTTTTGCACAGTAATTCATTTGTTTCTGTGCTGACTTCTCTGGTTATTTTTAATTTTTATTGAAGTGTTGAATAATCTAGGATGTTTTGGAGCTTTGATGATTCGATCGGGTTTATCAAATTTTGTCTGTGTGGCTTTCCGGATAAATTTTAGAATATGTTAAAAAGTTCGACCGGATATAAATACCCAACTTTTCCCCTGTCGGGAAATTTCCAAGTGTTGGATTTTTCCGTAGTTTAACGACGTTCTAAGTAGTGCAAGTAACGCGATGGTCCCTCTAGAAGACAACAAACCTTAACTCGATTATGTGACCGTCTTGAACTGCCCTTTGAACCTTCGGGTTTGGGGGAGTACGGCGTGCCACATGTGAGGCGTTGGCTTGACCCTTCTACGGCTGGACCGTTGGTACTGAGGTACCAACTGAATGTTGTTAGACTAGTTTCATGTGTTGATCTGTATCGGGAAAACTTGGGTGTTAGAATGTTCGATCGGAAAGTTTAACATTTTCTATTTATCTGGAATGGGATACAATAATTGGAATTCACAACAAGTTATGAGATAACTGAATGAATGTTATAAACGTAGCAGTTTAGTCTCACTTGATCGGTTGCCACGGAATTTTGATGTGATCAAAAGTCCGTCGCAATCACGTAGCGTACGCGGATACTCGCTTGGTAAACTTAATAGACAGCCTCACTCCATAGCCCCGACCAAGTGACTGTAGGAGAACCCCGTCGCCGAAAGCATCCGTACGGGTGCTCGCGGTAGCGGTGTTCCGCCTTGGTGCACTTCGTCAACGGTATAGGGGGTGCGGCCGCCTACTAAAGTTTGCGACGAGTATTCGATCAGGATGTCGGGAATCTTGTTGAATTGCCCGACTTGATATTGAAAAGTGTTTTCGATAATGAGACTAAAATGCGGGGTTTATAATTGTTAGGCATGTGATGTCTAAGGTATTCATTTGATTAGGCATGCGATGTCTATGCAGATTGCGGATTCCAACTGTTGTAGTTTTACACTTTCTTTTCTGTGACCGTAAGTGTAATATGTGATATCGCCGGTTTCGTTGCTATATGTCAACGACAATTGGGATGCGCATATTTACTTACGTTGATAACATGTGATGTTATGTGTTGCTGGATATGTTATATTGGATCGTCGTGTTTGAATAGCCGGGGGTTTTTATGTGAGATGAGTGTTTTTCATTTTCATTCATGTAAAAACTTGTATGTAATATTCTTTTATTGGGGCGCTTCCAGGTTGCGGAAGTTGTCACCTCTTGTATATTATTTACTTTTCTGCACTAGGATAGACCCAAGGAGGAGGGCACAAGTAATCGGGTTCTGGAGTCCAGTGGGAGACCAACTCGAGGAGTCGAGTCCGGGTCTCCTAACTCTAGAATTGGCAAGGTTGCTTGCCGCTCTCGTAGGGGTCTAGGGGTGTGGGTTTGGCTATTCATCACGACCGTGGAATCCGTGTTTTATACTGGCTCGTATTGAAAACACGGACGTCCTAGTATATCCAATATTTCATATGATTCTTCTGCTGCGATATCTGTGATGTGATCATGTGATGTTCTCTGATAGATACAGTATATAGTATATATGATATATTATATAGACGTTACTTATGTTTTACACCCGCGATAGCCCTGCCCTGCTCTGTCGTTAGTTACCTAACCTAACGGTGCACGAGAGGACATCGAGGCGAATGCGGATGGCATAAGTGTACGTCGTATTTATCTGTGATGTTTAGGTACATAAATGATGGGACTTCATTAATGTGATTAATGAAATAAAAGAAACCTAAGATGTTGTAGAATCGAATTTCAAAATAAAACAGGTAGCTACAGTTCTTGCTTTGCACAGCGGTATATGTGATATATCCTGCACCTTATTCGATGAGGAAAGGACCGAGATCCCTTCACCGGGAGTGACTCCTTTAGCAATAACTGGTAGATGCTACACACTCGGTTTGTCTTTTGATTGCTTTAAAGTGTTTTTTCTTTGCACAGTGATATATGTGATATATCCCGCACCTCATTCGACGAGGAAAGGACCGACGATCCCTTCACCGGAAGTGACTCCTTTAGCAAAACAAGAAAAGCCTCAAAAGCACTCCATTTCAAAATTCATTCGATCCTACAACGATATCAAGTTCATTACGCAATAGGTTTTCATAAAAACCTGTCGTAGCCCTCCGTCATTTCAGATAAGTGCTGTTTAGTATTCGTGCTGCGTTTATTGGCCTCCGTCAAGGCGCAGTGTGCGGTAGCTAACCAGTATTTATCTGCTTATGCATATGATGCAGATTGAGTTAGGGTAGTCGTGCGACCTTGTTGGCCTCCGTCAAGGGTCGTGCGGGTGGGTTTGATTCGATCAAGAAATGACGGGTTGAACTTGACTAGTAGCCTATGGTTTGTTGGCCTCCGTCAAGGTCATAGGGTGCTAGGGGCAAAATATTATCGGGAATTTCAAGTGTTGAAATTTGCAATGAGATTGCATACCTTCTATGAGATAGTTGGATCCCGATACCCGCTGCGAGTAAGAGTTACTCCTGGGAGAGTTTTATACATTACAATTAGCCGATCAAGTAGGTGTCTAGAAAGGTGTCAACGGGGTTACGCCTCTGGGAAAACGAGGTTTACATTAATTAGGTTCGTGCGAAAGCACGGGGGACCTCCCTCAAAGTACCGACACTGGCCTGGCTGAAAGATTGGCGAACTTGTAGTGTGTAATTAATCCCGGCTAGTCTTTCCTTTTAGGGTTTGAAGGAAGATTTGATAAAAAGCAGTGGGAGCCATCCTGATTAGATAAAATAATAACCAATCTATTCTTGCAAGAGCGCACGCTGAGTGTTTTCTTCTCTCTCTCTCCAGGTAGCGACCATATCACGCCTTAATCAAGATAATAATACGGATTATTGACCGAACCCGCTTGTTATACTGAGCTGGGGAACGTTGGTCCCGCTCCAACTTATAATTGTTATAAGACAGAGCAGGAAATTGGGGAATACCAGATTTCCCGTGCCGCCCAAACGAAGAGAGTGCATGCCGATGCATCATCTTCGGGTGTGTTCATTATACAGAGAACTGTTTCTCAGTGTCCTTTACGTCCTGGGTATGTGATACCAGATCAGGATCCCAGATATGTAATCTGTTACATAGGGCTACAGAAAGGTAGAAGAACTGAGAACGGGTGATAAGTTTCATGAGGCAGAAAACGGGGCAAGAGTTGCAGCCAAGTCTGTCGGTCACTGTCACCCTGTATTACCGATACATTGATTCTGAACGAATGTTATTAGATACCGAACCTGATATACAAAATCATATCAGTCTCTTTATCAGTAAAGAAATGATAAAATTTTGTATTGTTGGATAATGTTTTGAACATTTCCTATATCAAAAGTTGATCGGTTCAGGCACGTTATCTAAAAGCATTAATGTTCTAAATCAAACTACAGTTCTTAATATACGGAACACACACAAGAGGAAGAGTTCAGAAATGAACGAATCCTTCTTGAGGTATTGTAGACTAGGTCAGATCAATGCGACCCGACTGGCTAGAGTTACATAAAAATGCATATTTAAATTAGTTTGAACTTACATCTTGTGAAACTCGCCAGTAATGTCACAAAGATAAGATGACCATAGCTCTGTTTATTGGAAACAGAGAAAGAGTTAGTGAACTCTTGGGATGATACATGTTGATATATGTAGGTCCCCTGTCTACACATGCCAAGACCGGTTCTTTGTACTTCATTACATTCTCTGATAATCTCTCAAGATTCAGTCATATGTTCCCGTTGAAACATGAGTCCGAACCTTTTGAGATATTCACAGAATATAAGTTAGAAGTAGAGAACCAAAATACGGGTATAAGTATTATGTCCTATGATGAGATCAAGGAGGAGAATACTTGAGCACGGAAATCTTGGACTATTTTAAAGGAGAATGAGATTCTCTCTCAGCATTACTCCTCCGTATACACCATAGCACGATGGTATATCGGGGCGGAGCAATCTCACCCTATATGATAAGGTGTGCTCTATGATGAGTACTACTGAGTTTCATATTTCCCTTTTGGGAGTTATGCGCTTGAGAAGCTCCATACCTATTGAATAGGGTTCGAATCAAATCAGTTGCCTACCACTTCATATGTGATATGGAAAGGGAAGAGCCCATATCTTAAGTTAGTTAAGATTTGGGGTTGCCCGGCCTATGTCTAAAAGCAAAATCCGGACAAGCTCGAGGCAAGGCCTGTTATGTAGAACTGGAAGTGTTCCAGCTATACAAACTACAGCATGATTTGGTACAGCCAAGGAATTCAGTAGATTCCAATGAACCTCAGCCACTCCGCCGATCTAGTAGGGTTCCTCACCCACCTGAGAGATACTTCGGTTTCTCTATGACAGTGGGAGCGAGGATTGCATCATGAGATGATGACCCAACTAGTTTCGAGTTGGCCATCGAGAGCAAGACTCTGTAAGAATGGCTGGATGCTTAGTGATCTGAGATGGAATCCTTATACACCAGCAAAGTATGGACTTTAGCTGCTAGATCTGAAGGGTTAAATCCCCATCAGGAGCAAGTATATCTTGAGAAGATTACTTGGTGTAGATGGAAAAGTTGAGACTTTCAAAGCTAGACTTGTTAAAGCTTTTCGTCATCGACCAGGCGTGGATAATGATGAAACCTTTTCAAGTAGCTATGCTTAAGTCCATCCAGATCCTACTTGCCACGGCTACATACCATGACTGCGATATCTGGTGGTTGGGTGTCTTGACTGCTTTTCTAGATGATGATTTAGAAGAAAGCGTCTATAAGTACACAGCCAGAGGGCTTCGTAGACAGTGGGAGAAGCGGAAACGTGTGCAAGATGTTTTATAGGATAAAGCAGGCATCGCGGAGTTGGAACATCTGTTTTGATGAATTAGTCAAAGAGTTTGACATCATCAAAATGGTAGATGAACCTTGTATAAACAAAAAGGTAGTAGGGAGTATGGTGACGATCCTCGTAGAGTACGTGGATGACATACTCTTGATAGGGAAGGAGTTTCCTATGCTACGCTCGATCAATCTCCGCTTATCACGATGATTCTAAATATAGGATCAAGATGATACCTCCTAAATCCTGGGTTTTTGGATCTATGAGATAGATCTAATTGGATGTTAGGACTCTCACTAGTTGTAGTGAGACGGTATCAACCGATCCAGGGGAGAATCACTGGAAGGGTTCCAGGGTGATAATGACGACTGAGTATCAGTCGCAGGCATTGTCTTTACCCTCAATAAAGGGACGGTATGTTGGAAGAGTTCCAAGCTAGATACCGTGACATACTAGACGATAAAGGCACGATACATCGCTACTTAAGATGCTACCAAAGAGGCAGTCTGGGTGTATATTGGTTCATGAGATGAACTTAGTTCCTCCCATTGTGTGACAATGGAGTTATGGTTTATGCCAAGGAACGTCCGTCCCATCAGTGATCCAGACATATTCTAAGGCAGTATCACTTGATCATGGAGATGGTTGATCTCCAGGGTGATCGAGGTTTGGAGAGTAGACTCAGAGGACAACACAGCGGATCCACTCACAAAGGCCTGTTCCCAGAGAGAGACTTTTATGGGATGGTTGAGTATGAGATACTGCAACCACTGCTACAGATGGCCCTAGTGCAAGTGGGAGATTGTTAGTTATATGTATGCCCTAGAGGCCATTACTGTACATAGGATGTATATTATAGTGGATGCTGGGACATATATAGGGAGGACTTTCTTGCTCGACATGATAGTATGCTATCTGGTTGAACTTTACCTTAACGTGTATACTGATTGTCTCTCTGTTACATGTTGGTAAAGCCCTTAGGATGTATGCTTGACTACCTGGACTATGATGCGGATCATACTAGTGGGGACATGGTAGTCCATGAGTACATCCTTCAAAATCCCTAGTCGAGGGTGTATCGAGACGGGGCATCGATATACCAGAGTAGACTAGCGTATACCTTCTTGACCCATACAGATGGGCGATGGATGATCCCATATCCATCGGTGTTTGACATCAGAGATGATATACGGGTGCTCAGTAGAGACTGGGTACACTGGACGGACTCGCCGAGAACTCCCAGATGGTATTATACCTCACGTCAGATGGCAGTTCTCTGGTGATACTGGTACAGAGTAGTCTATTGACCCGAGATCGTCATAGAGTCTTGTGTGGTTCGCACTGTGCTTTGATTTCCATCTTACCACGTCCAAGAGGGCGTGCAAAACGGTGGTTTTTGGGTACAGTCCCGAGTCACATGGAGGCAATGAGCGATAGGAGGGGATTCGTCTCTCCCGGTATAGGGAGTTGATGTTGCGCTGTGTTCGATTGGCTATAACAGGAAATCCCTGGCCAGGGTTGCTGAGATTTACTGGTAAGTGTTACCAGTAGTTTCTCGAACAGTTATAGACCTCATATCGACACGACTTATCGAGCTATTGGGGTCTGACGTTTACCACCCCTAGGCGAGATATGCGACATATCAGACGATCAGACCGGACTGTACGGTAGTGTTTCTGGTCGGATTCACTGGAGTGTGAGCGGGCTTGCTCGTCGATCTTCAGATCGCTCAATACCCGGGTGGCCGTTACGTTTAGCAGACCGCTTGCGGCTTGTGGGTGTTTGATATGATCATCATCCGCTGCCGGCGTATTGACGAGTCTTTAGAGTCCTACACAGAGGTGTCCTGGCTCAAGCGAAACGAAATAGGAGCGCATATGAGATATGTGCGGGACCGAGAATAATGCGAGTATGTGATACCGTATTCCATTCTCGCGATGAATGTATTGAATGGTTGTATGCGATATAACCTAGTTATCGATTCAAGCGTTGATTCGATAAGCCGATACATTAAATACTAGTCGGTTGTGTACGACATGACCGGATCATTGAATCAAGTGTTGATTTAATGATTTAATGTATAATTATATATTTGATATATTACTTTGCATTAACTAGTATTGGTTCACTTTAAATGGATTTTCTCACTCGGGTGTGCGCATTACATATGCGATATGTTTTTGTGCATTTGATTGTATCATGTTTGATGATACATGATTACTTGGTTAAGTGCAAAGAATTAAACCATGGTTAAAACAATGGTTAGGGTTTCATTTCCTTTATTTATTCATTTATTTATTTGTTTATTCATTTTGGAAAAGAGGAGAAAAGAATGGTGGCTTATTTTGGAGTTTAGTTGAAGCTTCATGAATCTTTGATCAAGTCAACCATTCTTATCTCATCCTTAACCCTAACCATTCCCACTAACCATGATTCATTCTCTACACTTAACTCTAGTTAACATTATGATAAGTTTTGATTTTTCTATTGTTTTTAATTAACTTATCATAATATTCTTCTTCATCTTCTTCATTCTTCAAGTGAAGAAAACCAAGCTCCATCAATGGTGATTGTTGGAAAAGAGTGAGAAATCCAAAACTAAAGTCTACCCACTTCCTATTTCTTCATCCTCTACCTCTTGCCAAGTAGTAGAGTGTGTTTACTTCACAAGTATCTTGACTTGGTGAAGTTGTGAGCTTGATCTAGCGATGCCTCGACGTAGATCATCTTCGGCATGGACATCGACGACCTAGCTCCGTTTTTCTCCGACGAAGCCGACTCTAGAGCGCGGATTTGATTTGGACAGCGGAGAGGACCTCGTTGCGGAGCTATGGAGGTGGAGCACCGGATCTACAAAGGTTGTATTTCCGTTAAACTTTTAGTTAAGTGTTAACTAGTTAGTTTTTCGCCTAGACATCTAGCCGACGATCCGTAGTTTAGGGTTTGTAGGCACCGTAAAATTTGAAATTGCCATGGTTGATGGCTTGGGAGACCTCACTAGCGTGCCCAGGAACCTACAATCACATCACAGATATCGCAGCAGAAGAAACATATGAAACATTAGATATACTAGGACGTCCATGTTTTCAATACGAGCCAGTATAAAACACGGATTCCACGGTCGTGATGAATAGCCAATCGCACACCCCTAGACCCCTACGAAAGTTGCAAGCAACCCTACCAATTCTAGGGTTAGGAGACCCGGACTCGACTCCTCGAGATGGTCTCCCACTGGACCCTAGAACCCGGTTACTTGTGCTCCCCTCCTTGGGTCTATCCTAATGCGGAAAAGTAAATAATATACAAAAGGTGACAACTTCCGCAACCTGGAAGTGCCCCAATAAAAGAATATTACATACAAGTTTTTACATGAATGAAAATGAAAAACACTTATCTCACATAAAAAAAACCCGGCTATTCAAACACGACAATCCAATATAACATATCCAGCAACACATAACATCACATGTCATCAACGTAAGTAAATATGCGCATCCCAATTGTCGTTGACATATAGCAACGAAACCGGCGATATCACATATTACACTTACGGTCACAGAAAAGAAAGTGTAAAACTACAACAGTTGGAATCCACAACCTCATTAGACATCGCATGCTTAATCAAATGAAATACTTAGACATCACATGCCTAACAATTATAAACCCCGCATTTTAGTCCCATTATCGAAAACTCTTTTCAATATCAAGTGAGACTAAACCGCTAGATTTATAACATTCATCCAGTTATCTCATAACTGTTTGTGAATTCCAATTATTGTGTCCCATTCCGGATAAATAGAAAATATTAAACTTTCCGATCGAACATTCGAACACCCAAGTTTTCCTGAAACCGTTCAACACATGAAATAAGTTCATAGACATTCACTTCATGCCTCAGTACCAACGGTCCAGCCGTAGAAGGGTCAAGCCAACGCCTCACATGTGGCACGCCGTACTGCCCCAAACCCGAAGGTTCAAAGGGCAGTTCAAGACGGTCACATAATCGAGTTAAGGTTTGTTGTCTTCTAGAGGGACCATCACATTACTTGCACTACTCAGAACGTCTTTAAACCACAGAAAAATCCAACACTTGGAAATTTTCCGGCAGGGGAAAAGTTGGGTATTTATATCCGGTCGAACTTTTTAGCGTATTCTTAAATTATCCGGAAAAACACAAAGACAAAATTTGATAATCCAATCGAATCTTTGATTCCCAATACAACCCCAGAATACTCATCTGTAGAGTCACAATAAAAATACCCAGAAAATATAGCATTCAATTATATGAATTACTGTGCAGAAATCATTGGACAAGGGGACAGTACGGCCGCGGAACCGCCGCACATGGCAAGCTTGTGTCGTGGTTCCGCGGTGGATTTATCGATTTAGACCCTCGTTTTTCACAGTAATTCAAATAAGACCCTGCTTATTTTTCTGCATATTTTTAATTGACAAAAATCCAAATTTTCAGAAAATTTCCTGAGAGCATTTTGGAAATAGGTTTCGATGTTCGTTCGGATTTCGACTTCGCCTAAGGCTCTAGCTAGGCTCTGATACCACTGTAGGGTTCCTAGGAACTCTCAAGAGGTCTCACAAGGCATCAGCCATACCAATTTTAAATTTTACAAGTGCCGAGAAACTCTAATACGGATCGTTAACTAGAATTTTAGGCGAAAAGAGAAACTAGTTAACAACTTAACTAAAAGTAAGAAGCTACAACCTTTGTAGATCCGGTTCTCCACTTCCTTGGCTCCACGTAGACGTCCTCTCGCTGTCCAAGTCGGATCTCGGACTCTAGCATCGGCTTCATCGGAGAAATGAGCGGACTAGTCGTCGGCTACGATGCCGAAGATGATCTACGTCGAGGTTACACAAGATCAAGCTCCAACTTCACCAAGTTGTGAAACTTTTGAAGAAAACACCCTATACTACTTGGCAAAAGGTAGAGGGTGAAGAAATAGGAGGTGGGTTCACTTTAGAATTGGATTTCTCACACTTTTACTCAAGAAGCCATTGATGATGGCAAGCTTTTTCTTGAAGAAGAAGAAGAAGCTCAAGATAGAAAATGATAAGTATATCTTTTTAAAATGCAAAAGAAATGAATACTTATCATAATATGAACCATGGTTAGGTGTAGAGAATTTACTAAGGTTAAATGAATGGTTAGGGTTAGGCATGAAGACAAAATGGTCACATTGGTCAAAGCTTCATGAAGCTTCAACAAGCTTCAAGAATGATAGCAACCATTTTGTTTTCTTTTGCAATTTCTTTTTAATCCAAATTAAAAAGATAAATGAATGAATAAATAAAAACCCTAACCATTTACTTAACCAAGGTTTAATTCTTTACACTTAACCAAATGAGCAAGTATCATCAAACATGATACAAACATGTGCACAAAAGTATATCACATATACAACTTGCACATCAAGTGAGAAAATCCATTTAAAGTGAACCAATACTAGTTAATGCAAAGTAATATATCAAATATATAATTATACATTAAATCATTAAATCAACACTTGATTTAACGATCCGGTCATGTCGCACATTACCGACTAGTATACAATGTATCGATTTATCGAATCAACGATTCGATAACTAGGTTATATCGCATACAACCAATCGAAACATTCATCGCGAGAATGAAATACGGTATCACATACTCGCATTATTCTCGGTCCCGCACATATCTCATATGCGCTCCTATTTAGTTTCGCTTGAGCCAGGAAACCCCTGTGTAGGACTCTAAAGACTTGTCAATACGCCGGTAGCAGATGATGATCATATTAAGCACCCACAAGCCGCAAGCGGTCTGCTAAACGTAAGGGCCACCCGGGTATTGAGCGATCAGAAGATCGACGAGCTAGCCCGCTCACACTCCTGTGAATCCAACCAGTAACACTTACCGTACAGTCCGGTCTGTTCGTCTGATATGTCGCATATCAAGTCTAGGGGTGGTAAACGTCAGACCCCAATAACCGATAAGTCGTGCCGATATGAGGCTCATAACGGGTCGAGAAACTACTGGTAACACTTACCAGCAAATCTCTGATCAGCCCTGGCCAGGGACTTCCCTGTTACGGCCAATCGAGCACAGCGCAACATCAACCCCCAATACCGGGTGAGACGAAACCCCTCCTATCACTCATTGCCTCCATATGACTCGGGACTGTACCCAAAGACCACCGTTTTGCACGCCCTCATGGACGTGGTAAGGTGGAGATCAAAGCACAGTAGGAATCACACAAGACTCTATGACGATCTCGGGTCCACAGACTAACCTGTACAAGTGTCACCTGAGAACTGCCATCTGACGTGAGGTATAATACCATCTGGGAGTTCACGGCGAGTCCGTCCAGTGTACCCAGTTTCCACCGAGCACCCGTATACCATCTCTGATGTCAAACACCAATGGATATGGGATCATCCATCGCCCATCTCATGGGTCGAGAAGCATATACGCTAGTCTACACTGGTATATCGATGCCCCATCTCGATACACCCACGACTAGGGACCTTGAAGGATGTACCTATGGACTACCATGTCCCCACTAGTATGATCTGCATCATAGTCCACTTAGTCAAGTACACATCCTAAGGGCTTTACCAACATGTAACTATAAGACAGTTTAAAGAGACAAGTATACATGTTAAGATAAAGAGCAACCAGATAGCATACTATCATATCGAGCAAGAAAGTCATCTCTATATATGTCCAAGCATCCAATATAAAATACATCATGTATACAATACTGGCCTCTAGGGCATACATACAACTAACAAAAGCAGGTATCGCAAAGTTGGAACATCTGTTTTGATGTTGTTGTCAAAGAGTTTGACTTCATCAAAAAGATAGATGAACCTTGTATATACAAGAAGGTGGCAGAGAGTAAGGTTGTCTTCCGCGTATTGTACGTGGATGATATACTCTTGATAGGAAATGATATTCCTATGCTGCACTCGGTTAAGCTCTTCTTATCACATAGATTCTCAATGAAAGATCTAGGTGATGCCTCCTGCATTTTAGGAATTAAGATCTATAGAGATAGATCTAGACAGATACTGGGATTGTCCCAATCCAGGTGTACTCACTAAGTGTAGTGAGTAGGTGTCAAGCAGATCCTGGAGAGAATCACTGGACAGCTGTGAAGAACATTCTCAAGTACTTTAGAAGGACTAAAGAGATGTTCTTGGTGTATGGTAACGGAGAACTCCAGGTGGAGTCTTTTACCGATTCAAGCTTCCAAAGTGATAAGGACGACTCTAAGTCGCACATGGGATTTTTCTTTACCCTAAATGGAGGGGCGGTTTGTTGGAAGAGTTCCAAACAGGAAACCGTAGCAGACTCGACAATGGAGGCTGAATACATCGCTGCCAACGATGCTGCCAAAGAGGCTGTTTAGATAAAGAAGTTCATCACTGAATTTGGTGTGGTTCCGTCCATTGAGTATCCAATACCTCTGTATTATGATAACAATGGAGCTGTGGCTTTAGCCAAGGAACCCAGGTCCCATCAGAAGTCCAGACATATTCTAAGGCGGTATCACCTGATCCGGGAGATAGTTGGTCGCCGGGAGATAGAGGTCAGGAGAGTTGATAAGAAGGACAACACAGCGGATCCACTCACAAAGGCCATTACTCAGATACAATTTGAGAGACTCTTCGGGATGTTGTGTATGAGATACTACAACAGCTGGCCTTAGTGCAAGTGGGAGATTGTTAGTTATATGTATGCCCTAGAGGCCATAGTTGTACATATGATGTATATTATAGTAGAAGCTTGGATATATATAGAGAGGGCTTTCTTCCTCGATATGACAGTATGCTATCTGGTTTCACTTTATCTAAACATGTTAACAAATACTGTTTTGTGATCACGTGTTGATAAAGCCCTTAGGATATGTATTCGACTATTAGGACTATGATACATATCATACTAGCGGGGCCAGGGTAGTCTACAAGTACATCCTATAACTGTTTCTAGTCGAGGGTTTATCGAGACAAGGCATCGATACTCCAGAGTAGGCTAGCGTATACGCATCTTGACTCATATGATGGGCGATGGATGATCCCATATCCATTGGTGTTGGACATCAAAGATGGTATACGGGTGCTTAGTGGAGACTGGGTACACTGAACGGACTCGTCGAGAACTCCTGGATGGTATTATACCTATCGTCAGATAGCAGTTCTCCGGTGACACTGGTACAGGTTAGTCTGTAGACCCGAGATCGTCATAGAGTCTTTTGTGATTCCCACTGTGCTTTGATTTCCACCTTACCACGTCAAAGAGGGCATGCAAAACGGTGGCTTTTGGGTACAGTCCTGAATCACATGGAGGCAATGAGCGATAGGAGGGGTTTCGTCTCTCCCGGTAAAGGGAGTTGATGTTGTGCTATGTTCGATTGGCTATAACTGGAAGTCCTTGGCCAGGGCTGATATGGAGATTTACTGGTAAGTGTTATCAGTAGTTTCTCAACCCGTTATGAGCCTTACATCGACACGACTTATTGGTTACTTGGGTCTGACGTTTAGCACCCTAGACTAAATATGCAACATATCAGACGAAGAGATCGGACTGTACGGGAGTGTCACTGATTGGATTTGCAAGAGAATATATAGGCTTGCTTGTTGATCTTCTGATTGCTCAATACATGGGTGGCTGTTACATTTAGCTGACCGTTTGCAGCTTGTGGGTGTTTGATATGATCATCACCTGCTGCCGGCGTATTGACGATTCTTTAGAGTCCTACATAGAGGTTTCCTGGCTCAGGCAAAACGGAGTAGGAGCACATATGTGATATGTGCGGGACCGAGAATAATACGATATGAGATACTGTAATCTATTCTCACGATATGAGATATCGGCCGGGTATATGTGATAAAGCCGGGTCATCGGATCAAGTGTTGATTCGATGAATTAGTACATGTTATATTAGTCGGTTATATGCAATATAGCCGGATTGTCGGATCAAGAGTTGATTCGATAATTTAATGTATAATTATATATGTGATATATTATATTACGTTAACTAATATAAGCTCGCTTTATTGATTCATTTCCTTACTGGGTAATATATTGATGTATATGCGATATATGTTAATTGTATTATTTTCTTTTGTTACAAAATATATTGTATATGTGATATATAATATTGTAACAAGTTAGGGTTACAAATGCAACATGGTTGTTAAGTTTAAATAAAGTTAGGTTTTGGATTTGGGTTAGCATTTGGGTTAGCTTTTTCATGAAGCTTCATGAAGCTTTCCTTTTTATTTTCTAGGTTCATATTTTTGAAAGATATTTTGTTAACCCAACCAAAACCCTTACCACTAGTTTATTCTCTACATGAGTTAAGGCCTTCATTTATTAACTCATGGTTGTCATTTGTAACCACAATAATAATTCATTATTCATCACAAAACCTTTCTTCTTCTTCTTCCTCCTTGAAAATGCTTTCTAGCTTTTTGTGAAATAATGATTTAAAGTGAGAAATTGAAAACAAAAGAGTGCAAAATTCCTCCTTCATCATCCCCATCTATTCTAGCCACTTAGATTAGGGTGTTCACTTTACTAATACTTGATTAGAGAAGTAAGAGCTTGAGTTTGAGATTCATCAAGGTAGATCATTTTCGAAAAGGAAGACTTCTAGCAAGCATGGATCATTCGACTTGTGGAGCCTCTCTATAGTCTGGGAGTTCATGGATCGCTGTGAAAGGACTACTACTCGGAGCTTATGAAGTGAAAGAACGGACTACAAAGGTTGTAACCGCTCTCTTTTAGATGTAAAGTTGTTTACATGCATGTTAACCCTAATTCTCTAGTTAAGATCTTGGTTTGGGTTTGTTTAGTACCACAAAAATTTTTAAGTAGCATGATCGATGCTTGCCAAAACCATCACAAGGTGCTATGCTAACCCTACAAGATTCACCGACTCAGTTATACTGTAAATACGTATACCCGGCAGCATTTCGCATACGATTTACATTATGCTACGTTCATGTCACTCTCATTGCATTTCATATATCCGTGCTTGTACACTTACACCATTATCGATGATGTGTTATATTTACACAGATTGGCCGGCTCACACACTTCATCATCGATAATTGCCATGTCACTACACAGTAGAATTGTTGCATCATGATATTACTCTTTGCATAATTTACTATCTTTAATGACATATGCAACTTTATACGATGTTGCATTTGACTTTGGAGAAATTGGGAACCGCGGGATATATTTTAAAACAGGATTCATTTAAAAGAGCGGTTTTTCCCTCGATATGTGCATATTACTGTTCCATGTTGCATGATATACAGATATGCTTACATTTTTGTTATATGTCGCGTACATAATGTTTTATGATTATACGCATTGAGATATGCTGTTTTTATGAGATTTCTGGATTTGGGAACCGTGGTTATTTCAAAAGAATGTATGTATTGTTTTAAAAACCCGGTTTCTATTGATATGATATCTCAGTGCGTCCACTATATGTTTTCTCGGTTCTGAGAGTGGCATGTGAAACCTGATTCGAGGAGCGGTAGGCACCGTCTCCGGGTACATGGTGGACCCGGTGAGGTACCCCGGGGCGAGAAGACTCGTATTGTTAGACGGTGAGCCTGGCAAGGGAGCACTACCTACCGGTGATAGTATTTGGGCTCGGCGGTTATCTAGAGGATACCGACCGGAGTCGTAAGATGATATGGGTCGATCCGGACTGACGGAGCCCGTGGGCCAATCCGGACTGATGGAGCCCGAGAGATATGAGGATTTACGTGTCGATGTTGGACACGGGTTCATGATGTTTCGAGTGTCGATGCTGGACACTCAGGTTCTATGATTTTTATGTGTCGCGAGGGACACACGTTGATTTATATTCTCATTCTTCCATGCATATGCTTTTTATGATATTTACATGCATGATATTGTTGTGTCAGTGGTTGATACGTGGTTGGGATCCACATGCATACATAAATTGATTTTATGGATGGATGATATACACATGCTGTTAGGCATTGATTACCTTGTTGGCACATATGCAGATACGGTCACCATAGATAACATAGTATTACCTTTATGATACAGTTGACCTAGGATTCGTTGTTTATTTGATTTCTACTTGTTGATGTTTTTCTACTCACGAGTTGGCAACTCACCCCCGTTGTGCCACAGTTCTTGCAGGTTGACCGCTTGGATCAGTAGCGGCGTCACTGGCACACAGTTGCATTCGGGTGATTGTTTTGGTAGGTGGTACATATTGGATCGTACCCTTCTTGTATTTATTATTCATATTGTATCTAGTCAACTCCATCAATCAAACTAGTATTTGTATAAATAATGAGACTTAGTGAGACTTGTTGTTGCGAGACTTTGAGCGAGGGGTATTCCGCTACTTGTGGTTTTGATGTCTTTCTTATTTCTTTATCTTTTGTGGTGATCTTCGCTGTTGGGCGTCGTATACTTATATTTATGCTTTGCGTGGTTGTAATCCGCCGATTGGCGAAGAGCTAGCTCCCGCTTGGGGATGCCTTTATCATTATCATGTATTTGTGGTTATGGATCAAAATATAGAAAGGAGGTGCTGCCTAAATTTTTAAAAATACGAAACATGTTTTCAACTTGAAAATTTTACTTGCATTTTCATATTCCATCATTTATGTATTTAAGAAAACTTATGATTTTCACCATACCTTTATTTCAAAACATCACCTCTTTATTTTCTTAAAAAGGTTTAGATTTCTGGGTTTCGGCTTACTTGATTTACGTTACGCCTTTAGACGTGGCGTGATTCAAGTGCCGGTCGTGAGCTAATATTTTCGGGTCATGACAAAGTTGGTATCAGAGCCTAGTTTAACCTTGGTTCGAGTTTATGTTTGACTATGCAGAGTCTAGGGCGCGTATGTATTTCGGAACCTAGGCTTGACCTTACGGAACTTAGACTTGAACGGGGGGTTTTAGACACGAACTTACGTTTCAAAGGTTGACCCTGATTGATGGAGTCGGTAGCTTGAGTAGAGTGACGTACCGTACGCATGTTCTGTAGTATATTTACGATACGATACTCCACTTAAGAAACCTTAGGATGTACATATTTTGAGATCTATGATTCTCTTCGTACCCATGATTATACATCCATTGGAGATCCTTGATTCTATTCGTTTCCATGATCATACTCTCATTGATGCTGTTTCTTCTTATGATCATGTATCCATCCTGGATCTGTTGATTCCTTTCATTCCGTTGCTCTGTTTTCATCGATACACGCTTGATGTTCCTGTCACCATGGTTTGAGCGTAGATTGAGCTGCTGCTAGTGTTGCGGTCAGGGCGAGCTTGTCATGGATGAGGACTGACCATTGTGTTTTCTGGTGACTTGGGAATGTCTCGATGTAGTGTTTGTGTTATGACCACTTGTTGAGGCGAGTGTTTTGTTTTACACCGAATGATCGGGCCATTGTTAGAGCTGCCAGTTGTGAGAAGACTGTTGATGTATAGCCTAACTCAGGGATTGTGATGTCGCCTACCGTGTGGACAGATGACCCAGCTGTTGCAGAAATTGATGTGATGTCGCTTCTAGAGCTTACGAGCTGAGATCGCTGGAGCTTCCAGGCAGAGATGCGATAGATGATAGCTAGACTATCCCGAATTGAGAGACGAAGGCGATTCTTCAGATTGATGCGCCGACGCAGGCCCAGTTGAGTTTAAGATTTCCGGTGTGGAGAGTCTTACTCAGATCTAGAGTAGACCGATCCGGAGATGACCGTTGATGTATTGTCTTTCCTGGAGGATTGAGGCATTGTTTAGCATGCGGACGAAGGGTATTCGCATGTCGTCTAGGCAAAGTTAAAAAGTTCGAACGAATGTCAGAAACCTATTTTTCCAAGTTTAAAGTATTCGGAGGAACATGCAAGTAATTATGTCGACCCTCTAGAAGAATGAAATCCTAACTCGACATGATGACCATGGAACCGCTTTTTGAACCTTAGGGTTTCCGGCAGTTCAGCGGTGCCATCGGTGCGTCTTGGGATTGCCCTTCTACGATTGGTCCATATGTACTGGAGCGTGTACAAGATATTATTAAACTGTGCTTGGGTATTGAGCTTTTAGAGAATTATGGGACTTTGACGAATCGATCGAAAAGTTGACGTCGTCCGGATATCATGTAAGAAGAGATCAGCAAGCTGACCAGCTTCGGATAGTGGACCTCACCCAGATGTGTTGTGAGTTGATTGAGAATGGGCGAGTATTAAGTATTCCTCCGATGGTTGGGACGAGTTCCCGACGACATGTTCGTCCAAATATCTTCTATAAAGTGATGAAGATACCGAGTTCGTGATTTCGAGTCCGTGTGAAAGACTCCGGGTTGACTGTAGCCGAGAACATTTGTAGTACGCAGATAGCATAACGTGACGTCGAAGTGGACGATGATACAGACGAGTGTGACCAGAGGTTCGTGCAAGATGTGGGCTAGCTGTTGTTACTCCACGTTGAGATTAGAGTTCTGATATGCATATAGAGGCGTTGGGATACTGCCAGTTCCCAAGAAAATGTTGTGCTGAGAACCCAGATGTCCAGAAAACAAGAAAGGTGCAAGAGTACCAGCCTCCGTGTAGTTCGGCATAGGCGAGATTGGAAGAGACCTTGAGCAGGTTCCTTCTAGGACACTGCTGTGATGAGATTTGCACCGAGGATCAGTTGTGTCACGAGTATTCAGAGGACCAGAGGCCGACGCCAGTGTCGTGCAGCTTTATGAGTGATCATACTTATTGGCCGAGAGTTGACCAGAGAAGTGGAAGTGCGGAATCGTTCCCATTAGCACACCTGATCAGGCCGATGAGCCGACGGATTGCGAGATTGGTAATCCATAGAGAAATGAAGACCCAAAGATAGAGGACACGAGACCGTGAACAGAAGGCAAGCAGATGTTCTTGCTCTGCCAGTTTTAGGCGCACCGACATATTTCAACATTGTAAGAGGTGTACCTCGATGTCATTTATTGCGACTTGCGTTTGTGATTCGAGTATCACACTTATATTGCTTGGATTTGAGTTTTCTTGATGAGTTTCCTGATATTGATTTCGTGCACCATAGCTGCACCTACTTGGTAATTATATTTTGTGCATAGTTATTGCACTGGAGATATGCTTTATACACCGTTGTGTTGGTTTATGATTTGTGCATGTCTATTGCACTTGATATTGATTTTGTGCCTTTGCTGCACATGATTATGATTTCGTAGATTTCATACAGTTGCCTTGATTTTATGCATGTGGTACGTACTCGATTTGATTTTTGCACTCGGTATAGCTCACATATGCTTGCGGTGTATTGATACATGTTTTGTGTACGCAGTTGCACGCGTTTATGATTTTATACACCTTGGTACACTCGGTGTTGCTTTGCATACGCATTTGAGTTATAGATTTGTATTTCATGCACTAGATGCACTGAATTTGTATTTCGTGCACTGGATGCACTTTATTTGTATTTCGTGCACAGGGTGCACTGTATTTGTATTTCGTGCACTGGATTCACCTTATTGGATTTTGTGCACTTGATACACCAGATTTGCACTTCGTGCATTTGTTGCACTAGATTTTCATTTCGTGCAATTGTCGCACCAGATTTATATTTTTTTGCATTTGCTGCACCAGATTCGAATTTCGTACATTAGTTGCACTAGATTTGCATTTCATGCATTTGTTGCACCGGACGGGTATTCATGTATTAGTTGCACTAGATTTATACTCCATACATTGGTTGCACCCGATATATGTCTTTGATCATTTGTTTTAACAAATTTATGTTTTTGCGCGCATTTGCACTTGATGTTCGTTTTCGTGTATGATACTGCACTAAATGTTTTATACGAACCTGATGCGCTTGGGTTGGATTTTTACGCATATTAGGTGCTTGATATTGGATTTGTGCGCATCGAATGCACTTGAGAGATTTTACTCGTGCACGTTGGATGCCCTTGATTTAGAATTTTTTTCTTTCTTCTTTCCGTGCATATTGGATGCGATTTCATTCGTGCATGTTGGATACACTTAACTTAGATTTTTATTCATGCATGTTAGATGCTCTTGATTTAGATTTTATTCGTGCTTGACAGATGCACTTGATTTAGAATTTCGCGCTTGTTGGGCGTATGATATGAGATGTTATTTTATGCACACCGGATGCACTCGATTGGGATTTTCATTCGTGCAGATTAGTTGCACTGGATTGAGATTTTCGTGCAAAATAGATGCACTAGATGTTGTTGTCGTGCACACCTGTTGCACTGGACAGATCCTTTCGTGCACACCCGTTGCACTTAGTTTCGCTTTTGTGTACATTGTGGCACTTGTATTTGGATTTTATTTCCATATGCACCAGACGCACGTGATTATTGGATACGTCTTTCGAGGCTGATTTTGCTCTTGAGCACTTTGTTTTCATGAAGGGCACTATATTATGTAGTAGCTGGACAGGACTGATCTGAGGACAGTACCTGAGTACTTTGCATGCATTAAAAAGTTTAACCAGAGGTTTTCAAAAAAAAGCTATAGTCTTGCTATTTCCTATGTGTCCGTGAGTGACACGAACGTTTATAGAAGAAAACCTTTTGAGATATTTCAAAATGGACGGGACGTATATCTGAGCAAAACGTATACGAAACTATATTATTAATTTACAAATGAGCGTCCGTCACTTGTGCCATGAGTTATGCATCACCCGGCGATTCAGAAAAGATTTTGCTTGTGTTTTATTCAGTTTAAAGGATTTTTCCAGGGATGCGTACTATATATATATTACAATATTTGACTAGTGCATATTGGATTTCAGTAGTGGATTTCTAGATCTGTATCTCCATTGTAACTCCGATAATATGCGTGCAAATCCGATGATTTGCATGACACTTGACGGAGTTCGATTTCGAGTTTCTTACTCGTTTTCATGCGCACGCAATGCGCTGTGGTATTTCTATATCTTCCGTGATTTCGGAGCCCTGTTGATTTGAGCTGATTATTGAAATATTTTAGATTTTGCGTAAATTTAAATTCGGGGACCGAATTTATTTAAGGAGGAAGATTGCAACATTTCAGAAAATATAAAATTTTATTTTTGGAATTTAATATTAAAATAATATATTTCCCGAAAACTGCCCGATTTGCAAAATTAGGGTTTTCGAAAAAGGGTACAAATATATACCAATATTTGTGAAATGAATGGAGATTAAAATGATTTATTCATTTAAAGTTATATTTATTGGATCTGGCATTTTTATATTTAATTATATGTAGTTTGGGTAAAAGCCCGATTAGTGCACCGCTAATCACGATTAGGCCAAATCAGTGTTTCTACAGTTTTCCATTGCTAGTGCACCATGTCATATTGCATTTGGGTTACATGTTGTTTTCTTGTGTTGTTTTGGATATTTTATGGTTTGGTTTTAAAAGAAAATATAAAAGAAAAGAGAAAAGGGTAAAAGGGTAAATAGATCAGAGAGTGGGTGAGAATAAGAGGAAGAGAGAGAGAGAGAGGGCAGCCATGTTTACTTCATTTCCCCCATTATTTTTCCTTCTTCATCTTTCTCAACCCACTTCCCTCCACCTCTACCCCAAGATCCATCTCCAAATATTCATTAAAACCCTATACTCTCTTCACAAAAGTTAATCCCCTCCTCATCCTCTACACATTGGACTAAGCAAAGTTTGATTTTGGAGACTTTGGTCGATCTAGGGTTTTCTTGAGTTGCTTAAAGGAGGTATAAATTCTTCCATTTAGTTTAGTTTTAGTTTCCTTGCATTTTGCTGTAGTTTAGAGGTTGATTTTGTGTGGAATTGTGATCTTAGAGATCTCAAGAGATGGGTTCAGGAAATTGTGGGGAATTAGTGATGGGTAGTGGCTGTTAAGAAGACATTAGCTATGTTTTTACTGGCGTAGAAACCAAAATACGGATATAGAATTTTGTCCATGTCGGTTTTGTCAGGTTTGGTGTGCCTAGAGTGAATCTGGGGCGACCCGGGATGTTTTTGAGTTCAACAAACAACTCTAGAGACCAAATTGGACCAATATGAGACCACCTTGACAAGACGAGCACCAACAGAGATGATATGGCCGAGGTGGCCAGATTTTATAGGCATGTGGCCGGCCACTTTATGGGGATATTGGGTCTAGGTTGGTCCAGTAGCTCACCTATTACATATACAACACCTTATACTTGTCTGTTTTGCCCCAATTGACCCGAGTCAAAATCTGGGAGCACATTTGTATGATTTTTGGATACGTTTTCCATATTTTGATTGCTTGGTTTTAGTGTTTGATACTGCATTTGGTTGTTGGGCGTTTGTACGTCAACAACAAGGGTTGATATGGTTGTTTTGCATCCTTAGGCTATAGGTTCTGACCGATGAGCGCACCGTGTGTCGTATTGGTTTTCCGTACTTGATTTTAATTCTATTACGACTGTGTATGTATTGTAGGTACCTTCACGTGGATTTCGAGACGACAGAGCTTGGCGTCATTGACTTCAGCAAGTAACGAGGAAGGTGAGTAGATCTATATCTACGGGGAAAGTCGGGTGGATGGCGTATAGCACCCCCGCAAACTTTGATGGAAACCGATATATAAAGTACAGTTAAGATAACCATGTTAGAAACTTATGAATATGGTTTGAGAATAGTAGGAGATAAGAGTGTTAGTTATATATATGCCCTAGAGGCCATTATTATACATAGGATGTATATTGTAGTGGATGATTGGACATATATAGGGAGGACTTTCTTGCTCGACATGATAGTATGCTATCTGGTTGCTCTTTACCTTAACGTGTATACTGATTGTCCATCTGTTACATGTTGGTAAAGCCCTTAGGATGTGTACTTGACTACCTGGACTATAATGCGGATCATACTAGTGGGGACATGGTAGTCCATAAGTACATCCTTCAAGGTCCCTAGTCGTGGGTGTATCGAGACAGGGCATCGATATACCAGAGTAGACTAGCGTATACCTTCTCGACCCATACAGATGGGCGATGGATGATCCCATATCCATTGGTGTTTTACATCAGAGATGATATACGGGTGCTCAGTAAAGACTGGGTACACTGGACGGACTCGCCAAGAACTCCCAGATGGTATTATACCTTACGTCAGATGGCAGTTCTCTGGTGACACTGGTACAGAGTAGTCTGTTGACCCGAGATCGTCATAGTGTCTTGTGTGGTTCCCACTGTGCTTTGATTTCCACCTTACCACGTCCAAGAGGGCGTGCAAAACGGTGGTTTTTGGGTACAGTCCCGAATCACATGGAGGCAATGAGCGATAGGAGGGGATTCGTCTCTCCCGGTATAGGGAGTTGATGTTGCGCTGTGTTCGATTGGCTATAATCGGAAATCCCTGGCCAGGGTTGCTGAGATTTACTGGTAAGTGTTACCAGTAGTTTCTCGAATTGTTATAGACCTCATATCGACACGACTTATCGAGCTATTGGGGTCTGACGTTTACCACCCCTAGGCGAGATATGCGACATATCAGACGAACAGACCAGACTGTATGGTAAGTGTTACTGGTTGGATTCACAGGAGTGTGAGCGGGCTTGCTCGTAGATCTTCTGATCGCTCAATACCCGGGTGGCCGTTACGTTTTGCAGACCGCTTGCGGCTTGTGGGTGTTTGATATGATCATCACCTACTGCCGGCGTATTGACGAGTCTTTAGAGTCCTACACAGAGGTTTCCTGGCTCAAGCGAAACGAAATAGGAGCGCATATGAGATATGTGCGGGACCGAGAATAATGCGTGTATGTGATACCGTATTCCATTCTCGCGATTTGTAACATTGATCGGTTATATGCGTTATAGCCGGGTTATCGGATCAAGTGTTGATTCGATAAGTTGTTACTATTAATATTAGTCGGTTATATGCGATATGACCGGGTCGTTAAATCAAGTGTTGATTTAATGTATAATTATATATTTGATATATCACTTTACATTAACTAATAAAGGTTCACATAAAAAGGATTTTCTCACTTGAAGTGCACATTGTATATATGATATATTTTTGTGCATTTGATTGTATCATGTTTGATGATACATGATAGTTTGGTGTATAGTTTAAACCATGGTTGGTCAATGGTTAGGGTTTCTTTTGCTTCATTTACTTATTCATTTATTCATTTATTTATCCATTTTGTTTATTTTAGCAAAAGAAAATGATGAAGAGAAAATGGTGGCTTTCTTTGTTTGTTTTTGAAGCTTCTTGAAGCTTTGACCTAGTGACCATTTTCTCTTCATGTTTAACCCTAACCCTTCCAATTAACCATGGTCTATTCTCTACCCCTAATCATGGTTGCCATATGATAAGTATTGATTTTATTATTCATTTTGAATATACTTATCATAACATTTTCATCTTCTTCTTCTTCTTCTTCAAGAAGAAAGCTTGCTTCATCAATGGCAACTTGAGCAATTGAGTGAGAAATCCAATTCTAAAGTGAACCCACCTCCTATTTCTTCATCCTCTACCTCTGGCCAAGTAGTATAGGGTGTTTCCTTCACAAGTTTTCAAGGCTTGGTGAAGTTGGAGCTTGATTTTGTGATGCCTCGACGTAGATCATCTTCGGCATCGAACCGACGACCAAGCCCTCCCATTTCTCCGATGAAGCCGATGCTAGAGTCATGGATTTGATTTGGACAGCGGAGGGACCTCATCACAGAGCTATGGAGGTGGAGAACCGGATCTACAAAGGTTGTATTTCCGTTCACTTAGAGTAAAGTCGTTTACTTGTTTTTGTTTCGCCTAAAATCTAGTTAACGATCCGTATTAGGGTTTCTCGGCACACGTAAAATTTCAAATTGGCATGCTTGATGCCTTGTGAGACCTCATTAGAGTGCCTAGGAACCCTACAGTGGTATCAGAGCCTACCTAGAGCCTTAGGCGATGCGTAGACGGAGTTTGAAGTCCGATTAAACCGAAACCCTAACACAAATTTGCTCTCTGTACTTTTTCCAAAAATTGGGTTTTTTCAAGATTAAAAATATGCAGAAAATTCAGCAGGAAATTTTAAGAATTACGGTGCAAAAATTACCTAATGATCTCTCTAAAGTGCGGCGGAACCGCGGCATTAGCGTGCTAATGCGGCTGTTCCGCGGCCATTTTGTCTCTTCTCCCATTGAATTTTGCACAGTAATTCCTATTTTGCAGTGCTGGTTTTCCTGGGAATTTTTTTTTCTGAACTCAAGAGTTGAGTTTTCTGGGTTGTATTGGGGACTCGGTGTTTCGATCGGATTGTCTAATTTTGTCTATGTGGCTTTCCGGATATTTTAGAATATGTTAAAAAGTTCGACCGGATATAAATACCCAACTTTTTCCCTGTCGGGAAATTTCCAAGTGTTGGATCTTTCCGTGGTTTAATAACGTTCTAAGTAGTGCAAGTAAAGTGATGGTCCCTCTAGAAGACAACAAACCATAACTCGATTATGTGACCGTCTTGAACTGCCCTTTGAACCTTAGGGTTTGGGGCAGTACGGCGTGCTACATGTGAGGCGTTGGCTTGACCCTTCTACAGCTGGACCGTTGGTACTGAGGCATGAACTGAATGTTTTTAGACTTATTTCATGTGTTGAGCTGTTTCGGGAAAACTTGGGTGTTCGATTGTTCGATCGGAAAGTTTAACATTTTCTATTTATCTAGAATGGGATACAATAATTGGAATTCACAAGTAGTTATGAGATAACTGAATGAATGTTATAAACATAGCACTTTAGTCTCACTTGATCGGTTGCTACGGAATTTTCATGCGATCAAAAGTCCGTCGCAATCACGTAGCGTACGCGGATACTCACCGGGTAAACTTAATAGACAGCCTCACTCCATAGCCCCGACCAAGTGACTGTAGGAGAACTCCGTCGCCGAAAGCATCCGTTCGGGTGCTCGCGGCAGCGGTGTTCCGCCTTGGTGCACTTCGTCGACGGCGTCGGGGGTGCGGCTGTAGGGTTCCTAGGCACTCTCAAGAGGTCTCACAAGGCATCAACCATGCCAATTTCAAATTTTACGGTGCCGAGAAACCCTAAACTACGGATCGTTGGCTAGATGTCTAGGCAAAAAACAAACTACTTAACAACTTAACTAAGGTTTATACGGAAATACAACCTTTGTAGATCCGGTGCTCCACTTCCATAGCTCCGCAACGAAGTCCTCTCGCTGTCCAAAACAAATCCCGGGCTCTAGCATCGGCTTCATCGGAGAATAGGCGGGCTAGGTCGTCGATGTCCATGCCGAAGATGATCTACGTCGAGGCATCGCTAGATCAAGCTCCCACTTCACCAAGTCATGAAACTTGTTAAGAAAACACACTCTACTACTTGGCAAGAGGTAGAGGATGAAGAAATAGGAAGTGGGTTCACTTTAGAATTGGATTTCTCACTCATTTTCCCATTCCACCATTGTTGGTAGAAAGCTTTCTTCAAGGTTGAAGATGAAGAAGAAGAAGATAATGATATGATAAGTTAATTAAAAGGAATAATAAAAATGAATACTTATCATATCATTAACCATGGTAATGTGTAGAGATTCAATCATGGTTAAAGGAATGGTTAGGGTCAAGCTAGAGAAAAAATGGTCACTTAGTCAAAGTGTTCATGAAGCTTCATGAAAACAACAAATAAAAGCCACCATTTCATTTCATTTTCTTTTATTCATTTATCAAAAATAAATGGATAATTAAATAAGATAAATGAATAACAAATAATAAACCCTAACCATTTCATTAACCAAGGTTTAATACTTTACACTTAACCCAAAAGCATGTATCATCAAACATAATACAAGCAAGTGCACAAAATCATATCACATACATAATATGCTCATCCGAGTGAGAAAATCTATCTTAAGTGAACCAATACTAGTTAACTCAAAGTAATATATCAAATATATATAATTATGCATTAAATCATTAAATCAACTCTTGATTTAACGATCCGGTCATGTCGCACATAACCGACTAGTATCCTATGCATCGGCTTATCGAACCAATCCTTGATTCGATAACTAGGTTATATCGTATATAACCAATCAATACATTCATCGTGAGAATGGAATGCGGTATTACATACACGGATTATTCTCGGTCCCGCACATATCTCATATGCGCTCCTATTTCGTTTCGCTTGAGCCAGGAAACCTCTGTATAGGACTCTAAAGACTCGTCAATACGCCGGCAGCGGATGATGATCATATCAAACATCCACAAGCCGCAAGCGGTCTGCTAAACGTAACGGCCACCTGGGTATTGAGCGATCTGAAGATCGACGAGCAAGCCCGTTCACACTCCAGTGAATCCAACCAGTAACACTACCGTACAGTCCGGTCTGATCGTCTGATATGTCGCATATCTCACCTAGGGGTGGTAAACGTCAGACCCCAGTAGCTCGATAAGTCATGTTGATATGAGGTTTATAACAATTCGAGAAACTACTGGTAACACTTACCAGTAAATCTCAGCAACCCTGGCCAGGGATTTCCTGTTATAGCCAATCGAACACAGCGCAACATCAACCCCCTATACCGGGAGAGACGAATCCCCTCCTATCGCTCATTGCCTCCATGTGACTCGGGACTGTACCCAAAAACCACCGTTTTGCACGCCCTCTTGGACGTGGTAAGATGGAAATCAAAGCACAGTGGGAACCACACAAGACTCTATGACGATCTCGGGTCAACAGACTACTCTGTATCAGTGTCACCAGAGAACTGCCATCCGACGTGAGGTATAATACCATCTGGGAGTTCTCGGCGAGTCCGTCCAGTGTACCCAGTCTCTACTGAGCACCCGTATATCATCTCTGATGTCAAACACCAATGGATATGGGATCATCCATCGCCCATCTGTATGGGTCGAGAAGGTATACGCTAGTCTACTCTGATATATCGATGCCCCGTCTCGATACACCCACGACTAGGGACTTTGAAGGATGTACTTATGGACTACCATGTCCCCACTAGTATGATCCGCATCATAGTCCAGGTAGTCAAGTACAGATCCTAAGGGCCTTACCAACATGTAACAGAGAGACAATCAGTGTACACGTTAAGGTAAAGAGCAACCAGATAACATACTATCGTGTCGAGCAAGAAAGTCCTCCCTATATATGTCCCAGCATCCACTACAATATACATCCTATGTACAGTAATGGCCTCTAGGGCATACATATAACTAACAATCTCCCACTTGCACTAGGGCCATCTGTAGCAGTGGTTGCAGTATCTCATACTCAACCATCCCATAAAAGTCTCTCTCTGGGAAAAGGCCTTTCGTGAGTGGATCCGCTGTGTTTGTCCTCTGAGTTTACTCTCCTAACCTCGATCCCTTGGAGATCAACCATCTCTATGATCAGGTGATACTGCCTTAGAATATGTCTGGATCACTGATGGGACCGGCGTTCCTCGGCATAAGCCAGAACTCCATTGTCTCACAATGGTAGGAACCTAGTTCATCTCATGAACCAATATACACCCAGACTGCCTCTTTGGTAGCATCTTAAGTAGCGATGTATCCAGCCTTAATCGTCTAGTATGCCACGGTATCTAGCTTGGAACTCTTCCAACATACCATCCCTTTACTGAGGGTGAAGACAACGCCTGTGACTGACATTCAGTCGTCTTTATCACCCTGGAACCCTTCCAGTGATTCTTCCCAGGATCAACTGATACCATCTCACTACAGCTAGTGAGTATCCTAACATCCATTTAGATCTATCTCATAGATCCAAAACTCAGGATTTAGCAGGTATCATCATGATCCTATGTGGAGAATCATTGTGATATGCGGAGATTGATCGAGCGTAGCATAGGAAACTCCTTCCCTATCAGGAGTATGTCATCCACGTACTCTACGACGATCACCACCATACTCCCTACTACCTTTTTGTTTATACAAGGTTCATCTACCATTTTGATGATGTCAAACTCTTTGACTAATCCATCAAAACAGATGTTCCAACTCCGCGATGCCTGCTTTATCCTATAAATCATCTTGCACACGTTTCCGCTGCTCCCACTGTCTACGAAGCCCTCTGGCTGTGTACTTATAGACGCACTCTTCTAAAACATCATTTAGAAAAGCAGCCATGACACCCAACCACCAGATATCGTAGTCATGGTATGTAGCCGTGACAAGTAGGATCTGGATGGACTTAAGCATAGCTACTTGAAAAAGGTTTCATCATTATCCACACCTGGTCAATGATGCAGACTTTTAACAAGTCTAGCTTTGAAAGTCTCAACTTTTCGATGTACACCAAGTAATCTTCTCAAGATATACTTGCTCCTGATGGGGATTTAACCCTTCAGATATAGCAACCAAAGTCCATACTTTGTTGGTGTATAAGGATTCCATCTCAGATCGCTAAGCATCCAGCCATTCTAACAGAGTCTTACTCCTGATGGCCAGCTCGAAGCTAGTTGGGTCATCATCTCATGATGTATTCCTCGCTCCCACTGTCATAGAGAAACCGAAGTATCTCTCAGGTGGGTGAGGAACCCTACTAGATCGGCGGAGAGGCTGAGGTTCGTTGGAATCTACTGAATCCTTCGGTTCTACCAAATCATCTGCTGTAGTTTGTATAGCTGGAACCTTTCCAGTTCTACATAACAGACATTGTCTCGAGCTTGTCCGGATTTTGCTTTTAGACATAGGCCGGACAATCCCAAATCTTAACTAACTTAAGATATGGGCTCTTCCCCTTCCATATCACATATGAAATGGTAGGCAATTTGATTTGATTGGAACCCTATTCAATAGGTATGCAGCTTCTCAAGTGCATAACTCCCAAAAAGGAAAAAGGTAACTCAGTAGTACTCATCATAGAGCACACCATATCAGATAGGGTGTAACTGCTCCGCCCCGACATACCATCGTGCAATGGTGTATACGGAGGAGTAATGCTGAGAGAGAATCTCATTCTCCTTTAGAATAGTCCAGGAATTCCGTGCACAAGTATTCTCCTCCTTAATCGCATCAAAGGACATAATACTTTTACCCGTATTTTGGTTCTCTACTTCTAACTTATATTCTATGAATATCTCAAAAGGTTCAGACTTGTGTTTCAACAGAAACATAGGTCTGAATCTCGAAAGATCATCAGAGAATGTAATGAAGTATAAAGAACCGATCTTGGCATGTGTAGACAGGGGAGCTTACATACATCAACATGTATCATATCCCAAGAGTTTACTAACTCTTTCTCTGTTTCCAATAAACAGGGCTATGGTCATTTTATCTTTGTGACATGACTGGCAAGTTTCATAAGATGTAAATTCAAACTGATTTAAATATGCATCTATATGTAACTTCAGCTAGTCGGGTCGCATAGATATGACCTAGTCTACAATGCCTCAAGAAGAATTCGTTCATTTCTGAACTCTTCCTCTTGTGTGTGTTCCGTATACTAAGAACTGTAGTTTGATTTAGAACATCAATGCTTTTAGATAACGTGCCTGAACCAATCAACTTTTGATATAGGAAATGTTCAAAACATTATCCAACAATACAAAATTTTATCATTTCTTTACTAATAAAGAGACTGATATGATTTTGTATATCAGGTTCGGTATCTAACAACATTCGTTCAGAATCAATGTATTGTAATACAGGGTGACAGTGACCAACAGACTTGGCAGCAACACTTGCCCCGTTTTCTGCCTCATGAAACTTATCACCCGTTCTCAGTCCTCTACTTTTCTGTAGCCCTATGTAACAGATTACATATCTGGGATCCTGATCCGGTATCATATACCCAGGATGTAGAGGATACAGAGAAACAGTTCTTTGTAACGAACACACCCGAAGATGATGCATCAGCATGCACTCTCTTCGTTTGGGCGGCACGGGAAATCTGGTATTTCCCAATTTCCTGCTCTGTCTTATAACAATTATAAGTTGGAGCGGGACCAACGTTCCCCAGCTCAGTATAACAAGCGGGTTCGGTCAATAATCCGTATTATTATCTTGATTAAGGTGTGACATGGTCGCTACCAGGAGAGAGAGAGAAGAAAACACTCAGCGTGCGCTCTTGCAAGAATAGATTGGTTATTATTTTATCTAATCAGGATGGCTCCCACTGCTTTTTATCAAATCTTCCTTCAAACCGAAAAAGGAAAGACTAGCCGGGATTAATTACACACTACAAGTTCGCCAATCTTTCAGCCAGGCCAGTGTCGGTGCTTTGAGGGAGGTCCCCCGTGCTTTCGCACGAACCTAATTAATTTAAACCTCGTTTTCCCAGAGGCGTAACCTCGTTGACACCTTTCTAGACACCTACTTGATCGGCTAATTGTAATGTATAAAACTCTCCCAGGAGTAACACTTACTCACAGCGGGTATCGGGATCCAACTATCTCATAGAAGGTATGCAATCTCATTGCAAATTTCAACACTTGAAATTCCCGATAATATTATGCCCCGAACGATCTATGACCTTGACAAGGTCAACAAACCATAGACCGCAAGTCAAGTTCAACCCGTCATTTCTTGATTGAATCAAACCCACCCGCACGACCCTTGACAAGGTCAACAAGGCCGCACGACTACCCTAACCCAATCTGCATCATATGCATAAGCAGATAAATACTGGTTAGCTACCGCACACTGCGCCTTAACAAGGTCAACAAACGCAGCACGAATACTAAACATGATTTATCTAAAATGACGGAGGGCTACGACAGGTTTTTCTGAAAACCTATTGCGTAATGAACTTGATATCGTTGTAGGATCGAATGAATTTTGAAATGGAGTGTTTTTGAGGCTTTTCTGGTTTTGCTAAAGGAGTCACTCCCGGTAAAGGGATCGTCGGTCCTTTCCTCGTCGAATGAGGTGCGGGATATATCATATATATCACTGTGCAAAGCAAAAACTCTTAAAAGCAATCAAAAGACAAACCGAGTGTGTAGCATCTGCCAGTTATTGCTAAAGGAGTCACTCCCGGTGAAGGGATCTCGGTCCTTTCCTCATCGAATAAGGTGCAGGATATATCATATATACCGCTGTGCAAAGCAAGAACTGTAGCTACCTATTTTATTTTGAAATTCGATTCTACAACATCTTAGGTTTCTTTTATTTCATTAATCTCATTAATGAAGTCCCATCATTTAAGTACCTAAACATCACAGATAAATACGACGTACACTTATGCCATCCGCATTCGCCTCGATGTCCCCTCGTGCACCGTTAGGTTAGGTAACTAACGGCAGAGCGGGGCAGGGCTAGCACGGGTGTAAAACATAAGTAACGTCTATATATAATATATCATATATACTATATACTAGTATCTATCACAGAACATCACATGATCACATCACAGATATCGCAGCAGAAGAATCATATGAAATATTGGATATACTAGGACGTCCGTGTTTTCAATACGAGCCAGTATAAAACACGGATTCCATGGTCGCGATGAATAGCCAAACCCACACCCCTAGACCCCTACGAGAGCGGCAAGCAACCCTACCAATTCTGGAGTTAGGAGACCCGGACTCGACTCCTCGAGTTGATCTCCCACTGAACTCCAGAACCCGGTTACTTGTGCCCTCCTCTTTGGGTCTATCCTAGTGCGGAAAAGTAAATAATATACAAACGGTGACAACTTCCGCAACCTGGAAGCGCCCCAATAAAAGAATATTACATACAAGTTTTTACATGAATGAAAATGAAAAACACTCATCTCACATAAAAACCCCCGGCTATTCAAACACGACGATCCAATATAATATATCCAGCAACAAATAACATCACATGTCATCAACGTAAGTAAATATGCGCATCCCAATTGTCGTTGACATATAGCAACGAAACCGGCGATATCACATATTACACTTACGGTCACAGAAAAGAAAGTGTAAAACTACAACAGTTGGAATCCGCAACCTGTATAGACATCGCATGCCTAATCATTATAAACCCCGCATTTTAGTCTCAAAATCGAAAACACTTTTCAATATCAAGTCGGGCAATTCAACAAGATTCCCGACATCCTGATCGAATGCTCGTCGCAAACTTTAGTAGGCGGCTTCACCCCCGATACCGTCGACGAAGTGCACCAAGGCGGAACACCGCTACCGCGAGCACCCGAACGGATGCTTTCGGCGACGGGGTTCTCCTACAGTCACTTCGTCGGGGCTATGGAGTGAGGCTGTCTATTAAGTTTACCCGGCGAGTATTCGCGTACGCTACGTGATTGCGACGGACTTTTGATCACATCAAAATTCCGTGGCAACCGATCAAGTGAGACTAAACTGCTATGTTTATAACATTCATTCAGTTATCTCATAACTCTTTGTGAATTCCAATTATTGTATCACATTCCAGATAATTAGAAAATGTTAGACTTTCCGATCGAACAATCGAACACCCAAGTTTTCCCGGTACAGCTCAACACATGAAATATGTCTAACAACATTCAGTTTGTGCCTCAGTACCAACGGTCCAGCCGTAGAAGGGTCAAGCCAACGCCTCACATGTGGCACGCCGTACTGCCCCAAACCCGAAGGTTCAAAGGGCAGTTCAAGACGGTCACATAATCAAGTTAAGGTTTGTTGTCTTCTAGAGGGTCCATCGCGTTACTTGCACTACTTAGAACATCGTTAAACTACGGAAAAATCCAACACTTGGAAATTTCCCGACAGGGGAAAAATTGGGTATTTATATCCGGTCGAACTTTTTAACATATTCTAAAATTTATCCGGAAAGCCACATAGACAAAATTTGATACTCCGATCGAAACACCGAATCCCCAAAACAACCCCAGAAAATTCAACACTTGAATTAATATTAAAAATTCCCAGAAAATCCAGCATAATTAATTAGGAGTTACTATGTAAGATTCACTGAACAATTAGGCCGTACGGCCGTGGATCCGCCGCACGAGCCAAGCTCATGCCCCGGATCCGCGGCAAGTTGATGGAGTTAGACACTCGAACTTCACAGTAACTCTTTAAATCGCCTGCTGATTTTTCTGCATATTTTTAATGTTGAAAAATCCCAGATTTTAGAAAAAGGACAGAGAGCATGTTTGGAATTGGGTTTCGGGTTCGTTCGGACTTCAAATTGCGTCTAGACTTCGCCTAAGGCTCTAGCTAGGCTCTGATACCACTGTAGGGTTCCTAGGCACTCTCAAGAGGTCTCACAAGGCGTCGACCATGCCAATTTCAAATTTTACGGTGCCGAGAAACCCTAAACTACGGATCGTTGGCTAGATGTCTAGGCGAAAAACAAACTACTTAACAACTTAACTAAGGTTTATACGGAAATACAACCATTGTAGATCCGGTGCTCCACCTCCATAGCTCCGCAATGAAGTCCTCTCGCTGTCCAAAACAAATCCCGGGCTCTAGCGTCGGCTTCATCGGAGAATAGGCGGGCTAGGTCGTCGATGTCCATGCCGAAGATGATCTACGTCGAGGCATCGCTAGATCAAGCTCCCACTTCACCAAGTCATGAAACTTGTGAAGAAAACACACTCTACTACTTGGAAAGAGGTAGAGGATGAAGAAATAGGAAGTGGGTTCACTTTAGAATTGGATTTCTCACTCATTTTCCCATTCCACCATTGTTGGTAGAAAGCTTTCTTCAAGGCTGAAGATGAAGAAGAAGAAGATAATGATATGATAAGTTAATTAAAAGGAATAATAAAAATGAATACTTATCATATCATTAACCATGGTAATGTGTAGAGAATCAATCATGGTTAAAGGAATGGTTAGGGTCAAGCTAGAGACAAAATGGTCACTTAGTCAAAGTGTTCATGAAGCTTCATGAAAACAACAAATGAAAGCCACCATTTCATTTCATTTTCTTTTATTCATTTATCAAAAATAAATGGATAATTAAATAAGATAAATAAATAACAAATAATAAACCCTAACCATTTCATTAACCAAGGTTTAATACTTTACACTTAACCAAAAAGCATGTATCATCAAACATGATACAAGCAAGTGCACAAAATCATATCACATACATAATGCGCACATCCGAGTGAGAAAATCTATCTTAAGTGAACCAATACTAGTTAACGCAAAGTAATATATCAAATATATATAATTATGCATTAAATCATAAAATCAACTCTTGATTTAACGATCCGGTCATGTCGCACATAACCGACTAGTATCCTATGCATCGGATTATCGAACCAATCCTTGATTCGATAACTAGGTTATATCGTATATAACCAATCGATAGATTCATCGCGAGAATGGAATACGGTATCACATACACGGATTATTCTCGGTCCCGCATATATCTCATATGCGCTCCTATTTCGTTTCGCTTGAGCCAGGAAACCTCTGTGTAGGACTCTAAAGACTCGTCAATACGCCGGCAGCGGATGATGATCATATCAAACATCCACAAGCCGCAAGCGGTCTGCTAAACGTAACGGCCACCCGGGTATTGAGCGATCTGAAGATCGACGAGCAAGCCCACTCACACTCCAGTGAATCCAACCAGTAACACTACCGTACAGTCCGGTCTGATCGTCTGATATGTCGCATATCTCACCTAGGGGTGGTAAACGTCAGACCCCAATAGCTCGATAAGTCGTGTTGATATGAGGTCTATAACAATTCGAGAAACTACTGGTAACACTTACCAGTAAATCTCAGCAACCCTGGCCAGGGATTTCCTGTTATAGCCAATCGAACACAGCGCAACATCAACCCCCTATACCGGGAGAGACGAATCCCCTCCTATCGCTCATTGCCTCCATGTGACTCGGGACTGTACCCAAAAACCACCGTTTTGCACGCCCTCTTGGACGTGGTAAGATGGAAATCAAAGCACAGTGGGAACCACACAAGACTCTATGACGATCTCGGGTCAACAGACTACTCTGTATCAGTGTCACCAGAGAACTGCCATCCGACGTGAGGTATAATACCATCTGGGAGTTCTCGGCGAGTCCGTCCAGTGTACCCAGTCTCTACTGAGCACCCGTATATCATCTCTGATGTCAAACACCAATGGATATGGGATCATCCATCGCCCATCTGTATGGGTCGAGAAGGTATACGCTAGTCTACTCTGGTATATCGATGCCCCGTCTCGATACACCCACGACTTGGGACTTTGAAGGATGTACTTATGGACTACCATGTCCCCACTAGTATGATCCGCATCATAGTCCAGATAGTCAAGTACAGATCCTAAGGGCTTTACCAACATGTAACAGAGAGACAATCAGTGTACACGTTAAGGTAAAGAGCAACCAGATAGCATACTATCATGTCGAGCAAGAAAGTCCTCCCTATATATGTCCCAACATCCACTACAATATACATCCAATGTACAGTAATGGCCTCTACGGCATACATATAACTAACAGCGGCTGCCTACTAAAGTTTGCGACGAGCATTCGATCAGTATATCGGGAATCTTGTTGAATTTCCCGACTTGATATTGAAAAGAGTTTTCGATAATGAGACTAAAATGCGGGGTTTATAATTGTTAGGCATGCGATGTCTAAGGAATTCATTTGATTAGGCATGCGATGTCTTTGTAGGTTGCGGATTCCAACTGTTGTAGTTTTACACTTTCTTTTCTGTGACCATAAGTGTAATATGTGATATCGCCGGTTTCGTTGCTATATGTCAACGACAATTGGGATGCGCATATTTACTTACGTTGATGACATGTGATGTTATGTGTTGCTGGATATGTTATATTGGATCGTCGTGTTTGAATAGCCGGGGGGGTTTTTATGTGAGATGAGTGTTTTTCATTTTCATTCATGTAAAAACTTGTATGTAATATTCTTTTATTGAGGCACTTCCAGGTTGCGGAAGATGTCACCTTTTGTATATTATTTACTTTTCTGCACTAGGATAGACCCAAGGAGGGGAGCACAAGTAACCGGGTTCTGGAGTCCAGTGGGAGACCAACTTGAGGAGTCGAGTCCGGGTCTCCTAACTCTAGAATTGGTAGGGTTGCTTGCCGCACTCGTAGGGGTCTAGGAGTGTGGGTTTGGCTATTCATCGCGACCATGGAATCCGTGTTTTATGCTGGCTCGAATTGAAAACACGGACGTCCTAGTATATCCAATATTTTATATGATTCTTCTGCTGCGATATCTGTGATATGTTCTGTGATGGATACTGTATATAGTATATATGATATATTATATAGGCGTTACTTATGTTTTACACCCGCGCTAGCCCTGCCCCGCTCTGCCGTTAGTTACCTAACCTAACGGTGCACGAGGGGACATCGAGGCGAATGCGGATGGCATAAGTGTACGTCGTATTTATCTGTGATGTTTAGGTACTTAAATGATGGGACTTCATTAATGAGATTAATGAAATAAAAGAAACCTAAGATGTTGTAGAATCGAATTTCAAAAATAAAACAGGTAGCTACAGTTCTTGCTTTGCACAGCGGTATATATGATATATCCTGCACCTTATTCGATGAGGAAAGGACCGAGATCCCTTCACTGGGAGTGATTCCTTTACCAATAACTGGCAGATGCTACACACTCAGTTTGTCTTTTGATTGCTTTTAAGAGTTCTGCTTTGCACAGTGATATATATGATATATCCCGCACCTCATTCGAAGAGGAAAGGACCGATGATCCCTTCACCGGGAGTGACTCCTTTAGCAAAACTAGAAAAGCCTCAAAAGCACTCCATTTTAAAATCATTTGATTCTACAACGATATCAAGTTCATTACGCAATAGGTTTTCAGAAAAACCTGTCGTAGCCCTCCGTCATTTCAGATAAGTTGTATATAGTATTCGTGCTGCATTTGTTGGCTTTCGTCAAGGTGCAGTGTGCGGTAGCTATATGCTGCTTATCTGCTGCATACGATGCGATTGGATTAGGGTGGTCGTGCGGCTTTGTTGGCTTTCGTCAAGGGTCGTGCGGGTGGGTTTAATTCAATCAAGAAATGTACGGGTTGAACTTGACTAGCGGGCTATGGTTTGTTGGCTTTCGTCAAGGTCATAGCACGTTAGGGGCAAAATTATCGGGAATTTCAAGTGTTGAAATTTGCAATGAGATTGCATACCTTCTATGAGATAGTTGGATCCCGATACCCGCTGCGAGTAAGAGTTACTCCTGGGAGAGTTTTACACATTACAATTAGCCGATCAAGTAGGTGTCTAGAAAGGTGTCAACGGGGTTACGCCTCTGGGAAAATGAGGTTTACATTAATTAGGTTCGTGCAAAAGCACGGGGGACCTCCCTCAAAGTACCGACACTGGCCTGGCTGAAAGATTGGCGAACTTATAGTGTGTAATTAATCCCGGCTAGTCTTTCCTTTTAAGGTTTGAAGGAAGATTTGATAAAAAGCAGTGGGAGCCATCCTGATTAGATAAAATAATAACCAATCTATTCTTGCAAGAGCGCACGCTGAGTGTTTTCTTCTCTCTCTCTCCTGGTAGCGACCATATCACGCCTTAATCAAGATAATAATACAGATTATTGACCGAACCCGCTTGTTATACTGAGCTAGAGAACGTTGGTCCCGCTCCAACTTATAATTGTTATAAGACAGAGCAGGAAATTGGGGATTACCAGAATTCCCGTGCCGCCCAAACGAAGAGAGTGCATGATGATGCATCATCTTCGGGTGTGTTCATTACAGAGAACTGTTTCTCAGTATCCTTTACGTCCTTGGTATGTGATACCAGATCAGGATCCCAGATATGTAATCAGTTACATAGGGCTACAGAAAGGTAGAGAACATAGAACGGGTGATAAGTTTCATGAGACAGAAAACGGGGCAAGTGTTGCAGCCAAGTCTGTTGGTCACTGTCACCCTGTATTACCAATATATTGATTCTGAACGAATGTTATTAGATACCGAACCTGATATACAAAATCATATCAGTCTCTTTATTAGTAAAGAAATGATAAAATTTTGTATTGTTGGATAATGTTTTGAACATTTCCTATATCAAAAGTTGATCGGTTTAGGCACGTTATCTAAAAGCATTAATGTTCTAAATCAAACTACAGTTCTGAGTATACGGAACACACACAAGAAGAAGAGTTCAGAAATGAACGAATCCTTCTTGAGGCATTGTAAACTAGGTCATATCAATGCGACCCGACTAGCTGAAGTTACATGAAGATGCATATTTAAATCAGTTTGAATCTACATCTTGTGAAACTTGCCAGTCGTGTCACAAAGATATAATGACACCAGCTCTGTTTATTGGAAACGGAGAAAGAGTTAGTGAACTCTTGGGATGATACATGCTGATGTACAAAGGTCCCCTGTCTACACATGCCAAGACCGGTTCTTTGTACTTCATTACGTTCTCTGATGATCTCTCAAGATTCAGACATATGTTCCTGTTGAAACACAAGTCCAAACCTTTTGAGATATTCACAGAATATAAGTTAGAAGTAGAGAACCAATACGGGTATAAGTATTATGTCCTTTGATGAGATCGAGGAGGAGAATACTTGAGCACGGAAATCCTGGACTATTCTAATGGAGAATGAGATTCTCTCCCAGCGTTACTCCTCCGAATACACCATAGCACGATGGTATATCGGGGCGGAGCAGTTGCACCATATTCGATAGGTGCGCTCTATGATGAGTACTACTGAGTTACCTATTTCCTTTTGGGAGTTATGCACTTGAGAAGCTGCATACCTATTGAATAGGATTCAAATCAAATCAGTTGCCTACCACTTCATATTTGATATGATAAGGGAAGAGCCCATCTCTTAAGTTAGTTAAGATTTGGGGTTGTCCAGCCTATGTCTGAAAAGCATAATCCGGACAAGCTCGAGGCAAGGTCTGTTATGTACATCTGGAAAGGTTCCAGCTATACAAACAACAGCAGATGATTTGGTAGAACCAAAGGATTCAGTAGATACCAACGAACCTCAGCCTCTCCGCCGATCTAGTAGGGTTCCTTACCCACCTGAGAGATACTTCGGTTTCTCTATGACAGTGGGAGCGAGGATTGCATCATGAGATGATGACCCAACTAGTTTCGAGCTGGCCATCAGGAGTAAGACTCTATAAGAATGGCTGGATGCTTAGTGATCTGAGATGGAATCCATGTACACCAACAATGTATGGACTTTGGTTGCTATATCTGAAGGGTTAAATCCCCATCAGGAGCAAGTATATCTTGAGAAGATTACTTAGTGTATATGGAAAAGTTGAGACTTTCAAAGCTAGACTTGTTAAAGGTTTGCATCATTGACCAGGTGTGGATCATAAGGAAACCTTTTTCTAAGGAGCTATGCTTAAGTCCATCCAGATCCTACTTACCACGGCTATATACCATGACTACGATATCTGGTGGTTGGGTGTCATGACAGCTTTTCTAAATGATGTTTTAGAAAAAGGGCGTCTATAAGTACACAGCCAGAGGGCCTCGTAGACAGTGCGAGCAGCGGAAACGTGTGCAAGATGCTTTATAGGATAAAGCAGGCATCGCGGAGTTGGAACGTCTGTTTTGATGTCGTAGTCAAAAAGTTTGACTTCATCAAAATGGTAGATGAACCTTGCATATACAAAAAGGTAGTAGGGAGTATGGTGATGATCCTCGTAGAGTACATGGATGACATACTCTTGATAAGAAAGGAGTTTCCTATGCTACGCTCGGTCAATCTCCGCTTATCACAATGATTCTCCATATAGGATCAACGTGATGCCTCCTAAATCCTGGGTTTTGGATCTATGAGATAGATCTAATTGGATGTTAGGATTCTCACTAGTTGTAGTGAGATGGTATCAATCGATCCTGAGGAGAATCACTGGAAGGGTTCCAGGGTGATAAAGACGACTGAATGTCAGTCACAGGCATTGTCTTTACCCTCACTGGAGGGACGGTATGTTGGAAGAGTTCCAAGATAGATACCGTGACATACTAGACGATTAAGGATGAATACATCGCTACTTAAGAAGCTACCAAAGAGGCAGTCTGGATGAATATTAGTTCATGAGATGAACTTCTTTCCTACCATTGTGAGACAATGGAGTTGTGGCTTATGCCAAGGAACGCCGGTCCCATCAGTGATCCAGACATATTCTAAGGCAGTGTCACCTGATCATGGAGATGGTTGATCTCCAAGGTGATCGAGGTTAGGAGAGTAGACTCAGAGGACAGCACGGCAGATCCACTCACAAAGGCCTTTTCCCAGAGAGAGACTATTATGGGATGGTTGAGTATGAGATACTACAACCACTGCTATCAGATGGCCCTGGTGCAAGTGGGAGATTGTTAGTTATATATATGCCCTAGAGGCCATTACTATACATAGGATGTATATTGTAATAGATGCTTGGACATATTGTCACGACCCGAAAGAGCACGTGACTGGCCCTTGAACCATATGAAGTCTATAGGACCCCATCTGATCCAAGTAAGCCAAAAGCCCAGCAATCTAAAACCATTTTAAGAGTAAATAAGGAAAACTGTTTTTGAAAAGCAAGGAAATCATGTTTGGAAATCAAAGTTTTTAAATAACTAAGCCGAATATGCATTTTTTTAAAATGTGTAACCTTTCCTGAAAATTTCGGCAGAGTTTCCTTTGTAAAAACTGGCCCCGAACGGGGTACAACAAGAATAATATATATGAAATGATAAAAGGCATCCCCAAGCGGGAGCTAGCTCTTCGTCCATCGACGGTCACAACCACGCAAGCAATAATAATATGCAACGCCAAAGGGCGAGGATCAAAACCCAAAAAAAAAAGAAACTCAAACAGCCAGAAAACCGTAATACTACTAGCGCGACTCTAAGGTCGAAATAAAACAACACTGTTTTCTAAGTCTGAAACAAACTACAAGTTTTGGTTGATGGACAATTCTAGATACAATAAAAATACATGAACAATGGCGGTTCTGATACAAAGAACCCACCTAACCAAGCAAGTCACCCATAGGAAGCAGTGTGCCAGAAATGCCGCTATGGAATCTGTACGGCAAAAACCTGCAAGGACTGGGGCACAACGGGGGTGAGTTGCCAACTCGTGAATAGAAAATATCTACAAGCAGAGATCGAATGCATGACCCATCCTAGGTCAATACGATCAGATATAAATAAACCTCAATATGAATAAAGCTGAAGCATGCTAAACTGGCAATGTAATCTCTACATGAGTGTAATGCCAAGTGCTCGTGCTAGTGCCTCAGGTAATAGCATGTCATGAATATGAGGTATGATCAATGTAATCAAATCTGCACACACGTGGATCCCGTCCACTCGTCACCCAATGACAATAACCATCATGCAAGTAAATCTCATGAAACCTGTGCATGGAAATATGAGGATATAACCCACCCGTGTCCCTCGCGACACGTCAAAATCATGGAACCGGAGTGCCCAGCATCGGCACTCGAAAACATCATGAAAACTGTGCCCAGCATCGGCACATAAATCCTCATATATCGGGCTCCGTCAGTCCGGATCGGCCCGCGGGCTCTGTCTGCGGTATCGGCCCTCGGCCCCGGCAGGACGCCCAAATCTATCCATCGACTCTGGTCAGTATCCTCCGGATAACCGCCAGGTCCAACCAATCACCGGTAGGTACTCGCCCGCCTCCAGGCTCAATCGGCAAAGCTCATCGATCATCTTGCCGAGGGGAACCATACCGGGTCCACCATGTACCCGCAATCGGCTCATCCACGCCTCGATTCGGGTTACACATATCGCTCTCAGCACCGAGAAAACACATGGTGGACGCACTGAAATATCATATCAAGGGTAACCGGGTTTTTAAAGAAATGACATATTCTCTTTTGAAATACCCTCGGTTCCCAAATCCAGAAATATCATAGAAACAACATATCTCAATGCGTACAGTCAAAGCATGATGTATGCGGCATGTAACAGTAATGCAAGCATATCAGTAAGTCATGCAACATGGAATAATAATGTGCACATGTCGAGGGAGACCGCTCTTTTAAAAGGAATCTGTTTTTAAAGAGTATCTTGCGGTTCCCAAATCCCCAATCAAGCTAGAATCATCTATATATGTGTACAGGTATAAGTGTACAATATGCCATGCCAGAATCATATCATGAATGCAATAGTACTATAGTGTAGTGACATGGCAATTATCGATGATGAGTGTGTGAGCCGGCAACAAGTGTACGTGGAACATATACATCATCGATAATGGTGCTGGTGTCCTAACAGCATGACTGAATGTCACAACAATACAAGCGATGCAATGCAAATAGCAGGAATATGCGGAAACGAATGATCAACGCAAAAGTATAGAACCTGCCCCAATAGATATGTCATGCAACCTTGCCTTTTGAAATAAGACGAATCAGGGCTTTTGGTAAAGTAAGGGCTACGGTGTTTTAAGAAAAGATGCATCATTTGAAAATATCCGTATAACCCTTCTGCTTATCTTTAAAATATCCCCGATTCGTTAGTTTTGAAATAGGTATGACTCGGTCTAGTCTAATGTCTACTAAATAATCTAGACAGGAGGGGTATGAAACCACCTAATCTGAGTCAATATATAAATATAGATATGATAGTCGGTGATCTCACCTCAATAACATAACGTATGATATCCTCGAGTCATGAGTGCGGATCTATCATCAATATCGGCTCGTACGGTAAATCGTCGTACGGCATCCCAATAGCTGGGTAGGGGTCAATATCACACTATCTCATCACATATCAGGTATCACTTATCATCAGATCACACAATCTGGGGTACTACTGTAAGTCTAGTACAAATCGATACCATCTATAAAAATATGAATGCGGGTAAAGCACATGTCCAAAGGCCCGCTAAAACTATCATATCGCACCTCGAAGACAAGCTATGTCACATCGCCGATCTCACGGCCTCACATCAAGTATCATCTCAAACCACGTATCATCCTCAAATCCCGTATATAAACACATAGTCCCATACCCATGTGTAGATATACGCACCATCATATGCACTCTAATAAATGAAAGAATGAATGCAAGTATGTGTTTAAATGTATGTGTGAGTGCAACCACTACTCTAGGGTTCGCACTATACTAAACCAATATATTCTTATCATCAAAATATCATTATTACCATCAATAACCCTGAACAACACATAATAAATATTCGTGTGTATACGTATTCGTATACATCACCACGGACTGCGGGGGTGCTATACGCCATCCACCCGACTTCTCCCCGTAGATATAAATCTACTCACATTGCTTCTCGTGTGCCAAAGCCGATGTCGCTATCTTCACCTCCTTTGCCTCAACATCACGCGGGGTACCTACAAGTATATCACAATGCTAAAGCACATGAAAATCATATTGGAAACCAAAATAGCACACGCTACCCGCATAGGTAAAAACCTATCCACTCGCATGTAAACACAATCAAAATCCACTTGTCGTTGACGTCCAAACGCCACCCGACAGGAATGAATCACCAAATACCAAAATCCATGCTAAAACAAGTCCCAAATTATACACCAACATAGGAAAATCAACCCAGATTTCACCCTAGATGGAATCAGTCAAAACTAGACATACTCAGAGTCAAAACTAGAGGAAATGGGGGCATGCACAGAAAACGAGGCAATTCCTTAAAATACCTTATTTTAGAATTTTCCATAATTTTTCCCCATTTATCTGTATTTAATTATACCAGAATATTAAAATATTCATTAAAATAATATTAAATTATAAAATTTCCCAAAAATCATATTTTATTATTTTGAACACGTTACAATCTAACCCCCTTAAAGAAATTCGGTCCCCGAATTTAAATTTAAACCCCCAAATACTAAAATATTTCAATACAAATTCCAAGTCATCAGGGCTCCGAAATCATCTATACATAAAACATCATAGCGCAATGCATGCGCATGAGTACTGAGCAGATAACTCAAAAGCAACACTCCATCAAGCATCCGCAATCATCGGAGTCATGGTAACGACACAATGTCAAATCCAATACAAAATCAATATGATATGGACCAAGACTATACATGTAGACACCCAATCTATACATGTAATTAGCTGATGCAACTGTATGCCAAATCTTTTTAAGTCGCTGTGCGATGCGCGTAACACTGCACAGTGGCGGACGTTTCTCATAAGAAAATAACTATATATGTGTATATATATCCTTTGTTTAATAAGCACGTTCCACCATTTTGAAAACAATCAGAAGGGTTTCCTTGTTTTTTTAAAACGTTTTGTGTCATATCGGACACGTAGGTATATACTGAGACTATAGCTCGCTTTTCGGAAATCCCTTCGATAACTATCGATGCATGCAAAATATATCCAGGCACTGTCCACTGACTAGTCCTGCTCAGTATGAAAGCAAATATCCCACATCATAAAAATGTACTGCTCCAAAAGAAATAAATTCCAAAAATGCACATAACACCACCCTGTGCGTCTGACGCGCACGGAAATCAAAATCCATATATGCGCTAAACATGTGCACAAAACAACATCTAGGTGCAACGGGTGTGCACGAAGCATCTGTCATAGGCAACATGTGTGCCTGACAGCCAAAAACCCGGTGCATCTGACATGCACGAAGAATCTCGATTTAGTGCATCTGGTGTGCCCCAAAATCGTATCTCAAAACATGCGCCCAACATGCGCGAAAATCCAAATCGGTGCATCCATCATGCACGAATGAAAATCTAGACCCTGCGCACTCAATATGCACGGAATCATAAAATCCAATAGCAACGTCGAATATGCGTAAGTCCAGTCAAAAGCACGGAGTGCAAGAATCCACATCAATATCACAATCAAAATCGACATACCGAAAGGCATCAAATCGATGTCAGGTGCAATCGTAATGCACAAAATATAAATCCGGTGCAACAAAGGCACGAAATATAAATCTGATGTGATAAACGCAAGAAACATAAAACTGGTTCGACAAATGCACGAAGTATAGAACTGGTGCATCCCATGCACAAATACCAAGCAATAACTCAAATACGTAAACAGCAACACCAAGTATATCCAGATATGAAGAAAATCATAAACGTGTGCAGCTGCGGGCACAAAACACATATCGATGCACTACAAGCACATATAAGCTATACCGAGTGCAAAATCAAAACACTAAAATTACATGAAACTCTGCTGGAAGCGTAAATCAAATCACCAGCATAAAATAGGCATGAAATCGCAATCAACAGCTCAAGAGTAATAACTATGTACAAGGTATAAATACCCAGTAGGTGCAACCATGGTGCACAAAATCAAATATCATGAAACTCAGTCATCAAGACTAAATCATGAGAATAGATCGCCCAAAATACCGAAATCCAAAGCAACGGATACGTGATAATCAAATCACAAAATCACAAATCATAATTACCGTCGTCGGTATATCCTTCTTCAGGGTCGAGAAGGTACCGGTACATCCGATGCTAGCGGCGCAAGATATCTACTTGCCTCTTACTCGCGGCTGGCGTCCTCTGCCTCTGGTTCCTGATCTTTCCTGTAGATTACCAACTCGCAATCCATCGGCTCATCGGCCCGGTCAGGTGTGCTGACAGGAACGATTCCGTTCTTGCACTTCCCTGGTCATCTCTCGGTCAATCCTCACGACCGCTCGTAAAGCAGCACATCTCTGGCGCCGACCTCGGGTCCTCTGAATGCATATCACACATCCGATCCTGGGTGCAACTCTTATTGCAGCAGTGTACTGGAAGGAATCCTACTCAAGGTCTCTTCTGATCTTGCCTAAGCCAAACTGTAAGGAGGCTGGTACTCTGGCGTAATCTTTTCTCGCTCTCTGGACCTCTGCGTCCTTAGTACAACATCTCCTCGGAAGCTGGTCGCATCTCTGCGCCTCTGTATGCATGTCCGGCCTTTAATCTTAACGGGGTGTAGTGACAGCTCTCCTGCCTCTCGCACGAACTTCTCGTCCCGCTTGTCTGTATCATCGACCATTCGACGTCGCGTCTTTATCTGCACACTGCAATGTCCTCGGCTACGGTCCACCCGAAGTCTCTAACACGGACTCGAAATCACGAACTCAGTATCTTCATCACTCAGTAGAAGATATCTAGCCGAACACGTCCTCAACGTGCATGTCACATCTCTGATGTCAGCGGAGTGGAACGTCATCTCGTCGAAATCTCGTGCGAACTCTTTACTCTACCTTGCTCCAATATCGACTGGTTCGGACTCATCTCATCATGGCTACACAGACTGCGCTCCGACGGCTATGCTCGTATCTGGAGTCTCCCAAGCAGTGTCCCATCACATGATATCCGAATGATGTCGAATCATCCGATCGACTCGTCAGAACCTCACAATCCCCCAAGAGCTCAACATCTCGGGTACAGTTTAATAGTATCGAGTACATGCCACAGCATCGGTGGTCCAGCCGTAGAAGGGCAAACCCAAGCCTCACTAATGGCGCCGAGGAACTGCCGCAAACCCTAAGGTTCAAAGGCTTTCACACGGTCATTAAGTCGAGTTAGGGTTTCATTCTTCTAGAGGGTCCATAGAATCACCTGCATGTCTTTCCGTATACTTTAAACTTGGAAAATGGGTTCCTGACCTTCGATCGTCTCAATCGACTCTCAACGAATCTGCGTGAAGTCGCCTCTAGCTGGAATCAATCTATCTGATGACCTCGCATCGGGGTAAGCGAACGAACCACATGTCCTAGTCATTCATTCTCGGTGACTAGCGACTCACTACCATATCTCTAAGAATATGCTCATGCTGCAGTAGCTCCAATCATCTGGGCGATATCTCATCACTCGCAGCAGCAACTGGCTCATTCGTCGGTACGCTAAGCAGCGCCTCAACCATCATGAATAAGCGATATATCAGCAGTCATCACATCCTGGCTGGCCTCTATCAGTGGCTCAATCCTCTGGTACAGTCCGGTACATCCGAGAAATCTCGCAACAGCAATCTGTCAAACGCTCAAAGTGCGGAAACACAAAATACGAAGCCTCAATGCAACCGTATGTCTCTGGAATCACGTCCCGGTCAGCCCTCGTCCGCGACGAGCTCATGCTGACAACTCGAGCCGTAGCTCACTCTGCCCGTGCAATCGCGGCAGCAAAACCATAACCAGTATCGATGAAGATAGATCATAGGAAGGAATATGACACAATGCAAGGAAATGTACAACCTAAGGTTTCTTAAGCGGAGTGGCGTGTCGTAAGTATGCCGCGGAACATACCCACGGTACGTCACTCTACTTTAGTCACCTATTCCATCAACCAAGGGTCATCCTACACGACGAAAGTTCGGGTCTAATACCCCCTCGACCAAGTCTAAGTTCCGTAAGGTCAAGCCTAAGTTCCTTATATAGATAACGCCCTAGGCTCCACATAGTCAAACTTAGACTCGAACCAAGGTCAACCTAGCGCTCTGATACCAACTTTGTCACGACCCGAAAGAGCACGTGACTGGCCCTTGAACCATATGAAGTCTATAGGACCCCATCTGATCCAAGTAAGCCAAAAGCCCAGCAATCTAAAACCATTTTAAGAGTAAATAAGGAAAACTGTTTTTGAAAAGCAAGGAAATCATGTTTGGAAATCAAAGTTTTTAAATAACTAAGCCGAATATGCATTTTTTTAAAATGTGAAACCTTTCCTGAAAATTTCGGCAGAGTTTCCTTTGTAAAAACTGGCCCCGAACGGGGTACAACAAGAATAATATATATGAAATGATAAAAGGCATCCCCAAGCGGGAGCTAGCTCTTCGTCCATCGATGGTCACAACCACGCAAGCAATAATAATATGCAATGCCAAAGGGCGAGGATCAAAACCCAAAAAAAAAGAAACTCAAACAGCCAGAAAACCGTAATACTACTAGCGCGACTCTAAGGTCGAAATAAAACAACACTGTTTTCTAAGTCTGAAACAAACTACAAGTTTTGGTTGATGGACAATTCTAGATACAATAAAAATACATGAACAATGGCGGTTCTGATACAAAGAACCCACCTAACCAAGCAAGTCACCCATAGGAAGCAGTGTGCCAGAAATGCCGCTATGGAATCTGTACGGCAAAAACCTGCAAGGACTGGGGCACAACGGGGGTGAGTTGCCAACTCGTGAATAGAAAATATCTACAAGCAGAGATCGAATGCATGACCCATCCTAGGTCAATACGATCAGATATAAATAAACCTCAATATGAATAAAGCTGAAGCATGCTAAACTGGCAATGTAATCTCTACATGAGTGTAATGCCAAGTGCTCGTGCTAGTGCCTCAGGTAATAGCATGTCATGAATATGAGGTATGATCAATGTAATCAAATCTGCACACACGTGGATCCCGTCCACTCGTCACCCAATGACAATAACCATCATGCAAGTAAATCTCATGAAACCTGTGCATGGAAATATGAGGATATAACCCACCCGTGTCCCTCGCGACACGTCAAAATCATGGAACCGGAGTACCCAGCATCGGCACTCGAAAACATCATGAAAACTGTGCCCAGCATCGGCACATAAATCCTCATATATCGGGCTCCGTCAGTCCGGATCGGCCCGCGGGCTCTGTCTGCGGTATCGGCCCTCGGCCCTGGCAGGACGCCCAAATCTATCCATCGACTCTGGTCAGTATCCTCCGGATAACCGCCAGGTCCAACCAATCACCGGTTGGTACTCGCCCGCCTCCAGGCTCAATCGGCAAAGCTCATCGATCATCTTGCCGAGGGGAACCATACCGGGTCCACCATGTACCCGCAATCGGCTCATCCACGCCTCGATTCGGGTTACACATATCGCTCTCAGCACCGAGAAAACACATGGTGGACGCACTGAAATATCATATCAAAGGTAACCGGGTTTTTAAAGAAATGACATATTCTCTTTTGAAATACCCTCGGTTCCCAAATCCAGAAATATCATAGAAACAACATATCTCAATGCGTACAGTCAAAGCATGATGTATGCGGCATGTAACAGTAATGCAAGCATATCAGTAAGTCATGCAACATGGAATAATAATGTGCACATGTCGAGGGAGACCGCTCTTTTAAAAGGAATCTGTTTTTAAAGAGTATCTTGCGGTTCCCAAATCCCCAATCAAGCTAGAATCATCTATATATGTGTACAGGTATAAGTGTACAATATGCCATGCCAGAATCATATCATGAATGCAATAGTACTATAGTGTAGTGACATGGCAATTATCGATGATGAGTGTGTGAGCCGGCAATAAGTGTACGTGGAACATATACATCATCGATAATGGTGCTGGTGTCCTAGCAGCATGACTGAATGTCACAACAATACAAGCGATGCAATGCAAATAGCAGGAATATGCGGAAACGAATGATCAACGCAAAAGTACAGAACCTGCCCCAATAGATATGTCATGCAACCTTGCCTTTTGAAATAAGACGAATCAGGGCTTTTGGTAAAGTAAGGGCTACGGTGTTTTAAGAAAAGATGCATCATTTGAAAATATCCGTATAACCCTTCTGCTTATCTTTAAAATATCCCCGATTCGTTAGTTTTGAAATAGGTATGACTCGGTCTAGTCTAATGTCTACTAAATAATCTAGACAGGAGGGGTATGAAACCACCTAATCTGAGTCAATATATAAATATAGATATGATAGTCGGTGATCTCGCCTCAATAACATATCGTATGATATCCTCGAGTCATGAGTGCGGATCTATCATTAATATCGGCTCGTACGGTAAATCATCGTACGGCATCCCAATAGCTGGGTAGGGGTCAATATCACACTATCTCATCACATATCAGGTATCACTTATCATCAGATCACACAATCTGGGGTACTACTGTAAGTCTAGTACAAATCGATACCATCTATAAAAATATGAATGCGGGTAAAGCACATGTCCAAAGGCCCGCTAAAACTATCATATCGCACCTCGAAGACAAGCTATGTCACATCGCCGATATCACGGCCTCACATCAAGTATCATCTCAAACCACGTATCATCCTCAAATCCCGTATATAAACACATAGTCCCATACCCATGTGTAGATATACGCACCATCATATGCACTCTAATAAATGAAAGAATGAATGCAAGTATGTGTGTAAATGTATGTGTGAGTGCAACCACTACTCTAGGGTTCGCACTATACTAAACCAATATATTCTTATCATCAAAATATCATTATTACCATCAATAACCCTAAACAACACATAATAAATATTCGTGTGTATACGTATTCGTATACATCACCACGGACTGCGGGGGTGCTATACGCCATCCACCCGACTTCTCCCCGTAGATATAAATCTACTCACATTGCTTCTCGTGTGCCTAAGCCGATGTCGCTATCTTCACCTCCTTTGCCTCAACATCACGTGGGGTTCTACAAGTATATCACAATGCTAAAGCACATGAAAATCACATCGGAAACCAAAATAGCACACGCTACCCGCATAGGTAAAAACCTATCGACTCGCATGTAAGCACAATCAAAATCCACTTGTCGTTGACGTCCAAACGCCACCCGTCAGGAATGAATCACCAAATACCAAAATCCATGCTAAAACAAGTCCCAAATTATACACCAACATAGGAAAATCAACCCAGATTTCACCCTAGATGGAATCAGTCAAAACTAGACATACTCAGGGTCAAAACTAGAGGAAATGGGGGCATGCACAGAAAACGAGGCAATTCCTTAAAATACCTTATTTTAGAATTTTCCATAATTTTTCCCCATTTATCTGTATTTAATTATACCAGAATATTAAAATATTCATTAAAATAATATTAAATTATAAAATTTCCCAAAAATCATATTTTATTATTTTGAAGACGTTACACATATATAGGGAGGACTTTCTTGCTCGACATGATAGTATGCTATCTGGTTACCCTTTACCTTAACGTGTATGCTGATTGTCTCTCTGTTACATGTTGGTAAAGCCCTTAGGATCTGTACTTGACTACCTGGACTATGATGCGGATCATACTACTGGGGACATGGTAGTCCATAAGTACATCCTTCAAAGTCCCTAGTCGTGGGTGTATCGAGACGGGGCATCGATATACCAGAGTAGACTAGCGTATACCTTCTCGACCCATACAGATGGGCGATGGATGATCCCATATCCATTGGTGTTTGACATCAGAGATGATATACGGGTGCTCAGTTGAGACTGGGTACACTGGACGGACTCGCCGAGAACTCCCAGATGGTATTATACCTCACGTCAGATGGCAGTTCTCTGGTGACACTGGTACAGAGTAGTCTGTTGACCCGAGATCGTCATAGAGTCTTGTGTGGTTCCCACTGTGCTTTGATTCCCATCTTACCACGTCCAAGAGGGCGTGCAAAACGGTGGTTTTTGGGTACAGTCCCGAGTCACATGGAGGCAATGAGCGATAGGAGGGGATTCGTCTCTCCCGGTATAGGGGGTTGATGTTGCGCTGTGTTCGATTGGCTATAACAGGAAATCCCTGGCCAGGGTTGCTGAGATTTACTGGTAAGTGTTACCAGTAGTTTCTCGAATTGTTATAGACCTCATATCGACACGACTTATCGAGCTATTGGGGTCTGACGTTTACCACCCCTAGGCGAGATATGCGACATATCAGACGAACAGACCGGACTGTACGGTAAGTGTTACTGGTTGGATTCACAGGAGTGTGAGCGGGCTTGCTCGTCGATCTTCTAATCGCTCAATACCCGGGTGGCCGTTACGTTTAGCAGACCGCTTGCGGCTTGTGGGTGTTTGATATGATCATCACCTACTGCCGGCGTATTGACGAGTCTTTAGAGTCCTACACAGAGGTTTCCTGGCTCAAGCGAAATGAAATAGGAGCGCATATGAGATATGTGCGGGACCGAGAATAATGCGTGTATGTGATACCGTATTCCATTCTCGCGATTTGTAACATTGATCAGTTATATGCGTTATAGCCGGGTTATCGGATCAAGTGTTGATTCGATAAGTTGTTACTATTAATATTAGTCGGTTATATGCGATATGACCGGGTCGTTAAATCAAGTGTTGATTTAATGATTTAATGTATAATTATATATTTGATATATCACTTTACATTAACTAATAAAGGTTCACTTAAAAAGGATTTTCTCACTTGAAGTGCATATTGTATATATGATATACTTTTGTGCATTTGATTGTATCATGTTTGATGATACATGATAGTTTGGTGTATAGTTTAAACCATGGTTGGTCAATGGTTAGGGTTTCTTTTGCTTCATTTACTTATTCATTGATTCATTTATTTATCCATTTTGTTTATTTTAGCAAAAGAAAATGATGAAGAGAAAATGGTGGCTTTCTTTGTTTGTTTTTGAAGCTTCTTGAAGCTTTGACCTAGTGACCATTTTCTCTTCATGTTTAACCCTAACCCTTCCAATTAACCATGGTCTATTCTCTACACCTAATCATGGTTGCCATATGATAAGTATTGATTTTATTATTCATTTTGAATATACTTATCATAACATTTTCATTTTCTTCTTCTTCTTCTTCAAGAAGAAAGCTTGCTTCATCAATGGCAACTTGAGCAATTGAGTGAGAAATCCAATTCTAAAGTGAACCCACCTCCTATTTCTTCATCCTCTACCTCTTGCCAAGTAGTATAGGGTGTTTCCTTCATAAGTTTTCAAGGCTTGGTGAAGTTGGATCTTGATCTTGTGATGCCTCGACGTAGATCATCTTCGGCATCGAACCGACGACCAAGCCCGCCCATTTCTCCGATGAAGCCGATGCTAGAGTCATGGATTTGATTTGGTTTAGGTGACAAAGAGAATCAATAGGAGTTTTTAGTTGCATGTTATGAGTGAGTGAATATATATATATATATATATATTGAGATATAGGATGAAAGCTCAGGGATATGAGAAGTGAATGCGACTCGCGACTTATAGATATGTAGTTGCCGTAGAAAAGGTTTGAGTCTTATAGTAGTATGGCACTTGATGTGTAAGGTAGGATGTATATATAAAATCGACTTGTTGTAAGATGACTAATGCAATGAAAAGGATATACGATGTGTTATGAAGACTTAATTGATCTGTCGGTATACGGATGTGAGTCGATTGAGATAATCGATACCTTTCCCGGTCCCCTGATATGAGATTGTTGAAGATGCGACCTCGGATACAGGTATATAGATATATATATAGTGTTGTGAATCTTGAGTGATATGTCATGCGAGACGTTAGGTCCGTACCCTCATTGTCATATAGATTGATAGGATCCTTAATGGTTTAATGCCATCGTACGATGATTTACCGTACGTGATGAGTTTTATGAGGAGTGATCTATACCCTTGACTAGAGGATACCGTACGATTTATTGTACCATACTTGATGCTGTGAGTCTAGATGCCGATTGTTAGAGTCACCGACTCGGTTATATTGTAGATACGTATACCTGGCAGCTTTTCGCATACGATTTACATTATGGTACGTACATGTCAATTTCATTGCATTTCATATATCCGTGCTAGTACGCCTACGCCATTGTCGATGATGCGTATGTTACACTTACAAAGATTGGCCGGCTCACACACTTCATCATCGATAATTGCCATGTCACTACACAGTAGAATTGCTGCATCATGATATTACTCTTTGCATAATTTACTTGCTATGCAACTTTATACGATATTTGTTGGATATAGTGCCCTCAAAGTCAATTATTGGATCGCAGGTATGTGATTGCAATGATTGAGGGAGGACCTATACTAATATAACAGTCTTACTCGAGATGATAGTATGCTATCTGGTTTGTCTTTATCACTGTTACACTTTGATAGAGCCCTTAGGATCTTGCTTAACTACCAACAGTACGATGGTGATCATATACGTGAGAGTTGGGTAGTCTATCAGAACATCCTTAATTTTGGTCCCTAGTCGTGGGAGTTTTGAGACAGGGCATCGATACTCCAGAGTAGACTAGTATATACAATCGAGACCCCGACGAGGGGCGGTGGCCGGTCTCACAAGCCATTGGTGTTAGTTGGTTCACCTAAGATGTATACAGGTACTCAATGGGTTATGAGTACACCGGACAGGACTCGCCGGGAACATGCTAGTTGGTATTATACATATCGTCAGATGGCAGTTCCATGGTGACATGTGTACAGGTTAGTCTGTCGACCTGGGATCGTCATTTGTCTCGTGTGAGTTCCCATTATGCTTTGATTACTACCCTACCACGGCTCAAAGGAGTCGTGCAAACTGGTTTTAGTTGGGTACAGTCTCGAGCCACATGGAGGCAGTGAGTGGATCGTCAGGGATTCGTCTCTCCCGGTATTGGGGGTGAGATCACGCTGTGTTTAGGAGAGCCATTACACGAAATCCCTGGCCAGGATAATCGAGATTTACTGGAAGGTAAACCAGTAGTATCACAGGGTGTTCTGGGCTACTCTCTGACACGACTTATACAGCTATTGGGGGTCTGACGTTTGCCAACCCCCTAGGCCCTATATGCGATACTCATAGACGAACGGACCGGACTGTATGGATATTGTCACTGTCAGGCTCAGTAGGGTTTCAGGATGAGTTCGCTCATCAGCTTCCCCTTCCTTCAATAGATAGGCAACCGTTACGTACAGTTAGTACCTCTGACGTGCTAGCGGTTATACCCAGTTCCAGTGTGTTGATGTGTCATTAGAGTCCCCCACAGACAGTTCCCAAGTTCGGGCGAAACGTTGTAGAGGCTGTATGGTTTTATGGCAGGGTTCGGAAAATGAACGTGCGTTTTCGCACGTGTCATGTTTCGGGCAGATAATACTGGTAGGGTTTGGTTTAAGCCGGATCCGAGTATTATACTGTGTAGATATAATATCTTTATCTCAGTTGCATTTGTATTCAGTCGTAATACAAATGCGGGTATGTTTATACTGTTACGGGGTTATCCTGAAATTCGTTTCGGGATCGCATTTGGAAGTTGCCTGTTTCCAGTTTTCTATCGCCCGTCTTTATCATTCGGTTAAAAACGGATTTATCTTTTCTTCATTGGGTGAGTCATTTGACGAGTCATGAGGGTGAGTCACCATTTTGCTTTAATGGTTGCTGACTAGGATAAGTGAGGTGGCTTAGTGCATTTATTGTTTTATGCAAGGTGGATTTTGCATTAATGAGGTTTTATATTACTTAGGATATTTTGTGAGAAGCTTTCCTTTTTGGTCACCACTACTTTACCCTACACTCACCTCCGTCCTCTTCATATAGTGGCCGGCCCCCTCATGGTAGAGGGATGGATTCATTTTGGAAAATTATGATGATAGTTTTGCTTCATATAATTTCATGCTCATATTTCCATCACCCGATAAAATTAGCAACTTCATTAACCGTTCGTCCATAGCTTTGGACATAACGAGACAAAGTGTTCTACTCATTCTCTACATCAATCTTCGTCATCTCTTTTAGCAAACTTGATTATTGAGTTGCCTCGGTTCAGAGGCGGGAGCCCGTTTAAATATCCGTCGACGTGGTGCCACCTGGACGACGAGACCGGAGGTCGAGCGAGTTCGGATCAACTACAACAAAGCGTGGGATGATGGTTGAAGACCGAAGGACCCGGATCGTTCGGTATAATATTTCTACCCACTTTTTAGTTTGTTAGTTTAGTATTAATGGCAGATCCTGGGATATAGTATACGATAGCACATGTTCTAAAAGTTTTTTGTTCAGCATTTTGGCGTCTGAAAGACGGCCGGGGCGCTACCGTAGACTTACATTGGTATCAGAGCCTCGCCATTAAGTTTTACGAACTTGTGCTAACGCATTTAAAATATCGATCGAGCGGAAATTTCAAAATCACAATTTCATATGTTAAAGTTTCTGTTAATTTTAAATCTGTTCTAAAAACTATTTTGACCATACCAGAAAATCGTGCTGGCTTTTATTAGAAAACAGAAGAAATTTGATCCACTGATCCGACCGTACGGCCGCGGATCCGCCCCCAAAGCCATGCTTTGGCCGTGGAACCGCGGCCGTCTTGGTGAATCAGTGGGCCATATTTCTTCTGTAGCTTCTACATGGGAAATTGTGGTTTCTAGAACTGTTATTTTGGGCCCAGTTTTTGTTACTGTACAGCAGATGTACGTGGGGCCCACTTCGGGAAATTTTGTCGATCGAAATTTAAACGTGTTAGTTTACAGTACTTATATTATATCTCCGACCGTGAATGTCATTCGATCGGTAAACCGCGTCTGATTGCTATAGTTCTTTTAGACGGGTTTGCAAACGTGACATTCGCGTTGATGTTCTGTGTTGTGCTGTGATGTTGCGGATTTGTCGTGGTGGATAACAGTGTGCAATGGAAGTGCAGTTTGAATTTATTTATACATTTGATATTGCGGGGCGAGCTTCCAACATGTGAACTGCCGTCACTACCTGTTTGTATATTATTCTTTTGGGGCACGACCGGGCTAAGGTCGATGTACCCGTTGTATATATTTTCTTTTCTGTACTAGGATTACCCCGCGGTGGGGTGCACGGATAGCCGGGTTCTAGAGGGCAACGGGCCCACATCTCATGGCATTGAGATGGAGGGATCTCCACTATAGAATTGGTGGGCTATTTGCCGCACTCGTAGGGGGTACAGGTTGACCCAAGGAGGGGTGCTCAAGTCACCGGATTCCGTGAAGTGCTGGGTGGTCCAATCACGTTGTTGAAGGGGGATGCCTCGCTTCAGGTTTTGGCGGGTAACTTACTGCACCCGTAGGGGTCTAGGTTTCATTGCACAGGCTATCCACATGACCAGGGGAACGTCGGGTTTCAGTAGCGGCTCTGTGAAACCCGGGGATACTAGATTATCTGTATTGTTCTGTGATGCTTATTACTTTTCTGTAATGTTACATATTATCACGCCTGGAGCGATTATTGTATATTGGTATATATACTATTAGATGTTGTATATGTTTTACACCCGCGCTAGTCCAATCCCCGCTCTGTCGTTAGTTAAGTAACCTAACGGGTGATGACGGGACCCAGTGGCGAATGCGGATGGCATATACGTACATTATATTTTCGTTCTTTTCTGGTGTGATTAATTGATGGGACTGCATTGATTCTTATCAATGCAAGTATAAAACAAACCTATATTTGATGTTGTTGGAATAAATTTTTAAAAGTATTATTACAAAGACATTTTCTTTTGTTATGCATAGTGGTATTCAGTTAGAATATCCCGCACCACATTCGACGAGGCAAGGGCCGAGATCCCTTCACCGGGAGTGACCCCTTGGGAAGAAGTTTACGTCAGGGTAATAACTTCAATATAGTCGATTACAAGTTTCTTAGCATCGCGGTATTCAGTTAGAATATCCTGCACCTCATTCCACGAGGAAAGAGACGAGATCCCTTCACCGGGAGTGACATCTTTAGCAAAAGGTTTTCGCCATTATATTTATATAAAAATCTATCAGGTTCCTTCAACGAGATCAAGTTCATTACGTTAAAGGTTTTCGCCAAAAACTAGCTGTAATCGTCCGTCATTTCTTATGGATGGTCAGTAGTATTCAAGCTATGTTTGTTGGCCTACGTCAAGGCATAGTGTTTGGTAGCTGCTGGGGTATTCATTTGTTGCATAGATAGATGCATTAGTTTAGGACAGACGTACAGCTTTGTTGGCCTACGTCAAGGGCATGTACGATGACCTAAATTAATCAGGACAACGACAGGTAGAACTTGACATGTGGCTTATGATTTGTTGGCCTACGTCAAGGTCATAAGAGCATGGGATAAAAATTACATCGGGAGTTTCAAACATAAAGGAAACTTGCCAGGTATGCGCATACCTTCTGGAGTGTGATAACTTGAGTGGATTCCATCAAGTTATCATGCGATGATAGTTGGATCCCGATTCTCACTGATGAGTTGGTTTACTCTTCGGGTGAACCCGAATAATTCTTCTTTCAGGAATGGAGGAGAATTTGAGATTACAGTGGGAGGTTTCCTGATTAGATAAAGTGATAACCATTCTGATCTAGGTTAGAGTGCACGCAGAGTGTTTCTTTTCTCTCTCTCTCTTTGGCAGCGACCTTTGATCGACCCTAGACAATGACTCAGAGACCAAGTTGACCGAACCTTCTTAAAATACTGACTTTTGGATTGTCTAAAGTTGCATAAGTCATTGCAGCTCCTTCTTTTACCCTTTGTATTTCTCAGAACACCCCGTATTACTACGGACGTCCACTTCCATTGGATAGATCCATCGTATAGTTATATACGAACTCGAAGGGACTTCTTCGTGGATGGATCCAGGTTCAGGAGAAATAGAATTGGTTTATTCAGTGTCTTTTATTATCACCTTCTCTCAGATTGCGAGGGCTCCTTGGTTTAGGAGAGTACACCTATTACGCTTATTGGATAGTCTTATTCCAAACCTTAGGCAGGTGCTGAAAGGTAGGGAATGAAGAAAATCAATTATCCTGAGTAGGGTGTACAGAAGGTAATAACTAAAGACAAAATAAAGGGATTAGAAAGAGGGCAAAGTAAATTGCGATTGCTATCATTCACGACCAAACCGCGTACTTCATCGCCACTCCTATTTCACTTTTGCTTTTTTCCCCAGTTCGGGAGAAATAGAATAAGGTATTATTCAGTTGTCTTTTATCATCATCTTCTCTCAAGTAGCAAGTACTCCTTGGTTTAGGAGGGTACACCTATTATGCTTACCGGATAGTCTTCTTCCAAACCATAGGTTGGTGCCGAACGGTAGGGAAGGAAGAAAACCACTTAGCCTAACGATGGTGTATAGAAGGTAATGAATAAAGACAAATAAAAAGATTTGGAGAGATGGCAAAGAGATATACGGTTAAAGTCATGAATTGGATTATGGAAGAGGCATTACTAGGAATACCAGGATACCCCTACGAAACATTTTCATGTTTCAGTGCATTGTTAAAGGAAAACTGTTTTCCCGATTAGATACTTACTCCTGGGTATGTATTTACCAGGTATGATTCTCATATCTGTGTGGTTTTACAGATGATGAGTGGGAGTAAGTTATTGGGAATTAAGTGATCATCCTCATTATATCGGAATTCGTTGTAATTGGTGATATTTGAGGAAATCTCCTGGGTACAGTTTTAAACCTACGACACACAGGTTTTAAGTTATTCAACTCAACGGACTTATACAGAGTATTGTATGTTGTCCAGTGTCCATAAGGACAAAGGGGTTGGTCCTCGTACTATGTTCTGTTTACTTGTGACTTCTCTAGTTTTTAGACAAGTGTTTCGAAGAATTACAAGGTCTAAGGTTTGAGAAGTTGTGGGTATAAGAATAAAGTAGTGAACCAGGTGTCGCAAGTATCGGGATTCTTTAAAAAGATCGAAGATGTAGATTCTTGTGACTGGTATTCAAGTAATGGTTTTGAGAAACTTGTTTCTCTATCAGGTTACTCATAATTGGATGGATTCCTAAGTTGAGTAATTAGCCTCTCTCCATTAAGTGGATATGCACTGGAGACAGTTGCATAATTAGAATCTGGTTCCAATTGAATAAGTGCCAAGGTTTCTATATTGGATATAGAATGATTCATATCTTAACGATATTAAGGTACGGTGAGTTGTCCAGTTTATGCTTAAAACCAGACTCTGGATAACTCAAGGCATGTTTCTGTAATAGGAGTTTGTGGGTTGACCCTGGATTTGACGAGGGTTGACTTTCTACCATTTGGAAGATCAATAGTGATATTGTTCTTGACTCGCCACAGTTTTAGTAAAATGGATTTTTTCAGAAAACAATAGTGGGAGTATGGTAGAACTGGAAATGATTCCAGAACCGCAAACGATTATGAAAAATTTCATAGGACCTATATATTCAATCAGGTTTGACATTCCAATAGCCACTCCGCAGATATAGTGGGTAACCTCAGACACCCGAGAGGTACTACGGTAGCCTCAAGTACGGTGACAGCGGGGTTCTTGTTTGCCCGGACTTGACACTACTGTTGTTCCAAGCTATGAGACCCGGCAGGAGGTTAAGTATAGCGTCTTTCTAAACTAGCTTTACAAGTGTACGTATATATTATTCTGCCAGAGGGTTGTCGTAGTCAGTGGGAGTAGCGGAAGCATAGTGGGTAAGTAGCTAATGTCTATTTAAAGACTTGAGCAGATATAGCGGAGATAGATCATCTAATTTTTTATGTGACAGCCATGGGTTTGACTTCAACAGAATAGGGGATAGATCTGTTGAGAAGGTAGTAGGGTGTGATGTCCTGGTATATGGATGACATACACAAAGTAGGAAGTAAAATTCCTATACTACGATCGGTTATATTGTGGTCGTCACACAGTTGTTTCTCCATAAAGGACATGGATATAATATCTGACATTCTGGTTACTAGATCTATGGTTTTAGATCTAGATTTGGGTAGTTTCCCAATGTGGGTACTTTGACAGTATTCTAATAGTATTTTAGAATAGATGACTCCTGGCATGGTGGTGTACCTGCAGGTGATGGAGTCACCCTCTCTAAAGGTGTCTTACAGACTAAAAGGGAGAGGGATGTGCATGATTGGCAGATCACTTGCTTAGGCAATTGAGTCAATCGTGAGATGTCAAGTACCACACCAGATGTTGTTTTTGCACTAGATGCGATTAGTTTACATTAATCCAATCCTGAAGAAACATAAGGAAGCAGTTTTAGAACATAAGTGAATGTTCTACGGATTTGATTACAGCAGCCTCTTTCGGGGAGACGGTTATCATTCCAGGCTTCCAAGGTGACCCGGATGACAGAGTGACTGTCAGAGTTATAGTTTTCCCTCTGACGAGGGACGGTATTATGGACAGGTGGTCCAAGAGGATACTGTGGGAGGCATGGTGCTGGATACTGATTAGGTTTAGTAATCAATACAGTCTAAGAAGTTTGGATTTGGTGTTCATTTATGAACTAGGTCCTATAAGATATCCAAACATATTCTAAGACAGGTATTACTCGATTCGGGAGATGGTTTTCTCCGCGAACTTGAGATTAAGAGAGACATAGAAAGAAACATAAGGGCAGATCCACTCACTGAGGCTATTTCTCGAACACAATAGTTTTACAAACGGGCTTTGTGAAACTGATTAGTAGAGGAGTTGGATGTTCGGTATCATACGGGCTGCGAGTATGCGACATCGCAATAATTAGCCTTAAGTGCAAGTGGGAGATTGTTGGATATAGTGACCTCAAAGTCAATTATTGGATCGCAGGTACGTGATTACAATGATTAAGGGAGGACCTATACCGATATAACAGTCTTACTCGAGATGATAGTATGCTATCTGGTTTGTCTTTATCACTATTACACTTTGATAGAGCCCTTAGGATCTTGCTTGACTACCAACAGTATGATGGCGATCATATACGTGAGAGTTGGGTAGTCTATAAGCACATCCTTAATTTTGGTCCCTAGTCGTGGGAGTTTCGTGACAGGGCATCGATACTCCAGAGTAGACTAGTATATACAGTCGAGACCCCGACGAGGGGCGGTGGCCGGTCTCACAAGCCATTGGTGTTAGTTGGTTCATCTAAGATGTATACAGGTGCTCATTGGGTTATGACTACACCGGACAGGACTCGCCGGGAACATGCTAGTTCGTATTATAAATATCGTCAGATAGCAGTTCCCTGGTGACATGTGTACAGGTTAGTCTGTCGACCTGGGATCGTCATTTGTCTCGTGTGAGTTCCCACAGTGCTTTGATTACTACCCTACCACGGCTCAAAGGAGTCGTGCAAACGGGTTTTAGTTTGGTACAGTCCCGAGCCACATGGAGGCAGTGAGCTGATCGTCAGGGATTCGTCTCTCCCGGTATTGGGGGTGAGATCACGCTGTGTTTAGGAGAGCCATTATACGAAATCCCTAGCCAGGGTAATCGAGATTTGCTGGAATGTATTCCAGTAGTATCTCAGGGTGTTCTGGGCTACTCTCTGACACGACTTATACAGCTATTGGGAGTCTGACGTTTGCCATCCCCCTACGCCCTATATGCGATACTCATAGACGAACGGACCGGACTGTATGGATTTTGTCACTGTGAGGCTCAGTAGGGTTTCAGGATGAGTTCGCTCATCAGCTTCCCCTTCCTTCAATACATAGGCAACCGTTACGTACAGTTAGTACCTCTGACGTTCTAGTGGTTATACCCAGTGCCAGTGTGTTGATGAGTCATTAGAGTCCCCCACAGACAGTTTCCCAAGTTCGGGCGAAACGTTGTAGAGGCCGTATGGTTTTATGGCATGGTTCGGAAAATGCACGTGCGTTTTCGCACGTGTCATGTTCCGGGCAGATAATACTGGTAGGCTTTGGTTTAAGCCGGATCCGAGTATTATACTGTATAGATATAATATCTTTGTCTCAGTTGCATTTGTATTCGGTCGTAATACAAATGCGGGTATGTTTATACTGTTACGGGGTTATCCTGAAATTCGTTTCGAGATCGCTTTTGGAAGTTGCCAGTTTCCAGTTTTCTATCGCCCGTCTTTATCATTCGGTTAAAGACGGATTTATCTTTTCTTCATTGGGTGAGTCATTTGATGAGTCATGAGGGTGAGTCACCATTTTTCTTTAATGGTTGATGACTAGGATAAGTGAGGTGGCTTAGTGCATTTATTGTTTTATGCAAGGTGGATTTTGCATTAATGAGGTTTTGTATTACTTAGGATATTTTGTGAGAAGCTTTCTTTTATGGTCACCACTCCTTTACCCTACACTCACCTCCCTCATCTTTATATAGTGGCCGGCCCCTTCATGGTAGAGGGATGGATTCATTTTGGAAAATTATGATGATAGTTTTTCTTCATATAATTTCATGCTCATATTTCCATCACCTGATAAAATTGGCAACTTCATTAACCGTTCGTCCATAGCTTTGGACGTAACGAGACAAAGTGTTCTACTCATTATCTACATCAATCTTGGTCATCTCTTTTAGCAAACTTGATGATCGAGTTGCCTCGGATCAGAGGCGGGAGCCCGTTTAAAGATCCGTCGACGTGGTGCCACCTGGAGGATGAGACCGGAGATCGAGCGAGTTTGGATCAGCTGCAACAAAGCGTGGGATGATGGTTGAAGACCGAAGGACCCGGATCGTTCGATATAACATTTCTACCCACTTTGTAGTTTGTTAGTTTAGCGTTAATGGCAGATCCTGGGATATAGTATACGATAGCGCATGGTCTAAAAGTTTTTTGTTACGCATTTTGGCGTCTGAAAGACGGTCGGGGCGCTACCGTAGACTTACAATATTGCATTTGACTTTGGAGAAATTGGAAACCGCAGAATATATTTTAAAACTGGTTTCATTTAAAAGAGCGGTTTTTCCCTCGATATGTGCATATTACTGTTCCTTGTTGCATGATATACAGATATGCATACATTTCTATTATATGTCGCATACATCATGCTTTATGATTATACGCAATGAGATATGTTGTTTTTATGAGATTTCTAGATTTGGGAACCGTAATTATTTCAAAAGAAAGTATGTATTGTTTTAAAAACCTGGTTTCTCTTGAAATGATATTTCAGTGCGTCCACCATGTGTTTTAGAGTGGCTTGTGAAACCCGATTCGAGGTGCGGTAAGCACCGTCTGCGGGTACAAGGTGGACCCGGTCAGGTACCACCGGGCGAGAAGACTCGTATTGTTAGACGGTGTGCTTGGCAGGGGAGCACTACATACCGGTGATTGTATTTGGGCTCGGCGGTTATCTGGAAGATACCGACCGGAGTCGTGAAATGATGGCCGATCCGGACTGAGGCAGCCCGAGAGATATGAGGATTTACGTGCCGATGCTGGACACGGGTTTCATGATGTTCGAGTGTCGATGCTGGACACTCAGGTTCCATGATTTTTATGTGTCGCGAGGGACACACGTTGATTTATATCCTCATACTTCCATGCATATGCTTTTTATGATATTTACATGCATGATGTTGTTGTGTCAGTGGTTGATACATGGACGGGATCCACATGCATACATACATTGATTTTATGGTTGGATGATATCCACATGATGTTAGGCATTGATTATCTTGTTGGCACATATGCAGATACGGTCACCCAAGATATCATAGTATTACCTTTATGATACAGTTGACGTGGCAGTCGTTGTTTATTCGATTTCTACTTGTTGATGTTTTTCTGCTCACGAGTTAGCAACTCACCCCCGTTGTGCCACAGTTCTTGCAGGTTGACTGCTTGGATCAGTAGCGACGTCGCTGGCACACAGTTGCATTCGGATGATTGCTTTGGTATGTGGTACATATTGGATCGTACCCCTCTTGTATTTGTTATTCATATTATATCTAGTCAACTTTATCAATCAAACTAGTATTTGTATGAGTAATGAGACTTAGTGAGACTTGTGGTTGCGAGACTTAGAGCGAGGGGTATTCCGCTACTTGTGGCTTTGATATCTTGCATATTTCTTTATCTTTTGTGGTGATCTTCGCCATTGGGCGTCGTATACTTATATTTATACTTTTCGTGGTTGTGATCCGCCGATTGGCGAAGTGCTAGCTCCCGCTTGGGGATGCCTTTATCATTATCATGTATTTGTCGTTTTGGATCAAAATATACAAAGGAGGTGCTGCCCAAATTTTTAAAAAGACGAAACATGTTTTCAACTTGAAAAATTTACTTGCATTTTCATATTCCATCATTTATGTATCTTAGAAAACTTCTGATTTTCACTATACCTTTATTTCAAAATTTCACCTCTTTATTTTCTTAAAAAGCTTTAGATTTCTGGGTTTCGGCTTACTTGATTTACGTTACGCCTTTAGATGTGGCGTGATTCAATTGCCGGTCACGGGCTAATATTTTCGGGTCGTGACATTAACTCACCCATGGTTGCCATTCTGCACTTGATTTTTCCATGGTTTCTTTTATTCATCTCCTTCCTCAAGCTCTCTAGCTTTTTAGGAGGTGAAGAAAAAGAGTGAGAAAATTAATTCTAAAGTGAGCAATAATCCTACTTCATCATTCTCTATTATACTAACTATTTAGTTTAAGGTGTTTGCTTCACTAATTCCATATTAGTGAAGAGATAGCTTGAGTTGGTGTCTCCTCGAAGACTTCAAGCAAACCTGTTCCTTTCATCTTGTGGAGCTTTTCTAGAGTCCGGACATTCACTACTTGGAGCGAAGGGACTACTACACGGAGCTATTGAAGTGAAGGACTGGTTTACAAAGGTTGTATTCCTTGTTCACTTAGATGTAAAGATGTTTACATTCTAGTTTCCTCTAATTCTCTAGTTAAGTTTCTAGGTCAGGGTTCTTTAGCGCGCCAATTTTTGAAAACGCCATTGTCGATGCCTCCCGAAACCCAGCGGCGACCCTAGGGAACCCTACAATTATAGGCCATACATAGGCATGACTTATCATGTTACTACGGTCTGACGTTTACCACCCCTAGACATGATATGTGACATATCATACGAAAAGACCAGACTGTACGGTAGTGTTACTGATAGGCTTCATGGAGACTATGGACAAGCTTTCTTGTTGAATTTCATATCGCTCAATACCCGGGTAGCCGTTATGTCCAACCAGTACCGCTGACGGCTTATAGGTGACTGATATGATCATCACCTACTGCTAGCGTATTGACGATTCTTTAGAGTCCCATACATAAGTTACCTGGTTCAAGCGAAACGAAATAGGACGCTTATGTGATATGTGTGTAGGCCTGATTAAATACGTGTATATGATACCGTATTATAATCTGGTAGTTATCTGTTATCGGTTCGTTATATGTGATCTAACAAGATTGTCGAATCAAGTGTTGATTTGATAATGTGATATACAAATATATGATATTAGTCGGTCATATGTGATATAACCGGATTATTCAATCAAGTGTTGATTTAATAATGTGATATATATTATATGTGATATAATTATATCTTAACTAATATCATTAGCTCACTAATTATTCTTCATAATATATATTAATATATATGATATATATATATATATAAAATAATGAAGCATGGCATAAAATTCTATTTTGTGAAAATAGAAATGAGGTGGAAAATGAGAGCATGGTTGCAAGCATGGGATTTATTTTTGTTTATTCATCTTGACTCACTATTCAAGCATGGTTGCAATTTTATATTGCAAAATTCCATGCTTGAATGAGTGAGGGTCAAGAGTTGTCATTTATTCTTTGCTCATTCTCAATAACTTAGCCATTTTCTTGAGTTGCTCCCATGGTTGCTCTCTACCTTCTTCTTCTTCCTCAATTGCTATAGTTCAAGCTTCAACCCTCACATGTGATGTGAACCATGAAGCTTGAACACAAACTTATGAGCTTTTAAAATCCCCTACTTCACCATCCCACACATGACTAGCGATTGAGTGTAGCATGTTTAATACGCTAAAGAGTTTAGTGTAGAGGTAGCTTGAGGTGGAGGGATTTCGCGTGGATCATCTTCGGCAAGAAGGTCATCGGAGGAAGCTCGTCCAAAACATCAAGTGGAGCCTAATGGAGTCGCGGGACTACTACATGGACCATGTAAAGTGAAGGACTCGATCTACGAGGGTATAGCATTCTTTCCTTCTCTTTAGTTCATCACATCACAAAGCAAAACCCTAATAATCTGGTAAAGATCTTTTTAGTATAGCTTAGCACCAAATAAAAACTAAAATTTGGCATGCTTGATGCCTCTAGAACCTCATGGTGGTGCTAAGGCCGACTTTCAACATCAACCCCCAATACCGGGAGAGATGAATCCCCGACGATCCGCTCACTGCCTCCATGTGGCTCGAGATTGTACCCAACTAAAGTCTGTTTGCACGACTCCTTTAAACCGTGGTACGGTAGTAATCAAAGTACAGTATGAACTCAAACAACACAAATGACGATCTCAGGTCGACAGACTAACCTGCACACATGTCACCTGGGAACTGCTATCTGACAATAGGTATACTACCAACTAGCATGTTCCCGGCGAGTCCGTGCAGTGTACTCATAACCTAATGAGCACCTGTATACTATCTTAGGTGAACAAAATAACACCAATGGCTTGTGAGACCTGGTCCCTACCCCTCATCGGGGTTTCGATCAATATAGACTAGTATACTCTGGAGTATTGATGCCCAGTCTCGAAACTCCCACAACTAGGGACATTTATGGATGTGCTTATAGACCACCAGCTCCCACGTATACGATCACCATCATAATGCTTGTAGTCAAGCAAGAATCCTATGGGCTCTATCAATATGTTATAGTGATCTGTAATACCACATAAAGCATGTACATGATGATAAAGATAAACCAGATAGCATACTATCATCTTGAGTAAGACTGTTCTATCCGTATAGGTCCTCCCTCAATCATCACAATCGCGTGCCTGTGATTCAATAATTGACTTGAGGGCACTATAACCAACAATCTCCTACTTGCACTTAAGGGTAATTATTGTTGTGTCGCATACTCATAGCTCGTGTGATACCGAACACCCAACTTCTCTACTGATCAGTTTCGCAAAGCTCGTTTGTGAAACTATTGTGTTCGAGAAATAGCCTTAGTGAGTGGATCTGCCGTAATGTTTCTTTCTATATCTCTCTATATCTCAACTTCGTGGAGGAAGACCATCTCCCGAAATGAGCAATACCTGTCTTAGAATTTGTCTGGATATCTGATGGTACCCAGTTCATAAATGAATTCCAAATTCAACAAACTTCTTAAACTGTATCATCCACTGAATTTAATCAGTATCCTGCGCCATACCTTCCACAGTATCCGCTTGGACCACCTGTCCAACATACTGTCTCTCAAAAGAGGGAAAACTATAACTTAGACAGCTACACTGTCATCCAGGTCGCCTTGGAAGCCTGAAATGATAACCGCCTTCCGAAGGAAGCTGTCGTTACCATATCCTAAAAACATCCACTTATGTTCATAACTGCTTCCCAATGTTAATCCAGGATTGGATTAAAATGTACTTATTGCAGCCAGTGCAAAAGCAATATCTAGTGTTGTACTTGACATCTCATGATTGACTCAATTGCCTAAGCAAGTGATATACCAATCATGCAAACCCCTCTCTTCATCAGTCTAGAAGACATCTCTTTAGAGAGGGTGACTCCATCACCTGTGGGTACTACCACCTCGACAGGAGTCGTCCATTCTAAAACACTTTAGAATAATTTCAAAGTACCCGAATTAGGACACTTCCCAAATCTAGATCTAAAACCATAGATCTAGTGACCAGAATCCCTGATATTATATCCCTATCTTATGTGGAGAAACCACCTTGTTTCAACCACAGTATGACCGATCGTAGTATAGGAAGATCTCTTCCTATTTAGTGCATGTCATCCAAATACCAGGACATCACTCTCTACCACCTTCTAACCAGATCCATCTCCTATTTTGATGAAGTCAAAACCTATGACCGTCACATCAAAAATGGAAGATCTATTTCCGCTATATCTGCTTTAGTCTATAAATAGACATAAGCTACTTGCCCAGTATGCTTCCGCTTCTCCCACTGACTACAACAACCTTCTTTCAGAGTCATATACACGTGCACTTTCTAAAACTAATTTAGAACGACGTTATACTCATCCTCCTGCCAGGTCTCATAGTCTAGAACAACAACATTGGCATGTTTAGGTAATCATATACCTCCCTGTCACCGTCTTTGAGGATACCGAAATACTTCTCGGGTGCTTGAGGTTACCCACTAAATCTGCGGTGTGGCTAATAGATCGTCGAAACCAATTGAATTTTTAGGTTCTACTAAATTTTCAGTAATCGTTTGTGGTTCTAGAATCAATTCCAGTTCTACCATACTCCCACTAATGTGTTCTGAAAAAGAATCCATTTTGCTAAAACTGGTGGCAAGTCAAGAACAATATAACTATTGATCTTCCAGATAGTAGAAAGTTAACCCTCGTCGAAGCCCGGGATAACCCACAAACTGCCATTATTGATACGTGCCTTAATTTTATCCAGATTCTGGTTTTAAGCATCAGCTGGACAACTTCAGATACCTTAACATCGTTAAGATATGAATCCATTCTATATATCCAATATAGAAAGAAAGACACTAATTTAATTAGGACCAGATTCAAAATCATGCAGCTGTCTCCAGCGCATATCAACCAAATGGAAGGAGGCCAAGCAACGTTACTCATCTAGGAGTACATCCTCGTATGAGTAACCTGAAAGAGAAACATGTTCTCAAAACTATTACTTAAAACGGAACACCAAACACAAGTATCTACATCTTCGATCACCATAAAGAATCCTGATACTTACAACAAATGGTTCTCTACTTTATTCTTGTACCTATAACTTTTCAAAACTTGGACCCTGTATTTCAACGAAATACTTGTCTAAAACTAGAGATGTCAAAAGTAAAGAGAATATAGTTCGAGTACCAAACTGTAACACCTTAGAATGCGATTAGTGTTAATTAAGCGATAATGCGGATTTTTAGTAAAAAGTTTACCAAAATAGGTTTCAAATATTTTATAAAAATTAATTAATATTTTATTATTATTTATTTTGGGCTTGCACACATATGTGCATGTTAACCAAGGGTTAATTAGGGTTAACCATGCTTAAGAAGCCATGGCACCTTAACCCCATTCCATTAAGTGTATGTATTTATTTAAATTGTTTAGTTTTAAAAAGATGGTTTGAATTTGGGGTTGAGTTATGAGTGAGAGGGAGAGAGAGAGTTGACAATGGGCATGGCAAGCATGGCTTGCATTTAATGAAGAGAGAGGGAGAGTAAGTGTATGCCAAACCCTCACCCAAAACTCACCCCCCCTCTCATCATTCACTTATTCACTCCTCATTCTCACCTCAACTCATTCATCTCAATTATTTTGATATCTCTTCAACTCCTCAAACTGAACACTTACCTTGTTCATCACAAACCAAAACCAAATTCTTACAATCCTTACTAACCTTCACTAAAACTCACAAAACCCATCATTAAACATGATCTAAAGCCTATGGAGATGACTTCGAGCATGGAAAGTTAGGGTTTTGAGCAAGTTTGGTAAGGTAGTGCTCTCTACTGTTTACTAGGATTGTATAATGTTGTGTTGCTAATTAGTTTCAGTTTAGAACACTAAAAGATATAGTTTTGAGCACATATCGCATTTTTAGGGTCGTTTTTGAGTCACTGTAATCTGCTATGACTACGAATCTTTACTGTAAAATCTAGCAATGTAGTATTGTTTTACTAGAGACCCTGAGTGTAGACCCAAAACAGGAACCCCACCTGACACTGTTCATCCGGTGAGAGGAGGAGAAAATCAGGCGAGCTCGGTATTTTAGGGGACTAGGGGGTTATGACTTTTAGGGTAGCTATCTATAGGCATTTTGGGGTTTTTGGTACTGCTAGATTTTTATATATTCACTGTATGTAAAATTTGGGATCAATTTACTAGTTTTTAGTGTTTCGGCGACGCGTGATACGGTGTCCGACTCAGTTTCTGTGCTACACGTGATTTCTGCACTTGGGTTAACTAAGGGTGTCGCTACATATGTTAGCCACTAAGAAAACAGTAGAGGGTTTTATTGAAGTCGGTGCGTCGGTCAAAACGTCATTTTTATGTATTATTGGTCGATTTCTGAGTTGCACTTGCTATGTTTTGTGTGATTTTAGGGGCGAGTGCGGGGACTTCGGACGCTGCGAAGAAAGGAAAGAAGGTGGTCGGATTTACCTAGCTCAAGATCATCAGTGAGTAGATTTAACATCTATGGGGAAATCTCCGGTATGACGTTAAGCTTCAGGGCTAGATATGATATTATAGCCGCATGTTTATATGCTTATATGTTGATTGTGCATGAGCATCATTGTATACCAATACTTGTTGTGCCTTGACTTAGTACCTAGTGGATACTGCACCATTACTGACGGTTCATGTTGCACAAGGACTAAATTGTATGCTACACCCACACCATCGGTAATTGCCATGACACACACTACCTATACACCTAAGTAGTATTGTATTGTTATTGACATTGAGACATTGATTCTTGTTCTATTGCGCTTATGAAATGCATCGTGCATACATAGCTACATGTATACATTATATGATGTTGCATTTGATTTTGGAGGAATTAGGAACCGCATGATATATTTAAAAATTGGATTCATTTAAAAGAGCGGTTTTCCCTTGATATGCTCATATTACGGTTTTATGTTGCATATATCATATTTCATGGATTTACGCATTGAGATACGGATTTCATGTGATTTATGGATTTGAGAACCGTGGGGATATGTCAAGAAAGTATGCATTGTTTTGAAAACCCGGTTTCTCTTGTTATGATATTTCAGTGCGTCCACCATGAGTTTTCTCGGTTCTGAGACTTGTGTTAGAAACCCGATTCGAGGAGCTGGATGATTCGTTTGCGGGTTAATAGTGGACCCGGTATGGTACCCCGGGGGAAGAAAGGGATGTTGTGCAGTAGACGATGAGCCTGGCAGAGGGACAACTAGCTATTGGTTATTTGTTGGACCTGGCGGTTATCCGGAGGATACTGATCGGAGTCGTGAGATGGATATGGGCCGATCCGGACTGACGGAGCCCGTGGGCCGATCCCGACTGTTGGAGCCCGAGTTATATGGATTTGCGTATCGATGTTGGACATGAGTTTTCATGATGTTTCGAGTGCCGATGTTGGGCACTCAAGTTCCATGAGATTTACAGATATGAGGGCCGATCAGAGTGACGGCGCCTGCGGTATTGGGATTTGAGGTGTCTTTGATGGACACCGGTTTTTCCACAATGATGATTCATTGATGATGATATGTTTTATCACATACTCAGCATTCATTTGATATGCATTACTTCATGCATTTATAGTACCTGATAGAGTACCCTTCATGATTGTTTTATATCCATATTACCATATTTATGCTATCAGATTGCATGTGATAGATTATCGCTGTACGTGCATACCTGCAATTATCTGTACGATATTATTTACTATTCATGAGTTGGCAACTAACCCACGTTGTGCCATAGTGTTTTGCAGGTTTGACCCTCAGCGTAGTCGCGGCAGGGCTTCTTATTGTATTTTTCAATGGATACCGCTACGGTCGACTTTGAGCCTTTTTGCTATAGGTGAGTTCGCGGTTATCTGTTTATGTTCACTGTATATCTCATTGTATCTAGTACTTGTAAGTCCATGTCATGCACCATACGAACTTGCGGGGAGGCGGAATATATATGAAAAATGATTATCAAAGCTTCGTAACACGGACTTGAGCGCATGTATCGTTATCTAAACTATTGCTAACTATATGCTAGAGGTTTAACTACTCGGATTCGAAGTTATACCTCACGTTACATGTCCTTCGGGTCTTCATCGCTGTCCTCCACTCCTCGTATGCTCCTTGGAACATCGGCACCTCTACGGCCTCCTTGAGTCAAAGACGATCCACCCGAAAGCTCCTACACCAAGCTTAATCTCAAATTTGAGATAACTAGGTTGCTTAAAATGCTAATCTAAGCTACCTAGGGGATGTAGAGTGAGGTTATGGATGGATTAGTCTAGCTAACCCTTGATCTCAACACATGAGAGGCTAAGGTTAGGGTTTGAAGAGAGAGTGAGCTTGAGGAGAGAGAAGGTGAAGAGGATAATGAAATGAGATAATGATCTATCATAATATATATGAAGCATTATTTATTTATCCAAAAATGAAATAATAGAATTAACAACCATGCTTCATAAATATCTATGAGTGATTCATCTCCACGAGTCATTAAGCATTTAAGATGCATTAATGACATGGATGAATCACACAAATGAGTCACTAATCTCTTTTAATGCAATGCCACCTTACCCCCCAAATCACCACTCTTCTAGAAGCTTCCCGGCAAAATGCGAGAACGCTCCTCCAATTCGTGAAAACACGAAAAAACTTTAGACTGTATAAATCCAATAACCCGATACTAGAATCTGGCTTAAACCAAAGCCGGCAAGTAAAAACTGTCCGAAAAGTCGTACGTGCGTAAACACACATACGCATCCAAACCCTTGTCGTAAAACCATACGACCTCTATATCGTTTCGCCTGGAACAGGAAAACTCTCTGTGTGGGACTTTAAAGACTCGGCACTACGCTGGCAGTGGATTTTGTAGGGTTCCTAGGCACGCTAGTGAGGTCTCCCAAGCCATCAACCATGGCAATTTCAAAAATTATGGTGCCTACAAACCCTAAACTACGGATCGATAACTAGATGTCTAGGCGAACAATGAACTAGTTAACACTTAACTAATGAGAAAACGGAAATACAACCTTTGTAGATCCGGTACTCCACCTCCACGGCTCCGCAACGAGGTTGTCTCCGCTGTCCAAATCAAATCCGGGCTCTAGAGTCGGCTTCGTCGGAGAATGGGCAAGCTAGGTCGTCGATGTCCATGCCGAAGATGATCTACGTCGAGGCATCGCTAGATCAAGCTCACAACTTCACCAAGTCATGAAACTTGTGAAGTAAACACACTCTACTACTTGGCAAGAGGTAGAGGATGAAGAAATAGGAAGTGGGTTAACTTTAGAATTGGATTTCTCACTCAAAAACATCAATCACCATTGATGGAGGTGAAGCTTTTCTTCTTGAAGTCAAGGAAGAAGAAGAAGAAAGCTTATGATAAGTTAAAAGAAAAAGAAAAGAATAATCAAAACTTATCATGACTAAACCATGGTAAAGTGTAGAGATTCAACTAGGGTTAAAACAAATGGTTAGGTTAAGCATGAGATAAGAATGGTGGACAAAGTCAAAGGTTCATGAATCTTCAACTACAATCCAAAACAAGCCACCATTTTCCTCATTTCATTTTCCAAAAAGAAAATAAATAAATAAATAGATAAATAAAGGAAATGAAACCCTAACCATTCTTTTAACCATGGTTTAAATCTTTGCACTTAACCAAGTAAACATGTATCATCAAACATGATACAATCAAATGCACAAAATCATATCGCATATGTAATGCGCACATCCGAGTGAGAAAATCCATCTTAAGTAAACCGATACTAGTTGATGCAAAGTAATATATCAAATATATAAATATGCATTAAATCATTAAATCAACACTTGATTCAATGATCCGGTTATGTCGCACACAACCGACTAGTATACAATATATCGGCTTATCGAATCAACGCTTGAATCGATAACTAGGTTATATCGCATACAACCATTCGATACATTTATCGCGAGAATAGAATACGGTATCACATACACGCATTATTCTCGGTCCCGCACATATCTCATATGCGCTCCTATTTCGTTTCGCTTGAGCCAGGAAACCTCTGTGTAGGACTCTAAAGACTCGTCAATACGCCGGCAGCGGATGATGATCATATCAAACATCCCCAAGCCGCAAGCGGTCTGCTAAACGTAACGGCCACCCGGGTATTGAGCGATCTGAAGATCGACGAGCAAGCCCGCTCACACTCCAGTGAATCCGACCAGTAACACTACCGTACAGTCCGGTCTGATCGTCTGATATGTCGCATATCTTGCCTAGGGGTGGTAAACGTCAGACCCCAATAGCTCAATAAGTCGTGTCGATATGAGGTCTATAACTGTTCGAGAAACTACTGGTAACACTTACCAGTAAATCTCAGCAACCCTGGCCAGGGATTTCCTGTTATAGCCAATCGAACACAGCGCAACATCAACCCCCTATACCGGGAGAGACGAATCCCCTCCTATCGCTCATTGCCTCCATGTGACTCGGGACTGTACCCAAAAACCACCGTTTTGCACGCCCTCTTGGACGTGGTAAGATGGAAATCAAAGCACAGTGGGAACCACACAAGACTCTATGACGATCTCGGGTCAACAGACTACTCTGTACCAGTGTCACCAGAGAACTGCCATCTGACGTGAGGTATAATACCATCTGGGAGTTCTCGGCGAGTCCGTCCAGTGTACCCAGTCTCTACTGAGCACCCGTATATCATCTCTGATGTCAAACACCAATGGATATGGGATCATCCATCGCCCATCTGTATGGGTCGAGAAGGTATACGCTAGTCTACTCTGGTATATCGATGCCCCGTCTCGATACACCCACGACTAGGGACTTTGAAGGATGTACTTATGGACTACCATGTCCCCACTAGTATGATCCGCATCATAGTCCAGGTAGTCAAGTACAGATCCTAAGGGCTTTACCAACATGTAACAGAGAGACAATCAGCATACACGTTAAGGTAAAGGGTAACCAGATAGCATACTATCATGTCGAGCAAGAAAGTCCTCCCTATATATGTCCCAGCATCCACTACAATATACATCCTATGTACAGTAATGGCCTCTAGGGCATACATATAACTAACAGGTTTAACCACAGACCGCAAGCGGCACTAGCTGTATGTAACGGTCCCCAGGTAGATGTCGATAAGATGGCCGATGAGGAAAATCATCCGAACTCTTACTGAGCCTGTTGTGACAATCTCCGTACAGTCCAGTCTGTTCGTCTAAGACTATCGCATATCAAGCATAGGGGGCGGCAAGCGTCAGTCCCCTAATAGCTGTATAAGTCGTGTCGGAGCGAAGCCCATTACACCCTGAGAAGCTACTGGAACCTACCAGTATATCTCGCTTGCCCTGGCCAGGGACTTTGCGTAATGGCTCTCTGACACAGCGCGATATCATCTCCCAATACCGGGAGAGACGAATCCTGTCTAACCACTACTGCCTCCAAGTGCTCGGGACTGCACCCAACTGCTACCCGTTTGCACGACTCCTTTGAGCCGTGGTAGGGTAGCAATCTAAGAACAGTGGGACACACTCGAGGCGAAGTACCATTGTCAAGTCTGCGAACTATGCTGTACTCATGTCACCTGGGAACTGTTAACTGACGATGGGTATAATACCAACCAATCAGTTCCCCTGCGAGTCCTGTCCGGTGTACCCGTAACCCAACGAGCACCTGTATACTATATCCAGTACGACGTACTGATGGCTATGGGACAGACCATCTCCCCAACTGGGATGAGAAGCGTACACACTTAGTCTACTCCGGAATATCGATGCCCTATCTCAATAATCCAACGACCAGGGACCTGTATAGGATGTTCCTTACAGACTACCCAGCCCCCACTAGTGTGACTGCCATAACAACGCTGGTAATCAAGCAAAGAACCTATGGGCTCTACCAATATGTATAAGTGATACTTTACAAGAAACATATGCACATATTAAAGTAGACACAAACCAAGTAGCATACTACCATTTTTAGCAAGACTGTATATACAACTGTGAATATCCCTAGTTTCCATTAAGTAATATACATACAAGTATGATACAATAATGGCCCCTAAGGCATATACACTAACAATCTCCCACTTGCACTAGGGCCATGAGCTGGCATATCGTAGACCTATCATCTCGAATAGCCTCTCGAACTGCGTCTGAGGAAGGGCCTTTGTGAATGGATCAGCAATGTTATTCTCCGTCTCTACTCTCTTCACCTCGATCTTCCGGCGATCTACGATCTCCCTGATCAGGTGATACCGCCTTAAGATGTGTCTGGACTTCTGATGGGACCTGGATTCCTTCGCTAAAGCTATAGCGTCATTGTTGTCATAATACAGAGGTATTGGACCAACACTGGAAGGAACCACCTGAAGTTCTGTAAGGAACTTCTTCATCCAGACAGCTTCTTTTGCGGTATCGCAAGCAGTTATGTACTCCGCATCCATTGTTAAGTCAGCAACGGTCACCTGCTTGGAACTCTTCCAACAGACCGCCCCTCCATTGAGGGTAAAGACATAACCTGACATGGATTTGGAGGCATCTTTGTCACTTTGGAAGCCGGAGTCGGCAAAGGCTTCAATCTGGAGGTTTTTTCCACCATACACCAAGAACATCTCCTTAGACCTCCTAAAGTACTTGAGAATGTTCTTCACGGCTATCCAGTGCTTCTCCCCTGGGTTTGCTTGATACCGGCTTACAACGCTTAATGCGTATGCTACATCTGGTCAGGTACATAACATCGCATACATTATAGAGCCTACCGCAGAAGCGCAGGGTATAATTGACATGTGATCCCTTTCCAAATCAGACTTGGGAGACATCTCTTTGGAGAAGGTGATTCCGTGACAAGCCGGTAGGTTACCGTGCTTAGAATCATCCATACTGAATCTCTTCACTATGGTGTCTATGTACCTGGACTGCGAAAGTCCCAACATCCTTTTTGATCTATCACGATAGATCCGGATCCCTAGAATGTTGGTGGCATCACCCAGGTATTTCATGGAGAATTTATGTGACAAGAATCTTTTGACTGACTGTAACATAGGAATATCATTTCCTATTAGGAGAATGTCATCCACGTACAAGACGAGGAATACTAAAGCTCTCCCTATAATCTTACTGTATATGCAAGGTTCATCTGGATTTTTGATAAAGTCGAATTCTTTGACAGCATCATCAAAACAGATGTTCCAACTCCGTGATGCCTGCTTTAGTCCATAAATGGACTTAAGCAACTTGCATACTTTACCGCTGCTCCCACTCTGAATGAATCCCTCTGGCTGATCCATATAGACGCTTTCTTCCAAATTTCCATTTAGAAAGGCCGTCTTTACGTCCATCTGTCAGATCTCATAATCATAGAAGGCAGCAATAGCAAGAAGGACCCGAATGGATTTGAGCATAGCCACTGGAGAAAAGGTTTTGTCATAATCCAAACTAGGTCTTTGACGGAAACCCTTTGCAACAAGTCTAGCTTTATAGGTTTCAACCTGTCTATCTACACCAATCTTCTTTTTGAAGATCCATTTGCATCCTACGGGTTTTACCCCAACTGGAGCAACGTCCAAAGTCTATACTTTGTTAGTGTACATGGACTCTATTTCGTTCCGCATTGCATCCAGCCATTTTACTGAGTCACCGCTCTGAATGGCTTGCTGGAAGCTAGTAGGCTCATCATAGTCAATAGTGCAATCCTCTCTATCCCCGTCTATGAGAAAACCGTAGTATCTCTCGGGCGGATGAGATTGCCTACTAGTCCTACGGAGTGGCATCGGGATGTCCCGTTCTCCTGAACATTCTGGTTCTTCCAAGCTTTCAGTAATATCTTGTGGTTCTGGAATTTCAACCAGTTCTATTACGCTCCCACTTGTTCCTTTTTCTAAAAACTGATGTTCCAGAAAGTGGGCATGACGAGAAACAAAATTTTTTTGTTCCTCTGCGTAATAGAATAGATACCCCTTGGAGTTCTTTGGATATCCCACAAACTTACAATGTACTGATCGTGCCTCGAGCTTGTCCGCATGCTGCTTTTTAACAAAAGCCGGACATCCCTAAATCTTTAGATACTGAAAATAGGGTTTCTTCCCACTCCACATCTGATATGGTGTGGTAGGCACAGTCTTGCTAGGAACTAGGTTCAAAAGAAATTCAGCTGATTCTAGTGCATATCCCCAGAATGATCGCGGTAACTCAGCGTTACACATTATGGAACGAACCATATCTAATAAGGTTCGATTTCTCCTTTCCGATACACCGTTGTGTTGTGGTGTGTATGGAGGAGTAAGCTTATCTGTAATGTTTAATGTGTTCGTAAACCTCCCGTAACTGCTAGTATGTCGGTTGGCTGTGGGTTGCATATTTCTGAAATGTTTACTGTTTGTGTATATGAACTGTGTTTGACTGTTGTGATGATTAGCCGAGGTTTGAGATGTGTTTAATATCCATTCATTCAATGTAAATGTAATTTGATGTAATATTCTTTTGCGGGGCACATCCAGGTTACGGTTGTAGCCACCGTTGTATTATTTCTTTTTACTGTTTTTGCTCCGAGGATAGACCCAAGGTGGGGTACACAAACTACCGGGTACGTCGAAGTGTTTAGTGGCCAACTCACGTTGTTGAGGGAGACCGCTTCAATTCGGGTACTTAGTGGGTAGTTTGCCGTACCCGTAGGGGTCTAGGGTGGGGTAATGGCTATTCATCACAACTGTGTAATCCGTCTTTTATTGCAGGCTCAAAGCAAATGCGGATTGCTAATAAATCCAATAAAGTTCATTTGTGATCTGGAATGCTTATTATTGCGTCTGACGAATGAACAATATCTATATATGATAGCTATTAGATGTCACTTATGTTTTACACCCGCGCTAGCCCAGCCCCCGCTCTGTCGTTAGTTAAGTAACCTAACGGGTGATGACGGGACCCAGTGGCGAATGCGGATGGCATAAGAGGACGTGGTATTTTCATAGTTTTCTGCAATGATAGGATAAATGATGGGACGCATTATTATAACGCAAAGAAAATAAACCAAAGTTAAATCGTTGGAACAAATTTAAAAGAAACCACTCGGTTATTTTAAAAGAGCAGAATTTTTAAATGCGGAGCTTTAACCACTCCTTTTAAAAAGCTATCAGGTTCCTTCGATTATATCAAGTTCACTACGTTCACGGTTTCGCCAAAACCAGTCGTAGCCCTCCGTCATTTCTTATGGATGGTCAGTAGTATTGAAGCTATGTATTTTGACCAACGCCAGGCATAGTGTTTGGTAGATGCTGGATATTCATTTGTTGCATAGATAGATGTGTTAGTTTGGGACAGTCGTATTATCATTTTGGCCAACGTCAAGGATATGTACGGATGGGTTCAAATTAATCTGGATAATGACGGGTAGAACTGGACATGTGACTTATGATATTTTGACCAACGCCAAGGTCATAAGAGCATGGGGCAAAAAACAATATACATCGGGAATTTCTAAAGAAACTGAAATTTGCAGAGAGATGCATACCATTTTGGAGTTTGATGAATGTTGGTAGGATTCCTTCAACATTATCATACGATGATATTTTGGATCCCGATCCTACTGTGAGTATATACTGCTTATCAGGAGATTCTTCACTTAACGATCAATGCTATAAACCAAGTAGGTGCCTAGAAAGGTGTCAGCGGGGTTACGCCCCCAAAGAAAAGAGGTTATTTAATTAAGGAACTTCGCGAAAGCGTTGGAAAACCTCCCTCGAAGTATCGACACTGGCCTGGCTGAACGGTTAAGCAAGTATTGTACGGTGAGAATAGTCCTGGCTAATTCTTCTTTTATGGTTTGAGGAAGGATTCGAGAAACAGTGGGAGCCATCCTGTTTAGATAAACTTAAAACCAATCTAAACTTGCAACAACATCATGCTAAAATGTTTTCTTCTCTCTCTCTTAATTGCAGCGACCTTGTGACCACACATAGGTTACATCTAGATAAAAAATTTACTGAATCTGACTTATATGACTGCCAAAGGTCTGTCCAGATGTCCATTACTTATGACAAGCTCGACCACCCTAAAACTACTCACGATCCCGCCGTCCCAGGTCCAGTTTCCACTGTCGCGGAAATGAATATCCGTCAGACAAGGGAAAAAGATAAAGCGAAAGCTAAGTGCCTCGTGTTAGCTTCAGTTGATGGTGTATACCAGAAGCAGCACGAGAAGATGGACTAACAAAGATTTATATGGAGAGCAATCTCATATCACTAGATATGAAACCTCGAACGAATTAATTCAAGTGAGGTTGGCTGATGGGTCATCTGTAGGGGACAACGTCCTTACAATGACTATCTGTATTAATGAGCTCCAGGACCTGGAGACCGCGTTGGGAAACGAGTCAAATACTTACTTGATTCTACAGTCTCTGCCTCCTACCCTGAAGGAAACCAGGGAAGCAGAAGGAAAGAGAAGGGCAAAAGTTTCGGGACTTAATATAGTAAAAGAGGGTAGTTCCTATTATTATGGGATTGGACATTGGCAGAAAGATTGCAGGGCTTTAGAAGCCAGTAACCAGGATACAAAGCATGTTGTGGCTTCAGCCTCAAGTGTGTTTGTTATTGAGAACTGTATGTCAGTTAACCCTACTTCCTGGGTATTGGATACTGGGTCAGGAACTCACTTCTGTAATTCATTACAGGCTCTGAGAAACCGTAGGGTTATCGGGATAGGTGATATGACCCGCACGGTTGCTAACGGAATGAGCATGAATGCTGAATCCGTAGGGGAATATCATCTTGGACCGACAACTGGGCAGATATTGATTCTGCGTAACTGTTTTTATGTACCAGATACGACTTGTAATATCATATCTGTACCCTTACTATCTAAGAAAGGATATGATTTAAGTTTTACAAGAGATGTGGTTCACATCCACCTAAATCAAGTTATGATTGGGTCAGGTACATTAGCAAACGGAATATACGTATTAAATCAAACTCAGATTTTCAATGTCCAGAACACACTTAAAAAGAAAGTCTCCGGAATTAAATCAGGCTTTCTTATGGCATTGTAGACTAGGTCACATCAATGAAAGAAGGTTGACTAAGTTACATAGAGAAGGATATTTGAATCCGTTCGAATATCAATCTTATGCTACTTGTGATCTTGTCTCATAGGAAAGATGACAAAGACTCTGTTAACTAGACACGGGGTAAGAGCAAGCGAGCTCTTGGGACTCGTACACAGTGATGTGTGCGGTCCAATGTCTACACATGCGCGAGGTGGTTATTGCTACTTCATTACTTTTACGGATGATTTCTCTAGGTATGGATATATCTTCTTGATGAAGCATAAATCCGTGGCCTTTGTGAAATTCCAAGAATACAAGAATGAAGTGGAAAAACAAACAGGCAAGAGTATAAAAACACTGAGATCTGATCGAGGTGGTGAATACTTAAGTGCCGAGTTCCTGGGTTACTTAAAAGAGAATGGAATTCTCTCTCAGCTTACTCCTCCATACACACCGCAACACAACGGTGTATCGAAAAGGAGAAATCGAACCCTATTAGATATGGTTCGTTCCATAAAGAGTAACGCTGAGTTACCGCGATCATTCTGGGGATATGTACTAGAATCAGCTGCATATCTTTTGAACCTAGTTCCTACCAAGACTGTGCCTACCACACCATATCAGATGTGGAGTGGGAAGAAACCCTATCTTTAGTACGATGTACTGATAGCTGTGGGACAGACCATCTCCCTAACTGGGATGGGAAGCGTACACACTTAGTCTACTCCAGAATATCGATTCCCTATCTCGATAATCCAACGACCAGGGACCTGTATATGATGTTGCTTACAGACTACCCAGCCCGCACTAGTGTGACTGCCATCACAACGCTGGTAATCAGGAAAAGAACCTATGGGCTCTACCAATATGTATAAGTGACACGTTACAAGAAACATATGCACATATTAAAGTAGACACAAACCAAGTAGCATACTACCATTTTTAGCAAGACTATATAGACAACTGTGAATATCCCAAGCTTCCATTAAGTGATATACATACAAGTATGATACAATAATGGCCCCTAGGGCATATACACTAACAGTACTCTCCACTACCCTTTCCATGTATTGACTTAGAGATTAGTTTTGAGGACGATATTGTATATTTTGTGACTTTGGGTGTCGAGCTCGTATGAGCCGACTTTTATTACGCAGTTTTATCTCTTATGCTATATTCACTTTATATTGTTTATTTCTTCGCTACGACATCGTATATTATGCTTGTGGTGGTTGTTTCCGCCTTTGGGCGTGATTTGCTCACGTTTGGGGATGCTTTACTTATATGTTATGTTTGTACCCATTTCGGGGCTAGATTTTACAAAGGAGGTGCTGCCGAAATTTTAAGAAAATAAACATAAGTTTAAAGATTTTTATTTGAGATTTCTAAATGTTTTTAACAATATTTATATCACTTACTACTTTTGATGGTTTAGATTTATGGGTTTTCGGCTTACTTAAATTGCGTTACGCCTGTTGACGTCACGTGGTTTAAGTGCCGGTCACGTGCTTAATCTTGTGTCGTGACAACGTTGATAGCAGAGCGCTAGGTTTTACCTTTCAGAGTGTAGGATGACCTTGGTATGATGTAGTAGGTAGCTTAAGCAGAGTGACGTAACGTGTGTTTGTTCCGCGGCATACTTACGACACGATACTCCGCCTAAGTGACCTTAGGACTTGTTGGTTGAAATTCCTTTTGTGATTATATACATCCTTATGATTTGATTTCCGTGTTCTTATCGAATCCTGTTTTCATTTCTAGCCATTATGCCGCCGAAGACTACGAAGGCGCGAGAGAGGACGCGAGAGCCAAGGTCAGAGTTGGCTCGTCGGAGATAAGGACTGACCAGGGCGGTACGTCCGTTGTACAGGAGCAGATTGATCCACCTTCGACAGACTGTATTACTAGGCTAGAGGCAGATATGCAGGATTTGCGTCAGATGATGGGATCATTAGTCGAGGCCAGTCGAGCGAAGCGACAGGAGGTTGACCCACCTTTTACGGGGACCGCAATGGTGCCTACTGTTCAGGCAGTCTTACCTATAGCTACGGAGGTTATCACCGTATCATTATCTGAGTTCATGAGGCTGAATCCTCCGGTTTTCACCGGCACTGATGCAGCTGAGGATCCACAGTCATATATCGATCGGATGGCCAGGATCTGTCGTTCGCTGAGGTGCTCCGACGCGAGATGGATAGAGTTCACCAGTTTTCGTCTGGAGGGTCATGCCCAGACCTGGTGCAAGTCTTTAGAGAGGGGCAGAGCCGCAGGTCTTTCTCTTATGATCTGGGCTGAGTTCGTGACGGTTTTTCTTGCCCATTTTCTTCTATAGAGCATCAGGGATTCTCGAGCTCACAGTTTTGAGTCATCTCGCCAGACTCCGGGTATGACGGTGGCAGAGTACGATGTTCAGTTTACCCAGCTATCTGTGTATTCTCCGTATTTAGTGGACACTGAGGCGATGAAGATCAAGAGGTTTGAACGAGGCCTGCTTACCCAGTTGTTCCTTGCTATCATCGCACAGCATTTTGACACATATGTAGCCGCAGTAGAAGCAACCCTATTGGTTAAGGATCGTCTTTCTGAGACGCGGTCGTTCTGGAACCGAAGAAGGTTCATACTGGTGCATCAGCCCGGAGACAGATGTTTAGATACCGCGACAGATTTTGTTCAGGTCGTGGGAGTAGCAAAGGCTTGGGACGAGGCCAGTTGCTTATCACTTATCCCCAGGAGGGTCAGCAGGCATCGTCTAGATGTTTTCGGTGCGGGAGTCTTTATCATCGTCTTCGAGATTGTACTGAGCCACGTGAGGACGAGGTAGCCGTACCACATGTTACCTTACCACCTTCTCTACCTCAGAGAATGTTTCCTCTTGCGCCTGTTGTTGCTTCACGTCAGACTTATACTCAGATAGGTCATGGTCATAGAGGGTTTGTTCAGAGAGGACGGGGTTGCAGATGCGGAGGATAGCCAGTTGCTGGTAGATGGCAGGCTCGAGTATTTTCTTTGACTCATCAGGACGCACAGGCGTCCAATGCAGTGGTTTTAGGTAATCTTTCAGTATGTTCTTTGAATGCACACGTTTTGTTTGATTCGGGATCTATGCACTCGTATGTTTATACACACTTCATGCCAAGGTTGGGCCGAGAGTCGTGTTTTCTAGATCAGTCGCTTGTCGTGACTACTCCTGTTGGCGAGTCGTTTGTTGCGTGACACGTGTTTCGATCGTGTGCTATCCGTATTGGAGATAGAGATTCATCCGTCGACTTGATCCTTCTTGAGATGTTGGACTTCGACATTCTCCTGGGCATGGACTGGTTAGCTACTTGCTATGCGTCCGTGGACTACCGTAAGAAGACAGTCAGGTTTTGTTTTCTCGGTGAGTTAGTTCTAATTGTGCAGGGGGACCATGGTGCCGCCCCTCATAGTTTGATTTCAGCACTTTGCGCTAGTCGGCTATTGAGGAGAGGATGTCGGGGATTTTTGGTTTTCATACGAGATACTAATGCCACGGTAGATTTGTTGGACCGGGTTCCTATTATGAGAGAGTTTCCTGAAGTTTTTCCCGATGAGTTAGTTGGATTGCCGCCACAGCGTGAGATTGAGTTTTACATTGATTTGATCTCCGGCGCGAGGCCTATTTTTATACCGCCTTACTGGATGGCCCCTGTTGGGAACTCACTTGAGCGTGCAAATGCGTATGTTTTGGAAATGGAAATGTTTTAATGAAATGGATTGCGCACGCGAGATCGTTCTCGTTTTAAAATTTATAAATCGCAAATGCACGGGGCGTTGTAGCAAGCCGGAATGTACGGGTCGATCCGCAGGGAATTGTGTATTCGGTATCGTGATTTAAGGTTCAACAAATTAACAAATTGTTTGGTTGTCACAAAAAATGAATAGAATACGAATACAAAGAAAGCAAGAAAACGAGAAAGTAAGAAATGGTTGTGGCTTTGGCTTGGAAGGTTGAATCACGACGATTCCTTCGCTCCTCCTTCGCTCATGAGTTGTCCGCCCTTACCTCGATCCCGGCATGAAGCATGACTTGTCGAGCGGTTGCGAGGCACAAGTCGTCAAATTCCGATATTCTCTGCAAACACGAAACTAGTCCATTTTGTTCACTTACCATTGTATATCCAAGCTTTGGGTATCAACACTAAACACAAGGGTTAGCAAGTATACCACAACATCAAAAACACAATTAGTGCGTGAGAGCAAATGGTTTTAGTGTTAAGTTTGCTAGATGTTTGTGATGGTATATCGTATATGAAACCAAGAGAATGTCAAACACTTGATCACAAAATACGATATCCAAACCTAGCAACCTTAACATTAAATTGATTTTAACTTAAACATTGTTAAATAGGGAAGGGGAGTGAATATGGTATATGAAGAGGTTACAAGTAACCATGGTTTCAAAATACCATATCACTGTAGGGTTCCTAGGCACACTAATGAAGTCTCACAAGGCATCAAACATGGCTAATTCAAATTTTGCATGTGCCTAAAAACCCTAATACGGATCGTTAACTAGATATATAGGCTATGCGAGCATGTAAACGAATTAAATGCTAAAGGAAAGTGACTACAACCTTTGTAGATCCGGTCCACCACTTCCTAAGCTCCGCGATGATGTCCTTCCGCTGTCCAAATCAGATTCCGGACTCTAGCATCGGCTTCATCGAAGAAATGGGCGGGCTTGATCGTCGGCTTCGATGCCGAAGATGATCTACGTCGAGGCATCACAAGATCAAGCTCCGACTTTACCAAGTCATGAAACTTGTGAAGAAAACACCCTATACTACTTGGCAAGAGGTAGAGGATGAAGAAATAGGAAGTGGGTTCACTTTAGAATTGGATTTCTCACTTGTTTTCATCACTTGCCATTGATGTAGCAAGCTTTTCTTCATGTTGAAGAAAGAAGAAGAAGAAGAAGATGATATGATAAGTTCTTCAAAAATAGATAATAAAAATTAATACTTATCATAATCTAACCCTTGGTTAAGTGTAGAGAATGAACTAGGGTTAGTATAAATGGTTAGGGTTAAGCATGAGACAAGAATGGTGACTTAGTCAATGGTTCATGAATCTTCAACTAAAAACAAACATAGCCACCATTCATTTATCTTTATCATTTTCTTTTGCCAAAACAATAAATAAGAGAAAAAAAACCCTAACCATTCACTAAACATGGTTTAATCTTTACACAAACCCAAATGAGCAAGTATCATCAAACATGATACAATCTTGTGCACAAAAATATATCATATACACAATGTGCACTTCAAGTGAGAAAATCCTTATAAAGTGAACCAATACTAGTTAATGCAAAGTAATATATCAAATATATAATTATACATTAAATCATTAAATCAACACTTGATTCAATGATCCGGTCATGTCGCATATAACCGGCTAGTATCCAATGTATCGGCTTATCGAATCAATCCTTGATTCGATAACTAGGTTATATCGCATACAACCATTCGACACATTCATCGCGAGAATGAAATACGGTATCACATACACGCATTATTCTTGGTCCCGCACATATCTCATATGCGCTCCTATTTCGTTTCCCTTGAGCAAGGAAACCTCTGTGTAGGACTCTAAAGACTCGTCAATACGCCGGCAGCAGATGATGATCATATCAAACACCCACAAGCCGCAAGCGGTCTGCTAAACGTAACGGCCACCCGGGTATTGAGCGATCAGAAGATCGACGAGCAAGCCCGCTCACACTCCTGTGAATCCAACCAGTAACACTTACCGTACAGTCCGGTCTGTTCGTCTGATATGTCGCATATCTCGCCTAGGGGTGGTAAACGTCAGACCCAATAGCTCGATAAGTCATGCCGACGTGAGGTCCATAACTTTCGTGAAACTACTGATAACTCTTACCAGTATATCACAGCAACCCTGGCCAGGGATTTCCTGTTATGGCCAGTCGTGCATTGCGCAACATCAACCCCCAATACCGGGAGAGACGAATCCCCTCCTATCGCTCATTGCCTCCATGTGAATCGGGACTGTACCCAAAAACCTCCTGTTTGCATGACTCAGTAGAGCCGTGGTAGGGTGGAAATCAAAGCACAGTGGGAGACACACAACACTCTATGACGATCTCGGGTCAACAGACTAAGCTGTACCAGTGTCACCAGAGAACTTCCATCTGACGTGAGGTATAATACCATCTGGGAGTTCTCGGCGAGTCCGTTCAATGTACCCAGTCTCCACTGAGCACCCGCATACCATCTCCGATGTCAAACACCAATGGATATGGGATCATCCATCACCCATCACATGGGTCGAGAAGATATACGCTAGTCTACTCTGGAATATCGATGCCCCGTCTCGATATTCCCACGACTAGAAACAATGAAGGATGTACTCATTGACTACCCAGGCCCCACTAGTATGATCTTCATCATAGTCCTGGAAGTCGAGTACACATCCTAAGGGCTTTATCAACATGTAATTAGAGAGACAGAGAGTATACATGTTAAGATAAAGAGCAACCAGATAGCGTACTATCATGTCGAGCAAGAAAGTCCTACCTATATATGTCCCAGCATCCACTACAATATACATCCAATGTACAGTAATGCCTCTAGGGCATACATATAACTAACAATCTCCCACTTGCACTAGGGCCATCTGTAGCAGTAGTTGTAGTATCTAATACTCAACCATCCCCCTAAAAGTCTCTCTTTCGGAAAAGGCCTTCATGAGTGGATCCGCCGTGTTGTCCTCTGGGTCTACTCTCCTAACCTTGATCACCCTGGAGATCAACTATCTCCATGATCAGGTGATGCTGCATCAGAATATGTCTGGTTCACTGATGGGACCAGGGTTCCAGGGCCAAAGCCACAGTTCCATTGTCACACAATGGTAGGAACCTAGTTCATCCTATGAACCAATATACAACCAAACTGCCTCTTTGGTAGTATCTTTAATAGCGATGTTACCAGCCTTTATCTTCTAGTTTGTCACGGTATCTAGCTTGGAAATCTCCCAACATACCGTCCCTTTACTGAGGGTAAAGACAATGCCTGTGACTGACATTTAGTCATCTTTATCACCCTGGAACCCTTCCAGCGATTCTCCCCAAGATCAATTGATACCATCTCACTACATCTAGTGAGAATCCTAGCATCCAATTACATCTATCTCATAGATGAAGACTCAGGATTTAGGAGGTATCACTTTGATCCTATATGGAGAATCTATGTGATAAGAGGAGATCGACCGATCGTAGCATAGGAAACTCTTTTCCTATCAAGAGTATGTCATCCACGTACTCTACGAGGATCATTACCATACTCCATACTACCCTTTTGTACATACAAGGTTCATCTACCATTTTGATGAAATCAAACTCTTTGACTACCACATCAAAACAGATGTTCCAACTCCGCGATGCCTGCTTTATCCTGTAAAGCAACTTGCACATGTTTCCGCTGCTCCCACTGTTTACGAAGCCCTCTGGCTGTGTACTTATAAACTTTCTATTCTAAATCACTATTTAGAAAAGCAGTCATGACACCTAACCACCAGATATCGCAGTCATGGTATGTAGCAATGGTAAGTAGGATCTGGATGGACTTAAGTATAGTCCCTGGAAAAGGTTTCATCATTTTCCACTCTTGGTCGATGACGAAAACCTTTAACAAGTCTAGCATTGAAAGTCACAACCTTTCCATTTACACCAAGTAATCTTCTCAAGATATACTTTCTCCTGATGGGGATTTAACCCTTCAGATATCGCAACCAAAGTCCATACTTTGTTGGTGTATATGGATTCCATCTCAGATCGCTAAGCATCCAGCCATTCTTATAGAGTCCCTACTCTCGATGGCCTCCTCGAAACTAGTTGGGTCATCATCTCATGATGCATTCCTGGCTCCCACTGTCATCGAGAAACCGAGGTATCTCTCAGGCAGATGAGGAACCCTACCAGATCGGCGGAGAGGCTGAGGTTCGTCGGAAACTATTGAATCCTTTGGTTCTGTCAAATCATTAGCAGTTTTGTACAGCTGGAACCTTTCCAGTTCTACAGAACTGATCTTGCCTCGATCTTGTCCGGATTTTGCTTTTGACATAGGCCGGACAATCCCAAATCATAACTTACTTAAGAGATAGGCTCTTCCCATACCATATCTCATATGGAATGGTAGGCAGTGATCTGATTCGAACCTAATTCAATAGGTACGCAGCTTCTCAAGCGCATAACCCCAAAAGAAAATAGGTAACTCAGTAATACTCATCATAGAGCACACCATATCTAATACGGTGCGATTGCTCCACCCTGATACACCGTTGTGCTGTGGTATATTCAGAGGAGTAACACTGAGAGAGAATCTCATTCTCCTTTAGAATAGTCCAGGAATTTTATACGCAAGTATTCTCCTCCCTGATCTTATCATAGGACATAATACTTATACCCGTATTGGTTCTCTACTTCTAGCTTATATTCTTTGAATATCTCAAAAGGTTCGGACTTATGTTTCAACAGGAACATAAGTCTGAATCTTGAGAGATTACCAGAGAACGTAATGAAGTATAAAGAACCAGTCCTGGCATGTGTAGACAGGAGACCTCACATGCATCATCATGTATCAGTCCCAAGAGTTTTACAAACTCTTTCTCTGTTTCCAATAAACAGAGCTATGGTCATCTTATCTTTGTGACATGACTGGCAAGTTTCACAAGATGTAAATTCAAACTGATTTAAATATGCATCTAAAATGTAATTTCAGCCAGTCGGGTCGCATTGATATGACCTAGTCTACAATGCCTCAAGAATGATTCGTTCATTTCTGAACTCTTCCTCTTGTGTGTGTTCTGAATACTAAGAACTGTAGTTTGATTTAGAACGTTAATGCTTTTAGATAACGCGCCTAAACCGATCAACTTTTGATATAGGAAATGTTCAAAACATTATCCAACAATACAAAATTTTATCATTTCTTTACTAATAAAGAGACTGATATGATTTTGTATATCAGGTTCGGTATCTAATAGCATTTGTTCAGAATCAATGTATTGGTAATTACAGGGTGACAGTGACCAACAGACTTGGCTGCAACACTTGCCCCGTTTTCTGTCTCATGAAACTTATCACCCGTTCTCAGTTTTTCTACCCTTTTATAGCCCTATGTAACAGATTACATATCTGGTATCAAATACCCAGAATTCAGAGGATACTGAGAAACAGTTCTTTGTAATGAACATACCCGAAGGAGATGCATCATATGCACTTTCTTCGTTTGGGCGGCATAGGAATTCTGGTATTCCCTATTTCCTGCTTTGTCTTATAACAATTATAAGCTGGAGCGGGACCAACTTTCCCAGCTCAGTATAACAAGCGGGTTCGGTCAATACATCCATATTATTATCTTGATTAAGGCGTGATATGGTCGCTACCTGGAGAGAGAGAGAAGAAAACACTCAGCGTGCGCTCTTGCAAGAATAGATTGGTTATTATTTTATCTAATCAGGATGGCTCCCACTGTTTTTATCAAATCTTCCTTCAAACCCTAAAAGGAAAGACTAGCCGGGATTAATTGCACTCTACAAGTTCGCCAATCTTTCAGCCAGGCCAGTGTCGGTACTTTGAGGGAGGTTCCCCGTGCTTTTGCACGGACCTAATTACAGTAAACCTCGTTTTCTCAGAGGCGTAACCCCGTTGACACCTTTCTAGACACCTACTTGATCGGCAAATTGCAAAGTGCAAAACACTCCCAGGAGTAACAATTACTCGCAGTGGGTATCGGGATCCAAGTATCATATATAGAAAGTATGCAATCTCATTGCAAGTTTCAACACTTGAAACTCCCGATAATGGTTTTTACCCCTAGCACCTATGACCTTGGCTAAGGTCAACAAATCATAAGCACTAGTCAAGTTCTACCCGTCATTTCGAGATTAGTTAGACCCACCCACATGACCCTTGGCTAAGGTCAACAAAGCCACATGACTGTCCTAACTAATCGCATCATATGCGGTGTAGGAAGACATCACTTAGCTACCGCACACTACGCCTCGGCTATGGTCGACAAACGTAGCACGAATACTAAGTACTCTACTTCCTAAAATGACGGAGGGTTGCGAATGGTTTTTGTGAAAACCTTTAACGCTTTCAACTTGATCTCGTTGCGGAATCAAATGGTTTTTAAATGGAATGTTTTTGAGGCTTTTCTAGTTTTGCTAAAGGGGTCACTCCCGGTGAAGGGATCGTCGGCCTTTTCCTCGTCGAATGAGGTGCGGGATATATCATATATATCACTGTGCAAAGCAGAAACTATAGAAGCGATCAAAAGACAAACCGAGTTTGTAGCATCTGCCAGTTATTGCTAAAGGAGTGTAAGTCTACGTTAGCGCCCCGGCAGTCTACAGACGCCAAATGCGGAATAAAACTTTTAAACTGGCGCTATCGTATACTTTAACCCGGATCTACCATTATTGCTAAACTAACAAACTACAATGAGGGAAGAAGGGTTGTACCGAACGATCCGAGTCCTTCGTTCTTCAACCATCATCCCACGCTCCGTTGCGGCTGCTCCGATCTCGTCGATCTCCGATCTCCTCCGTCGAAGTGGCACCACATGATCGGTTCTTTAAACGGGCTCCCGCCTCTGACTCGAGGCAACTCGGTCGTCAAGTTTGCTAAAAGAGACGACCAAGATTGATGTAGAGAAAGAGTAGATGACTTTGTCTCGTTCCGTCCAAAGCTATGGACGGACGGTTAATGAAGTTGCCGTGGAAATCGGGTGATGGAATGAAATGAACTGTAAATTCCATACACCCCAAACTATCTATCATAATCCTTTTCCAATGAATCAAGTGTGTGAATGAGAGAGAGAGAGGAGGCTATATATATCAAAGGAGGGAGGTGAGTGTAGGAGGGATCAAGTGGTGACCATATCCTTCATAGTTATCATAACCATTAAGAAAGAATGAATCATTTAAATGTAACCAATAAGAACAAACCTAGTCATCTTTGAATTAATGACACCATTAATGCAACCAATGAAAACTTAACACCAAGTAGCCTAGTCACCACATCTAGAATATTCTAGAACACTGACTCACCTCATCTGTAGAAAAGATAAATCCGTCTTTAACAGAATGTTAAAAGACGGCTGATAGAAAACTGGAAACTGGCAACTTCCAAAAGTGATCCTGAAACAACTTTCAGGAAAACCCCGAAACTGTATAAATATACCCGCATTTGTATTACGACCGAATACAAATGCAACTGAGACAAAGATATTATACCTACTCAATATAATACTCGGATCCGGCTTAAACCAAAGCCGACCAGTATTATCTGCCCGAAAAATAACACGTGCGTAAACGCACGTGCATTTTCCGAACCCTGCCATAAAACCATACGGCCTCTACAACGTTTCACCCGAACTTGGGAAACTGCCTGTGGGGGACTCTAATGACTCGTCAGCACCCTGGCAGTGGGTTTAACCACAAACCGTCAGCGGCACTAGCAATGCGTAACGGCTGCCCACGGACTGACCTCAAGGATGGCCGAGGAGCGAACTCAAGGGAGACCGATGAGCGAACTCCTCCGAAAACCCTACTGAGCCTAACAGTGACAATGTATATACAGTCCGGTCCGTTCGTCAATGAGTATCGCATATCCGCCTAGGGGGCTAGTAACGTCAGACCCCCAGAAGCAGTATAAGTCGTGTCGGAGTGAAGCCCAATTACACCCTGAGATACTACTGGAGTACCTACCAGTAAATCTCTTGCCATGGCCATGGACTTTGTGTAATGGCTCTCCTAGACACAGCACGATCTCGCCCCCAATACCGGGAGAGACGAATCCCCTGCCGATCCGCTCACGTGCCTCCATATGGCTCGGGACTGTACCCAAAAGCTACCTGTTTGCACGACTCCTTTGAGCCGTGGTAGGGTAGAAATCAAAGCACAGTGGGAACTCACACGAGACAAATGACGACCTCAGGTCGATGAACTAACCTGTACACATGTCACCAGGGAACTGCTATCTGACGGTAGATATAATACTAACTAGCAGATTCCCGGCGAGTCCTGTCCGGTGTACTCATAACCCAATGAGCACCTGTATACATCTTAGGTGATCCAACTGTCACCAGTGGCTTGTGAGACCGGCCACCGCCCCTTGTCGGGGTCTCGACTGTACACACTAGTCTACTCCGGAGTATCGATGCCCTGTCTCGAAACTCCCACGACTAGGGACCACAATTAAGGATATGCATATAAACTACCCAACTCTCACGTATATGATCGCCCTCATACAGTTGGTAGTAAAGCAAGATCCTAAGGGCTCTATCAAAGTGTAACATGCAATCAGTCACCTGAACATGAACACGACTGATAAAGGCAAACCAGATAGCATACTATCATTTCGAGTAAGACTGTCCTACCGGGATAGGTCCTCCGCAATCATTGCAATCACGTACCTGCGATCCAATAATTGACTATGAGGGCACTATCTCCAACAATCTCCCACTTGCACTCAAGGCTAATATTGCGATGTCGACTACTCACAGCCCGTGTGAAACCGAACATCCAACTCCTCTACTAATCAGTTTCACAAAGCCCGTTTGTAAAACTATTGTGTTCGAGAAAATAGCCTCAGTGAGTGGATCCGCCTAGAAGTTTCTTTCTGTATCTCTCATAATCTCAAGTTCGCGGAGAAAACCATCTCCCGAATTGAGTAGTACCTGTCTTAGAATATGTCTGGATATCTGATGGGACCTTAGTTCATAAATGAACACCATATCCAAACTTCTTAGACTGTATCGATCACTGAACCTAATCAGTATCGGGCACTATGCCACCCACAGTATCCTTTGGACCACCTGTCCATAATACTGTCTCTCGTCAGAGGGAAAACTAAAACTCTGACAATCACTCTGTCATCCATGTCACCTTTGAAGCATGGAATGATAACCGTCTCCCGAAAGAGGCTGCCGTTATCAAATCCGTAGAACATGTACTAGTGTTCTAAAACTGCTTCCTTATGTTTCTCCAGGATTGGATTAATACAAACTTATTGCATCTAGTGCAAAAACAACATTTGGTGCGGTACTTGACATCTCATGATTGACTCAATTGCCTAAGCAAGTGATCTGCCAATCATGCACATCCCTCTCCCCTTTAGTCTATACGACACCTTTAGAGAGGGTGACTCCATCACCTGCAGGTACTCTACCATGCTAGGAGTCAACTATTCTAAAAACCATTAGAATATCTGTCAAAGTACCCATATTGGGAAACCACCCAAATCTAGATCTAAAACCATAGATCCAGAAACCAGAATGTCTAATATTATATCCATGTCTTGTCTGGAGAAACAACTGTGTGACGACCACAGTACAACCGATTGTAGTATAGGAATTTTGCTTCCCACTCTGTGTATGTCATCCTGATACCATGACATCACACCCTACTGCCTTCTTAACAGATCCATCCCCTATCCTGATTGAAGTCAAACCCATGACTGTCACATCAAAATTAGATGATCTATCTCCGCTATAACTGCTCAAGTCTATAAATAGATATAAGCATCTTGCCCACTATGCTTCCGCTGCTCCCACTGACTACGACAACCCTCCTACCGGGTCTCATATCCTGGAACAACAGTAGTGTCAAGTCTGGGTAGATAAGAACCTCCCTGTCACCGTCCTTGAGGCTACCGAAGTACCTCTCGGGTGTCTGAGGTTACCTACCAAATCTGCGGAGTGGCTATTGGAATGTCAAACCTGATTGAATGTATAGGTCCTATTAAATTTTCCGTAATCGTTCGCGGTTCTGGAATCACTTCCAGTTCTACCATACTCCCACTACTGTTTTCTGAAAAAGATCCATTTTACTAAAACTGTGGCGAGTCAAGAACAATATCACTATTGATCTTCCAAATGGTAGAATATCAACCCTCGTCATAGCCAGGGTCAACCCACAAAACAGCCATTACAGAAACGTGCCCTGAGTTATCCAGAGTCTGGTTTTAAGCATAAGCTGGACAACTCCCCATACCTTAATTTCTTTTAAGGTACGATCCATTCTATATCCAATACAGAAACTTTGGCACTTATTTAATTGGAACCATATTCAAACCATGCAGCTGTCTCCAGTGCATATCAACTTAATGGAAAGAGGCTATTCAGCATTACTCAACTTAGGAAACCATCCAATTATGAGTAACCTGAAAAAGAAACACGTTTCTCAAAACCATCACTATGATCTGAATACCAATCACAAGAATCTACATCTTCGATCTCTTTGAAGAATCCCGATACTTGTGACACCTGGTTCTCCACTTTATTCTTATACCCACAACTTCTCAAAACTTAGACCTTGTATTTCTACGAAACACTCGTCTAAATACTAGAGAAGTTATAAGTAAACAGAACAAAGTACGAGGACCTACCCCTTTGTCCTGAAGGACACTTGGACAACATACAATACTCTGTATAAGTCCGCTGAGTTAAACAACTCAAAACCTGTGCGTCGTAGGTAGAAAACTGTACCCTGGCGATTTCCTCAAATATCACCAATTACAACGAATTCCGATATAATGAGGATGATCACCTAATTCCCAATATCTTACTCCCACTCATCATCTGTAAAACCATACAGATACGAAAATGAAACCTGGTGAATACATACCCTTGGAGTAAGTATCTAATCGGGAAAACAGTTTTTCTTTAACAATGCACTGAAACATGAAAATGTTTCGTAGGGGTATCCTGGTATTCATAGCAATGCCTCTTCCATAATCCAATTCATGACTTCAACCGTATATCTCTTTGCCATCTCTCCAAATCCCCTTTATTTGTCTTTAGTCGTTACCTTCTGTACACCATTGTTAGGCTAAATGGTTTTCTTCCTTCCCTACCGTTCGGCACCAGCCTATGGTTTGGAAGAAGACTATCCAGTAAGCATAATAGGTGTACCCTCCTAAACCAAGGAGTACTCGCAACTGAGAGAAGGTGATGATAAAAGACAACTGAATAATACCTTATTCTTTTAAAGGTGAAATAGGAGTGGCGATGAAGTACGCGGTTTTGGTCGTGAATGATATCAGTCGCAATTTACTTTGCCCTCTTTCTAATCCCTTTATTTTGTCTTTACATATTACCTTCTGCACACCCTACTTAGGCTAATTGGTTTTCTTCATTCCCTACCTTTCGGCACCAGCCTATGGTTTGGAATAAGACTATCCAATAAGCGTAATAGGTGTACTCTCCTAAACCAAGGAGCTCTCGCAACCTGAGAGAAGGTGATAATAAAAGACAACTGAATAAACCAATTCTATTTCTCCTGAACCTGGATCCATCCCCGAAGAAGTCCCTTCGAGTTCGTATATAACCATACGATGGATCTATCCAATGGAAGTGGATATCCGTAGTAATACGGGTGTTCTGAGAAATTCAAAGGGTAAAAGAAGGAGTGGCAATGACTTATGCAACTCAGACAATCCAAAAGCCAGTATTTTAAGAAGGTTCGGTCAACCTGGTCACTGAGTCATAGTCTAGGGTCGGTCAAAGGTCGCTGCCAAAGAGAGAGAGAGAAAAGAAACACTCTGCGTGCACTCTAACCTAGATCAGAATGGTCATCACTTTATCTAATCCGGAAACCTCCCACTGTCCTGTCAAATTCTCCTCCAAACCTAAAGAAGAATCAATCGGGATCATCCGAAGAGTAAACCAACTCATCAGTGGGAATCGGGATCCAACTCTCATCGCATGTTAACGTGATGGAATGCATCCACGTTATTCATACTCCAGAAGGTATGCGCATACTTGGCAAGTTTCAGTTTCTTTAGAAACTCCCGATATCGTTTTTGCCCCATGCTCTTATAACCTTGGCGTTAGGTCAAAATGTCATAAGTCACATGCCAAGTTCTACCCATCACTATCTTGTTAATTTGAACCCACCCGCACATGCCCTTGGCGTTAGGTCAAAATGGCAGAACGGCTGTCCCAAACCAACTCATCTATCTATGCAACAATTGAATACCCAGCAGCTACCAAACACTATGCCTTGGCGTTAGGTCAAAATACATAGCTTGAATACTACTGAATGCCCAAAAGAAGTGACGGAGGGCTACGGCTGGTTTTTGGCGAAAAAACCTTTAGCGTAGTGAACTTGATATCGCTGAAGGAACATGATAGCTTTTTTTTAAAATATAGTGGCGAAAACCTTTTGCTAAAGAGGTCACTCCCGGTTAAGGGATCTCGGCTCTTTCCTCGTGGAATGAGGTGCAGGATATTCCACTGAATACCGCTATGCAAAGCAACTTGTAATCGACTATAGTAAAGTTATTACCCTGACGCAAACTTCTGTCCAAGGGGTCTTTCCCGGTGAAAGGATATCAGCCCTTGCCTCGTCGAATGAGGTGCTGGATATTCACACCGAATACCGCTATGCATAACAAAAGGAAACGTCTTTGCAATAACACTTTTTTAAAATTGTTCCAACAACTCAAAACAGGTTTGTTTTACTTTGCATTGATCAGAATCAACGCAGTCCCATCAATCAATCACACCAGAAAAGAACGAAAATAAAATGTACGTATATGCCATCCGCATTCGTCACTGGGTCCCGTCATCACCCGTTAGGTTACTTAACTAACGACAGAGCGGGGACTGGACTAGCGCGGGTGAAAAACATATACAACATCTAATAGTATATAAACCAATATACATAATCGCTCCAGGCGTGATAATATGCAACATTACAGAAAAGTAATAAGCATTACAGAACAATACAGATATCTGGGATCCCCGAGTTTCACAGAGCCGCTGCTGAAACCCGACGTTCCCCTGTCGTGTGGATAGCCTGTGCAATGAAACCTAGACCCCTACGGGTGCGGCAAGTTACCCGCCAAAACCTGAAGCGAGGCAGTCCCCCACAGCATAGTGAATGGAACACCCGGCACTTCACGGAATCCGGTAATCTTGGGTACCCCTCCTTGGGTCAACCTGTACCCCCTACGAGTACGGCGAATAGTCTGCCAATTCTGAAGTGGGACCCCTCTGCCTCTCAAAGCCATGAGATGCGGACCCGTTGCTTTCCCGAACCCGGCTATCCGTGCACTCCGTCGCGGGGTAAAACCTAGTACAGAAATGAAAAATAGTACAATAGGTACATCGACCGCAACCTGGTCGTGCCCCAAAAGAATATTATACAACAGGCAGTGACGGCTATCCACATGTTGGACGCTCGCCCCGCAATATCAAATGTACAAATAAACTCAAACTGTACTACCATTGCACACTGCTATCCACCACGACAAATCCGCAACAATACAGCACAACACAGAACATCAACGCGAATGTCACGTTCGCAAACCCGTCTAAAAGAACTATAGCAATTAAACGCGGTTTACCGATCAAATGACATTCCCGGTCGGAGATATAATGTAAGCACTGTAAACTAACGTGTTTAAATTTCGATCGACCAAAGACCAAATTTCAAAAAGTGGGCCCCAAGGCTTACTGGTGAACAGTAACAAAATCTGGGCCAAAACTTTATAAACCAAAAACCCCAAAATCCCAAACAGAACCCACTGAAAAAAAATTGGAGCACGTGCTCCTCACATGGCCGCGGAAGCGCGGTCAAACCATGGGTTTGACCGCCCTTCCGCGGCAACTTGGAGGATTCACGTCTCCAAATTTCGTCGTGGGTCTTAGAATTCTCTGCTCTGATTTTTAAGATATCCAGAAATCAATTTTGAGACCGTTTAAATTTAACAGAAACTGTCAAGTAAGGAAAATGATATTTTTGGCAGTTTTCGATTTTCGGTCGGATCGATGTTTTAAACGCGTTAGCACAAGTTAGTATAGCAAAATGGTGAGGCTCTGATACCACTGTAAGTCTACGTTAGCGCCCCGGTAGTCTACAGACGCCAAATGCGGAATAAAACTTTTAAACTGGCGCTATCGTATACTTTAACCCGGATCTACCATTATTGCTAAACTAACAAACTACAATGAGGGAAGAAGGGTTGTACCGAACGATCCGAGTCTTTCGTTCTTCAACCATCATCCCACGCTCCGTTGCGGCTGCTCCGATCTCGTCGATCTCCGATCTCCTCCGTCGAAGTGGCACCACATGATCGGTTCTTTAAACGGGCTCCCGCCTCTGACTCGAGGCAACTCGGTCGTCAAGTTTGCTAAAAGAGACGACCAAGATTGATGTAGAGAAAGAGTAGATGACTTTGTCTCGTTCCGTCCAAAGCTATGGACGGACGGTTAATGAAGTTGCCGTGGAAATCGGGTGATGGAATGAAATGAACTGTAAATTCCATACACCCCAAACTATCTATCATAATCCTTTTCCAATGAATCAAGTGTGTGAATGAGAGAGAGAGAGGAGGCTATATATATCAAAGGAGGGAGGTGAGTGTAGGAGGGATCAAGTGGTGACCATATCCTTCATAGTTATCATAACCATTAAGAAAGAATGAATCATTTAAATGTAACCAATAAGAACAAACCTAGTCATCTTTGCATTAATGACACCATTAATGCAACCAATGAAAACTTAACACCAAGTAGCCTAGTCACCACATCTAGAATATTCTAGAACACTGACTCACCTCATCTGTAGAAAAGATAAATCCGTCTTTAACAGAATGTTAAAAGACGGCTGATAGAAAACTGGAAACTGGCAACTTCCAAAAGTGATCCTGAAACAACTTTCAGGAAAACCCCGAAACTGTATAAATATACCCGCATTTGTATTACGACCGAATACAAATGCAACTGAGACAAAGATATTATACCTACTCAATATAATACTCGGATCCGGCTTAAACCAAAGCCGACCAGTATTATCTGCCCGAAAAATAACACGTGCGTAAACGCACGTGCATTTTCCGAACCCTGCCATAAAACCATACGGCCTCTACAACGTTTCGCCCGAACTTGGGAAACTGCCTGTGGGGGACTCTAATGACTCGTCAGCACCCTGGCAGTGGGTTTAACCACAAACCGTCAGCGGCACTAGCAATGCGTAACGGCTGCCCACGGACTGACCTCAAGGATGGCCGAGGAGCGAACTCAAGGGAGACCGATGAGCGAACTCCTCCGAAAACCCTACTGAGCCTAACAGTGACAATGTATATACAGTCCGGTCCGTTCGTCAATGAGTATCGCATATCCGCCTAGGGGGCTAGTAACGTCAGACCCCCAGAAGCAGTATAAGTCGTGTCGGAGTGAAGCCCAATTACACCCTGAGATACTACTGGAGTACCTACCAGTAAATCTCTTGCCATGGCCATGGACTTTGTGTAATGGCTCTCCTAGACACAGCACGATCTCGCCCCCAATACCGGGAGAGACGAATCCCCTGCCGATCCGCTCACGTGCCTCCATATGGCTCGGGACTGTACCCAAAAGCTACCTGTTTGCACGACTCCTTTGAGCCGTGGTAGGGTAGAAATCAAAGCACAGTGGGAACTCACACGAGACAAATGACGACCTCAGGTCGATGAACTAACCTGTACACATGTCACCAGGGAACTGCTATCTGACGGTAGATATAATACTAACTAGCAGATTTCCGGCGAGTCCTGTCCGGTGTACTCATAACCCAATGAGCACCTGTATACATCTTAGGTGATCCAACTGTCACCAGTGGCTTGTGAGACCGGCCACCGCCCCTTGTCGGGGTCTCGACTGTACACACTAGTCTACTCCGGAGTATCGATGCCCTGTCTCGAAACTCCCACGACTAGGGACCACAATTAAGGATATGCATATAAACTACCCAACTCTCACGTATATGATCGCCCTCATACAGTTGGTAGTAAAGCAAGATCCTAAGGGCTCTATCAAAGTGTAACATGCAATCAGTCACCTGAACATGAACACGACTGATAAAGGCAAACCAGATAGCATACTATCATTTCGAGTAAGACTGTCCTACCGGGATAGGTCCTCCGCAATCATTGCAATCACGTACCTGCGATCCAATAATTGACTATGAGGGCACTATCTCCAACAAGGAGTCATTCCCGGTGAAGGGATCTCGGTCCTTTCCTCATCGAATAAGGTGCAGGATGTTCTATAATGAACACCGTGATGCAAAGCAAGAACTGTAGCTACCTGTTTTATTTTTGAAATTCGATTCCACAACATCAATTAGGTTTATTTTCTTTCATTAATCTCATTAATGAATATCCCATCATTTAAGTCCACCTAATCATCACAGATAAATATAACGTATGCTTATGCCATCCGCATTCGCCTCGATATCCCGTCTGCACCGTTAGGTTAGGTAACTAACGGCAGAGCGAGGCAGGGCTAGCGCGGGTGTAAAACATAAGCAACGTCTATATAATATATCATATATACTATATACAATATCTGTCACAGAACATCACATGATCACAGAACATATAACGCAGCAGAAAATATCATATGAAATATTTGATATACTAGGACGTCCGTGTTTTCAATACGAGCCAGTATAAAACACGGATTCCACGGTCGTGATGAATAGCCAATCCCACACCCCTAGACCCGTACGAGAGCGGCAAGAAACCCTATCAATTCTAGGGTTAGGAGACCCGGACTCGACTCATCGAGCTGGTCTCCCACTGGACCCTAGAACCCGGTTACCTGTGCCCTCCTCCTTGGGTCTATCCTAGTGCAGAAAAGTAAATAATATACAAAGGGTGACAGCTTCCACAACCTGGAAGTGCCCCAATAAAAGAATATTACATACAAGTTTTTACATGAATGAAAATGAAAACACTCATCTCACATAAAAACCCCCGGCTATTCAAACACGACGATCTAATATAACATATCCAGCAACACATAACATCACATGTCATCAACGTAAGTAAATATGCGCATCCCAATTGTCGTTGACATATAGCAACGAAACCGGCGACATCACATATTACACTTACGGTCACAGAAAAGAAAGTGTAAAACTACAACAGTTGGAATCCGCAAGCACCTCAGACATCGCATGCCTGATCAAATGAATTCTTTAGACATCGCATGCCTAACTATTATAAACCCCGCATTTTAGTCTCATTATCGAAAACACTTTCCAATATCAAGTCGGGCAATTCAACAGGATTCCCGACATTCTGATCGAATGCACGTCGCAAACTTTAGTAGGCGGCCGCACCCCCGACGCCGTCGACAAAGTGCACCAAGGCGGAACACCGCTACCGCGAGCACCCGAACGGATGCTTTCGGCGACGGGGTTCTCCTACAGTCACTTGGTTGGGGCTATGGAGTGAGGCTGTCTATTAAGTTTACCCGGCGAGTATCCGCGTACGCTATGTGATTGTGACGGACTTTTGATCTCATCAAAATTCCGTGGCAATCGATCAAGTGAGACTAAACTGCTATGTTTATAACATTCATTCCGTTATCTCATAACTACTTGTGAATTCCAATTATTGTATCACATTCTGGATAAACAGAAAATGTTAAACTTTCCGATCGAACATTCGAACACCCAAGTTTTCCCGATACGGCTCAACACATGAAATAAGTCTAACAGCATTCAGTTCGTGCCTCAGTACCAACGGTCCAGCCGTAGAAGGGTCAAGCCAACGCCTCACATGTGGCACGCCGTACTGCCCCAAACCCGAAGGTTCAAAGGGCAGTTCAAGACGGTCACATAATCGAGTTAAGGTTTGTTGTCTTCTAGAGGGTCCATCACGTTACTTGCACTACTTAGAACGTCGTTAAACTACGGAAAAATCCAACAATTGGAAATTTCCCGGCAGGGCAAAAAGTGGGTATTTATATCTGGTCGAACTTTTTAACATATTCTAAAAATACCCGGAAAAACACACTGACAAAATTAGACAATCCGATCGATACACCGAGTCCCCAATACAACCCAGAAAATTCAACTCTTGAATTCAGTTTAAAAATTCCCAGGAAAACCAGAACCATAAAATAGTAGTTACAGTGCAAAACAAATAGGGCAAAGAGACCATTAGGCCGCGGAACCGCCGCATGAGCCATGCTCGTGCCGCGGAACCGCGGCTGTTTGATGGAATTAAGTCATCAAATTTCACCGTAACTCTTAGATATTCCTGCTGGTTTTTCTGAATATTTTTAATCTGGAAAAAACCACGATTTTAAAAATTGTCCAGAGAGCAAAATGCGATTTGGGTTTCGGTTCAATTGGACTTCTAACTCCGTCTGCGCATCGCCTAAGGCTCTAGTTAGGCTCTGATACCACTGTAGGGTTCCTAGGCACACTAATGAAGTCTCACAAGGCATCAAACATGGCTAATTCAAATTTTGCATGTGCCTACAAACCCTAATACGGATCGTTAACTAGATATATAGGCTATGCGAGCTTGTAAAAGAATTAAATGCTAAAGGAAAGTGACTACAACCTTTGTAGATCTGGTCCACCACTTCCTAAGCTCCGCGATGATGTCCCTCCTCTATCCAAATCAGATTCCGGACTCTAGCATCGGCTTCATCGAAGAAATGGACGGGCTTGATCGTCGGCTTCGATGCCGAAGATGATCTACGTCGAGGCATCACAAGATCAAGCTCCGACTTCACCAAGTCATGAAACTTGTGAAGAAAACACCCTATACTACTTGGCAAGAGGTAGAGGATGAAGAAATAGGAAGTGGGTTCACTTTAGAATTGGATTTCTCACTTGTTTTCATCACTTGCCATTGATGTAGCAAGCTTTTCTTCATGTTGAAGAAAGAAGAAGAAGAAGAAGATGATATGATAAGTTCTTCAAAAATAGATAATAAAAATGAATACTTATCATAATCTAACCCTTGGTTAAGTGTAGAGAATGAACTAGGGTTAGTATAAATGGTTAGGGTTAAGCATGAGACAAGAATGGTGACTTAGTCAATGCTTCATGAATCTTGAACTAAAAACAAACATAGCCACCATTCATTTATCTTTATCATTTTCTTTTGCCAAAACAATAAATAAGAGAAAAGAAACCCTAACCATTCACTAAACATGGTTTAATCTTTACACAAACCCAAATGAGCAAGTATCATCAAACATGATACAATCTTGTGCACAAAAATATATCATATACACAATGTGCACTTCAAGTGAGAAAATACTTATAAAGTGAACCAATACTAGTTAATGCAAAGTAATATATCAAATATATAATTATACATTAAATCATTAAATCAACACTTGATTCAATGATCCGGTCATGTCGCATATAACCGGCTAGTATCCAATATATCGGCTTATCGAATCAATCCTTGATTCGATAACTAGGTTATATCGCATGCAACCATTCGACACATTCATCGCGAGAATGAAATACGGTATCACATACACGCATTATTCTCGGTCCCACACATATCTCATATGCGCTCCTATTTCGTTTCGCTTGAGCCAGGAAACCTCTGTGTAGGACTCTAAAGACTCGTCAATACGCCGGCAGCAGATGATGATCATATCAAACACCCACAAGCCGCAAGCGGTCTGCTAAACGTAACGGCCACCCGGGTATTGAGCAATCAGAAGATCGACGAGCAAGCCCGCTCACACTCCTGTGAATCCAACCAGTAACACTTACCGTACAGTCCGGTCTGTTCGTCTGATATGTCGCATATCTCGCCTAGGGGTGGTAAACGTCAGACCCCAATAGCTCGATAAGTCATGCCGACGTGAGGTCCATAACTTTCGTGAAACTACTGATAACTCTTACCAGTATATCACAGCAACTCTGGCCAGGGATTTCCTGTTATGGCCAGTCGTGCATTGCGCAACATCAACCCCCAATACCGGGAGAGACGAATCCCCTCCTATCGCTCATTGCCTCCATGTGAATCGGGACTGTACCCAAAAACCACCTGTTTGCACGACTCAGTAGAGCCGTGGTAGGGTGGAAATCAAAGCACAGTGGGAGACACACAAGACTCTATGACGATCTCAGGTCAACAGACTAAGTTGTACCAGTGTCACCAGAGAACTGCCATCTGACGTGAGGTATAATACCATCTGGGAGTTCTCGGCGAGTCCGTTCAATGTACCCAGTCTCCACTGAGCACCCGCATACCATCTCCGATGTCAAACACCAATGGATATGGGATCATCCATCGCCCATCACATGGGTCGAGAAGATATACGCTAGTCTACACTGGAATATCGATGCCCCGTCTCGATATTCCCACGACTAGGAACAATGAAGGATGTACTCATTGACTACCCAGGCCCCACTAGTATGATCTTCATCATAGTCCTGGAAGTCGAGTACACATCCTAAGGGCTTTATCAACATGTAATCAGAGAGACTGAGAGTATACATGCTAAGATAAAGAGCAACCAGATAGCGTACTATCATGTCGAGCAAGAAAGTCCTACCTATATATGTCCCAGCATCCACTACAATATACATCCAATGTACAGTAATGGCCTCTAGGGCATACATATAACTAACAATCACATCAATATATAAATCAATGTTTAAGTTATAATCATGTAGTTAAGCACATTTAAACATAAACAAGAGGTGGAGGAGGAAAAAGCCTTTCATCTCACTTCCTCACCAATACCACAACCAAAGAAAGATTAGTTAAGCATAATAAAAGAAAAGCAAATAAGAAAAAGATCAAGTCAAAAAAGAAACAATAATATTATTAACACTTGAGAAATGAGATACAAGATATATGGTAACTTATTCAACCTCTTTAATAAAGCTCTCCAAAGAAAGCTTCAAGAGAGAAGAAGAAGAGACTAATTGAAGCCCACTCAACTCTCAAGCTAAACCAAAAAGAAAAGAAACTAAGAAAAACTATGGTGAATATATGAGAATGAGAGAGTTCCTTCCCTTGCTCACTGGTTCTTCTTCTATAGGCACAAAAGAAAAATAAACCAGCAATAAAAATGAGGTGACGTGGCTGCAAGGAAGGGCCCACGGAAATTTGGTGTGCATTTGGGCAAGGGGGCTGGCCTGCTCGGCCAAAAGGGGCAAGTGGCTGGTCCTGTTGAGGAGCCATGGCCTTGTGCTGATGTGGTGGGTTTGTGCGCCTCTCAATATCACTCTGTTGTTGCTAGTTTTGTCTGTAGAAGCCTTAGATGCACTCAGGGTTTTGGAAGGAACAAGATACCACACATCACATCAAATCTTTATGCTTTTATTACCCATGTCCCCCCATGTGCTATGGGCAGCCCCCACCTAAGTCTAAGAACCAAAGAGCTATGTTCACACTTGTGTTGTGTTGGACCAAAAAAGTGTACACATAATTATTTGCAAAAGAGCTCTTCGGATATTGGTCATTTTTCTATTTCATTCGCAGTGTCCGCTCCCAAACGTTATATCCGTGATTTTGAATGTGTATCCGGTATTTTATCACGAACACCTGTAAACTGTAGTTACTGAGATGACACTGATTAATGTACCGATATATACAAAATAGATAACCAATGTGGGTATTAAAATGCTGTTTTCTGAGATGAACAAATCCCCCCAAACTTATCATTTGCTCGTCTCGAGCAAAACAAAAAATCCTAGCCTCACTTTCGCAGGAAACGCGATTGCACTGAGCATGTGCTGTAGGGATCCTAGGCACTCTTGTGAAGGTTCATAAGGCATCAAACATGCCAGGATAAAAATTTAGACGTGCCGAACAACCCAAAGCCGGGATCTTTGCTAGATTATTAGGGTTAAACATGCAAGATGATAACTTTTATCTAAGTGTGAGGGATTACAACCTTTGTAGTCCGCTCCTTCGCTTCACAAGCTCCGAGTAGAAGTCCCTTTGCCACGATCCACGATCTCCCAGACTCATGAGAAGCTCCACGACTCAAACGATCCATGCTAGCTTGAAGTGTTCCAAATCTCCGATGATCTACGTCGAAGTTGCAAAGACTCAAGCTTTCTCACTCTAAAGAGATGAACACACTAATCTCATGGGCTAGATGAGATGAGGATGAGAGTGTAGTATTTTTGCTTTCTTTTTAAATCATTTTCTCATATTTATTCATCACATAAAGATTTCCTAGTAAGCTTTTTCAAGAGAGAAGAAGATGATAATGGAGAATGATAAAAAGATTAATCCTTTTGTGATGAATAGAAAGAAATGTATATGATTGATATATAAACCATGGTCAAGGATGTGTGGCTAAGATTGTGTAGAGAATAAACTAGAGTTAGGGTTTGGTTGGGTTAAAAATGTGTCATCCAAAAATATCTTAACAATGACAAAAGAAAATGCTTCTAGAAGGTGCATGAAGCATCTAACCCTAATCAAACCCTAACCTCAATTAATCATCCTTAAACATGTTTAACAATTAATCATATCATGTCACAATAATATATATCACATATATATTATATATTTGCAACAAAAGAAAATAATACAATTAACATATATCGCATATATATCAATGTATCATCCAGTGAGAAAATGAAATAATAAAGCGAGCCAATATTAGATAATGTAATACAATATATCATATATATTATTATACATTAAATCATCGAATCAACACTTGATTCGATGATCCGGCCATATCGAATATTACCGACTAATATATCATGTACCGATTCATCGAATCAACACTTGATCCGATGTCCCGGTTCATATCTAAATATCGCGAGAGTATAATACGGTATCTCATATCGCATTATTCTCGGTCCTGCACATATCACATATGTGCCTCTACTCCGTTTCGCCTGAGCTAAGAAACCTCTGTGTAGGACTCTAAAGAATCATCAATACGCCGGTAGCAGGTGATGATCATATCAAACACCCACAAGCTGCAAGCGGTCAGCTAAACGTAACAGCCACCCAGGTATTGAGCGATCAGAAGATCAACAAGCTCGCCGGTGCGTTCTCCTGTGAATCCAATCAGTAACACTCCCGTACAGTCCGGTCTGTTCTTCTGATATGTCGCATATCAAGTCTAGGGGTGGTATACGTCAGACCCCAGTAACCGATAAGTCGTGTCGATGTGTGGCTCATAACGGGTCGAGAAACTACTAGTAACACTTACCAGTAAATCTCTATATCAGCCCTGGCCAGGGACTTCCAGTTATAGCCAATCGAACACAGCACAACATCAACTCCCTATACCGGGAGAGACGAATCCCCTCCTATCGCTCATTGCCTCCATGTGATTCGGGACTGTACCCAAAAGCCACCGTTTTGCACGCCCTCTTGGACGTGGTAAGGTGGAAATCAAAGCACAGTGGGAATCACACAAGACTCTATGACGATCTCGGGTCTACAGACTACCCTGTACCAGTGTCACCGGAGAACTGCCATCTGACGTGTGGTATATCACCATCTGGGAGTTCTCGGCGAGTCCGTCCAGTGTACCCAGTCTCCACTGAGCACCCGTACACCATCTCTGATGTCAAACACCGATGGATATGGGATCATCCATCACCCATCATATGGGTCAAGATGCGTATACGCTAGTCTACTCTGGTGTATCGATGCCCTGTCTCGATATACCCTCGAATAGGAACAGTTATAGGATGTACTCATCGACTACCGTGGCCCCACTAGTATGATCTCATCATAGTCCCAGTAGTCGAGTACAGATCCTAAGGGCTTTATCAACATGTGAGAGTAAAACAGTAAACCAATACAAGTCAATATGTTAAGATAAAGTGAAACCAAATAGCATACTAACATGACGAGAAAGAAAGTCATCTCTATATATATCCAAGCATCCATTATAATATACATCATATGTACAACAATGGCCTCTAGGGCATATACATAACTAACAATCTCCCACTTGCACTAAGGCCAGCTGCTGTAGTATCTCATACCTAGCATCCCGAATAATCTCTCAAACTGTATCTAGGGAATAACCTTCGTGAATGGATCCGCAGTGTTGTCCTTCGTATCTACTCTCCTGACCTCGATCTCCCGGCGATCAACTATCTCCCTGATCAGGTGATACCGTCTCAGAATATGTCTGGACTTCTGATGGGAACTGGGTTCCTTGGCTAACGCCACAGCTCCATTGTTATCGCAATACAGAGGTATTGGATGCTCAATGGATGGAACCACACCAAGTTCACTAATGAACTTCTTTATCCAGACAGCCACCTTGGCAGCATCGTGGGCAGCGATGTATTCAGCCTCCATCGTTGAGTCTGCAACGGTATCCTGTTTGGAACTCTTCCAACATACCGCCGCTCCATTGAGGGTAAAAACAAAACCCGAATGCGACTTAGAGTCGTCCTTATCTCTTTGGAAGCTGGAATCGGTAAAGGACTCCACCTGGAGTTCTCCGTTACCATACACCAAGAACATCTCCTTAGTCCTTCGTAAGTACTTGAGAATGTTCTTCACTGCTGTACAATAACTCTCTCCAGGATCTGCTTGATACCGACTCACTACACTTAGTGTGTATGCTACATCGGGTCTGGTACATAGCATCGCATACATGATAGAGCCTACTGCCGAAGCATAGGGTATCCCTTGCATGCGAGCTCTCTCCAAATCAGTCTTGGGAGACATCTCTTTGGAGAGAGTGAGTCCAGAGATCGTGGGTTGGTTCCCACGCTTGGATTCTTCCATACTAAACCTCTTTAGTATGGTGTCAATGTACCCGGATTGGGACAATCCCAGTATCCGTTTAGATCTATCTCTATAGATCATGATTCCCAATACGCAGGAGGCATCACCTAGATCTTTCATTGAGAATCTCTATGATAAGAAGAGCTTGACTGATTGCAGCATAGGAATATCATTTCCTATCAAAAGTATGTCATCCACGTATAATACGAGGAAGACAACCTTACCCTCTGCTACCTTCTTATAGATACAAGGTTCATCTATATTTTTGATGAAGTCAAACTCTTTGACTACAACATCAAAACAGATGTTCCAACTCCGCGATGCTTGCTTTAACCCATAAATGGATTTAAGCAGCTTACACACCTTTCCGCTGCTCCCACTATCTACGAAGCCCTCTGGCTGAGTCATGTACACGCACTCTCCTAAATCACCGTTTAGAAAGGCGGTCTTAACATCCATTTGCCAGATTTCATAGTCATGGTATGCAGCAATGGCAAGTAAGATCCGGATGGACTTAAGCATAGCCACTGGAGAAAAGGTTTCGTCATAATCCACACCTGGTCGTTGACGAAAACCCTTTGCTACAAGTCTAGCTTTGAAAGTCTCAACTTTTCCATCTACACCAAATTTCTTTTTAAAAATCCACTTGCTCCCAATGGGTTTTACCCCTTCAGGGGCATTTTCCAAAATCCATACTTTATTGGTGTACATGGATTCCATCTCAGATCGCATTGCATCCAGCCAATTCACAGAGTCACCACTCGTGATGGCCTTCTCGAAACTAGTCGGGTCATCATCTTCCATGATGCAATCTTCGCTTCCACCATCAATGAGAAAACCGTAGTATCTCTCAGGTGGACGAGAAACCCTACTAGATCGGCGGAGAGGCTGGGGTTCGTCGGGTACTACTGAATCCTCTGGTTCCACTAAATCTTCAGTTGCAGTTTGTGTTGCTGGAACTTCTTCCAGTTCTACCTCAGAGCCACTAATCTCTTTTGCAAGAAATTCCTTTTCTAAAAAGGTGGCATGTTGAGCAACAAACACTTTTTGCTCCTCACCGTGATAGAAAAAATATCCATAAGAATTCTTCGGATATCCTACAAACTTGCAAAGAACTGACCGTGCCTCGAGTTTGTCCGGATTTTGCCTTTTCACATAGGCCGGACAACCCCATATCTTAACTTGTTTAAGATACGGTCTCTTCCCACTCCATATCTCATATGGTGTGGTAGGTACAGATTTAGTTGGAACTTGATTCAATAGGTATGCTGCTGTCTCAAGCGCATACCCCTAGAAGGAAATAGGTAACTCGGCTGTACTCATCATAGAGCGTACCATATCTGATAGGGTGCGATTCCTCCGCTCCGATACACCGTTGTGCTGTGGTGTATAAGGAGGAGTAAGCTGAGAGAGAATCTCATTCTCTTTTAGATAATCTAGGAACTCATTGCTTAAGTATTCACCTCCTCGATCAGATCGAAGAATCTTAATACTTTTGCCCGTTTGATTCTCTACTTCGTGCTTATATTCTCTGAATTTCTCAAAAGCTTCAGACTTGTGTTTCATCAGGAACACATGTCCGAATCTAGAGAGATCGTCAGTGAATGTAATGAAGTAGGAAGAACCGTTCCTGGCATGCGTAGACAGGGGACCGCATACATCACTATGTATCAGTCCTAAGAGTTCAGTAACTCTTTCTCCGTGTCCACTAAACGGAGCTTTGGTCATTTTTCCTTTGAGACATGAATGGCACGTATCATAAGATGATAATTCGAACGGATTCAAATAACCATCTTTATGTAACTTAGCCAGTCGTGTCGCATTGATATGACCAAGTCTACAATGCCACAAGAAGGATTCGTTCATTTCTGAACTTTTCCTCTTGTGTGTGTTTTGTATATTCAGGACTGTATTCTGATTTAGAATGAATATACCATTATGTAACGAGCCTGATGCAATCAACTTTTGATCTAGGAATATGTTCATAACATTATCATTTACTACAAAATTATATCCTTCTTTACTTAATAAAGAAACTGATATAATGTTGCACATCATGTTCGGTATATAATAGCACTCATTTAGAATCAGTGTATTACGACTTGGCAATACAAGGTGATATTCGCCAACTGCTTTGGCAGCAACATTTGCACCGTTCCCTACTTGAACGGAATGATCACCTTTTCCCAGTTCTCTACCTTTCCGTAGCCCATGTAACTGTTTACATATGTGGGATCCTGATCCGGTATCTAATACCCAGGATGTAGGGTGAACTGAGAAACAGTTCACAATAACTAACACGCCTGAAGAAGATACATCAACATGCATGTTCTTTTGGGTGGCTTGAGAATCCAGATATTCTCCTGTTTCCTGTTCAGTCTTATAACCCTTATAAGAAAGAACGGGTCCAACATTCCCTAGCTCAGTACAATAATTGGGTTCAGTCAATACATCCATATTATTATCTTGATTATGGCCTGACATGGTCGCTACCTGGAGAGAGAGAGAAGAAAACACTTTAGCGTATGCTCTTGCAAGATTAGATTGGTTATTATTTTATCTAATCAGGGTGTCTCCCACTGTTTTTATCAAATCTACCTTAAAACCCTAAAAGGTAAGATTAGCCGGGATTAATTACACCCTACAATTTCGTCAATCTTTCAGCCAGATCAGTGTCGGTACTTTGAGGGAGGTTCCCCGTGCTTTCGCACGGACCTAATTAAAGTAAACCTCATTTTCCCAGAGGCGTAACCCCATTAACACTTTTCTAGACACCTACTTGATCGGCTAATTGTCCTGTGTAAAACTCTCCCAGGAGTAACACTTACTCGCAGTGGGTATCGGGATCCAACTATCTTATAGGAGGTATGCAATCTCATTGCAAATTTCAACATTTGAAATTCCCGATAATATTTTGCCCCTAGCGATCTATGACCTTGACAAGGTCAACAAACCATAAATCGCAAGTCAAGTTTAACCCGTCCTTTCCTGATTGAATTAAACCCACCCGCATGACCCTTGACAAGGTCAACAAGGCCGTACGAATACCCTAATCCAATCACATCTAATGTTTTAGCAGATAAACACTAATTAGCTACCGTACACTGTGCCTTGACAAGGTCAACAAACACAGCACGAATACTAAGTAGGATTTATCTGAAATGACGGAGGGCTACGACAGGTTTTTCAGAAAACCTATTGCGTAATAAACTTGATATCGTCGTAGAATCGAGTGAAGTTTTGAAAAGGAGTGTTTTTTGAGGCTTTTCTTAGTTTCGCTAAAGGGGTCACTCCCGGTGAAGGGATCGTCGGCCCTTTCCTCATCGAATAAGGTGCAGGATATATCATATATACCGCTGTGCAAAGCAAAACTTTAAAAGCAATCAAAAGACAAACCGCGTTTTGTAGCATCTGCCAGTTTCGCTAAAGAGGTCACTCCCGGTGAAGGGATCGTCCGCTCTTTCCCCATCGAATAAGGTGCAAGATATATCATATATATCACTGTGCAAAGCAAAACAGTAGCTACCCTTTTTATAAAGTTTTGATTCTACAACATCTTTAGGTTTCTTTTCCTTTTATTAATCTCATTAATAAATATCCCATCAGCTTATGCTTCCTAAGCATCACAGAAGAAACGAAACTAGTAATATTTATATATCAGCATATATATATAGTATAAGCATTCGTCTCAGGCAGTAATATGATCTCATCACAGAACATTGCAGCAGAAGAACATATATGAAATATTGGATATACTAGGACGTCCGTGTTTTCAATACGAGCCTGTATAAAACACGGATTCCACGGTCGAGACGAATAGCCAAACCCACATCCCAAGACCCCTACGAGAAGCAAGTAACACTGCCAATTCTAGGGTTAGGAGACCCGGTCTCGACTCCTCGAGATAGCCTCCCACTGGACCCTAGAATCCGGTTACTTGTGCTCCCCTCCTTGGGTCTACCTAATGCGGAAAAGTAAATAATATACAAGGGTGACATCAACCTCAACCTGGAAGTGCCCCAAATAAAAGAATATTACATTACAAATGAATTTTACATGAATGAAAATAAAAACCCTCATCTCACATAAAACCCCCGGCTATTCAGAACGCGACGATCCAATATAACATATCACAGCAACACATAATATCTCATATCATCAACGTAAGTAAATATGCGCATCCCAATTGTCGTTGACATATAGCAACGAAACCGGCGATATCACATATTACACTTACGGTCACAGAAAAGAAAGTGTAAAACTACAATATTTGGAATTCACTATCACTTTAGACATCATAAATCCGAAATATCACATACTCCGCATTTCATGCCCAACTCTATGAATTCCATATATTGTATCACATTCCAGATAAATAGACAGTATTAAACTTTCCGAACAGATAATCAAATACCCAAAATTTCCTAAATTGCTCAACACTTGAGCGGAGTTCAAATAATCCCAGAATAAGTCACAGTACCGGTGATCCAGCCGTAGAAGGGTCAAGCCAACGCCTCACATGTGGCACGCCGTACTGCCCCAAACCCGAAGGTTCAAAAGGCAGTTCAAGACGGTCACATAATCGAGTTAAGGTTTGTTGTCTTCTAGAGGGTCCACCGCTTAACTTGTACAATTTTTCCGAAAGATTTAAACCCGATAAAAATTCAACACTTGAAAGTTTTACGTGCCGGGAAAAAATGGGTTAATGATATCCGTTCAACTAGTTTAACAGTTTCTAAATATCCGGAAAGAAAAACGAATTTAAAATTTCCGATCGAGTCTACTATTACAAAACAAACCCCAGAATATTCAACACTTGAAACAGAATAAAAATACCCATAAAATATATCTCACAGAATAATTAATTACTGTGCAAAAAAGATTCCCTGATCTGTTCATACCGCCGCGGTTCCGCGGCCCAAGCAAGCTAAGGCCGCGGTTCCGCGGCGCTTTGTACGGATTAGGGGATATTTTTTTCACCGTAATTCTTATATTTTCCTGTAGTATTTTTCAGGTATTTTTAATTCAGAAAAAACCCAAAGTTTGAAAAATTTCTAGAGAGGGGTTAATTTGCGTCAGTTCGGGTTCGATCGGAGTTTTAACTTCGTAAACACCTCGCCTAATGCTCTAGCTAGGCTCTGATACCACTGTAGGGATCCTAGGCACTCTTGTGAAGGTTCATAAGGCATCAAACATGCCCGGATAAAAATTTAGACGTGCCGAACAACCCAAAGCCGGGATCTTTGCTAGATTATTAGGGTTAAACATGCAAGATGATAACTTTTATCTATGTGTGAGGGATTACAACCTTTGTAGTCCACTCCTTCGCTTCACAAGCTCCGAGTAGAAGTCCCTTTTCCGCGATCCACGATCTCCCGGACTCATGAGAGGCTCCACGACTCGAACGATCCATGCTAGCTTGAAGTGTTCCAAATCTCCGATGATCTACGTCGAAGTTGCAAAGACTCAAGCTTTCTCACTCTAAAGAGATGAACACACTAATCTCATGGGCTAGATGAGATGAGGATGAGAGAGTAGTATTTTTGCTTTCTTTTTAAATCATTTTCTCATATTTATTCATCACATAAAGATTTTCTAGTAAGCTTTTTCAAGAGAGAAGAAGATGATAATGGAAAATGATAAAAAGATTAATCATTTTGTGATGAATAGAAAGAAATGTATATGATTGGTATATAAACCATGGTCAAGGATGAGTGGCTAAGATTGTGTAGAGAATAAACTAGAGTTAGGGTTTGGTTGGGTTAAAAATGTGTCATCCAAAAATATCTTAACAATGACAAAAGAAAATGCTTCTAGAAGGTGTATGAAGCATCTAACCCTAATCAAACCCTAACCTCAATTAATCATCCTTAAACATGTTTAACAATTAATCATATCATGTCACAATAATATATATCACATATATATTATATATTTGCAACAAAAGAAAATAATACAATTAACATATATCGCATATATATCAATGTATCATCCAGTGAGAAAATGAAATAATAAAGTGAGCCAATATTAGATAATGTAATACAATATATCATATATATTATTATACATTAAATCATCGAATCAACACTTGATTCGATGATCAGGCCATATCGAATATTACCGACAAATATATCATGTACCGATTCATCGAATCAACACTTGATCCGATGTCCCGGTTCATATCTAAATATCGCGAGAATATAATACGGTATCTCATATCGCATTATTCTCGGTCCTGCACATATCACATATGTGCCTCTACTCCGTTTCGCCTGAGCCAAGAAATCTCTGTGTATGACTCTAAAGAATCGTCAATACGCCGGTAGCAGGTGATGATCATATCAAACACCCACAAGCTGCAAGCGGTCAGCTAAACGTAACATCCACCCAGGTATTGAGCGATCAAAAGATCAACAAGCTGGCCTGTGCGTTCTCCTGTGAATCCAATCAGTAACACTCCCGTACAGTCCGGTCTATTCGTCTGATATGTCGCATATCAAGTCTAGGGGTGGTATACGTCAGACCCCAGTAACCGATAAGTCATGTTGATGTGTGGCTCATAACGGGTCGAGAAACTACTAGTAACACTTACCAGTAAATCTCTATATCAGCCCTGGCCAGGGACTTCCAGTTATAGCCAATCGAACACAGCACAACATCAACTCCCTATACCGGGAGAGACGAATCCCCTCCTATCGCTCATTGCCTCCATGTGATTCGGGACTGTACCCAAAAGCCACCGTTTTGCACGCCCTCTTGGACGTGGTAAGGTGGAAATCAAAGCACATGGGAATCACACAAGACTCTATGACGATCTCGGGTCTACAGACTACCCTGTACCAGTGTCACCGGAGAACTGCCATCTGACGTGTGGTATATCACCATCTGGGAGTTCTCGGCGAGTCCGTCCAGTGTACCCAGTCTCCACTGAGCACCCATACACCATCTCTGATGTCAAACACCGATGGATATGGGATCATCCATCACCCATCATATGGGTCAAGATGCGTATACGCTAGTCTACTCTGGTGTATCGATGCCCTGTCTCGATATACCCTCGACTAGGAACAGTTATAGGATGTACTCATCGACTACCGCGGCCCCACTAGTATGATCTCATCATAGTCCCAGTAGTCGAGTACAGATCCTAAGTGCTTTATCAACATGTGAGAGTAAAATAGTAAACCAATACAAGTCAACATGTTAAGATAAAGTGAAACCAAATAGCATACTATCATGATGAGCAAGAAAGTCATCTCTATATATATCCAAGCATCCATTATAATATACATCATATGTACAACAATGGCCTCTAGGGCATATACATAACTAACATGTGCAACAAGCCGTTAAACCTCTAGGTGTCCCTAATTGCAGGAGTGTTGTCTCCTGAGGGTTTTCAGCGGATTACACCAACAAAATCCAGTCAAGTTAGCGTTGCGGAGAAACTGTTGATTCTAATCTTACGGTGAAGAATCAAAGTTAGAATTTCTATTACCCAAGTCAGAAATGTTAAACCCTATTTTTCATTCCTCACAATTTGTTTTGTAGGGTTCCTAGGCACACTAATGAGGTCTCACAAAGCATCAACCATGCTAATTTCAAAGCTTAAAAGTGCCGAGAAATCCTAATACGGATCGTTAACTAGAATTTTAGGCGAAAGATGCAACTAGTTAACAACTTAACTAAAGGATAAACGGAAATACAACCTTTGTAGATCCGGTTCTCCACCTCCATAGCTCCATGATGAAGTCTCCTCGCTGTCCAAATCGAATCCCGGGCTCTAGCGTCGGCTTCATCGGAAAAATGGGCGGGCTAGGTCATCGACTACGATGCCGAAGATGATCTACGTCGAGGCATCACAAGATCAAGCTCCAACTTCACTAAGCCATTGAACTTGTGAAGAAAACACCCTATACTACTTGGCAAGAGGTAGAGGATGAAGAAATAGGAAGTGGGTTCACTTTAGAATTGGATTTCTCACTCATTTCATCAAGTCACCATTGATGAAGTCAAGCTTTCTTCTTTGAAGAAGATGAAGAAGAAGAAGAAAGAATATTATGATAAGTTGTTTTTTTAAAACAAAATAAAATCCACACTTATCATATCTTAACCAAGGTCAAGTGTAGAGAGTTAACTTGAGTTAGGTTGAATGGTTAGGGTTAGAGAAGAAGACAAGAATGGTTGCTTTGGTCAAAGCTTCATAAAGCTTCAACAAGCTTCATGAAAGAATGAAAGAAACCATTTTTGTTTTTCTTTTATCTATTTCTCAAAACTGAATAGATAAATAAATAAATGAATAAAACCAAAACCCTAACCATTAACATAACAATGGTATTAGTCTTTACACAAACCCTAGCTATCATGTATCATCAAACATGATACAATCAAGTGCACAAAAAATATATCACATATACGATGTGCACATGCGAGTGAGAAAATCCATCTTCAGTGAACCGATACTAGTTAATCCAAAGTAATATATCAAATATATAATTATGCATTAAATCATTAAATCAACACTTGATTTAATGATCCGTTCATATCGCATATAACCGACTAATATCAATAGTAACAACTTATCGAATCAACACTTGATCCGATAACCCGGCAATATCGCATATAACCGATCAATGTTACATATCACGAGAATCAAATACAGTATCACATACTGGTATTATTCTCGGTCCCGCACATATCTCATATGCGCTCCTATTTCGTTTTGCTTGAGCCAGGAAACCTCTGTGTAGGACTCTAAAGACTCGTCAATACGCCGGCAGCAGGTGATGATCATATCAAACACCCACAAGCCGCAAGCGGTCTGCTAAACGTAACGGCCACCCGGGTATTGAGCGATCAGAAGATCGACGAGCAAGCCCGCTCATACTCCTGTGAATCCAACCAGTAACACTTACCGTACAGTCTGGTCTCGTCTCTGATATGTCGCATATCTCGCCTAGGGGTGGTAAATGTCAGACCCCAATAGCTCGATAAGTCGTGTCGATATGAGGTCTATAACAATTCGAGAAACTACTACTAACACTTACCAGTAAATCTCAGCAACCCTGGCCAGGGATTTCTGGTTATAGCCAATCGAACACAGCGCAACATCAACTCCCTATACCGGGAGAGACGAATCCCCTCCTATCGCTCATTGCTTCCATGTGATTCGGGACTGTACCGAAAAGCCACCGTTTTGCACGCCCTCTTGGACGTGGTAAGGTGGAAATCAAAGCACAGTGGGAACCACACAAGACTCTATGACGATCTCGGGTCAACAGACTACTCTGTACCAGTGTCACCAGAGAACTGCCATCTGACATAAGGAATAATACCATCTGGGAGTTCTCGGCGAGTCCGTCCAGTGTACCCAGTCTCCACTGAGCACCCGTATATCATCTCTGATGTCAAACACCAATGGATATGGGATCATCCATCGCTCATCTGTATGGGTCGAGAAGGTATACGCTAGTCTACTCTGGTATATCGATGCCCCGTCTCGATATACCCACGACTAGGGGCCTTGAAGGATGTACTTATGGACTACCATGTCCCCACTAGTATGATCCGCATCATAGTCCAGGTAGTCAAGTACACATCCTAAGGGCTTTACCAACATGTAACAGAGAGATAATCAGTATATATGTTAAGGTAAAGAGTAACCAGATAGCATACTATCATGTCGAGCAAGAAATTCCTCCCTATATATGTCCCAGCATCCACTACTATATACATCCTATTTACAGTAATGGCCTCTAGGGCATACATATAACTAACAATCTCCCACTTGCACTAGGGCCATCTGTAGCAGTGGTTGTAGTATCTCATACTCAACCGTCCCATAAAAGTCTCTCTCTGGGAATAGGCCTTCGTGAGTGGATCCGCCATGTTTTCCTCTGAGTCTACTCTCCTTACCTCGATCTCACTGGAGATCAACCATCTCCTTGATCAGGTGACACTGCCTTAGAATATGTCTGGATCACCGATGGGACGGACATTCCTTGGCATAAGCCACAACTCCATTGTCACACAATGGGAGGAACTAAGTTCATCTCGTGAACTAATATACATCCAGAAAGCCTCTTTGGTAGCATCTTAAGTAGCGATGTATCCTGCCTTTTTAGTCTAGTATGCCACGGTATCTATCTTCGAACTGTTCCAACATACTGTCCCTCCACTGAGGGTAAAGACAATGCCTGTGACTGACATTCAGTCGTCTTTATCACCCTGGAACCCTTCCAGTGATTCTCCCTAGGGTCGATTGATACCATCTCACTACTACTAGTGAGATTCCTAGCATCCAATTACATCTATCTCATAGATGAATACTTAGGATTTAGGAGGTATCATTTTGATCCTATATGGAGAATCCTTGTGATAAGCGGAGATTGACCGATCGTAGCATAGGAAACTCCTTCCCTATCAAGAGTATGTCATCCACGTACTCTACGAGGATCATTACCATACTCCCTACTACCTTTTTGTATATACAAGGTTCATCTACCATTTTGATGATGTCAAACTGTTTGACTAACTCATCAAAACAGATGTTCCAACTCCGTGATGCCTGCTTTATCATATAAAACATCTTGCACACGTTTCCGCTACTCCCACTGTCTACGAAGCCCTCTGGCTGTGTACTTATAGACGCTCTCTTCCAAAACATCATTTAGAAAATCAGTCATGACACCCAACCACCAGATATCGTAGTCATGGTATGTAGCTATGGTAAGTAGGATCTGGATGGACTTAAGCATAGATCCTTAGAAAAGGTTTCATTATGATCCATATCTGGTCAATGATGCAAACCTTTAACAAGTCTAGCTTTGAAAGTCTTAACTTTTCCATGTACACCAAGTAATCTTCTCAAGATATACTTTCTCCTGATGGGGATTTAACCCTTCAGATATTGCAACCAAAGTCCATACTTTGTTGGTGTATAAAGATTCCATCTCAGATCGCTAAGCATCCAGTTATTCTTACAGAGTCCCACTCCTGATGGCCAGCTCGAAACTAGTTGGGTCATCATCTCATGATGCAATCCTCGCTCCCACTGTCATAGAGAAACCGAAGTATCTCTCAGGTGGGTGAGGAACCCTACTAGATCGGCGGAGAGGCTGAGGTTCATTGGAATCTACTGAATCCTTTGGTTCTATCAAATCATCAGCTGCAATTTGTATAGCTGGAACATTTCCAGTTCTACATAACAGACCTTGCCTCGAGCTTGTCCGGATTTTGCTTTTAGACATAGGCCGGACAACCCCAAATCTTAACTAACTTAAGATATGGGCTCTTCCCTTTCCATATCACATATGAAGTGGTAGGCAACTGATTTGATTTGAACCCTATTCAATAGGTATGCATCTTCTCAAGTACATAACTCCCAAAAGGAAATAGGAGGCTCAGCAGTATTCATCATAGAGCGCACCATATCATATAGTGTGTGATTGCTCCGCCCCGATACACCATCGTGCTATGGTGTATACGGAGGAGTAATGCTGAGAGAGAATCTTATTCTCCTTTAGAATAGTCCAGGATTTCCGTGCTCAAGTATTCTCCTCCTTGATCACATCAAAGGACATAATACTTATACCCGTATTGGTTCTCTACTTCTAACTTATATTCTGTGAATATCTCAAAAGGTTCTGACATATATTTCAACAGGAACATATGTCTGAATCTAAAGAGATCATCAGAGAATGTAATGAAGTACAAAGAACCGGTATTGGCATGTGTAGACAGGGGACCTACATACATCATCATGTATCGTCCTAAGAGTTCAATAACTCTTTCTCTGTTTCCAGTAAACAGAGCTATGGTCATTTTATCTCTGTGACATGACTGGCAAGTTTCACAAGATGTAAATTCAAACAGATTTAAATATGCATCTTTGTGCAACTTAGCTAGTCTGGTCGAATTGATATAACCTAGTCTACAATACCTCAAGAAGGATTCGTTCATCTCTGAACTCTTCCTCTTGTGTGTGTGTTCCGTATACTAAAGAACTGTAGTTTGAATTAGAACAGCAATGCTTTTAGATAACGTGCCTGAACCGATCAACTTTTGATATAGGAAATGTTCAAAACATTATCCAACAATACAAAATTTTATCATTTCTTCACTAATAAAGAGACTGATATGATTTTGTATATCAGGTTCGGTATCTAATAACATTCGTTCAGAATCAATGTATTTGGGATACATGGTGACAGTGACCAACAGACTTGGCAGCAACACTTGCCCCGTTTTCTGCCTCATGAAACTTATCATCCGTTCTCAGTTCTCTACCTTTCTGTACCCCTATGTAACAGATTACAAATCTGGGATCCTGATCCGGTATCACATACCCAGGACGTAAAGGATACTGAGAAACAATTCTCTGTAATGAACACACCCGAAGATGATGCATCAACATGCACTCTCTTCTTTTGGGCGGCACGGGAATTCTGGTATTCCCCAATTTCCTGCTCTGTCTTATAACAATTATAAGTTGGAGCGGGACCATCGTTCCCCAGCTCAGTCTAACAAGCGGGTTCGGTCAATTATCCGTATTATTATCTTGATTAAGGCGTGATATGGTCGCTACCTAGAGAGAGAGAGAAGAAAACACTCAGCGTGCGCTCTTGCAAGATCAGATTGGTTAATATTTTATCTAATCAGGATGGCTCCCACTGTTTTTTATCAAATCTTCCTTCAAACCCTAAAAGGAAAGACTAGCCGGGATTAATTACACACTACAAGTTCGCCAATCTTTCAGCCAGGCCAATGTCGGTACTTTAAGGGAGGTCCCCCGTGCTTTCGTACGAACCTAATTAATGTAAACCTCATTTTCCCAGAGGCGTAACCCCGTTGACACCTTTCTAGACACCTACTTGATCGGCTAATTGTAATGTGTAAAACTCTCCCAGGAGTAACTCTTACTCTCAGCGGGTATCGGGATCCAACTATCTCATAGAAGGTATGCAATCTCATTGCAAATTTCAACACTTGAAATTCCCGATAATATTTTGCCCCAAGCGATCTATGATCTTGACTGAGTCAACAAATCATAGACCACAAGTAAAGTTCAACCCGTCATTTCTCGATTGAATTAAACCCACCCGCACGACCCTTGACTGAGTCAACAAGGCCGCACGACTACCCTAATCCAATCGCATCATATGCTTTGCAGATAAGCACTAATCAGCTACCGCACACTACGCCTTGACTGAGTCAACAAACGCAGCACGAATACTAACTAGGACTTATCTGAAATGACGGAGGGCTACGTCAGTTTTTTAAGAAAACCTTTTGCGTAATGAACTTTATATCGTTGTAGAATCAAATGATTTTAAAATGGAGTGTTTTTGAGGCTTTTCTAGTTTTGCTAAAGGAGTCACTCCCGGTGAAGGGATCGTCGGTCCTTTCCTCATCGAATAAGGTGCGGGATATATCATATATATCACTGTGCAAAGCAAAAACTCCTAAAAGCAATCAAAAGACAAACCGAGTGTGTAGCATCAGCCAGTTATTGCTAAAGGAGTCACTCCCGGTGAAGGGATCTCGGTCCTTTCCTCATCGAATAAGGTGCAGGATATATCACATATACCTCTGTGCAAAGCAAGAACTGTAGCTACCTTTTTATTTTGAAATTCAATTCTACAACATCTTAGGTTTCTTTTATTTCATTAATCACATTAATGAAGTCCCATCATTTAAGCACCTAAACATCACAGATAAATACGACGTACACTTATGCCATCCGCATTCGCCTCGATGTCCCCTCGTGCACCGTTAGGTTAGGGAACTAACGGTAGAGCGGGGCAGGGCTAGCGCGGGTGTAAAACATAAGTAACGTCTATATAATATATCATACATACTATATACAGTATCCATCACAGAACATATCACATGGTCACATCACAGATATCGCAGCAGAAGAATCATATGAAATATTGGATATACTAGGACGTCCGTGTTTTCAATACGAGCCCGTATAAAACACGGGTTCCACGGTCGCGATGAATAGCCAAACCCACACCCTTAGACCCCTACGAGAGCGGCAAGCAACCATACCAATTCTAGAGTTAGGAGACCCGGACTCGACTCCTCGAGTTGGTCTCCCACTGGACTCCAGAACCCGGTTACTTATGCCCTCCTCCTTGGGTCTATCCTAGTCTGGAAAAGTAAATAATATACAAAGGGTGACATCTTCCGCAACCTGGAAGTGCCCTAATAAAAGAATATTACATACAAGTTTTTACATGAATGAAAAAGAAAAACACTCATCTCACATAAAACCCGCGGCTATTAAACACGACGATCCAACATAACATATCCAACAACACATAACATCACATGTCATCAACGTAAGTAAATATGCGCATCCCAATTGTCGTTGACATATAGCAACGAAACCGGCGATATCACATATTACACTTACGGTCGCAGAAAAGAAAGTGTAAAACTACAACAGTTGGAATCCGCAACCTACATAGACATCGCATGCCTAATCAAATGAATTATTTAGACATCGCATGCCTAACAATTATAAACCCCACATTTTAGTCTCAAAATCGAAAACACTTTTCAATATCAAGTCGGGCAATTCAACAAGATTCCCGACATCCTGATCGAATGCTCGTCGCAAACTTTAGTAGACGGCTGCACCCCCGATACCGTCGACGAAGTTCACCAAGGCGGAACACCGCTGCCGCGAGCACCCAAATGGATGCTTTCGGCGACGGGGTTCTCCTACAGTCACTTGGTCGGGGCTATGGAGTGAGGCTGTCTATTAAGTTTACCCGGCGAGTATCCGCATACGCTACGTGATTGCGACGGACTTTTGATCGGATCAAAATTCCGTGGCAACCGATCAAGTGAGACTAAAGTGCTATGTTTATAACATTCAAATCAGTTATCCCATAACTACTTGTGAATTCCAATTATTGTATCGCATTCCAGATAAATAGAAAATGTTAAACTTTCCGATCGAACATTCAAACACCTAAGTTTTCCCGAAACAGCTCAACACATGAAACAAGTTTAAAAACATCCAGTTCATGCCTCAGTAGCAACGGTCCAGCCGTAGAAGGGTCAAGCCAACGCCTCACATGTGGCACGCCGTACTGTCCCAAACCCTAAGGTTCAAAGGGCAGTTCAAGACGGTCACATAATCGAGTTAAGGTTTGTTGTCTTCTAGAGGGTCCATCGCGTTACTTGCACTACTTAGAACATTATTAAATTACGGAAAAATCCAACACTTGGAAATTTCCCGGCAGGGGAAAAAGTGGGTATTTATATCCAGTCGAACTTTTTAACAGTTTCTAAAATATCCGGAAAAATATAAACAAAGTTAAATTATCCGATCAAATTAACGAATCCCCAATAAAACCCTAGAAAACTCAACACTTGAGTGGAATTAAAAAATTCACATAAAAAATTGCCAAGAAAGGACCGAAGAATAAATATATGAAATTTGAGGGACTAAGTCCAAATTTGGGCTGCGGAAGCGCCGCCAAACCCCTGGTTTGGGCGCGGTTCCGTGGTCGAATTATGGAATTAGGAGCCCAAACTTCATAGTAATTCTTAGTTTTTCCTGCTTATTTTTCTGCATATTTTTAATTCACAAAATTCAACAGTTTTGAAAAATGTACAGAGAGCGACTTTGCAATAGGGTTTCGGTTCGATCGGATTTCTAACTCCGTCTACGCATCGCCTAAGGCTCTAGCTAGGCTCTGATACCATTGTAGGGTTCCTAGGCACACTAATGAGGTCTCACAAGGCATCAACCATGCCAATTTCAAAGCTTACAAGTGCCGAGAAACCCTAATACGGATCGTTAACTAGAATTTTAGGCGAATGATGCAACTAGTTAACAACTTAACTAAAGGGTAAACGGAAATACAACCTTTGTAGATCCGGTTCTCCACCTCCATAGCTCCACTATGAAGTCTCCTCGCTGTCCAAATCGAATCCCGGGCTCTAGCATCGGCTTCATCGGAAAAATGGGCGGGCTAGGTCATCGACTACAATGCCGAAGATGATCTACGTCGAGGCATCACAAGATCAAGCTCCAACTTCACTAAGCCATTGAACTTGTGAAGAAAACACCCTATACTACTTGGCAAGAGGTAGAGGATGAAGAAATAGGAAGTGGGTTCACTTTAGAATTGGATTTCTCACTCATTTCATCAAGTCACCATTGATGAAGTCAAGCTTTCTTCATTGAAGAAGATGAAGAAGAAGAAGAAAGAATATTATGATAAGTTATTTTTTTAAAACAAAATAAAATCCACACTTATCATATCTTAACCAAGGTCAAGTGTAGAGAGATAACTTGAGTTAGGTTGAATGGTTAGGGTTAGAGAAGAAGACAAGAATGGTTGCTTTGGTCAAAGCTTCATGAAGCTTCAACAAGCTTCATGAAGCTTCAACAAGCTTCATGAAAGAATGAAAGAAACCATTTTTGTTTTTCTTTTATCTATTTCTCAAAAATGAATAGATAAATAAATAAATGAATAAAACCAAAACCCTAACCATTAACATAACAATGGTGTAAGTCTTTACACAAACCCTAGCTATCATGTATCATCAAACATGATACAATCAAGTGCACAAAAAATATATCACATATACGATGTGCACATGCGAGTGAGAAAATCCATCTTAAGTGAACCGATACTAGTTAATGCAAAGTAATATATCAAATATATAATTATGCATTAAATCATTAAATCAACACTTGATTTAATGATCCGGTGATATCGCATATAACCGACTAATATCAATAGTAACAACTTATCGAATCAACACTTGATCCGATAACCCGGCTATATCACAAATAACCGATCAATGTTACATATCGCGAGAATCAAATACAGTATCACATACTGGTATTATTCTCGGTCCCGCACATATCTCATATGCGCTCCTATTTCGTTTTTCTTGAGCCAGGAAACCTCTGTGTAAGACTCTAAAGACTCGTCAATACGCCGGCATCAGGTGATGATCATATCAAACACCCACAAGCCGCAAGCGGTCTGCTAAACGTAACGGCCACCCGGGTATTGAGCGATCAGAAGATCGACGAGCAAGCCCTCTCATACTCCTATGAATCCAACCAGTAACACTTACCGTACAGTCCGGTCTCGTCGTCTGATATGTCGCATATCTCGCCTAGGGGTGGTAAACGTCATACCGCAATAGCTCGATAAGTCGTGTCGATATGAGGTCTATAACAATTCGAGAAACTACTAGTAACACTTACCAGTAAATATCAGCAACCCTGGCCAGGGATTTCCGGTTATAGCCAATTGAACACAGCGCAACATCAACTCCCTATACCGGGAGAGACGAATCCCCTCATATCGCTCATTGCCTCTATGTGATTCGGGACCGTACCCAAAAGCCACCGTTTTGCACGCCCTCTTGGACGTGGTAAGGTGGAAATCAAAGCACAGTGGGAACCACACAAGACTCTATGACGATCTCGGGTAAACAGACTACTCTGTACCAGTGTCACCAGAGAACTGCCATCTGACGTAAGGTATAATACCATCTGGGAGTTCTCGGCGAGTCTGTCCAGTGTACCCAGTCTCCACTGAGCACCCGTATAACATCTCTGATGTGAAACACCAATGGATATGGGATCATCCATCGCCCATCTGTATGGGTCGAGAAGGTATACGCTAGTCTACTCTGGTATATCGATGCCCCGTCTCGATATACCCACTGTTAGTTATATGTATGCCCTAGAGGCCATTACTGTACATTGGATGTATATTGTAGTGGATGCTGGGACATATATAGGTAGGACTTTCTTGCTCGACATGATAGTACGCTATCTGGTTGCTCTTTATCTTAACGTGTTTACTTTCTGTCTCTCTGTTACATGTTGATAAAGCCCTTAGGATGTGTACTCAACTTCCAGGACTGTGATGCAGATCATACTAGTGGGGCCTGGATAGTCCATGAGTACATCCTTCAATGTTCCTAGTCGAGGGAATATCGAGACGGGGCATCGATATTCCAGAGTAGACTAGCGTATATCTTCTCGACCCATGCGATGGGCGATGGATGATCCCATATCCATTGGTGTTTGACATCAGAGATGGTATACGGGTGCTCAGTGGAGACTGGGTACACTGAACGGACTCGCCGAGAACTCCCAGATGGTATTATACCTCACGTCAGATGGCAGTTCTCTGGTGACACTGGTACAGCTTAGTCTGTTAACCCGAGATCGTCATAGAGACTTGTGTGTCTCCCACTGTGCTTTGATTTCCACCCTACCACGGCTCTACCGAGTCGTGCAAACAGGTGGTTTTTGGGTACAGTCCCGATTCACATGGAGGCAATGAGCGATAGGAGGGGATTCGTCTCTCCCGGTATTGGGGGTTGATGTTGCGCTATGCTCGACTGGCCATAACAGGAAATCCCTGGACAGGGTTGAAGTGATATACTGGTAAGAGTTATCAGTAGTTTCACGATAGTTATGGACCTCACGTCGGCATGACTCATCGAGCTATTGGGGTCTGACGTTTACCACCCCTAGGCGAGATATGCGACATATCAGACGAACAGACCGGACTGTATGGTAAGTGTTACTGGTTGGATTCACAGGAGTGTGAGCGGGCTTGCTCGTCGATCTTCTGATCGCTCAATACCCGGGTGGCCGTTACGTTTAGCAGACCGCTTGCGGCTTGTGGGTGTTTGATATGATCATCATCTGCTGCCGGCGTATTGATGAGTCTTTAGAGTCCTACACAGAGGTTTCCTGGCTCAAGCAAAACGAAATAGGAGCGCATATGAGATATGTGCGGGACCGAGAATAATGCGTGTATGTGATTCCGTATTTCATTCTCGCGATGAATGTGTCGAATGGTTGTACGCGATATAACCTAGTTATCGAATCAAGGATTGATTCGATAAGCCGATACATTGGATACTAGCCGGTTACATGCGACATGACCGGATCATTGAATCAAGTGTTGATTTAATGATTTAATGTATAATTATATATTTGATATATTACTTTGCATTAACTAGTATTGGTTCACTTTAAATGGATTTACTCACTTAAAATGCACAAGTTTTATATGAGATATACTTTTGCGCACAAGATTGTATCATGTTTGATGATACATGCAAGCTTGGGTTTGTGTAAAGAATTGACCATGGTTATATGAATGGTTAGGGTTTCATTTTATTTACTTATTCTTTTATCTATTTAATGATTTATTTATTTAATTTTTTTTTGCCAAAAGAAAAGAAAATGGTGGCTTGATTTGTTTGTAGTTGAAGCTTCATGAAACTTTGACTAAGTGACCATTCTGTCTTCATGCTTAACCCTAACCCTTCAAACTAACCTTAGTCAATTCTCAACACCTAACTAAGGTTAAAGATATGATAAGTATCATTTTATTTTTATATTTTTAACAACTTATCATATTCTTTTTCTTCATCTTCTTCTTCTTCAACAAAAGGAAAAAGCTTGCAACCATTAATGGCAACTTGCCAAAATGAGTGAGAAATCCAATTCTAAAGTGAACCCACTTCCTATTTCTTCATCCTCTACCTCTTGCCAAGTAGTATAGGGTGTTTTCTTCACAAGTTTCATGACTTGGTGAAGTGGGAGCTTGATCTAGTGATGCCTCGACGTAGATCATCTTCGGCATCGAAGCCGACGACCAAGCCCGCCCATTTCTTCGATGAAGCCGATGCTAGAGTCCGGAATCCAATTTGGACAGCGGAAGGACATCATCCCGGAGCTTAGGAAGTGGTGGAACGGATCTACAAAGGTTGTGGCCCCTTTCCTCTTAGATAAATTCTTTTATTTGCATTACATCGCCTCATTATCTAGTTAACGATCCGTGTTAGGGTTTGTAGGCACTTGTAAAATTTGAATTAGCCATGTTTGATCACTTGTGAGACTTCATTAGTGTGCCTAGGATCCCTACAGTGGTATCAGAGCCTAGCTAGTGCCTTAGGCGATGCGTAGACGGAGTTAGAAATCCGATCGAACCGAAAACCCATTGCAAAATCGCTCTCTGTACATTTTTCAAAACTGTTGAATTTTGTGAATTAAAAATATGCAGAAAAATAAGAAGGAAAAACTAAGAATTACTGTGAAGTTTGGGCTCCTAATTCCATAATTCGACGGCGGAACCGCGGCCAAACCAGGGGTTTGTCGGCGCTTCCGCGGCCCAAATTTGGACTTAGTCCCTCAAATTTCATATATATTTATTCTTAGGTCCTTTCTTGGCAGTTTTTTATGTGAATTTTTTAATTCCACTCAAGTGTTGAGTTTTCTAGGGTTTTATTGGGGATTCGTTAATTTGATCGGATAATTTAACTTCGTTTATGTTTTTCCGGATATTTTAGAAACTGTTAAAAAGTTCGACTGGATATAAATACCCACTTTTTCCCCTGCCGGGAAATTTCCAAGTGTTTGATTTTTCCGTAGTTTAATAACGTTCTAAGTAGTGCAAGTAAAGCGATGGTCCCTCTAGAAGACAACAAACCTTAACTCGATTATGTGACCGTCTTGAACTGCCCTTTGAACCTTCGGGTTTGGGGCAGTACGGCGTGCCACATGTGAGGCGTTGGCTTGACCCATCTACGGCTGGACCGTTGGTACTGAGGCACGAAGTGAATGTTTTAAAACTTATTTCATGTGTTGATCTGTTTCGGGAAAACTTGGGTGTTCGATTGTACGATCGAAAAGTTTAGCATTTTCTATTTATCCGGAATGTGATACAATAATTGGAATTCACAAATAGTTATGAGATAACTGAATGAATGTTATAAATCTAGCGGTTTGGTCTCATTTGTTCGGTTGCCACGGGATTTTGATGTGATCAAAAGTCCGTCGCAATCAGGTAGAGTACGCGGATACTCGCCGGGTAAACTTAATAGACAGCCTCACTCCATAGCCCCGACCAAGTGACTGTAGAAGAACCCCGTCGCCGAAAGCATCCGTTCGGGTGCTCGCGGCAGCGGTGTTCCGCCTTGGTGCACTTTGTCGACGGCGTCGGGGGTGCGGCCGCCTACTAAAGTTTGCGACGAGCATTCGATCAGGATGTCGGGAATATTGTTGAATTTCCCGACTTGGTATTGAAAAGTGTTTTCGATAATGAGACTGAAATGCGGGGTTTATAATTGTTAGGCATGCGATGTCTAAAGAATTCATTTGATTAGGCATGTGATGTCTAAAGAGATTGCGGATTCCAACTATTGTAGTTTTACACTTTCTTTTCTGTGACCGTAAGTGTAATATGTGATATCGCCGGTTTCGTTGCTATATGTCAACGACAATTGGGATGTGCATATTTACTTACGTTGATGACATATGATGTTATGTGTTGCTGGATATGTTATATTGGATCGTCGTGTTTGAATAGCCGGGGGGTTTTATGTGAGAAGAGTGTTTTTCATTTTCATTCATGTAAAAACTTATATGTAATATTCTTTTATTGGGGCACTTCCAGGTTGCGGAAGATGTCACCATTGATGTATATTATTTACTTTTCCGCATTAGGATAGACCCAAGGAGGGGAGCACAAGTAACCGGGTTCTGGGGTCCAGTGGGAGACCAACTCGAGGAGCGAGTCCGGGTCTCCTAACCCTAGAATTGGTAGGGTTGCTTGCCGCTCTCGTAGGGGTCTAGGGGTGTGGGATTGGCTATTCATCACGACCGTGGAATCCGTGTTTTATACTGGCTCGTATTGAAAACACGGACGTCCTAGTATATCCAATATTTCATATGATATTTTCTGCTGCGTTATCTGTGATGTGATCATGCGATGTTCTGTGATAGATATAGTATATAGTATATATGATATATTATATAGACGTTGCTTATGTTTTACACCCGCACTTGCCCTGCCTCGCTCTGCCGTTAGTTACCTAACCTAACGGTGCAGACGGGACATCGAGGCGAATGCGAATGGCATAAGCGTACGTTATATTTATCTGTGATGATTAGGTGGACTTAAATGATGGGATATTCATTAATGAGATTAATGAAAGAAAATAAACCTAACTGATGTTGTGGAATCGAATTTCAAAATAAAAACAGGTAGCTACAGTTCTTGCTTTGCATCGCGGTGTTCCTTGTAGAACATCCTGCACCTTATCCGATGAGGAAAGGACCGAGATCCCTTCACCGGGAGTGACTCCTTTAGCAATAACTGGCAGATGCTACAACCCTCGGTTTGTCTTTGATCGCTTCTATAGTTTTCGCTTTGCACAGTGATATATATGATATATCCCGCACCTCATTCGACGAGGAAAGGGCCGACGATCCCTTCACCGGGAGTGACCCCTTTAGCAAAACTAAAAAAGCCTCGAAAACATTCCATTTAAAAACATTTGATTCGGCAACGAGATCAAGTTCAAAGCGTTAAAGGTTTTCATAAAAACCATTCACAACCCTCCGTCATTTTAGGAAGTAGAGTACTTAGTATTCGTGCTGTGTTTGTTGACCATAGTCAAGGCACAGTGTACGGTAGCTAAGTAATGTCTTCCTACACCGCATATGATGCGATTAGTTAGGACAGTCGCGTGACTTTGTTGACCTTAGTTAAGGGTCATGTGGGTGGGTCTAATTAATCACGAAATGACGGGTAGAACTTGACTAGTACTTATGATTTGTTGACCTTAGTTAAGGTCATAAGTGCTAGGGGTAAAAACCATTATCGGGAGTTTCAAGTGTTGAAATTTGCAATGAGATTGCATACTTTCTATGTGATAGTTGGATCCCGATACCCACTGCGAGTAATTGTTACTCCTGGGAGAGTTTTGCACTTTGCAATTAGCCGATCAAGTAGGTGTCTAGAAAGATGTCAACGGGGTTACGCCTCTGGGAAAACGAGGTTTACTGTAATTAGGTCCGTGCGAAAACACGGGGAACCTCCCTCAAAGTACCGACACTGGCCTGGCTGAAAGATTGGCGAACTTGTAGAGTGTAATTAATCCCAGCTAGTCTTTCCTTTAGGGTTTGAAGGAAGATTTGATAAAAACAGTGGGAGCCATCTTGATTAGATAAAATACATAACCAATCTAATCTTGCAAGAGCGCACGCAGAGTGTTTTCTTCTCTCTCTCTCCTGGTAGCGACCATATCACGCCTTAATCAAGATAATAAAATGGATGTATTGACCGAACCCGCTTGTTATACTGAGCTGGGGAACGTTGGTCCCGCTCCAACTTATAATTGTTATAAGACAGAGCAGGAAATAGGGAATACCAGAATTCCTATGCCGCCCAAACAAAGAAAGTGCATATGATGCATCTCCTTCGGGTGTGTTCATTACAAAGAACTGTATCTCAGTATCCTCTGAATCCTGGGTATTTGATACCGGATCAGGATCCCAGATATGTAATCTGTTACATAGGGCTACAAAAATGTAGAAAAACTGAGAATGGGTGATAAGTTTCATGAGACAGAAAACGGGGCAAGTGTTGCAGCCAAGACTGTTGGTCACTGTCACCCTGTATTACCAATACATTGATTCTGAACAAATGCTATTAGATACCGAACCTGATATACAAAATCATATCCATCTCTTTATTTATTAAAGAAATGATAAAATTTGTATTGATGGATAATGTTTTGAACATTTCCTATATCAAAAGTTGATCGGTTCAGGCACGTTATCTAAAAGCATTAACGTTCTAAATCAAACTACAGTTCCTCGTATACAGAACACACACAAGAGGAAGAGTTCAGAAATGAACGAATCATTCTTGAGGCATTGTAGACTAGGTCATATCAATTCGACCCGACTGGCTGAAGTTACATTTTAGATGCATATTTAAATCAGTTTGAATTTACATCTTGTGAAACTTGCCAGTCATGTCACAAAGATAAGATGACCATAGCTCTGTTTATTGGAAACAGAAAGAGTTAGTAAACTCTTGGGACTGATACATGATGATGTATGTAAGGTCTCCTGTCTACACATGCCAGGAATGGTTCTTTATACTTCATTATATTCTCTGATAATCTCTCAAGATTCAGACATATGTTCCTGTTGAAACACAAGTCCGAACCTTTTGAGATATTCACAGAATATAAGTTAGAAGTAGAGAACCAATACGGGTATAAGTATTATGTCCTATGATAAGATCAGGGAGGAGAATACTTGTGCATGGCATTCCTGGAACATTCTAAAGGAGAATGAGATTCTCTCTCCGTATTACTCCTCTGAATACACTACAGCACAACGGTGTATCAGGGCGGAGCAATCGCACAATATTAGATATGGTGTGCTCTATGATGAGTATTACTGAGTTACCTATTTCCTTTTGGGGTTGTGCACTTATGAAGTTGCATACCTATTGAATTAGGTTCGAATCAAATCTATGCCTACCACTCCATATGAGATATGGTATGGGAAGAGCCTATCTCTTAAGTATGTTAAGATTTAGGGTTGTCCAGCCTATGTCTAAAAAGCAAAATCTGGACAAGCTCGAGGCAAGGTCAGTTATGTAGAACTGGAAAGGTTCCATCTATACAATCAAAAGCTGATGATTTGGTAGAACCAAAGCGTTCAATAGAATCCAACGAACCTCAGCCTCTCCGCTGATCTAGTAGGGTTCCTCACCCACCTGAGAGATACTTCGGTTTCTCTATGATAGTGGGAGCGAGGAATGCATCTTGAGATGATGACCCAACTAGTTTCGAGCTGGCCATCAAGAGTGGGACTCTGTAAGAATGGCTGGATGCTTAGCGATCTGAGATGGAATCCTTATACACCAACAAAGTATGGACTTTGGTTGCTATATCTGAAGGGTTAAATCCCCATCAGGAGCAAGTATATCTTGAGAAGATTACTTGGTGTAGATGGAAAAGTTGAGACTTTCAAAGCTAGACTTGTTAAAGGTTTTCGTCATCAACCAAGCATGGATAATGATGAAACCTTTTTCCAGGGACTATACTTAAGTCCATCCAGATCCTACTTGCCACGGCTGCATACCATGACTACGATATCTGGTGGTTGGGTGCCATTACTACTTTTCTAAATAATAATTTAGAAGAGAACGTCTATAAGAACACAGCCAGAGGGCTTCGTAAACAGTGGGAGCAGCAGAAACGTGTGCAAGTTGCTTTACATAATAAAGCAGGCATCGCGGAGTTGGAACGTCTGTTTTGATGTGATAGTCAAAGTGTTTGATTTCTTCAAAATGGTAGACGAACCTTGTATATACAAAAAAGATAGTAGAGAGTAAGATGGCCGTCCTCGTATTGTACATGGACAACATACTCTTGATAGGAAAAGAGTTTCCTATACTACGATCTGTCGATCTCCTCTTATCATAAGGATTCTCCAAATAGGATAAAGGTGATACCTTCTCGATCCTGGGGAGAATCACTGGAAAAGTTCCAGGGTGATGAGGACGACTGAATGTCAGTCGCATGCATTGTCTTTACCCTCGGTAAAGGGACGGTATGTTGGAAGAGTTCCAAGCTAGATACCGTGGCAAACTAGACGATAAAGGCTGGTAACATCGCTATTAAACATACTACCAAAGAGGCAGTTTGGGTGTATATTGGTTCATAAGTTGAACTAGGTTCCTACCATTGTATGACAATGGAACTGTGGCTTTGGCCTAGGAACCCTGGTCCCATCAGTGACCCAGACATATTCTGAGGCAGCATCACCTGATCATGGAGATAGATGATCTCCGGGGTGATCGAGGTTAGGAGAGTAGACTAAGAGGACAACACGGCGGATCCACTCACGAAGGCTTTTTCCCAGAGAGAGACTTATATGGGATGGTTGAGCATGTGATACTGCAACCACTGCTACAGATGGCCCTAGTGCAAGTGGGAGATTGTTAGTTATATGTATGCCCTAGAGGCCATTACTGTACATTGGATGTATATTGTAGTGGATACTGGGACATATATAGGTAGGACTTTCTTGCTCGACATGATAGTACGCTATCTGGTTGCTCTTTATCTTAACGTGTATACTTTCTGTCTCTCTGTTACATGTTGATAAAGCCCTTAGGATGTGTACTCAACTTCCAGGACTGTGATGCAGATCATACTAGTGGGGCCTGGATAGTCCATGAGTACATCCTTCAATGTTCCTAGTCGAGGGAATATCGAGACGGGGCATCGATATTCCAGAGTAGACTAGCGTATATCTTCTCGACCCATGCGATGGGCGATGGATGATCCCATATCCATTGGTGTTTGACATCAGAGATGGTATACGGGTGCTCAGTGGAGACTGGGTACACTGAACGGACTCGCCGAGAACTCCCAGATGGTATTATACCTCACGTCAGATGGCAGTTCTCTGGTGACACTGGTACAGCTTAGTCTGTTGACCCGAGATCGTCATAGAGACTTGTGTGTCTCCCACTGTGCTTTAATTTCCACCCTACCACGGCTCTACCGAGTCATGTAAACAGGTGGTTTTTGGGTACAGTCCCGATTCACATGGAGGCAATGAGCGATAGGAGGGGATTCGTCTCTCCCGGTATTGGGGGTTGATGTTGCGCTATGCTCGACTGGCCATAACAGGAAATCCCTGGCCAGGGTTGCAGTGATATACTGGTAAGAGTTATCAGTAGTTTCACGATAGTTATGGACCTTACGTCGGCATGACTTATCGAGCTATTGGGGTCTGACGTTTACCACCCCTAGGCGAGATATGCGACATATCAGACGAACAGACCGAACTGTATGGTAAGTGTTACTGGTTGGATTCACAGGAGTGTGAGCGGGCTTGCTCGTCGATCTTCTGATCGCTCAATACCCGGGTGGCCGTTACGTTTAGCAGACCGTTTGCGGCTTGTGGGTGTTTGATATGATCATCATCTGCTGCCGGCGTATTGACGAGTCTTTAGAGTCCTACACAGAGGTTTCCTGGCTCAAGCGAAACGAAATAGGAGCGCATATGAGATATGTGCGGGACCGAGAATAATGCGTGTATGTGATACCGTATTTCATTCTCGCGATGAAAGTGTCGAATGGTTGTATGCGATATAACCTAGTTATCGAATCAAGGATTGATTCGATAAGTCGATACATTGGATACTAGCCGGTTACATGCGACATGACCGGATCATTGAATCAAGTGTTGATTTAATGATTTAATGTATAATTATATATTTGATATATTACTTTGCATTAACTAGTATTGGTTCACTTTAAATGGATTTACTCACTTAAAATGCACAAGTTGTATATGAGATATACTTTTGCGCACAAGATTGTATCATGTTTGATGATACATGCAAGCTTGGGTTTGTGTAAAGAATTGACCATGGTTATATGAATGGTTAGGGTTTTATTTTATTTACTTATTCTTTTATCTATTTAATGATTTATTTATTTATTTCTTTTTGGCAAAAGAAAAGAAAATGGTGGCTTGATTTGATTGTAGTTGAAGCTTCATGAAACTTTGACTAAGTGACCATTTTGTCTTCATGCTTAACCCTAACCCTTCAAACTAACCTTAGTCAATTCTCAACACCTAACTAAGGTTAAAGATATGATAAGTATCATTTTATTTTTATATTTTTAACAACTTATCATATTCTTTTTCTTCATCTTCTTCTTCTTCAACAAAAGGAAAAAGCTTGCAACCATTAATGGCAACTTGCCAAAATGAGTGAGAAATCCAATTCTAAAGTGAACCCACTTCCTATATCTTCATCCTCTACCTCTTAACAAGTAGTATAGGGTGTTTTCTTCACAAGTTTCATGACTTGGTGAAGTGGGAGCTTGATCTAGTGATGCCTCGACGTAGATCATCTTCGGCATCGAAGCCGACGACCAAGCCCGCCCATTTCTTCGATGAAACCGATGCTAGAGTCCGGAATCCGATTTGGACAGCGGAGGGACATCATCGCGGAGCTTAGGAAGTGGTGGACCGGATCTACAAAGGTAGTAGCCCCTTTCCTCTTAGATAAATTCTTTTATTTGCATTGCATCGCCTCATTATCTAGTTAACGATCCGTGTTAGGATTTGTAGGCACTTGTAAAATTTGAATTAGCCATGTTTGATCACTTGTGAGACTTCATTAGTGTGTCTAGGATACCTACACCCACGACTAGGGACCTTGAAGGATGTACTTATGGACTACCATGTCCCCACTAGTATGATCCGCATCATAGTCCAGGTAGTCAAGTACACATCCTAAGGGCTTTACCAACATGTAACAGAGAGACAATCAGTACATATGTTAAGGTAAAGAGTAACCAGATAGCATAGTATCATGTCGAGCAAGAAAGTCCTCCCTATATATGTCCCAGCATCCACTACTATATACATCCTATGTACACTAATGGCCTCTAGGGCATACATATAACTAACATGTTTAACATAAGCTCATTCACGTCTTTACGTGATTATGCGGATAGTGTCCATAATATTTTAAGAACTTTGATTAGGGTCATCATGTCATCATTACAGACTAGGATAGACTTCTAAAGGATCATACGAGTTTGACAGGAGTTAAGATTTTCTCAAGTTTTATTCTCCAGTTAGGTTTCAAGTCTGAATATATATCAATTTTAACAGAGAACCTAAGTCTTATTTTTCACTCCTACCTTTCACCTTTTATTGTTCATACACACCTTTCTTTATCGTGCAAAACGTCTTAATAAATACAAACCTTCATATCTCCGCTGAAAAAAACTGTTTTAATAGAAAATTCGTCTCCGCCAAGATTATTCTCCAACAAAGAACCGTTAGGACTTTTAACTCGGAGAGAACACTTGCTTAGCTTGTTTTATCTGGCGATTGGAAACTTAGCGAGATTTGGGTCAATGACACCCAAACCAGATGGTTTTATGGCATTAGATGTCGAGACACCCCAAGGACTTAATTACCCAAGTTACCAAGGCCATAAAACAAAAGACTCATTTTAATTTAAATAATTCTACACTCAGTGAAAACGAAGATATAGCCAGCCTTTTCTTTTAAGTCCGAAGACGTTATATGTGGATAAGGTGTGTAATTACTCCAACAAGGTTTCAGATGGGTTATTTTTCAGACTTATAGATTCTGTTAAAATCTCAATAATATCCTTCATATTCACCTTACTTTATGAACTATTCTTAATATTACTTAACTCAGAACAAACCTGTTTGATCCTAAAGATGTTTATCAATTTTAAAAGTTTACAGACATGTCAGACTTTCATCAAATTCTTAGAAACATACGACACGTGTAAAGTGTTATAAAGGACATATAGCAGCTATGGTTAAACACAAAGGATGGTTATCTTTCGGGTCAAGGATTTAGTTATTTCAACTTATCAACCGAACTATCAGACTTTGAATCTAAGTTCCCCACTAGCTAAAATGACAAAGTTTTTATATTTTTGGGAAATTTTTTCAATTTTTATGGATTTTTAATATGCATGCAATGCAGAATATACAATATACATATGATGTAGATAAACACAGTGCTCACTGCCAAACCTGAGTTTTACGATGTCCTCATCGTTGCCCCCGTCTCCGGTAACTAGACTTAGACATCAGGGTGAGAATTTTATTCAACGAAAATGAAAAAACCTAAGACTAATTACAACTTATACATGTTAAAAGATTGAGTTAGTCCAGAAATTAATACCAGCAACATAAAGATTTTGTCTATATATGTTGCGCCACGGCAGCGCCCCGGCCTCGTAGTCGAGGCCAAAATGCGGAATAAAAATTTTTCCTTGCTCGGAAACCGGCGCTACCGCGGACAATTAAAACCCGGATCGAAACCATTAACCTAGCTAGCTATCTAGAGATGGGGTGAGAAGTTATACCAAGCGATCCGTGTCCTTCGGTCTTCATCTCCACTCCGATCTCTTGCGGAATCTCCGTCACCTCCTCGCTCGTCGGAAAGGGGCACCACGTAGCCGGAATCTTTTACGGGCTCCCGCCTCTTGACCGAGGCAACTCGGGCGCGAAGTTGGCTAGCCGACGCGTCCAAGGCTTGCTATAGAATAGTGTAGTGAACTTGTCTCTTGGGGTTATGAGGTTGCCTTGTTGTGAAGGAATAGAGAAGAGAAGGAGGGAAAGAAATGAGCTTTGAAGCTAGTCTTTTGCAACCATGGAATGAGATGGAAAATGGCACACCCCAAAATAATACCTCTCACTCTCTCTCTTGAAAATGGCCGGCCCCTCTCTATCTCAAAATAGATTGGAGAGAGAAAAAGAAAATCAAGAAAGAATATATCAACAATATAGAAAATGGTCACTCTCATTCTAATCCAAATCCTTTCCACCATCCATCAAATGAAAAGCAAGTGATGAGATTAAAAAGGAATCTCATCATGAAATAACAATCATGATGCCACAAATATGCAAAGAAACCCCTCACAAAATGTTAATTGCAAACTTGCAATTAACACCCTCCACCAAGAATGTCCGACCGAGAAGGAATGAAGGAAAACCGGACGGAACGGAATGCAAACTGGCAACCCCAGAAAACCGATCCCATAATAAATTACAGGAAAACCCCGCTACTGCAAATACATGCCCGCATTTGTATTCCCACTGAACACAAATGCAAAGAGACAAAACTACACTATCAAATACTAGAATCCGGCTTAAGCCAAAGCCGGCTAGTAAAAACTGTCCGATCACGATCCGTGCAATACCGCACGTATCTGATCGAACCCTGCCATATCTCCATACGGCCTCTACAGCGTTTCGCCCGAAACTTGAGTAACTGTAACTGAGTGTGGTGGACTCTAAAGACTCGTCAATACCTTGGCTGTGGATTTAACCACTAGCACGTCAGAGGTATAAGCCAATACGTGACGGGCCACCAGGTATTGACAAAATGGGACGTCGATGAGGAAGCTCACCCCGACACCCAACTGAGCCTGTCAGTGACAATATCCGTACAGTCCGGTCCGTTCGTCTATGAGTATCGCATGGCGGGCCTAGGGGGTTGGTGAAAGTCAGACCCCCAAAAGCGGTACAAGTCGTGTCGGAGCGTAGCCCAGAACACCCTGAGATACTACTGGAATACCTACCAGTAAATCTCCTGCCTCGGCCGAGGGCTTTGTGTAATGGCTCTCCTAGACACAGCGCGACCTCACCCCCAATACCGGGAGAGACGAACCCCTGCAGATCCGCTCACTGCCTCCATGTGGCTCGGGACTGTACCCAACTAAAACCTGTTTGCACGACTCCTTTGAGCCGTGGTAGGGTAGTAATCAAAGCACAGTGGGAACTCACACGAGACAAATGACGATCTCAGGTCGATGAACTAACCTGTACACATGTCACCAGGGAACTGCTATCTGACATCTGGTATAAGACCAACTAGCAGGTTCCCGGCGAGTCCTGTCCGGTGTACTCATAACCCAATGAGCACCTGTATACATCTTAGGTGAACCAACTGACACCAGTGGCTTGTGAGACCGGCCACCGCCCCTCGTCGGGGTCTCGACTGTATACACTAGTCTACTAACGGAGTATCGATGCCCTGTCTCAAAACTCCTACGACTAGGGACCTTTTAAGGATGTGCTTATAGACCACCAGCTCCCACGTATATGATCGCCATCATACTGTTGGCAGTCAAGCAAGAATCCTAGGGGCTCTATCAACGTGTAATAGCGACATGTCAGGTCACCTAAAGCAGTACACGATGATAAAGATAAACCAGATAGCATACTATCATCTCGAGTAAGACTGTCCTACCGGGATAGGTCCTCCCTCAATCATTGCAATCACGTGCCTGTGATCCAATAATTGACTCTGAGGGCACTAACTCCAACAATCTCCCACTTGCACTCAAGGCTAATTATTGCGATGCCGCATACTCACAGCCCGTGTGATACCGAACACCCAACTCCTCTACTAGTCAGTCTCACAAAACTCGTTTGCGAAACTATTGCGTTCGAGGAATAGCCTCAGTGAGTGGATCCGCTGTGAAGTTTCTTTCTATGTCTCTCTATATCTCAAGTTCGCGGAGAAAGCCATCTCCCGAAATGAGCAATACCTGTCTTAGAATGTCTGGATGTCTGATGGGACCTAGCTCATAAATGAACTCCAAATCCAAACTTCTTAGACTGTATCATCAACCGAACTTAATCAGTATCCTGCGCCATGCCTCCCTCAGTATTGCCTTGGACCACCTGTCCAAAATACTGCCCCTCGTCAGAGGGAGAACTATAACTCTGACAACCTCCTTGTCGTCCATGTCACCTTGGAAGCCTGGAGTGATAATCGTCTCCGAAAAGAGGCAGCCGTTATCATATCCCTAGAACATTCACTTATGTTCTAAAACTGCTTCCGACTGTTCCTCCAGGATTGGATCAATATCAACTTATTGCATCTAGTGCAAGAACAACATCTGGTGTGGTACTTGACATCTCATGATTGACTCAATTGCCTAAGCAAGTGATCTGTCAATCATGCATATCCCTCTCCCCTTTAGTCTGTAAGACACCTTTAGAGAGGGTGACTCCATTACCTGCAGGTACACTACCATGCCAGGAGTCGTCCATTCTAAATACTTATAGAATGCTGTCAAGGTACCCTGATTGGGAAACCACCCAAATCTAGATCTAAAACCATAGGTCTAGTAACCAGTATGTTTGATATAATATCCAAGTCCCATGTGGAGAAAACACTGTGTGACGACCAAAGTATAACCGATCGTAGTATAGGAATATCACTTCCTACTACCTTCTCAACAGATCCATCCCCTATTCTGATGACGTCAAACCCATGACTGTCACATCAGAAACAGATGATCTATCTCCGCTACATCTGCTTTAGTCTATAAATAGACATAAGCCTGATGTCCACCAATGCTTCCGCTGCTCCCACTGACTACGACAACCCTCTGGTGGAGTCATATAGACGCGCACTTCTAAAGCTAGTTTAGAACGACGCTATACTCATCCTCTCACCGGGTCTCGCAGCCTGGAACAACAGAAATGGCAAGTGTGGGTAAACAAGAACTTCCCTGTCACCGTCCTTGAGGCTACCGGAGTACCTCTCGGGTGCCTGAAGTTACCCACCTTATCTGCGGAGTGGCAATGGAATGTCAAATCAGATTGAATCTTTAGGTTCCTTATCAAATCTTCAGTAATCGTTTGCGGTTCTGGAATCACTTCCAGTTCTACCATACTCCCACTACTGTTTTTGAAAAAATCCATTTTTAATAAAACTGTGGCGAGTCTAGAACAATATTGCTTTTGTTCATCCAGATGGTAGAAAATCAACCCTCGTCATAGCCTGGGTCAACCCACAAACAGCCATTACAGAAACGTGCCTTGAGTTGTCCAGTGTCTGGTTTTAAGCATAAGCCGGACAACTCCCCGTACCTTAACATCGTTAAGATATGAACTGTTTTATATCCAATATAGAAACAGAGGCACTGATTCAATTGAACCAGATTCAAATCATGCAGCTGTGTCCAGTGCATGTCAACTAAATGGAAGGAGGCCGATCAGCGTTACTCAACTTAGGAATACTTCCAATTATGAGTAACCTGAAAAAGAAGCAATTTCTCTTTATCATTACTATCAACTGAATACCATACGCAAGTATCTACATCTTCGATCACTTTGAAGAATCCCGATACTTGGTATACCTGGTTCTCTACTTTATTCAAATACCTATAACTCCTCAAAACATAGACCCTGTGTTTCCATGAAACACATGTCTAAGAACTAGAGAAGTCATAAGTAAACCGAATATAGTATGAGAACCAACCCCTCTGTCCTAATGGACACTGGACAGCATACAATACTCTGTATAAGTCCGCTGAGTCTAACAACTCTTTCACTGTGTGTCGTAGGTTGAAAACTGTACTTATGGTTAAGAAGAATTACACCGCTGTTTAATGCTCCTTACCTAACCATCCACTGATATAGGTAAATGTCGTAGACATAATATCAAAAGGTATATCTCACTCTATGAAAATAGACGTACAGATATATCAATTTGAAATTGGTGCATAACCGCGGATATTCAAAACCAAATATTTGCCGACCGGCAAACAGCCCAGGTGATCTCCTCAAATATCACCGATTACAACGAATCCCGATATAACGAGGATGATCACCCAATTCCCAATAACTTACTCCCACTCAGCATCTGTAAAACCATGCAGATGTGAGAATCCAACCTGGTAAATACATACCCTGGAGCAAGTGTCTAACTGGGAAATCAGTTTTCCATTAACAGTACACAGTGAAACTGAAACATTGAAATGTTTCGTTGGGGTATCGTGGTATTCCTAGTAATGCCTCTTCCATTATCCAGATTCACAACTGTAACCGTATAATTCTTTGCCACCTCTCCAAATCCCTTTATATGTCTTTAGTCATTACCTTCTGTACACCCCTTTAAGCCAAATGGTTTTCTTCCTTCCCTACCGTTCGGCACCAGCCTATGGCTTGGAAGAAGACTATCCAAAAAGCATAAAGGGTGTACTGTCCTAATCCTAGGAGCACTCGCAATGCGAGAGAAGGTGAAGATAAAAGACACCTGAATGTACTTTATTCCTATTTCTCCTGAACCAGGATCCATCCCCGAACTGGAACAAGTTCCTTTCGAGTTCGTATATAACCATACGATGGATTATCCAATAAAATGGGATCTTCGTAGTGATACGGAGTGTCCTGGAGAAATACAAAGGTGATTTAGGATTGGCGAAGAAATACTTGGTTTGGTCGTGAATATCAGTTGCAATTTACTTTGCCCTCCTACTAATCCCTTGCTTTGTCTTAACTTAATACCTTCTGCACACCATCGTTATGCTAATTGGTTTTCTTCATTCCCCACCGTTCGGCACCAGCCTAAGGTTTGGAAGAAGACTATCCAATCTGCGTAATAGGTGTACTACTCCTAAGCCAAGGAGCACATGCAACCTGTGAGAAGGTGAAAAGAAAAGACAACTGAATAGTCCTATCCGTTTTCTCCAGAACCAGAAACCATCCTCGAAGTCCTTCGAGTTCGTATCTAACCATACGATGGTTTTGTCCAATGGAAGTGGACGTTCGTAGTAATACGGGGTGTCCTGGAGAAAAGGGTAAAAGTAGGAGTGGCAATGAGGTCTGCAACTCTGACAATCCAAAAGCCAGTGTTAAGAAGGTTCGGTCAACTTGGTCACTGAGTCATAGTCCAGGGTCGGGTCAATGGTCGCTGCCAGAGAGAGAGAAAAGAAACACTCAGCGTGCACTCTAACCTAGATCAGAATGGTTATCACTTTGTCTAATCTGGAGACCTCCCACTGTACCTCAAATTCTCCTCCAAACCTGAAAGAAGAATTAGTCGGGGTCACCCGAGGAGTAAACCAACTCATCAGTGGGAATCGGGATCCAACTATCATCGCATGATAACGTGACGGAATCCACTCACGTCACCACACTCCAGAAGGTATGCGCATACCTGGCAAGTTTCAGTTCTTTTGAAACTCCCGATGTGATTTTTTACCCCTAGGACCCAAGTGACCTTGACACAGTCAACAAGTCAAAGAGTCCTAGTCAAGTTCAACCCGTCATTATCCTGGATTGCATTAAACCCACCCGTACGAGCCCTTGACACAGTCAACAAGGCCGCACGACTGTCCTAACCAATCCCATTAATATGCTGCAAACAAACACTACTTAGCTACCGCACACTACGCCTTGACACAGTCAACAAACGCAGCACGAATACTAAGTAATACTTGTAAGAAATGACGGAGGGCTACGACTGGTTTTTGGCGAAAAACCTTTAACGTAATGAACTTGATATCGTTGAAGGAACTGCATAGCCTTTTAGAAAATATAGTGACGAAAACCTTTACTAAAGAGGTCACTCCCGGTGAAGGGATCTCGGCTCTTTCCCCGTAGAATGAGGTGCAGGATATTCCAACTGAATATCACGATGCAAAGCAAAAGTAATCGGCTATAGTGAAGTTAATGCCCTGACGCAAACTTCTGTCCAAGGGGTCACTCCCGGTGAAGGGATCTCGGCCCTTGCCTCGTCGACTGAGGAGCAGGATATTCCAAATGAATACCACGATGCAAAACAAAAGTGAACGTCCTTGCAATAACAGCTTTTTGAAAAAAATGTTCCAACAACATCAGAATAGGTTTGTTTAAACTTGCATTGATCCGAATCAATGCAGTCCCATCAAATGATCACACCACAAAGAACGAAAATATACTGATGTACGTATATGCCATCCGCATTCGCCACTGGGTCCCGTCATCACCCGTTAGGTTAGCTAACTAACGGCAGAGCGGGGACTGGACTAGCGCGGATGTAAAACATATACAACGTCTACTAATATATATACCAATATATAGTATTTCGCTCAAGGCGTGAATAGAATGCAGCATCACAGAAATGTACAGCAACACAGAACAATACAGATATCTGGAAACCCCGGGTTTCACAGAGCCGCTGCTGAAACCCGACGTTCCCCTGGTCGTGTGGATAGCCTGTGCAATGAAATCCTAGACCCTTACGGGCGCGGCAAGTCACCCGCCAAAACCTGAAGCGAGGCAGCCCCCTTCAGCGCCGTGAATAGACCACCCAGCGCTTCACGGAATCCGGTAACTTGGGCACCCCTCCTGGGTCAACCTGTACCCCCTACGAGTGCGGCGAATAGCCCGCCAATCCTGGACTGAAGCCCCCTCCGTCTCAATGCCCTGAGATGCGGGCCCGTTGCTCTCCAGAACCCGGCTATCCGTGCACCCCACCGCGGGGTAATCCTAGTACAGAAAGTAAAATATACATATACCGGGTACATCGACCGCAACCAGGTCGTGCCCCAAAAGAATAATACAAACTGGCAGTGACGGCAGTCCACATGTCGGACGCTCGTCCCGCAATATCAAATGTACATAATACAACAAAACTGCACTAGCATTGCATCCAGGCTATCCCCCACGACCGATCCGCAACATCACAGCATAAACATAAAACATCAACGTGAAAATCACGTTCGCAAATCCGTCTAACCGGGCTATAGCAGTTAGATCGGATTTACCGATCGAGTGACATTCACGGTCGCAGAAAATAATGTAAATACTGTGAAATAATGTGTTTAAAATTTTCCGATCAATCAAACAATTAACAAGTGGGCCCCAAAGAAAACTGTAGCACTCACAGAAACAATTGGCCCAACTTTAATATTCCAAAGCCCATATTTTAAGCCCAGAAGGCCTCTGTAAAAAAATGGTGAAGTGAAGTGAATAGTGCGCGGCGGAAGGGCCGCACAAAGGGGGTTTTCGCGGCGGTTCCGCGCTCCAACTGTGGAGTCACTTCATCGAATTTTTACAGAGCTCTTATATTTTCCAGTACATCAATATTTTACAACCGGAAAAATTTTTCGAGACCAAAATATTTCAACAGAAACTGATGTGAACAAAAAATATGGTTTTTGGAAATTTTGGTCGATCGGAAATGCAAACACATCAAACGAAGCTAGGTAAGGTTAATGGCGTGGCTCTGATACCATGTTGCGCCACGGCAGCGCCCCGGCCTCGTAGTCGAGGCCAAAATGCGGAATAAAAATTTTTCCTTGCTCGGAAACCGGCGCTACCGCGGACAATTAAAACCCGGATCGAAACCATTAACCTAGCTAGCTATCTAGAGATGGGGTGAGAAGTTATACCAAGCGATCCGTGTCCTTCGGTCTTCATCTCCACTCCGATCTCTTGCGGAATCTCCGTCACCTCCTCGCTCGTCGGAAAGGGGCACCACGTAGCCGGAATCTTTTACGGGCTCCCGCCTCTTGACCGAGGCAACTCGGGCGCGAAGTTGGCTAGCCGACGCGTCCAAGGCTTGCTATAGAATAGTGTAGTGAACTTGTCTCTTGGGGTTATGAGGTTGCCTTGTTGTGAAGGAATAGAGAAGAGAAGGAGGGAAAGAAATGAGCTTTGAAGCTAGTCTTTTGCAACCATGGAATGAGATGGAAAATGGCACACCCCAAAATAATACCTCTCACTCTCTCTCTTGAAAATGGCCGGCCCCTCTCTATCTCAAAATAGATTGGAGAGAGAAAAAGAAAATCAAGAAAGAATATATCAACAATATAGAAAATGGTCACTCTCATTCTAATCCAAATCCTTTCCACCATCCATCAAATGAAAAGCAAGTGATGAGATTAAAAAGGAATCTCATCATGAAATAACAATCATGATGCCACAAATATGCAAAGAAACCCCTCACAAAATGTTAATTGCAAACTTGCAATTAACACCCTCCACCAAGAAAGTCCGACCGAGAAGGAATGAAGGAAAACCGGACGGAACGGAATGCAAACTGGCAACCCCAGAAAACCGATCCCATAATAAATTACAGGAAAACCCCGCTACTGCAAATACATGCCCGCATTTGTATTCCCACTGAACACAAATGCAAAGAGACAAAACTACACTATCAAATACTAGAATCCGGCTTAAGCCAAAGCCGGCTAGTAAAAACTGTCCGATCACGATCCGTGCAATACCGCACGTATCTGATCGAACCCTGCCATATCTCCATACGGCCTCTACAGCGTTTCGCCCGAAACTTGAGTAACTGTAACTGAGTGTGGTGGACTCTAAAGACTCGTCAATACCTTGGCTGTGGATTTAACCACTAGCACGTCAGAGGTATAAGCCAATACGTGACGGGCCACCAGGTATTGACAAAATGGGACGTCGATGAGGAAGCTCACCCCGACACCCAACTGAGCCTGTCAGTGACAATATCCGTACAGTCCGGTCCGTTCGTCTATGAGTATCGCATGGCGGGCCTAGGGGGTTGGTGAAAGTCAGACCCCCAAAAGCGGTACAAGTCGTGTCGGAGCGTAGCCCAGAACACCCTGAGATACTACTGGAATACCTACCAGTAAATCTCCTGCCTCGGCCGAGGGCTTTGTGTAATGGCTCTCCTAGACACAGCGCGACCTCACCCCCAATACCGGGAGAGACGAACCCCTGCAGATCCGCTCACTGCCTCCATGTGGCTCGGGACTGTACCCAACTAAAACCTGTTTGCACGACTCCTTTGAGCCGTGGTAGGGTAGTAATCAAAGCACAGTGGGAACTCACACGAGACAAATGACGATCTCAGGTCGATGAACTAACCTGTACACATGTCACCAGGGAACTGCTATCTGACATCTGGTATAAGACCAACTAGCAGGTTCCCGGCGAGTCCTGTCCGGTGTACTCATAACCCAATGAGCACCTGTATACATCTTAGGTGAACCAACTGACACCAGTGGCTTGTGAGACCGGCCACCGCCCCTCGTCGGGGTCTCGACTGTATACACTAGTCTACTAACGGAGTATCGATGCCCTGTCTCAAAACTCCTACGACTAGGGACCTTTTAAGGATGTGCTTATAGACCACCAGCTCCCACGTATATGATCGCCATCATACTGTTGGCAGTCAAGCAAGAATCCTAGGGGCTCTATCAACGTGTAATAGCGACATGTCAGGTCACCTAAAGCAGTACACGATGATAAAGATAAACCAGATAGCATACTATCATCTCGAGTAAGACTGTCCTACCGGGATAGGTCCTCCCTCAATCATTGCAATCACGTGCCTGTGATCCAATAATTGACTCTGAGGGCACTAACTCCAACAATATAGTGTAATGGCTGGTAAAAGAATATGTATATACAAAAGAAAAGGTATATGTTAGATGTTAGTGAAGGGCATGGGTGTGTAAAGTAGGGATCAGAAGACGCTGAAGGTGAAGACGAAGTTTTGAAGAGGAAAAAGAATTGTTGTTCGAATGAATTGAATTTTTAAGAAGTATATCGGGAGTTTCAAAGTCAGGTTCGTTCAAAAACTGGAGTTCATCCGTAAAAAGTTCGGCAAAAGAAAGGTTATTAGGATGTTCCCAAATGGATCCTAACTCAAACTCACTAAGTATATCTAGTTCATCTGCAAAAATTGTAGGGTTACTAGGCACTCTTACAATGGTCTATAAGGCACTAACCATGCCCGATTTAAAATTTAGACGTGCCGAACAACCCAAAGCGAGGATCTTTGCTAGATAATTAGGGTTAAACAAGCAAAAAAACATGTTTACAACTAAGAGAGAGGGATTACAACCTTTGTAGTCTGCTCCTTCGCTTCATAGGCTCCGAGTAGAATTCCCTTCGCCGCGATCCATGATCTCCCGGACTCAAGAGAAGTTCCACAACCCGAATGATCTATGCATGCTTGTAGTCTTCCTTTTCCAAGATGATCTACCTTGAAGTTTCATTAACTCAATCTCTCACTCACTAATGAGGTGAACACCCTAATCTAATTGGCTAGATTAGACGAGGATGATGAAGTAGGATTTATGCTCTCTTTTATTATCAAATTCTCGCACTAATTCATCACAAAACTCAAAGCTAGAAAGCTTTGCAGGGAGGAAGAAGAAGAAGATGAAAATTAATAATCCTTTTGTGATGAATAATGAAATAATCACTTATGGTTACAAATACAACCCTTGAGTTACTTTAACTCATGTAGAGATTTAACCTAGGGTGAAGGGTTTGGGTTGGGTTAGAAATATCTAGCAAAATATCAACCATAATATCTTTGTTAGAAACAAAGAAAAACCTTCTAGAAGCATCATGAAAGAGCTAACCTAAATCAAACCCTAACCATGTTTAATCTCCACAAATCATGTTGCATTAGTAATCATAACATGTTACAATATTATATATCTCATATATAATATATATTTGTAACAAAAGAAAATAAAACAATTAACATATATCGCATATAAATCAATGTATTATCCGGTGAGAAAATGAATCAATAAAGCGAGCCAATATTAGATAATGTAATGCAATATATCATATATATAATTATACATTAAATTATCGAATCAACACTTGATCCGACAATCCGGCTATATCGCATATAACCGACTAATATATCATGTACCGATTCATCGAATCGACACTTGATCGGATGACCCGGCTCATATCAAAATATCGCGAGAATAGAATACGGTATCTCATATCGTATTATACTCAGTCATGCACATATCACATATGTTCTCCTACTCCGTTTTTCCTGAGTAAAGAAACCTCTGTGTAGGACTCTAAAGAATCGGCAATACGCCGGTAGCAGCTGATGATCATATCAAACACCCACAAGCTGCAAGCGGTCAGCTAAACGTAACAGCCACCCAGGTTTTGAGCGATCATAAGATCAACAAGAAAGCCTGTACATTCTCCTGTGAATCCAATCAGTAATACTCCCGTACAGTCCGTTCTCTTCATCTGATATGTCGCATATCTAGTCTAGGTGTGGTATACGTCAGACCCCGGTAACCGATAAGTCGTGTCGATGTGAGGCTCATAACAGGTCGAGAAACTACTGGTAACACTAACTAGTAAATCTCTATATCAGCCCTGGCCAGGGACTTCCAGTTATAGCCAATCGAACACAGCACAACATCAACTCCCTATACTGGGAGAGATGAATCCCCTACTATCGCTCATTGCCTCCATGTGATTCGGGACTGTATCCAAAAGCCACCGTTTCTCACGCCCTCTTGAACGTGGTAAGGTGGAAATAAAAGCACAGTGGGAATCACACAAGTCTCTATGACGATCTCAGGTCTACAGACTACCCTGTACCAGTGTCACTGGAGAACTGCCATCTGACATGAGGTATAATACCATCTGGGAGTTCTCGGCGAGTCCTTCCTGTTGGAGATAGTGGCCTCAAAGTCAATTATTGGATCGCAGGTACGTGATTGCAATGATTGAGGTAGGACCTATATCGATATGACAGTCTTGCTCGAGATGATAGTATGCTATCTGGTTTGTCTTTATCATCGTATACATGCTTTAGTTCACTATTGCATGATGATAGAGCCCATAGGATTCTGCTTGACAGCCAGCAGTATGATGATGATCATATACGTGGGAGCTGGGGTCTATAAGCACATCCTTAAAGTGTCCCTAGTCGTAGGAGTTTCGAGACAGGGCATCGATACTCCAGAGTAGACTAGTGTATACAGTCGAGACCCCGACGAAGGGCGGTGGTCGGTCTCACAAGCCATTGGTGTCAGTTGGATCACCTAAGATGTATACAGGTGCTCATTGGGTTATGAGTACTCGGGACAAGACTCGCCGGGAACATGCTAGTTGGTGTTATACATATCGTCAGATAGAAGTTCCCTGGTGACATGTGTACAGGTTAGTTTGTCGACCTGAGATCGTCATTTGTCTCGTGTGAGTTCCCACTGTACTTTGATTCCTACCCTACCACGCTCAAAGGAGTTGTGCAAACAGGTATTTTTTTGGGTACAGTCCCGAGCCACATAGAGGCAGTGAGCGGATCGTCGGGGATTCGTCTCTCCCGGTATTGGGGGTTGATGTCGCGCAGTGCACGGGTGGCCATCACTAGAAATCCTTGGCCAAGGTAGTGGAGAATTACTGATTTGGATCAGTAGTATCTTAGGTGGTGATGGGCTTCATACCGACACGAATTATCGCGTTATTAGGGGTCTGACTTTATCCACCCCCCTAGACTCGATATGCGATACTCTTTAGACGAACGGACCGGACTGTATATACATTGTCACTGTCAGGCTCAGTAGGGTTTATTGATGAGTTCGCTCGTCAGCTTCCCTTCCAATCAATACATAGGTAACCGTTGCGTACAGCTCGTGCCTCTGACATGCTAGAGGTTATACCCAGTGCCAGTGTGTTGATGAGTCATTAGAGTCCCCCACAGACACTTTCCCAAGTTCGGGCGAAACGTTGTAGAGGCCGTATGGTTTTATGGCAGGGTTCGGAAAATGCACGTGCGTTTTCGCACGTGTCATTTTTCGAGCAGATAATACTGGTCGACTTTGGTTTAAGTCGGATCCGAGTATTATATTGTGTAGAAATAATATCTTTGTCTCAGTTGCATTTGTATTCGGTCGTAATACAATTGCGGGTATGTTTATACTGTTACGGGGTTATCCTAAAATTCGTTTCGGGATCGCTTTTGGAAGTTGCCAGTTTCCTGTTTTCTATCGCCCGTATTTAACATTTGGTTAAATACGGATTTACCTTTTCTTGAGATGAGTGTGGAAGGTTCTAGAAGCATCTAGAAGGTGGTGACTAGGATTAGTGACTCATGGTTGCATTTAATGATTCAATTAATGCATGATGACTAAGTTTTTATGACTCATGCTTTAGCTTTAATGATTCTTGTTAACCTTAGGATATTTCCTCTTGATATTTATCCTTGTGGTCACCCTCTTTGCTCCTACCCTCACCTACCTCTTGTTATATATTGGCCGGCCCCTCCCCTTGAGAAATCATCGTGGTTGTTGAAAAAAAGATAGAGTTTTGGATGTATGGAAATTAACATATTCATATCTCATTTTCATATCGATCCAAAATGCAACTTAATTAACCGTTCGTCCATAGCTTTGGACGTAATGAAACAAAGTGTTCTACTCATTCTCTACATCATCTTGGTCATCTGTTTTAGCAAACTTGACGACCGAGTTGCCTCGGTTCAGAGGCGGGAGCCCGTTTAAAGATCCGTCGACGTGGTGCCAATTGGACGAGAAGACTGGAGATTCAGGAGATCGGAGCAGCCGCAAAAAGCTTGGGATGATGGTTGAAGACCGAAGGACTTGGATCATTCGGTATAACATTTCTACCCACTTTGTATTTTGTTAGTTTAGCTTTAATGGCAGATCCGGGTTACGGTACGCGATAGCGCCAGTTGTAAAAAAGTTTTTGTTCCGCATTTTGCGTCTGTTTGACGGCCGGGGCGCTACCGTGGACTTACAGTGGAATCAGAGCCTCACCATTAAGCTATACTAACTTGTGCTAACGCGTTTAAAATATCGATCGAACCGAATTTCGAAAATCACAATTTTCAAGTGCTAAAGTTTCTGTCGATTTTTAAAAGGGTCTAAAAATAATTTTACATATCACAGAAAACAAAGCAGGGTTTCCTAAGAATATTGGTAAATTTTGAGCACGTGATCCCACGTGACCACCGCGGATCCGCGGCGGTCACGTGGGAACATCGCGTCAAAATTCTTCAGTAGGCTTTGCTGTGGAATTTGTGGTTTTTGGTGTAAGTCCATGTCACGCACCCCATGAACTTGCGGGGAGGCGGAATATATGAAAAACGATTATCAAAACTTCGTAACACGGACTTGAGCGCATGAATCATTTCTAAACCATTGCTAACAAACAACTAGAGATTTAACTACTTGGATTCGAAGTTATACCTCACGATACTAGTCTTTCGGGTCTTCATCGCGGTCCTCCACTCCTCGTAAGCTCCTTGGAACATCGGCACCTCAACGGCCTCCTTGAAACAAAGACAATCCACCCAAAAGCTCCTACGCCAAGCTTAATCTCAAACTTGAGATAATTAGGTTGCTTAAAGTGCTAATCTAAGCTACCTAGGGGATATAGAGTGAGGTTATAGATGTATTAGTCTAGCTAACCCTTGATCTCAACATATGAGAGGCTAGGGTTAGGGTTTGAAGAGAGAGTGAGCTTGAGGAGAGAGAAGGTGAAGATGAGAATGAAATGAGATAATGATGTTATCATAATATATATGAAGCATTATTATTTATCCAAAAATGAAATAATTGAATTAACAACCATGCTTCATAAATATCTATGAGTGATTCATCACCATGAGTCATTAAGCATTTATAATGCATTAATGACATGGATGAATCACACAAATGAGTCACTAATCTCATTTAATGCAATGCCACCTTAACCCCTTAGTCACCACTCTTCTAGAAGCTTCCCGACAAATTACGAGAAAGCCCCTCCAATCTGTGAAAACACGGAAAAACTTTAGACTGTATAAATCTAATAACCGGATACTAGAATCTGGCTTAAACTAAAGCCGGCTAGTAAAAACTGTCTGAAAAGTCGTACGTACGTAAACACACGTACGCGTCCGAACCCTTATCGTAAAACCATACGAGCTCTATATCGTTTCGCATGGAGCAGGGAAACTCTCTGTGTGGGAATCTAAAGACTCGACACTACGCTGGCAGTGGGTTTAACCACAGACCGCAAGCGGCACCAGCTGTACGTAACGGTCCCCAGGTAGATGTCGATAAGAAGGCCGATGAGGTAAATCATCCGAACTCCCACTGAGCCTGATGTGACAATCTCCATACAGTCCGGTCTGTTCGTCTAAGACTATTGAATATCAAGCCTAGGGGGCGGCAAGCGTCAGTCCCCTAATAGCTGTATAAGTTGTGTCGGAGCGAAGCCCATTACACCCTGAGAAGCTACTGGAACCTACCTGTATATCTCGCTTGCCCTGGCCAGGGACTTTGCGTAATGGCTCTCTGACACAGCGCGATATCATCTCCCAATACCGAGAGAGACGAATCCTATCTAACCACTACTGCCTCCAAGTGCTCGGGACTGCACCCAACTGCTACCTGTTTGCACGACTCCTTTGAGCCGTGGTAGGGTAGCAATCTAAGAACAGTGGGACACACTAGAGGCGAAGTAGCAGTGTCAAGTCTGCGGACTATGCTGTACTCATGTCATCTGGGAACTGTTAACTGATGATGGGTATAATACCAACCAATTAGTTCCCCTGCGTGTCCTGTCCGGTGTACCCGTAACCTAACGAGCACCTGTATACTATCTCCAGTACGACGTACTGATGGCTATGGGACAGACCATCTCCCCAACTGGGATGAGAATTGTACACACTAGTCTACTCTGGAATATCGATGCCCTATCTCGATAATCCAACGACCAGGGACCTGTATAGGATGTTGCTTATAGACTACCCAGCCCACACTAGTGTGACTGCCATCATAACGCTGGTAATCAAGCAAAGAACCTATGGGCTCTACTAATATGTATAAGTGATACGTTACAAGAAACATATGCACATATTAAAGTAGACACAAACCAAGTAGCATACTACCATTTTTAGCAAGACTGTATGTACAACTGTGAATATCCCAAGCTTCCATTAAGTAATATACAATCTAGTATGATACAATAATGGCCCCTAGGGCATATACACTAATAATCTCCCACTTGCACTAGGGCCATGAGCTGGCATATCGTATACCTATCATCTCGAATAGCCTCTCGAACTGCGTCTGAGGAAGGGCCTTTATGAATGGATCAGCAATGTTATTCTCTGTCTCTACTCTTTTCACCTCGATCTCCCGGCGATCTACGATCTCCCTTATAAGGTGATACCGCCTTAAGATGTGTCTGGACTTCAGATGGGACCTGGGTTCCTTCGCTAAAGCTATAGCACCGTTGTTGCCACAATACAGAGGTGTTGGACCAACACTGGAAGGAACTACCTGAAGTTCTGTGAGGAACTTCTTCATCCAGACAGCTTCTTTTGCGGCATCGCAAGCAGCTATGTACTCCGCTTCCATTGTTGAGTCAGCAACGGTCTCCTGCTTGGAACTCTTCCAACAGACCGCCACTCCATTGAGGGTAAAGACATAACCCGACATGGACTTGGAGTCATCTTTGTCACTCTGGAAGCCGGAGTCGGCAAAGGCCTCCATCTGGAGGTCTTTTCCACCATACACCAAGAACATATCCTTAGTCCTTCTTAGGTACTTGAGAATGTTCTTTACGGCTATCCAGTGCTTCTCCCCTGGGTTTGCCTGATACCGGCTTACTACGCTCAATGCGTATGCTACATCTGGTGGTCTGGTACATAACATTGCATACATTATAGAGCCTACCGCAGAAGCGTAGGGTATAATTGATATGCGATCCTTTTCCAAATCGGTCTTGGGAGACATCTCTTTGGAGAGGGTGATTCCGTGACAGGCCGGTAGTTTACCGCGCTTAGAATCATCTATACTGAATCTCTTCACTATGGTGTCTATATACCTGGACTTCGAAAGTCCCAATATCCTCTTTGATCTATCACGATAGATCCAGATCCCCAGAATATAGGTGGCATCACCTAGGTCTTTCATGGAGAATTTATGTGAAAAGAATCTTTTGACTGACTGTAACATAGTAATATCATTTCCTATTAGGAGAATGTCATCGACGTACAAGACGAGGAATACTACAGCTCTCCCTACAATCTTATTATATATGCATGGTTCATCTGGATTTTTGATAAAGTCAAATTCTTTGACAGCATCATCAAAACAGATGTTCCAACTCCGCGATGTCTGTTTTAGTCCATAAATGGACTTAAGCAGCTTACATACTTTACTGCTGCTCCCACTCTGAATGAATCCCTCTGGCTGATCCATATAGACACTCTCTTCCAAATTACCATTTAGAAAGGCCGTCTTTACGTCCATCTGCCAGATTTCATAATCGTGGAAGGCAGCAATAGCAAGAAGGACCCGAATAGATTTAAGCATAGCTACTGGAGAAAAGGTTTCGTCATAGTCCAGACCAGGTCTTTGACGGAAACCCTTTGCAACAAGTCTAGCCTTATAGGTTTCAACCTGTCTATCTACACCAATCTTCTTTTTGAAGATCCATTTGCATCCTACGGGCTTTACCCCATCTGGAGCAATGTCCAAAGTCCATACCTTGTTAGTGTACATAGACTCCATTTTGGTCCGCATTGCATCCAGCCATTTTACCGAGTCACCGCTTTGAATGGCTTGGTGGAAGCTAGTAGGCTCATCATAGTCAATAGTGCAATCCTCTCTATCCCCGTCTATGAGAAAACCGTAGTATCTCTCGGGCGGATGAGATTTCCTACTACTCCTGCGGAGTGGCGTCGGGATGTCCTGTTCTCCTGAACCTTCTTGTTCTACCAAGCTTTCAGTAATAGCTTGTGGTTCTGAAATTTCTTCCAGTTCTATTTCGCTCCCACTCTTCTGATTTTCTAAAAATTCAGTTTCCAAGAAGTGGGGATGCTGAGAAACAAAAACCTTTTGTTCCTCTGCGGAATAGAAAAGATACCCCCTGGAGTTCTTTGGGTATCCCACAAACTTACATAGTACAGAGCGTGCCTCGAGCTTGTCCGTATGCTGCTTCTTTACAAAAGTTGGACATCCCCATGTCTTAAGATACTTAAGACAGGGTTTCTTCCCACTCCACATCTGATATGGGGTGGTAGGCACAGTCTTGGTTGGAGCCTTGTTCAAGAGATATGCAGCTGTTTCTAGTGCATAACCCCAGAAAGATCGCGGCAACTCAGCCTTACTCATCATGGAATGAACCATATCAAATACGGTTCGATTCCTCCTTTCTGATACACCGTTATGCTGTGGCGTGTATGGAGGAGTAAGCTGAGAGAGAATTCCATTCTCTTTTAACTAACCCAGGAGCTCGGTACTTAAGTATTCACCACCTCGATCAGATCTCAGTGTCTTGATACTTTTGCCGGTTTTTTTTCCCCTTCATTCTTGTATTCTTGGAATTTCTCAAAGGCCTCGGATTTATGCTTCATTAAGAAGATATATCCATACCTAGAGAAGTCATCCGTAAAAGTAATTAAGTAGGAATAACCTCCTCGCGCATGTGTAGACATTGGACCGCACACATCACTGTTTATGAGTCCTAAGAGCTCGCTTGCTCTTACTCCGTCTCGAGAAAACGGAGTCTTTGTCATCTTTCCCATGAGACAAGATTCACAAGTAGCATAAGATTGATATTCGAACGGATTCAAATATCCTTCTCTATGTAACTTAGTCAATCTTCTCTCATTGATGTGACCTAGTCTACAATGCCATAAGAAAGTCTAATTTGTTTCCGGAGACTTTCTTTTAAGTGTGTTTTGGACATTGAAAATCTGAGCTTGATTTAATACGTATATTCCGTTTTCTAATGTACCTGACCCAATCATAACTTGATTTAGGTGGATGTGAACCACATCTCTTGTAAAAGTAAAATCATATCCTTCCTTAGATAGTAAGGGTACAGATATGATATTACAAGTCGTACCTGGTTCATAAAAACAGTTACGCAGAATCAATATCTGCCCAGTTGTCAGTCCAAGATGATATTCCCCTACGGATTCTGTAGGGTTCCTAGGCACACTAATGAGGTCTCACAAGGCATCAACCATGCCAATTTGAAATTTTACAACTGCCGAGAAACCCTAATACAGATCGTTAACTAGATGACAAGCGATGCAAACGAATAAACAACTTTATTGCTAAAGGAAAGTGACTACAACCTTTGTAGATCCGGTCCTCCACCTCCATAGCTCCATGATGATGTCCCTCCGCTGTACCCATCGGATCCCGGACTCTCGCGGTGGTTTCATCGAAAGAATGATCGGGCTAGGTCGTCGACTTCGATGAGAAGATAATCTACGTCGAAGCAACACAAGCTCAAGCTCCCACTTGACCAAGTCTTGAAACTTGTGAAGAAAACACCCTATACTACTTGGCAAGAGGTAGAGGATGAAGAAATAGGAAGTGGGTTCACTTTAGAATTAGATTTCTCACTCTTTTTCTCATGTTGCCATTAATGGTAGCAAGCTTTTCTTCATGTTGAAGAAGGAGAAGAAGAAGAAGATAATATATATGATAAGTTATTTTCAAAAAGGAAAATAATATGAATACTTATCATATACTAACCATGGTTAGGTGTAGAGAATAGACTATGGTTAATTTGAATGGTTAGGGTTAAGCATGAAGACAAAATTGTCACTTAGTCAAAGCTTCATGAAGCTTCAACAACAAACAAAGAAAGCTACCATTTTCTCTTTATCTTTTGCCAAAATAAATAAATAAATAAATAGATAAGAAAATGAAAACCCTAACCCTTATATAACCATGGTTTAATCCTTTACACAAACCCAAGTTTGCATGTATCATCAAACATGATACAAACAAGTGCACAAAAGTATATCACATATACAACTTGTGAACTTCAAGTGAGAAAATCCATTTAAAGTGAACCAATACTAGTTAATGCAAAGTAATATATCAAATATATAATTATACATTAAATCATTAAATCAATACTTGATTCAATGATCCGGTCATATCGCATATAACCGACTAGTATCCAATGTATCGACTTATCGAATCAATCCTTGATTCGATAACAAGGTTATATCACATACAACCATTCGATACATTCATCGCGAGAATGGAATACGGTATCATATACACGCATTATTCTCGGTCCCGCACATATCTCATATGCGCACCTATTTCGTTTCGCCTGAGCCAGGAAACCTCTGTGTATGACTCTAAAGACTCGTCAATACGCCGGCAGCATATGATGATCATATCAAGCACCCACAAGCCACAAGCGGTCTGCTAAACGTAACGGCCACCCGGGTATTGAGCGATCAGAAGATCGATGAGCAAGCCCGCTCACACTCCTGTGAATCCAATCAGTAACACTTACCGTACAGTATGGTCTCGTCATCTGATATGTCGCATATCTCGCCTAGGGGTGGTAAACGTCAGACCCCAATAGCTCGATAAGTCGTGTCGATATGAGGTCTATAACAGTTCGAGAAACTACTGGTAACACTTACCAGTAAATCTCAGCAACCCTGGCCAGGGATTTCCGGTTATAGCCAATCGAACACAGCGCAACATCAACTCCCTATACCGGGAGAGACGAATCCCCTCCTATCGCTCATTGCCTCCATATGATTCGGGACTGTACCCAAAAGCCACCGTTTTGCACGCCCACTTGGACGTGGTAAGGTGGAAATCAAAGCACAGTGGGAACCACACAAGACTCTATGACGATCTCGGGTCAACAGACTACTCTGTACCAGTGTCACCAGAGAACTGCCATCTGACGTAAGGTATAATACCATCTGGGAGTTCTCGGCGTGTTCGTCCAGTGTACCCAGTCTCCACTCAGCACCCGTATATCATCTCCGATGTCAAACACCAATGGATATGGGATCATCCATCGCCCATCTGTATAGTTCGAGAAGGTATACGCTAGTCTACTCTGGTATATCGATGCCCCGTCTCGATACACCTACGACTAGGGACCTTGAAGGATGTACTTATGGACTACCATGTCCCCACTAGTATGAACCGCATCGTACTCTAGGTAGTCAAGTACACATCCTAAGGGCTTTACAAACATGTATCAGAGAGACAATCAGTGTACACGTTAAGGTAAAGAGCAACCAGATAGCATACTATCATGTCGAGCAAGAAAGTCCTCCCTATATATGTCCAAGCATCCACTACAGTATACATCCTATGTATAGTAATGGCCCCTAGGGCATACATATAACTAACAATCTCCCACTTGCACTAGGGCCATCCGATAGCAGTGGTTGAAGTATCTCATACTCAACCATCCTATAAAAGTCTCTCTCTGGGAAAAGGCCTTTGTGAGTGGATCCGCCGTGTTGTCCTCTGAGTCTACTCTCCTAAACTCGATCCCTTAGAGATCAACCATCTCCATGATCAGGTGATACTGCCTTAGAATATGTCTGGATCACTGATGGGACCGGCGTTCCTTGGCATAAGCCACAACTCCATTGTCTCACTATGGTAGAAACGTAGTTCATCTCATGAACCAATATACACCCAAACAGCCTCTTTGGTATCATCTTAAGTAGCGATGTATCCTGCCTTTATCGTCTAGTATGTCACGGTATCTAGCTTGGAACTCTTCCAACATACCGTCCCTCGATAGAGGGTAAAGAAAATGCCTGTGACTGACATTCAGTCGTCCTTATCACCATGGAACCCTTCCAGTGATTCTCCCTAGGATCAACTGATACCATCTCACTAAAACTAGTGAGTCTCCTAACATCCAATTAGATCTATCTCATAGATCCAAAATCCAGGATTTAGGAGGTATCACTTTGATCCTATATGGTGAATCATTGTGATAAGCGGAGATTGATCGAGCGTAGCATAGGAAACTCCTTCCCTATCAAGAGTATGTTATCCACGTACTCTACGAGGATTGTCACCATACTCCCTACTACGTTTTTGTTTATACAAGGTTCATCTACCATTTTGATGATGTCAAACTCTTTGACTAACTCATCAAAACAGATGTTCCAACTCCGCGATGCCTGTTTTATCACATAAAACATCTTGCACACATTTCCGCTGCTCCCACTGTTTACGAGGCCCTCTGGCTGTGTACTTATAGACGCTCTCTTTTAAAACATCATTTAGAAAAGCTGTCATGACACCCAACCACCAGATATCGTAGTCATGGTATGTAGCCGTGGCAAGTAGGATCTGGATGGACTTAAGCATAGCTACTGAAAAAAGGATTCATCATTATCCACGCCTGGTCGATGATGAAAACCTTTAACATGTTTAGCTTTGAAAGTCTCAACTTTTCCAAGTACACCAAGTAATCTTCTCAAGATATACTTGCTCCTGATGGGGATTTTACCCTTCAGATATAGCAACTAAAGTCCATACTTTGTTGGTGTACATGGATTCCATCTCAGATCGCTAAGCATCCAGCCATTCTTATAGAGTCCCACTCCTGATGGCCAGCTCGAAACTAGTTGGGTCATCATCCCATGATGCAATCCTCGCTCCCACTGTCATAGAGAAACCGGAGTAGCTCTTAGGTGGGTGAGGAACTCTACTAGATCGGCGGAGAGGCTGAAGTTCGTTGGTTACTATTGAATCCTTTGGTTCTACCAAATCTTCAGCTGCAGTTTGTATAGCTGGAACCTTTCCAGTTCTACATAACTGACCTTGCCTCGAGTTTGTCCGGATTTTGCTTTTAGACATAGGCCGGACAACCCCAAATCTTAACTAGCTTAAGACATGGGCTCTTCCCATACCATATCTCATATGGAGTGGTAGGCAACTGATTTGATTCGAACCCTTTTCAATAGGTATGCAGCTTCTCAAGTGCATAACTCCTAAAAGGAAATAGGTAACTCAGTAGTACTCATCATAGAACACACCTTATCATATAGGGTGTGATTGCTCCGCCCCGATATACCATCGTGCTATGGTGTATACGGAGGAGTAATACTGAGAGAGAATCTCATTCTCCTTTAGAAAAGTCCAAGAATTCCGTGCTCTAGCATTCTCCTCCTTGATCACATCAAAGGACATAATACTTATACCCGTATTGGTTCTCTACTTCTAACTTACATTCTGTGAATATCTCAAAAGGTTCGGACTTATGTTTCAACAGGAACATATGACTGAATCTTGAGAGATTATCAGAGAATGTAACGAAGTATAAATAACCGGTCTTGGCATGTGTAGACAGGGGACCTACATACATCAACATGTATCATCCCAAGAGTTCACTAACTCTATCTCTGTTTCCAGTAAACAGAGCTTTGGTCATCTTATCTCTGTGACATGACTGGCAAGTTTCACAAGATGTAAATTCAAACTGATTTAAATATGCATCTATATGTAACTTCAGCTAGTCGGGTCGCATTGATATGACTTAGTCTACAATACCTCAAGAAGAATTTGTTCATTTCTGAACTCTTCCTCTTGTGTGTGTTCTACATACTAAGAACTGTAGTTTGATTTAGAACATTAATACTTTTAGATAACATGCCTGAACCGATCAACTTTTGATATAGGAAATGTTCAAATAATTATCCAACAATACAAAATTTTATCAGTTCTTTAATAATAAAGAGACTGATATGATTTTGTATATGAGGTTCGGTATCTAATAACATTCGTTCAGAATCAACGTATTGGTAATACAGGGTAACAGTGACCAACAGACTTGGCTGCAACACTTGCCCCGTTTTCTGTCTCATGAAACTTATCACCCGTTCTCAGTTTTCTACCTTTTTGTAGCCCTATGTAACTGATTACATATCTGGGATCCTGATCTGGTATCACATACCCAGGACGTAGAGGATACAGAGAAACAGTTCTTTGTAATGAACACACCCAAAGGAGATGCATCTTATGCACTTTCTTCGTTTGGGCGGCACGGGAAATCTGGTATTCCCCAATTTCCTGCTCTGTCTTATAACAATTATAAGTTGGAGCGGGACCAACGTTCCCCAGCTCAGTATAACAAGCGGGTTCGGTCAATATTCCGTATTATTATCTTGATTAAGGCGTGATATGGTCGCTACCTGGAGAGAGAGAGAGAAGAAAACACTCAGCGTGCGCTCTTGCAAGAATAGATTGGTTATTATTTTATCTAATCAGGATGGCTCCCACTGTTTTTATCAAATCTTCCTTCAAACCCTAAAAGGAAAGAATAGCCGGGCTTAATTACACGCTGCAAGTTCGCCAAGCTTTCAGCCAGGCCAGTGTCGGTACTTTGAGGGAGGTCCCCCGCGCTTTCGCACGAACCTAATTAATTTAAACCTCGTTTTCCCAAAGGCGTAACCTCGTTAACACCTTTCTAGACACCTACTTGATCGGCTAATTGTAATGTGTAAAACTCTCCCAGGAGTAACAATTACTCAAAGTGGGTATCGGGATCCAACTATCTCATAGAAGGTATGCAATCTCATTGCAAATTTCGACACTTGAAATTCCCGATAATATTTTGCCCCTAACGTGCTATGACCTTGACGAAAGCCAACAAACTATAGCCCGCTAGTCAAGTTCAACCCGTAATTTCTTGATTGAATTAAACCCACCCGCACGACCCTTGACAAAAGCCAACAAAGCCGCACGACTACCCTAATCCAATCGCATCGTATGCAGCAGATAAGCAGCATATAGCTACCGCACACTGCACCTTGACGAAAGCCAACAAATGCAGCACGAATACTATATACAACTTATCTGAAATGACGGAGGGCTACGACAGGTTTTTCTGAAAACCTATTGCATAATGAACTTGATATCGTTGTAGAATCAAATGATTTTAAAATTGAGTGTTTTTTAGGCTTTTCTAGTTTTGCTAAAGGAGTCACTCCCGGTGAAGGGATCGTCGGTCCTTTCCTCGTCGAATGAGATGCGGGATATATCATATATATCACTGTGCAAAGCAGAAACTATAGAAGCAATCAAAAGACAAACCGAGGGTTGTAGCATCTGCCAGTTATTGCTAAAGGAGTCACTCCCTGTGAAGGGATCTCGGTCCTTTCCATATCGAATAAGGTGCAGGATATATCATATATACCGCTGTGCAAAGCAAGAACTGTAGCTATCTGTTTTATTTTTGAAATTCGATTCCACAACATCTTTAGGTTTCTTTTTATTTCATTAATCACATTAATGAAGTCCCATCATTTAAATTACCTAAACATCACAGATAAATACGACGTACACTTATGCCATCCGTATTCGCCTCGATGTCGCCTCGTGCACCGTTAGGTTAGGTAACTAACGGCAGAGCAGGGCAGGGCTAGAGCGGGTGTAAAACATAAGTAACATCTATATAATATATCATATATACTATATACAGTATCCATCACAGAACATATCACATGATCACATCACAGATATCGCAGCAGAAGAATCATATGAAATATTGGATATACTAGGTCGTCCGTGTTTTCAATACGAGCCAGTATAAAACACGGATTCCACGGTCGCGATGAATAGCCAAACCCACACCCCTAGACCCCTACGAGAGCGGCAAGCAACCCTACCAATTCTAGAGTTAGGAGACCCGGACTCGACTCCTCGAGTTGCTCACCCACTGGACTCCAGAACCCGGTTACTTGTGCTCTCCTCCTTGGGTCTATCCTAGTGCGGAAAAGTAAATAATATACAAACGGTGACATCTTCCGCAACCTGGAAGTGCCCCAATAAAAGAATATTACATACAAGTTTTTACATGAATGAAAATGAAAAACACTCATCTCACATAAAAAACCCCCGGCTATTCAAACACGACGATCCAATATAACATATCCAGCAACACATAACATCACATGTCATCAACGTAAGTAAATATGCGCATCCCAATTGTCGTTGACATATAGCAACGAAACCGGCGATATCACATATTACACTTACGGTCACAGAAAAGAAAGTGTAAAACTACAAAAGTTGGAATCCGCAACCTCTTTAGATATCGCATGCCTAATCAATTGAATTCCTTAGACATCACATGCCTAACAATTATAAACCCCGCATTTTCGTCTCATTTATCGAAAACTCTTTTCAATATCAAGTCGGGCATTTCAACAGGATTCCCGACATTCTGATCGAATGCTCGTCGCAAATTTTAGTAGGCGGCCGCACCCCCGATACCGACGACGAAGCGCACCAAGGCGGAACACCGCTGCCGCGAGCACCGGAACGGATGCTTTAGGCGACGGGGTTCTCCTACAGTCACTTGGTCGGGGCTATGGAGCGAGGCTGTCTATTAAGTTTACCGGGCGTGTATCCGCGTACGCTACGTGATTGCGACGGACTTTTGATCACATCAAAATTCCGTGGCAACCGATCAAATGAGACTAAAGTGCTATGTTTATAACATTCAAATCAGTTATCTCATAACTACTTGTGAATTCCAATTATTGTATCGCATTCCAGATAAATAGAAAATGTTAAACTTTCCGATCGAACAGTCAAACACCCAAGTTTTCCCGAAACAGATCAACACATGAAATAAGTTTAAAAACATCCAGTTCATGCCTCAGTACCAACGGTCCAGCCGTAGAAGGGTCAAGCTAACGCCTCACATGTGGCACGCCTTACTCCCCAAACCCGAAGGTTCAAAGGGCAGTTCAAGACGGTCACATAATCGAGTTAAGGTTTGTTGTCTTCTAGAGGGACCATCGCATTGCTTGCACTACTTAGAACGTTATTAAACCACGGAAAGATCCAACACTTGAAAATTTCGCGACAGGAGAAAAATTGGGTATTTATATCCGGTCGAACTTTTTAACATATTCTAAAATTACCCGGAAAAACACACAGACGAAGTTAAACTTCCCGATCGAAACACCGAGTCCCCAATACAACCCAAAAAACTCAACTCTAGAGTAAATATTAAAATATCCCAGAAAATACAGCACTAAAATATAGAAATTACTGTGCAAAATTTATTGGAAGAACCAACCGTACGGCCGCGGAACCGCAGCACAAGGGGGCTACTGCCGCGGTTCCGCGGCGGTTTATTCGAGTTAGGTTCACGAAATTTACAGTAATTCCTATAAAACCCTGCTTAATTTTCTGCATATTTTTAATCTGGAAAAAACCACAGTTTACAAAAATGTATGGAGAAGGCTATTGTATTAGGGTTTCGGGTTCGAACGGACTTCTAACTTCGTCTACACTTCGCCTAAGGCTCTAGCTAGGCTGTGATACCACTGTAGGGTTCCTAGGCACACTAATAAGGTCTCACAAGGCATCAACCATGCCAATTTGAAATTTTACAAGTGCCGAGAAACTCTAATACGGATCGTTAACTAGATGATAAGCGATGCAAGCGAATAAACAACTTTATTGCTAAAGGAAAGCGACTACAACCTTTGTAGATCCGGTCCTCCACCTCCATAGCTCCGTGATGATGTCCCTACGCTGTACCCATCGGATCCCGGACTCTCGCGGTGGTTTCATCGAAAGAATGATCGGGCTAGGTCGTCGACTTCGATGCCAAAGATGATCTACGTCGAGGCAACACAAGATCAAGCTTCCACTTCACCAAGTCATGAAACTTGTGAAGAAAACACACTATACTACTTGGCAAGAGGTAGAGGATGAAGAAATAGGAAGTGGGTTCACTTTAGAATTAGATTTCTCACTCTTTTTCTCATATTGCCATTAATGGTAGCAAGATTTTCTTCATGTTGAAGAAGGAGAAGAAGAAGAAGATAATATATATGCTAAGTTATTTTCAAAAAGGAAAATAATATGAATACTTATCATATACTAACCATGGTTAGGTGTAGAGAATAGACTATGGTTAATTTGAATGGTTAGGGTTAAGCATGAAGACAAAATGGTCACTTAGTCAAAGCTTCATGAAGCTTCAACAACAAACAAAGAAAGCCACCATTTTCTCTTTATCTTTTGCCAAAATAAATAAATAAATAAATAGATAAGAAAATGAAAACCCTAACTATTATATAACCATGGTTTAATCATTTACACAAACCCAAGTTTGCATGTATCATCAAACATGATACAAACAAGTGCACAAAAGTATATCACATATACAACTTGTGAACTTCAAGTGAGAAAATCCATTTAAAGTGAACCAATACTAGTTAATGCAAAGTAATATATCAAATATATAATTATATATTAAATCATTAAATAAACACTTGATTCAATGATCCGGTCATATCGCATATAACCGACTAGTATCCAATGTATCGACTTATCGAATCAATTCTTGATTCGATAACTAGGTTATATCACATACAACCATTCGATACATTCATCGTGAGAATGGAATACGGTGTCACATACACGCATTATTCTCGGTCCCGCACATATCTCATATGCGCTCCTATTTCGTTTCGCTTGAGCCAGGAAACCTCTGTGTATGACTCTAAAGACTCGTCAATACGCCGGCAGCAGATGATGATCATATCAAGCACCCACAATCCGCAAGCGGTCTGCTAAACGTAACGGCCACCCGGGTATTGAGCGATCAGAAGATCGACGAGCAAGCCCGCTCACACTCCTGTGAATCCAACCAGTAAAACTTACCGTACAGTCCGGTCTCGTCGTCTGATATGTCACATATCTCGCCTATGGGTGATAAACGTCAGACCACAATAGCTCGATAAGTCGTGTCGATATGAGGTCTATAACAGTTCGAGAAACTACTGGTAACACTTACCAGTAAATCTCAGCAACCTTGGCCAGGGATTTCCGGTTATAGCCAATCGAACACAGCGCAACATCAACTCCCTATACCGGGAGAGACGAATCCCCTCCTATCGCTCATTGCCTCCATATGATGCAGGTCTGTACCCAAAAGCCACCGTTTTGCACGCCCTCTTGGATGTGGTAAGGTGGAAATCAAAGCAAAGTGGGAACCACACAAGACTCTATGACGATCTCGGGTCAACAGACTACTCTGTACCTGTGTCACCAGAGAACTGCCATCTGACGTAAGGTATAATACCATCTGGGAGTTCTCGGCGAGTCCGTCCAGTGTACCCAGTCTCCACTCAGCACCCGTATATCATCTCCGATGTCAAACACCAATGGATATGGGATCATCCATCGCCCATCTGTATGGGTCGAGAAGGTATACGCTAGTCTACTCTGGTATATCGATGCCCCGTCTCGATACACCCACGACTAGGGACCTTGAAGGATGTACTTATGGACTACCATGTCCCCACTAGTATGAACCGCATCATAGTCCAGGTAGTCAAGTACACATCCTAAGGGCTTTACCAACATGTATCAGAGAGACAATCAGTGTACACGTTAAGGTAAAGAGCAACCAGATAGCATACTATCATGTCGAGCAAGAAAGTCCTCCCTATATATGTCCAAGCATCCACTACAGTATACATCCTATGTATAGTAATGGCCCCTAGGGCATACATATAACTAACAGATTCAGCGTTCATGTTCATTCCGTTAGCAACTGTGAGGGTCATATCACCTATCCCGATAACCCTACGGTTTTTCAGAGCCTGTAATGAATTACAGATGTGAGTTCCTAACCCGGTATCCAATACCCAGGAAGTAGGGTTAACTGACATACAGTTCTCAATAACAAACACACTTGAGGCTGAAGCCACAACATGCCATGTATCCTGGTTACTGGCTTCTAAAGCCCTGCAATCCTTCTGCCAATGTCCAATCCTTTAATAATAGGAACTACCCTCTTTTACTACAATAAGTCCCGAAACTTTTGCCGTTCTCTTTCCTTCTGCTTCCCTGGTTTCCTTCAGGGTAGGAGGCAGAGACTGTAGAATCAAGTCAGTATCTGACCCGTTTCCCAACGTGGTCTGCAGGTCCTGGAGCTCATCAATACAGCTAGTCATTATAAGGACGTTGTCTACTACAGATTACCCGTCATCCAACCTCGCTTGAATTAATTCGTTCGAGGTTTCATATCTAGTGATATGAGATTGCTTTCCATATATATCTTTGTTATGGAGAATGATGGAAACTAAGTCCATCTTCTCGTGCTGCTTCTGGTATACACCATCAACTGAAGCTAACACGAGGCATCTAGCTTTCGCTTTATCTTTTTCCCTTGTCTGACGAATATTCATATCCGCAACAGTGGAAACTGGACCTGGGATGGTGGGATCTTGAGTAGTAATAGGGTGGTTCAGCTTGTCATAGGCAATGGATATCTGGACAGACCTTTGCCAGTCATATAAGTCAGATTCAGTCAAATTGTTATCTAGATGTAACCTATGTGTGGTCACAAGGTCGCTGCAATTAAGAGAGAGAAAAGAAAACATTATAGCATGATGCTGTTGCATGTTTAGATTGGTTTTATGTTTATCTAAACAGGATGGCTCCCACTGTTTCTTGAATCCCTCCTCAAACCATAAAAGAAGAATTAGCCAGGACAATTCTCACCGTACAATTCTTGCTTAACCGTTCAGCCAGGCCAGTGTCGATACTTCGAGGGAGGTTTTCCAACGCTTTCGCGAAATTCCTTAATTAAATAACCTCTTTTCTCTGGGGGCGTAGCCCCGCTGACACCTTTCTTGGCACCTACTTGGTTTATAGCATTGATCGTTAAGTGACGAATCTCCTGATAAGTAGCATGTACTCATAGTACGATCGGGATCCAAAATATCATCATATAATAATGTTGAAGGAATCCTACCAACATTCATCAAACTCTAAAATGGTATGCATCTCTAGCAAGTTTTAGTTTCTTTAGAAACTCCCGATGTGGATTTTTGCCCCATGCTCTTATGACCTTGACGAAGGTCAACAAATCATAAGTCATATATCAAGTTCTATCCGTCATTGTCCAGGTTAATTTGAACCCACCCGTATATATACCCTTGACGAAGGTCAACAAGGTAATACGACAGTCCCAAACCAACGCATCTATCTATGCTACATATGAACACCCAACAGCTACCAATCACTATGCCTTAACGAAGGTCAACCAACATAGCTTGAATACTATTGAATATCTATATGAAATGATGGAGGGCTACGACTGGTTTTGGCAAAACCGTGAACGCGATGAACTTGATATAATCGAAGGAACCTGATAGCTTTTTAAAATGAGTGGTTAAAGCTCCGCAATTAAAATTCTGCTCTTTTAAAATAACCGGGTGGTTTCTTTTAAATTTGTTCCAACGATTTAACTTTGGTTTATTTTCTTTGCATTATAATAATGCGTCCCATCATTTATCCTATCATTGCAGAAAACAACGAAAATACCACGTCCTCTTATGCCATCCGCATTCGCCACTGGGTCCCGTCATCACCCGTTAGGTTACTTAACTAACGACAGAGCGGGGGCTGGGCTAGCACGGGTGTAAAACATAAGTGACGTCTAATAGCTATATATATATAGATATTGTACATTCGTAAGACGCAATATAAGCATTCCAGATCACAGATGAACTTTATTGGATTTACTAGCAATCCGCATTTGCTTTGAGCCTGCAATAAAAGACGGATTACACAGTTGTGATGAATAGCCATTACCCCACCCTAGACCCTAACGGGTACGGCAAACTACACGTCAAGTACCCGAAGTGAAGCGGTCTCCCTCAACAACGTGAGTAGGCCACTAAACACTTTGATATACCCGGTAGTTTGTGTACCCCACCTTGGGTCTATCCTAGGAGCAAAAACAATAAAAAGAAATAATACAACGGTGCCTACAACCGCAACCTGGATGTGCCCCGCAAAAGAATATTACATCAAATTACATTTACATTGAATGAATGAATATTAAACACATCTCAAACCCCGGCTAATCATCACAACAGTCCAACACAGTTCATATACACAAACAGTAAACATTTCAGAAATGTGCAACCCCCTGCCAACCAACATACTAGAAGTTAGGGGAGGTTTACGAACACATTAAACATTACAGATAAAAACCCAATTAGCAAATATCTTAGAATATCGATCGATTACCATATTCCGTGTCTACCCCAAAAGCAAACCTGCACTGAAGTAACCTGGGTAAAAATATAACATACAGGAAGACAAAAACCCAAAAAATATGAATTACTGTAAAACTCCGAGTCAACTCGGCGTTGACTCGTCGGCGGATCCGCGGCAGAAGCTCTCTATTGCCGCGGATCCGCGGCCGTTTTACCGAGTCACTGGCTCGTATTTTCCCATTATTCATTATTTTCCCTGCTGTGAATTTAAAATTAACAGAAACTTAGGGTTTTCGGTTTTTTTGTTTTCGTGTTTTCCGTCGATCGAACTTCTAATCAGTTGCTAACAAGCTACTAATGGTTTAGTTGGCTCTGATACCACTGTAAGTCTATGTCACGCACCCCACAAACTTGCGGGGAGGCAGAATATATGAAAAACGATTATCAAAGCTTCGTAACACGGACTTGAGCGCATGAATCGTTTCTAAACCATTGCTAACAAACAACTAGAGGTTTAACTACTTGGATTCGAAGTTATACCTCACGATACTAGTCTTTCGGGTCTTCATCGCGGTCTTCCACTCCTCGTAAGCTCCTTGGAACATCGGCACCTCAACGGCCTCCTCGAAACAAAGACGATCCACCCGAAAGCTCCTACGCCAAGCTTAATCTCAAACTTGAGATAACTAGGTTGCTTAAAGTGCTAATCTAAGCTACCTAGGGGATATAGAGTGAGATTATGGATGTATTAGTCTAGCTAACCCTTGATCTCAACACATGAGAGGCTAGGGTTAGGGTTTGAAGAGAGAGTGAGCTTGAGGAGAGAGAAGGTGAAGATGAGAATGAAATGAGATAATGATGTTATCATAATATATATGAAGCATTATTATTTATCCAAAAATGAAATAATTGAATTAACAATCATGCTTCATAAATATCTATGTGTGATTCATCACCATGAGTCATTAAGTGTTTATGATGCATTAATGACATGGATGAATCACACAAATGAGTCACTAATCTCATTTAATGCAATGCCACCTTAACCCCTTAGTCACCACTCTTCTAGAAGCTTCCCGACAAATTACGAGAATGCTCCTCCAATCCGTGAAAACACAGAAAAACTTTAGACTGTATAAATCCCATAAACCGATACTAGAATCTGGCTTAAACTAAAGCCGGCTAGTAAAAACTGTCCGAAAAGTCATACGTGCGTAAACACACATACGCGTCCGAACCCTTGTCGTAAAACCATACGACCTCTATATCGTTTCTCCTGGAGCAGGGAAACTCTCTGTGTGCGACTCTAAAGACTCGACACTACGTTGGCTGTGGGTTTAACCACAGACCGCAAGCGGCACTAGCTGCACGTAACGGTCCCCAGGTAGATGTCGATAAGAAGGCCGATGAGGTAAATCATCCGAACTCCCACTGAGCCTGATGTGACAATCTCCGTACAGTCTGGTCTGTTCGTCTAAGACTATCGCATATCATGCCTAGGGGGCGGCAAGCGTCAGTCCCCTAATAGCTGTATATGTCGTGTCGGAGCGAAGCCCATTACACCCAGAGAAGCTACTGGAACCTACCAGTATATCTCGCTTGCCCTGGCAAGGGACTTTGCGTAATGGCTCTTTAACAAAGTGCGATATCATCTCCCAATACCGGGAGAGACGAATCCTATCTAACCACTACTGCCTCCAAGTGCTCGGGACTGCACCCAACTGCTACCTGTTTGCATGACTCCTTTGAGCCGTGGTAGGGTAGCAATCTAAGAACAGTGGGACACACTCGAGGCGAAGTAGCAGTATCAAGTCTGCGGACTATGCTGTACTCATGTCATCTGGAAACTGTTAACTGACGACGGGTATAATACCAACCAATCAGTTCCACTGTGAGTCCTGTCCGATGTACCCATAACCTAACGAGCACCTGTATACTATCTCCAGTACGACGTACTGATGGCTATGGGACAGACCATCTCCCCAACTGGGATGAGAAGCGTACACACTAGTCTACTCTGGAATATCGATGCCCTATCTCGATAATCCAACGACCAGGGACCTGTATAGGATATTGCTTACAGACTACCCAGCCCCCACTAGTGTGACTGCCATCACAACGCTGGTAATCAATGTAGGGTTCCTAGGCACCCTAATGAGTTCTCACAAGGCATCGATCATGCCAAATTAAAATTTTAACGGTGCCGAGAGACCCGACTACGGATCGTTTGCTAGAAAACTAGGCGAAAAAGCTAACTAGTTAACACATAACTACAAGATACGGAAATACAACCTTTGTAGATCCGGTGCTCCACTTCCATAGCTCTGCAACGAGGTCCTCTCCGCTGTCCAAATCAAATCCGGGCTCAAGTGTAGGCTTCGTCGGAGAATGGGCAAGCTAGGTCGTCGATGTCCATGCCGAAGATGATCTACGTCGAGGCATCGCTAAATCAAGCTCCACCTTCACCAAGCCCTAAAACTTGTGAAGGAAACACACTCTGCTACTTGGCAAGAGGTAGAGGATGAAGAAATAGGAGTTGGGTTAACTTTAGAATTGGATTTCTCACTCTAATTCATCAATCACCATTGATGAGGTAAGCTTTCTTCTTGAAGTTCAAGGAAGAAGAAGAAGAATAATGATAAGATAAGTTAATTCAAAAAGAAAAGAATTATCCATTCTTATCATAACAAACCATAGTTAGGTGTAGAGAATTAACAAGGGTTAGTGAATGGTTGGGTTAAGACATGAAGACAAAATGGTGACTTAGGTCAAACCTTCATGAAGGTTCATAAACAAACAAAGAAAGCCACCATTATCTCTTCATTATTTTCTTTTGCTAAAATAAACAAAATGGATAAATAAATGAATAAATGAAGCAAAAGAAACCCTAACCATTGACCAACCATGGTTAATTCATACACTAAACTATCATGTATCATCAAACATGATACAATCAAATGTACAAATGTATATCACATATACAATGTGCACAATCCAAGTGAGAAAATCCATTTAAAGTGAACCAATACTAGTTAATACAAAGTAATATATCTAATATATAATTATGCATTAAATCATTAAATCAACACTTGATTCAATGATCCGGTCATGTCGCACACAACCGACTAGTATCAACAGTAACAACTTATCGAATCAACACTTGATCCGATAACCCGGCTATATCACATATAACCGATCAATGTCACATATCGCGAGAATCGAATACAGTATCACATACTGGTATTATTCTCGGTCCCGCACATATCTCATATGCGCTCCTATTTCGTTTTGCTTGAGCTAGGAAACCTCTGTGTAGGACTCTAAAGACTCGTCAATACGCCGGCAGCAGATGATGATCATATCAAGCATCCACAAGCCGCAAGCGGTCTGCTAAACGTAACGGCCACCCGGGTATTGAGCGATCTGAAGATCGACGAGCAAGCCCGCTCACACTCCAGTGAATCCAACCAGCAACACTACCGTACAGTCCGGTCTGATCGTCTGATATGTCGCATATCCTGCCTAAGGGTGGTAAACGTCAGACCCCAATAGCTCGATAAGTCGTGTCGATATGAGGTCTATAACAATTCGAGAAACTACTGGTAACACTTACCAGTAAATCTCAGCAACCCTGGCCAGGGATTTCCTGTTATAGCCAATCGAACACAGCGCAACATCAACTCCCTATACCGGGAGAGACGAATCCCCTCCTATCGCTCATTGTCTCCATGTGACTCGGGACTGTACCCAAAAACCACCGTTTTGCACGCCCTCTTGGACGTGGTAAGATGGAAATCAAAGCACAGTGGGAACCACACAAGACTCTATGACGATCTCGGGTCAACAGACTACTCTGTACCTGTGTCACCAGAGAACTGCCATCTGACGTGAGGTATAATACCATCTGGGAGTTCTCGGCGAGTCCGTCCAGTGTACCCAGTCTCCACTGAGCACCCGTATATCATCTCTGATGTCAAACACCAATGGATATGGGATCATCCATCGCCCATCAGTATGGGTCGAGAAGGTATACGCTAGTCTACTCTGGTATATCGATGCCCCGTCTCGATACACCCACGACTAGGAACTTTGAAGAATGTACTTATGGACTACCATGTCCCCATTTGTATGATCTGCATCATAGTCCAGGTAGTCAAGTACAGATCCTAAGGGCTTTACCAACATGTAACAGAGAGACAATCAGTATACACGTTAAGGTAAAGTTCAACCAGATAGCATACTATCATGTCGAGCAAGAAAGTCCTCCCTATATACGTCCCAGCATCCACTACAATATACATCCTATGTACAGTAATGGCCTCTAGGGCATACATATAACTAACAATCTCCCACTTGCACTAGGGCCATCTGATAGCAGTGGTTGTAGTATCTCATACTCAACCATCCCATAAAAGTCTCTCTCTGGGAACAGGCCTTTGTGAGTGGATCCGCTGTGTTGTCTTCTGAGTCTACTCTCCTAACCTCGATCTCCCTGGAGATCAACCATCTCCATGATCAAGTGATACTGCCTTAGAATATGTCTGGATCACTGATGGGACGGACGTTCCTTGGCATAAGCCACAACTCCATTGTCACACAGTGGGAGGAACATAGTTCATCTCATGAACCAATATACACCCAAACAACCTCTTTGGTAGCATCTTAAGTAGCGATGTATCCTGCCTTTATCGTCTAGTATGTCACGGTATCTAGCTTGGAACTCTTCCAACATACCGTCCCTTTACTGAGGGTAAAGACAATGCCTGTGACTGACATTCAGTCTTTTTTTCACCCTGGAACCATTCCAGTGATTCTCCCCAGGATCGGTTGATACCATCTCACTACAACTAGTGAGAATCCTAACATCCAATTAGATCTATCTCATAGATCCAAGCCCAGGATTTAGGAGGTATCAGTTTGATCCTTTATGGAGAATCATTGTGATAAGCGGAGATTGACCGAGCGTAGCATAGGAAACTCCTTCCCTATCAAGAGTATGTTATCCACGTACTCTACGAGGATCATCACCATACTCCCTACTACCTTTTTGTATATACAAGGTTCATCTACCATTTTGATGATGTCAAACTCTTTGACCGCTTCATCAAAACAGATGTTCCAACTCCGCGATGCCTGCTTTATCCTATAAAGCATCTTGCACACGTTTCCGCTGCTCCCACTGTCTACGAAGCCCTCTGGCTGTGTACTTATAGACACTCTCTTCTAAACTACATTTAGAAAAGCTGTCATGACACCCAACCGCTAGATATCGTAGTCATGGTATGTAGCCATGGCAAGTAGGATCTGGATAGACTTAAGCATAGCTACTTGAAAAGGTTTCATCATCATCCATACCTGGTCAATGATGTAGACCTTTAACAAGTCTAGCTTTGAAAGTCTCAACTTTTCCATGTAAACCAAGTAATCTTCTCAAGATATACTTGCTCCTGATGGGGATTTAACCCTTCAGATATAGCAACCAAAGTCCATACTTTGTTGGTGTATAAGGATTCCATCTCAGATCGCTAAACATCCAGCCATTCTTACAGAGTCTTACTCTCGATGGCCTGCTCGAAGCTAGTTGGGTCATCATCTCATGATGCAATCCTCGCTCCCACTGTCATAGAGAAACCAAAGTAACTCTCAGGTGGGTGAGGAACCCTACTAGATCAGCGGAGAGGCTGAGGTTCGTTGGTAACTATCGAATCCTTTGGTTCTATCAAATCATCTGCTGTAGTTCGTATAGCTGGAACATTTCCAGTTCTACATAACTGACATTGCCTCGAGCTTGTCCGGATTTTGCTTTCAGACATAGGCCGGACAACCCCAAATCTTAACTAACTTAAGATATGGGCTCTTCCCTTTCCATATCATATATGAAGTGGTAGGCAACTGATTTGATTCGAACCCTATTCAATAGGTATGCAGCTTCTCAAGTGCATAACTCCCTAAAGGAAACAGGTAACTCAGTAGTACTCATCATAGAGCACACCTTATCATATAGGGTGTATCTGCTCCTCCCCGATATACCATCGTGCTATGGTGTATACGGAGGAGTAATGCTGAGAGAGAATCTCATTCTCCTTTAAAATAGTCCAGGATTTCCGTGCTCAAGTATTCTCCTCCTTGATCTCATCATAGGACATAATACTTATACCCGTATTTTGGTTCTCTACTTCTAACTTATATTCCGTGAATATCTCAAAAGGTTCGGACTTGTGTTTCAACAAGAACATAGATCTGAATCTCGAGAGATTATCAGAGAATGTAATGAAGTACAAAGAACCGGTCTTCGCATGTGTAGACAGGGGACCAAATACATCAACATGTATCATCCCAAGAGTTCAGTAACTCTTTCTCTGTTTCCAGTAAACGGAGCTATGGTCATCTTATCTTTGTTACATGACTGGCGAGTTTCACAAGATGTAAATTCAAACTGATTTAAATATGCATCTATATGTAACTCTAGCTAGTCGGGTCACATTGATCTGACCTAGTCTACAATGCCTCAAGAATTCGTTCATTTCTGAACTCTTCCTCTTGTGTGTGATCCGCATACTAAGAACTGTAGTCTGATTTAGAACATCAATGCTTTTAGATAGCGTGCCTGAACCGATCAACTTTTGATATAGGAAATGTTCAAAACATTATCCAACAATACAAAATTTTATCATTTCTTTACTGATAAAGAGACTGATATGATTTTGTATATCAGGTTCGGTATCTAATAACATTCGTTCAGAATCAATGTATTGGTAATACAGGGTGACAGTGACCAACAGACTTGGCTGCAACTCTTGCCCCGTTTTCTGTCTCATGAAACTTATCACCCGTTCTCAGTTCTCTACCTATCTGTAGCCCTATGTAACAGATTACATATGTGGGATCCTGATCTGGTATCATATACCCAGGACGTAAAGGATACTGAGAAACAGTTCTGTATAATGAACACACCCGAAGATGATGCATCAGCATGCACTCTCTTCGTTTGGGCGGCACGGGAAATCTAGTATTCCCCAATTTCCTGCTCTGTCTTATAACAATTATAAGTTGGAGCGGGACCAACGTTCCCCAGCTCAGTATAACAAGCGGGTTCGGTCAATATTCCGTATTATTATCTTGATTAAGGCGTGATATGGTCGCTACCTGGAGAGAGAGAGAAGAAAACACTCAGCGTGCGCTCTTTCAAGAATAGATTGGTTATTATTTTATCTAATCAGGATGGCTCCCACTGCTTTTTATCAAATCTTCCTTCAAACCCTAAAAGGAAAGACTAGCCGGGATTAATTACACACTACAAGTTCGCCAATCTTTCTGCCAGGCCAGTGTCGGTACTTTGAGGGAGGTCCCCCGTGCTTTCGCACGAACCAAATTAATGTAAACCTCGTTTTCCCAGAGGCGTAACCCCGTTAACACCTTTCTAGACACCTACTTGATCGGCTAATTGCAATGCTTAAAACTCTCCCAGGAGTAACTCTTACTCGCAGTGGGTATCGGGATCCAACTATCTCATAGAAGGTATGCAATCTCATTGCAAATTTCAACAATTGAAATTCCCGATAATATTTTGCCCCAAGCGATCTATGACCTTGACTGAGTCAACAAATCATAGACCACAAGTAAAGTTCAACCCGTCATTTCTCGATTGAATTAAACCCACCCGCACGACCCTTGACTGAGTCAACAAGGTCGCACGACTACCCTAATCCAATCGCATCATATGCTTTGCAGATAAGCACTAATCAGCTACCGCACACTACACCTTGACTGAGTCAACAAACGCAGCACGAATACTAACTAGGACTTATCTGAAATGACGGAGGGCTACGTCAGGTTTTTAAGAAAACCTTTTGCGTAATGAACTTTATATCGTTGTAGAATCAAATGATTTTAAAAATTGGAGTGCTTTTGAGGCTTTTCTAGTTTTGCTAAAGGAGTCACTCCCGGTGAAGGGATCGTCGGTCCTTTCCTCGTCGAATGAGGTGCGGGATATATCATATATATCACTGTGCAAAGCAAAAACACTTAAAAGCAATCAAAAGACAAACCGAGTGTGTATCATCTGCCAGTTATTGCTAAAGGAGTCACTCCCGGTGAAGGGATCTCGGTCCTTTCCTCATCGAATAAGGTGCAGGATGTAAGTCCATATTGCGACCCCCGGTTCTTACGGGGAGGCAGAAACGGTATAAAATCAAAATTTTTATCGCAAGAGGCAACATGGACTAACTTATGGTCGGGATCGTTACCTAAACTAAAACTAGCAAACTAAGCTAAAGATGTTTAGCTACTCGGATGAAGATGGTTATACCTAAACTTGAACTCCTTCTCTTCAAGCTCCGGTGGTGGTCCGATGGCTCCTTCTCGTCGTCTCCGTACGCCGAAGATAGATCCACTTGAAAGCTCCAACCTTTAGCTCCTTCTTCGGTCTTTGAAGAAACTAGTTCACTTGGTTTGCTAAACCTAGTGAACTAGAATGAGTAGAGAGGAAGTAGAATGGGATTTTATCTATGGTTCTTGATTCTCAACTCATGAGACAAGAGAACCATAGATCAAGAGAGGGAGCAAGAGGTTGAGGGTGAGAGCAAGGGGAGAGCTCAAGAACAAGAGAGAGAATGAGCAAGAAAGAATGAGCAAGTATTTTGTCTCTCACCCTCTCATAATCCAAAGCAATGATAACTCATCATATCAACAAAAGTCTTATGTGATGGTTGAAGTAACCATAACCTTATCATGTCATGCACTCATTTTACTCAAATGAACAAGCAAGAAAAAAGTCTTTGGCATGAAATGATAACCATGGTTATCATGATGGTCAACTAGTCAAGCCTAGTCAACCGGTCAACAAGTCAACAAAAGTCAACAAGTCACCAAAGTCAACAAGTCAACAAAAGTCAACAAGTCAACAACCATATCACCATAATACTTAATTAATATAATAGTTAATCACAAATCATATTCTCATTAGGGTTGAGCAAAAAGTCAAAAAGTCAACGGTCAACTGTCAACAACCCTAATGAGAATCCGCTGCCTCTGCCTCCCTGTCAACTGTGCATACACACCCGCATCCGCGTTCCGAGGAACACGAATGCAAACTGGATAAATCCAATCCCATAAGGTACACTAGGATCTGGCTTAAACCAAAGCCCGCTAGTGTAAACTGTCCGGACACTGTACGTGCACAAGTGCACGGATGTGACCGAACCCTGTCGCAAAACCATGCGACCTGTCGCAATACCATGCGACCTCTACTCTTTTGCCTAAAGGCGAAAAGCTTTCTGTGTGGGACTCTAAAGACTCGACACTACGCTGGCAGTGGGTTTAACCACAGACCGCAAGCGGCACTAGCTGTGCGTAACGGTCCCCAGGTAATGCCGACAAGAAGACCGACGAGGCGAAACCCATCTGAACTCCTACTGAGCCTGAGCGTGACATTCTCCGTACAGTCCGGTCTGTTCGTCTGGTACATCGCATGGCGGGCCTAGGGGGCGGTAAATGTCAGTCCCCCAATAGCGGTACAAGTCGTGCCGGAGTGAAGCCCAATACACCCTGAGATAACACTGGAAACCTACCAGTATATCTCGTTTGCCCTGGCCAGGGACTACTCGTGTAATGGCTCTCCTAGACACAGCGCGATGTCAACCCCCAATACCGGGAGAGACGAATCCTGTCTAACCGTCACTGCCTCCAAGTGCTTCGGGACTGCACCCAACCACCACCTGTTTGCACGACTCCTTTGAGCCGTGGTAGGGTAGTGATCAAAGTACAGTGGGAACACACCCGAGGCGAAGTGACAGTGTCAAGTCAGCGGACTAAGCTGTACTCATGTCACCTGGGAACTGATAACTGACGATAGGTATAATACCAACTAGTCAGTTCCCGACGAGTCCTGTCCAGTGTACCCGTAACCTAACGAGCACCCGCATACTATCTCAAGTACGACGTACTGACGGCTGTGGGACAGACCGTCTCCCACACTGGGATGAGAAGCGCATGCGCTGGTCTACTCCGGAGTATCGATGCCCTGTCTCGATAGTCCTGCGACCAGGGACCTGAATAAGGATGTGCTTATAGATTACCCAGCCCCCACTAGTGTGACTGCCATCACAACGCTGGTAATCAAGCAAAGATCCTAAGGGCTCCACTAATGCGTATAAGTGATATACTGAAATAAACACAAGTACACATTGAAGTAGAAACAAACCAAGTAGCATACTACTATTTTGAGCAAGATTGTATATACAAGGTGAATATCCCAAGCATCCATTAAGTAATATACAAACTAGTATGATACAGTAATGGCCTCTAGGGCATATACACTAACAATCTCCCACTTGCACTAAGGCCATGTACTGGCGTATCGAAGACCTATCATCTCGATCAGCCGCTCGAACTGAGTCTGGGGCAGGGCCTTGGTGAATGGATCAGCAGTGTTATCTTCTGAAGCGACTCTCCGAACCTCGATCTCCTGGCGATCTACGATCTCCCTGATCAGGTGATACCGCCTTAAGATGTGCCTGGATTTCTGATGGGACCTGGGTTCCTTCGCTAAAGCTATAGCCCCGTTGTTGTCGCAATACAGAGGTATTGGATCAACAATGGACGGAACCACCTGAAGTTCTTTCAAGAACTTCCTCATCCAGACAGCTTCTTTTGCGGCATCAGATGCAGCGATGTATTCCGCTTCCATCGTCGAGTCTGCAACGGTTTCCTGTTTGGAACTCTTCCAACACACCGCCCCTCCATTGAGGGTAAAGACAAAACCCGACATGGACTTGGAATCATCCTTGTCACTCTGGAAGCTGGAGTCAGCAAAGGCCTCGATCTGGAGGTCCTTTCCGCCATACACCAAGAACATCTCCTTAGTCCTCCTCAGGTACTTGAGAATGTTCTTTACCGCTATCCAATGTTTCTCCCCAGGGTTTGACTGATACCGGCTTACTACACTCAGTGCATAAGCTACATCCGGTCTGGTACACAACATCGCATACATTATAGAGCCTACCGCAGAAGCGTAGGGTATAATAGACATGCGATCCCTCTCCAAATCAGTCTTGGGAGACATCTCTTTAGAGAGGGTGATCCCGTGACAAGCCGGTAGGTTACCGCGCTTGGAATCTTCCATACTGAATCTTTTCAGTACGGTGTCGATGTACCTGGACTGAGAAAGTCCCAATATCCTCTTGGATCTATCACGATGGATCCGGATCCCCAGGATGTATGAGGCATCACCCAGGTCTTTCATGGAGAACCTTTGTGACAAGAACCCCTTGACAGATTGTAGCATAGGAATATCATTTCCTATTAAGAGAATGTCATCCACGTATAAAACGAGGAATACTACAGTTCTCGCTACAAATCTACTATAGATGCATGGTTCATCTGGATTTTTGATAAAGCCAAATTCTTTGACCGTCTCATCAAAGCAGATGTTCCAACTCCGCGATGCCTGCTTTAGTCCATAGATGGACTTAAGTAACTTGCACACCTTTCCGCTGCTCCCACTCTGAATGAAACCCTCTGGCTGATCCATATAGACACACTCCTCTAAATTTCCATTTAGAAAAGCGGTTTTTACGTCCATCTGCCAAATCTCATAATCGTGGAAGGCAGCAATGGCAAGAAGGATCCGAATGGATTTCAGCATGGCTACTGGAGAAAAGGTTTCGTCGTAGTCCAAGCCAGGTCTTTGACGAAAACCCTTTGCTACCAGCCTAGCTTTATAGGTCTCAACCTGTCCATCTACACCAATCTTCCTTTTGAAGATCCACTTGCATCCTACGGGTTTTACCCCGTCTGGAGCAATGTCCAACGTCCATACCTTGTTGGTGTACATGGACTCCATTTCGGTCCGCATTGCATCCAGCCATTTCACTGAGTCAACGCTCTGAACGGCCTGCTGGAAGCTAGTAGGCTCATCATAATCTATGATGCAATCCTCTCTATCGCCGTCTATGAGAAAACCGTAGTATCTCTCAGGCGGATGAGACTGCCTACTACTTCTGCGGAGCGGCGTAGGAATGTCCTGTTCTTCCGAACCTTCTGGTTCCACTAAACTTTCAGTAACAGTCCGTGGTTCTGGAATTTCTTCCAGTTCTACTGTGCTCCCACTTATCTGGTTTTCCAAAAACTCAGTTTCCAAGAAGTAGGCATGACGAGAAACAAGAACTTTTTGTTCCTCTTCACAGTAGAAGAAATATCCTTTTGAGTTCTTTGGATACCCCACAAACTTGCACTGTACTGAGCGTGCCTCGAGCTTGTCCGCATGCTGCTTTTTGACAAAAGCCGGACATCCCCATGTCTTAATGTGCTTAAGATAGGGTCTCTTCCCACACCACATTTCATATGGTGTGGAAGGCACAGTCTTAGTCGGAACTCGGTTCAAAAGGTACGCTGCTGATTCTAGCGCATACCCCCAGAATGATCGCGGTAACTCAGCATTACCCATCATGGACCGCACCATATCCAATAGGGTGCGGTTCCGTCTCTCCGATACACCGTTATGTTGCGGGGTGTATGGAGGAGTAAGCTGAGAGAGAATTCCGTTCTCTTTTAAATAGTCCAGGAACTCGGCACTTAAGTATTCTCCACCTCGATCCGATCTTAGAATCTTAATACTTTTGCCGGTCTGTTTCTCTACTTCATTCTTATACTCCTGGAATTTTCCAAAGGCCTCGGACTTATGTTTCATCAAGAAGACATAACCGTACCTTGAGAAGTCATCCGTAAAAGTAATGAAGTAAGAATGTCCGCTTCGGGCATGTGTAGACATTGGACCGCACACGTCACTGTGTACGAGTCCCAAGAGCTCGCTCGCTCTTACTCCATGTCCAGTAAACGGAGTCTTTGTCATCTTTCCTTTGAGACAAGATTGACAAGTGGCATACGATTGATATTCGAACGCATTCAAATATCCTTCTGTATGTAACTTAGTCAACCTTCTCTCATTGATGTGACCCAATCTACAATGCCATAAGAAAGTCTGATTTATTTCCGGAGACTTTCTTTTGTGTGTATTCTGGACGTTGAAAATTTGTGGTTGGTTTAACACGTATATACCATTACTCAATGTACCTGACCCAATCAAAACTTGATTAAGGTGAATGTTTACAACATTACTTACAAACGCAAATTCATAACCTTCTTTAGAAACTAAAGATACAGAAATGATATTACAAGTTGCGTTGGGTACAAAAAAGCAATTACGCAAAACCAAAACATGTCCATCTGACATTCCCAGGTGATAGTCCCCCACGGCTTTAGCATCCATGCTAGCTCCGTTCGCAACTTTGAGGGTCATGTCACCTGCCTTCAAAACCCTACGGTTTCTCAACGCCTGCAAAGAATTACAGATATGAGATCCTGATCCGGTATCCAATACCCAGGAAGTAGAGTTTATTGAAAGACAATTTTCAATAACATACACACCTGAAGCTGAAGCTGCAACCTGCTTCAATTCCTGTGTTCTGGCCTTCCAGGCCCTGCAATCATTCTTCCAGTGTCCTTTCTTATGACAATAGAAGCATTCTTCCTTATCCACAAGCTTCCCCGCTATCTTTGTTGCTTTGCCTTTTCCCTTCGTATCCACTTTACCAACACCGCCCCTTGGTTTGGCGGGGGCCTTCTTCTTCTTTCCCTTGGCTTTCGCCTTGGACCTAGAAGAAGATGATCCTCCTACAAACAAAGTGGATGTTTCCCTACCTTTCTGTAGGGTGCCCTCTGCGCTCCTCAGCATGTTGAGGAGCTCTGATAGTTCAACCTCTTTTTCTTGTAGGTTGAAGTTCAGTATAAACTGGGCGTAAGTGGAAGGAAGGGACTGGAGAACTATATCCGTATATAGCTCACTCTCCAATGTGATCCCTAGGTCAGCAAGCTCCTCAATGAAGCCGATCATCTTTAGCACATGCTCGGCTACTGATGATCCGATGGCCATTCTTGTCGAAAATAACTTTTTCGACGCTTCGTATCTTGCGATACGTGATTGCTCTCCATACAGTTCTTTTGTATGGAGCAATATGGACTCCATGTCCATATTCTCATGCCTCCTCTGATGTTCGTTGTCCATCGAGGCAAGCAGGAGGCACTTGGCCTTCGCGCTATCAATCTCCCAAGTCTTGCGGATTTCCTTATCCGCGACACTGGAAGTTGGACCAGGGACAGGGGGAGCTTTGGTGGTAAGAAGATACCCCAGCTTGTCATAAGTGATTGCTATCGTGACATTCCTGAGCCAATCTTTGTAGTTTGGCCCTGTCAGTTTGTTTTTATCTAGGAGTAACTTAAGTCCAGTCATGTTGATTGGTCGCTGCAATTAGGAGAGAGAAGAAGAAACACTCAGCATGATGCTCTTGCAAGTTTAGAGTGGTTTTTAGTTTGTCTAAACAGGATGGCTCCCACTGTTTCTCGAATCCCTCCTCAAACCATAAAGGAAGAATTAGTCAGGATCAATCCCACCGTACAATACTTGCTTAACCGTTCAGCCAGGCCGGTGTCGGTACTTCGAGGGAGGTTTTCCAACGCTTTCGCGAAGTTCCTTAATTAGAGAACCTCTTTTCCCTGGGGGCGTAGCCCCGCTAACACCTTTCTAGGCACCTACTAGGTTTATAGCATTGATCGTTAAGTGAGAAATTTCCTGAGGAGTAGCATATACTCACAGTAGGATCGGGATCCAAATATCATCGCGTGACGAAACTGAAGGAATCCTACCAGAATCATCACACTCCAAATGGTATGCAAATCTAGCAAGTTTCAGTACTTATGAAACTCCCGATGTGGATTTTTGCCCCATGCTCTTATGACCTTGACTTTGGCCAACAAATCATAAGTCACATGTCAAGTTCTGCCCGTCGTTCTCCAGGTTAATTTGAATCCACCCGCACCTACCCTTGACTTTGGCCAACAAGGCAGTACGACTGTTCCAAACCAACGCATCTATCTATGCTGCACATGAATACCCAATAGCTACCAATCACTGTGCCTTGACTTTGGCCAACAAACACAGCTTGAATACTATTGACTATTCATGTGAAACGACGGAGGGCTACGGATGGTTTTGGCGAAACCGTGAACGTAGTGAACTTGATTTAATCGATGGAACGAGATAGCTTTTAGAAGGAGTGGCTCAAGCTCCGCATTTAAAAGTTATTTTGAAAAGAACCGAGTGGTTTTTCGAAAGTGTTCCAACGACTTTAACTTGGTTTATTATCTTGCATTAGTTCTTTTAATGCGTGATATTCTTGCATTAGTACTTTTAATGCGTCCCATCATTTAACCCTACCATTGCAGAAAACAACCAAAATATGACGTACGCTTATGCCATTCGCATTCGCCACTGGGCCCCGTCATTACCCGTTAGGTTACTTAACTAACGACAGAGCGGGGGCTGGGCTAGCGCGTCTGTAAAACATAAGCAACGCCTAAATAGTAAGCAATGATAGACATTACAGATCACAGATGAATGCATTGGATATACTAGCAATCCGCAATCCTTTCGAGCCTGAAACGAAAAGCGGATAACACGGTCGCGGTGAATAGCCAAATACCCCACCCAAGACCCCTACGGGTGCGGCAAACTACCCGCCAAGTACTCGGTAGTTTGTGCACCCCTCCATGGGTCTATCCTAGGAGCAAAAACAGTAAAAAGAATTATACAATGACGGCTACAACCCCGACCCGGTTGTGCGGCCAAACAAATAATATTATTACATCAATTTACATTTACAATGAATGAAAGAAAAACAAAAGCTCATCTCACATCCACCCCGGCTATTCACCCGCGACAGTCCAACACATTCATATACACATTCCAGCACATTACAGATCATGTATAACCCCGACTAATCGACTTATAGCGATTAGCCGACGTTCAATACATGCAAGCATCACAGATATAACCATCATAGTCAAAATGCAATGAAGTTCGGAAAAAATACGGAATTATAGGACCCCAAAAGGAAATTTCTTTTCTGTAAAATCTGGGCACATATAATATATCTCAAAAATCCCAAAACCAACACAGACACACACTGCACGAAAGACGACGCACTAAAGACAACAAACCGCGGCGCTTCCGCGGCGGCCAAGAAGGGTCACGCGGCGGAAGCGCGGCGGTTTAGACGAATTGGTGAATCGTTTTTCATGGGTGTTCTAACAAAACCCTGAGACGAATTTAGGAGTATGAAGTTTTTCATTTTGACCAGAAAAAATTTCAACAGAAACTCAGTTTTTGTAGTTTTCCGGTTTTGTGATTTTTTTCGGTTCCGAACTTCGTTACACTTTACTACCTAGCTAGTTTAAGTTTAGTTAGGCTCTGATACCACTGTAAGTCCATATTGCGACCCCCGGTTCTTACGGGGAGGCGGAAACGGTATAAAATCAAAATTTTTATCGCAAGAGGCAACATGGACTAACTTATGGTCGGGATCGTTACCTAAACTAAAACTAGCAAACTAAGCTAAAGATGTTTAGCTACTCGGATGAAGATGGTTATACCTAAACTTGAACTCCTTCTCTTCAAGCTCCGGTGGTGGTCCGATGGCTCCTTCTCGTCGTCTCCGTACGCCGAAGATAGATCCACTTGAAAGCTCCAACCTTTAGCTCCTTCTTCGGTCTTTGAAGAAACTAGTTCACTTGGTTTGCTAAACCTAGTGAACTAGAATGAGTAGAGAGGAAGTAGAATGGGATTTTATCTATGGTTCTTGATTCTCAACTCATGAGACAAGAGAACCATAGATCAAGAGAGGGAGCAAGAGGTTGAGGGTGAGAGCAAGGGGAGAGCTCAAGAACAAGAGAGAGAATGAGCAAGAAAGAATGAGCAAGTATTTTGTCTCTCACCCTCTCATAATCCAAAGCAATGATAACTCATCATATCAACAAAAGTCTTATGTGATGGTTGAAGTAACCATAACCTTATCATGTCATGCACTCATTTTACTCAAATGAACAAGCAAGAAAAAAGTCTTTGGCATGAAATGATAACCATGGTTATCATGATGGTCAACTAGTCAAGCCTAGTCAACCGGTCAACAAGTCAACAAAAGTCAACAAGTCACCAAAGTCAACAAGTCAACAAAAGTCAACAAGTCAACAACCATATCACCATAATACTTAATTAATATAATAGTTAATCACAAATCATATTCTCATTAGGGTTGAGCAAAAAGTCAAAAAGTCAACGGTCAACTGTCAACAACCCTAATGAGAATCCGCTGCCTCTGCCTCCCTGTCAACTGTGCATACACACCCGCATCCGCGTTCCGAGGAACACGAATGCAAACTGGATAAATCCAATCCCATAAGGTACACTAGGATCTGGCTTAAACCAAAGCCCGCTAGTGTAAACTGTCCGGACACTGTACGTGCACAAGTGCACGGATGTGACCGAACCCTGTCGCAAAACCATGCGACCTGTCGCAATACCATGCGACCTCTACTCTTTTGCCTAAAGGCGAAAAGCTTTCTGTGTGGGACTCTAAAGACTCGACACTACGCTGGCAGTGGGTTTAACCACAGACCGCAAGCGGCACTAGCTGTGCGTAACGGTCCCCAGGTAATGCCGACAAGAAGACCGACGAGGCGAAACCCATCTGAACTCCTACTGAGCCTGAGCGTGACATTCTCCGTACAGTCCGGTCTGTTCGTCTGATACATCGCATGGCGGGCCTAGGGGGCGGTAAATGTCAGTCCCCCAATAGCGGTACAAGTCGTGCCGGAGTGAAGCCCAATACACCCTGAGATAACACTGGAAACCTACCAGTATATCTCGTTTGCCCTGGCCAGGGACTACTCGTGTAATGGCTCTCCTAGACACAGCGCGATGTCAACCCCCAATACCGGGAGAGACGAATCCTGTCTAACCGTCACTGCCTCCAAGTGCTTCGGGACTGCACCCAACCACCACCTGTTTGCACGACTCCTTTGAGCCGTGGTAGGGTAGTGATCAAAGTACAGTGGGAACACACCCGAGGCGAAGTGACAGTGTCAAGTCAGCGGACTAAGCTGTACTCATGTCACCTGGGAACTGATAACTGACGATAGGTATAATACCAACTAGTCAGTTCCCGACGAGTCCTGTCCAGTGTACCCGTAACCTAACGAGCACCCGCATACTATCTCAAGTACGACGTACTGACGGCTGTGGGACAGACCGTCTCCCACACTGGGATGAGAAGCGCATGCGCTGGTCTACTCCGGAGTATCGATGCCCTGTCTCGATAGTCCTGCGACCAGGGACCTGAATAAGGATGTGCTTATAGATTACCCAGCCCCTACTAGTGTGACTGCCATCACAACGCTGGTAATCAAGCAAAGATCCTAAGGGCTCCACTAATGCGTATAAGTGATATACTGAAATAAACACAAGTACACATTGAAGTAGAAACAAACCAAGTAGCATACTACTATTTTGAGCAAGATTGTATATACAAGGTGAATATCCCAAGCATCCATTAAGTAATATACAAACTAGTATGATACAGTAATGGCCTCTAGGGCATATACACTAACACAGGATATATCATATACACCGCTGTGCAAAGCAAGAACTGTAGCTACCTGTTTTATTTTGAAATTCGATTCTACAACATCTTAGGTTTCTTTTCTTTCATTAATCACATTAATGAAGTCCCATCATTTAAGTACCTAAACATCACAGATAGATATGACGTACACTTATGCCATCCGCATTCGCCTCGATGTCCCCTCGTGCACCGTTAGGTTAGGTAACTAACGGCAGAGCGGGGCAGGGCTAGCGCGGGTGTAAAACATAAGTAACGTCTATATAATATATCATATATACTATAATATCTGTCACTATCACAGAACATCACATGATCATATCACAGATATCGCAGCAGAAGAATCATATGAAATATTGGATATACTAGGACGTCCGTGTTTTCAATACGAGCCAGTATAAAACACGGATTCCACGGTCGTGATGAATAGCCAAACCCACACCCCTAGACCCCTACGAGAGCGGCAAGGAACCCTACCAATTCTAGAGTTAGGAGACCCGGACTCGACTCCTCGAGTTGGTCTCTCACTGGACTCCAGAACCCGGTTACTTGTGCCCTCCTCCTTGGGTCTATCCTAGTGCGGAAAAGTAAATAATATACAAACGGTGACAACTTCCGCAACCTGGAAGTGCCCCAATAAAAGAATATTACATACAAGTTTTTTACATGAATGAAAATGAAAAACACTCATCTCACATAAAAACCCCCGGCTATTCAATCACGACGATCCAATATAACATATCCAGCAACACATAACATCACATGTCATCAACGTAAGTAAACATGCGTATCCCAATTGTCGTTGACATATAGCAACGAAACCGGCGATATCACATATTACACTTACAGTCACAGAAAAGAAAGTGTAAAACTACAACAGTTGGAATCCGCAACCACCTCAGACATCGCATGCCTGACCAAATGAATTCCTTAGACATCGCATGCCTAACAATTATAAACCCCGCATTTTAGTCTCAAAATCGAAAACTCTTTTCAATATCAAGTCGGGCAATTCAACAAGATTCCCGACATCCTGATCGAATGCTCGTCGCAAACTTCAGTAGGCGGCCGCACCCCCGATACCGTCGACGAAGTGCACCAAGGCGGAACACCTCTGCCGCGAGCACCCGAACGGATGCTTTCGGCGACGGGGTTCTCCTACAGTCACTTGGTCGGGGCTATGGAGTGAGGCTGTCTATTAAGTTTACCCGGCGAGTATCCGCGTACGCTACGTGATTGCGACGGACTTTTGATCACATCAAAATTCCGTGGCAACCGATCAAGTGAGACTAAACTGCTACGTTTATAACATTCATTTAGTTATCACATAACTACTTGTGAATTCCAATTATTGTATCCCATTCCGGATAAAATAGAAAATGTCAAACTTTCCGATCGAACAATCGAACACCCAACTTTTTCCGATACAGATCAACACATGAAATAAGTCTAACAACATTCAGTTCGTGCCTCAGTACCGACGGTCCAGCCGTAGAAGGGTCAAGCCAACGCCTCACATGTGGCACGCCGTACTGCCCCAAACCCGAAGGTTCAAAGGGCAGTTCAAGACGGTCACATAATCGAGTTAAGGTTTGTGGTCTTCTAGAGGGTCCATCGAGTTACTTGCACTACTTAGAACGTCGTTAAACTTCGGAAAAATCCAACACTTGGAAATTTCCCGACAGGGGAAAAATTGGGTATTTATATCCGGTCGAACTTTTTAACATATTCTAAGATTTATCCGGAAAGCCACACAGACAAAATTTGATAATCCGATCGAACTCATGAAAACCCAAAACAATTCCAGAAAATTCAACTCTGGAAAAAATTTTAAAAATTCCCAGAAAACTCAAAATCAGACAAAATGAATTACTGTACAAAAAGTGGATGATGACGTCATAAAGTTGCGGCGGAAGCGCCGCAGAAGGCAGGATTCTGCCGCTCTTCCGCCGCGGTATTTACTGTTCATCCAAAAAATTTTGCATGGTAATTCTTATTTTTCCCTGCTGAATTTTTTAGCAATTTTTAATATAGAAAAATCCATGTTTTACAAAACCGGACAGAGAGCATGTTTGTGTTGGGATTTCGAGTTCGTTCGGAGTTCAAAATCCGTCTAGACTTCGCCTAAGGCTCTAGCTAGGCTCTGATACCACTGTAGGGTTCCTAGGCACCCTAATGAGTTCTCACAAGGCATCGATCATGCCAAATTAAAATTTTAACGGTGCCGAGAGACCCGACTACGGATCGTTTGCTAGAAAACTAGGCGAAAAAGCTAACTAGTTAACACTTAACTACAAGATACGGAAATACAACCTTTGTAGATCCGGTGCTCCACTTCCATAGCTCCGCAACGAGGTCCTCTCCGCTGTCCAAATCAAATCCGGGCTCAAGTGTAGGCTTCGTCGGAGAATGGGCAAGCTAGGTCGTCGATGTCCATGCCGAAGATGATCTACGTCGAGGCATCGCTAAATCAAGCTCCACCTTCACCAAGCCCTAAAACTTGTGAACGAAACACACTCTACTACTTGGCAAGAGGTAGAGGATGAAGAAATAGGAGTTGGGTTAACTTTAGAATTGGATTTCTCACTCTAATTCATCAATCACCATTGATGAGGTAAGCTTTCTTCTTGAAGTTCAAGGAAGAAGAAGAAGAATAATGATAAGCTAAGTTAATTCAAAAAGAAAAGAATTATCCATTTTTATCATAACAAACCATAGTTAGGTGTAGAGAATTAACAAGGGTTAGTGAATGGTTGGGTTAAGACATGAAGACAAAATGGTGACTTAGGTCAAACCTTCATGAAGGTTCATAAACAAACAAAGAAAGCCACCATTATCTCTTCATTATTTTCTTTTGCTAAAATAAACAAAATGGATAAATAAATGAATAAATGAAGCAAAAGAAACCCTAACCATTGACCAACCATGGTTAATTCATACACTAAACTATCATGTATCATCAAACATGATACAATCAAATGTACAAATGTATATCACATATACAATGTGCACAATCCAAGTGAGAAAATCCATTTAAAGTGAACCAATACTAGTTAATGCAAAGTAATATATCAAATATATAATTATGCATTAAATCATTAAATCAACACTTGATTCAATGATCCGGTCATGTCGCACACAACCGACTAGTATCAACAGTAACAACTTATCGAATCAACACTTGATCCGATAACCCGGCTATATCACATATAACCGATCAATGTCACATATCGCGAGAATCGAATACAGTATGACATACTGGTATTATTCTCGGTCCCGCACATATCTCATATGCGCTCCTATTTCGTTTTGCTTGAGCCAGGAAACCTCTGTGTAGGACTCTAAAGACTCGTCAATACGCCGGCAGCAGATGATGATCATATCAAGCATCCACAAGCTGCAAGCGGTCTGCTAAACGTAACGGCCACCCGGGTATTGAGCGATCTGAAGATCGACGAGCAAGCCCGCTCACACTCCAGTGAATCCAAGCAGCAACACTACCGTACAGTCCGGTCTGATCGTCTGATATGTCGCATATCCTGCCTAGGGGTGGTAAACGTCAGATAAGTCGTGTCGATATGAGGTCTATAACAATTCGAGAAACTACTGGTAACACTTACCAGTAAATCTCAGCAACCCTGTCCAGGGATTTCCTGTTATAGCCAATCGAACACAGCGCAACATCAACTCCCTATACCGGGAGAGACGAATCCCCTCCTATCGCTCATTGCCTCCATGTGACTCGGGACTGTACCCAAAAACCACCGTTTTTCACGCCCTCTTGGACGTGGTAAGATGGAAATCAAAGCACAGTGGGAACCACACAAGACTCTATGACGATCTCGGGTCAACAGACTACTCTGTACCAGTGTCACCAGAGAACTGCCATCTGACGTGAGGTATAATACCAACTGGGAGTTCTCGGCGAGTCCGTCCATTGTACCCAGTCTCCACTGAGCACCCGTATATCATCTCTGATGTCAAACACCAATGGATATGGGATCATCCATCGCCCATCTGTATGGGTCGAGAAGGTATACGCTAGTCTACTCTGGTATATCGATGCCCCGTCTCGATACACCCACGACTAGGGACTTTGAAGGATGTACTTATGGACTACCATGTCCCCATTAGTATGATCTGCATCATAGTCCAGGTAGTCAAGTACAGATCCTAAGGGCTTTACCAACATGTAACAGAGAGACAATCAGTATACACGTTAAGGTAAAGTTCAACCAGATAGCATACTATCATGTCGAGCAAGAAAGTCCTCCCTATATACGTCTCAGCATCCACTACAATATACATCCTATGTACAGTAATGGCCTCTAGGGCATACATATAACTAACAATCAAGCAAAGAACCTATGGGCTCTACTAATATGTATAAGTGATACTTTACAAGAAACATATGCACATCTTAAAGTAGACACAAACCAAGTAGCATACTACCATTTTTAGCAAGACTGTATATACAACTGTGAATATCCCAAGCTTCCATTAAGTAATATACAATCTAGTATGATACAATAATGGCCCCTAGGGCATATACACTAACATTTGGTATAGTTCTTTTGCGCCCAGATTTTGTTACTGTACAGCAGATGTACGTGGGGCCCACTTCGGGAAATTTTATCGATCGAAATTTTAAACTTGTTTGTATGCAGTACTTACTTTATATCTCTAACCGGGAATGTCATTTGATCGGTAAACCGCGTCTAATTTCTATAGTTCTTTTAGACGGGTTTGCGAACGTGACATTCGCGTTGATGTTCTGCGTTGTGCTGTGATGTTGCGGATTTGTCGTGGTGGATAGCAGGGTGCAACGATAGTGCAGTTTGGATTTATTTGTACATTTGATATTGCGGGGCAAGCGTCCAACATGTGGACTGTCGTCACTGCCTGTTGTATAATATTCTTTTGGGGCACGACCGGGTTGAGGTCGATGTACCCGTTGTACATATTTTTATTTCTGTACTAGGTTTATCCCGCGAAGGAGTGCACGGATAGCCGGGTTCTGGAGGGCAACAGGTCCGTATCTCATGGCTTTGAGAGGAAAACGGACCTCACTCTAGAATTGGCAGACTATTCACCGCACTCGTAGGGGATAAGGGTTGACCCTAGAAGGGGTGCTCAATTTACCGGATTCCGTGAAGTGCCGGGTGTTCTATTCACTATGCTGTGGGGACAACCTCGCTTCAGGTTTTGGCGGGTAACTTGACGCACCCGTAGGGGTCTAGGTTTCATTGCACAGGATATCCACACGACCAGGGGAACGTCGGGTTTCAGTAGCGGCTCTGTGAAACCCGGGGATCCAAGATTATCTGTATAATTCTGTGATGCTTATTACTTTTCTGTAATGTTGCATATTATCACGCCTGGAGCGATTATTGTATATTGGTATATAAACTATTAGATGTTGTATATGTTTTACACCCGTGCTAGTCCAGCCCCCGCTCTGTCATTAGTTAAGTAACCTAACGGGTGATGACGGGACCTAGTGGCGAATGCGGATGGCATATACATACATTATATTTTCGTTCTTTTCTGGTCTGATTGATTGATGGGACTGCGTTGATTCTTATCAATGCAAGATAAAACAAACCTATATTTGATGTTGTTGGAACAAATTTTAAAAGTGTTATTACAAAGATGTTTACTTTTGTTTAGCATAGTGATATTCAGTTAGAATATCCCGCACCTCATTCGACGAGGCAAGGGCCGAGATCCCTTCACCAGGAGTGACCCCTTGGGCATAAGTTTACGTCAGGGTAATAACTTCACTATAGTCGATTACAAGTTGCTTTGCATCACGGTATTCAGTTAGAATATCCTGCACCTCATTCCACGAGGAAAGAGCCGAGATCCCTTCACCGGGAGTGACCTCTTTAGCAAAACGTTTTCGCCACTATATTTTTATAAAAAACTATCAGGTTCCTTCGACGAGATCAAGTTCATTACGTTAAAGGTTTTTCGCTAAAAACCAGTCGTAGCCCTCCGTTATTTCTTATGGATTATCAGTAGTATTCAAGCTATGTTTGTTGGCCAAAGTCAAGGCATAGTGTTTGGTAGCTGCTGAACATTCATCTGTTGGATAAATAGATGCGTTGGTTTGGGACAGTCGTTCTGCCTTGTTGGCCAAAGTCAAGGGCAAGTGCGGGTGGGCTCAAATTAACTTGGATAATGATGGGTAGAACTTGACATGTGACTTATGATTTGTTGGCCAAAGTCAAGGTCAAAAGAGCATGAGGCAAAAATCACATCGGGAGTTTCAAATATAAACTGAAACTTGCCAGGCATGCGCATACCTTCTGGAGTGTGATAACTTGAGTGGCTTCCATCAAGTTATCATGCGATGATAGTTGGATCCCGATTCCCACTGATGAGTTAGTTTACTCTTCGGGTGATCCCGACTAATTCTTCTTTCAGGTTTGGAGGAGAATTTGAGGTAACAGTGGGAGGTATCCTGATTAGATAAAGTGATAACCATTCTGATCTAGGTTAGAGTACACGCAGAGTGTTTCTTTTCTCTCTCTCTCTTTGGCAGCGACCTTTGACCGACCCTAGACTATGACTCAGTGACCAAGTTGACCGAACCTTCTTAAAATACTGGATTTTGTTTTGTCCGAGTTGCATAAGTCATTGCTGCTCCTTCTTTTTCCCTTTGTATTTCTCAGAACACCCCGTATTACTATAGACATCCACTTCCATTGGATAGATCCATCGTATGGTTATATACGAACTCGAAGGTACTACTTTGTGGATGGATCCAGGTTCAGGAGAAATAGAATTGGTTTATTCAGTTGTCTTTTATTATCATCTTCTCTCAGGTTGCGAGGGCTCCTTAGTTTAGGAGAGTACACCTATTACGCTTATTGGATAGTCTTATTCCAAACCATAGGCAGGTGCCGAAAGGTAGGGAATGAAGAAAACCAATTAGCCTAAGTAGGGTGTGCAGAAGGTAATATGTAAAGACAAGATAAAGGTATTAGAAAGAGGGCTAAGTAAATTGCGACTGTTATCATTCATGACCAAACCGCGTACTTCATCGCCACTCCTATTTTACCTTTGCTTTTTTCCCCAGTTCGGGAGAAATAGAATAAGGTATTATTCAGTTGTCTTCTATCACCACCTTCTCTCAAATTGCGAGTACTCCTAGGATTAGAAGAGTACGCCTATTATGCTTACTGGATAGTCTTCTTCCAAACCATAGGCTGGTGTTGAACGGTAGGGAAAGAAGAAAACCATTTAGCCTAACGATGGTGTACAGAAGGTAACGACTAAAGTCAAATAAAGGGATTTGGAGAGATAGCAAATGAAATATACGGTTAAAGTCATGAATTTGATTATGGAAGAGGCATTACTAGAATACCAGGATACCCCTGCGAAACATTTTCATGTTTCTGTTACACTGTGTATTGTTAAAGGAAAACTGATTTCCCGATTAGATACTTACTCCAGGGTATGTATTTACCAGGTAAGATTCTCACATCTGTATGGTTTTACAGATGATGAGTGGGAGTAAGTTATTGGGAATTAGGTGATCATCCTCATTATATCGGAATTCGTGGTAATTGGTGATATTTGAGGAAATCGCCTTGGTACAGTTTTCAACCTACGACGCACAGGTTATGAGTTATTCAACTCAGCGGACTTATACAGAGTATTGTATGTTGTTCAGTGTCCGTAAGGACAGAGGGGTAGGTCCTCGTACTATGTTCTGTTTACTTGTGACTTCTCTAGTTTTTAGACAAGTGTTTCGTAGAAATACAATGTCTAAGTTTTGAGAAGTTGTGGGTATAAGAATAAAGTAGAGAACCAAGTATCGCAAGTGTCAGGATTCTTCAAAGAAATCGAAGATGTAGATTCTTGTGATTGGTATTCAAGTAATGATTTTGAGAAACTTGTTTCTCTTTCGGGTTACTCATAATTAGATGGATCACTAAGTTGAGTAACACTTTCCATTAAGTTGATATGCACTGGAGACAGCTGTATGATTTAAATCTGGTTCCAATTAAATTAGTGCCTCTATTTCTATATTGGATATAGAATGGTTCATATCTTAACGATGTTAAGGTACGGGGAGTTGACCATCTTATGCTTAAAACCAGACACTGGATAACTCAAGGCACGTTTCTATAATGGCAGTTTGTGGGTTGACCCTGGCTTTGACGAGGGTTGACTTTCTACCATCTGGAAGATCAATAGTGATATTGTTCTTGACTCGCCACAGTTTTAGTAAAATGGATTTTTTTCCAAAAAAAACAGTAGTGGGAGTATGGTAGAACTGGAAGTGATTTCAGAACCGCAAACGATTACGGAAAATTTAATAAGACCTATATATTCAATCAGGTTTGACATTCCATTAGCCACTCCGCAGATATGGAGGGTAACCTCAGTCACCCGAGAGGTACTCCGGTAGCCTCAAGGACGGTGACTGGGAGGTTCTTGTTTACCCAGACTTGACATTACTGTTGTTCCAGACTATGTGACCCGGCAAGAGGATAAGTATAACGTCGTTCTAAACTAGCTTTAGAAGTGTACGTAGATATTATTCTGCCAGAGGGTTGTCGTAGTCAGTGGGAGCAGCGGAAGCATAGTGGGAAAGTAGCTTATGTCTATTTATAGACTTGAGCAGATATAGCGGAGATAGATCATCTATTTTTGATGTGACAGTCATGGGTTTGACTTCATCAGAATAGGGGGTGGATCTGTTAAGAAGGTAGTAGGGTGTGATGTCATGGGATTTGGATGACATACACAGAGTAGGAAGTAAAATTCCTATACTACGATCGGTTGTACTGTGGTCGTCACACAGTTGCTTCTCCAGACAGGATATGGATATAATATTAGACATTCTGGTTTCTAGATCTATGGTTTTAGATCTAGATTTGGGTAGTTCCCAATGTGGGTACTTTGACAGTATTCTAATGGTTTTTAGAATAGATGGCTCCTGGCATGGTGGTGTACCTACAGGTGATGGAGTCACCCTCTCTAAAGGTGTCTTACAGACTAAAGGGGAGAGGGATATGCATGACTGGCAGATCACTTGCTTAGGCAATTGAGTCAAATCATGAGATGTCAAGTACCACACCAGATGTTGTTTTTGCACTTGATGCGATAAGTTTATATTAATCCAATCCTGAAGAAACATAAGGAAGCAGTTTTAAAACATAAGTGTATGTTCTACGGTTTTTTATGACGGCAGCCTCCTTCGGGAGACGGTTATCATTCCAGGCTTCAAAGGTGACATGAATGACAGAGTGATTGTCAGAGTTATAGTTTTCCCTCTGACGAGGGACAGTATTTTGGACAGGTGGTCCAAGAGGATACTGTGGGAGGCATGGTGCTGGATACTGATTAGGTTCAGTGATCGATACAGTCTAAGAAAATTGGATTTGGAGTTCATTTATGAACTAGGTCCCATCAGATATTCAGACATATTCTAAGATAGGTATTACTCGATTCGGGAGATGGATTTCTCCGCGAACTTGAGATTTAGAGGTATATAGAAAGAAACATCAGGGCGAATCCACTCACTGAGGCTATTTCTCGAACACAAAAGTTTTACAAACTAGCTTTGTGAAACTGATTAGTAGAGGAGTTGGGTGTTCGGTATCACACGGGCTGTGAGTATGCGGCATCGCAATAATTAGCCTTAAGTGCAAGTGGGAGATTGTTGGAGATAGTGCCCTTAAAGTCAATTATTGGATCGCAGGTGCGTGATTGCAATGATTAAGGTAGGACCTATACCGATATGACAGTCTTGCTCGAGATGATAGTATGCTATCTGGTTTTTCTATATCATCGTATACATGCTTTAGTTCACTATTGCATGATGAAAGAGCCCATAGGATTCTGCTTGACAGCCAGCAGTATGATGGTGATACATAGGAGCTGGGGTCTATAAGCACATCCTTAAAGTGTCCCTAGTCGTAGGAGTTTCAAGACAGGGTATCGATACTCCAGAGTAGACTAGTGTATACAGTCGAGACCCCGACCAGGGGCGGTGGCCGGTCTCACAAGCCATTTGTAGGGTTCCTAGGCACACTAATGAGGTCTCACAACAGATCAAACATGCCCAATTCAAATTTTTTTATGTGCCTACAAACCCTAATACGGATCGTTAACTAGATGATAAGGTAATGCAAGCAAGTAAACGACTTTATTGCTAAAGGAAACTGACTACAACCTTTGTAGATCCGGTCCTCCACTTCCTTGGCTCCGTGATGACGTCCCTCCGCTGTACCAATCGGAATCCGGACTCTGGCGATGGTTTCGTCGGAGAAATGATCGGGCTAGGTCGTCGACTTCGATGCCGAAGATGATCTACGTCGAGGCAACTCAAGATCAAGCTCCAACTTCACCAAGTCATGAAACTTGTGAAGAAAACACCCTATACTACTTGGCAAGTGGTAGAGGATGAAGAAATAGGATGTGGGTTCACTTTAGAATTGGATTTCTCACTCTTTTTCTCATTTCACCATTGATGGTAGCAAGCTTTTCTTCATCTTGAAGAAGGAGAAGAAGAAGAAAAGAATATGATAAGTATATTTTAAATAGAAAATAAAATGATACTTATCATATTAGCAACCATGGTTTAGTGTAGAGAATTAACTAGGGTTTATTTGAATGGTTAGGGTTAGGAGATGAAGACAAGAATGGTCACTTAGTCAAAGATGCATGAAGCATCAAGAAAGTTCCAAAAGCAACCATTTTATTTTCCTTTTCTTTTAACAAAAATAAATAGATAAATAAATAAGTGAAATGAAACCCTAACCATTCACTAAACATGGTTTAAGTCTTACACAAACCCAAGTTTGTATGTATCATCAAACATGATACAAACAAGTGCACAAAAATATATCACATATACAACTTGTGCATTTCAAGTGAGAAAGTCAATATTGAGTGAACCAATACTAGTTAATGTAAAGTAATATATCAAATATATAATTATACATTAAAATATTAAATCAACACTTGATTCAATGATCCGGTCATGTCGCATATAACCGACTAGTATCCAATGTATCGACTTATCGAATCAATCTTCGATTCGATAACTAGGTTATATCGCATACAACCAATCGATACATTCATCGCGATAATAGAATATGGTATCACATACACGCATTATTCTAGGTCCCGCACATATCTCATATGCACTCCTATTTCGTTTCGCTTGAGCCAGGAAACCTCTGTGTAGGACTCTAAAGACTCGTCAATACGCCGGCAGCAGGTGATGATCATATCAAACACCCACAAGCCGCAAGCGGTCTGCTAAACGTAACGGCCACCCAGGTATTGAGCGATCAGAAGATCGACGAGCAAGCCCGCTCACACTCCTGTGAATCCAACCAGTAACACTTACCGTACAGTCCGGTCTGTTTGTCTGATATGTTGCATATCTCGCCTAGGGGTGGCAAACGTCAGACCCCAATAGCTTGATAAGTCAGGCCGACGTAAGGTCCATAACAATCGTGAAACTACTGATAACTCTTACCAGTATATCACAGCAAACCTGGCTAGGGATTTCCTGCTATGGCCAGTCGAGCATAGCGCAACATAAACCCCCAATACCGGGAGAGACGAATCCCCTCCTATCGCTCATTGCCTCCATGTGAATCGGGACTGTACCGAAAAACCACCTGCTTGCACGACTCAGTAGAGCCGTGGTAGGGTGGAAATCAAAGCACAGTGGGAGACACATAAGACTCTATGACGATCTCGGGTCAACAGACTAAGCTGTACCAGTGTCACCAGAGAACTGCCATCTGACGTGAGGTATAATACCATCTGGGAGTTCTCGGCGAGTCCGTTCAGTGTACCCAGTCTCCACTGAGCACCCGCATACTATCTCTGATGTCAAACACCAATGGATATGGGATCATCCATCGCCCATCACATGGGTCGAGAAGATATGCGCTAGTCTACTATGGAATATCGATGCCCCGTCTCAATATTCCCACGACTAGGAACATTGAAGGATGTACTCATGGACTACCCGGGCCCCACTAGTATGATCTGCATCATAATCCTCGAAGTCGAGTACACATCCTAAGGGATTTATCAACATGTAACAGAGAGACAGAAAGTATACATGTTAAGATAAAGAGCAACCAGATAGTGTACTATCATGTCGAGCAAGAAAGTCCTACCTATATATGTCCCAGCATCCACTACAATATACATCCAAAGTACAGTAATGGCTTCTAGGGCATACATATAACTAACAATCTCCCACTTGCACTAAGGCCATCTGTAGCAGTTGTTATAGTATCACAAACTCAACCATCCCCTAAAAGTCTCTCTTTGGGTAAAAGCCTTTATGAGTGGATCCGCCGTGTTGTCCTCTTAGTCTATTCTCCTAACCTCGATCACCCCGGAGATCATCGATCTCCATGATCAGGTGATGCTGCCTCAGAATATGTCTGGGTCACTGATGGGACCGTGGTTCCCGGGCCAAAGCCACACTTCCATTGTCACACAATGGTAGGAACCTAGTTCATCTTGTTAGTGTATATGCCCTAGAGGCCATTACTGTATCATACTAGTATGTATATTACTTAATGGAAGCTTGGGATATTCACCTTGTATTGACAATCTTGCTCAAAATAGTAGTATGCTACTTGGTTTGTTTCTACTTCAATGTGTACATGTGTTTATTTTTGTATATCGCCTATACACATTAGTAGAGCCCTTAGGATCTTTGCTTGATTACCAGCGATGTGATGGCCGTCACACTAGTGGGGCTGGGTAATCTATAAGCATATCCTTATGCAGGTCCCTGGTCGCAGGACTATCGAGACAGGGCATCGATACTCCGGAGTAGACCAGCGCATGCGCTTCTCATCCCAGTGTGGGAGACGGTCTGTCCCACAGCCGTCAGTACGTCGTACTTGAGATAGTATGTGGGTGCTCGTTAGGTTACGGGTACACTGGACAGGACTCGTCGGGAACTGACTAGTTGGTATTATACCTATCGTCAGTTATCAGTTCCCAGGTGACATGAGTACAGCTTAGTCCGCTGACTTGACACTGTCACTCCGCCTCGAGTGTGTTCCCACTGTACTTTGATCACTACCCTACCACGGCTCAAAGGAGTCGTGCAAACAGGTAGTGGTTGGGTGCAGTCCCGAAGCACTTGGAGGCAGTGACGGTTAGACAGGATTCGTCTCTCCCGGTATTGGGGGTTGACATCGCGCTGTGTCTAGGAGAGCCATTACACGAGTAGTCCCTGGCCAGGGCAAACGAGATATACTGGTAGGTTTCCAGTGTTATCTCAGGGTGTATTGGGCTTCACTCCGGCACGACTTGTACCGCTATTGGGGGACTGACGTTTACCGCCCCCTAGGCCCGCCATGCGATGTATCAGACGAACAGACCGGACTGTATGGAGAATGTCACACTCAGGCTCAGTAGGAGTTCAGATGGGTTTCGCCTCGTCGGTCTTCTTGTCGGCATTACCTGGGGACCGTTACGCACAGCTAGTGCCGCTTGCGGTCTGTGGTTAAACCCACTGCCAGCGTAGTGTCGAGTCTTTAGAGTCCCACACAGAAAGCTTTTCGCCTTTAGGCAAAAGAGTAGAGGTCGCATGGTATTGCGACAGGTCGCATAGTTTTGCGACAGGGTTCGGTCACATCCGTGCACTTGTGCACGTACAGTGTCCGGGCAGTTTACACTAGCGGGCTTTGGTTTAAGCCAGATCCTAGTGTACCTTATGGGATTGGATTTATCCAGTTTGCATTCGTGTTCCTCGGAACGCGGATGCGGGTGTGTATGCACAAATGACAGGGAGGCAGAGGCAGCGGATTCTCATTAGGGTTGTTGACAGTTGACCGTTGACTTTTTGACTTTATGCTCAACCCTAATGAGAATATGATATGTGATTAACTATTATATTAATTAAGTATTATGGTGATATGGTTGTTGACTTGTTGACTTTTGTTGACTTGTTGACTTTGGTGACTTGTTGACTTTTGTTGACTTGTTGACCGGTTGACTAGGCTTGACTAGTTGACCATCATGATAACCATGGTTATCATTTCATGCCAAAGACTTTTTCTTGCTTGTTCTTTTGAGTAAAATGAGTGCATGACATGATAAGGTTATGGTTACTTCAACCATCACATAAGACTTTGGTTGATATGATGAGTTATCATTGCTTTGGATTATGAGAGGGTGAAAGACAAAAGAGTTGCTCATTCTTTCTTGCTCATTCTCTCTCTTGTTCTTGAGCTCTCCTCTTGCTCTCACCCTCAACCTCTTGCTCCCTCTCTTGATCTATGGTTCTCTTGTCTCATGAGTTGAGAATCAAGAACCATAGATAAAATCCCATTCTATTTCCTCTCTACTCATTCTAGTTCACTAGGTTTAGCAAACCAAGTGAACTAGTTTCTTCAAAGACCGAAGAAGGAGCTAAAGGTTGGAGCTTTCAAGTGGATCTATCTTCGGCGTACGGAGACGACGAGAAGGAGCCATAGGACCACCACCGGAGCTTGAAGAGAAGGAGTTCAAGTTTAGGTATAACCATCTTCATCCCAGTAGCTAAACATCTTTAGCTTAGTTTGCTAGTTTTAGTTTAGGTAACGATCCCGACCATAATTAGTCCATGTTGCCTCTTGCGTTAAAATTTTGATTTTATACCGTTTCCGCCTCCCCGTAAGAACCGGGGGTCGCAACGTGGACTTACAGTGGTATCAGAGACTAACTAAACTTAAACTAGCTTGGTAGTGAAGTGTAACGAAGTTCGGAACCGGAAAAATCCAAAAAACAAACTTTACAAAAACCTGAGTTTCTGTTGAAATATTTTCTGGTCAAAATGAAAAAATTTATACTTGTAAATTCGGCTCAGGGTTTTGTGTGAACACCCAAGAAAAACGATACAGTGATTCGTCTAAACTGCCGCCCTTCCGCCGCGTGAGCCTTCTTATCCGCCGCGGAACCGCCGCGAGTTTTTGTCTTCTCTGCATCGTTTTTCGTGCAGTATGAGTCTGTGTTGGTTTTGAGATTTTTGGAATATATTATATGTGCCCAGATTTTCCAGAAAAGAAATTTCCTTTTGGGGTCCTATAATTCCGTATTTTTTCCGAACTTCACTGCACTTTGACTATGATGGTTATATCTGTAATGTTTGCATGTATTGAACGTCGGCTTATCGCTATAAGTCGATTGGTCGGGGTTATACATGATCTGTAATGTGCTGGAATGTGTATATAAATATGTTGGATTGTCGCGGGTGAATAGCCGGGGGTTGTGAGACGAGAGTTTTCTTTTCTTGCAATTCATGTAAATTTGTAAATTGATGTAATAATTATTTGTATGGCCGCACAACCGGGAAGGGGTTGTAGCCGTCATTGTATAATTTCTTTTTACTGTTTATGCTCCTAGGATAGACCCATGGAGGGGTGCACAAACTACCGGGTATGCCGAAGTGTCGAGTGGCCTACTCATGGAGTTGAGGGAGGTTGCTACGCTTCGGGTACTTGGCGGGTAGTTTGCCGCACCCGTAGGGGTCTTGGGTGGGGTTTTGGCTATTCACCGCGACCGTGTTATCTGTTTTTGTTACAGGCTCGTACAAATTACAGATTGCTAGTATATCCAATGTATTTATCTGTGATCTGTAATGTCTATCATTGCTTACTATTTAGGCGTTGCTTATGTTTTACAGACGCGCTAGCCCAGCCCCCGCTCTGTCGTTAGTTAAGTAACCTAACGGGTAATGACGGGGCCCCGTGGCGAATGCGAATGGCATAAGCGTACGTCATATTTTGGTTGTTTTCTGCAATGGTAGGATTAAATGATGGGACGCATTAAAAGAACTAATGCAAGAATATCACGCATTAAAAGAACTAATGCAAGCAAAACATGCATTAAAAGAACTAATGCAAGAAAATAAACCAAGTATAAGTCGTTGGAACATTTTTCGAAAAACCACTCGGTTCTTTTCAAAACAAACTTTTAAAATGCGGAGTTTGAGCCACTCCATTTAAAAGCTATCTCGTTCCATCGACTAAATCAAGTTCACTACGTTCACGGTTTCGCCAAAACCATTCGTAGCCCTCCGTCGTTTCATATGAATATTCAACAGTATTCAAGCTGTGTTTGTTGGCCTTAGTCAAGGCACAGTGTTTGGTAGCTGGTGGGTATTCATATGTTGCATAGATAGAATGCGTTGGTTTGGGACAGTCGTATTACCTTGTTGGCCTTAGTCAAGGGTATATACGGGTGGATTCAAATTAACCTGGACAACGACGGGTAGAACTTGACATGTGACTTATGATTTGTTGGCCTTAGTCAAGGTCATAAGAGCATGGGGCAAAAATATACATCGGGAGTTTCATAAGTACTGAAACTTGCTAGATTTGCATACCATTTGGAGTGTGATGATTCTGGTAGGATTCCTTCAGTTTCTTCACGCGATGATATTTGGATCCCGATCCTACTGTGAGTATATGCTACTCCTCGGAAAATTTCTCACTAAACGATCAATGCTATAAACCTAGTAGGTGCCTAGAAAGGTGTTAGCGGGGCTACGCCCCCAGGGAAAAGAGGTTCTTTAATTAAGGAACTTCGCGAAAGCGTTGGAAAACCTCCCTCGAAGTACCGACACCGGCCTGGCTGAACGGTTAAGCAAGTATTGTGCGGTGGGATTGATCCCGACTAATTCTTCCTTTATGGTTTGAGGAGGGATTCGAGAAACAGTGGGAGCCATCCTGTTTAGACAAACTAAAAACCACTCTAAACTTGCAAGAGCATCATGCTGAGTGTTTCTTCTTCTCTCTCTTAATTGCAGCGACCCTGTGACCGCACCTAGGTTACATCTAGATAAAAAATATGACTGAACCTGACTGTTATGACTGGCAAAGGTCTGTCCAGATGTCCATTGCCCATGACAAGCTGGGACACCTCTTAACTAATCAAATCCCTGCTGTCTCAGGTCCAGTTTCCCCTGTCACGGATGTTCACATCCGCAGGACACCGGAAAAGGATTGTGCGAAAGCCAAGTGCCTCGTGTTAGCCTCAGTTAATGGTGCAAACCAGAGGCAGCACGAGAAGATGGACTCAGTTTCTATCTTCCTCCATAACAAAGTTTTATATGGAGAGCAATCTCGTATCGCAAGATATGAGACCTCGAACGAATTGCTTCAAGCGAGGTTGGCTGTCGGGTCATCTGTAGGGGGCAACGTCCTTACAGAGACCAGCTATTTTAAGCTCACGGACCTGGAGACCACGTTGGAGAATGGGTCAAGTACTGACCTAATTCTACAGTCCCTGCCCTCTGCTTATACCCTGAAAGAAACCAGGGAAGAAAAAGGAAAAACAAGGGCAAAAGTTTCGGGACTGGATATGATTAAAGAGGGACGTTCCTATTGTAACGGGAATGAACTATGGCAGAGAGATTGCAGGGCTTGTAAAGCCAGTAGCCAGAATTCGAAGCATGTTGTGGCTTCGGCTTCGAGTGTGTTTGTAATTGAGAACTGTTTGTCAGTTAACCCTACTTCCTGGGTATTGGATACCGGATCAGGATCTCACATCTGTAATTCGTTACAGGGTCTGAGAAACCGTAGGGTTATCAGGAAAGGTGATATGACTCTCAGGGTTGCTAACGGAATGAGCATGGATGCTGTATCCGTAGGGGAATATCACCTAGGACTGACAACTGGGCAGATATTGATTCTGCGTGACTGTTTGTATGTACCAGGTGCGACTTGCAATATCATATCTGTATCCTTACTTTCTAAGGAAGGATATGATTTTGCTTTTGTAAGCGATGTAGTAAACATCCACCTAAATCAAGCACTGATTGGGTCAGGTACATTAAATAACGGTATATACGTATTGAATCAAGCTCAGATATTCAGTGTCCAGAACACACTTAAAAGAAAGTCTCCAGAATTAAATCAGGCTTTCTTATGGCATTGTAGACTGGGTCACATCAATGAGACACGGTTGACTAAGTTACATAAAGAAGGATACTTGGATCCGTTCGAGTACCAGTCTTATGCCACTTGTGAATCTTGTCTCATGGGAAAGATGACAAAGACTCCGTTCACTGGACACGGAGTAAGAGCGAGCGAGCTCTTGGGACTTATACACAGTGACGTGTGTGGTCCAATGTCTACACATGCGCGAAGCGGTTATTCATACTTCATTACTTTCACAGATGATTTCTCTAGGTTTGGACATGTCTTCTTAATGAAGCACAAATCCGAGGCCTTTGAGAAATTTCAAGAATATAAGAATGAAGTAGAAAAACAAACAGGCAAAAGTATCAAGATCCTAAGATCGGATCGAGGTGGTGAATACTTGAGTGCCGAGTTTCTGGACTACTTAAAAGAGAATGGAATTCTCTCTCAGCGTACTCCTCCATACACACCACAACACAATGGTGTATCGGAAAGAAGGAATCGAACCCTACTAGATATGGTTCGTTCCATGATGAGTAAGGCTGAGTTACCGCGATCTTTCTGGGGTTATGCACTGGAAACAGCTGCACATCTCTTGAACCAAGTTCCTACTAAGACAGTGCCTACCACACCATACCAGATGTGGAGTGGGAAGAAACCCTGTCTTAAATCCTTTAAGACATGGGGATGTCCGGCTTTTGTAAAAAAGCAGCATGCGGACAAGCTCGAGGCACGCTCAGTACAGTGCAAGTTTGTGGGATACCCAAAGAACTCCAAGGGGTATCTTTTCTATTACGCAGAGGAGCAAAAAGTCCTTGTTTCTCGTCATGCCCGCTTCATGGAAACTGAGTTTTTAGAAAATCAGATAAGTGGGAGCGCAATAGAACTGGAAGAAATTCCAGAACCACAAGCTATTACTGAAACCTTAGTAGAACCAGGAGGTTCAGGGGAACCGGACATTCCTACGCCACTCCGCAGGAGTAGTAGGCAGTCTCATCCGCCCGAGAGATACTACGGTTTTCTCATAGACGGGGATAGAGAGGATTGCATCATAGATTATGATGAGCCTACTAGCTTCCAGCAAGCCATTCAGAGCGGTGACTCGGTAAAATGGCTGGATGCAATGCGGACCGAAATGGAGTCCATGTACACCAACAAAGTTTGGACTTTGGACTTTGCTCCAGAAGGGGTAAAACCCGTAGGCTGCAAATGGATCTTCAGAAAGAAGATTGGTGTAGATGGGCAGGTTGAAACCTATAAGGCTAGGCTCGTTGCAAAGGGTTTTCGTCAAAGACCTGGTTTGGACTATGACGAGACTTTTTCTCCGGTAGCCATGCTTAAATCCATTCGGATCCTTCTTGCCATTGCTGCCTTCCACGATTATGAGATCTGGCAGATGGACGTTAAGACGGCTTTCCTAAATGGAAATTTAGAAGAGTGCGTCTATATGGATCAGCCAGAGGGATTCAATCAGAGTGGGAGCAGCGGTAAAGTGTGCAAGTTGCTCAAGTCCATCTATGGACTTAAGCAGGCATCGCGGAGTTGGAACATCTGCTTTGATGATACTGTCAAAGAATTCGACTTTGTCAAAAACCCAGATGAACCATGCATTTACAGTAAGATTGTAGGGAGAAATGTGGTATTCCTCGTCTTGTACGTCGATGACATTCTCCTAATAGGAAATGATATTCCTATGCTACAGTCAGTCAAAGGATTCTTGTCACAGAGGTTCTCCATGAAGGACCTGGGCGATGCCAACTACATTCTGGGGATCCAGATCTATCGTGATAGATCTAAAAGGATGTTGGGACTCTCACAGTCAAGGTACATCGACACCATACTGAAACGATTCAGTATGGAAGATTCCAAGCGCGGTAATCTACCGGCTTGTCACGGAATCACCCTCTCCAAAGAGATGTCTCCCAAGACTGATTTGGAAAGGGCTCGCATGTCATCAATACCCTACGCATCTGCGGTAGGCTCTATTATGTATGCGATGTTATGTACCAGACCAGATGTAGCATACGCATTGAGCGTTGTAAGCCGGTATCAGTCAGACCCAGGGGAGAAACACTGGATAGCAGTAAAGAACATTCTCAAGTACCTGAGAAGGACTAAGGAGATGTTCTTGGTGTATGGCGGAAAAGACCTCCAGATTGAGGCCTTTGCTGACTCCAGCTTCCAGAGTGACAAGGATGACTCCAAGTCCATGTCGGGTTATGTCTTTACCCTCAATGGAGGGGCGGTTTGCTGGAAGAGTTCCAAGCAGGAAACCGTTGCTGACTCAACCATGGAAGCGGAGTACATAGCTGCTTGCGATGCCGCAAAGGAAGCTGTCTGGATGAAGAAGTTCCTCACGGAACTTCAGGTGGTTCCTACCAGTGTTGATCCAATACCGCTGTATTGTGACAACAACGGCGCTATAGCTTTAGCGAAGGAACCAAGGTCCCATCAGAAGTCCAGGCACATTTTGAGGCGGTTCCACCTGATCAGGGAGATCATTGATCGCCAGGAGATCGAGGTAAAGAGAGTAAAATCAGAAGATAACACTGCAGATCCATTCACCAAGGCCTTGCCCCAGACTCAGTTCGAGCGGCTGATCGAGATGATAGGTCTTCGATACGCCAGTACATGGCCTTAGTGCAAGTGGGAGATTGTTAGTGTATATGCCCTAGAGGCCATTACTGTATCATACTAGTATGTATATTACTTAATGGAAGCTTGGGATATTCACCTTGTATTGACAATCTTGCTCAAAATAGTAGTATGCTACTTGGTTTGTTTCTACTTCAATGTGTACATGTGTTTATTTTTGTATATCGCCTATACACATTAGTAGAGCCCTTAGGATCTTTGCTTGATTACCAGCGATGTGATGGCCGTCACACTAGTGGGGCTGGGTAATCTATAAGCATATCCTTATGCAGGTCCCTGGTCGCAGGACTATCGAGACAGGGCATCGATACTCCGGAGTAGACCAGCGCATGCGCTTCTCATCCCAGTGTGGGAGACGGTCTGTCCCACAGCCGTCAGTACGTCGTACTTGAGATAGTATGCGGGTGCTCGTTAGGTTACGGGTACACTGGACAGGACTCGTCGGGAACTGACTAGTTGGTATTATACCTATCGTCAGTTATCAGTTCCCAGGTGACATGAGTACAGCTTAGTCCGCTGACTTGACACTGTCACTCCGCCTCGAGTGTGTTCCCACTGTACTTTGATCACTACCCTACCACGGCTCAAAGGAGTCGTGCAAACAGGTAGTGGTTGGGTGCAGTCCCGAAGCACTTGGAGGCAGTGACGGTTAGACAGGATTCGTCTCTCCCGGTATTGGGGGTTGACATCGCGCTGTGTCTAGGAGAGCCATTACACGAGTAGTCCCTGGCCAGGGCAAACGAGATATACTGGTAGGTTTCCAGTGTTATCTCAGGGTGTATTGGGCTTCACTCCGGCACGACTTGTACCGCTATTGGGGGACTGACGTTTACCGCCCCCTAGGCCCGCCATGCGATGTATCAGACGAACAGACCGGACTGTATGGAGAATGTCACACTCAGGCTCAGTAGGAGTTCAGATGGGTTTCGCCTCGTCGGTCTTCTTGTCGGCATTACCTGGGGACCGTTACGCACAGCTAGTGCCGCTTGCGGTCTGTGGTTAAACCCACTGCCAGCGTAGTGTCGAGTCTTTAGAGTCCCACACAGAAAGCTTTTCGCCTTTAGGCAAAAGAGTAGAGGTCGCATGGTATTGCGACAGGTCGCATGGTTTTGCGACAGGGTTCGGTCACATCCGTGCACTTGTGCACGTACAGTGTCCGGGCAGTTTACACTAGCGGGCTTTGGTTTAAGCCAGATCCTAGTGTACCTTATGGGATTGGATTTATCCAGTTTGCATTCGTGTTCCTCGGAACGCGGATGCGGGTGTGTATGCACAAATGACAGGGAGGCAGAGGCAGCGGATTCTCATTAGGGTTGTTGACAGTTGACCGTTGACTTTTTGACTTTATGCTCAACCCTAATGAGAATATGATATGTGATTAACTATTATATTAATTAAGTATTATGGTGATATGGTTGTTGACTTGTTGACTTTTGTTGACTTGTTGACTTTGGTGACTTGTTGACTTTTGTTGACTTGTTGACCGGTTGACTAGGCTTGACTAGTTGACCATCATGATAACCATGGTTATCATTTCATGCCAAAGACTTTTTCTTGCTTGTTCTTTTGAGTAAAATGAGTGCATGACATGATAAGGTTATGGTTACTTCAACCATCACATAAGACTTTGGTTGATATGATGAGTTATCATTGCTTTGGATTATGAGAGGGTGAAAGACAAAAGAGTTGCTCATTCTTTCTTGCTCATTCTCTCTCTTGTTCTTGAGCTCTCCTCTTGCTCTCACCCTCAACCTCTTGCTCCCTCTCTTGATCTATGGTTCTCTTGTCTCATGAGTTGAGAATCAAGAACCATAGATAAAATCCCATTCTATTTCCTCTCTACTCATTCTAGTTCACTAGGTTTAGCAAACCAAGTGAACTAGTTTCTTCAAAGACCGAAGAAGGAGCTAAAGGTTGGAGCTTTCAAGTGGATCTATCTTCGGCGTACGGAGACGACGAGAAGGAGCCATAGGACCACCACCGGAGCTTGAAGAGAAGGAGTTCAAGTTTAGGTATAACCATCTTCATCCCAGTAGCTAAACATCTTTAGCTTAGTTTGCTAGTTTTAGTTTAGGTAACGATCCCGACCATAATTAGTCCATGTTGCCTCTTGCGTTAAAATTTTGATTTTATACCGTTTCCGCCTCCCCGTAAGAACCGGGGGTCGCAACGTGGACTTACACATCTCATGAACCAATATACACCCAAACAGCCTCTTCGGTAGCATCTTAAGTAGCAATGTATCCTGCCTTTATCGTCTAGTATGCCATGGTATCTAGCTTGGAACGCTTCCAACATACCGTCCCTTTACTGAGGGTAAAGACAATGCCTGTGACTGACTTTCAGTCATTCTCATCACCCTAGAACACTTCCAGTGATTCTCCCAAGGATCGATTGATACCATCTCACTTCAACTAGTGAAAATCCTAACATCCATTTAGATTTATCTTATAGATCCAAAACCCAGGATTTAGTAGGTATCATTTTGATCCTATGTGGAGAATCATTGTGATAAGCGGAGATTGATCGAGCGTAGCACAGGAAACTCCTTCCCTATCAAGAGTATGTCATCTACGTACTCTACGAGGATCGTCACCATACTCCCTACTACCCTTTTGTTTATACAAGGTTCATCTACCATTTTGATGATGTCAAACTCTTTGACTACCACATCAAAACAGATGTTCCAACTCCGCGATGCCTGCTTTATCCTGTAAAGCAACTTGCACATGTTACCGCTGCTCCCACTCTTTACGAAGCCCTCTGGCTGTGTACTTATAGACGTTCTCTTCTAAATTATCATTTTTCGAAAAGCAGTCATGGCACCCAACCACCAGATATCGTAGTCATGGTATGTAGCAATGGTAAGTAGGATCTGGATGGACTTAAGCATAGTCCCTGGAAAAGGTTTCATCATTATCCACGCTTGGTTGATGACGAAAACCTTTAACAAGTCTAGCTTTGAAAGTCACAACTTTTCCATCTACACCAAGTAATCTTCTCAAGATATACTTGCTCCTGATGGGGATTTAACCCTTCAGATATCGCAACCAAAGTCCCTACTTTGTTGGTGTATATGGATTCCATCTCAGATCTCTAAGCATCCAGCCATTCTTACAGAGTTCCTACTCTCAATGACCTGCTCGAAACTAGTTGGGTCATCATCTCATGATGCATTCCACGCTCCCACTGTCATAGAGAAACCGAAGTATCTCTCAGGTGGGTGAGGAACCCTACTAGATCGGCGGAGAGGCTGAGGTCCGTTGGTAACTATTGAATCCTTTGGTTTCATCAAATCATCTGATGTAGTTTGTATAGCTGGAACCTTTCCAGTTCTACATTACAGACCTTGCCTCGAGCTTGTCCGGATTTTGCTTTTAGACATAGGCCGGTCAACCCCAAATCTTAACTAGCTTAAGACATGGGCTCTTCCCATAACATATCTCATATGGAGTGGTAGGCTGTGATCTGATTCGAACTTAATTTCAATAAGTATGCAGCTTCTCAAGTGCATAACCCCCAAAAGGAAACAGGTAACTCAGTAGTACTCATCATAGAGCGCACCATATCGAATAGGGTGCAATTGCTCCGTCCCAATATACCATCGTGCTATGGTGTATACGGAGGAGTAATGCTGAGAGAGAATCTCATTCTCCTTTAGAATAGTCCAGGAATTCTATGCACAAGTATTCTCCTCCCTGATCTTATCATAGGATATAATACTTATACCCGTATTTTGGTTCTCTACTTCTAACTTATATTCTGTGAATATCTCAAAAGGTTCGGACCTATGTTTCAATAGGAACATATGGCTGAATCTTGAGAGACTATCAGAGAATGTAATGAAGTACAAATAACCGGTCCTGGCATGTGTAGACAGGAGACCTTACATACATCATCATGTATCAGTCCCAAGAGTTCACTAACTCTTTCTCTGTTTCCAATAAACAGAGCTATGGTCATTTTATCTTTGTGACATGACTGGCAAGTTTCACAAGATGTAAATTCAAACTGATTTAAATATTCATCTAAAATTTAACTTCAGCCAGTCGGGTCGCATTGATATGACCTAGTCTACAATGCCTCAAGAAGGATTCGTTGATTTCTGAACTCTTCCTCTTGTGTGTGTTCTGTATACTAGGAACTGTAGTTTGATTTAGAACATCAATGCTTTTAGATAACGTGCCTGAACTGATCAACTTTTGATATAGGAAATGTTCAAAACATTATCCAACAATACAAAATTTTATCATTTCTTTACTAATAAAGAGACCGATATGATTTTGTATATCAGGTTCGGTATCTAATAACATTCGATCAGAATCAATGTATTTCGGTAATACAGGGTGACAGTGACCAACAGACTTGGCTGTAACACTTGCCCCGTTTTCTGTCTCATGAAATTTATCACCCGTTCTCAGTTTTCTACCTTTCTGTAGCCCTATGTAATAGATTACATATCTGGGATCCTGATCCGGTACCAAATACCGAGGATGCAGAGGATACCGAGAAACAGTTCTTTGTAATGAACACACCCGAAGGAGATGCATCATATGCACTTTCTTCGTTTGGGCGGCATAGGAGTTCTGGTATTCCCCTATTTCCTGCTCTGTCTTATAACAATTATAAGTTGGAGCGGGACCAACGTTCCCCAGCTCAGTATAACAAGCGGGTTCGGTCAATACATCCATATTGTTATCTTAATTAAGACGTGATATAGTCGCTACCTGGAGAGTGAGAAAAGAAAACACTCTGCGTGCGCTCTTGCAAGATTAGATTGGTTATATATTTTATCTAATCAGGATGGCTCCCAGTGTTTTTATCAAATCTTCCTTCAAACCCTAAAAGGAAAGGCTAGCCGGGATTAATTACACTTTACAAGTTCGCCAATCTTTCAGCCAGGCCAGTGTCGGTACTTTGAGGGAGGTTCCCCGTGCTTTCGCACGGACCTAATTACAGTAAACCTCATTTTCCCATAGGCGTAACCCCGTTGACACCTTTCTAGACACCTACTTGATCGGCTAATTGTAAAGTGCAAAACTCTCCCAGGAGTAACAATTACTCGCAGTGGGTATCGGGATCCAACTATCACATAGAAGGTATGCAATCTCATTGCAAATTTCAACACATGAAACTCCCGATAATGGTTTTTACCCCTAGCACCTATGACCTTGGCTAAGGTGAACAAATCATATGCACTAGTCAAGTTCTACCCGTCATTTCGTGATTAGTTAGACCCACCCGCATGACCCTTAGCTAAGGTCAACAAAGCCACATGACTGTCCTAACTAATCGCATCATATGCGGTGTAGGAAGACATCACTTAGCTACCGTACACTACGCCTCGGCTATGGTGGACAAACGTAGCACGAATACTAAGTACTCTGCTTCCTAAAATGACGGAGGGTTGTGGATGGTTTTTAAGAAAACCTTTAACGCTTTGAACTTGATCTCGTTGCGGAATCAAATGGTTTTAAATGGAGTGTTTTTTAGGCTTTTCTAGTTTTCCTAAAGGGGTCACTCCCGGTGAAGGGATCGTCGGCCTTTTCCTCGTCGAATGAGGTGCGGGATATATCATATACATCACTGTGCAAAGCAGAAACTATAGAAGCAATCAAAAGACAAACCGAGTGTGTAGCATCTGCCAGTTACAGCTAAAGGAGTCACTCCCGGTGAAGGGATCTCGGTCCTTTCCTCATCGAATAAGGTGCAGGATGTTCTACAAGGAACACCGCAATGCAAAGTAAGAACTGTAGCTACCTGTTTTTATTTTGAAATTCGATTCCACAACATCAATTAGGTTTATTTTCTTTCATTAATCTCATTATTGAATGTTCCATCATTTAAGCCCACCTAAACATCACAGATAAATATAACGTACGCTTATGCCATCCGCATTCGCCTCGATGTCTCGTCTGCACCGTTAGGTTAGGTAACTAACGCCAGAGCGAGGCAGGGCTAGCGCGGGTGTAAAACATAAGCAACGTCTATATAATATATCATATATACTATATACCATATCTATCAGAACAAATCTCATGATCACATCACAGATAACGCAGCAGAAAATATCATATGAAATATTGGATATACTAGGACGTCCGTGTTTTTAATACGAGCCAGTATAAAACACGGATTCCACGGTCGTGATGAATAGCCAATCCCACACCCCTAGACCCCTACGAGAGCGGCAAGCAACCCTACCAATTCTAGGGTTAGGAGACCCGGACTCGACTCCTCGAGATGGTCACCCACTGGACCCTAGAACCCGGTTACTTGTGCTCCCCTCCTTAGGTCTGTCCTAGTGCGGAAAAGTAAATAATATACAAATGGTGACATCATCCGCAACCTGCAAGTGCCCCAATAAAAGAATATTACATACAAGTTTTTACATGAATGAAAATGAAAAACACTCATCTCACAAATAAACCCCCGGCTATTCAAACACGACGATCCAATATAACATATCCAGCAATACATAACATCACATGTCATCAACGTAAGTAAACATGCGTATCCCAATTGTCGTTGACATATAGCAACGAAACCGGCGATATCACATATTACACTTACGGTCACAGAAAAGAAAGTGTAAAACTACAACAGTTGGAATCCGCAAACTCTTTAGACATCACATGCCTAACCAAATGAATTCCATAGACATCGCATGCCTAACAATTATAAACCCCGCATTTTAGTCTCTATATCGAAAACACTTTTCAATATCAAGTCGGGCAATTCAACAGGATTCCCGATATTCTGATCGAATGCTCGTCGCAAACTTTAGTAGATGGCCGCACCCCCGATACCGTCGACGAAGTGCACTAAGGCGGAACACCGCTACCGCGAGCACCCGAACGGATGCTTTCGGCGACGGGGTTCTCCTACAGTCATTTGGTCGGGGCTATGGGGTGTAGCTGTCTATTAAGTTTTACCCGGTGAGTATCCGCGTACGCTACGTGATTGCAACGGACATTTGATCATATCAAAATTCCGTGGCAACCGATCAAGTGAGACTAAACTGCTATGTCTATAACATTCATTCAGTTATCTCATAACTACTTGTGAATTCCAATTATTGTATCACATTCCGGATAAATAGAAAATGTTAAACTTTCCGATCGAACATACAAACACCCAAGCTTTCCCGAAAAAGCTCAACACATGAAACAAGTTTAAAAACATTCATTTCATGCCTCAGTACCAACGGTCCAGCCGTAGAAGGGTCAAGCCAACGCCTCACATATGGCATGCCGTACTGCCCCGAACCCTAAGGTTCAAAGGGCAGTTCAAGACAGTCACATAGTCGGTTCCGCGGCAATCTAAGGGTATTAGGGACTGGTCTTAAAACACATGTGTCAGATTAAAAATACCCATAAAATAGTAAACACATAGAAAAGAATTACTGTGAAAAGACCAGTCCCTAATACCCTTAGATTGCCGCGGAACCGATGCCAATGGTGGGTAATCGCGGCGGTTCCGCGGCCATATTGAGGAATTACGGGTTCGTTTTTCACCATAATTCCTAGTTTTCCCTGCTGAATTTTTCAGGTATTTTTAATACTGGAAAAACCCAGATTTTAAAAAATGACCAGAGAGGGGTGAATTTTGTCGTATTTGGGTTCGATCGGGGTTTTAACTTCGTTAATGTATCGCCTAATGCTCTAGCTAGGCTCTGATACCACCGTAGGGTTCCTAGGCACACTAATGAGGTCTCACAACTGATCGAACATGCCCAATTCAAATTTTTTTATGTGCCTACAAACCCTAATACGGATCGTTAACTAGATGATAAGGAGATGCAAGCAAGTAAACGACTTTATTGCTAAAGGAAACTGACTACAACCTTTGTAGATCCGGTCCTCCACTTCCTTGGCTCCGTGATGACTTCCCTCCGCTGTACCAATCGGAATCCGGACTCTGGCGATGGTTTCGTCGGAGAAATGATCGGGCTAGGTCGTCGACTTCGATGCCGAAGATGATCTACGTCGAGGCAACTCAAGATCAAGCTCCAACTTCACCAAGTCATGAAACTTATGAAGAAAACACCCTATACTACTTGGCTAGTGGTAGAGGATGAAGAAATAGGAAGTGGGTGTAAGTCTACGCTAGCGCCCCGGCCGTCTACAGACGCCAAATGCGGAACAAAAACTTTTTATCTGGCGCTATCGTATACTTTAACCCGGATCTTCCATTATTGCTAAACTAACAAACTGTAAAGAGTGTAGAAAGGTTATACCGAACGATCCGAGTCCTTCGTTCTTTAACCATCATCCCACGCTCCGTTGCGGCTGCTCCGATCTCATCGATCTCCAATATGCTCGTCTAGGTGGCACCACATCACTGATTCTTTAAACGGGCTCCCGCCTCTGACTTGAGGCAACTCGGTCGTCAAGTTTGCTAGAAGAGACGACCAAGAATGATGTAGAGAATGAGTAGATGACTTTGTCTCACTTCGTCCAAATCCGTGGACGATCGGTTAATGAAGTTGCCGAGGGAATCGGGTGATGGAATGAAATGAGCTGTGAAATTCCATACACCCCAAAATCTATCATAATCCTTTTCTACCAAATGAAACATCAAGTGAGAGAGTGTGGAGGGGGGCCGGCCACTTATAAGAGTGGGGGGGTGAGTGTAGGAGAGGGGAGAGTAACCTTAAGCAAATATCATGTGTGAACACAAAATAAAATATCTTAAGGAAAACAAGAATGTTTAGAAATCAAAGCATGAGTCATTATCCTTGTCACCTCATTCTAGAAACTTCTAGAACCTTCTAGAAGCATGACTCACCCTCATCCAAGAAAAGATAAATCCGTCTTTAACCGAATGTTAAAAGACGGCTGATAGAAAACTGGAAACTGGCAACTTCCAAAAGTGATCCTGAAACGAATTTCAGGATAACCCCGTATCTGTATAAATATACCCGCACTTGTATTACGACCGAATACAAATGCAACTGAGACAAAGATATTATATCTACTCAATATAATACTCGGATCCGGCTTAAACCAAAGCCGACCAGTATCAACTGCCCGAAAAATAACACGTGCGTAAACGCACGTGCATTTTCCGAACTCTGCCATAAAACCATACGGCCTCTACAACGTTTCGCCCGAACTTGGGAAACTGTCTGTGGGGGACTCTAATGACTCGTCAGTACCCTGGCAGTGGGTTTAACCACAAACCGTCAGCGGCACTAGCTATGCGTAACGGCTGCCCATGGACTGACCTCAAGGGAGGCTGATGAGCGAACTCATCCAGAAACCCTACTGAGCCTAACAGTGACAATGTATATACAGTCCGGTCCGTTCGTCTATGAGTATCGCATATCTGCCTAGGGGGCTAGTAACGTCAGACCCCTAATAGCAGTATAAGTCGTGTCGGAGTGTAGCCCAATAACACCCTGAGATACTACTGGAGTACCTACCAGTAAATCTCCTGCCATGGCCATGGACTATGTGTAATGGCTCTCCTAGACACAGCACGACCTCGCCCCCAATACCGGGAGAGACGAATCCCCTGCCGATCCGCTCACGTGCCTCCATATGGCTCGGGACTGTACCCAAAAGCTACCTGTTTGTACGACTCCTTTGAGCCGTGGTAGGGTAGAAATCAAAGCACAGTGGGAACTCACACGAGACAAATGACGACCTCAGGTCGATGAACTAACCTGTACACATGTCACCAGGGAACTGCTATCTGACGATAGGTATAGTACTAACTAGCAGATTCCCGGCGAGTCCTGTCCGGTGTACTCATAACCCAATGAGCACCTGTATACATCTTAGGTGATCCAACTGACAACAGTGGCTTGTGAGACCGGCCACTGCCCCTCGTCGGGGTCTCGACTGTATACACTAGTCTACTCCGGAGTATCGATGCCCTGTCTCGAAACTCCCACGACTAGGGACCACAATTAAGGATATGCATATAAACTACCCAACTCTCACGTATATGATCGCCATCATACTGTTGGTAGTAAAGCAAGATCCTAAGGGCTCTATCAAAGTGTAACAAGTAATCAGTCACCTGAACATGTACACGACTGATTGTTGGAGATAGTGCCCTCAGAGTCAATTATTGGATCACAGGCACGTGATTGCAATGATTGAGGGAGGACCTATCCCAGTACGACAGTCTTACTCGAGATGATAGTATGCTATCTGGTTTACCTTTATCATCGTGTACTGCTTCAGGTGACCTGACAGGTCGCTATTGCACGTTGATAGAGCCCCTAGGATTCTTGCTTGACTTCCAGCAGTATGAGGGCGATCATATAAGTGAGAGCTGGAGTCTATAAGCACATCCTTAAAAGGTCCCTAGTCGTGGGAGTTTCGAGACAGGGCATCGATTCTCCAGAGTAGACTAGTGTATACAGTCGAGACCCCGACGAGGGGCGGTGGCCGGTCTCATAAGCCACTGGTGTCAGTTGGTTCACCTAAGATGTATACAGGTGCTCATTGGGTTATGAGTACACCGGACAGGACTCGCCGGGAACATGCTAGTTGGTCTTATACCTGACGTCAGATAGCAGTTCCCAGGTGACATGTGTACAGGTTAGTTCATCGACCTGGGGATCGTCATTTGTCTCGAGTGAGTTCCCACTGTGCTTTGATTACTACCCTACCACGGCTCAAAGGAGTCGTGCAAACAGGTTTTAGTTGGGTACAGTCCCGAGCCACATGGAGGCAGTGAGCGGATCTTCAGGGGTTCGTCTCTCCCGGTATTGGGGGTGAGGTCGCGCTGTGTCTAGGAGAGCCATTAAACGAAGTCCTTGGCCAAGGCAGGAGATTTACTGGTAGGTATTCCAGTAGTATCTCAGGGTGTTCTGGGCTACACTCCGACACGACTTGTACCGCTTTTGGGGGTCTGACTTTTACCAACCCTCTAGGCCCGACATGCGATGCTCATAGACGAACGGACCGGACTGTATGGATATTGTCACTGACAGGCTCAGTAGGGTGTCAGGATGAGTTCGCTCATCGACGTCCCTTTTGGTCAATAGCTGGTGGCCCGTTACGTATTGGCTTATACCTCTGACGTGCTAGTGGTTAAATCCACAGCCATAGTATTGACGAGTCTTTAGAGTCCACCACACTTTCAGTTACTCAGCTTTCGGGCGAAACGTTGTAGAGGCCGTATGGAGATATGGCAGGGTCCGATCAGATACGTGCGGTATTGCACGGATCAGGATCGGACGGTTTGTACTAGAGGCCGTATAGATATATGGCAGGGTTCGGTCAGATACGTGCGGTATTGCACGGATCAGGATCGAACGGATATTACTAGCCGGCTTTGGTTTAAGCCGGATCCTAGTTTAGTACAGTGTAGATTTTGTCTCTTTGCATTTGTATCCGGACGGAATACAGATGCGGGTGTGTATGCACAGTATTGGGGTTTTCCTGTAATTTATTACGGGACCAGTTTTCTCGAGTTGCCAGTTTGCATTCCGTTCCGGCCGGTTTTCGTTTGTTCTTTCCCGGCCGGACTTTTCCGATGGAGGGGGTTATTTGCAAGTTTGCAAATAACATTTTGTGGAGGGGTTTATTGCAAAAGGATTTATTATGAGAGCATCTTTTCTTTTGCACCATTCTTGCATTTATTGAGAAGTGAATGGATTTGATTTGGGTATGGGTTTTGTTATGATGATGTTTGTATATGGACACCTCCTTACTTTATCCTACCATCACCTCCCTCTTATGTTTTGGTTTTCCCTCCACCATTTTCCTTATGAAATTGGCCGGCCACTTGATTGAGGTGAAAGGGAATTTCATTTTGTGAAGTGGGAAAATTATCATCTCATTTTGATACACCAAAGTTCATCTCCATTTTGTTCATCAATTCCCTCCATCCAATGGCAACTTCATTACTCCAATGAGACATAGACTCTACACATCCTACAGCAAGTCTTGGGCATGTCGACTTGCCAGCTTCATGCCCGAGTTGCCTCGGTATTGAGGTGGGAGCCCGTAAAAGATGCAGGCGATGTGGTGCCCTTCCGGCAAGGAGGCGACAACCGGAGTTTCCGCAGGAGATCGGGACGATGACGAGAAGACCGGAGGACTCGGATCACTCGGTACATCTCTAACCCGTCTTGTTGTTAGCTAGATCTAGTTTAATGGCCCGATCCGGGGTTTAGTGCGCAGTGGTGCCGGTTTGCTAAGTTTGCAAAATTAAAGTTTATCACCGTTTCTGCATTTGGCCGTCGGATTGACGACCGGGGCGCCTCCGTGCACTTACAGTGGTATCAGAGCCTCGCCATTAACTTCGTCTAGCTTCGTTTGATGTGTTTTGCATTTCCGATCGACCAAAATTCCAAAATCTACATTTTCCTTCGCAACAGTTTTCTGTCGATTTTTTTCTGTCTCCAAAAATTTTTCAGGTTACAGAAAAGTGATCTACCAGAAGATATAAGAATTCTGCAGAAATACGATAAAGTGAATCGTCTGCCAGAGCGCGGAACCGCGGCCAAAACCCCCATTGGGCCGCGGTTCCGCCGCACTGTAGTGAGATTAATTTATCGTATTTCTTCAGTTTCTTTCTGGGCTAAAAATAGGGGTTTTGGAATATTAAAATTGGGCCCAGAATTTCTGTGAGTGCTACAGTATTGCTTGGGGGCCCACTTGTTAATTTTTGATTGATCGGATATTTTAAACACATTATTTCACAGTATTTACAATATATCTGCGACCGTGAATGTCACTCGATCGGTAAATCCGGTCTAACTGCTATAGCCCGGTTAGACGGATTTGCGAACGTGACTTTCACGTTGATGTTCTGTGTTTTGCTGTGTTGTTGCGGATCGGTCGTGGGGGATAGCCTGGATGCAATGCTAGTACCGTTTTGTTGTATTATGTACATTTGATATTGCGGGGCGAGCGTCCGACATGTGGACTGCCGTCACTGCCTGTTTGTATTATTCTTTTGGGGCACGACCTGGTTCCGGTCGATGTACCCGTTGTATGTATATTTTACTTTCTGTACTAGGGTTACCCCGCGGAGGGGTGCACGGATAGCCGGGTTCTGGAGGGCAACAAGCCCGCATCTAATGGCATTGGGACGGAGGGGGCTTCACTCCAGGATTGGCTGGCTATTCGTCGCACTCGTAGGGGGTATAGGATTTCATTGCACAGGCTATCTACACGACCAGGGGAACGTCGGGTTTCAGTAGTGGCTCTGTGAAACCCGGGGATCCCAGATATCTGTTTTGTTCTGTGATGCTGTACATTTCTGTGATGTTGCAATTTTATTCACGCCTTGAGCGAAATATAATATATTGGTATATATATTAGTAGATGTTGTATATGTTTTTCATCCGCGCTAGTCCAGTCCCCGCTCTGCCATTAGTTAGCTAACCTAACGGGTGATGACGGGACCCAGTGGCGAATGCGGATGGCATATACGTACGTCAGTATATTTTCGTTCTTTGTGGTGTGATCAATTGATGGGACTGCATTGATTCGGATCAATGCAAGTTAAAACAAACCTAATCTGATGTTGTTGGAACACTTTTCAAAAAGCTGTTATTGCAAGGACGTTCACTTTTGTTTTGCATCGTGGTATTCATTTGGAATATCCTGCTCCTCAGTCGACGAGGCAAGGGCCGAGATCCCTTCACCGGGAGTGACCCCTTGGACAGAATTTTGCGTCAGGGCATAAACTTCACTATAGCCGATTACTTTTGCTTTGCATCGTGGTATTCATTTGGAATATCCTGCACCCCATTCTACGGGGAAAGAGCCGAGATCCCTTCACCGGGAGTGACCTCTTTAGTAAAGGTTTTCGTCACTGTATTTTCTAAAAAGCTATTCGTTCCTTCAACGATATCAAGTTCATTACGTTAAAGGTTTTCGCCAGAAACCATTCGTAGCCCTCCGTCGTTTCATATGGGTAGTCAATAGTATTCAAGCTGTGTATGTTGGCCAAAGTCAAGGCACAGTGATTGGTAGGTATTGGGTATTCATATGCAGCATAGATAGATGCGTTCGTTTGGGACAGTCGTACTGCCATTTTGGCCAAAGTCAAGGGTAGGTACGGGTGGATTCAAATTAACCTGGAGAATGACGGGTTGAACTTGACATGTGACTTATGATATGTTGGCCAAAGTCAAGGTCATAAGAGCATGGGGTAAAAATCCACATCGGGAGTTTCAAAAGAACTGAAACTTGCCAGATTTGCGCATTCCTTCTGGAGTGTGATAGCGTGAGCGGATTCCGTCACGTTATCATGCTATGAGAGTTGGATCCCGATTCCCACTGATGAGTTATTTTACTCCTCGGGTGACCCCGACTAATTCTTCTTTCAGGTTTGGAGGAGAATTTGAGGTACAGTGGGAGGTTTCCAGATTAGATAAATTGGTAACCATTCTGATCTAGGTTAGAGTGCACGCTGAGTGTTTCTTTTCTCTCTCTCTTTGGCAGCGACCATTGACCCGACCCTAAGACTATGACTCAGTGACCAAGTTGACCGAACCTTCTTTACACTGGCTTTTGGATTGTCAGAGTTGCAGACCTCATTGCCACTCCTACTTTTACCCTTTTCTCCAGGACACCCTGTATTACTGCGAACGTCCACTTCCATTGGACAAAGCCATCATATGGTTAGATACGAACTCGAAGGAATTCGAGGATGGTTTCCGGTTCTGGAGAAAACGGATAGGATTATTCAGTTGTCTTTTCCCTTTTACCTTTTCTCAAGTTGTGAGTACTCCTTGGTTTAGGAGATAGTACACCTATTACGCAAATTGGATAGTCTTCTTCCAAACCTTAGGCTGGTGCCGACCGGTAGGGAATGAAGAAAACCAATTAGCCTAAACGGTGTGCAGAAGGTATTAAGATTAAGACAAAGCAAGGGATTAGTAAGAGGGCAAAGTAAATTGCGACTGATATTCACGACCAAACCAACTATTTCTTCGCCAATCCTAAATCACCTTTGTATTTCTCCTGGACACTCCGTATCACTACGAAGATCCACAGTTTATTGGATACTCCATCGTATGGTTATATACGAACTCGAAAGGAACTTGTTCCAGTTCGGGGATGGATTCTGGTCCAGGAGAAATAGGAATAAGGTTTATTCGGTTGTCTTTTATCTTCATCTTCTCTCGCATTGCGAGTGCTCCTAGGACTAGGACAGTACACCCATTATGCTTATTGGATAGTCTTCTTCCAAACCATAGGCTGGTGCCGAACGGTAGGGAAGGAAGAAAACCATTTGGCCTAAGGGGTGTGCAGAAGGTAATGACTAAAAACATATAAAGGGATTTGGAGAGATGGAAAAGAATTATACGGTTATAGTTGTGAATCTGGATAATGGTAGAGGCATTACTAGGAATACCAGGATACCCTATCGAAACATTTCAATGTTTCAGTTCAACTGTGTACTGTTAAAAGAAAACTGATTTCCCGATTAGACACTTGCTCCAGGGTATGTATTTACCAGGTTTGATTCTCACATCTGTATGGTTTTACAGATGATGAGTAGGAGTAAGTTATTGGGAATTGGGTGATCATCCTCATTATATCAGGATTCGTTGTAATCGGTGATATTTGAGGAGATCACCTGGGCTGTTTGCCGGTCGGCAAATATTTGGTTTTGAATATCCGCTGTTATGCACCAATTTCAAATTGATATATCTGTACGTCTATTTTCATAGAGTGAGATATACCTTTTGATATTATGTCGATGACATTTACCTATATCATTGGATGGTTAGGTAAGGAGCATTAAACAGCGGTGTAATTCTTCTTAACCATAAGTACAGTTTTTAACCTACGACACACAGTGAAAGAGTTGTTAGACTCAGCGGACTTATACAGAGTATTGTATGTTGTCCAGTGTCCATTAGGACACAGGGGTTGGTCCTCATACTATATTCTGTTTACTTTTAACTTCTCTAGTTCTTAGACATGAGTTTCGTAGAAACACAGGGTCTAAGTTTTGAGGAGTTATAGGTATTTGAATAGAGTAGAGAACCAGGTGTAGCAAGTATCGGGATTCTTCAAAGTGATCGAAGATGTAGATACTTGTGTATGGTATTCAGTTGATAGTAATGATAAAGAGAACTTGCTTCTCTTTCAGGTTACTCATAATTGGAAGCATTCCTAAATTGAGTAACGCTGATCGGCCTCTCTCCATTTAGTTGACATGCACTGGAGACAGCTGCATGATTTGAATCTGGTTCAATTAAATCAGTGCCTCTGGTTCTATATTGGATATAGTACAGTTCATATCTTAACATTGTTAAGGTACGGGGAGTTGTCCGGCTTATGATTAAAACCAGACTCTGGATAACTCAAGGCACGTTTCTGTAATGGCTGTTTGTGGGTTGACCCAGGCTATGACGAGGGTTGATTTTCTACCATCTGGAAGATCAATAGTGATATTGTTCTTAACTCGCCACATTTTAAAAGAAATGGTTATTTTTTCAGAAAACAGTAGTGGGAGTATGGTAGAACTGGAAGTGATTCCAGAACCGCAAACAATTACTGAAGATTTGTTAAGGAACCTAAAGATTCAATCTGATTGACATTCCATTGGCCACTCCGCAGATAAGGTGGGTAACTTCAGGCACCCGAGAGGCACTCCGGTAGCCTCAAGGACGGTGACAGGGAAGTTCTTGTTTACCCACACTTGCCATTGTTGTTGTTCCAGGCTGCGAGACCCGGCAGGAGGATGAGTATAGCGTCGTTCTAAACTAGCTTTAGAAGTGCACGTCTATATGACTCTGCCAGAGGGTTGTCGTAGTCAGTGGGAGCAGCGGAAGCATTGGTGGACATCTGGCTTATGTCTATTTATAGACTAAAGCAGATATAGCGGAGATAGATCATCTATTTCTGATGTGACAGTCATGGGTTTGACGTCATCAGAATAGGGGATGGATCTGTTGAGAAGGTAGTAGGGTGTGATATCCTGGTTTTGGATGACATACACAGAGTAGGAAAGGAAACTCCTATAATACGATCGGTTATACTTTGGTCATTACATAGTGTTTTCTCCACATGGGACTTGGACATTATATCAGACATACTGATTACTAGATCTATGGTTGTTAGATCTAGATTTGGGTGGTTTCCCAATCAGGGTACTTTGACAGCATTCTAAGAGTATTTAGAATGGACGACTCCTGGCACGGTAGTGTACCTGCAGGTGATGGAGTCACCCTCTCTAAAGGTGTCTTATAGACTAAAGGGGAGAGGGATGCGCATGATTGGCAGATCACTTGCTTAGGCAATTGAGTCAATCATGAGATGTCAAGTACCACACCAGATGTTGTTCTTGCACGAGATGCAATAAGTTGACATTGATCCAATCCTGGAGAAGCAGTCGGAAGCAGTTTTAGAACATAAGTGGATGTTCTAGGGATATGATAACGACAGCCTCATTTGGGAGACAGTTATCATTCCATACTTCCAAGGTGACATGGACGACAAGGAGGTTGTCAGAGTTATAGTTTTCCCTCTGACGAGGGACAGTATTTTGGACAGGTGATCCAGGAAGATACTGAGGGAGGCTTGGCGCAGGATACTGATTAAGTTCAGTTGACGATACAGTCTAAGAAGTTTGGATTTGGAGTTCATTTATGAGCTAGGTCCCATCAGACATCCAGACATTCTAAGACAGGTATTGCTCATTTCGGGAGATGGCTTTCTCCGCGAACTTGAGATAGAGAGAGACATAAAAAGAAACTTCAGAGCGGATCCACTCGCTGAGGCTATTCCTCGAACGCAATAGTCTCGCAAACGAGCTTTGTGAGACTGACTTGTAGAGGAGTTGGGTGTTCGGTATCACACGGGCTGTAAGTATGCGACATCGCAATAATTAGCCTTGAGTGCAAGTGGGAGATTGTTGGAGATAGTGCCCTCAGAGTCAATTATTGGATCACAGGCACGTGATTGCAATGATTGAGGGAGGACCTATCCCAGTACGACAGTCTTACTCAAGATGATAGTATGCTATCTGGTTTACCTTTATCATCGTGTACTGCTTCAGGTGACCTGACAGGTCGCTATTGCACGTTGATAGAGCCCCTAGGATTCTTGCTTGACTTCCAGCAGTATGAGGGCGATCATATAAGTGAGAGCTGGAGTCTATAAGCACATCCTTAAAAGGTCCATAGTCGTGGGAGTTTCGAGACAGGGCATCGATTCTCCAGAGTAGACTAGTGTATACAGTCGAGACCCCGACGAGGGGCGGTGGCCGGTCTCACAAGCCACTCGTGTCAGTTGGTTCACCTAAGATGTATACAGGTGCTCATTGGGTTATGAGTACACCGGACAGGACTCGCCGGGAACATGCTAGTTGGTCTTATACCTGACGTCAGATAGAAGTTCCCAGGTGACATGTGTACAGGTTAGTTCATCGACCTGGGGATCGTCATTTGACTCGTGTGAGTTCCCACTGTGCTTTGATTACTACCCTACCACGGCTCAAAGGAGTCGTGCAAACAGGTTTTAGTTGGGTACAGTCCCGAGCCACATGGAGGCAGTGAGCGGATCTTCAGGGGTTCGTCTCTCCCGGTATTGGGGGTGAGGTCGCGCTGTGTCTAGGAGAGCCATTACACGAAGTCCTTAGCCAAGGCAGGAGATTTACTGGTAGGTATTCCAGTAGTATCTCAGGGTGTTCTGGGCTACACTCCGACACGACTTGTACCGCTTTTGGGGGTCTGACTTTTACCAACCCCCTAGGCCCGACATGCGATGCTCATAGACGAACGGACCGGACTGTACGGATATTGTCACTGACAGGCTCAGTAGGGTGTCAGGATGAGTTCGCTCATCGACGTCCCTTTTGGTCAATAGCTGGTGGCCCGTTACGTATTGGCTTATACCTCTGACGTGCTAGTGGTTAAATCCACAGCCATAGTATTGACGAGTCTTTAGAGTCCACCACACTTTCAGTTACTCAGCTTTCGGGCGAAACGCTGTAGAGGCCGTATGGAGATATGGCAGGGTCCGATCAGATACGTGCGGTATTGCACGGATCAGGATCGGACGGTTTGTACTAGAGGCCGTATAGATATATGGCAGGGTTCGGTCAGATACGTGCGGTATTGCACGGATCAGGATCGAACGGATATTACTAGCCGGCTTTGGTTTAAGCCGGATCCTAGTTTAGTACAGTGTAGATTTTGTCTCTTTGCATTTGTATCCGGACGGAATACAGATGCGGGTGTGTATGCACAGTATTGGGGTTTTCCTGTAATTTATTACGGGACCAGTTTTCTCGAGTTGCCAGTTTGCATTCCGTTCCGGCCGGTTTTCGTTTGTTCTTTCCCGGCCGGACTTTTCCGATGGAGGGGGTTATTTGCAAGTTTGCAAATAACATTTTGTGGAGGGGTTTATTGCAAAAGGATTTATTATGAGAGCATCTTTTCTTTTGCACCATTCTTGCATTTATTGTGAAGTGAATGGATTTGATTTGGGTATGGGTTTTGTTATGATGATGTTTGTATATGGACACCTCCTTACTTTATCCTACCATCACCTCCCTCTTATGTTTTGGTTTTCCCTCCACCATTTTCCTAATGAAATTGGCCGGCCACTTGATTGAGGTGAGAGGGAATTTCATTTTGTGAAGTGGGAAAATTATCATCTCATTTTGATACACCAAAGTTCATCTCCATTTTGTTCATCAATTCCCTCCATCCAATGGCAACTTCATTACTCCAATGAGACATAGACTCTACACATCCTACAGCAAGTCTTGGGCATGTTGACTTGCCAGCTTCATGCCCGAGTTGCCTCGGTATTGAGGTGGGAGCCCGTAAAAGATGCAGGCGATGTGGTGCCCTTCCGGCAAGGAGGCGACAACCGAAGTTTCCGCAGGAGATCGGGACGATGACGAGAAGACCGGAGGACTCGGATCACTCGGTACATCTCTAACCCGTCTTGTTGTTAGCTAGATCTAGTTTAATGGCCCGATCCGGGGTTTAGTGCGCGGTGGTGCCGGTTTGCTAAGTTCGCAAAATTAAAGTTTATCACCGTTTCCGCATTTGGCCGTCGGATTGACGACCGGGGCGCCGCCGTGCACTTACACTGATAAAGGCAAACCAGATAGCATACTATCATCTCGAGTAAGACTGTCCTACCGGTATAGGTCCTCCGCAATCATTGCAATCACGTACCTGCGATCCAATAATTGACTATGAGGGCACTATCTCCAACAGTGGGCTCACTTTAGAATTGGATTTCTCACTCTTTTTCTCATTTCACCATTGATGGTAGCAAGCTTTTCTTCATCTTGAAGAAGGAGAAGAAGAAGAAAAGAATATGATATGTATATTTTAAATAGAAAATAAAATGATACTTATCATATTAGCTACCATGGTTTAGTGTAGAGAATTAACTAGGGTTTAGTTGAATGGTTAGGGTTAGGAGATGAAGACAAGAATGGTCACTTAGTCAAAGATGCATGAAGCATCAAGAATGTTCCAAAAGAAACCATTTTGTTTTCCTTTTCTTTTAACCAAAATAAATAGATAAATAAATAAGTGAAATGAAACCCTAACCATTCACTAAACATGGTTTAAGTCTTACACAAACCCAAGTTTGTATGTATCATCGAACATGATACAAACAAGTGCTCAAAAATATACCACATATACAATTTGTGCATTTCAAGTGAGAAAGTCAATCTTGAGTGAACCAATACTAGTTAATGTAAAGTAATATATCAAATATATAATTATACATTAAATCATTAAATCAACACTTGATTCAATGATCCGGTCATGTCGCATATAACCGACTAGTATCCAATGTATCGACTTATCAAATCAATCTTCGATTCGATAACTAGGTTATATCGCATACAACCAGTCGATACATTCATCGCGAAAATAGAATACGGTATCACATACACGCATTATTCTCGGTCCCGCACATATCTCATATGCACTCCAATTTCGTTTCGTTTGAGCCAAGAAACCTCTGTGTAGGACTCTAAAGACTCGTCAATACGCCGGCAGCAGGTGATGATCATATCAAACACCCACAAGCCGCAAGCGGTCTGGTAAACATAACGGCTACCCGGGTATTGAGCGATCAGAAGATCAACGGGCAAGCCCGCTCACACTCCTGTGAATCCAACCAGTAACACTTACCGTACAGTCCGGTCTGTTTGTCTGATATGTCGCATATCTCGCCTAGGGGTGGCAAACGTCAGACCCCAATAGCTTGATAAGTCATGCCGACGTAAGGTCCATAACAATTATGAAACTACTGATAACTCTTACCAGTATATCACAGCAACCCTGGCCAGGGATTTCCTGTTATGGCCAGTCGAGCATAGCGCAACATCAACCCACAATACCGGGAGAGACGAATCCCCTCCTATCGCTCATTGCCTCCATGTGAATCGGGATTGTACCCAAAAACCACCTGTTTGCACGACTCAGTAGAGCCGTGGTAGGGTGGGAATCAAAGCACAGTGGGAGACACACAAGACTCTATGACGATCTCGGGTCAACAGACTAAGCTGTACCAGTGTTACCAGAGAACTGCCATCTGACGTGAGGTATAATACCATCTGGGAGTTCTCGGCGAGTCCGTTCAGTGTACCCAGTCTCCACTGAGCACCCGCATACCATCTTTGATGTCAAACACCAATGGATATGGGATCATCCATCGCCCATCACATGGGTCGAGAAGATATGCGCTAGTCTACTCTGGAATATCGATGCCCCATCTCGATATTCCCACGACTAGGAACATTGAAGGATGTACTCATGGACTACCCAGGCCCCACTAGTATGATCTGCATCATAGTCCTGGAAGTCGAGTACACATCCTAAGGGATTTATCAACATGTAACAGAGAGACAGAAAGTATACATGTTAAGATAAAAAGAAACCAGATAGCGTATTATCATGTCGAGCAAGAAAGTAGTACCTATATATGTCCCAGCATCCACTACAATATACATCTAATGTACAGTAATGGCCTCTAGGGCATACATATAACTAACACCTTTGGTGTCAGTTGGATCACCTAAGATGTATATGTTGGAGATAGTGCCCTCAGAGTCAATTATTGGATCACAGGAACGTGATTGCAATGATTGAGGGAGGACCTATCCTGGTAGGTCAGTCTTACTCGAGATGATAGTATACTATTTGGTTTATCTTTATCATCATGTACTGCTTTAGGTGACCTAACAGGTCGCTATTACACATCGATAGAGACCCTAGGATTCTTGGTTGACTGCCAGCAGTATGAGGGCGATCATATACGTGAGAGCTGGTAGTCTATAAGCACATCCTTAAAAGGTCCCTAGTCGTGGGAGTTTCGAGACAGGGCATCGATTCTCCAGAGTAGACTAGTGTATACAGTCGAGACCCCGACGAGAGGCGGTGGCCGGTCTCACAAGCCACTGGTGTCAGTTGGATCACCTAAGATGTATACAGGTGCTCATTGGGTTATGAGTACACCGGACAGGACTCACTGGGAACATGCTAGTTGGTCTTATACCTAACGTCAGATAGCAGTTCCCTGGTGACATGTGTACAGGTTAGTTCATCGACCTGGGGATCGTTATTTGTCTCGTGTGAGTTCCCACTGTACTTTGATTACTACCCTACCACGCTCAAAGGAGACGTGCAAACAGGTTTTAGTTGGGTACAGTCCCGAGCCACATGGAGGCAGTGAGCGGATCTTCGGGGGTTCGTCTCTCCCGGTATTGGGGGTGAGGTCGCGCTGTGTCTAGGAGAGACAGAACATGAAAATTCCTTGGCCAAGGCAGGAGATTTAACGGTAGGTATTCCAGTAGTATCTCAGGGTGTTCTGGATTGATCTCTGACATGACTTGTACCGTTTTTGGGGGCCTGACTTTTACCAACCCCCTAGGCCCGCCATGCGATGCTCATAGACGAACAGACCGGACTGTACGGATATTGTCACTGACAGGCTCAGTAGGGTGTCAGGATGAGTTCGCTCATCGACGTCCCTTTTGGTCAATAGCTGGTGGCCCGTCACGTATTGGTTTATACCTATGACGTGCTAGTGGTTAAATCCACAACCAAGGTGTTGACGAGTCTTTAGAGTCCCCCACATCCTGTTGCTCAAGTTTTCGGGCGAAACGCTGTAGAGGCCGTATGGAGATATGGCAGGGTTCGATCAGATACGTGCGGTATTGCACGGATCAGGATCGGACGGATAATACTAGCCAGCTTTGGTTTAAGCCGGATCCTAGTATAGTACAGTGTAGATTTTGTCTCATTGCATTTGTATTCGGTCGGAATGCAGATGCGGCTGTGTATACACAGTATTGGGGTTTTCCTGTAATTTATTACGGGACCAGTTTTCTGGAGTTGCCAGTTTTCTTTCCGTTTCGGCCATCTTTCATTGGCCGAAGATTGGTGGAGGAGGGCTTATTTGCATTTGTGCAAATAGGCAATTTGGAAGGGGGTCTTTGCATATCCTTGTGTCATGATAATTGCACCATACCTTGACTTTCTTGTGTTCATGATTCCTTGACCTTTTGAAGCAATCATGGTTGTTGATTGGTTGGTGGAGTGTGAGGTTGGTTTTGTGATCATTGTTGATTATCACCATTCTTTTCTCATGTATCATCCCTCACATGGCTCACTCCTCTCTCTCACTACTTCTCACTTCTACCATGAGAAATGGGCCGGCCATGACATATGGGGGCTGTCCCAATTTGGTAGTGGGGTTTTTACACTCATTTGGATTGGCAAAAATCATTTTAGCTCCTCCTCCAAAAGCTTGTATCTTATACCTCCACCAAAAGGCAATTTCCTCTACCCCAATAGAGACAAAGAGCACTGCACATTCTACAGAAAACCTTGGGCACGTCGACTCGCCAACTTCATGCCCGAGTTGCCTCGGTATAGAGGTGGGAGCCCGTAAAAGAAGCCGGTGACGTGGTGCCCTTCCGGCGAGGAGGTGGAGAACGGACATTCCGCGGGAGATCGGGACGACGACGAGAAGACCGGAGGACACGGATCACTCGGTATATCTCTCTTCCTATCTTGTAGTTAGCTAGGACTAGTTTAATGGCACGATCCGGGTTTATAGTGCGCGGTGGTGCCGGTATAAAAAGTTTAAGAAAACCATCGCTTCCGCATTCCGGCGTCGGATTGACGGCCGGGACGCCGCCGTGCACTTACAGTAGTATCAGAGCCTCGCCATTAACATAGTCTAGCTTTGCCTAATGTGTTTTACATTTCCGATCAAACAAAAATCCAAAAACCGCGTTTTTATACACATCAGTTTTCTGTCGAAATTTTTTTTGGCTCCAAAAATTTTTCAGGTAGTTGCAGAATGATGTGCAGGGAAGTTTAAGAATTCTGTGAAAATTTGGTCTCGTGAACAGTCTAAACGACCGCGGAACCGTGGCCAAACCCATGCTTGGGCCGCGGTTCCGCCGCGACTTGAACTGTTCAGAGTACCAAAATTTTGCAGAAAGCTCCTGACTTAAAAATAGGGTTTTTGGAACATTGTTTTTGGGCCCAGAATTTCTTGATGTGCTACAGTAGTACTTGGGGGCCCACTTGGTAAATTTTGATCGATCGGATATTTTAAACACATTAGCTCACAGTATTTACATTATATCTGCGACCGTGAATGTCACATGATCGGTAAATCCTGTCTAACTGCTATAGCCCGGTTAGACGGATTTGCGAACGTGACATTCACATTGATGTTCTGTGATTGTGCTGTGATGTTGCGGTTTGGTCGTGGGGGATAGCCTGGATGCAATGCTAGTACAGTTTTTTGTTGTATTATGTACATTTGATATTGCGGGGCGAGCGTCCGATATGTGGACTGCCGTCACTGCCTGTTTGTATTATTCTTTTGGGGCACGACCAGGTTGCGGTCGATGTACCCGTTGTATGTATATTTTACTTTCTGTACTAGGATTGCCCCGCGGAGGGGTGCACGGATAGCCGGATTCTAGAGGGGAACAAGCCCGCATCTCATGGCATTGAGACGGAGGGGGCCTCACTCTAGAATTGGCGGGCTATTCGCCGCACTCATAGGGGGTACAGGTTGACCCAGGAGGGGTGCCCAAGTTACCGGATTCCGTGAAGTGCTGGGTTGTCCATTCACGTTGCTGAAGGGGGCTGCCTCGCTTCAGGTTTTGGCGGGTAACTTGCCGCGCCCGTAGGAGTCTAGGATTTCATTGCACAGGCTATCCACACGACCAGGGGAACGTCGGGTTTCAGTAGCGGCTCTGTGAAACCCGGGGATCCCAGATATCTGTATTGTTCTGTGATGCTGTACATTTCTGTGATGTTGCATTTTATCACGCCTTGAGCGAAATATTATATATTGATATATACTAGTAGATGTTGTATATGTTTTGCATCCGCGCTAGTCCAGTCCCCGCTCTGTCGTTAGTTAGTTAGCCTAACGGGTAATGACGGGACCCAGTGGCGAATGCGGATGGCATATACGTACATCAGTATATTTTCGTTCTTTATGGTGTGATCAATTGATGGGACTGCGTTGATTCAGATCAATGCAAGTTAAAAACAAACCTAATCTGATATTGTTGGAACACTTTTCAAAAAGCTGTTATTGCAAGGACGTTCACTTTTGTTTTGCACAGTGGTATTCAATTAGAATATCCTGTTCCTTAGTCGACGAGGCAAGGGCCGAGATCCCTTCACCGGGAGTGACCCCTTGGACCGAAGTTTGTGTCAGGGCAATAACTTCACTATAGCCGATTACTTTTGCTATGCACCGTGGTATTCAGTTGGAATATCCTGCACCTCATTTTATGGGGAAAGAGCCGAGATCCCTTCACCGGGAGTAACCTCTTTAGCAAAGGTTTTCGTCACTATATTTTTATAAAGCTATCCAGTTCCTTCAACGATATCAAGTTCATTACGTTAAAGGTTTTCGCCAGAAACCTTCGTAGCCTTCCGTCGTTTCAGGAAGGTAGCACTTAGTATTTATGCTATGTATGTTGGCCTTCGTCAAGGTATATTGTATGGTAGCTATTTGTTACTTTTCTGTAGCATAGATAGATGCGTTGGTTTGGGACAGTCGTACTACTATTTTTCCCTTCGTCAAGGGTATGTACGGGTGGGTTCAAATTAACCTGGACAATGACGGGTAGAACTTGACATGTGACTTATGATATGTTGGCCTTCGTCAAGGTCATAAGAGCATGGGGAAAAAATCACATCGGGAGTTTCAAAAGAAACTGAAAGTTGCCAGATATGCGCATACCTTCTGGAGTATGATAGCGTGAGCGGATTCCATCACGTTATCATGCGGTGATAGTTGGATCCCGATTCCCACTGATGAGTTGGTTTACTCCTCGGGTGATCCCGACTAATTCTTCTTTTAGGTTTGGAGGAGAATTTGACAGAACAGTGGGAGGTTTCCAGATTAGATAAATTGGTAACCATTCTGATCTAGGTTAGAGTGCACGCTGAGTGTTTCATTTCTCTCTCTCTTTGGCAGCGACCATTGACCCGACCCTAAGACTATGACTCAGTGACCAAGTTGACCGAACCTACTTAAACACCGGCTTTTGGATTGTCAGAGTTGCAAACCTCATTGCCACTCTTACTTTTACCCTTTTTTCCAGGACACCCCGTATTACTACGAACATCCACTTCCATTGGACAAAACCATCGTATGGTTATATACGAACTCGAAGGGATTTATTCGAGGATGGTTTCCGGTTCTGGAGAAAACGGATAGGACTATTCAGTGGTCTTTTCATTTTACCTTCTCTCAGGTTGTGAGTACTCATTGGTTTAGGAGATAGTACACCTATTACGCAAATTGGATAGTCTTCTTCCAAACCATAGGCAGGTGCCGACCGGTAGGGAATGAAGAAAACCAATTAGCCTAGCGATGGTGTACAGAAGGTATTATGTAAAGACAAAGAAAGGGATTATAAGAGGGCAAAGTAAATTGCGACTGATGTTCACGACCAAACCAAGTATTTCATTACCACTCCCACTTCACCTTTGTATTTCTCCAGGACACTCTGTATCACTACGAAGATCCACAGTTTATTGGATACTCCATCGTATGGTTATATACGAACTCGAAAGGAACTTGTTCCAGTTCGGGGATGGATTCTGGTTCAGGAGAAATAGGAATAAGGTTTATTCGGTTGTCTTTTATCTTCACCTTCTCTCGCATTGCGAGTGCTCCTAGGATTAGGACAGTACACCCATTATTCTTATTGGATAGTCTTCTTCCAAACCATAGGCTGGTGCCAAACGGCAGGAAAGGAAGAAAACCATTTGGCCTAAAGGTGTGTGCAGAAGGTAATGACTAAAGACATATAAAGGGATTTGGAGAGGTGGCAAAGAATTACACGGTTATAGTCGTGAATCTGGATAATGGAAGAGGCATTACTAGGAATACCAGGATACCCCATCGAAACATTTCAATGTTTCAGTTTCACTGTGTACTGTTAAAAGAAAACAGATTTCCCGATTAGATACTTACTCCAGGGTATGTATTTACCAGGTATGATTCTCACATCTGTATGGTTTTACAGATGATGAGTGGGAGTAAGTTATTGGGAATTGGATGATCGTCCTCGTTATATCGGGATTCGTTGTAATCGATGATATTTGAGGAATTCACCTGGGTTGTTTGCCGGATGGCAAATATTTGGTTTAGAATATCCGTTGTCATGCACCAATTTCAAATTGATATATCTGTACGTCTATTTTTATAGAGTGAGATATACCTTTTTGAAATTATGTCTGTGACATTTACCTATATCAGTGGATGGTTAGGTAAGGAGCATTGAAAAGCGGTGTAATTCTTCTTAACCATAAGTACAGTTTTCAACCTGCAACACACAGGGAGTGAGTTATTAGACTCAAGGGACTTATACAGAGTATTATGTGTTGTCCAGGGTCCATCAGGACAGAGGGGTTGGTCCTCGTACTATATTCGATTTACTTATGACTTCTCTAGTTTTTAGACAGGTGTTTCGTGGAAACACAGGGTCCGAATTTTGAGAAGTTATAGGTATTTGAATAAAGTAGAGAACCAGGTGTTGCAAGTATCGGGATTCTTCAAAGTGATCGAAGATGTAGATACTTGTGTATGGTATTCAGTTGATAGTAACGATTAAGAGAACTTGCTTCTGTTTCAGGTTACTCATAATTGGAAGCATTCCTAAGTTGAGTAACGCTGATCAGCCTCCTTCCATTTCGTTGACATGCACTGGAGACAGTTGCATGATTTGAATCTGGTTCAATTAAATCAGTGCCTCTGGTTCTATATTGGATATAGAACAGTTCATATCTTAACGTTGTTAAGGTACGGGGAGTTGTCCGGCTTATGCTTAAAACCAGACTCTGGATAACTCAAGGCATGTTTCTGTAATGGCTGTTTGTGGGTTGACCCAGGCTATGACGAGGGTTGACTTTCTACCATCTGGAAGATCAATAGTGATATTGTTCTAGACTCGCCACAATTTTAAGTAAAATGGATTTTTTCAGAAAACAGTAGTGGGGGTATGGTAGAACTGGAAGTGATTCCAGAACCACAAACGATTACTGAAGATTTTGATAGGAACCTATAGATTCAATCTGGTTTGGCATTCCATTGGCCACTCCGCAGATAAGGTGGGTAACTTCAGGCACCCGAGAGGTACTTCGGTAGCCTCAAGGACGGTGACAGGGAGGTTTTTGTTTACCCACACTTGCCATTGCTGTTGTTCCAGACTGTGAGACCCGGCAGGAGGATGAGTATAGCGTCGTTCTAAACTTGCTTTAGAAGTGTACGTTTATATGACTCTGCCAGAGGGTTGTCATAGTCAGTGGGAGCAGCGGAAGCATTGGTGGACAGGTAGCTTATGTCTATTTATAGACTAAAGCAGATATAGCGGAGATAGATCATCAATTTCTGATGTGACAGTCATAGGTTTGACTTCATCAGAATAGGGGATGGATCTGTTAAGAAGGTAGTAGGGTGTGATGTCTTGGTATTTGGATGACATACACAGAGTAAGAAAGGAAACTCCTATACTACGATCGGTTATACTTTGGTCGTCACACAGTGGTTTCTCCACATGGGACTTGGACATTATATCAGACATACGGGTTACTGGATCTATGGCTTTGGATCTAGATTTGGGTGGTTTCCCAATTAAGGGTACTTAGCCTGCATTCTAAGTGCATTTGGAATGGACGCCTCCTGGCACGGTAGTGTACCTGTAGGTGATGGAGTCACCCACTCTAAAGGTGTCTTACAGACCAAAGGGGAGAGGGATGTGCATGATTGGCAGATCACTTGCTTAAGCAATTGAGTCAATCATGAGATGTCAAGTACCACACCAGTTGTTGTTCTTGCACTAGATGCAATAAGTTGATATTGATCCAATCCTGGAGAAGCAGTCGGAAGCAGTTTTAGAACATAAGTGAATGTTCTAGGGATATGATAACGACAGCCTCATTCAGGAGACAGTTATCATTCCAGGCTTCCAAGGTGACATGGACGACAGGGTGGTCGTCAGAGTTATAGTTTTCCTTCTGTCGAGGGGCAGTATTTTGGACAGGTGGTCCAAGGCAATACTGAGGGAGGCATGGCGCAGGATACTGATTAAGTTCAGTTGTCGATACAGTCTATGAAGTTTGGATTTGGAGTTCATTTATGAGCTAGGTCCCATCAGACATCCAGACACATTCTAAGACAGGTGTTGCTCATTTCGGGAGATGGCTTTCTCCGCGAACTTGAGATATAGAGAGACATAGAAGGAAACATCAAAGCGGATCCACTCACTGAGGCTATTCCTCGAACGCAATAGTTTCGAAAACGAGTTTTGTGAGACTGGCAAGTAGAGGAGTTGGGTGTTCGGTATCACACGGGCTGTGAGTATGCGACATCGCAATAATTAGCCTTGAGTGCAAGTGGGAGATTGTTGGAGGTAGTGCCCTCAGAGTCAATTATTGGATCACAGGCACGTGATTACAATGATTGAGGGAGGACCTATCCCGGTAGGACAGTCTTACTCGAGATGATAGTATGCTATTTGGTTTATCTTTATCATCGTGTACTGCTTTGGGTGACCTGACAGGTCGCTATTACACGTTGATAGAGCCCCTAGGATTCTTGCTTGACAGCCAGCAGTATGAGGGCGATCATATACGTGAGAGCTGGTAGTCTATAAGCACATCCTTAAAAGGTCCCCAGTCGTGAGAGTTTCGAGACAGGGCATCGATTCTCCAAAGTAGACTAGTGTATACATTCGAGACCTCGACGAGGGGCGGTGGCCGGTCTCACAAGCCACTGGTGTCAGTTGGATCACCTAAGATGTATACAGGTGCTCATTGGGTTATGAGTACACCGGACAGGACTCGCCGGGAACATGCTAGTTGGTCTTATACCTGACGTCAGATAGCAGTTTCCTGGTGAAATGTGTACAGGTTAGTTCATCGACCTGGAGATCGTCATTTGTCTCGTGTGAGTTCCCACTGTACTTTGATTACTATCCTACCACGCTCAAAGGAGACATGCAAACAGGTTTTAGTTGGGTACAGTCCCGAGCCACATGGAGGCAGTGAGCGGATCTTCGGGGGTTCGTCTCTCCCGGTATTAGGGGTGAGGTCGCGCTGTGTCCAGGAGAGCCAGAACATGAAAAGTCCTTGGCCAAGACAGGAGATTTACTGGTATGTATTCCAGTAGTATCTCAGGGTGTTCTGGGCTGATCTCTAACACGACTTGTACCGCTTTTGGGGGTCTGACTTTTACCAACCCCCTAGGCCCGCCATGCGATGCTCATAGACGGACGGACCGGACTGTAGGAATATTGTTACTGACAGGCTCAATAGGGTGTCAGGATGAGTTCTCTCATCGACGTCCCTTTCGGTCAATAGCTGGTGGCCCGTCACGTATTAGCTTATATCTCTGACGTGCGAGTGGTTAAATCGACAACCAAGGTGTTGACGAGTCTTTAGAGTCCCCCACATTCTGTTGCTCAAGTTTTCGGGCGAAACGCTGGAGCGGCCGTATGGAGATATGGCAGGGTTCGATCAGATACGTGTGGTATTGCACGGATCAGGATCGGACGGATAATACTAGCCGGCTTTGGTTTAAGCCGGATCCTAGTATAGTACAGTGTAGATTTTGTCTCATTGCATTTGTATTCGGTCGGAATACAGATGCGGGTGTGTATACACATTATTGGGGTTTTCCTGTAATTTATTACGGGACCAGTTTTCTGGAGTTGCCAGTTTGCTTTCCGTTTCGGCCATATTTCTTTGTATCTTTCATTGGCCGAAGATTGGTGGAGGAGGGCTTATTTGCATTTGTGCAAATAGGCAATTTGGAAGGAGGTCTTTGCATATCCTTGTGTCATGATAATTGCACCATACCTTGACTTTCTTGTGTTCATGATTGCTTGACCTTTTGAAGCAATCATGGTTGTTGATTGGTTGGTGGAGTGTGAGGTTGGTTTTGTGATCATTGTTGATTATCACCATTCTTTTCTCTTGTATCATCCCTCACTTGGCTCACTCTTCTCTCTCACTACTTCTCACTTCCACCATGAGAAATGGGCCAGCCATGACATATGGGGGCTATCCTAATTTGGTAGTGGGGTTTTTACACTCATTTGGCTTGGCAAAAATCATTTTAGCTCCTCCTCCAAAAGCTTGTATCTTATACCACCACCAAAAGGAAATTTCCTCTACCCCAATAGAGACAAAGAGCATGCACATTCTACAGCAAACCTTGGGCACGCCGACTCGCCAACTTCGTGTCCGAGTTGCCTCGGTATAGAGGTGGGAGCCCGTAAAAGAAGCCGGCGACGTGGTGCCCTTCCGGCGAGGAGGTGGAGACCGGACATTCCGCGGGAGATCGGGACGACGACGAGAAGACCGGAGGACACGGATCACTCGGTATATCTCTCTTCCTATCTTGTAGTTAGCTAGGACTAGTTTAATGGCACGATCCGGGTTTATAGTGCGCGGTGATGCCGGTATAAAAAGTTTAAGAAAACCATCGCTTCCTCATTCCAGCGTCGGATTGACGGTCGGGGCGCCGCCGTGCACTTACAGTATACAGGTGCTCATTGGGTTATGAGTACACCGGACAGGACTCGCCGGGAATATGCTAGTTGGTATTATGCATATCGTCAGATAGCAGTTCCCTGGTGACATGTGTACAGGTTAGTTTGTCCACCTGAGATCGTCATTTTTCTCGTGTGAGTTCCCACTGTGCTTTGGTTCCTACCCTACCACGCTTAAAGGAGTTGTGCAAACAGATATTTTTTGGGTACAGTCCCGAGCCACATGGAGGAAGTGAGCGGATCGTCGATGATTCGTCTCTCCCGGTATTGGGGGTTGATGTCGCGCAGTGCACGGGTGGCCATCACTAGAAATCCTTGGCCAAGGTAGTGGAGAATTACTGATTTGGATCAGTAGTTTCTCAGGTGGTAATAGGCTTCATACCGACATGAATTATCGCATTATTAGGGGTCTGATTTTATCCACCCCCTAGAATCGATATGCGATACTCTTTAGACGAACGGACCGGACTGTATATACATTGTCACTGTCAGGCTCAGTAGGGTTTATGGATGAGTTCGCTCGTCAGCTTCCCTTCCAATCAATACATAGGCAACCGTCACGTACAGCTCGTACCTCTGACATGCTAGAGGTTATACCCAGTTCCAGTGTGTTGTTGAGTCATTAGAGTCCCCCACAGACACTTTCCCAAGTTCGGGCAAAACGTATTAGAGGCCGTATGGTTTTATGGCAGGGTTCGGAAAATGCACGTGCGTTTGTATTCGGTCCGAGTATTATATTGTGTAGATATAATATCTTTGTCTCAGTTGCATTTGTATTCGGTCGTAATACAATTGCGGGTATGTTTATACTATTACGGGGTTATCCTGAAATTCGTTTCGGGATCGCTTTTGGAAGTTGCCAGTTTCCAATTTTTTATCGCCCGTATTTAACATTTGGTTAAATACGGATTTATCTTTTCTTGAGATGAGTGTGGAAGGTTCTAGAAGCATCTAGAAGGTGGTGACTAGGATTAGTGACTCATGGTTGCATTTAATGATTCAATTAATGCATGATGACTCGGTTTTTATGACTCATGCTTTATCTTTAATGATTCTTGTTAACCTTAGGATATTTCCTCTTGATATTTATCCTTTTGGTCACCCTCTTTGCTCCTACCCTCACCTCCCACTTGTTATATATTGGCCGGCCCCTCCCCTTGAGAAATCATCATGGTTGTTGAAAAAAGATAGAGTTTTGGATGTATGGAAATTAACATATTCATATCTCATTTTCATATCGATCCAAAAGGCAACTTCATTAACCGTTCGTCCATAGCTTTGGATGTAACGAGACAAAGTGTTCTACTCATTCTCTACATCATCTTGGTCGTCTATTTTAGCAAACTTGACGACCGAGTTGCCTCGGTTCAGAGGCGGGAGCCCGTTTAATGATCAGTCGACGTGGTGCCACCTGGACGAGAAGACTGGAGATTCAGGAGATCGGAGCAGCCGCAAAAAGCGTGGGATGATGGTTGAAGACCGAAGGACTCGGATCGTTCGGTATAACATTTCAAACGACTTTGTATTTTGTTAGTTTAGCTTTAATGGCAGATCCGGGTTCGGTACGTGATAGCGCCAGTTGTAAAAAAGTTTTTGTTCCGCATTTGGCGTCTGTTAGACGGCCGGGGCGCTACCGTGGACTTACACTTCCAGTGTACCCAGTGTCCACTGAGCACCCGCACACCATCTCTGATGTCAAAACACCAATGGATATGAGATCATCCATCGCCCATCATATGGGTCAAGATGCGTATACGCTAGTCTACTCTGGTGTATCGATGCCCTGTCTCGATACACCCTCGACTAGGAACAGTTATAGGATGTACTCATTGACTACCGTGGCCCCACTAGTATAATCTCATCATAGTCCCAGTAGTCGAGTACAGATCCTAAGGGCTTTATCAACATGTGAGAGTAAGACTGTAAACTAATATAAGTCAACACGTTAAGATAAAATGAAACCAAATAGCATACTATCATGACAAGCAAGAAAGTCCTCTCTATATATATCCAAGCATCCATTATAATATACATCATATAGGGCATATACATAACTAACAATCTCCCACTTGCACTAAGGCCAGCTGCTGTAGTATCTCATACCTAGCATCCTGAATAATCTCTCAAACTGTATCTGGGGAATAGCCTTCGTGAGTGGATCCGCAGTGTTGTCCTTCCTATCAACTTTCCTGACCTCGATCTCCCAGCGATCAACTATCTCCCTGATCAGGTGATACCGCCTTAGAATATGTCTGGACTTCTGATGGGACCTGGGTTCCTTGGCCAAAGCCACAGCTCCATTATTATCGCAATACAAAGGTATTGGATGCTCAATGGACGGAACCACACCAAGTTCAGTAATGAACTTCATTATCCAGACAGCCTCTTTGGCAGCATCGTTGGCAGCGATGTATTCAACTTCCATCGTCAAGTCTACAACGGTATCCTGTTTGGAACTCTTCCAACACACCACCCCTCCATTGAGGGTAAAGACAAATCCCGAGTGCGACTTAGAGTCGTCCTTATCACTTTGGAAGCTTGAATCGGTAAAGGACTCCACCTGGAGTTCTCCGTTACCATACACCAAGAACATCTCTTTAGTTCTTCTCAAGTACTTGAAAATGTTCTTCACAGCTATCCAGTGACTCCCTCCAGGATCTGCTTGATACCTATTCACTACACATAGTGAGTATGCTACATCGGGTCTGGTACATAGCATCACATACATAAAAGAGCCCACTGCCGAAGCATAGGGTATCCCTTTCATGCTAGCTCTCTCCAAATCAGTCTTGGGAGACATCTCTTTGGAGAGAGCGAGTCCAGAGATTGTGGATTGGTTCCCACGCTTGGATTCTTCCATACTAAAGCTCTTTAGTATGGTGTCGATGTACCTAGAATAGGACAATCCCAGTATCCTTTTAGATCTATCTCTATAGATCATAATTCCCAGTATGCAGGAGGCATCACCTAGATCTTTCATTGAGAATCTTTGTGATAAGAAGAGCTTGACAAAATGCAGCATAGGAACATCATTTCCTATCAAGGTACGTCATCCACGTACAATACGAGGAATACAACCTTACTCTCTACAAACTTCTTGTAAATACATGGTTCATCTATATTTTTGATGAAGTAAAACTCTTTAACTACAACATCAAAATAGATGTTCCAACTCTGCGATGCTTACCTTAACCCATAAATGGATTTAAGAAGCTTGCACACCTTTCCGCTGCTCCCACTATCTATGAAGCCCTCTGGCTGAGTCATGTACACGCACTCTTCTAAATCACCGTTTAGAAAGGCGGTCTTAACATCCATCTGCCAGATTTCGTAGTCATGGTATGCCGCAATGGCAAGTAAGATCCGGATGGACTTAAGCATAACCACTGGAGAAATGGTTTCGTCATAATCCACACCTGGTCATTGACGAAAACCCTTTGCAACAAGTCTAGCTTTGAAAGTCTCAACTTTTCCATCTATACCAATTTTCTTCTTAAAGATCCATTTGCTCCAAATGGGTTTTACTACTTCAGGAGCAACTTCCAAAGTCTATACTTTGTTGGTGTACATGGATTCCATCTCAGATCGCATTGCATCCAGCCATTTCATAGAGTCACCACTCGTGATGGCCTGCTCGAAACTAGTGGGGTCATCATCTTCCATGATGCAATCCTCGCTCCCACCATCAACGAGAAAACCGTAGTATCTCTCAGATGGATGAGAAACCTTGCTAGATCGGCGGAGAGGCTGGGGCTCGTCGGATACTACTGAATCCTCTGGTTCCAATAAATCATCAGTTGTAGTTTGCGGTGCTGGAACCTCTTCCAGCTCTACCTCATCGCTACTAATTTCTTTTACAAGAAATTCCTTTTCTAAAAAGGTGGCACGTTGAGAAACAAACACCTTTTGTTGTTCACTGTGGTAGAATAGATATCCATACGAATTGCTTGGATATCCTACAAACTTACAAAGAACTGATCGTGCCTCGAGCTTGACCGGATTTTGCTTTTTAACATAGGCTGGACAACCCCATATCTTAACTCTTTTAAGAGATGGTCTCTTCTCATTCCATATCTCATATGGAGTGGTACGCACAGATTTGGTTGGAACTCTATTCAATAGGTATATGGCTGTCTCCAGCACATAACCCCCAGAAGGAAATAGGTAACTCAGCTGTACTCATCATAGAGCGCACCATATCTAATAGGGTGCGATTCCTCCTCTCCGATACACCATTGTGCTGTGGTGTATAAGGAGGAGTAAGTTGAGAGAGAATCCCATTCTCTTTTAAATAGTCTAGGAACTCATTGCTCAAGTATTCTCCTCCTCGATCAGATCGAAGAATCTTAATATTTTTTCCGTTTGGTTCTCTACTTCATGCTTATAGTCTCTGAATTTCTCAAAAGCTTCAGACTTGTGTTTCTTCAGGAACAGATGTCCGAATCTTGAGAGTTCGTCAGTGAATTTAATGAAGTAGGAAGAGCCGTTCCTGGCATACGTAGACATGGGACCGCATACATCACTATGTACCAACCCTAAGAGTTCGGTAACTCTTTCTCCGTGTCCACTAAACGGAGTTTTGGTCAGTTTGCCTTTGATACATGAATGGCAAGTTTCATAAGATGATAATTCGAACGGATTCAAATATCCATATTTATGTAACTTAGCTATTCGTGTCTCATTGATATGACCAAGTCTACAATGCCATAAGAAGGATTCGTTCATTTCTGGACTTTTCCACTTGTGTGTGTTTTGTATATTAAGGACTGTATTTTGATTGAGAATGAATATGCCATTATGTAACGAGCCTGATCCAATCAACTTTTGATTTAGGAAGCTGTTCATAACATTATCCTATATTACAAAATTATATCCTTCTTTACTTAATAAAGAAACAGATATAATGTTGCACATCATTTTCGGTATATAATTGCACTCATTCAGAATCAATGTATTACTACTTGGTAATACAAGGTGATATTCGCCAACTGCTTTGGCTGCAATACTTGCACCATTCCCTACTTGAACGGAATGATCACTTTTTTCTAGTTCTCTACCTTTACGTAGCCCATGTAACAATTTACATATGTGGGATCCCGATCCGGTATCTAATACCCAGGACGTAGGGTGAACTGAGAAACAGTTCTCAATAACTAACACACCCGAAGAAGATGCATCAGCATACTTGTTCTTCGTTTGGACGGCATGAGAATCAAGATTTTCTCCTATTTCCTGTTCAGTCTTATAACTCTTATAAGAAAGAACGGGACCAACGTTCCCCTGCTCAGTATAATAAGCGGGTTCAGTCAATACATCCATATTATTATCTTGATTATGGCCTGACATGGTCGCTACCTGGAGAGAGAGAGAAGAAAACATTTTAGCGTATGCTCTTGCAAGATTAGATTGGTTATTATCTTATCTAATCAGGATGTCTCCCACTGTTTTTATCAAATCTTCCTTCAAACCCTAAAAGGTAAGATTACCCGCGATTAATTACACCCTACAATTTCGTCAATCTTTCATCCAGATCAGTGTCGGTACTTGAGGGAGGTTCCCCGTGCTTTCGTACATACCTAATTAAAATAAACCTCGTTTTCCCAGAGGCATAGCCCCGTTAACATCTTTCTAGACACCTACTTGATCGGCTAATTTCCTTTGTAAAATTCTCCCAGGAGTAACTCTTACTCGTAGTGGGTATCGGGATCCAACTATCTCATTGCAAATTTCAATACTTGAAATTCCCGATAATACTTTTGCCCCTAGCAACTTATGACCTTGGCTAAGGTCAACAAATCATAAGTGCTACCCAAGTTCAACCCGTCATTTCCCGATTGAATTAAACCCACCCGTACGACCCTTGGCTAAGGTCAACAAAGTCGTACGACTAACCCAACTCAATCACATCTCATATTTTAACAGAAAAATACTAATTAGCTACCATACACTACGCCTTGGCTAAGGTCAACAAACGCAACACGAAAACTAACTAGTCTCTATCTGAAATGACGGAGGGCTACGCAGGTTTTTCAGAAAACCATGAGCGTAATGAACTTGATATCGTTGTAGAATCAAGTGATTTTAAAAAGGTGTGTTTTTTAGGATTTTCTAGTTTCGCTAAAGAGGTCACTCCCGGTGAAGGGATCTCGGCTCTTTCCCCATCGAATAAGGTGCAGGATATATCATATATACCGCTGTGCAAAGTAAGAACTATTGAAGCTGTAAAAAATGAAACCGTGAGTTTGTAGCATCTGCCAATTTCGCTAAAGAGGTCACTCCCGGTGAAGGGATCTCGGCTCTTTCCTCATCGAATAAGGTGCAGGGTATATTATATATACCGCTATGCAAAGCAAAACTGTAGCTGCCCTTTTTATAAAGTTTTGATTCTACAACATCTTTTAGGTTTCTTTTCTTTTTATTAATCTCATTAATATATCCCATCAGCTTATGCTTCCTAAGCATCACAGTAGAAACGAAAGCAGTAATATTTATATATCAGCATATATATATAGTATAAGCATTCGTCTTAGGCAGTAATATGATCTCATCATAGAACATGGCAGCAGAAGATAACATATGAAATATTGGATATACTAGAACGCCCGTGTTTTATTTCGAGCCTGTATAAAACACGGATTCCACGGTCGCGATGAATAGCCAAACCCAAATCCCTAGACCCCTACGAGAGCGGCAAGTAACACTGCCAATTCTAGGGTTAGGAGACCCGGTCTCGACTCCTCGAGATGGCCTCCCACTGTATCCTAGAACCCGGTTACTTGTGCTCCCCTCCATGGGTCTACCTAATAAGGAAAAGTAAATAATATACAATGGTGACATCAACCTCATCCCGGAAGTGTAGGGTTGCTAGGCACACGCACAAGGGTCTACGAGGCATCAAGCATGCCCGATTAAAATTTTAGCCGTGCCGAACAACCCAAAGCCGGATCTTTAAACTAGAGTTTATATGAAAAAAAGCATGTTAAACACTTTAACACTAAGTGAGAGGGATTACAACCTTTGTAGATCCGGTCCTTCACTTCTTAAACTCCATGTTGAGGTCCCTTCGCTGCGATCATCGTGTTCCGGACTCTCGAGAGGCTCCGCGAAGAGAAAGATGCAAGCTTTCTTCCGATCTTTGATAACAAAGATGATCTACCTTGAAGTTTCATTAACACAAGCTAACACTCACATAATGAAGTGAACACCCTCATCTAAATGGCAAGGGTAGATGTGGATGATGAAGTAGGATTTTTTCTCTCATTTATTATCTTTTTCTCACACTCATTCATCACTTGGAAAAAAGCTAGTAAGCTTTTTCCATGAAAGAAAGAAGAAGGAAGAAGAAGATGAATAATAATTGTTAAACCTTTTGTGATGAATAATGAAAGGATAATGATGAATAATGCAACCATGGTTGCTAAACCTTTGTAGAGAATTGACCAAGGGTGTAGAGTTTGGGTTAGGTTAAAGATGAGTCATTTGTAAATATCTTTTCCAAAACAAAAGAAAAACCTTCTAGAAAGTTCTAGAAAGCATTAACCCAAATCAAAACCTAATCTTGTTTAATCTCTACTAAACATGTTGCATTAGTAATCATACCTTGTTACAATATTATATATCATATATATAATATTTATTGTAACAAAATAAAATAATACAATTAACATATATCGCATATATATCAATGTATTACCCGAGTGAGAAAAAGAATCTTTTAGTGAGCTAACATTAGTTAATGTAATTTTATATATGATATATATTATTATACATTAAATTATCGAATCAACAGTTGATCCGACAATCCGGCTATATCACATATAAACGACTAATATTTATCCGTACCGATTCATCGAATCAACACTTGATCCGATGACCCGGCTGATATCAAATATCGCGAGAATATAATACGGTATCTCATATCGCATTATCCTCGGTCCCGCATATATCACATATGTGCTCCTACCCCGTTTTGCCTGAGTCAAGAAACCTCTGTGTAGGACTCTAAAGAATCGTCAATACGCCGGCAGTAGGTGATGATCATATCAAACACCCACAACCTGCAAGCGGTCAGCTAAACGTAATAGCCACCCAGGTATTGAGCGTTCAGAAGATCAACAAGCAAGCCTATACATTCTCCTGTGAATCCAATCAGTAACACTCCCGTACAGTCTGGTCTCGTCGTCTGATATGTCGCATATCTCGCCTAGGGGTGGTAAACGTCAGACCCCAGTAGCTTGATAAGTCGTGTCGATATGAGGTCTATAACAGTTCGAGAAACTACTGATAACACTTATCAGTAAATCTCAGCAACCCTGGCCAGGGATTTCCAGTTATAGCCAATCGAACACAGCACAACATCAACACCCTATACCGGGAGAGACGAATCCCCTCTTATCGCTCATTGCCTCCATGTGATTCAGGACTGTACCCAAAAGCTACCTTTTTGCACGCCCTCTTGGACGTGGTATGATGGAAATCAAAGCACAGTGGGAATCACACAAGACTCTATGATGATCTCGGGTCAATAGACTACTCTGTACCAGTGTCACCGGAGAACTGCCATCGGACGTGAGGTATAATACCATCTGGGAGTTCTCGGCGAGTCCGTCTAGTGTACCCAGTCTCTACTGAGCACCCATACACCATCCTTGATGTCAAACACCGATGGATATAGGATCATCCATTGCCCATCATATGGGTCAAGATGCGTATACGCTAGTCTACTCTGGTGTATCGATGCCCTGTCTCGATGCACCCTCGACTAGGAATAGTTATAGGATGTACTCGTCGACTACCGTGGCCCCACTAGTATGATATCATCATAGTCCCAGTAGTCGAGTACATATCCTAAGGGCTTTATCAACATGTAACAAAGAGACAATCAGAGTATATGTTAAGATAAAGTACAACCAGATAGCTTACTATCATGTCGAGCAAGAAAGTCCTCCCTATATATGTCCAAGCATCCATTACAATATACATCATATGTACAGTAATGGCCTCTAGGGCATACATAGAACTAACAATTCCCCACTTGCACTAGGGCCATCTGTTGTGGTATCGCATACCCAACAATTAGCTGTGGTTGAAGTATCTCATACTCAACCATCCCATAAAAGTCTCTACTGGGAAAAATGCCTTTGTGAGTGGATCCGCGCTGTTGTCCTCTGTGTCTACTCTCCTATCCTCGATCTCCCTGGAGATCAACCATCTCCATGATCAGGTGATACTGCCTAAGAATTATATCTGGATTTCTGATGGGACGGGGGGTTCTTTGGCAAAAGCCACAACTCTATTGTTGATGTCTCGACGTAGATCATCTTCGGCATCGAAGCCGACGACCCAGCCCGCCCATTTCTTCGATGAAGCCGATGCTAGAGTCTGGAATCCGATTTGGACAGTGGAGGGACATCATCGCGGAGCTTAGGAAGTGGTGGACCGGATCTACAAAGGTTGTAGCCCCTTTCCTTTTAAGTTAAATTCATTAACTTGCATCGCATAGCCTACACATCTAGTAAACGATCCGTATTAGGGTTTCTCGGCACTTGTAAAAAATGAATTAGCCATGTTTGATGCCTTGTGAGACCTCATTAGTGTGCCTAGGAACCCTACAGTGGTATCAGAGCCTAGCTAGAGCCTTAGACGATGCGTAGACGGAATTAGAAGTCCGATCAAACCAAAAGCCAAACCCAAAAATGCTCTCTGTACATTTTTTTAATTCGTGGTTTTTTGAGAATTAAAAATATGCAGAAAACCCAGCAGGAGATTCTAAGAATTACTGTGAATCCCGTACTCCTGAGTCCATCAAAGCGCGGCGGTTCCGCGGCCCTTTTATCTCCTCGTGCATTGTATTTTGCACAGTAACTCCTACTTTGCAGTGCTGGTTTTCCTGGGAATTTTTAATATTTATTCCAGAGTTAAAATTTCTGGGTTGTATTGGGGCCTCGGTGTATCGATCGGATTGTCTAATTTTGTCAGTGTGTTTTTCCGGGTAATTTTAGAATATGTTAAAAAGTTCGAACGGATATAAATACCCATTTTTTCCCCTGCCGGGAAATTTCCAATTGTTGGATTTTTCTGTAGTTTAATCACGTTCTAAGTAGTGCAAGTAACGCGATGGTCACTCTAGAAGACAACAAACCTTAACTCGATTATGTGACCGTCTTGAACTGCCCTTTGAACCTTCAGGTTTGGGGCAGTACGGCGTGCCATATGTGAGGCGTTGGCTTGACCCTTCTACGGCTGGACCGTTGGTACTGAGGCATGAACTGAATGTTTTTAGACTTATTTCATGTGTTGAGCTGTATTGGGAAAACATGGGTGTTCGATTGTTCGATCGGAAAGTTTAACATTTTCTGTTTATCCGGAATGTGATACAACATTTGGAATTCACAAGTAGTTATGAGATAACTGAATGAATGTTATAAATCTAGTAGTTTAGTCTCACTTGATCGGTTGCCACGGAATTTTGATATGATCAAAAGTCCGTCGCAATCACATAGCGTACGCGGATACTCGCCGGGTAAACTTAATAGACAGCCTCGCCCCATAGCCCCGACCAAGTGACTGTAGGAGAACCCCGTCGCCGAAAGCATCCGTTCGGGTGCTCGCGGTAGCGGTGTTCCGCCTTGGTGCACTTCGTCGACGGTATCGGCGGTGCGGCCGCCTACTAAAGTTTGCGACGAGCATTCGATCATGATGTCGGGAATCTTGTTGAATTGCCCTACTTGATGTTGAAAAGAGTTTTCGATTTTGAGACTAAAATGCGGGGTTTATAATTGTTAGGCATGTGATGTCTAAGGAATTCATTGGTTTAGGCATGCGATGTCTAAGGCGGTTGCGGATTCCAACTGTTGTAATTTTACACTTTTTTTTCTGTGACCGTAAGTGTAATATGTGATATCGCCGGTTTCGTTGCTATATGTCAACGACAATTGGAATGCGCATATTTACTTACGTTGATGTCATGTGATGTTATGTGTTGCTGGATATGTTATATTGGATCGTCGTGTTTGAAGAGCCGGGGGTTTTTTATGTGAGATGAGTGTTTTTCGTTTTCATTCATGTAAAAACTTGTATGTAATATTCTTTTGTTGGGGCACTTCCAGGTTGCGGAAGATGTCACCGTAGATGTATATTATTTTCTTTTCAGCACTAGGATAGACCCAAGGAGGGGAGCACAAGTAACCGGGTTCTAGGGTCCAGTGGGAGACCATCTCGAGGAGTCGAGTCCGGGTCTCCTAACCCTAGAATTGGTAGGGTTGCTTGCCGCTCTCGTAGGGGTCTAAGGGTGTGGGATTGGCTATTCATCACGACCGTGGAATCCGTGTTTTATACTGGCTCGTATTGAAAACACGGACGTCCTAGTATATCCAATAATTCATATGATTCTTCTGCTGCGATATCTGTGATGTGATCATGTGATATATTCTGTGATGGATACTTTATATAGTATATACGATATATTATATAGACGTTGCTTATGTTTTACACCCGCACTAGCCCTGCCTCGCTCTGGCGTTAGTTACCTAACCTAACGGTGCAGACGGGACATCGAGGCGAATGCTGATGGCATAAGCGTACGTTATATTTATCTGGGATGTTTAGGTGGACTAAAATGATAGGATATTCATTAATGAGATTAATGAAAGAAAATAAATCTAATTGATGTTGTGGAATCGAATTTCAAAAATAAAACAGGTAGCTACAGTTCTTGCTTTGCATCGCGGTGTTCATTGTAGAATATCCTGCACCTTATTCGATAAGGAAAGGACCGAGATCCCTTCACCGGGAGTGACTCCTTTAGCAATAACTGGCAGATGCTACACACTCGGTTTGTTTTTTGATTGCTTCTATAGTTTCTGCTTTGCATAGTGATATATATGATATATCCCGCACCTCATTCGAGGAGGAAAGGACCGACGATCCCCTCATCGGGAGTGACCCCTTTAGCAAAACTAGAAAAGCCTCAAAAACATTCCATTTAAAAACCATTTGATTCCGCAACGAGATCAAGTTCAAAGCGTTAAAGGTTTTCATAAAAACCATTCGCAACCCTCCGTGTTTTTAGGAAGTAGAGTACTTAGTATTCGTGCTACGTTTGTCGACCATAGCCGAGGCGTAGTGTGTGGTAGCTAAGTGATGTCTTCCTACACCGCATATGATGCGATTAGTTAGGATAGTCATGTGGATTTGTTGACCTTAGCCAAGGGTCATGTGGGTGGGCCTAATTAATCACGAAATGACGGGTAGAACTTGACAAGTACTTATGATTTCTTGACCTTAGCCAAGGTCATAGGTGCTAGGGGTAAAAACCATTATCGGGAGTTTCAAGTGTTGAAACATGCAATGAGATTGCATACCTTCTATATGATAGTTGGATCCCGATACCCACTGCGAGTAATTGTTACTCCTGGGAGAGTTTTGCACATTACAATTAGCCGATCAAGTAGGTGTCTAGAAAGGTGTCAACGGGGTTACGCCTCTGGGAAAACGAGGTTTACTGTAATTAGGTCCGTGCGAAAGCACGGGGAACCTCCCTCAAAGTACCGACACTGGCCTGGCTGAAAGATTGGCGAACTTGTAGAGTGTAATTAATCCCGGCTAGTCTTTCCTTTTATGGTTTGAAGGAAGATTTGATAAAAACAGTGGGAGCCATCCTGATTAGATAAAATAATAACCAATCTGATCTTGCAAGAGCGCACGCTGAGTGTTTTCTTCTCTCTCTCTCCAGGTAGCGACCATATCACGCCTTAATCAAGATAATAATATGGATGTATTGACCGAACCCACTTGTTATACTGAGCTGGGGAACATTGGTCCCGCTCCAACTTATAATTGTTATAAGGCAGAGCAGGAATTAGGGGAATACCAGAATTCCTATGCCGCTCAAACGAAGAAAGTGCATATGATGCATCTCCTTCGGGTGTGGTCATTACAAAGAACTGTTTTCTCAGTATCCTCTGCATCCTGGGTATTTGATACCGGATCAGGATCCCAGATATGTAATCTGTTACATAGGGCTACAAAAGGGTAGAAAAACTGAGAACGGGTGATAAGTTTCATAAGACAGAAAACGGGGCAAGTATTGCAGCCAAGTCTGTTAGTCACTGTCACCCTGTATTACCAATACATTGATTCTGAACAAATGCTATTCGATACCGAACCTGATATACAAAATCATATCAGTCTCCTTATGAGTAAAGAAATGATAAAATTTTGTATTGTTGGATAATGTTTTGAACATTTCCTATATCAAAAATTGATCGGTTCAGGCACGTTATCTAAAAACATTGACGTTCTAAATCAAACTACAGTTCTTAGTATACGGAACACACACAAGAGGAAGAGTTCAGAATTGAACGATTCCTTCTTGAGGTATTGTAGACTAGGTCAGATCAATGTGACTCGACTAGCTAGAGTTACATAAAGATGCATATTTAAATTAGTTTGAATTTACATCTTGTGAAACTCGCCAATCATGTCACAAAGATAAGATGACCATAGCTCCGTTTACTGGAAACAGAGAAAGAGTTAATGAACTCTTGGGATGATACATATTGATGTATGTTGGTCTCCTGTCTGCACATGCCAAGACCGGTTCTTTGTACTTCATTACGTTCTCTGATAATCTCTCAAGATTCCGACATATGTTCCTGTTGAAACACAAGTCCGAACCTTTTGAGATATTCACAGAATATAAGTTAGAAGTAGAGAACCAATACGGGTATAAGTATTATGTCCTGTGATGAGATCAAGGAGGAGAATACTTGAGCACGGAATTCCTGGACTGTTCTAAAGGAGAATGAGATTCTCTCTCAGCATTACTCCTCCGTATACACCATAGCACGATGGTATATCGGGGCGGAGCAATCATACCCTATATGATAAGGTGTGTTCTATAATGAGTACTACTGAGTTACCTATTTCCTCTTTGGAAGTTATGCACTTGAGAAGTTGCATACCTATTGAATTAGGTTCGAATCAAATCAGTTGCCTACCACTTCATATGTGATATGGAAAGGGAAGAGCCCATATCTTAAGTTAGTTAAGATTTTGGGGTTGTCCGGCCTATGTCTAAAAGAAAAATCCGGACAAGATCGAGGCAAGGTCAGTTCTATAGAACTGGAAAGGTTCCAGCTATACAAAACTGCAGCTGATGATTTGACAGAACCAAAGGATTCAATAGTTCCCGACGAACCTCAGCCTCTCCGCCGATCTAGCAGGGTTCCTCACCTGCTTGAGAGATACTTCGATTTCTCGATGACAGTGGGAGCAAGGATTGCATCATGAGATGATGACCAAACTAGATTCGAGCAGGCCATCGAGAGTAAGGACTCTGTAAGAATGGCTGGATGCTTAGCAATCAGAGATGGAATCCATGTACACCAACAAAGTATGGACTTTGGTTGCAATATCTGAAGGGTTAAATCCCCATCAGGAGCAAGTATATCTTGAGAAGATTACTTGGTGTAGATGGATAAGTTGAGACTTTCAAAGCTAGACTTGTTAAAGGTTTTCCTCATTAACCAGGCGTAGATAATGATGAAACCTTTTTCAGGGACTATGCTTAAGACCATCCAGATCCTACTTGCCATTGCTACATACCATGATTACGATATCTGGTGGTTGGGTGCCATGACTACTTTTCTAAATAATGATTTAGAAAAGAACGTCTATAAGAACACAACCAGAGGGCTTCGTAAACAGTGGGAACAGCGGAAACGTGTGCAAGTTGCTTTATAGAATAAAGCAGGCATCGCGGAGTTGGAACGTCTGTTTTGATGTGGTAGTCAAAGTGTTTGACTTCATCAAAATGGTAGATGAACCTTGTATATACAAAACGGTAGTAGAGAGTAAGGTGGTCATCCTCGTATTGTACGTAGACAACATACTCTTGATAGGAAAAGAGTTTCCTATGCTACGCACGGTCAATCTCCACTTATCACAAGGATTCTCCAATAGGATCAAAGTGATACCTCCTAAATCCTGAGTTTTCATCTATGAGATAGATGTAATTGGATGCTAGGATTCCCACTAGATGTAGTGAGATGGTATCAACCAATCCTGGGGAGAATCACTGGAAGGGTTCCAGGGTGATAAAGACGACTGAATGTCAGTCACAGGCATTGTCTTCACCCTCAGTGGAGGGACGGTATGTTGGAAGAGTTCCAAGATAGATACCGTGACAAACTAGACGATAAAGGCTGGTAACATCGCTATTATAGATACTACCAAAGAGGCAGTTTGGGTGTATATTGGTTCATAAGATGAACTAGGTTCCTACCATTGTATGACAATGGAAGTGTGGCTTTGGCCAAAAAACCCCGATCCCATCAGTGACCCAGACATATTCTGAGGCAGTATCACCTGATCATGGAGATAGATGATCTCCAGGATGATCAAGGATAGGAGAGTAGACTCAGAGGACAACACGGCGGATCCACTCACGAAGGCCTTTTCCCAAAGAGAGACTTTTAGGGGATGGTTGAGTATTAGATACTACAACTACTGCTACAGATGGCCCTAGTGCAAGTGGGAGATTCTTAGTTATATGTATGCCCTAGAGGCCATTACTGTACATTAGATGTATATTGTAGTGGATGCTGGGACATATATAGGTAGGACTTTCTTGCTCAACATGATAGTACGCTATCTGGTTGCTCTTTATCTTAACATGTATACTTACTGTCTCTCTGTTACATGTTGATAAAGCCCTTAGGATGTGTACTCGACTTCCAGGACTATGATGCAGATCATACTAGTGGGGCCTGGGTAGTCCATGAGTACATCCTTCAATGTTCCTAGTCGAGGGAATATCGAGACGGGGCATCGATATTCCAGAGTAGACTAGCGTATATCTTCTTGACCCATGTGATAGGCGATGGATGATCCCATATCTATTGGTGTTTGACATCAGAGATGGTATACGGGTGCTCAGTGGAGACTGGGTACACTGAACGGACTCGCCGAGAACTCCCAGATGGTCTTATACCTTACGTCAGATGGCAGTTCTCTGGTGACACTGGTGCAGCTTAGTCTGTTGACCCGAGATCGTCATAGAGTCTTGTGTGTCTCCGCTTTGATTTCCACCCTACCACGGCTCTACTGAGTCGTGCAAACAGGTGGTTTTTGGGTACAGTCCCGATTCATATGGAGGCAATGAGCGATAGGAGGGGATTCGTCTCTCCCGGTATTGGGGGTTGATGTTGCGCTATGCTCGACTGGCCATAACAGAAAATCCCTGGCCAGGGTTGCAGTGATATACTGGTAAGAGTTATCAGTAGTTTCATGAATGTTATGGACCCTACGTCGGCATGACTTATCAAGCTATTGGGGTCTGACGTTTGCCACCCCTAGGAGAGATATGCGACATATCAGACGAACTGACCGAACTGTACGGTAAGTGTTACTGGTTGGATTCACAGAAGTATGAGCGGGCTTGCTCGTCGATCTTCTGATCGCTCAATACCCGGGTGGCCGTTACGTTTAGCAGACCGCTTGCGGCTTGTGGGTGTTTGATTATGATCATCACCTGCTGCCGGCGTATTGACGAGTCTTTAGAGTCCTACACAGAGGTTTCCTGGCTCAAGCGAAACGAAATAGGAGCGCATATGAGATATGTGCGGGACCGAGAATAATTCGTGTATGTGATACCGTATTCCATTCTCACGATGAATGTATCGATTGGTTATATGCGATATAACCTAGTTGTCGAATCAAGGGTTGATTCGATAAGCCGATACATAGGATACTAGTCGGTTATATACGATATGACCGGATCGTTAAATCAAGTGTTGATTTAATGATTTAATGTATAATTATATATTTGAAATATTACTTTGCATTAACTAGTATTGGTTCTCTTTAAATGGATTTTCTCACTTGAATATCACAAGTTGTATATGTGATATACTTTTGTCCACTTGATTGTATCATGTTTGATGATACATGTTTACTTGGTTAAGTGTAAAGAATTAAACCATGGTTAAGTTAATGATTAGGGTTTTCTTTTTCTTACTTATTTATTTATTTATTTATTTATTTTGGAAAAGATAAGAAATGAAATTGTTGCTAGTTTTGTTTTTTCTTTGAAGCTTCTTGAAGCTTTGACTAAAGTGACCATTTTGTCTCATACTTAACCCTAACCATTCCACTTAACCTTAGTACATTCTCTACACCTAACCAAGGTTAGAAAATGATAAGTGTTGATTTTATTTTCTATTTTTAATAACACTTATCATATCTTTTTCTTCTTCTTCTACATCTTCAACATGAAGAAAACCTAGCTACCATCAATGGCAACTAGTGAAAATGAGTGAGAAATCCAATTCTAAAGTGAACCCACTTTCTATTTCTTCATCCTCTACCTCTTGCCAAGTAGTATAGGGTGTTTTCATCACAAGTTTCATGACTTGGTGAAGTGGGAACATATACAACTTGTGATATTCAAGTGAGAATATCCATTTAAAGTGAACCAATACTAGTTAATGCAAAGTAATATATCAAATATATAATTATACATTAAATCATTAAATCAACACTTGATTTAACGATCCGGTCATATCACATATAACCGAATAGTATCCTATGTATCGGCTTATCGAATCAACCCTTGATTCGACAACTAGGTTATATCGCATATAACCAATCGATACATTCATCGCGAGAATGGAATACGGTATCACATACACGAATTATTCTCGGTCCCGCACATATCTTATATGCGCTCCTATTTCGTTTCGCTTGAGCCAGGAAACCTCTGTGTAGGACGCTAAAGACTCGTCAATACGCCGGCAGCAGGTGATGATCATATCAAACACCCACAAGCCGCAAGCGGTTTGCTAAACGTAACGGCCACCCGGGTATTGAGCGATCAGAAGATCGACGAGCAAGCCCGCTCATACTTCTGTGAATCCAACCAGTAACACTTACCATACAGTCCGGTCAGTTCGTCTGATATGTCGCATATCTCGCCTAGGGGTGGCAAACATCAGACCCCAATAGCTTGATAAGTCATGCCGACGTAGGGTCCATAACATTCGTGAAACTACTGATAACTCTTACCAGTATATCACTGCAACCCTGGCCAGGGATTTCCTGTTATGGCCAGTCGAGCATAGCGCAACATCAACCCCCAATACCGGGAGAGACGAATCCCCTCCTATCGCTCATTGCCTCCATGTGAATCGGGGTTGTACCCAAAAACCACCTGTTTGCACGACTCAGTAGAGCCGTGGTAGGGTGGAAATCAAAGCACAGTGGGAGACACACAAGACTCTATGACGATCTCGGGTCAACAGACTAAGCTGCACCAGTGTCACCAGAGAACTGCCATCTGACGTAAGGTATAATGCCATCTGGGAGTTCTCGGCGAGTCCGTTCAGTGTACCCAGTCTCCACTGAGCACCCGTATACCATCTCTGATGTCAAACACCAATGGATATGGGATCATCCATCGCCCATCACATGGGTCAATAAGATATACGCTAGTCTACTCTGGAATATCGATGCCCCATCTCAATATTCCCTCGACTAGGAACATTGAAGGATGTACTCATGGACTACCCAGGACCCACTAGTATGATCTGCATCATAGTCCTGGAAGTCGAGTACACATCCTAAGGGCTTTATCAACATGTAACAGAGAGACAGTAAGTATACATGTTAATATAAAGAGCAACCAGATAGCGTACTATCATGTTGAGCAAGAAAGTCCTACCTATATATGTCCCAGCATCCACTACAATATACATCTAATGTACAGTAATGGCCTCTAGGGCATACATATAACTAACAATTGTCACACAATGGTAGGAACGAAGTTCATCTCATGAACTTATATATCCAGACTGCCTCTTTGGTAACGATGTATCTTGCCTTTAATCGTCTCGTATGGCACGGTATCTAGCTTGGAACTCTTCCAACATACGGTCCTCCTCTGAGGGTAAAGACAATGCCTGCGACTGACATTCAGTCGTCCTTATCACCCTGGAACCTTTCCAGTGATTCTCCCCAAGATCGATTGATACCATCTCACTACAACAAGTGAGTATCCTAACATCCAATTAGATCTATCTCATAGATCCAAAACCCAGGATTTAGGATGTATCACTTTGATCCTATATAGAGAATCCTTGTGATAAGCGGAGATTGACCGAGCGTAGCATAAGAAACTCCTTCCCTATCAAGAGTATGTCATCCACATACTCTACGAGGATCACCACCATACTCCCTACTACCTTTTTGTATATACAAGGTTCATCTACCATTTTGATGAAGTCAAACTTTTTGACTACCACATCTGTAACGTTTTGAAAATCGTTTCGGTGAAATTTCGAAAAATCGGTAAAATAAGGGGGTTTTCTGTAAAAAGTCAAAATACAAATATCATATTATAAAAATTAAATATACATATTCTAGCTATGTAATTGCTATCATTTGGTGTTTATTGAGCCGCTGGTGAAATTTCAAATTTTCTGAAAAAAAAATTATTTTATTATTATTTTAAGCCGTCACTAATACATTTAATTAAGGAAAATTACAAATTTGAATGAGTTGAAATAAATTTTGTGCATCATAAAACATTAAATAAAATTTTATCATGTGGTTTTTGGAACGAAATCATTTGCCAAAACGGTTTAGAAATTATTGAAGAAAAAAGGCTTTTTTTAGCGTAAATGGATGTTTGGGGTATTGTATTTATCATTTTTCATCACCCCACACCCGTACCCACACCCACAAACCCCCATTCACTTCTCCCCATGGCTGAATTCAGCAGCCACCATCTTTTTCCCCACTTGAATTTCAAAGGAAATGAAATGAAAGAAAAGAAAAGAAAAGAGTAGAAAATGATATAATTTGAGTTGACTTTGACTTGAACTAACTTTCTCCACCTCACTCTCTCCTCCCTCACCCAACCCCCCCACAATCTGGCCGAAACCAGCAACCCCCCAACAGCCCCCTTTTCCTCTTCTCCTCTCTTTGTTCCATCAAAGAAAATCCAAAGAAAAATCCACTAAAAATCAAGCAAAAATCCAAATCAAAATCCGACTCCTACCCATTTTAGCTTAGCCCGTATAGCATGGATCGTTGTGAAAAGAGAGCATTTTGGGAGGCCATGGATGCTTGTGGATCTTCAAATGTTTTAGGGTATAATTCTAAACATTTTTGCTTAATTTGTTACTAATTTCTTAAAGCTAAGTTAATTAAGTGTTTAATTAGGTGTTTAAGAAAGAAAAAGGTTTTGAATTGGAGTTTGAAATTTCAAGTGTATGGTTTTGAATGAAGATTAGGGTTTGAGCATTTGACTAGGATTGTGATGGGTAGATTAACATATAATTGCTTGCAAAAATCAAATCTAGTTGCTAGTTGCATTTTTGTTAATTTAAATTTGTGATAAGTATATATATTGCAAACTAGTTTTTGTAAATATTGTGTTAAATTGAGAATTAAAATATGGTTAGGGTTTTTATCATATTATTAACTTTATTAAGTGTAGTTTAACACTTTAGTTCACGGAAATCCAACCTAAATTGTAGTTTGTGCATTTTTGCTATGAAATTGTAAAAAAAGGGTATTTTGTAAACTAGAATATTAGGGTTTTTGGAATTTAATGAGATTAAATTCCGGAAATTGTTTTTATGACTTATTTAAGATATTTAATAAAAATATTGGCCGCTACATTCATTTAAACATCCTTTTTTGTACAAAAACGATGAATTGTGTTTGCTAGATTTTCGGAAAAGTGACTTTTTAAGTAAAGTTGGGGTTTTTGTGAGTTTTAACCTAGTTTATATTAAAATTAGTGTTCGTGAATGTGCAAATGAGTGTGATTGGATTTTTCTCGATGGTTTGACGTTTGTACATCGACATCGAGGGTTGGTTTGACTATTCTTGCATGCGTAGGCGATAGGTTTGGACCTATGCATGATACGCATGCCGATTTGATTTTCGTATGCCGTTTCGACGTCGAATTTAGTTTTGTAGGGTTGCTAGGCACGCGCACAAGGGTCTACGAGGCATCAACCATGCCCGATTAAAATTTTAGCCGTGCCGAACAACCCGAATACGGAACTTTAAACTAGAGATTTGGCGAAAACAAGCATGCTAAACATTTTAACACTAAGTGAGAGGGATTACAACCTTTGTAGATCCGGTCCTTCACTTCATATGCTCCGTGTTGTGGTCCCTTCGCTGCGATCATCGGGATCCGGACTCTCGAGAGGTTCCACGAAGAGAAAGACGCAACCTTTGCTTCCGATCTTCGATACTAAGATGATCTACCTTGAAGTTTCTTTAACACAAGCTAACACTCATGAAATGATGTGAACACCCTCATCTAAATGGCAAGGGAAGATGAGGATGATGAAGTAGGAATTTTGCTCTCTTTATTTATCTTTTTCTCATATTTATTCATCACCTTTTGAAAAACAAGCAAGCTTTTTTTCATGAAAAGAATTGAAGGAAGAAGATGAACAATATTAGTTATCCTTTTTTGTGATGAATAGGAAATGAAATAATATGATAGATAATGCAACCATGGTCAAGCTAACACTTGTAAAGAATTAACTAGGGTTAAAGGTTTGGTTAGGGTTTTGGAAATATCTAGCATAATATCTTAACAAAGACAAAGAAAGAAAACTTCTAGAAACTTCTAGAAAGCCTTAACCCTAACCATGTTTAATCTCTACTAAACAAGTTGCATTATTTATCATATCATGTTACAATATTATATATCACATATACAATATTTATTGCAACAAAATAAAATAATACATTTAACATATATCGCATATATATCAATGTATTACCCGAGTGAGAAAAAGAATCTTTTAGTGAGCAAATATTAGCTAATGTAATTTAATATATCATATATATTATTATACATTAAATTATCGAATCAACACTTGATCCGACAATCCGGCTATATCGCATATAACCGACTAATATTTATCCGTACCGATTTGCCGAATCAACACTTGATCCGACGACCCGGCTGATATCAAATATCGCGAGAATATAATACGGTATCACATATCGCATTATCCTCGGTCCCGCACATATCACATATGTGCTCCTACTCCGTTTTGCCTGAGTCAAGAAACCTCTGTGTAGGACTCTAAAGAATCGTCAATACGCCGGCAGTAGGTGATGATCATATCAAACACCCACAAGCTGCAAGCGGTCAGCTAAACGTAACAGCTACCCAGGTATTGAGCGCTTAGAAGATCAACAAGCAAGCCTGTACATTCTCCTACGAATCCAAACAGTAACACTCCCGTACAGTCCGGTCTCGTCGTCCGATATGTTGCATATCTCGCCTAGGGGTGGTAAACGTCAGACCCAGTAGCTCGATAAGTTGTGTCGATATGAGGTCTATAACAGTTCGAGAAACTACTGATAACACTTACCAGTAAATCTCAGCAACCCTGGCCAGGGATTTCCGGTTATAGCCAATCGAACACAGCACAACATCAACTCCCTATACCGGGAGAGACGAATCCCCTCCTATCGCTCATTGCCTCCATATGATTCGGGACTGTACCCAAAAGCCACCTTTTTGCACGCCCTCTTGGACGTGGTATGATGGAAATCAAAGCACAGTGGGAACCACAAAAGACTCTATGACGATCTCAGGTCAACAGACTACTATGTACCAGTGTCACCGGAGAACTGCCATCTGACGTATGGTATAATACCATCTGGGAGTTCTCGGCGAGTCCGTCCAGTGTACCCAGTCTCCACTGAGCACCCGTACACCATCCTTGATGTCAAACACCGATGGATATGGGATCATCCATCGCCCATCATATGGGTCAAGATGCGTATACGCTAGTCTACTCTGGTGCATCGATGCCCTGTCTCGATACACCCTCGACTAGGAACAGTTATAGGATGTACTCGCCGGCTACCGTGGCCCCACTAGTATGATCTCATCATAGTCCCAGTAGTCGAGTACATATCCTAAGGGCTTTATCACCATGTAATATAGAGACAATCAGAGTACATGTTAAGATAAAGTACAACCAGATAGCATACTATCATGTCGAGCAAGAAAGTCCTCCCTATATATGTCCTAGCATCCACTACAATATACATCGTATGTACAGTAATGGCCTCTAGGGCATACATATAACTAACAATCTCCCACTTGCACTAGGGCCATCTGTTGTGGTATCGCATACCCAACAATTAGCTGCGGTTGAAGTATCTCATACTCAACCATCCCGTAAAAGTCTCTACTGGGAAAAAGGCCTTTGTGAATGGATCCGCGCTGTCGTCCTCTGTGTCTGCTCTCCTAACCTCGATCTCCCTGGAGATCAACCATCTCCATGATCAGGTGATACTGCCTAAGAATTATATCTGGATTTCTGATGGGACGGTAGTTCCTTGGCTAAAGCCACAACTCCATTGTCACACAATGGTAGGAACGAAGTTCATCTTATGAACTTATATATATATCCAGACTGCCTCTTTGGTAGTATCCTTGGTAACGATGTATCTTGCCTTTAATCGTCTAGTATGTCACGGTATCTAGCTTGGAACTCTTCCAACATACCGTCCCTCCACTGAGGGTATAGACAAGCCTGTGACTGGCATTCAGTCGTCCTTATCACCCTGGAACCTTTCCAGTGTTTCTCCCCAGGATCGATTGATACCATCTCACTACAACTAGTGAGTATCCTAACATCCAATTAGATTATCTCATAGATCCAAAACCTAGGATTTATGAGGTATCACTTTGATCCTATATGGAGAATCCTTGTGATAAGCGGAGATTGACCGAGCGTAGCATAGGAAACTCCTTCCCTATCAAGAGTATGTCATCCACGTACTCTACAAGGATCACCACCATACTCTCTTACTACCTTTTCGTTTATACAAGGTTCATCTAACATTTTGATGAAGTCAAACTCTTTGACTACCACATCAAAACAGATGTTCCAACTCCGCGATGCCTGTTTTATTATATAAAACATCTTGCATACGTTTCCGCTGCTCCCACTGTCTACGAAGCCCTCTGGCTGTGTACTTATAGACGCTCTTTTCTAAAACATCATTTAGAAAAGCAGTCATGACACCCAACCACCAGATATCGTAGTCATGGTATGTAGCTGTGGTAAGTAGGATCTGGATGGACTTAAGCACAGCTTTGAAAGTCTCAACTTTTCCATGTACACCAAGTAATCTTCTCAAGATATACTTACTCCTGATGGGGATTTAACCCTTCAGATAAAGCAACCAAAGTCCATACTTTGTTGGTGTATAAAGATTCCATCTCAGATCGATAAGCATCCAGCCATTCTTACAGAGTCCCACTCCTGATGGCCAGCTCGAAACTAGTTGGGTCATCATCTCATGATGCAATCCTCGCTCCCACTGTCATAGAGAAACCGAAGTATCTCTCAGGTGGGTGAGAAACCCTACTAGATCGGCGGAGAGGCTGAGTTTCGTTGGAAACTATTGAATCCTTTGGTTCTACCAAATCATCAGCTGCAGTTTGTATAGCTGGAACATTTCCAGTTCTACATAACAGACCTTGCTTCGAGCTTGTCCGGATTTTGCTTTTAGACATAGGCCGGACAACCCCAAATCTTAACAAACTTAAGATATGGGCTCTTCCCTTTCCATATCACATATGAAGTGGTAGGCAGCTGATTTGATTTGAACCCTATTCAATAGGTATGCAACTTCACAAGTGCATAACTCCCTAAAGGAAATAGGAAACTCAGTAGTACTCATCATAGAGCACACCATATCACATAGGGTGCTATTGCTCCGCCCCGATACACCGACGAGCTGTGGTGTATACGGAGGAGTAATGCTGAGAGAGAATCTCATTCTCCTTTAGAATAGTCCAGGAATTCCGTGCCCAAGTATTCTCCTCCTTGATCTCATCAAAGGACATAATACTTTTACCCGTATTTTTGGTTCTCTACTTCTAATTTATATTCTGTGAATATCTCAAAGGGTTCGGACTTGTGTTTCAGCAGGAACATATGTCTGAATCTTAAGAGATCATCAGAGAATGTAATGAAGTACAAAGAACCGATCTTGTCATGTGTAGACAGGGGACCTTACATACATCAGCATGTATCAATCCCAAGAGTTCACTAACTCTTTCTCTGTTTCCAATAAACAGAGCTATAGTCATCTTATCTTTGTGACATGACTGGTAAGTTTCACAAGATGTAAATTCAAACAGATTTAAACATGCATCTAAATGTAACTTCAGCCAATCGGGTCGCATTGATATGACCTAGTCTACAATACCTCAAGAAGGATTCATTCATTTCTGAATTCTTCTTCTTGTGTGTGTTCCGTATACTAAGAACTGTAGTTTGATTTAGAACGTCAATGCTTTTAGATAACGTGCCTGAACCGATCAACTCTTGATATAGGAAATGTTCAAAATATTATCCAACAATACAAAATTATATCCTTTCTTTACTAATAAAGAGACTGACATGATTTTGTATATCAGGTTCGGTATCTAATAACATTTGTTCAGAATCAATGTATTCTGGTAATATAGGGTGACAGTGACCAACAGACTTGGCTGCAACACTTGCACCGTTTTCTGTCTCATGAAACTTATCACCCGTTCTTAGTTCTCTACCTATCTGTAGCCCATGTAACAGATTACATATACGGGATCCTGATCCGGTATCATATACCCAGGACGTAAAGGATACTGAGAAACAGTTCTGTGTAATGAACACACCCGAAGATGATGCATCATTATGCACTTTCTTCGTTTGGGCGGCACGGGAATTCTGGTAATCCCCAATTTCCTGCTCTGTCTTATAACAATTATAAGTTGGAGCGGGACCAACGTTCCCCAGCTCAGTATAACAAGCGGGTTCGGTCAATATATCCGTATTATTATCTTGATTAAGGCGTGATATGGTCGCTACCTGGAAAGAGAGAGAAGAAAACACTCAGCGTATGCTCTTGCAAGATTAGATTGGTTATCTAATATATCTAATCAGGATGTCTCCCACTGTTTTAATCAAATCTTCCTTCAAACCCTAAAAGGAAAGACTAGCCGGGATTAATTACACGCTACAAGTTCGCCAATCTTTCAGCCAGGCCAGTGTCGGTACTTTGAGGGAGGTCCCCCGTGCTATCGCACGAACCTAATTAAAGTAAACCTCGTTTTCCCAGAGGCGTAACCCCGTTGACACCTTTCTAGACACCTACTTGATCGGCTAATTGTAATGTGTAAAACTCTCCCAGGAGTAACTCTTACTCGCAGCGGGTATCGGGATCCAACTATCTTATAGAAGGTATGCAATCTCATTGCAAATTTCAACACTTGAAATCCCAAATAATATTTTTCCCCTAGCAGCTATATGACCTTAACATAGTCAACAAATCATAAGTGCTAGTCAAGTTCAACCCGTCATTTCCCGATTGAATTAAACCCACCCGCACGACCCTTAACATAGTCAACAAAGTCGCACGACTACCCTAATCCAATCGCATCATATGCTTATGCAGATAAGCACTAATCAGCTACCGCACACTACGCCTTAACATAGTCAACAAACGTAGCACGAATACTAACTAGTACTTATCTGAAATGACGGAGGGCTACGACAGGTTTTTCAGAAAACCCTTTGCGTAATGAACTTGATATCGTTGTAGAATCGAGTGATTTTAAATGGAGTGTTTTTGAGGCTTTTCTAGTTTTGCTAAAGGGGTCACTCCCGGTGAAGGGATCGTCCGCCCTTTCCTCATCGAATAAGGTGCAGGATATTTCACAAATATCACTATGCAAAGCAGAAACTATAGAAGCAATCAAAAGACAAACCGAGTTTGTAGCATCTGCCAGTTATTGCTAAAGGAGTCACTCCCGGTGAAGGGATCTCGGTCCTTTCCTTATCGAATAAGGTGCTGGATGTTCTACAAGGAACACCGCTATGCAAAGCAAGAACTAGAGCTATTAGTTTTTATAAACAAGTTTCTACAACATCTTAGGCTTCTTTTATTTCATTAATCTCATTAATGAAGTCCCATTTTAATATGCTTCACAAGCATCTCTTTTGAAACGAAATCTGCAATATAAAATATATCTCATATATATATAAAATATAAACATTCGTCTCAGGCAGTAATATGATCTCATCACAGAACATTGCAGCAGAAGAACATATATGAAATATTGGATATACTAGGACGTCCGTGTTTTCAATACGAGCCTGTATAAAACACGGATTCCACGGTCGCGATGAATAGCCAAACCCACATCCCTAGACCCCTACGAGAGCGGCAAGTAACACTGCCAATTCTAGGGTTAGGAGACCCGGTCTCGACTCCTCGAGATGGTCTTCCACTGGACCCTAGAATCCGGTTACTTGTGCTCCCCGCCTTGGGTCTATCCTAATGCGGAAAAGTAAATAATATACAACGGTGACAACTTCCGCTACCTGGAAGTGCCCCAATAAAAGAATATTACATACAAATGAATTTTACATGAATGAAAAAGAAAAACTCTCATCTCACATAAAACCCCCGGCTATTCAAACGCGACGATCCAATACAACATATCACAGCAACACATAATATCTCATATCATCAACGTAAGCAAGTATGCGTATCCCGATTGTCGTTGATGTATAGCAACGGAGCCGGCGATACACCGCATACTACGCTTACGGTCACAGAAAAGAAAGTGTAAACCTACAACAGTTGGAATCCGCAACCTCCTTAGACATCGCATGCCTAACCAAATGAATTCCTTAGACATCGCATGCCTAACAATTATAAACCCCGCATTTTAGTCTCATTATCGAAAACTCTTTTCAATATCAAGTCGGGCAATTCAATAAGATTCCCGACGTCCTGATCGAATGCTCGTCGCAAACTTTAGTAGACGGCCGCACCCCCAGATGCCGTCGACGAAGTGCACTAAGGCGGAACACCGCTGCCGCGAGCACCCGAACGGATGCTTTCGGCGATGGGGTTCTCCTACAGTCACTTGGTCGGGGCTATGGGGCGTAGCTGTCTATTAAGTTTACCCGGCGAGTATCCGCGTACGCTACGTGATTGCGACGGACTTTCTATCACATCAAAATTCCGTGGCAACCGATCATCTGAGACTAAACTGTTATGTTTATAATATTCAAATCAGTTATCTCATAACTGCCTGTGGATTCCAAATATTGTATCACATTCCAGATAAATAGAAAAAGTTAAACTTTCCGATCGAATCATCAAGCACCCAAGATTTCCCCAATATATCTCAACACTTGAAATCAGTTTAAAAACATTCATTACATGCCACAGTACCAATGGTCCAGCCGTAGAAGGGTCAAGCCAACGCCTAATATGTGGCACGTCGTACTGCCCCAAACCCTAAGGTTCAAAAAGCAGTTCAAGACGGTCACATAATCGAGTTAAGGTTTGTTGTCTTCTAGAGGGTCCACCGAGTTACTTGCACGACTTAGAACATTCTTAAACACGAGAAAAAAAAAATCCAACTTTTGAAAAATTTTCCGACAGGGGAAAAAGTGAGTTATTGATATCCGTTCGAACTTTTTAACAGTTTCTAAAAGTTATCCGGACAAAACACATAGACAAAATCTGATAATCCGATCGAATCATCGAATCCCTAAACAACCCCAGAAAACTCAACAGGAGAATTAATATTAAAAATTCCCAGAAAATCCAGCATAATAAAACAAGACTTACTGTGCAAACAGAAATTGATGACGTCATTATTTAGCCGCGGAACCGCCGTAGAATGCATGCTTCTGCCGCGGTTCCGCCGCGCTTCTTACTGTTCATCAAAAAATTTTTGCACCGTAATTCTTAGAATTCCCTGCTGAATTTTTTAAGCATTTTTAATTTGGAAAAATCCCAGTTTTTAGAAAAAGTCCAGAGAGCAGGTTTTATCAGGGTTTCTGGTTTCGATCGGACTTTAAATTTCGTCTAGACTTCGCCTAAAGCTCTATCTTGGCTCTGATACCACTGTAGGGTTGCTAGGCATGCGCACAAGGGTCTACGAGGCATCAACCATGCCCGATTAAAATTTTAGCCGTGCCGAACAACCCGAATACGGAACTTTAAACTAGAGATTAGGCGAAAACAAGCATGCTAAACATTTTAACACTAAGTGAGAGGGATTACAACCTTTGTAGATCCGGTCGTTCACTTCATATGCTCCGTGTTGTGGTCCCTTCGCTGCGATCATCGGGATCCGGACTCTCGAGAGGTTCCACGAAGAGAAAGACGCAACCTTTGCTTCCGATCTTCGATACTAAGATGATCTACCTTGAAGTTTCTTTAACACAAGCTAACACTCATGAAATGATGTGAACACCCTCATCTAAATGGCAAGGGAAGATGAGGATGATGAAGTAGGAATTTTGCTCTCTTTATTTATCTTTTTCTCATATTTATTCATCACCTTTTGAAAAACAAGCAAGCTTTTTTTCATGAAAAGAATTGAAGGAAGAAGATGAACAATATTAGTTATCCTTTTTTGTGATGAATAGGAAATGAAATAATATGATAGATAATGCAACCATGGTCAAGCTAACACTTGTAGAGAATTAACTAGGGTTAAAGGTTTGGTTAGGGTTTTGGAAATATCTAGCATAATATCTTAACAAAGACAAAGAAAGAAAACTTCTAGAAACTTCTAGAAAGCCTTAACCCTAACCATGTTTAATCTCTACTAAACAAGTTGCATTATTTATCATATCATGTTACAATATTATATATCACATATACAATATTTATTGCAACAAAATAAAATAATACATTTAACATATATCGCATATATATCAATGTATTACCCGAGTGAGAAAAAGAATCTTTTAGTGAGCAAATATTAGCTAATGTAATTTAATATATCATATATATTATTATACATTAAATTATCGAATCAACACTTGATCCGACAATCCGGCTATATCGCATATAACCGACTAATATTTATCCGTACGGATTTGCCGAATCAACACTTGATCCGACGACCCGGCTGATATCAAATATCGCGAGAATATAATACGGTATCATATATCGCATTATCCTCGGTCCCGCACATATCACATATGTGCTCCTACTCCGTTTTGCCTGAGTCAAGAAACCTCTGTGTAGGACTCTAAAGAATCGTCAATACGCTGGCAGTTGGTGATGATCATATCAAACACCCACAAGCTGCAAGCGGTCAGCTAAACGTAACAGCTACCCAGGTATTGAGCGCTCAGAAGATCAACAAGCAAGCTTGTACATTCTCCTGCGAATCCAAACAGTAACACACCCGTACAGTCCGGTCTCGTCGTCTGATATGTTGCATATCTCGCCTAGGGGTGGTAAACGTCAGACCCCAGTAGCTCGATAAGTCGTGTCGATATAAGGTCTATAACAGTTCGAGAAACTACTGATAACACTTACCAGTAAATCTCAGCAACCCTGGCCAGGGATTTCCGGTTATAGCCAATCGAACACAGCACAACATCAACTCCCTATACCGGGAGAGACGAATCCCCTCCTATCGCTCATTGCCTCCATATGATTCGGGACTGTACCCAAAAGCCACCTTTTTGCACGCCCTCTTGGACGTGGTATGATGGAAATCAAAGCACAGTGGGAACCACACAAGACTCTATGACGATCTCGGGTCAACAGACTACTCTGTACCAGTGTCACCGGAGAACTGCCATCTGACGTATGGTATAATACCATCTTGGAGTTCTCGGCGAGTCCGTCCAGTGTACCCAGTCTCCACTGAGCACCCGTACACCATCCTTGATGTCAAACACCGATGGATATGGGATCATCCATCGCCCATCATATGGGTCAAGATGCGTATACGCTAGTCTACTCTGGTGCATCGATGCCCTGTCTCGATACACCCTCGACTAGGAACAGTTATAGGATGTACTCGCCGGCTACCGTGGCCCCACTAGTATGATCTCATCATAGTCCCAGTAGTCGAGTACATATCCTAAGGGCTTTATCACCATGTAATATAGAGACAATCAGAGTAAATGTTAAGATAAAGTACAACCAGATAGCATACTATCATGTCGAGCAAGAAAGTCCTCCCTATATATGTCCTAGCATCCACTACAATATACATCGTATGTACAGTAATGGCCTCTAGGGCATACATATAACTAACAAGTTTAATGCGATACGGTGCGTTATGATATGTAGGTACCCCATGTGGACTTCGAGACGACAAGCAAACGCATGGCGACGTCGGCACCGGCGAGCGAGGACCAGGTGAGTAGATTTATATCTACGGGGAGAAGTCGGGTGGATGGCGTATAGCACCCCCACAGTCTGTGGTGGTGTATACGGATGCGTATACACACCAACATTTATTATATGTTATTTGGGATTAATAACGTTGCTTAGGATGGATATTGGTGTGTTAGATTACCTTAGTGTTGCGAACCCTAGGGAAGTGTTGCACTACACATACACACATACATACTTGCATACATTCCTATTGATATGTGCTCATGGGATTCTTTATAGTTATGGGTTCACATGGGTATGGGACTATGTGTTCACATACGGATTTGAGGATGATACTTGGGATTGAGCTGAGTCGATGAGAATTGATTTGAGGCCGTGAGATCGGTGATATAGCAGGGTTCGTATTTGAGATACGACATGACGTTGTAGCGGGTCCTTGATGTAGTGTTTCACACACGTCCATGCATACGTAGGCGGCATCAGTATGGTACTAGACGTAGATCAGTACCCCGATCATGATATTTGATAAAGAGGATACCAGGTGAATAGTATGATGAATGTGATATTGACCCGTACCCAGATTGGGATGTCGTACGACGGATTTACGTACGAGCTATATTGATGATTGATCCGCACTCTTGACTTGGGATGCCTGATTATAGATATGGTATCGGATATGATATTATTGAGGTGGGATCACCGACTATACATATACAGGTATGTATATGTATCGACTCAGATGATAGGCGGTTCCCTTACCTGTAGTTCAGCTTGTTAGTTCAGCCGTATAGTTTAGTGTAGTTGTTAGATTAGATTAGACTTCTTACCTATTTCAAAAACCAACGAATCGTGGGCATTCTTAAAGACAGCCCAAGAGATCCTACGGATATTTCAAAAGACGTATCTTTTCATAAAAACACCGTAGTCCCTATTTTCAAAACCCATGATTCGTGTTATTTCAAAAGGCACCATTTGTAGGACTTATATTAGATTAATGCAGATTGTTATAGTTGCGTCTAGTTTTCAGCTCCCGCTCATTTTTGTGGTCCGCTTCGCATCGCATGCTTATTTTATGTTTCATACTCCATTAGTGATATCATGCTGTTAGGACACCAGCACCATTACCGATGATGCGTAGGTACCACGTAGACTTAATTGCCGGCTCACACACATCTTCATCGGTAATTGCCATGTCACGTACACCTTAGAAAATATTATTGCTTAAATTACCTAGATAGCTAGTAGTTTGACATAATATTAGTGTACTTACCTTATATGCCAGCTTAGATATTGTAGTTATTACTTGTCACTTCATGCATACTGTTATTCATCGTTATGCCGCAGTCATGGATTCTCATGCATATATTCACTATTTTACGTGTTATTGAGATTTTGGATTCGGATTTCCATGAGATTTTCTGGATTTGGAGGAAAACCGCAAAAACATAAATAAACCTTTTCTCTCTTTTAAAATAAAAAGTGCGGTTTTCCTATGATGTATGAGTCGTCCACCATGAGTTTGCTGATGGATTTCGAGACCCGATTCGAGGAGTGGAGGAACCGTTTCGGGTACATGGTGGGCCCGGTATGGTACCCCGGGGCAAGAGGAATGTGGTGTTGACGTTGAGCCTGGCTGGGGAGCACTACCTACCGGTGATATTACCCGACATGTCGGATATCCGGAGGATACCGTCGTGGTCTTGAGATGGATGGTAGGGGCCGGTCTGGACTGACGGCGCCATAGATATTGAGATTGAGACATTGATATTTCGAGACATTGAGATTTATGTTTTGTGTCGATGCTAGACACTGTTGATACTGATTTCATTTATGATACCTCAGTTTAAAAATACAAAGGAAATCTCACTAATTTATGAAAACAGTTCTTCATTTACATGTATTCTGTTTTCATGCATTCATACCTCATTCATATGATATATTGCTACCTGAGGCACTGACACGGGCACATGAGATTACACTCGGGTTAGATATTTACCCTAGCCTTGTTATAAGCTACGTGTTATTCATATATTTGAGGACATATTATGATCATTGACCTAGGTTGCGTTATTTATGCGATTTCTGTGCGTAGATATTTTTCTATTCACGAGTTGGCAACTCACCCCCGTTGTGCCCCAGTTTCTTGCAGGTTTGCCGTACAGGTTTCATTACGGCTTTGCGGGCTCAGTTTCATTCGGGTGACTTGCTAGTAGGTGGGTTTTTCTTGTATCGTATCCATCATATTACCTTGTATAATATTATTCCGTTGTATCTAGTAAATTCCATCAACCAAACATGTATTTATTGAGATAGAGACCAGTGTTGTTTATTCTTTCGACCTTAGAGTCCCTCGTTATATTTCTGGTGGTTTTGAGTTTCCTTTTGAGTTTTGATCCTCACCGTTGGCGTTGTATATTATATTGCTTGTGTGGTTGTTACCGTCGATTGACGAAGAGCTAGCTCCCGCTTGGGGATGCTTTTTTATTGATTTCATATACTATTCATGTTGTATCCCGTTTGGGAGCCAGTATTTACAAAGGAGACTCTGCCGAAATTTTCAGTAAATTTTGATGTTCTTAAAAACCGCATAATTCGGCTTATGCTATTAAAACTAGTTGTTTTAAATTGGTTTTCCTTCACTGTACTTCTTTTCTTGGTTTGGATTTCTGGGTTTTCGGTTTACTTAGATTACGTACGCCTCGAGACGTTTCTTAGTTTAAGTGCCGGTCATGTTCCGTACTTTCGGGACGTGACAAAGTTGGTATCAGAGCGTTAGGTTTTAACCTTCGGATCGCAGGATGACCCTTGGTTGATGGAATAGGTGACTAAAGTAGAGTGACGTACCGTTGATATGTTCCGCGGCATATTTACGACACGCCACTCCACTTATGAAGCCTTAGGATGTACATTTCCTTATTCAGTATTATATTCCTTCCTGATCTAGCCTCATCAGTACCAGTTTGGTTTTGCTGCAACGGTTACGGTAGGGAGAGCTACGGCTAGAGTTGCGGTCAGCACAAGCTCGTCACGAACGAGGACTGACCAGGGAGAAATTCCGGCGACACACAATTGCAGAGATGTGTCTTTTTACTGTGTTTCCGCGCCACGAGCGTTTGACGGATCGCCTTTATGAGGTTACTCGGAGGTGCTGATCGACACTAGAGAATTGAGCCAATGATGGAGGCCAGCCAGATTTTGATGACCGTTGGTGTGTTGCTTACTCCTGACGATCGAGGCACTGTTCAGCGTGCAGACGAGCGAGCCAGTTATTGCTGCGAACGACGAGATATTGCCCCAGATGCTGGAATTCGTGCAGGACGAGTTGTACTAAGAGATGATAGGAGGTCGCTAGTCATCTAGGATGAATGACTAGGACATGTGGATCGTTCGCTTACCCCGATGCGAGGTCATCAGATAGATTGATTCCAGCTAGAGACGACTTCACACAGAGACGTGAGGGTCGACAGAGACGATCGAATGTCGGAAACCATTCCAAGTGTAAAGTAGTCGGAAAGACATGCAGGTAATTCTATGGTCCCTCTAGAAGAATGAAACCCTAGCTCGACTTAATGACCGTGTGAAAGCCTTTGAACCTTCGGGTTTGCGGCGGTTCTACGGCGCCATTAGTGAGGTTTGGGTTTGCCCTTCTACGGCTGGACCACCGATGCTGTGATATGTACTCGATACTATTAAACTGTACCCAAGATGTTGAGCTCTTGGGGGATTATGAGGTTTTGACGAATTGATTGGATGGCTCGACTTAATTCGGATGCTAGGTGGTGAGATGCATTTCTTGGGAGACTCCAGATACGAGGATAGTCGTTGGAGCTCAGTCCATGCAGCCGCGACGAGACAAGTCCAAAGCAGACGACATTAGAGAAAAATGGAGTAAGAGGTTCGCACCAGATCTAGATGAGATGACGTTCCACTCCGCTGACATCAGAGAGGCGATGCGCATGCCGAGGCATGGTACTTGGACTTACCTTCCAGAAGGAGTCGCGATGAGTATGCAGTCGTTCCAGAGCAAGATGCAGATATAGGAAAGGACAACGACTTCCGGACAGTTGGCAGAGACGAGGCATGGAATAGACCGTGAGCAGGATTCCTTCCAGGCCACTGATGCAATGATATTTGCACCCAGGATCAGATGTGTCACGTGCATTCAGAGAGCCAGAGGCCGACGCCAGTGATATGCTGCCTTGACAGGGCCGATGAGCCGATGGATTATGAGATTGGTAATTCACAGTGAAGACCTTGACCCAGGAGTGGTCATGGTTACGCACACCAGCAGGCCAGAGTTCATGATCATCGACGAGACGTCCCATTAGTGACCGCGACAGTTGGCCCGAGATTCTTAGAAGATGTACTTGAGCGATACTATTCCGCCATTATTGATTTCGATGTTTTGGGTGATTTATTCGCATGATTTGATTTTGATGATTGAGGATTTACGATCTTTGCACAGTGTTGCACTTGATATCGTTTTCGTGCTTGGGTTTCACATGTTTGTGATTTTACGGTTGTAGACATTGTAGGGTGTTTTTCGTCACCCCAGTGAGATGGGAATACGCGAGTGCTTGTCAGGCGTACTACAGATTCCCCCTGCCTAGGGTAGGCCGGGGTTTAATGATTGTGGGGATCCGAATCTCCGGCAGCCGCGGACTAAGCTGCCGTTAATTACCCCCCCGCCTTTGGGGCGAGGGAACCTCCGATTAACGGGTTAAATTGGTCATGCGAACTCAATGTGCAGTGTGCGTGTGTTTTGTTTTGAAAGGGGGTTTTGGATATATCGGGAGCCACGCAGAGTTTTTACGGGGGTCCCGCTATCCGGATAGCGGGCTGGGGGTCAAGGGGGCTAGCAGCCCCCTTGCGGGGTTCGGGGCAGCGCCCCGGCCCGAAAAATTTTTGGAGGGGGAGAATATGGCGGAGTATGTATGTGTGTGAATTTGTATACAAATGTATATGTATATGTATATACATAAAAAGAGGGGGAAAAGGCATCCAAGGGATGCGTGGGGTAGCACCTTGGACGCTGTGCGCTTAGGTGCTGTGCGCAGGTGCGCAAGCGCGCGCCACGTGTCGGCCCGCAGGCGCCTTGCGCACTTGCGCAGGTGCGCAAGCGCGCGCGCCACGTGTCGGCACGCGGGCGCCTTATGCACTTGCGCAAGCGCGCAGGTGCGCAAGCGCGCGCGCCACGTGTCGGCACGCGGGCGCCTTGCGCACTTGCGCAAGCGCGCGCGCCACGTGTCGGCACGCGGGCGCCTTGCGCACTTGCGCAGGTGCGCAAGCGCGCGCGCCACGTGTCGGCACGCGGGCGCCTTGCGCACTTGCGCAGGTGCGCAAGCGCGCGCGCCACGTATCGGCACGCGGGCGCCGGAGAGGCACAAGAGGCTTTTAGCCTGAAAAAAAGGATTTCTCAAAGGAGAAATCAGAGAGGAGTCGGGCTCCTGAATGTGTTTTGGGTTTAATGGAAGTGGTTCTTCTTCTTCCTCCTGTCGCTTGCTGGATCTTGAAGATCAAGAGATGTGAAATCTCAAAATCTCTCCTTTTTAAGATCTGATGACAGATCCAAGTTCCCCTTTGTGGGTTTTGTGGTGGAAAACTATTTAGTTTTGAAAAAGGAAGAGTAAAACTCTTGATTTAATTCAAAAGAAAGAAGAAGTTTTTAGAACCTTGAAGAAGGAGGAAAGAGCTCAGCTCTGAAACTTTTTTGGAGAGAGAAAAAGTTATTGAGATATTTTATTATCTTTGCCTTTATAGGCCATACATTTTACACATAGCCCCTTGGGCTTCACAAAATGGCATTTTGCCTATCCCATGGCTCATGTGCCATTTCTTTTTGCACATAAGCCATGGGCTTTACAAAAATTTGGCTTTATGCCTATTTTTCTTACATTTATCCGAAAATAAAATAAAAGAAATACAACAAAATTATTTATTTCAAAATTTTTATCTTGGCATGGGGGGAGGCCGGCCGCTTCATGTTCGGGCTCAACCCGGGCATAGGCCCACTGGGTCTGGGCTTGGGCCCACTTGGCTTGGGGTTGACTTGGTCAACCGGGGTGTAAATTTTTACCCCAAAAAATTGCCCCCCATCAATAAATGCACACCACATATGTGGGTCGTGTGCATGAAATTGATGGATCTTTTTTTCACGTGGAGGCGACTTGATTTGGTTCCCGTTTTTTGGGAAGCTGGCACTGCCCTTTTTACGACATGGACGGTCGTTGCTTAACATGTCTCCGAGACGGAGTGTCCGTGATAGACGTTTTCCCTGGCCCGGAGTTGTCTGGTTCCCGCTTTGTAGGAATCCTGCGCTGCCCTTTTTGCGACTTGGACGGTCGGTGCTGCCCTTTTAGCGACTTGGACGGTCGTTGCTGCCCTTTTAGCGACTTGGACGGTCGGTGCTGCCCTTTTAGCGACGTGGACGGTCGATGCTGCCCTTTTAGCGACTTGGACGGTTGTTGCTGCCCTTTTTGCGACTTGGACGGTCGTTGCTGCCCTTTTTGCGACTTGGACGGTCGATGCTGCCCTTTTAGCGACTTGGACGGTCGTTGCTGCCCTTTTTGCGACTTGGACGGTCGTTGCTGCCCTTTTTGCGACTTGGACGGTCGGTGCTGCCCTTTTAGCGACGTGGACGGTCGGTGCTGCCCTTTTAGCGACGTGGACGGTCGGTTCTGCCCTTTTTGCGACTTGGACGGTCGGTGCTGCCCTTTTAGCGACGTGGACGGTCGGTTCTGCCCTTTTTGCGACGTGGACGGTCGGTGCTGCCCTTTTAGCGACGTGGACGGTCGGTGCTGCCCTTTTAGCGACGTGGACGGTCGGTGCTGCCCTTTTAGCGACGTGGACGGTCTGTTCTGCCCTTTTTGCGACATGGACGGTCGGTGCTGCCCTTTTAGCGACGTGGACGGTCGGAGTGGAAGTTGACTTGTTGATTTTGATTTGGGTTGACATCAGCATCGCTATACTGGAATATGGTACCAGGAGCGAATCATCATCTGTCATGGAGAGGATTTTGGGATTTTGGTTTTTGTTTGGCATCTGCATTGCTGCACTGGAATAATGCCAGGAGCAACTCATCATTTGCCCCGAGAGGATTTGGGAGAAATTGGGATTGTTTTACGCCCGTGGATTGTATACGGTTTTGCAGGATGTATGATCCAGACCGTAGGGCCGGAAAAATTTTGGGACTTTGTCGGCGTCTGCATCGCTGCACTGGAATATGGTACCAGGAGCGACTCATCATTCGCCGTTGGGGTATGGGATTTGGAATTTGGTTGGCGTCTGCATCGCTGCACTGGAATATGGTACCAGGAGCGACTCATCATTCGCCATTTGGGGATTGGGGAGCGATGGCTTAGGAGACAGGTTTAGATCCCTATCGCCTAAGGCTTTTCAATTTTATGGGCCGTGAGGGTCCCATAAAAGCATTTCCTCCCTACGAGTCGTAAGGATCCCGCAGGTGTATTTTCTCCTTAAGAGTCGTGAGGACTCCTAAGTGTGTTTTTCCTTTATGAGTCGTAAGGATCCCACAAAGGTTTGTTCTCCTCATGTATCGTGAGTACACATGAGTGGGTCTTATCAATGGAGCATCATTCCCAAAGCGGAGACCGGCCGCGTAACTGGTGATTACGGTGGGGCATGGGTATGATGAGAATTATTTGAGCCCGTGGATTGTATATGATGGTCAATTTGGGGACCCACCGTAGGGCTGGGAGAATTTTGAGAAATTGGATTTTGGTTGGCGTCTGCATCGCTGCACTGGAATATGGTACCAGGAGCGACTCATCATTCGCCGTTGCCCGTTGGGGAACGATGGCTTAGGAGATAGGTTTGGGTCCCTACCACCCAAGGCTTTTCAATTTTATGGGCCGTGAGGGTCCCATAAAAGCATTTTCTCCCTACGAGTCGAAAGGATCTCGTAGGTGTATTTTCTCCTTAGGAATCGTGAGGATTCCTAAGTGTGTTGCTCCTTTGTGAGTCGTAAGGATCACACGCAGGGGTTTTCTCCTCACAAGGTCGAGAGGACTTTGTGAGTGTATTTCACCTCCTTTCCTTTTTACGAGTTTGCGCCCTTTCGGGTTTTCACAGACTCGCCGGTAGTCCTGCTGTTTTTACTCACGGAGCCCTTTCGGGTTTTCATCCGTGCCTGTTTTGCTTGGGGGCATACCGTTATTATTTTTTTTTATTATTATTTTTTTTTCTTTTTTTTTTCTTTTTTTTGCCGCTGGTGGGACTTTAAAGTAGTCTCACCGGCAGGATTTGGGAGAAAATAGGGGTCATTTACGCCCGTGGATTGTATACGGTTTTGCAGGATGTCTGATCCAGACCGTAGGGCTGATGTGCTCAATTCGCCTGCGACTTGGAGCATTCACGTGTAGTATTTCTTGAGATATCGGCCATTGATGGGTGGCATGGGCCTTTCTCCCTCGGCACTTATTAGTTGGTAGGATCCTCCGTCAAACACTTTCTCGATGACGTATGGTCCTTCCCAGTTTGGCTCGAATTTTCCCTTGGCATGTCGATTGGGGATAATCGGTCTTTTGAGGACCAACACCAATTCACCTTTCTTGAAGGCGCGGAGACGGGTTATCTTGTCATAAGTCCGTGACATTTGGGCTCGGTATAGCTCCAGATTTTGTTGCACCGCGAGCCTCTTTTCTTCGAGGGCATCGAGTTCTTCAAGTCGAAGGAGCACGTTTTCTTCCTCCGTCAACTCATGTTGGACGGCCATTCTTAAGCTCGGAACTTCAACTTCGAGGGGGAGGACCGCCTCCACTCCGAAGAGCAATGAGTATGGAGTGGACTGAGTTGGAGTACGGTGCGTGGTACGATATGCCCACAATGCCTCGTGAAGCTTGAGATTCCAGTCTCTCTTGTTGGCTGAAGCATTTTTCCTCAGAAGCTTGCATAGAGTCTTATTGAAGGCTTCGGCTAGCCCATTGGCTCTTGGATTATAGATGGAGAAATACCTCCAGTCTATCTTGTGTTGAGTAGCGAATCTTGAGACATTGAAGCTTTTGAAAGAAGGTCCGTTGTCAGAAATGATTCTTCTTGGTGTACCGAAGCGGTATAGAATATTATGCTGGAAGAATGTCAGAATATCCTTTGTCTTGACTTCTTTTAGCGGGACAGCTTCAGCCCATCTGGAGAAGTAGTCTGTCGCGGCCAGTATGAACCGGTGGCCTTTAGATGACGGAGGATCAATTAGGCCAACAATGTCGGTGCCCCAGACTTCGAAGGGCCACGACGCCACTGTAGGATGCAATGGATTGGGATGCTTGTGAATAAAATCACCGTGAATTTGGCAGATATAACATTTCTTTGCATGCTCTCCGCAATCCCGTATCATGGTGGGCCAGTAATACCCAAGCCGTTTAATTTGCAGTCGCATCTTGGGGCCAGATTGGTGAGCACTGCAAACGCCTGAGTGAACTTCTTTCATGACTTTTTGGGCTTCGGCCGATGACAGGCACCTGAGCCAGAGTTGGTCATATGACCTGCGGTATAACGTGTCATTTACAAACACGTATCGGAGAGCTCTTTTCTTCAGCTGAATCCGCGCAGATTTTTCTTCGGGCAGCTTGTCGTATCGGAGGTACTCTATAAAGGGTTCTCTCCAATCGGGCTCGTCTTGGATGATCGAAGCTTCTTCCGCAGGACTGCTCTTCTGTTCCGCGCTTTCTTCTTCTCGTAGAGAGACTGGGGGTAGAATTTGCCGGCTCCTGACTGTGATCAGAATTTCGTCCATGTCAGGATCAGCCAGCTCCTTGGCCAAGCGAGCGAGTACATCAGCCTTTCCGTTCAACGCTCTAGGGACTCTCGTTAGTTCAATATGAGTAAACCATTTCATGAGTTCCACCACTCGACCTCTGTACCGAGCTAACTCGGGTTTGTATATCTTATAGTCGCCGCTTACTTGGTTGACGACAAGCTGGGAGTCACCGTAAACCCGTAGCCGAAGGATTTCCATTTCTATGGCAAGCTCCAAACCAGCTATCAGAGCTTCATACTCAGCTTCATTGTTTGTCCGAGGCTCGATGAGAGCAAAAGAACGCCGTAGGATTCCCATTGATGGTGTGATGAACACCAATCCTATCCCTGCTTTTATCTCCGGGACGCTTGATTTACTGGAGGTCCTTATTGACGAGGCTCCATCGAAGTAGAGCTCCCAACATGGCTCATCTTCCCCGAGGTGCAGCACTTGTTCATCGGGTAACTCACAATTTAGCGGCGACCCTTCTGGTATGGGATGAGCAGCGAGAAAGTCTGCAAGGGCTTGCCCTTTTACTGCTTTCTGAGGAGTATAAACTATATCAAACTCAAGTAGCATGACAGCCCATCTTGCCATCCTGCCGGCTAGGCTTGCTTTGGTCATCAAGTGTTTGAGCGGGTCGACCTTGGAGATCAGCATAACCCGATGAGCCAGCAGATAGTGCCTCAGCTTCTTCACAGCAAATATCAGAGCCAGGCATTGCTTTTCGATTGGGGAGTAGTTGTGTTCCGCCCCGACTAGAGTTCGACTGAGGTAGTAGAGGGCATTTTCCTTTCCCTCCTCGTTATTCTGGGCGAGGAGCGCACCGAGTGACTCATCTAGCGCGGCAGTATAGAGAATCAACGGTTTATTTGGAATGGGAGCGGCCAGCACTGGAGGGTGCAACAAGTATTGTTTGATGCTTTCGAACGCTGCTTGACATTCGGTATCCCAGATAAAAGGAGCTCCTTTCTTCATGAGCTTTGAGAAGGGCCTACATCTCCCTGATAAATTTGAGATAAACCTCCGTATATAAGCAAGCTTGCCTTGAAAAGATCTTAGCTGCGTCAGACTCTTCGGAGGGGGCATCTCCATGATGGCCTTTATCTTTGATGGGTCAACTTCGATCCCTCGATGTCGGACTATGAAGCCCAGGAATTTTCCCGATGACACGCCAAAAGCGCACTTCAGAGGATTCATCTTCAGATCATATTCCCTCAGTCTGGTGAGAACGGTCCTGAGATCTTGGATATGATCGGCCTTGGCTTTAGTCTTGACGACCAGATCATCAACATAGCATTCGACGACTTTATGGATTAGGTCATCAAAGATATTAGTCATTGCCCTTTGATATGTAGCACCTGCATTCTTCAGTCCGAATGGCATTACCTTGTAGCAATATATTCCGATCGGGGTTCGAAATGCTGTGTGCTTCTCATCCTCAGGCGACATCTTGATCTGATTATATCCAGACGAGCCATCCATAAAGGTGAACAGTTCGTAATTTGAGGTGTCATCGACCATCATTTCCATGACCGGTAGCGGGAAGTCGTCTTTAGGACATGCCTTGTTGAGGTCCCTGAAATCGACACAAACTCGGATCTGCCCATTTTTCTTCTTCACTGGGACTATGCATGCGATCCAGTCTGCATATTTCTCTTCCCTGATGAAGCCGGCATCGATGAGCTTCTTAGTTTCCTCGATGACCATTTCTTCTAGTTCCCTTCTCATTCTTCGAGGAGCTTGTTTGACTGGCTTAGCATCAGGAGATATAGCCAACTTATGTACGGCCACTTCAGGGGAAAGGCCAGGCATTTCTTTGTATGTCCATGCGAAGCAGTCGACGAACTCACGCTGCAGGGAAATTATATGCTCTTTCATTTCCTCCGACAAGAGTGAGCTGATGTAGGTCGGCCTTGGATTATCGGGCGTTCCTAAGTCAATCTCAGTTAGCTCATCAAAGGTTGCTTGTCCGCCATCTTCGAGCTCTTGAGGAGCTTCTTCCGGCTCGGCTATCTCGTCGTCATCATTTGATCTTTCGCCAGCTTCACCAACATGGATCATGTAGCACGCTCTGGAATCAGGTTGAATGTAACCTATTCCCCGTCTGTCTGGAATTCGTCCATCGATGAGTGCTCGGACCTGGGGAGGATGCCATAGCCCTTCGTAAAACTTTGCTTCGGACTCCGTTTGATATAACCGGCATCCGCACTTCTTAAAGTATTCCCGCATCTCGGGCGCATAGTATCTGGGATTGAGGACGGCTCTTATGCCTCTCTCATATGGAAGGCACGCGACAGACAAATCGTCCGGGTGCGCAACGGGGTTTGACCCATAAAACAAGATGCCCTTCTGTCCACTTTTCCTCCCGGGAACGTAAAAAGTTTTCAGCTGGTCCACGGTGGAGATTGATAATGCATCGAGCTCTTTGCACATTTGCTCTGGTACCCTTGTAACGGCTAGGGATCCTTCTGCAACTTCGAAGGTCTCTCGCAGTTTCGCTTGTTGCGTGGGGGTCCAATCTGCACCGCTATTGCACGACAGGTCCTCCTCCTCTGACTCTTCAGTGTCGCTACCAAGATGAGGGCGGACCTTACTGCTAGATGGGCTTTCAGTAACAGATTCTTCCGTATCGCTGCCGAAATGAGGGCGAGTTTTGCGTAAGGACGGGCTTCCAGCGTCGGACTCATCAGTGTCGCTACCGAAATGCGGGCGCACTTGGGCATTTTTGCTTTTGAAAGTAACAGCCGGCGCAGATTTGCTTTTGAGCTTTGGGGCTGGTCTATCCTCAGTCAGTCGTGGCTTAGCATTTTGGCGGTTCATAAAGTACCGAGAATCTTCATAGCGGACTTCATGTACACCGAACGGCTGGATGTCTCCGACAATGCGTCTTTCTTCGCCATTTTTAGTATACTTCATGCATTGATGGAGAGTTGACGGAATGACGCCATAATCGTGGAGCCATGGCCGCCCCAAGAGTATCTTATAAGACGTGTCGGCGTCGATCACGTATATCTTAGCTTCAGTTTGCAGATCCCCGAATTTGATTGGCAAAGCTATAGACCCCAGAACTTGCTGACAATTTTGGTTGAACCCTTGAATGACAATCCTTTCCCTTGACAGGTGTCGGACGTCCATTGATAAACTCTTCAGAGTTCGCAAGTTCATGATGTTCACTGAGGACCCCGGATCAATCAATATGCGATTAATTCGATCTCCGTCGCTGTACCCGGTCACGTAAAGCGGCCGATTATGCTCAGCCGTTCCCAGTAGCAAGTCTTCATCCTTAAATGTGACTGCGGCGGCATGCAAAGCGTGCTGGGCTTCTTTCATATTAATTTCCGCAAAGTAGGCCTGATACCGCTCGGGGTTTTGTAGAGCGTGGATGAGAACATCTCTAAGCTCCTTAGATAGGACCAAGGCGTCGTAGATGCTCAGGAGAGACGGAAGCTTCCGGAGATGTGCCAAGACATTATAGTCCACCGAGGAAGGACTTATGTTTTCATCAATCGGTTCTCTGCCATCTTCTTCATTAGCGACTTGTTTTTCCTTCCCTTTTGGGGCGTTGCCCTGATTTGGCGGTAGAGCCCTGCCACTTCTAAGCTGGATTTGATTGGCCGTTGTGGCGAGCTCCTCATCCTCTTCAGGAAAACAGAGATCATCCTCGGAGTCACTGCCAAGATGGATGGCGTAGCAAGTCACTACTGGGATTTCTTCATTGGAGTCTTCTTCTAACTCCTCCAGAATTTCAGCCGCTTGCACAGGGAAGAACTCCTTCAATTGTACCAATGTTCTTTCCCTTTGTTCATATTCTTCGAGGGAATCGATATATTTTTGAATGGTCGATCTCCCTGCAGACTCTTTTTTGCGCCGAGCTGCACTTTTCTTCTTCTTGAGCTTCTTGGATTTTGAGCCTGATGGAGCCGCATTGGCAGCTGGACTGGTAGGCTTCTTCTGTCCTTCCCATTCCATCCTGGGCTCTTTCTGAAGCAGCTTTAGCATCTTCTTCGTCTTATTAGATATGTGCGTACTCCATGGAGACCGCGATGAGTCCATCTCATTTCTCGGGGCAGCGGGTTCGGCTATCTGCTCCCAGAAGGCTTCAACTTCTGTCTGTATAAAGTTGGTGGTTGCAACTTGGTTGTTCACCAACACGCTTTTAGACAGCTCGATCTCTCCAGCCTTGTACTGCTTCTCGACCCAATCTTTGAAGATATAGCAATCCTCGATCGCATGGCTCACTACTCGGTGGTACGGGCAATACAGAGGATTGTCGGTCATTTTTGCTTCTTGGGGTCTTTTCGACTCCGGCAATTGTAGGCCGTTGTTCAAGGCATCTTTAAATATCTTGCGAACCTTGTCCCTTCTGAAAGAGTAAACCTTGTTCTTTTTCTCCTCTAGGGTGGGCCCATCTCCTCCCAGCAATGGCTTTCGAGACCGGTTAGTTTTGGATTCGCCCGCCCTTCGCTTTTCTTCATTTTCGGACGCATTGAAGACATTGGTACTGCTGGAACTCCCACTTCTACGGTTGTCGTCCCGCTTGCTTTTCCAGGTTTTGTCTCTCTGAGAGTCCGGCGAGGACTCTTGCTTCGAGCGTTCCAGCATCTGGACTTTCTTGGTTAGCTCCTGAAATGTCTTGAGGCCCGCTGTACACAAGAATGGGACCATCCAATTGCTGAGGTTCCCAATAAGAAGGCTGACGGACTGGTCCTGCTCCAGCGGCGGTTCGCACTTGACCGTGAGATTACGCCATCGGGCGATAAAGTCAGTGTTGCTTTCATTCTTCCCCGGCTTGGTCCTCACAAGGTCGGCAATGGAGATTTTATCACTGACGCTCATGAATCTTTGCCGGAACAGAGACTCCATTTGGGCAAAGGTAATGACGGACCCGTCTGGTATGCTCGCGTACCAGTCGAAATCGACACCGGTCAGGCTGTTGACAAATTGACGAAGAAGGAGCGCGTCATTGCCCCCTGTATTTCCGCACGATGCTTTGAAGTGGGCAACGTGCTGATTTGCATTCCCCGTTCCATCAAATCTTCCGAACTTAGGAATGACGTAGCCGCTTGGGAACTCGATCAGATCGTATTGCGCGGGATATGGACGGCCACTACTGCCGATTTCTTTCTGAGCTTCAGCTTCGGCCACCAATGTTTTAACCTTGCTGGTGACCAAATCCATTATCCGATCCTGTGTTAGCGGGATAGTGCTATCTGGGGCCAAGGCGTCCCCAGAAGCGGAGTGTGGCCGGCTTTCATGTGGCTCGACCAGTCTTGGACCCGAAGGAACAGGCATTGGCTGCCTCGGATTGTCATCACCCGGCTGATTAGTAGCGGCTTGTGCTTGATTGGGGGGCGCTCGAGCAATTTGAGCCGTAAGCTGCATCACCACATTTGTTAGGTCGTCAATTTTCGAATAGAGCTTGGCCATCTCTTTATCCTTGCTCCTGAGCTGTTTTCGAAGCTCTTGAAGCAGCTCTTGCTCTGCGGTCCTGGGGCGGAAAGTCGGCTCTTCCTCGCTGTCTGAGCTTGACTCTGCATGGACCGAGGGGTCTTTCTGCCTATCATCCTCATCGAGAGGGTTTTCTTCATCCAGCGGGGGCGGCTGTTCTTGGGCAGCGGCAACCACATTCAGGCTAGATTGAGCTTGGGATGTGGTGGCCCCATCCTTGCTTTTGCTGCGAAGGTTGTCGCTGGGGCGCCCGCCCGCCATATAGACCGTATGGATGATATATCCGGCCGTCTTTCTATTATTGGCAGCTGATTTCACGGATTGCTGTCTTGACCCCCTTGTTTCAGTAGCTGGTAGTCGATTGAAGGCGGCTGGCCTAACCAGTTTCTTCAATGGTGATGGCACTTCTTTTCTGGGTCTGCCCCGCTGCTTTCGTGCGGCACAGAGTGCTTGATAGACTCTTGAAGAGATAGTGTCGTACGTTTTCTGTTGGGGCGGGGACACGTCTCTTTGTGGCACTGTTCGGACCGCTGTCTTCTTGATTCTGGCGGTCATGGCGTTTTTCTGAACCCACTTCAGAGGCTCGAAGGAATTGCTGATTCTTACGTCCGACTCAGCCGTCGTCGCGGGGAAACCCTGCACTTGGAACTTCACATGATTCCATTTGGCCGAAGCCTTGGCCCTTTTGTTGGCTCGATACCTGAGCCGCTTCTGCCTTAACTTTTCTGTTCTAAGCACCTGGCAGACTTCAGCTCTTTGGGAAGACGCCGCAGACCGGGCGACGGAGGGCTTTGGAGATATGCTCGATTGTGCGTTTGTTGGAGTCATCGCTTGATCTCGTCCGCGACATTTGTTGTTGCCCTTCGCACCGGAAGTCTTGCCCCCAGCTAGAGCGTCAGGGAATCGTTCAGACACCATCTTAAGTTTCGGTTGTGGTGCCTTAGCAATCACAACATTCGGCCTCTTGCCCCTTGGGACCGGCTTGACCACCTGTTCCGCCGGGATTTCCGCCAGATGAGCGCTTCCAGCAGGGTAGATGATGACGGAGCCAAACTGGCGGGGCGGTTCCTCCCACTGTCGACTGAGGCTTGCAGGGAGAACCACACGAGCGTTGATCTTGACCACGTATGGAATCGGGGTCGCTTTGGAAGTTGAATTCGTCTGGGAAGACATTGTCGTTGAAGGTTGATTGCTGCACGGAAAAAAAACATCATTTCAGTATAGGCAATCGATATGTATATTGATTGAGTTCGTATGAACATTTAACCCGAAATATGGGAGGAGAGATTGGTCCCACCGGGCGTGCCAGAATCTGTAGGGTGTTTTTCGTCACCCCAGTGAGATGGGAATACGCGAGCGCTTGTCAGGCGTACTACAGATTCCCCCTGCCTAGGGTAGGCCGGGGTTTAATGATTGTGGGGATCCGAATCTCCGGCAGCCGCGGACTAAGCTGCCGTTAATTACCCCCCCGCCTTTGGGGCGAGGGAACCTCCGATTAACGGGTTAAATTGGTCATGCGAACTCAATGTGCAGTGTGCGTGTGTTTTGTTTTGAAAGGGGGTTTTGGATATATCGGGAGCCACGCAGAGTTTTTACGGGGGTCCCGCTACCCGGATAGCGGGCTGGGGGTCAAGGGGGCTAGCAGCCCCCTTGCGGGGTTCGGGGCAGCGCCCCGGCCCGAAAAATTTTTGGAGGGGGAGAATATGGCGGAGTATGTATGTGTGTGAATTTGTATACATATGTATATGTATATATATATACATAAAAAGAGGGGGAAAAGGCATCCAAGGGATGCGTGGGGCAGCACCTTGGGCGCTGTGCGCTTAGGTGCTGTGCGCAGGTGCGCAAGCGCGCGCCACGTGTCGGCACGCGGGCGCCTTGCGCACTTGCGCAGGTGCGCAAGCGCGCGCGCCACGTGTCGGCACGCGGGCGCCTTGCGCACTTGCGCAAGCGCGCAGGTGCGCAAGCGCGCGCGCCACGTGTCGGCACGCGGGCGCCTTGCGCACTTGCGCAAGCGCGCGCGCCACGTGTCGGCACGCGGGCGCCTTGCGCACTTGCGCAGGTGCGCAAGCGCGCGCGCCACGTGTCGGAACGCGGGCGCCGGAGAGGCACAAGAGGCTTTTAGCCTGAAAAAAAGGATTTCTCAAAGGAGAAATCAGAGAGTAGTCGGGCTCCTGAATGTGTTTTGGGTTTAATGGAAGTGGTTCTTCTTCTTCCTCCTGTCGCTTGCTGGATCTTGAAGATCAAGAGATGTGAAATCTCAAAATCTCTCCTTTTTAAGATCTGATGACAGATCCAAGTTCCCCTTTGTGGGTTTTGTGGTGGAAAACTATTTAGTTTTGAAAAAGGAAGAGTAAAACTCTTGATTTAATTCAAAAGAAAGAAGAAGGTTTTAGAACCTTGAAGAAGGAGGAAAGAGCTCAGCTCTGAAACTTTTTTGGAGAGAGAAAAAGTTATTGAGATATTTTATTATCTTTGCCTTTATAGGCCATACATTTTACACATAGCCCCTTGGGCTTCACAAAATGGCATTTTGCCTATCCCATGGCTCATGTGCCATTTCGTTTTGCACATAAGCCATGGGCTTTACAAAAATTTGGCTTTATGCCTATTTTTCTTACATTTATCCGAAAATAAAATAAAAGAAATACAACAAAATTATTTATTTCAAAATTTTTATCTTGGCATGGGGGGAGGCCGGCCGCTTTATGTTCGGGCTCGACCCGGGCATGGGCCCACTGGGTCTGGTCTTGGGCCCACTTGGCTTGGGGTTGACTTGGTCAACCGGGGTGTAAATTTTTACCCCAACAGACATTTGAGTTGATTTTGTGCGTATGCACGCACACGAATTGGTTCCTGCACTCTGTATAGTTATTATATGCTTGCAGTGTGCACTGGACTTCGATTTCGATTGTGATACTCGATATTTGTTTTGTGCACCTTGTGCACCTGATTGATTTTGCGCACGTTCGGTGCTTGATATTGGATTTCATGATTTCGTGCACGATGGATGCACCTGATTTGGATTTTCGCGCATGTTGAGCGCATGTCTTGAGATGCGATTTTGGTGCACACCAGATGCACTAAATCGAGATTTTTCGTGCATGTCAGATGCACCTGATTTTGCTGTCAGGCGCACATGTTGCCTACGAAAGATGTTTCGTGCACACCCGATGCACTTAGATGTTGTTTCTGTGCGCATGTATGGCACATTCATGGATTTTGATTTCCGTGCGCACCAGACGCACGTAGCATTCATGTGCATATTTTGGGGATTGATTTCGTATAGAGCAGTACGTTTTTATGATATTGCTATGTATTTTCGTACTGAGCAGGACTAGTCAGAGGACAGTACCTGAAAATATTTTGCATGCATTGATAGTTATTGAAGGGATTTCCAAAAAAAAAAAGAGAAAAAAAGGCGAGCTATAGCCTCAGTATTTACCTACGTGTCTGATACGACACGAAATGTTTAAAACAAGGAGACCCTTCTAAATTGTTCCAAAACGGCGGAACGTACATTTCAAACGAAGGTATATATGTATATAGTTATTTTCTTATGATAGACGTCCGCCACTGTGCAGTGTTATACGCGTTGCACAGCGACTTAAAGAGATTTGGCATGCATTTCTTTCAGATACTTACATATATATATTCGATATTTACATGTATAGTTTCGAGTTATATCATACTGATTTTCATTTTGGATTTGGACATCGTGTCTTCACCATGACTCCGATGATTGCGGGATGCTGGATGGAGTTTTGATTTGAGTTATATGCTTATTTTTCACGCGCATGCGCTGCGCTACGATTTGTTTTATATATTTATGATTTCGGAGCCCCGATGACTTGATGGTTTCGCTTAGATGTTTTAGTATTTGGGGGTAGTTTTAATTTAAATTCGGGGACCGAATTTCTTTAAGGGGGGAAGATTGTAACGTTTTGAAAATCGTTTCGGTGAAATTTCGAAAAATCGGTAAAATAAGGGGGTTTTCTGTAAAAAGTCAAAATACAAATATCTTATTATAAAAATTAAATATACATATTCTAGCTATGTAATTGCTATCATTTCGTGTTTATTGAGCCGCTAGTGAAATTTCAAATTTTCTGAAAAAAAAATTATTTTATTATTATTTTAAGCCGTCACTAATACATTTAATTAGGGAAAATTACAAATTGGAATGAGTTGAAACAAATTTTGTGCATCATAAAACATTAAATAAAATTTTATCATGTGGTTTTTGGAATGAAATCATTTGCCAAAACGGTTTAGAAATTATTGAAGAAAAAAGGCTTTTTTTAGCGTAAATGGATGTTTGGGATATTGTATTTATCATTTTTCATCACCCCACACCCGTACCCACACCCACACACCCCCATTCACTTCTCCCCATGGCTGAATTCAGCAGCCACCATCTTTTTCCCCACTTGAATTTCAAAGGAAATGAAATGAAAGAAAGGAAAAGAAAAGAGTAGAAAATGATATAATTTGAGTTGACTTTGACTTGAACTAACTTTCTCCACCTCACTCTCTCCTCCCTCACCCAACCATCCCACAATCTGGCCAAAACCAGCAACCCCCCAACAGCCCCCTTTTCCTCTTCTCCTCTCTTTGTTCCATCAAAGAAAATCCAAAGAAAAATCCACTAAAAATCAAGCAAAAATCCAAATCAAAATCCGACTCCTACCCATTTTAGCTTAGCCCGTATAGCATGGATCTTTGTGAAAAGAGAGCATTTTGGGAGGCCATGGATGCTTGTGGATCTTCAAATGTTTTTGGGTATAATTCTAAACATTTTTGCTTAATTTGTTACTAATTTCTTAAAGCTAAGTTAATTAAGTGTTTAATTAGGTGTTTAAGAAAGAAAAAGGTTTTGAATTGGAGTTTGAAATTTCAAGTGTATGGTTTTGAATGAAGATTAGGGTTTGAGCATTTGACTAGGATTGTGATGGGTAGATTAACATATAATTGCTTGCAAAAATCAAATCTAGTTGCTAGTTGCATTTTTGTTAATTTAAATTTGTGATAAGTATATATATTGCAAACTAGTTTTTGTAAATATTGTGTTAAATTGAGAATTAAAATATGGTTAGGGTTTTTATCATATTATTAACTTTATTAAGTGTAGTTTAACACTTTAGTTCACGGAAATCCAACCTAAATTGTAGTTTGTGCATTTTTGCTATGAAATTGTAAAAAAAGGGTATTTTGTAAACTAGAATATTAGGGTTTTTGGAATTTAATGAGATTAAATTCCGGAAATTGTTTCTATGACTTATTTAAGATATTTAATAAAAATATTGGCCGCTACATTCATTTAAACATCCTGTTTTGTACAAAAACGGCGAATTGTGCTTGCTAGATTTTCGGAAAAGTGACTTTTTAAGTAAAGTTGGGGTTTTTGTGAGTTTTAACCTAGTTTATATTAAAATTAGTGTTCGTGAATGTTCAAATGAGTGTGATTGGATTTTTCTCGATGGTTTGACGTTTGTACATCGATATCGAGGGTTGGTTTGACTATTCTTGCATGCGTAGGCGATAGGTTTGGACCTATGCGTGATACGCGTGCCGATTTGATTTTCGTATGCCGTTTCGATGTCGAATTTAGTTTAATGTGATACGGTGCGTTATGATATGTAGGTACCCCATGTGGACTTCGAGACGACAGGCAAACGCATGGCACGTTGGCACCGGCGAGCGAGGACCAGGTGAGTAGATTTATATCTACGGGGAGAAGTCGGGTGGATGGCGTATAGCACCCCCGCAGTCCGTGGTGGTGTATACGGATGCGTATACACACCAACATTTATTATATGTTATTTGGGATTAATAACGTTGCTTAGGATGGATATTGGTGTGTTGGATTACCTTAGTGTTGCAAACCCTACTGTAGTGTTGCACTACACATTCACACATACATACTTGCATACATTCCTATTGATATATGCTCATGGGATTCTTTATAGTTATGGGTTCACATGGGTATGGGACTATGTGTTCACATACGGATTTAAGGATGATACTTGGGATTGAGCTGGGTCGATGAGATTTGATTTGAGGCCGTGAGATCGGTGATATAGCAGGGTTCGTATTTGAGATACGACATGACGTTGTAGCGGGTCCTTGACGTAGTGTTTCACACACGTCCATGCATACGTAGGCGGTATCAGTATGGTACTAGACGTAGATCAGTACCCCGATCATGATATTTGATAAAGAGGATACCAGGTGAATAGGATGATGAATGTGATATTGACCCGTACCCAGATTGGGATGCCGTACGATGGATTTACGTACGAGCTATATTGATGATTGATCCGCACTCTTGACTTGGGATGCCTGATTATAGATATAGTATCGGATATGATATTATTGAGGCGGGATCACCGACTATACATATACAGGTATGTATATGTATCGACTCAGATGATAGGCGGTTCCCTTACCTGTAGTTCAGCTTGTTAGTTCAGCCGTATAGTTTAGTGTAGTTGTTAGATTAGATTAGACTTCTTACCTATTTCAAAAACCAACGAATCGTGGGCATTCTTAAAGACAGCCCAAGGGATCCTACGGATATTTCAAAAGACGTATCTTTTCATAAAAACACCGTAGCCCCTATTTTCAAAACCCATGATTCGTGTTATTTCAAAAGGCACCATTTGTAGGACTTATATTAGATTAATGCAGATTGTTATAGTTGCGTCTAGTTTTCAGCTCCCGCTCATTTTTGTGGTCCGCTTCGCATCGCATGCTTATTTTATGTTTCATACTCCATTAGTGATATCATGCTGTTAGGACACCAGCACCATTACCGATGATGCGTAGGTACCACGTACACTTAATTGCCGGCTCACACACATCTTCATCGGTAATTGCCATGTCACGTACACCTTAGAAAATATTATTGCTTAAATTAGCTAGATAGCTAGTTGTTTGACATAATATTAGTGTACTTATCTTATATGCCAGCTTAGATATTTTAGTTATTACTTGTCACTTCATGCATACTGTTATTCATCGTTATGCCGCAGTCATGGATTCTCATGCATATATTCACTATTTTACGTGTTATTGAGGTTTTGGATTCGGATTTCCATGAGATTTTCTGGATTTGGAGGAAAACCGCAAAAACATAAATAAACCTTTTCTCTCTTTTAAAATAAAAAGTGCGGTTTTCCTATGATGTATGAGTCGTCCACCATGAGTTTGCTGATGGATTTCGAGACCCGATTCGAGGAGTGGAGGAACCGTTTCGGGTACATGGTGGGCCCGGTATGGTACCCCGGGGCAAGAGGAATGTGATGTTGACGTTGAGCCTGGCTGGGGAGCACTACCTACCGGTGATATTACCCGACACGTCAGATATCCGGAGGATACCGTCGTGGTCTTGAGATGGATGGTAGGGGCCGGTCTGGACTGACGGCGCCCTAGATATTGAGATTGAGACATTGATATTTCGAGACATTGAGATTTATGTTTTGTGTCGATGCTAGACACTGTTGATACTGATTTCATTTATGATACCTCAGTTTAAAAATACAAAGGAAATCTCACTAATTTATGAAAACAGTTCTTCATTTACATGTATTCTGTTTTCATGCATTCATACCTCATTCATATGATATATTGCTACCTGAGGCACTGACACGGACACATGAGATTACACTCGGGTTAGATATTTACCCTAGCCTTGTTATAGGCTACGTGTTATTCATATATTTGAGGACATATTATGATCATTGACCTAGGTTGCGTTATTTATGCGATTTCTGTGCGTAGATATTTTTCTATTCACGAGTTGGCAACTCACCCCCGTTGTGCCCCTGTTTCTTGCAGGTTTCCCTTACAGGTTTCATTACGGCTTTGCGGGCTCAGTTTCATTCGGGTGACTTGCTAGTAGGTGGGTTTTTCTTGTATCGCACCCATCATATTACCTTGTATAATATTATTCCATTGTATCTAGTAAATTCCATCAACCAAACATGTATTTATTGAGATAGAGACCAGTGATGTTTATTCTTTCGACCTTAGAGTCGCTCGTTATATTTCTGGTGGTTTTGAGTTTCCTTTTGAGTTTTGATCCTCACCGTTGGCGTTGTATATTATATTGCTTGTGTGGTTGTGACCGTCGATTGACGAAGAGCTAGCTCCTGCTTGGAGATGCCTTTTAATTGATTTCGTATACTATTCATGTTTTATCCCGTTTGGGAGCCAGTATTTACAAAGGAGACTCTGCCGAAATTTTCAGTAAATTTTGATGTTCTTAAAAACCACATAATTCGGCTTATGCTATTAAAACTACTTGTTTTAAATTGGTTTTCCTTCACTCTACTTCTTTTCTTGGTTTGGATTTCTGGGTTTTCGGTTTACTTAGATTACGTACGCCTCGAGACGTTTCGTAGTTTAAGTGCCGGTCATGTTCCGTACTTTCGGGACGTGACAACATCAAAACAGATGTTCCAACTCCGCGATGCCTGCTTTATCATATAAAGCATCTTGCACACGTTTCCGCTGCTCCCACTTTCTACGAAGCCCTCTGGCTGTGTACTTATAGACGCTCTCTTCTAAAATATCATTTAGAAAAGCAGTCATGAGACCCAACCACCAGATATCGTAGTCATGGTATGTAGCAGTGGCAAGTAGGATCTGGATGGACTTAAGCATAGCTTTGAAAGTCTCAACTTTTCTATGTACACCAAGTAATCTTCTCAAGATATACTGGCTCCTGATGGGGATTTGACCCTTTAGATAAAGCAACCAAAGTCCATACTTTGTTGGTGTATAAGGATTCCATCTCAGATCGCTAAGCATCCAGCCATTCTTACAGAGTCCCACTCCTGATGGACAGCTCGAAATAAGTTGGGTCATCATCTCATGATGCAATCCTCACTCCCACTGTCATAGAGAAACCAAAGTATCTTTCAGGTGGGTGAGGATCCCTACTAGATCGGCGGAGAGGCTGAGGTTCGTCGGTTATTATTGAATCCTTTGGTTCTACCAAATCATCAGCTGCAGTTTGTATAGCTGGAACTCTTTCCAGTTCTACAGAACTGACTTTGCCTCGAGCTTGTCCGGATTATGCTTTTAGACATAGGCCGGACAACCCCAAATCATAACAAACTTAAGATATGGGCTCTTCCCATTCCATATCACATATGAAGTGGTAGGCAACTGATTTGATTCGAACCCTATTCAATAGGTATGCAGCTTCTCAAGTGCATAACTCCCAAAAGGAAATAGGAAACTCAGTAGTACTCATCATAGATCACACCATATCACATAGGGTGTTATTGCTCCGCCCCGATACACCGAAGTGCTGTGGTGTATACGGAGGAGTAATGCTGAGAGAGAATATCATTCTCCTTTAGAATAGTCAAGGAATCCCGTGCTCAAGTATTCTCCTCCTTGATATCATCAAATGACATAATACTTATACCCGTTTTTGGTTCTCTACTTCTTATATTCTGTGAATATCTCAAAAGGTTCGGACACGTGTTTCAACAGGAACATATGTCTGAATCTTGAGAGATCATCAGAGAATGTAATGAAGTACAAAGAACCGGTCTTGGCATGTATAGACAGGGGACCATCATACATCAGCATGTATCAATCCCAAGAGTTCACTAACTCTTTCTCTGTTTCCAATAAACAGAGCTGTGGTCATCTTATCTTTGTGACATGACCGGCAAGTTTCACAAGATGTAAATTCAAACAAATTTAAATATGCATCTTAATGTAACTTCAGCTAGTAAGGTCGCATTGATATGACCTAGTCTACAATACCTCAAGAAGGATCCGTTCATTTCTGAACTGTTCCTCTTGTGTGTGTTCTGTATACTAAGAACTGTAGTTTGATTTAGAACGTCAATGCTTTTAGATAACGTACCTGAACCGATCAACTCTTGATATAGGAAATGTTCAAAACATTATCCAACAATACAAAATTATATCCTTTCTTTACTAATAAAGAGACTGATATGATGTTGTACTTCAGGTTCGGTATCTAATAACATTCATTCAGAATCAATGTATTCTGGTAATACAGGGTGATAGTGACCAACAGATTTGGCTGCAACACTTGCACCGTTTCTATCTTATGAAACTTATCACCTGTTCTTAGTTCTCTACCTATCTGTAGCCCATGTAACAGATTACATATGTGGGATCCAGATCCGGTATCTCATACCCAGGATGTAAAAGATATTGAGAAACAGTTCTATGTAATGAACACACCCGAAGATGATGCATTAGCATGCACTTTCTTCGTTTGGGCAGCATGGGAAATCTGGTATTCCCCAATTTCCTGCTCTGTCTTATAACAATTATAAGTTGGAGTGGGAACAACGTTCCCTAGCGCAGTATAACAAGCAGGTTCAGTCAATACATCCGTGTTATTATCTTGATTAAGACGTGACATGGTCGTAACCAGGAGAGAGAGAGAAGAAAACACTCAACATGCGCTTTTACAAGATTAGATTGGTTATCAATTTATCTAATTAGGATGTCTCCAACTGTTTTAGTCAAATCTTCCTTCAAACCCTAAAAGGTAAGACTAGCCGGGATTAACTACACTCCACAAGTTCGCGAATCTTTCAGTCTGGCCAGTGCCGGTACTTTGAGGGAGGTTCCCCGTGCTTTCGCACGGACCTAATAAAAGTAAACCTCGTTTTCCCAAGGGCGTAACCCCGTTGACACCTTTCTAGACACCTACTTGATCGACTAATTGTAATGTGTAAAACTCTCACAGGAGTAACTCTTACTTCCAGTGGGTATCGGGATCCAACTATCTCATAGAAGGTATCCAATCTCATTACAAATTTCAATACTTGAAATTCCCAATAATATTTTGCCCCGAGCGATCTATGACCTTGATGTCACGACCCGAAAGTACGGAACGTGACTGGCACTTAGATTACGAGACGTCTAAAGGCGTACCGTAACCTAAGTCAGCCAAAGCCCAGAAAAAAATCTAAACCAAAATCAAAAGAGAGTGAAGGAAAACCTTACATGAAAACGATTTTTAAATCAATTAAGTTGCATTGAACCCCTTTTTAAAAACATCAAAAATTTCCAAAAATTTCGGCAGAGTCTCCCCTGTAAATTCTATCCCCCAAAATGGGTACAACAAGATATATATAACCTGTAATAAACAAATGGCATCCCCAAGCGGGAGCTAGCTCTTCGCCCAAGGCGGATCACAACTACACGCAATATATAAGTGATATCAAGAAAAAGAGCATAAAAGAAATGCAAAATATCAGAAAACACAACATCGTCTCAAGTGAGCTCGACCCAAAAGAAACCACATATATACAAATCTCTCAGTCTCATCACAAGGTCGCATATACAAATAAAAAGTGGTAGATGGAGGATACTAGATACAATGATAGAGCAAAAGGAAATAAAGTACGCTCGCAACCCACCTACGAGCAATGTCGCGAGTCTGAGCAAAAGGAGCTGATGATAAGATAGCCCGCCCTACAAGGATGATGGGTCCGACCTGCAAGACACTGTGGCACAACGGGGTGAGTTGCCAGCTCGTGAGTAGAATATAACATCTAATAAGACAATCGTAAGAATGCACGCAAATGCGTCACAGCATGTATGTTCAGATGTGATATAATACCTCTAGTATGCGTGCACATGTATGCAATGTCATTACTAAATCTTTAAGTGTTTTAAATGCTAAGAGTTCTGCATTCTTAACTTTAGAAAAAAAATATCTGTATAATAGCAAAATACCATAAAGAATCATCTGAAATCCGTGTCAAGCATCGACACCAAATATGAAATCATATCTGTCTCAATATCTCACTGTATCAATGTCTAAAATATCGGGCTCCGTCAGTCCGGATCGGCCCATATCACCAAATCTCACGACAACGGTCAGTATCCTCCGGATATCCGCCGCGCCAGACATCACCGGTAGGTAGTCTTCCCCTGCCTGGCTCATCGTCTACAACTCGATCTTCTTGCCCCGGGGTACCATAACGGGCCCACCATGTACCCGAGACGGTTCATCCACTCCTCGAATCGGGTCTCGAAATCCAACAGAAAACATGAAAACTCATGGTGGACAACACATACATCACGAGAAAACCGCAACTTTGTTTTAAAAATGATAAATATAAGCTTTTGTTAAATTCTTGCGGTTTTCCCCAAAAATCCAGAAATCGCAGCAATACTGAAATCCTCAAGAAAATCATAATGTCCACATGTTTTATATGATAAATGTCTATGATAACAAGGTATGCGATGTGAATTGTGGCTAGAAATCTATGTAAATATGATGATGATGCGAGGTATATACATGCTATGCAATTTCATATATCATGTACGATGCCAGGCGGTACTAAGCTAAACAGGTTCTATAGTGCACGTGGCATGGCAATTACCAAAGGCGTGTGTGTCACATGAATACTGCGCGTGCAACAGATGGCAATGGTAATGGTGTTCGTGTCCTACGAAGTGATATCGCATATGTGTATATGAATATCCATGCAATCTAGCATACTATTAACTATAAGGGTATGCAATGTAAATGAAGGGGTAAGCTAACTAATAATACGAATCTTGCAAGAAATAAGGTAATCCTAACTAGGGGCGCCTCGCGCCATCCAGACGATTCCCCCATAGATGAATACATCTACTCACTTGAAGCCTCGCTAATCCGATCCGACCACCGCCTTGCCTTTACATGCCGTGTCCGATGTTTCCCCGACCGATCCTATATTTGCACAACACCAAGCATAAGATTACATATCCTAAAACGATGCAAGTCACAATATACAAATATCGACGCTCTCGAATTAAACATAACGTGCACTCGGTGCGCGGGAAAACACACGAAAATCGCTAAATCTTAACTAGAATCGTTATTTCGGGGCAATCGACAAAACTAAAACCCGGCTAGACAAAACCCCGCATTCGCGCACACTAATAGTCGTATATGAAGTTAATTATATCGCTAATATAACGCAATTTGATCACCTCCTAATATACATAAAAACCTAGAAAGCAATTAGCATACCGATTCGATGCAAATATCACAATTTATCGATTTAGCGAGCGCAACATCGCACAATTAACCACTCTAACCAATTAGATAACCAAACCCTAACTTAACTCCATCAACCATGCTACAAACCCTAATCCACAATCAAATCCCTTTCTTGAATTTCATAAACATGCAATTTCTATTAAATTAATACATCAAAGTTCAATTTTAGCATATTTAAACCACAAGTTAACAAATAGATTAGAATCTTCACCTCACAAGTTGAACCCTAGTTGCTCAAGCCACCAAAGATGCCTCCTTTCTTTGAGTTTTATACTAAATTTGGTTTGAGGAGAGATGGGATTAGGTTTTTGCTTTGAATTTGAGATGGAATTTGTGAATTTTCAATGGATTTTGCTATGAAAATGAAGCAAGAAGAAGTGAGAAAAATGAGGAATGGCAGCAGCTTGGCTCGGTCAGTAGGTGGGGAAAGGGAATGGGGGTTTTGTGTAGAGGTTTCTAGGTCAAAAAACCCCTTAAGTTCTCATTTAATGCATTTCACATCAACTTTTCACAAAAAAACACCATTTTACTTCATTTTTCTTATTAAATTTCCAACCATAAATCTAAAATCTTGCAAGTCATGACACAATTTATTAACACTATATTTTAGCTTATAAAGATTCCTAATTATGAAATTTACCTAATTAAATTTGTATTTATCACTAATTTAGTGTATTTTTAAAAGCTTAAAATAATATTAAAAATAATTAATTACGAAAAAAATTTTATTTAACTAGAAAATTTTAAGTGACAAAATTATAGTAATATCTTATCTAAATTTTGTATAATTAGGTCTATAATGAAAAATACATATTTTGACTTTTTACGGAAAAAGCTGACATTTTAGCCGATTACCGAAAAACTGCCTAAACGATTTTCGAAGGGTTACAATCTTCCCCCCTTAAAGAAATTCGGTCCCCGAATTTAGAATTTAACTACGCGTACCTTCAAAAAGATGGGGATATCTCTTCCTCATCTCGACCTCGGTCTCCCAGGTGACCTCCTCGCTGTTCGGGCCACGCCAAAGGACCTTGACGGACGGTATAACCTTCGACCTCAATTTCTTCACCTGCCGATCCAAAATGACCACCGGCTGCTCGGTGAACGAAAGATCACGCTCTAGCTGGATCGTCTGGTGCTGAATCGCATGGGAAGGATCATGAAGGTACTTGCGGAGCATCGAGACATGGAACACGGGGTGAACATCGGGGAAGCTGGGCGGAAGAGCTAACCGATAAGCGACTGGACCAACACGCTCAAGGATTTCGAAAGGACCAACATATCTAGGACTCGGCTTCCCTTTCCGCTCAAATCTCATCACGCCTTTTATCGGAGAGACCTTCAGGAAAACATGATCGCCAACAGCGAACTCGAGTCGGCGACGGCGCCTGTCAGCATATGATTTCTGCCTGCTCTGTGCCGCTCTCATCCTGTCCCGAATCAGCTGTATCTTTTCGGTCATCTCCTGTACGATCTACGGCCCCAAAATACTGCTCTCCCTGAGCTCTGTCCAACATACAAGCGATCGACATCTCCTCCCATATAAAGCCTCGAAAGGTGCCATCTTAATCGTCTCCTGGAAGCTATTATTGTAGGAAAACTCGATCAAAGGCAAATGACGATCCCAGCTACCACCGAAATCTAAAACACAAGCTCTGAGCATGTCCTCAAGAGTCTGAATAGTACGCTCCGACTGGCCGTCAGACTGCGGATGAAAGGCTGTGCTAAAACTCAATCGGGTGCCCAATGCTTCCTGGAGTTTCTGCCACAATCTGCTGGTAAACTGGGTGCCCCGGTCGGACACGATGCAAGTCGGAACGCCATGCAGTCGCACTAACTCATCAATATAAACCTGGGCGTACTGAGAAAATCCAAAAGTGGTCTTCACTGGAAGGAAGTGAGCCACTTTTGTCAGTCGATCCACAATCACCCAAATAAAGTCATACCCCCGACTGGTCCTGGGTAGACCCACAATGAAGTCCATGGAGACCTGCTCCCACTTCCACTCAGGGATGGGCAAAGGCTGTAACTCGCCAGCTGGCCTCTGGTGCTCGGCCTTGACTTGCTGACAAGTCAGGCATCTCGACACAAAGTCTGTAATATCCTTCTTCATCCCGTCCCACCAGTAAACCTCTCTCAAATCACGGTACATCTTGGTGGAACCTGGGTGAACACTGTATAACGATCTATGTGCCTCCTCGAGAATATCACGCCTCATCCCTCTGAATCTGGCATGCACAGTTGAGTCCCAAATCGAAGTATCCCCTGATCATCAATCACGAACTCAGAAACTCTGCCCTGTCGAATCTGCTCACTAATCTCTAAAATACGGGCATCGCCGTACTGTGCCTCGCGGATACGGTCAAGTAACTGTGGGCGTGCTCTGAAATAGGCCAGCTGTCCCCCGGTAGGAGTAAACTCGAACTGCACTCTGCTATCACATAAAACCTGCCAATCCGCTGTCGACTGCATCTGTACTGCGCTCAAACAAGATAAGCTACCTCCGGGCCTCCTACTCAAACCATCTGCCACCACATTCGCCTTGCCCAGATGGTATAAAATCTCGCAGTCATAATCCTTCACCAACACCATCCAACGGCGCTGTCTCAGGTTCATATCTCGCTGCTGGAAGATATACTTCAAACTCTTAAGGTCAGTGAATATCTGGCATGACTCACCGTATAGGTAATGTCTCCAGATCTTAAGTGCAAATACCACTGCAGCCATCTTTAAATCATAGGTGGGGTAGTTCTGTTCGTGTTTCCTCAGCTGCCAAGAAGCATACGCGATAACTCTGTCGTGCTACATCAATACATTGCCCAGCCCCACTCGAGAAGCATCATAATATACCATGAACCCGCCTGATCCTGAAGGCAATGCTAACACTGGTGCAGTAGTCAGACGAGTCTTCAACTTCTGGAAACTATCCTCACATGCCTGGGTCCAATCAAAAGGAACCACCATCCGGGTCAACCCGGTCAACGGTGCAGCAATGCGGGAGAAATCCTGGACAAAACGTCGATAGTAGCCGGCCAGACCTAGAAAACTGCGAATCTCTGTAACTGATACTGGTCTAGGCCAACGCTGAACTGCCTCGATCTTCTTCGGGTCCACACAAATACCATCTCTCGTCACCACATGACCCAAGAAGTCGACACTGTATAACCAGAATGCGCACTTGGAAAATTTGGCGAACAGCTCATGCTCCCTCAAAGTCTGTAATGTGATACGTAAGTGCTGCTTATGCTCCTCCCGGCTACGAGAATAAACCAAGATGTCGTCAATGAACAGAATAATGAACTGATCGAGATACGGCCTGAATACACGGTTCATCAAATCCATAAATGCTGTCGGGGCATTGGTGAGCCCGAACGACATCACCAAGAACTCATAATGACCATATCGAGTACGGAAGGCGGTCTTCGGAATATCCTCCTTCCGAACCCGCAACTGGTGATAACCTGACCGTAAATCAACCTTCGAGAAGAACCCTGCACCCTGGAACTGATCGAATAAGTCATCAATGCGGGGTAGGGGTTACCTGTTCCGCACAGTAACCCGGTTCAGCTGACGATAATCAATGCATAAACGCATACTTCCGTCCTTCTTCTTAACAAACAGGACAGGAGCACCCTAAGGTGACACAATCGGTCGGATAAGCCCTTTGTCCAGCAAGTCCTGTAACTGATCCTTTAGCTCTCTCAGCTCCTCCGGGGCCATCCGATAAGGCGGTATAGAGATAGGCCCCGTGCCGGGGATCAAGTTGATACAGAACTCAATCTCGCGCTCTGGTGGCAGACCAGGCAGCTCGTTAGGGAATACATCAGGAAACTCTCTGACAACAGGGACCTGGTCCAACAGAACCTCTGTGGAGCTAGTATCACAAACATAAGCTAAGAATCCCTGACACCCTTTTCTTAAGAGCTGACCAGCGCGAAGAGAAGAAATCAAGCTGGGAAGGGTAGCGCTACGATCTCCCTGAATCACAAGAACCGGCTCACCAGGAAAACTGAATCTGACTTCTTTCTCACGGCAGTCCACAGATGCATAACAGGTGGCTAGCCAGTCCATACCAAGAAGAACGTCAAAGTCTAGCATATCGAGGAGAATCAAATCGACTGAAGAATCTCTCTCCCCGATACGAACGGAACGTGATCGGTACACGAAACGGGCAACAAATAACTCGCCTACCGGTGTAATAACAACAAGCGGCTGATCTAACGGAGAAGACTCTCGGCCCAACCTCGGTGCAAAGTACGTGGACACATAGGAATGTGTGGAGCCTGGATCAAATAATACCCGTGCATCAAAAGAACATACTGGCAGAGTACCTGTTACGACGGCATTGGATGCCTGTGCATCCTGAGGAGTCAACGCGAACACTCGGGCCTGTCCACCACTAATAGCTGGCTGTCCTCTGCCTCTACCTCGGCCTCTGCCTCTGCCTCTGTCGCCTCGTCCTCTCTGAACCGGACCGCCACGCCCACGACCTCTAGAAGCATCTCGCTGGCGTGGGGCATCATCAGGAGTAGGTAGTAGAGCTCTCTGAGGAGGAGGTGAGGGTGGTAAGGTCACATGCGGGACTGTCGCCGCGCCCTGAGGTCCCATGGTACAGTCTCTGATACGGTGGTACTGACTCCCGCACTGAAAACATCCTGGCGACGACTGCTGGGTCTGTGGATATGAACCAAATAACTGACCTCGTCTCAATCCTCTACCTCCACCATCTCTCGGAAATAATCTATCGCGGTGTCTACCCATCTGCCGCTGAGCTGGCGTATCAGTATGGATCCTCTTCGGCCCAGAAACGACCGGAGTCTCAGAAATACGCTCCTCCAAAAGTAAGGCTGCATCCATCGTGGCTGCGTATGTATCAAAGTGCTGGGTGCCGATGGCAAGGAATAGCTGTGTATCAAGCCCTCGCACAAACCTCTTTATTCTCTTCTCTTCTATGTCTACTAGGTACGGAGCATATCGAGACAACTGGGTAAACTGTATATCATACTCCAACACCGTCATCCCAGGAGTCTTGCGCAAAGACTCAAAACTACGGGCTCGAGCATCTCGGACACTCTCCGGAAGAAAACGGGCAAGAAATGCAGCTGTAAACTCATCCCAGGTCATAGAAGGTAACCTACAGCTCGGCCTCTCTCTACTGAATCGTACCATGTCTGGGCAAGACCCTCCAGTCGAAAACTCACAAACTCCACCAATCTAACATCAGAATACCTCAATGAACGGCAAATCCTAGCCATCCTATCGAGAAATGCCTGTGGGTCCTCTGTCGCATCTGTACCGGTAAAAGCTGGAGGTCTCAATCTCATGAACTCCTGTAGTGAAACAGGGATAGTCTCCGTAGTAGCAGGAGCGACCATCTGTGCAGCAGGTACAATCATGGTCTGTGCGGTGGAAGGAACGTCCTCGGATCTCTGTGACCGGCTGGACTCAACTAAAGATCCCATCATCTGTCGCAACTCTTGCATGCCAGCCTCTAGTCTGGCAATATGGTCAGGATAAGGCGGATCAGTATGACACTGAGGGGTAGGCGTATCATCCTGCTCGATCCTCGCCTCAGACGGGCCCGCCCGAATCTCATCCCTAGCGGCAGCCCGCTGAGCTCTCGTAGTCTTTGGCGGCATCGAAGCTGGAATAAGAAACAGTACTGATAAGAACATTACAATTGAATCAAGGAATGCAAGGAATCAAGAAAGGAAATACAAGCAATTATGTCCTAAGGTCACTTAGGCGGAGTACCGTATTGTAAGTATGCCGCGGATCATACTCACGCTACGCCACTCTGCTTAAGTTACCTACTCCATCTACCAAGGTCGTCCTACACTCAGAAAGGTAAAACCCACGCTCTGATACCAACTTTGTCATGACCCGAAAGTACGGAACGTGACTGGCACTTAGATTACGAGACGTCTAAAGGCGTACCGTAACCTAAGTCAGCCAAAGCCCAGAAAAAAAATCTAAACCAAAATCAAAAGAGAGTGAAGAAAAACCTTACATGAAAACGATTTTTAAATCAATTAAGTTGCATTGAATCCCTTTTTAAAAACATCAAAAATTTCCGAAAATTTCGGCAGAGTCTCCCATGTAAATTCTATCCCCCAAAATGGGTACAACAAGATATATATAACCTGTAATAAACAAATGGCATCCCCAAGCGGGAGCTAGCTCTTCGCCCAAGGCGGATCACAACCACACGCAATATATAAGTGATATCAAGAAATAGAGCATAAAAGAAATGCAAAATATCAGAAAACACAACGTCGGCTCAACTGAGCTCGACCCAAAAGAAACCACATATATATAAATCTCCCAGTCTCATCACTAGGTCGCATATACAAATAAAAAGTGGTAGATGGAGGATACTAGATACAATGATAGAGCAAAAAGAAATAAAGTGCGCTCGCAACCCACCTACGAGCAATGTCGCGAGTCTGAGCAAAAGGAGCTGATGATAAGATAGCCCGCCGCTACAAGGATGACAGGTCCGACCTGCAAGACACTGTGGCACAACGGGGGTGAGTTGCCAGCTCGTGAGTAGAATATAACATCTAATAAGGCAATCGTAAGAATGCACGCAAATGCGTCACAGCATGTATGTTCAGATGTGATATAATACCTCTAGTATGCATGCACATGAATGTAATGTCATTACTAAATCTTTAAGTGTTTTAAATGCTAAGAGTTCTGCATTCTTAACTTTAGAAAAAAAATATCTGTATAATAGCTAAATACCATCAAGAAATCATCTGAAATCCGTGTCAAGCATCGACACCAAATATGAAATCATATCTGTCTCAATATCTCACTGTATCAATGTCTCAAATATCGGGCTCCGTCAGTCCTGAACGGCCCATATCATCAAATCTCATGACAACGGTCGGTATCCTCCGGATATCCGCCGCGCCAGACATCACCGGTAGGTAGTCTTCCCAGCCAGGCTCATCGTCTACAACTCGATCTTCTTGCCCCGGGGTACCATACCGGGCCCACCATATACCCGAGACGGTTCATCCACTCCTCGAATCGGGTCTCGAAATCCAACAGAAAACGTGAAAACTCATGGTGGACGACAAATACATCACGAGAAAACCGCAACTTTGTTTTAAAAATGATAAATATAAGCTTTTGTTAAATTCTTGCGGTTTTCCCCAAAAATCCAGAAATCGCAGCAATACTGAAATCCTCAAGAAAATCATAATTTCCACATGTTATATATGATAAATGTCTATGATAACAAGGTATACGATGTGAATTGTGGCTAGAAATCTATGTAAATATGATGATGATGCGAGGTATATACATGCTATGCAATTTCACATATCATGTACGATGCTAGGCGGTACTAAGCTAAACAGGTTCTATAGTGCACGTGGCATGGCAATTACCAAAAGCGTGTATGTCACATGAATAGTGCGCGTGCAACAGATGCCAATGGTAATGGTGTTCGTTTCCTACGAAGTGATATCGCATATGTGTATATGAATATCCATGCAATCTAGCATACTATTAACTATAAGGGTATGCAATGTAAATGAAGGGGTAAGCTAACTAACAATACGAATCTTGCAAGAAATAAGGTAATCCTAACTAGGGGGCGCCTCGCGCCATCCAGACGATTCCCCCATAGATGAATACATCTACTCACTTGAAGCCTTGCTAATCCGATCCGACCACCGCCTTGCCTTTACGCGCCGTGTCCGATGTTTCCCCGACCGATCCTATATTTGCACAACACCAAGAATAAGATTACATATCCTAAAATGATGCAAGTCACAATATACAAATATCGACGCTCTCGAATTAAACATAACGTGCACTCGGTGCGCAGGAAAACACACGGAAATCGCTAAATCTTAACTAGAATCGTTATTTCGGGGCAATCGACAAAACTAAAACACGGCTAGACAAAACCCCGCATTCGCGCACACTAATAGTCGTATATGAAGCTAATTATATCGCTAATATAACGCAATTTGATCACCTCCTAATATACATAAAAACCTAGAAAGCAATTAGCATACCGATTCGATGCAAATATCGCAATTTATCGATTTAGCGAGCGCAATATCGCACAATTAACCACTCTAACCAATTAGATAACCAAACCCTAACTTAAATCCATCAACCATGCTACAAACCCTAATCCACAATCAAATCCCTTTCTTGAATTTCATAAACAAGCAATTTCTATTAAATTAATACATCAAAGTTCAATTTTAGCACATTTAAACCACAAGTTAACAAATAGATTAGAATCTTCACCTCACAAGTTGAACCCTAGTTGCTCAAGCCACCAAAGATGCCTCCTTTCTTCAAGTTTTAAACTAAATTTGGTTTGAGGAGAGATGGGATTAGGATTTTGCTTTGAATTTGAGATGGAATTTGTGAATTTTCAATGGATTTTGCTATGAAAATGAAGCAAGAAGAAGTGAGAAAAATGGGGAATGGCAGCAGCTTGGCTCGGCCAGCAGGTGCGGAAAGGGAATGGGGGTTTTGTGTAGAGGTTTCTAGGTCAAAAAACCCCTTAAGTTCTCATTTAATGCATTTCACATCAACTTTTCACAAAAAAACACCATTTTACTTCATTTTTCTCATTAAATTTCCAACCATAAAACTAACATCTTGCAAGTCATGACACAATTTATTAACACTATATTTTATCTTATAAAGATTCCTAATTATGAAATTTACCTAATTAAATTTGTATTTATCACTAATTTAATGTATTTTTAAAAGCTTAAAATAATATTAAAAATAATGAATTACGAAAAAAAATTTATTTAACTAGAAAATTTTAAGTGACATTTTAGTGACAAAATTATAGTAATATCTTATCTAAATTTTGTATAATTAGGTCTAAAATGAAAAATACCTATTTTGACTTTTTACGGAAAAAGTTGACATTTTAGCCGATTACCGAAAAACTGCCTAAACGATTTTCGAAGGGTTACACTTCACAAGGTCAACAAACCATAGACCGCAAGTCAAGTTCAACCCGTCATTTCCTGATCTGAATTAAACCCACCCGCACGACCCTTGACAAGGTCAACAAAGTCGCACGACTACCCTAATCCAATCGCATCATATGCTTATACAGATAAGCAGTAATCAGCTACCGCACACTATACCTTGACAAGGTCAACAAACGCAGCACGAATACTAACTACCACTTATCTGAAATGACGGAGGGTTACGACAGGTTTTTAAGAAAACCCTTTGCGTAATGAACTTGATATCGTTGTTGAATCGAGTGATTTTTAAATGGTGTGTTTTTTAGGCTTTTTTCTAGTTTTGCTAAAGGGGTCACTCTCGGTAAAGGGATCGTCGGCCCTTTCCTCAGCGAATAAGGTGCAGGGTATATCATATATACCACTATGCAAAGCAAGAACTATAGAATCAATCAAAAGACAAACCGAGTTTGTAGCATCTGCTAGTTTCACTAAAGAGGTCACTCCCGGTGAAGGGATCTCGGCTCTTTCCTTATCGAATAAGGTGCTGGATGTTCTACAAGGAACACCGCTATACAAAGCAAGAACTAGAGCTACCGGTTTTTAAACAAGTTTCTACAACATCTTTAGCTTTCTTTTTAGTTTCATTAATCTCATTAATGAAGTCCCATTTTATTATGCTTCACAAGTATCACATTTGAAACGAAATCTGCAATATAACATATATCTCATATATATAATATAAACATTCGTCTCAGGCAGTAATATGATCTCATCACAGAACATTGCAGCAGAAGATCATATATGAAATATTGGATATACTAGGACGTCCGTGTTTTAATACGAGCCTGTATAAAACATGGATTCCACGGTCGCGATGAATAGCCAAACCCACATCCCTAGACCCCTGCAAAAGCGGCAAGAAACACTTCTAATTCAAGGGTTAGGAGACCCGGTCTCGACTCCTCGAGATGGTCTCCCACTGGACCCTAGAACCCGATTACTTGTGCTCCCCGCCTTGGGTCTACCTAATGCGGAAAAGTAAATAATATACAATGGTGACATCATCCTCAGCCCGGAAGTGCCCCAATAAAAGAATATTACATACAAATGAATTTTACATGAATGAGAAAGAAAAAAAAACTCTCATCTCACATAAAACCCCCAGCTATTCAGAACGCGACGATCCAATATAACATATCACAGCAACACATAATATCTCATATCATCAACGTAAGCAAGTATGCGTATCTTGATTGTCGTTGATGTATAGCAACGAAGCCGGTGATACACCACATACTATGCTTACGGTCACAGAAAAGAAAGTGTAAAACTAGAACAGTTGGAATCCGCAACCTTCTTAGATATCGCATGCCTAACCAAATGAATTCCTTAGACATCGCATGCCTAACAATTATAAACCCCGCATTTTAGTCTCATTATCGAAAACTCTTTTCAATATCAAGTCGGGAAATTCAAAAAGATTCCCGACATCCTGATCGAATGCTCGTCGCAAACTTTAGTAGACGGCCGCACCCCCGGATACCGTTGACGAAGTGCACTAAGGCAGAACACCACTGCCGCGAGCACCCGAACGGATGCTTTTGGTGACGGGGTTCTCCTACAGTCACTTTGTCGAGGCCATGGGGCATGGCTATCTATTAAGTTTACCCGGCGAGTATCCACGTACGCTACGTGATTGCGACGGACTTTTGATCGCATCAAAATCCCGTGGCAACCGATGATCTGAGACTGAACTGCTAGATTTATAACATTCAAAATAGTTATCTCATAACTACCTGTGGATTCCAAATATTGTATCACATTCCAGATAAATAGACAATGTTAAACTTTCCGATAGAATTATCAAACACCCAAGTTTTCCCAAATACCTCAACACTTGAGCGGAGTTCAAAAATATCCATCACATGCCACAGTACCGATAGTCCAGCCGTAGAAGGGTCAAGCCAACGCCTCACATGTGGCACGCCGTACTGCCACAAACCCTAAGGTTTAGAGGCAGTTCAAGACGGTTACATAATCGAGTTAAGGTTTGTTGTCTTCTAGAGGGTCCACCACGTAACTTGCATAACTTTATGAAAGTTTCAAACACGAGACAAAATCCAACTTTTGAAAATTTTCCGACAGGGGAAAAAGTGAGATATTGATATCCGTTCGAACTTTTTAACAGTTTCTAAAATTATCCGGAAAAAATTTAAACGAAGTTAAATTATCCGATCGAATCAACGAGTCCCCAATACAACCCAGAAAACTCAACACTTGAGCAAGAATTAAAAATTCCCAGAAGACTGCAAAAGAACCCAGAAAAGTTACTGTGAAGTAGTAGGCCCCATAATCACTGTTTCGCCGCGGAACCGCGGCCACGTGCGTGGTTTGGCCGCGGTTCCGCGGTCACGTAACCGATTTAGGAGACCGTACTTTCCAGTAATTCTTATATTCTCCTGCTTGTTTTTCTGAGTATTTTTAATGCAGAAAAAATCACATTTTTAGAAAAAATCACATTTTTAGAAAAAATCCAGAGAGGGGTCTAAACCGGGTATTCGGAGTTCGATCGGACTTTAAACTTCGCCTAGACATCACCTAAAGCTCTAGCTTGGCTCTGATACCACTGTAAGGTTGCTAGGCACATGCACAAGGGTCTACGAGGATCAACCATGCCCGATAAAAAATTTAGTCGTGCCGAACAACCTAAAGCCGGATCTTTAAACTAGAGTTTATGCGAAAACAAGCATGTTAAACACATTAACACTAAGTGAGAGGGATTACAACCTTTGTAAATCCATTCCTTCACTTCTTAAGCTCCGTGTTGAGGTCCCTTCGCTGCGATCATCGTGTTCCGGACTCTCGAGAGGCTCCGCGAAGAGAAAGATGCAAGCTTGCTTCCGATCTTTGATAACAAAGATGATCTACCATGATGTTTCATTAACACAAGCTAACACTCACTAAATGAAGTAAACACCCTCATCTAAATGGCAAGGGTAGATAAGGATGATGAAATAGTATTTTTGCTCTCATTTATTATCTTTTTCTCACACTCATTCATCACTTGGAAAAAAGCTAGTAAGCTTTTTCCATGAAAGAAAGAAGAAGGAAGAAGAAGATGAATAATAATTGTTAAACCTTCTGTGATGGATAATGAAAGGATAATGATGAATAATGCAACCATGGTTGCTAAACTTTTGTAGAGAATTGACCAAGGGTGTAGGGTTTGGGTTAGCTTAATAATGAGTCATTTGTAAATATCTTTTCCAAAACAAATGAAAAACCTTCTAGAAACTTCTAGAAAGCATTAACCCAAATCAAACCCTAATCATGTTTAATCTCTACTAAACATGTTGCATTAGTAATCATATCATGTTACAATATTATATATCACATATATAATATTTATTGTAACAAAATAAAATAATACAATTAACACATATCGCATATATATCAATGTATTACCCGAGTGAGAAAAATAATCTTTTAGTGACCTAGAATTAGTTAATGTAATTTAATATATGATATATATTATTATACATTAAATTATCGAATCAACAGTTGATCCGACAATCCGGCTATATCACATATAACCGACTAATATTTATCCGTACCGATTCATCGAATCTACACATGATCCGATGACCCGGCTGATATCAAATATCGCGAGAATATAATACGGTATCTCATATCGCATTATCCTCGGTCCTGCACATATCACATATGTGCTCCTACTCCGTTTAGCCTGAGTCATGAAAGCTCTGTGTAGGACTCTAAAGAATCGTCAATACGCCGGCAGTAGGTGATGATCATATCAAACACCCACAACCTGCAAGCGGTCAGCTAAACGTAACAGCCACCCAGGTATGGAGCGCTCAGAAGATCAACAACCAAGCCTGTATATTCTCCTGTGAATCCAATTAGTAACACTCCCGTACTGTCCTGTCTCGTCGTCTGATATGTCGCATATCTCGCCTAGGGGTGGTAAACGTCAGTCCCCAGTAGCTTGATAAGTCGTGTCGATATGAGGTCTATAACAGTTCGAGAAACTACTGATAACACTTACCAGTAAATCTCAGCAACCTTGTCCAGGGATTTCCAGTTATAGCCAATCGAACACAGCACAACCTCAACTTCATATACCGGGAGAGACGAATCCCCTCCTATCGCTCATTGCCTCCATGTGATTCGGGACTGTACCCAAAAGCCACCTTTCTGCACGCCCTCTGTTAGTTGTATGTATGCCCTAGAGGCCAGTATTGTACAGATTATGTATATTATATTGGATGCTTGGACATATATAGAGATGACTTTCTTGCTCGACATGATAGTATGCTATCTGGTTGCTCTTTATCTTAACATGTACACTAGTCTCTTTATACTGTCTTATAGTTACATGTTGGTAAAGCCCTTAGGATTTGTACTTGACTACCTGGACTATGATGCAGATCATACTAGTGGGGACATGGTAGTCCATAAGTACATCCTTCAAGGTCCCTAGTCGTGGGTGTATCGAGACGGGGCATCGATATACCAGAGTAGACTAGCGTATACGCTTCTCGACCCATGTGATGGGCGATGGATGATCCCATATCCATTAGTGTTTGACATCAGAGATGGTATACGGGTGCTCAGTGGAGACTGGGTACACTGGACGGACTCGCCGAGAACTCCCAGATGGTATTATACCTCACGTCAGATGGCAGTTCTCAGGTGACACTTGTACAGGATAGTCTGTAGACCCGAGATCATCATAGAGTCTTGTGTGATTCCCACTGTGCTTTGATCTCCACCTTACCACGTCCATGAGGGCGTGCAAAACGGTGGTCTTTGGGTACAGTCCCGAGTCACATGGAGGCAATGAGCGATAGGAGGGGTTTCGTCTCTCCCGGTATTGGGGGTAGATGTTGCGCTGTGCTCGATTGGCCGTAACAGGGAAGTCCCTGGCCAGGGCTGATCAGAGATTTGCTGGTAAGTGTTACCAGTAGTTTCTCGACCCGTTATGAGCCTCACATCGGCACGACTTATCGGGTTATTGGGGTCTGACGTATACCACCCCTAGACTTGATATGCGACGTATCAGACGAAGAGACCGGACTGTATAGTAAGTGTTACTGGTCGGATTCGCAGGAGTGTGAGCGGGCCAGTTCGTCGATCTTCTGATCGCTCAATACCCGGGTGGCCGTTACGTTTAGCAGACCGCTTGCGGCTTGTGGGTGCATGATATGATCATCATCTGCTACCGGCGTATTGACGAGTCTTTAGAGTCCTACACAGAGGTTTCCTGGTTCAAGCGAAACGAAATAGGAGCGCATATGAGATATGTGCAGGACCGAGAATAATGCGTGTATGTGATACCGCATTTCATTCTCGCGATAAATGTTTCGATTGGTTATATTTGATATGACCTAGTTATCGAATCATTGATTCGATAAATCGATACATTGAATACTAGTCGGTTATGTGCGACATGACCGGATCATTGAATCAAATGTTGATTTAATGTATAATTATATATTTGATATATTACTTTGCATTAACTAGTATTGGTTCACTTTATACGGATTTTCTCACTTGATGCACATAGTATATGTGATATGCTTTTGTGCACTTTTTTGTATCATGTTTGATGATACTTGATCATTTAGTTAAGTATATAGAATTAATCCATGGTTAATTTGATAATTAGGTTTTTTGCATATTCATTTATTTATTTATTTGTTTATTTATTTATTTGGAAAAGATAAAGATAAGAATGGTGGCTTTCTTTGTCATTAGTTGAAGCTTCATGAAGCCTTGACTTTTGTAACCATCCTTATCTTCATGCTTAACCGTAACCCATCCAATTGACCATGGTTAATTCTCTACACTTAACCCTAGTTTGAGTTATGATAAGTATTTGATTTTCTATTTCTTTTAGAGAGAACTTATCATAACCATCATCTTCTTCTTCTTCTTCAAGCTCAAGGTCCATCAATGGCAACTTGAGTTAAAGTGAGATAAATCCAATTCTAAAGTGAACCCACCTCCTATTTCTTCACCCTCTACCTCTTGCCAAGTGGTTTTGGGTGTTTTCTTCACAAGTTTCACTACTTGGTGAAGTCGGAGCTTGAACTAGTGCAACCTCGACGTAGATCGTCTTTGACACGAAGCCGTCGAACTATTCCGCTCACTTCTCCGATGAAGCCGTCGCGAGAGTCCGAGGTTCGTGATGGACAGCGAGGGGATGACCACATAGAGCTAAGCAAGTGGATATCCGGATCTACAAAGGTTGTAGTTTCCGACCTTTAGTTTATTTGCTAACTAGTTTAGTTTTTCGCCTAGAATTCTAGTCTACGATCCGTGTTAGGGTTTCTCGGCACCAATAATTTTTTAAATTGGCATGTTCGATGCCTTGTGAGACCTCTATAGGGTGCCTAGGAACCTTTCAGTGGTATCAGAGCCTAGCTAGAGCCTTAGGCGAAGTCTAGACGGAGTTTGAAGTCCGAACGAACCCGAAACCCCGATACCCAAGAGCTCTCTGGACATTCTCTGAAATCTGGGAATTTTTGATATTAAAAATGCTTAAAAAATTCACCAAAGAATTCTAAGAATTACTGTGTAAAACGTTTCCCATGAACAGTTCCATGAGCCGCGGAAACGCGGCAGAAGCATGGCTTCTGCCGCTGTTCCGCGGCCATATAGTGACGTCAGCAATGTTTCACTGCACCGTAATACCTGATAAATTCTGGTGAGTTTTCTGGGTATTTTTAAATTTATTTAAGGGTTGAGTGCTCTGGGGTTATATTGGGAATCGATGAATTCGATCGGAATATCAAACTTTGTCTAAGTGTTTTTCCAGATAACTGTAGAATATGTTAAAGTGTTCGACCGGATATAAATACCCAAGTTTTCCCCTGCCGGAATAATTCCAAGTGTTGGATTTTTCTGTGGTTAAAAGACGTTCTGAGTAGTGCAAGTAACGCGATGGTCCCTCTAGAAGACAACAAACCTTAACTCGATTATGTGACCGTCTTGAACTGCCCTTTGAACCTTCGGGTTTGGGGCAGTACGGCGTGCCACATGTGAGGCGTTGGCTTGACCCTTCTACGGCTGGACCGTTGGTACTGAGGTATGAAGTGAATGTCTTTGAACCTATTTCATGTGTTGATCGGTGTCGGGAAAACTTGGGTGTTCGAATGTTCGATCGGAAAGTTTGATATATTCTATTTATCCGGAATTGGATACAATAATTGGAATTCACAAACAGTTATGAGATAACTGGATGAATGTTATAAATCTAGCAGTTTAGTCCCATACGATATTGAAAAGAGTTTTCGATAACGAGACTAAAATGCGGGATTTATATCAGTTAGGCATGTGATGTCTAAAGAGGTTGCGGATTCCAACTGTTGTAGTTTTACACTTTCTTTTCTGTGACCGTAAGTGTAATATGTGATATCGCCGGTTTCGTTGCTATATGTCAACGACAATTGGGATGGACATATTTACTTACGTTGATGACATGTGATGTTATGTGTTGCTGGATATGTTATATTGGATCGTCGTGTTTGAATAGCCGGGGGGTTTTTATGTGAGATGAGTGTTTTTTCATTTTCATTCATGTAAAAACTTGTATGTAATATTCTTTCATTTGGGGCGCTTCCAGGTAGCGGAAGTTGTCACCCGTTGTATATTATTTACTTTTCCGCATTAGGATAGACCCAAGGAGGGGAGCACAAGTAACCGGGTTCTGGGGTCCAGTGGGAGACCAACTCGAGGAGTCGAGTCCGGGTCTCCTAACCCTAGAATTGGCAGGGTTGCTTGCCGCTCTCGTAGGGGTCTAGGGGTGTGGGATTGGCTATTCATCACGACCGTAGAATCCGTGTTTTATACTGGCTCGTATTGAAAACACGGACGTCCTAGTATATCCAATATTTCATATGTTTATTCTGCTGCGATATCTGTGATGAGATCATGTGATGTTTCTGTGATGGATATAGTATATAGTATATATGATATATTATATAGACGTTACTTATGTTTTACACCCGCGCTAGCCCTGCCCTGCTCTGTCGTTAGTTACCTAACCTAACGGTGCACGAGGGGACATCGAGGCAAATGCGGATGGCATAAGTGTACGTCATATCTATCTGTGATGTTTAGGTATTTAAATGATGGGACTTCATTAATGTGATTAATGAAAGAAAAGAAACCTAAGATGTTGTAGAATCAGATTTTAAATAAAACAGGTAGCTACAGTTCTTGCTTTGCATAGCGGTATATATGATATACCCCGCACCTTATTCGATGAGGAAAGGACCGAGATCCCTTCACCGGGAGTGACTCCTTTAGCAATAACTGGCAGATGCTACACACTCGGTTTGTTTTTGATTGCTTTTATAGTTTCTGCTTTGCACAGTGATATATATGATATATCCCGCACCTCATTCGACGAGGAAAGGGCCGACGATCCCTTCACCGGGAGTGACCCCTTTAGCAAAACTGGAAAAGCCTCAAAATCACTCCATTTCAAAACTTCATTTGATTCTACAACGATATCGAGTTCATTACGCAATAGGTTTTCAGAAAAACCTGACGTAGCCCTCCGTCATTTCAGATAAAGACTATTTAGTATTCGTGCTGCGTTTGTTGACCTCTGTCAAGGCGTAGTGTGCGGTAACTAACTAGTAATTATCTACAAAGCATGTGATGTGATTGGATTAGGGTAGTCGTGCGACCTTGTTGACCTCTATCAAGGGTCGTGCGGGTGGGTTTGATTCAATCAAGAAATGACGGGTTGAACTTGACTAGTGCACTATGATTTGTTAACCTCTGTCAAGGTCATGGTACACTAGGGGCAAAAGATTATCGGGAATTTCAAGTGTTGAAATTTGCAATGAGATTGCATACCTTCTATGTGATAGTTGAATCCCGATAGCCACTGCGAGTAAGAGTTACTCCTAGGAGAGTTTTACACATTGCAATTAGCTGATCAAGTAGGTTTCTAGAAAGGTGTCAACGGGGTTACGCCTCTGGGAAAACGAGGTTTACAGTAATTAGGTTCGTGCGAAAGCACGGGGGACCTCCCTCAAAGTACCGACACTGGCCTGGCTGAAAGATTGGCGAACTTGTAGTGTGTAATTAATCCCGGCTAGTCTTTCCTTTTAGGGTTTGGAGGAAGATTTGATAAAAAGCAGTGGGAGCCATCCTGATTAGATAAGATAATAACCAATCTGATCTTGCACGAGCATACGCTAAAGTGTTTTCTTCTCTCTCTCTCCAGGTAGCGACCAGTTCATGCCTTAATCAAGATAATAATATGGATGTATTGACCGAACCCGCATGTTATACTGTGCTGGGGAACGTTGGTTCCGTTCTTTCCTGTAAGAGTTATAGGAATGAACAGGAAATAGGGGAATACCAGGATTCCCATGCCACCCGAATGAAGAAAGTACATGTTGATGCATTTTCTTCGGGTGTGTTCGTTACAGAGAACTGTTTCTCCATTTGCTCTACGTCCTGGGTATTAGATACCGGGTCAGGATCCCATATATGTAATCAGTTACATGGGCTTAGGAAAGGTAGAGAACTTGGAGAAGGTGATAAAGACATTAGAGTTGGAAATGGTGCAATTGTTGCAGCTAAGACTGTCGGAGAATATCACCTTGTATTACCAACTGGTAATACATTGGTTCTGAACGAATGCTATTACATGCCGAACCTGATATGCAACATTATATCGGTTTCTTTATTAAGCAAAGAAGGATATAATTTTGTATTACAGGACAATGTTATGAACATTTTCCGTAACCAAAAGTTGGTTGGATCAGGCATGTTATGCAATGGCATTTATGTTCTAAATCAATCAACAGTTCTGAGCATAACAAACACACACAAGAGGAAGAGTTCAGAACTGAACGAATCCTTCTTGTGGCATTGTAGACTGGGTCACATCAATGTGACACGACTAGCTAAGTTGCATAAAGATGGATATTTAAATCCGTTTGAATTTTCATCTTATGACACTTGCCAGTCATGTCTCAAAGGAAAGATGACCAAAACTCCGTTTACGGGACACGGAGAAAGAGTTACCGAACTCTTGGGACTAGTACATAGTGATGTATGCGGTCCAATGTCTACACATGCCAGGGATGGTTCTTCGTACTTCATTATATTCACTGACAATCTCTCAAGATACGGACATGTGTACTTGATAAGACACAAGTCTGAAGCTTTTGAGAAATTTAGAGAATATAAACAAGAAGTCGAGAAACAAACCGGAAAAAGTATTAAAATCCTTCGATCTGATCGAGGAGGTGAATACTTGAGCAATGAATTCCTGGACTTCCTAAAAGAGAATGGGATTCTCTCTCAGCTGACTCCTCCATATACACCACAGCACAACGGTGTATCGGAGCGGAGAAATCGCACCCTATTAGATATGGTGCGCTCTATGATGAGTACAGCTGAGTTAGCTATTTCCTTCTGGGGGTATGCACTTGAGACAGCGGCATACCTATTGAATCAAGTTCCATCTAAATCTGTACCTACCACACCATATGAGATATGGAGTGGGAAGAGACCATGTCTTAAACGAGTTAAGATATGGGGTTGTCTGGCCTATGTCAAAAGGCAAAATCCAGACAAACTCGAGGCACGGTCAGTTTTATGTAAGTTTGTGGGATATCCTAAACATTCAAATGGATATTATTTCTACCACAGTGAACAACAAAAGGTGTTTATTGCTCAACATGCCACCTTTTTAGAAAAGGAATTTCTTGCAAAAGAGATTAGTGGCTCTGAGGTAGAACTGGAAGAAGTTCCAGAAACACAAACTATAACTGAAGATTTAGTGGAACCAGAAGATTCGGTAGTACCCGACGAACCTCAGCCTCTCCGCCGATCTGGTAGGGTTTCTCGTCCACCTGAGAGATACTACGGTTTTCTCATTGATGGTGGAAGCGAGGATTGCATCATGGAGGATGATGACCCAACTAGCTTCGAGCAGGCCATCACGAGTGGTGACTCTGTGAAATGGCTGGATGCAATGCGGTCCGAGATGGAATCCATGTACACCAACAAAGTATGGACTTTGGAAGTTGCTCCTGAAGGGGTAAAACCCATTGGGAGCAAGTGGATCTTTAAGAAGAAACTTGGTGTAGATGGGAAAGTGGAGACTTTCAAAGCTAGACTTGTAGCAAAGGGTTTTCGTCAAAGACCAGGTGTGGACTATGACGAGATCTTTTCTCCAGTGGCTATGCTTAAATCCATCCGGATCATGCTTGCCATCGCTGCTTACCATGATTACGAAATCTGGCAAATGGATGTTAAGACCGCCTTTCTAAACGGTGATTTAGAAGAGTGCGTGTACATGACTCAGCCAGAGGGCTTCGTAGACAGTGGGAGCAGCGGGAAGGTGTGCAAGCTGCTTAAATCCATTTATGGATTAAAGCAAGCATCGCGGAGTTGGAACATCTGCTTTGACGTCGTTATCAAAGAGTTTGATTTCGTCAAAAATCCAGATGAACCTTGTATCTACAAGAAGGTGGCAGAGAGTAAGGTTGTCTTTCTCGTATTGTACGTGGACGACATACTCTTGATAGGAAATGATATTCCTATGCTGCAATCGGTCAAGCTCTTCTTATCACAAAGATTCTCGATGAAAGATCTTGGTGATGCCTCCTGCATATTAGGAATCAGGATCTATAGAGATAGATCCAAACGGATACTGGGATTGTCCCAATCCAGGTACATTGACACCATACTAAAGAGGTTTAGTATGGAAGAGTCCAAGCGTGGGAACTTGCCCACGATCTCTTTAGTATGGAAGAGTCCAAGCGTGGGAACTTGCCCACGATCTCTGGAGTCACTCTCTCCAAAGAGATGTCTCCCAAGACTGATTTGGAGAGAGCTCGCATGCAAGGGATACCCTATGCTTCGGCAGTAGGCTCTATCATGTATGCGATGCTATGTACCAGACCCGATGTAGCATACTCACTAAGTGTAGTGAGTAGGTATCAAGCTGATCCTGGAGAGAGTCACTGGACAGCTGTGAAGAGCATTCTCAAGTACTTGCGAAGGACTAGAGATATGTTCTTGGTGTATGGTAACGGAGAACTCCAAGTGGAGTCCTTTACCGATTCGAGCTTCCAGAGTGATAAGGACGACTCTAAGTCGCAGTCGGGCTTTGTCTTTACCCTTTACGGAGGGGCGGTTAGCTGGAAGAGTTCCAAGCAGGAAACCGTGGCAGACTCGACGATGGAGGCTGAATACATCGCTGCCAACGATGCTACCAAAGAGGCTGTCTGGATCAAGAAGTTCATTTCTGAACTTGGAGTGGTTCCATCCATTGAGCGTCCAATACCTTTGTATTGCGATAACAATGGAGCGGTGGCTTTGGCCAAGGAACCCAGGTCCCATCAGCGGTCCAGGCATATTCTGAGGCGGTATCACCTGATCCGGGAGATAGTTGATCGCCGGGAGATGGAGGTCAGGAGAGTTGACACGAAGAACAACACGGCGGATCCACTCACGAAGGCCATTCCACAGATACAGTTTGAGAGACTCTTCGGGATGCTCGGTATGAGATACTACAGCAGCTGGCCCTAGTGCAAGTGGGAGATTGTTAGTTGTATGTATGCCCTAGAGGCCAGTATTGCACAGATTATGTATATTATATTGGATGCTTGGACATATATAGAGATGACTTTCTTGCTCGACATGATAGTATGCTATCTGGTTGCTTTTTATCTTAACATGTACACTAGTCTCTTTATACTGTCTTATAGTTACATGTTGGTAAAGCCCTTAGGATTTGTACTTGACTACCTGGACTATGATGCAGATCATACTAGTGGGGACATGGTAGTCCATAAGTACATCCTTCAAGGTCCCTAGTCGTGGGTGTATTGAGACGGGGCATCGATATACCAGAGTAGACTAGCGTATACGCTTCTCGACCCATGTGATGGGCGATGGATGATCCCATATCCATTAGTGTTTGACATCAGAGATGGTATACGGGTGCTCAGTGGAGACTGGGTACACTGGACGGACTCGCCGAGAACTCCCAGATGGTATTATACCTCACGTCAGATGGCAGTTCTCAGGTGACACTTGTACAGGATAGTCTGTAGACCCGAGATCGTTATAGAGTCTTGTGTGATTCCCACTGTGCTTTGATCTCCACCTTACCACGTCCATGAGGGCATGCAAAACGGTGGTCTTTGGGTACAGTCCCGAGTCACATGGAGGCAATGAGCGATAGGAGGGGTTTCGTCTCTCCCGGTATTGGGGGTAGATGTTGCGCTGTGCTCGATTGGCCGTAACAGGGAAGTCCCTGGCCAGGGCTGATCAGAGATTTGCTGGTAAGTGTTACCAGTAGTTTCTCGACCCGTTATGAGCCTCACATCGGCACGACTTATCGGGTTATTGGGGTCTGACGTATACCACCCCTAGACTTGATATGCGACGTATCAGACGAAGAGACCGGACTGTATAGTAAGTGTTACTGGTCGGATTCGCAGGAGTGTGAGCGGGCCAGTTCGTCGATCTTCTGATCGCTCAATACCCGGGTGGCCGTTACGTTTAGCAGACCGCTTGCGGCTTGTGGGTGCATGATATGATCATCATCTGCTACCGGCGTATTGACGAGTCTTTAGAGTCCTACACAGAGGTTTCCTGGTTCAAGCGAAACGAAATAGGAGCGCATATGAGATATGTGCAGGACCGAGAATAATGCGTGTATGTGATACCGCATTTCATTCTCGCGATAAATGTTTCGATTGGTTATATTTGATATGACCTAGTTATCGAATCATTGATTCGATAAATCGATACATTGAATACTAGTCGGTTATGTGCGACATGACCGGATCATTGAATCAAATGTTGATTTAATGATTTAATGCATAATTATATATTTGATATATTACTTTCCATTAACTAGTATTGGTTCACTTTATACGGATTTTCTCACTTGATGCACATAGTATATGTGATATGCTTTTGTGCACTTTTTTGTATCATGTTTGATGATACTTGATCATTTAGTTAAGTATATAGAATTAATCCATGGTTAATTTGATAATTAGGGTTTTTGCATATTCATTTATTCATTTATTTGTTTATTTATTTATTTGGAAAAGATAAAGATAAGAATGGTGGCTTTCTTTGTCATTAGTTGAAGCTTCATGAAGCCTTGACTTTTGTAACCATCCTTATCTTCATGCTTAACCCTAACCCATCCAATTGACTATGGTTAATTCTCTACACTTAACCCTAGTTTGAGTTATGATAAGTATTTGATTTTCTATTTCTTTTAGAGAGAACTTATCATAACCATCATCTTCTTCTTCTTCTTCAAGCTCAAGGTCCATCAATGGCAACTTGAGTTAAAGTGAGATAAATCCAATTCTAAAGTGAACCCACCTCCTATTTCTTCACCCTCTACCTCTTGCCAAGTGGTTTTGGGTGTTTTCTTCACAAGTTTCACTACTTGGTGAAGTCGGAGCTTGAACTAGTGCAACCTCGACGTAGATCGTCTTTGATACGAAGCCGTCGAACTATTCCGTTCACTTCTCCGATGAAGCCGTCGCGAGAGTCCGAGGTTCGTGATGGACAGCGAGGGGACGACCACATGGAGCTAAGCAAGTGGATATCCGGATCTACAAAGGTTGTAGTTTCCGACCTTTAGTTTATTTGCTAACTAGTTTAGTTTTTCGCCTAGAATTCTAGTCTACGATCCGTGTTAGGGTTTCTCGGCACCAATAATTTTTTAAATTTGCATGTTCGATGCCTTGTGAGACCTCTATAGGGTGCCTAGGAACCTTTCACCCTCTTGGAGGTGGTATGATGGTAATCAAAGCACAGTGGGAATCACACAAGACTCTATGACAATCTCGGGTCAACAGACTACTCTGTACCAGTGTCACCGGAGAACTGCCATCTGATTGATGATTTAGCGTGCTTGCGCTTTCTAAAAGATAGATCAAAAATATTTGTAACCGCAATCAAGAACGGCGTCGCAAGTAGCTAGCCGGTGAGTACGGGTCGGTCCACAGGGATGTTGTGAATTTCCTATTCGTTCTTACGAGTTAATTCCGAAGGGTGTTCGGATTGATTATTAAATCTAAAAATTGAAGTTGTATGATACTAGGATTAGAAACTTGCTAGGATTAAGTTTAGGGAAAATTTGGTAAACAAAGATCTACATCTTTTTCCATTGCCTTTAATTAAAGATATCATATTAGTGTTATGGTAAATCTTAACAAAGGGGATTAGGATGATTGGGAAGATTGATTCTTCCTCTAGATCATTGTCCTTCCTTTCTTAATCTTTACCCTAACCTCCATGGAAAACCTTAAAATCCGGGCCTTTAGACTACGGAATCACCGTTACCTCGAGGGTAGAGTGCCGTAGGGAGCGGAATAAGAAGGTATGCATGGATTTCTAATTTTCATAAAAGATTGGCAAAGAAAAGAGATGAGAGATCTTCATCTCTCAAATCCTTCCCTATTCCTAACCCTAACAAGCGAGGAAACTACTCGCTCATTGAAGGGGTGAAGAAAGACATGATTTTATTAAAGAGAAGAAACATCTATTGCAGGTTAATAAAATTCTTAAACTAAATTAAACTAAGGCAAGAAAATAATTTACCTAGAAAAAATGATGCTCTCCAAAAGAATGCTGAAATTTATTAATGAAGGGAGGCATGAAAAGAATACAATGATTTGGGCTTCTATTTATAGGAGATAGAAACCCTAGGTTACAATTGATTTGCATGTCTACATTTACCAAAATATTCTTAGGAAGACCTAGTCAAAGTAGACTTCAAGCTTTGGTAAAATTTTATGTCTCTTTCTCTTTAAAAGAAAGTATTGGGCCTTGGATCTTTGGGCTTCCTTATTATTTGGTTCTTTATTAAAATAGCTTCTATGTTTCTTCCAGATCTCTAGTGAATAATTGCGGTGGGCTTTTAACCGTTCGCTTTGTAATCTTGGACCTTGCATTGCCTTGTACTTTGTGAATTTTATCTTTGATATAGGCTTGATCAAGAGTCTTCTGTTTGTTGGTCAAAGTCCACTTTTGCATCGTCTTTACATCGTTTTCACTGTTTTCTGTCCAAGAACCTGTAACCTGTAACATGTAGCAGACATGCGTCAAAAGAACCTGTTTATTTATAAAAAGAATAAGAATGGGGAATATAATAATGCAATATTATGATATGAACAAATACCCCCAAACTTATCTTTTGCTCGTCCTCGAGCAAACTTATTTTATTCACTAAAATCCTAACCGCACTTTCACAGGGAAACGCGATTGCACTGAGCACGTGCAACAAGCTGTTAAACCTCTAGGTGTCCCTAGTAGGAGGAGTGTTGTCTCCTGAGGGTTTTCAGCGGATTACACCCACAAAATCCTATCAATTTGGCTTATTGACTTTAATTCTCCAATTAGGTTTTCTAACAAGGAATTCTATTATCTTTTGACTTGTAGACTATCCACCCATATTCTTCACACTTCCTCATCATCTAACTTAAGATTATATATATCCTATAGACTTACTTAGCTTTCGGCATCTCTTAAGTTTTCCTTCTAGGGTTCCATCTCCACTTAGGAATTTTTATCAACTCTACTAAAGATACAAGTTCTATTCTTCATCCCTTTCTCTCATTTAAACTCCAATCACATATCCCCACGTGTGTGTAAATATCACCCCTACACTTGGAAATTCAAATCAAGCAATCATACTCTTGTCCGTTGTCCAAAGTACTTATTAGTAGGTGAATTTTTAATTGAATTTTGCTTACACATCCTTCATGCGACCGTTAATACTTCTTGAGGTACCAACAACCGATTACTAGATGCGTTAGCACTTTAAAGCGTACTTCCTAGTTTTGCAACACCCAAGGCTTTAGCAGTGACTCCCAAAGCAGTTGGTCTAAGGCACTAGGTGATGAAGCACCCTCGCTAAATATTTTTCTATTTTTACAGCCTTAAGTAATCACAAAAACCAGTGTCCATTTTTTTTATTCTTTATTCACATTTTTTTCTTTTATTTTCTTCGTACTAAGGACTTTAGACAAGAGCATTTCAAGGTCTCTTCTACTATTCCAAGTTTCAAGGTGCGTGATTGTGCAATTTGTAGGGTATACGTTTTCAGAATCTAGACTTAAGCTAGGAACTATTTTTCAAACTTATACTCTAATAAGAACATCAATACTCTTCCCTCATTTTGACTTAGCCCAAGAAGTGAACCCAAAATTTGCCTATTTCTAAATAAACTACAAGGCATATACTTTCTACCGTTAAACTTTAAGGAAGGTTATTTTTAGGGTTTTTAATTCACTAAGTCTAAGATCTAGTTGTTCCTAGCCAGTTAACCTATCTGTCAAACTCAAGTCAATTAGCCAAAATTGAATACAGTAATTTTTATAATTTTTGAAATTTTTCAATTTTTATGGGTTTTTCAAATAAATATGCAAATGCAAAAATATGTACAAATGAATGCGAAGGAAGAAGACGTACCGAGCATACCCCTAAACTTGAACGTGACAGTGTCCTCACTGTCATGCTAAACCAAGAGGGTCAAAATACCGATACTCCCCTGTTTATTTATTTATAATTTTTTTTTTGAATTTTTTTTATAGAAAAGAAAACAAAAAATATATACATATATACAACAAGGTCCCCCCAAACTTAAGCTTGGCCTTACACAAGCCAAAGGTTAGCACCAACCATTCAAAAATCTTATCGTGGAAATGGTATAGTTGGTGCAAGAAAATGAGAAGCACGCGAGACCGTGTTGAAAGAAGAATGGTAGAATATGGTCTCGGTGGGGGAGAAGAATGTCGGAAAGAAGAAAGAAGTGGAGTACGATCTTGAGGGTGTAAATTGAGTAAATAAATTAGCGCAATATGTGATGACCGATGTGTTGAAAGCGATTGCGCTAACCTATCAACCCGTCGGGAAATGGGGTCAAATCCCTCAAGATTCGCAAGAAAACATGGGTACGCCGAACTTGGTATAGGAGATGAAAGCGTCATGGTCACTTGCACGGTCGGAACAATAGGAAGGACGAAAGGAAGGGAATTAGGGATAGTATCATTCTTACCGTAGTAAACTGTGTCGAACTGGAAAGATTCCATCAATGGTTCGAAACGACTGTAAGCAACCGAGTCTGAAGGATTAACTAACTCATCTGAAAATGCAAAGGACTCAAACTCGGGCGGTGAGACTTCAATATCGTCCGAAAAAGTGAAACACTCGTAAGTGTCATCGGCTGTGGGAACTGTGTCAGATTCAAAGGAAAAGTTTTCAAGCTCATAGTCGTCAAGCGTGAAATGAAGTGTGGTCGGAACAATGGAAAAGAGGGAGGGTGATATAACAGTCAAAGGTTCAGGAGGATGAATTGGAAAATCCGACACATCAAAGAAAAATGGTTCAACCTCAATACGATTCTCAAAACTCTCCTCAATACTATCCTTATAATTCACTTTAAAATTCAACTCATCCATGCCATTATCATCAAAATCAAGACGCTTATGAAGTGCGGGAGAAACATCTAATGACTCGGGATGATGAATTGGACATAAAATTTCAATCAAATCGACAGGTTCATCATCCGAAATATTCCCGGCGTCTATATCCTCAATCAAGTGAAAATCAATTTCTTTAGACACCTCATCAAAAGCATGGATATCTATCGATTTAGGTTCTAGAGTGGAGGTGTAAAGATCGAAAGGATTAGGTGCGGTTTCACTCGAAAGGGGTTCTTCACAATCTGGCAAATCAAGCACTACAAAATCACACAACTCATCATTTTGGACACATGTTTGAAAATTGGAGTTATTGGATTCAATAGGGTATGGGTAGGTTTGATTTGGAAATCCTCTCACATTCTCACTCTGTCCAACTGCCGCCTCATACATTGAAAAATTTGGAGCTAGCGGAAAACTAGCTACCGGTTCAGCAGGTTGCATAAGGGCGGCCACGGACGCTTCCACATTCCTAACCATTTTATTTGGTGCTGCGATATACGCCTCCAACGCCTCTTCCAAGCTAGACTTGGATGGTAAAGGGGTTTCGGCAAAAGATTCGAAATTGTTTGGATATGTGAAACTCCCAAAAGGCTGTGTAGAAACAGGGTCTAGTGACGGTAGGAAAGTCAGGTAAGACTGGTAGGAAGTGGGTGGTTGGGCAGGGGTAGGGTCAACATATGGATAAAAAGGTTAATAGTCGTGTTGATCCCTAGAACTGGATGAGTGGAGAGGGGTGAAAGATCGGCTGCGAGATTGAGCAATGTGCTCAGCAATGGACATCGGCCTAGGAGTGTCAGAAGGACTCGAAAGAGTGGTATCAACATGTGGAAGTGGTGAAGGTTGACTTGGTTGACACAAAGTGGGTTGAAAATTCAAACTGTTTCTCCTAGACTCCTCTATGTGATCTTTCAAAGATTTTTAGGCATGGAAGGATCGTCTTTAAATTGACCGAACACATTGACATATGACGCAAAATTAGGTTCGGGATACCAAAGTTCGGCTAGTGATTTGTTATGTGGGGTACCCATGTTAGAAGAAAGGGAGAAAGAAAGAAAGTTTGTTGGTGCAAGGATTTCCGAGCGACAAAAGTTGCAAGTCTTTTTAAAAAAAAAATCCTTTTTCCCTTTTCTCTTTATTTGAGACTGTTTGCAGAAAAAATTTCGATAAAGGGCTTAGACACAAATGTAATCAACCAGAAATTCACAATCAGACCTAGATCTAGGGTCACCTAGGTCAGCTAGACATCTCCTAACTGTTCCAAAGGGCTAGAAATAGGACCTCAAATCGCCTCTTCACCGCCAATTACGGCCAGGTAAGTGGGAAGGAACCACCACGACAGTGGGCCTAATTAAAAACCACTAGCCTAGACACCGCAAAATCAGTTAGGATAAACGGTCGATGCCTATACTAGTCCTTTTCCTATTGAGCTCGATTTCCTTAGGGCTGAGTCTAGTATTTTTTATTAATTGTGGTCGATGCAAAATGCTTTAGATGTTTTCTGGGGTCCTGGGAAGGGTGATGAAATCCCCACCCAATCTGATTTGGTCAAAAGCCCCTTAAAGTCCGATTAAAGATATGCAAAACAGTAAATCACTTGCAATCAAATCTTTTTTTGTGAATTTCAAAATTTGCAAGTTTTCTAATTAAATCTTTCACTTTTCAACTTGCTTTTTATTTGGAAAGATATTTTTAGCAAAAAGATTAAGGATATGCAAATCAGAAAAGATCAATTGCAATCAATTATTATTTTAAGCACGCGCAAAGAATCCTGCACAAGATTTTTTATTTGGAAGGGAAGATTTTTTAAAGCGCAAAGAATTCTGCAGGAGATTTGACAAAAGATATATTTTAGGTTGTAGAGGGGGGAAAAAGAAAACAAACAGTAAAATTTTCGCGCGATGACGTCAGCATGACGCGGCGGTTCAGCGGCGGGAGCGCGCTTGGGCGGCGGAATAGCGGCGGTTCTGAGGCTTCAGGTCTCCAAAAAAATTGTGCTGTTCTAATTTTCCAACCTCTTGCTGTTCTGATGTATCTTTTTCTGTTTTGAACTCTGGATTTTTCCAGATCCGTCTCGATTGTAGATCCTGCAAAATTCAAACCAAAAATACCCTTCACAAAATACAAAGATGATAAATTTTTATATTTTTTTTTTATTTTTCAGTTTTTATGATTGTTTAATTTTATATTAACCCGAAATTGCAAAAAGAAAATGACACGCCATCCCCGGCAACGGCGCCATTTGATTGATGATTTAGCGTGCTTGCGCTTTCTAAAAGATAGATCTAAAATATTTGTAACCGCAATCAAGAACGGCGTCGCAAGTAGCTAGCCGGTGAGTACGGGTCGGTCCACAGGGATGTTGTGAATTTCCTATTCGTTCTTACGAGTTAATTCCTAAGGGTGTTCGGATTGATTATTAAATCTAAAAATTGAAGTTGTATGATACTAGGATTAGAAACTTGCTAGGATTAAGTTTAGGGAAAATTTGGTAAACAAAGATCTACATCTTTTTCCATTGCCTTTAATTAAAGATATCATATTAGTGTTATGGTAAATCTTAACAAAGGGGATTAGGATGATTGGGAAGATTGATTCTTCCTCTAGATCCTTGTCCTTCCTTTCTTAATCTTTACCCTAACCTCCATGGAAAACCTTAAAATCCGGGCCTTTAGACTACGGAATCACCGTTACCTCGAGGGTAGAGTGCCGTAGGGAGCGGAATAAGAAGGTATGCATGGAGTTCTAATTTTCATAAAAGATTGGCAAAGAAAAGAGATGAGAGATCTTCATCTCTCAAATCCTTCCCTATTCCTAACCCTAACAAGCGAGGAAACTACTCGCTCATTGAAGGGATGAAGAAAGACATGATTTTATTAAAGAGAAGAAACATCTATTGCAGGTTAATAAAATTCTTAAACTAAATTAAACTAAGGCAAGAAAATAATTTACCTAGAAAAAATGATGCTCTCCAAAAGAATGCTGAAATTTATTAATGAAGGGAGGCATGAAAAGAATACAATGATTTGGGCTTCTATTTATAGGAGATAGAAACCCTAGGTTACAATTGATTTGCATGTCTACATTTACCAAAATATTCTTAGGAAGACCTAGTCAAAGTAGACTTCAAGCTTTGGTAAAATTTTATGTCTCTTTCTCTTTAAAAGAAAGTATTGGGCCTTGGATCTTTGGGCTTCCTTATTATTTGGTTCTTTATTAAAATAGCTTATATGTTTCTTCCAGATCTCTAGTGAATAATTGCGGTGGGCTTTTAACCGTTCGCTTTGTAATCTTGGACCTTGCATTGCCTTGTACTTTGTGAATTTTATCTTTGATATAGGCTTGATCAAGAGTCTTCTGTTTGTTGGTCAAAGTCCACTTTTGCATCGTCTTTACATCGTTTTCACTGTTTTCTGTCCAAGAACCTGTAACCTTTAACATGTAGCAGACATGCGTCAAAAGCACCTGTTTATTTATAAAAAGAATAAGAATGGGGAATATAATAATGAAATATTATGATATGAACACCATCTGACGTGAGGTATAATACCATCTGGGAGTTCTCGGCGAGTCCGTCCAGAGTACCCAGTTTCTACTGAGCACCCGTACACCATCCTTGATGTCAAACACCGATGGATATGTGATCATCCATCGCCCATCATATGGGTCAAGATGCGTATACGCTAGTCTAGTCTGGTGTATCGCTGCCCTGTCTCGATGCACCCTAGACTAGGAACAGTTATAGGATGTACTCGTCGACTACCGGGGCCACACTAGTATAATCTCATCATAGTCCCAGTATTCGAGTACATATCCAAAGGGCTTTATCAACACGTAACAAAGAGACAATCAGAGTATATGTTAAGATAAAGTACAACCAGATATCATACTATCATATCGAGCAAGAAAGTCCACCCTATATATGTCCAAGCATCCATTACAATAAACATCGTATGTACAGTAATGGCCTCTAGGGAATACATATAACTAACAGGAAGTGCCCCAATAAAAGAATATTACATACAAATGAATTTTACATGAATGAAAATAAAAACTCTCATCTCAAATAAAACCCCCGGCTATTCAGAACACGACGATCCAATATAACATATCACAGCAACACATAATATCTTATATCATCAACGTAAGTAAGTATGCATACACCGATTGTCGTTGATGTATAGAAATGAAAACCGGTGATACAACTACATACTACACTTACGGTCACAGAAAAGAAAGGGTAAAACTACAACAGTATGAATCCACAATCACTTTAGATATCTTAAATCAAAAATATCACATACTTCGCATTTCATGCCTAACTATATGAATTCCACATATTGTATCACATTTCTGATAAATAGAAAAAGTTAAACTTTCTGATCGAATAATCAAATACGCAAGATTTCCCAAATAGCTCAACACTTGAGCGGAGTTCAAAAAATCCCAGAACATGTTACAGCCTAAGTGAACGAGCCGTAGAAAGGTCAAACCAACGCCTCACATGTGGCAACGCCAAACTACCACAAACCCAAAGGTTCAGTGGAAGTTTTAACGGTCACATAATTGAGTTAAGGTTGCGTTCTTCTAGAGGGTCCACAGATATGCTTGCATGGTTTTTCCGAAAGATTTAAACTCAAGAAAAATTAAACACTTGAAAGTTTTTCGTGTCGGGAAAAAGTGAGTTAATGATATTCGTTCGAACATTTTAGCAGGTTCTAAATAATCCGGAAAACAAAACGAAATTAAACTTTCCAATCAAATCAACGAATACAAAAGATCTCCAGAGAACTCAACATTTGAGCAAGATTAAAAATAACCAGAACCATGTACAAATACCTACGGATATTACTAAAGGAAAAACTAACCCTAAACCGCACAAACGACCGTGGAACCGCCGTGCAAGGGAAGGTCTTGCCGCGGTTCCGCGGCGCTTTGAAGGGATTGGGGTGTCGTTTTCCACAGTAATCCTTAGAATTCCCTGCTGATTTTTTTGAGTATTTTTAATGCAGAAAAAATCACATTTTAAAAAAATTTCCAGAGAATGGTACAAAACGGACATTTTGGGGTTCGATCGGACTTTTAACTTCGTATACATGTCGCCTAATGCTCTAGCTAGGCTCTGATACCACTGTAGGGTTACTAGGCACTCTTACAAGGGTCTATAAGTCATCAACCATGCCCGATTTAAAATTTAAACGTGCCGAACAACCCAAAGCGAGGATCTTTGCTAGATTATTAGGGTTAGACATGCAAGTAAACATCTTTACAACTAAGAGAGAGGGATTACAACCTTTGTAGTCCGCTCCTTCACTTCATACGCTCTGAGTAGAAGTCCCTTCGCCGCGATCCATGATCTCCCGGACTCAAGAGAAGCTCCACAACCCGAATGATCCATGCTTGCTTGTAGTCTTCCTTTTCCAAGATGATCTACCTTAATGTTTCTTTAACTCAAGCTCTCACTCACTAATGAGGTGAACACCCTAATCTAATTGGCTGTATTAGATGAGGATGATGAAGTAGGATTTAAGCTCTCTTTTATTATCAAATTCTCACATTAATTCATCACAAAACTCAAAGCTAGAAAGCTTTGCAAGGAGGAAGAAGAAGATGAAAATGAATAATCCTTTTGGGATGAATAATGAAATAATCACTTATGGTTACAAATACAACCCTTGAGTTACTTTAACTCATGTAGAGATTTAACTTAGGGTGAAGGGTTTGGGTTGGGTTAGAAATATCTAGCAAAATATCAACCATAATATCTTTGCTAGAAACAAAGTAAAACCTTCTAGAAGTATCATGAAAGAGCTAACCCAAATCAAACCCTAACCCTGTTTAATCTCCACAAATCATGTTGCATTAGTAATCATAACATGTTATAATATTATATATCTCATATATAATATATATTTGTAACAAAAGAAAATAATACAATTAACATATATCGCATATATATCAATGTATTATCCGGTAAGAAAATGAATCAATAAAGCGAGCCAGTATTAGATAATGTAATGCAATATATCATATATATAATTATACATTAAATTATCGAATCAACACTTGATCCGACAATCCGGCTATACCGCATATAACCGACTAATATATCTTATACCGATTCATCGAATCAACACTTGATCCGATGACCCGGCTCATATCAAAATATCGCTAGAATAGAATTCGGTATCTCATATCGTATTATTCTTAGTCATGCACATATCACATATGTGCTCCTACTCTGTTTTTCCTGAATCAAGAAACCTCTATGTAGGACTCTAAACAATCGTCAATACGCCGGTAGCAGGTGATGATCATATCAAACACCCACAAGATGCAAGCGGTCAGCTAAACGTAACAGCCACCCAGGTATTGAGCGATCAGAAGAACAACAAGCAAGCCTGTACATTCTCCTGTGAATCCAATCAGTAACACTCCCGTACAATCCGGTCTCTTCGTCTGATATGTCGCATATCTAGTCTAGGAGTGGTATGCGTCAGACCCCAGTAACCGATAAGTCGTGTCGATGTGAGGCTCATAACAGGTCGAGAAATTACTGGTAACACTTACCAGTAAATCTCTATATCAGCCCTGGCCAGGGACTTCCAGTTATAGCCAATCGAATACAGCACAACATCAACTCCTTATACCGGGAAAGACGAATCCCCTCCTATCGCTCATTGCCTCCATGTGATTCGGGACTGTACCCAAAAGCCACCGTTTTGCACGCCTTCTTGGACGTGGTAAGGTGGAAATCAAAGCACAGTGGGAATCACACAAGACTCTATGACGATCTCGGGTCTACAGACTACCCTGTACCAGTGTCACCGGAGAACTGCCATCTAACGTGAGGTATAATACCATCTGGCAGTTCTCGGCGAGTCCGTCCAGTGTACCCAGTCTCCACTGAGCACCTGCACACCATCTCTGATGTCAAAACACTAATGGATATGGGATCATCCATCATCCATCATATGGGTCAGGATGCGTATACGCCAGTCTACTTTGGTGTATCGATGCCCTGTCTCGATACACCCTCGACTAGGAACAGTTATAGGATGTACTCATCGACTACCGTGGCCCCACTAGTATGATCTCATCATAGTCCCAATAGTCGAGTACAAATCCTAAAGGCTTTATCAACATGTGAGAGTAAGACAGTAAACTAATATAAGTCAACATGTTAAGATAAAGTGAAACCAAATAGCATACTATCATGACGAGCAAGAAAGTCCTCTCTATATATATCCAAGCATCCATTATAATATACATCATATGTACAACAATCGCCTTTAGGGCATATACATAAATAACAAAAACTTCGTCAAAACTCGATATGAAAGAATATTCTTCATGACTGCCTTCCTCCCTAGGATCATTCACAATCTTATTCTTATCGCTACAACTCACAATTCCCAATACAATTTCTCCCTCATCACATTCACAAATGGGTTGGTTCATGTCATCTAAAAAAGCAGGTTCCCACCCTAACGTTTCTTTCGAAACTATATCACTAGGTCAAACAAAAATTGTAGGTTCCTGATCATTGATCTCTTCTGACAATCTATCCAAACCATACCCGACAAATTCACAAGATTCCTCCTCTAAAATTGGAATGCAATCAATCAGAGTTTTTTCTTGTGTATCCTGATAACACTCAGTCAATTCAATCGTATCACCATCTATGAAATCATCAAAAAAAAATTGATCATTTATCTCACTCGGGTGACTTTCTATATGACAGATACTAACATTATTGGGTTCCGATTGACTTTGTTCACTCCTTAGAATCCTCACAGCTAAATATTTCGCGTGTTCCTTTATTCTAGCCAATGATTGAGTTTGACCAAGAAACAATTGCTCAGACTGCTGTATGAACAGGGCTAGTGTAGAAGCTGATTGATTCTCGACCACAGTTATTACTTCAATACCCTTCTCTAAAGTGGTCAACCTAGCATCTATCTCACTATCACACTCTAATGATGTGTCCGTTATTTCAGGTAAGGAGTGTTGTGATAGTGGTGATGCTAAAGCAGTAAATCTGTCGACCTCTTTCTCTAAATCTTCAATCATTAGGTCTCTAATTGAAGTGGGACTGGGTTCAAGAGTGTTAGGTGGGTGACCGTTATCAAAATTTGGGACGGTTGGTCACCAACTAGAAAAGGACAGTTATCATGAATGTGGGAAGAATTGTGGCAATTTGAACAAATTAATTGGGACTGAGTATAAACAAAAGAATAAGAATCGTGAAAAATTGTATTAAAACGTATATCATCCATATTAACAAGAATTCACAAATATCACAAAAATAACGAAGATCAGACCCCTTGCAGTCTATGGTATGCTAGTCAACTAGACCTGCTCCATAACTTGATTGTCGAAATAAAACTGTGTCGAGAATCGGGTTCAAAATATACGGATCATTAAGCCAGGTAAGTGCAAGAGAGAAGGGGAGCTTTTCCAACACTTTTGCGAAGTTTCTTAATTAGATAACCATTTGTCTTGAACACTTGCCTAGACACCCCGTGAACAATATACCATTAAGCGGTGTTCTAAGCACAGTCAATTTCTCCTAATGAGTGCAAAGTCCTTAAAGTCAGAGTTCTAGTTGATTTTAAATTACTGGGGGTATGCAAGAATGCAGTTTTGTGATTTGTGGGCTACGGAGAAAAGGTGATGATATCCTTTACCGTATCTTGTTTGGTCTTTTTGCCCTTTAATCCGTATTAAGATGCAAATGCGCAATCAATAAAAGAATTCAAACATTCAAGTAATTTAATAAATTCTTTTTCTGTTTATGTTTAAGCGCTACAACAAATACGGGTTAGTTCTCTGGGCAATTGGCGGCAAGTTTATGTGAAGAATCCTGCAGAAGATAGAAATAGTGGAATGCGTCGGATTCAAGAAGAATGTGTTAAGAATACGTACCGATGTGATTTCATTTAAGAAAACCCCTTTGAAAGTGATCCCGAGATTTTGATTGTTCTCTTGCGCGGGTCATACTTCCCGGATCATTAGCACTATTCTTCACTAACGTCTTGCAATTGCATTTGAGTCTCGCTCCGCACAATCGCTGGTCATAATTTGTTAAAAACCTGAAATGTCGGAAAATACGATATTTAGTGTCAAAAAGCGATATATGTGCCCCAATTCCTGCACATTAAAAATTAGAAAAATCAAATAATACCACTAGAATGACAACACAGCACTGGAGACAGCACCAAAACAAGAAAATCACAAACACCCTCCTTAGGCCGGCGAGCTCGGATTCTATGATGATGTCGCCGGCCAAATGATGATAATTCGTGCTGGAATTTTGTGTGGATCTTTCAGGCAATATAAGTATTCCAATGGTATAACTTGATTTTTCAGTGGAATCACAGAGTGCCAACAGGTATTAAGGACAAAGAACGAAGTGAAAAGAATCGTGTTTTGTTAGTTTTGAAAAAAATTTGAGTTAGTAGTTAATGAGTTAGTAAGAAACAAAAATAACAATACCCAATACTACCAACTCCCTGGCAACGGTGCCAAAAACTTGTTGGGAACTCACTTGCGTGCGCAAACGCGTATGTTTTGGAAATGGAAACGTTTTAATGAAATGGACTGCGCACGCGAGATCGTTCTTGTTTTAAAATTTATAAACCGCAAGTGCACGGCGCGTTGTAGCAAGTCGGTAAGTGTCATGTCCCGAAAGTACGGAACATGACTGGCACATAAACTACGAAACATCTCGAGGCGTACGTATTCTAAGTAAGCCGAAAACCCAAAAATCCAAACTAAGAAAAGTAGTAGAGTGAAGGAAAACCAATTCAAATCAAGTAGTTTTAATAGCATAAGCCAAATTATGCGTTTTTTTAAAAAACATCAAATATTTACTGAAAATTTCGGCAGAGTCTCCTTTGTAAATACTGGCCCCCAAATGGGATACAACATGAATAGTATACGAAATCAATAAAAGGCATCCCCAAGAGGGAGCTAGCTCTTCGTCAATCGACGGTCACAGCCACACAAGCAATATAATATACAACGCGCAGGGCGAGGATCAAAACTCAAAAGGAAACTCAAAACAGTAAGAAATCCATAGAATTACAACGCGCGACTCTAAGGTCGAAAGAATAACATCACTGGTCTCTATCTCAAAATAAATACATGTTTGGTTGATGGAACTTCTAGATACAACTGAATAATAATATACAATGTATAATGATAGGTATGATACAAATAAACCCACCTACTAGCATGTCACCCGAAAGAAGCAGTGCCAGCAAGACGTAAAGAAACCTGTACGGCAAAACCTGCAAGAAACTGGGGCACAACGGGGGTGAGTTGCCAACTCGTGAATAGAATACATCTACGAACAGGAATCGCATGTATGACGCAATCCTAGGTCATACGATCAATATATATCCTCAAATATATAACCAGCAGCCTATAACAATGGCTAGGGTAAATATCTAACCCAAGTGTAATCCCATATGCCCGTGTCAGTGCCTCAGGTAGCAATATATCATATGGATGATGTATGAATGCATGAAACAGAATGCATGTACTGAAGAAAACCGCTTTCATAAATTAGTGAGATTTCTGTATCTTTAAAATGAGGTATCATAATGAAATCAGCATAAAACAGTGCCTAGTATCGGCACAAAACGTAATCCCAATATCTCGATATCTCTGTATCACAGTCTCTGTACCTCAATATCTCGAAATCTCAATGTCTCAATCACAATGACTAGGGCGCCGTCAGTCCAGGACGGCCCCTACCATCCATCTCATGACCACGATGGTATCCTCCGGATATCCGACGCGTCGGGTAAAATCACCGGTCGGTCATGCTCCCCTGCACAACGTCAACAACACGATCTTCTTGCCCCGGGGTACCGCACCGGGCCCACCATGTACCCGAAACGGTTCATCCATCTCCTCGAATCGGGTCTCGAAATCCATCAGCAAACTCATGGTGGACGACTCATACATCATGGGAAAACCACACTTTTTATTTAAAAGAGAGGAATGATGCTTATACAAGTTTTGCGGTTTTCCCTCAAATCCAGAAAATCTCATGGAAATCCGAATCCAAATCATCAATAGCATGTAAACCGATGAATATAGGCATGAGAATCCATGAATACAGCATAACAATGAATAACAGCATGCATGAAGTGACAAGTAATAACTACAATATCTAAGCTGGCATATAAGGTAAGTACACTAATATTATGTCAAACAACTAGCTATCAAGCTAAGTTAAGCAATAATATTTTCTAAGGTATACGTGACATGGCAATTACCGATAAAGATGTGTGTGAGCCGGCAAGTAAGTGTACGTGGTACATACGCATCATCGGTAATGGTGATGGTGTCCTAACAACATAATGTCAACAATGCAATATGAAATTACAATGTAAGTATGCGATGCGGAGCGACCAACCAAAATGAGCGGGAGCTAAATATTAAACAATGGTGCCATTTGAAATAACACGAATCGTGGGGTTTTGAAAATAAGGGCTACGGTGGTTTTAAGAAAGAATGTGTCTTTTGAAATATCCATAGATCCCTTGACCTGTCTTTTAAAATACCCACGATCTGCTAGTTATGAAATAGGTAGGAGTCTAATCTAATCTAACAACTACACTAAACTATACGGCTGAACTAACAAGCTGAACTACAGGTAAGGAAATCGCCTATCATCTGAGTCGATACATATACATACCTGTATATGTATAGTCGGTGATCCCCCCTCAATAATATCATATCCGATACCATATCTATAATCAGACATCCCAAGTCAAGAGTGCGGATCAATCATCAATATATAGCTCGTACGTAAATCCGTCGTACGGCATCCCAAATCTGGGTACGGGTCAATATCACATTCATCATACTATTCATCTGGTATCCTCTTTATCAAATATCATGATCGGCGTACTGATCTACGTCTAGTACAATACTGATACCGCCTAAGTATGCATGCACTTGTTTGAAACACTGTGTCAAGGACCCGCTACAACGTCATGTCGTATTTCAAATACGAACCCTGCCATATCACCGATCTTACGGCCTCAAATCAAATCTCATCGACTCATCTTAAATTCCAAGTACTATCATAATCATCCATGCATGTGTATATGAATGTATATTTGAATAGTCACATACCCACGCAAATATACATATATACCCATCCCATCTATGCACAAGAAAGTAATGTATGCAAGTCTGTGTTTGCGTATGTGGGTATAACAACTACTCTAGGGTTTCAGAACTAACCCAAAGCTAATCCATGAACACATAATCATATCATTAATAAACATTCTCGTATCATAAAACACCTATAGATACATATATATATATATATATATATATATATATGCACTATACTACGGACTGCAGGGGTGCTATACGCCATCCACCCGACTTCTCCCCGTAGATATAAATCTACTCACCTGGTCCTCGCTCGGCGGTGCCGACGTCGCCACGCGCTTGCTTGTCGTCTCAAAGTCTACATGGGGGTACCTACATATCATAATGCACCGTATCGTATTAAAACCCAATTCGAAATCGAAACGGCATACGAAAACCAAATCGGCAAGCGCATCATGCATAGGTCAAAACCTATCGTCTACGCATGCAAGAATAGCCAAAGTACCCTCGATGTCGATGTACAAACATCACACCATCGAGAAAAACAAAAAACGTACCAATCACGGTTTTACAACTCACTAAAAATATATTAAATACGATGCAATTCATCAAAACCAATAAATTGATCAAATCGGTTTATTTCACAAAACCTAGAAAACACTTAATTACCGTTTTAATTCGAAACTTGACGTTTTAACAAAACTAATGGCCATAAAGCTTACTAAACATCTTAATTAAGTCATAAAAACAATTTCCAAAATTTAATTTATAAAATTTCATTAACCCCAAAATTCTAGTTTACAATATACCCAATTTTAACAATTTTATAGCAAAAATTCATAAACAACAATTTTGCTTGGATTTTCAGAACTAAAGCATTAAACTACATTTTATAATGTTAATAATGTTATGAATACCCTAATCACATTTTTCTCTTAATTATTTAACCAATTATAAAAAACCTAGTTAGCAAATTAGCGTAATTAACACAATTTAAATTAACAAAAATGCAACTAACAACTAGATTTGATTTAGCATAACATTAATATGTCAAAAATATCACACAACCATAATCTCACATCATAAAACCCTAAGTTCCATTCAAAACCCTTTCTTGAAAGTTAAATCTTTAATATCAAAACTACAATTAACTCCTAATTAAACACATAATAGCTAGATTGAAGTAATCAAACAATAACTTATGCAAAATGCTAAGATTATACCTCACAAAATTAGAGACCTAGCACCAAAATCTTGGCCGCCAAATTGCTCTCTTGATCCATGATCCACACTTGAATAGGTCAAGAAGAAATGGGTAGAGATTGGATTTTGATTTTGTGGGATTTTTGTGTTGATTTTTGGGCATTTTGTGGAATTTTTTTTGTGGTGAAAGAGGGGAGAACAAGGGGAGGGCTGCTGCTGATTTGGGCAGAGGGGGGCTCGGCTAGGGGATGGGGAGAGGGGAGAGTGAGTGTGGGTTGAAAGAATGATACAATTTCCAAGTCAACAAAGTCATGCCCTATTTTATTAATTCCATTTTCTTTTCTTTGACCTTTTTCTTTAAGTGGGGACAACTTTGTGGATTGTGGAAGCCCATTTTCGGCCAGAAAAAGGGGGAGGTGGAGGTGGTGTGTGTGTGTGTGTGTGAAGCAATGAACACCAAACACCAATTCAATATGCACCAAATCCCTTTTATTTTCACAAAATAAGCCTTTTTCTTCAATATTTTCTAAAACCGATTAACAACTTAATTTCATTTCAAAAACAACATGTTAAAATTTTGTTTAATGTGTTATGATGCACAAAATTTGTTTCAACTCATTCCAATTTGTAATTTTCCCTAATTATATGTATTAGTGACGGCTTAAAATAATAATAAAATAAATCTTTTTCAGAAAATTTGAAATTTCACCAGTGGCTCAATAAACACCAAATACTAGCAATTACATAGCTAGAATATGTATATTTAATTTTTATAACAAGATATTTGTATTTTGACTTTTTATAGAAAACCCCCTTATTTTACCGATTTTCCGAAATTTCACCGAAAAGATTTTGAAAACGCTACAATCTTCCCCCTTAAAGAAATTCGGTCCCCGAATTTAAATTCAAACTCCCCCCAAATAAAAAAACATCTAACCAAAACCATCAAGTCGTCGGGGCTCCGAAATCATAAATACATCAAATAAATCATAGCGCAGCGCATGCGCTTGAAAAATGAGCATATAACTCAAAATCAAAACTCCGTGAAGCATCCCGCAATCATCGGAGTCATGGTAAAGACACAAATATCAAATCCAATACAAAACCAATATTATATAACTCGAAACTATACACGTAAATATCAAATCTAAGTATGTAAATATCTGAAGGAGATGCATGCCAAATCTCTTAAAGTCGCTGTGCAATGCGCATAACACTGCACAGTGGCGGACGTCTATCATAAGAAAATAACCGTATACATATATACCTTTTGTTTGAAATGTACGTTCCGCCGTTTTGGGAAACAATTTAGAAGGGTTTCCTTGTTTTAAACGTTTCGTGTCGTATCAGGCACGTAGGTAAATACTGAGACTATAGCTCGCTTTTTGGAATTCCCCTCGATAGCTATCAATGCATGCAAAATACATTCAGGTACTGTCCTCTAACTAGTCCTGCTCCATACGAAAACACATAGCAAATATCATAAAAACATACTGCTCTATAAGAAATCAATCCCAAAATACGCATATGCATACTCTGTGCGTCCGGTGCGCTCGGAAATCAAAATCCATGAATGTGCCATACATGTGCACAGAAACAACATCAAGGTGCAACGGTGGTGCACACAACATCGGTCATAGGCAACGTGTGCGCCTGATAGCAAGGACAGGTGCGTCTGACACGCACGAAGAATCTCGATTTAGTGCATCTGGTGTGCACCGAAATCGCTTCTCAAAACATTCGCTCAACACGCATGAAAATCAAAACCAGGTGCATTCATTATGCACGAAATCACGAAATCCAATATCAAGCACCGAACATGCGCAAAATCAAATCAGGTGCACAAGGTGCACAAAACAAATATCGAGTATCACACTCGAAATCGAAGTCTAGTGCATCTAAGTGCACAAAATGCGTATCACTGTACTGCAAGCATATGTGAACTATACCGAGTGCAAAAACCAAATCGTATGCGTATATACGCACAAATCAACTCAACTGTATGAAATCCATATAATCACAAACATGAGAAACCAAGGCACAAAAACGATATCAAGTGCAACAACCGTGCAAAAAATCGTAAATACTCAGCAGGTGCAACCATGGTCCATGAAGACAAATATCATGAAACTCAATCATGCGAATAAATCGCCTAAAATACACAAAATCAAGTATGGCGGAATAGTCCCGCTCAAGCACATCCTCCAAGAATCTCTGGCCAACTATCGTGGTCACTCAAAGCATGTCTCGTCGACGATCCTGAACTCTGGCCAACCGGTGTGCGTAACATGACCACTCTTGGGTCCAAGTCTTCTCGTAATCATTCCAGAAAGGTCCTGTCGAGGTCTCTCCCAAATCTCGTCTCTGCTGAACTGTCCAGAAGTCATCGTCCCTTACTAGATCTGTTCTCGTTCCGGATGGGCTGCATACCCATCGCGACTCCTTGTGGAAGGTATATCCCAGTACAATACCTCAGCATGCGTATCGCATCTCTGAAGTCGGCGGAGTGGAACGTTATCTTATCCAGATCTTGTACGGACCTCTTTACTCCACTTTTCTCTAATGTCGACTGCTTCAGACTCGTCTCGTTGTGGCTGCATGGATTGAGCTCCAACGGCTATCCTTGTATCTGGAGTCTACCAAGAAATGCATCTCACCACCTAGCATCCTATTGAAGTCGAACCATCCGATCGATTCGTCAAAACCTCATAATCCCCCAAGAGCTCAACATCTTGGGTACATTTTAACAGTATCGAGTACATACCACAGCATCGATGGTCCAGCCGTAGAAGGGCAAACCCAAGCCTCACTAATGGCTCCGCGGAACTGCCGCAAACCCTAAGGTTCAAAGGCTTTCACATGGTCATTAAGTCGAGTTAGGGTTTCATTCTTCTAGAGGGTCCATAGAATTGCCTGCCTGTCTTTCCGAATACTTTAAACTTGGAATAATAGGTTTCAGACATTCGATCGTCTCTGTCGACTCTCTACGTCTCCGCGTGAAGTCGTCTCTAGCTAGAATCAATCTATCTAAAGACCTCGCATCGGGGTAGGTGAAAGAACCACATGTCCTAGTCATTCATCCTCGGGTGACTAGCGACCTTCTATCATCTCTTAGTACAACTCGTACCGCAATAGCTCCAACATCTGGGGCGATATCTGTTGGAGATAGTGCCCTCAGAGTCAATTATTAGGTCACAGGTACGTGATTGTAATGATTGAAGGAGGACCTATCCCGGTAGGACAGTCTTACTCGAGATGATAGTATGCTATCTGGTTTACCTTTATCATCGTGTACTGCTTTAGGTGACCTGACATGTCACCATTACACGTTGATAGAGCCCCTAGAATTCTTGCTTGACCACCAGCAGTATGAGGGCGATCATATAAGTGGGAGCTGGGGGTCTACAAGCATATCCTTAAAAGGTCCCTAGTCGTGGGAGTTTCGAGACCGGGCATCGATACTCCATTAGTAGACTAGTGTATACAGTCGAGACCCCGACGAGGGGCGGTGGCCGGTCTCACAAGCCACTGGTGTCAGTTGGATCACCTAAGATGTATACAGGTGCTCATTGGGTTATGAGTACACCGGACAGGACTCGCCGGGAACATGCTAGTTGGTCATATACCAGACGTCAGATGGCAGTTCCCTGGTGACATGTGTGCAGGTTAGTTCATCGACCTGGGGATCGTCATTTGTCTCGTGTGAGTTCCCACTGTACTTTGATTACTACCCTACCACGGCTCAAAGGAGTCGTGCAAACAGGTTTTAGTTGGGTACAGTCCCGAGCCACATGGAGGCAGTGAGCGGATCTTCGGGGGTTTCGTCTCTCCCGGTATTGGGGGTGAGGTCGCGCTGTGTCTAGGAGAGCCATTACACGAAGTCCTTGGCCAAGGCAAGGAGATTTACTGGTAGGTATTCCAGTAGTATCTCAGGGTGTTCTGGGCTACACTCCGACACGACTTGTACCGCTTTTAGGGGTCTGACTTTTACCAACCCCCTAGGCCCGCCATGCGATACTCATAGACGAACGGACCGGACTGTACGGATATTGTCACTGACAGGCTCAGTAGGGTTGTCAGGCTGAGTTCGCTCACAGACATCCCTTTTAGTCAGTACCTGGTAGCCCGTTACGTATTGGCTTATACCTCTGACGTGCTAGTGGTTAAATCCACAACCAAGGTGTTGATGAGTCTTTAGAGTCCCCCACATTTCAGTTACTCAGCTTTCGGGCGAAATTTTGTAGAGGCCGTATGGAGATATGGCAAGGTCCGATCAGATACGTGCGGTATTGCATGGATCAGGATCGGACAGATTGTCCTATAGGCCGTATGGTTATATGGCAGGGTTCGATCAGATACGTGCGGTATTGCACGGATCAGGATCGAACAGATATTACTAGCCGTTTTTGGTATAAGCCGGATCCTAGTATAGTACAGTGGAGATTTTGTCTCATTGCATTTGTATTTCGGTCGGAATACAAATGCGGGTGTGTATGCACAGTATCGGGGTTTTCCTGTAATTTATTACGGGACCATTTTTATGGAGTTGCCAGTTTGCTTTCCGTTTCGGCCAATTTCCATTGTTCCGTTCATTGGCCGAAGATTGGTGGAGGAGGGTTTATTTGCATTGTTGCAAATAGGCATTTGTGGAGGGGGTTCTTTGCATCTTTTGGCATCATGATGGTTTTCATGATGTGCACCATCATTGACTTCTCCTTCTCATGATGGATTGACTTTGTGGACTTGATGGTTGTGGTTGTGTGTGGTTTTTGTTTGTTATTATGTTCTTTCATGATTCCCTTTTTCATTATTGTTCCACCCACCCCCTTGACCTTTTCTCTTTCTCTCTCCAATCACACTTGTGAAGTGGGGGGGGGGGGGCGGCCATTCCAAAGAGGAATGGGATTCATTTCATTTTTGGGTGGAAAAATGTTACTCTCATTTTTGGTATGCTACATTTTCCCCACCTCTCTCCAAGCTCTCTTTTTCTTCCACCAAATGGCAAAGCTCCAAAACCCCAAATGAGACTTGAGGACTACATATTCTACAGCGAACCTTGGGCACGTCGAGTAGCCGGCTTCGTGCCCGAGTTGCCTCGGCATTGAGGTGGGAGCCCGTAAAAGAAGTAGGCGATGTGGTGCACTTCCGGCGACGAGGAGGAGACCGGAGCTTCCGCAGGAGATCGGGACGATGACGAGAAGACCGGAGGACTTGGATCGTCGGTATATCTCTAACCCATCTTCTAGTTAGCTTAGACTTGTTAATGGTTACGATCCGGGTGTTTAGTACGCGGTGGTGCCGGTTTGCTAAGTCCGCAAAATTTAAGTTTATCACCGCTTCCGCAATTGGCCGCCGGATTGACGGCCGGGGCGCCGCCGTGCACTTACAGTGGTATCAGAGCCTCGCCATTAACTTCGTCTAGCTTTCGTTTGATGTGTTTTGCGGTTCCGATCGACCAAAATTCCAAAAACTCATTTTTACCTCACATCAGTTTTCTGTTGAGAATTTTTGGTGTCTAAAAATTTTTCAGGTGGTCTCAGAATGATGTGCAGGAGATTCTAAGAACTCTGGGAAAATTCGACACTCTGATCTCTCACACAGAGCGCGGATCCGCGGCCCCACCCTTCTATTGGGCCGCGGTTCCGCCGCAGTCTTGAGAGTTCAGTGGGCCATCTTTTTCCAGTGGGCTTCAGGGGTGTAATTAGGGGTTTTGGAATATTAAAATTGGGCCCAGGTTTTCTGTGAGTGCTACAGTTTTGATTGGGGGCCCACTTGTTAATTTTTGGTCAATCGAAAAATTTTAAACACATTTTTCACAGTATTTACATTATATCTGCGACCGTGAATATCACTCGATCGGTAAATCCGGTCTAACTGCTATAGCCCGGTTAGACGGATTTGCGAACGTGACTTTCACGTTGATGTTCTATGTATTTGCTGTGATGTTGCGGATCGGTCGTGGGGGATAGCCTGGATGCAATGCTAGTACAGTTGTGGTTGTATTGTGTACATTTGATATTGCGGGACGAGCGTCCGACATGTGGACTGCCGTCACTGCCTGTTTGTATTATTATTTTGGGGCACGACCTGGTTGCGGTCGTTGTACCCGTTGTATGTATTTTTACTTTCTGTACTAGGATTGCCCGCGGAGGGGTGCACGGATAGCCGGGTTCTAGAGGGCAACAAGCCCGCATCTCATGGCATTGAGACGGAGGGGGCTTCACTCTAGGATTGGCGGGCTATTCGCCGCACTCGTAGGGGGTACAGGTTGACCCAGGAGGGGTGCCCAAGTTACCGGATTCCGTGAAGTGCTGGGTGGTCCATTCACGTTGCTGAAGGGGGCTGCCTCACTTCAGGTTTTGGCGGGTAACTTGCCGCGCCCGTAGGGGTCTAGGATTTCATTGCACAGGCTATCCACACGACCAGGGGAACGTCGGGTTTCAGTAGTGGCTCTGTGAAACCCGGGGATCCCAGATATCTGTATTGTTTCTGTGATGCTGTACATTTTTCTGTGATGTTGCATTTCTTATCACGCCTTGAGCGAATATAATATATTGGTATATATATTAGTAGATGTTGTATATGTTTTGCATCCGCGCTAGTCCAGTCCCCGCTCTGTCGTTAGTAAGCTAACCTAACGGGTAATGACGGGACCCAGTGGCGAATGCGGATGGCATATACGTACATCAGTATATTTTCGTTCTTTTTGGTGTGATCAATTGATGGGACTGCATTAATTCGGATCAATGCAAGTTAAAACAAACCTAATCTGATGTTGTTGGAACACTTTTTCAAAAAGCTGTTATTGCAAGGACGTTTACTTTTGTTTTGCATCGAGATATTCAATTGGAATATCCTGCTCCTCAGTCGACGAGGCAAGGGCCGAGATCCCTTCACCGGGAGTGACCCCTTGGACAAAAAGTTTGCGTCAGGGCATTAACTTCACTATAGCCGATTACTTTTGCTTTGCACCGTGGTATTCAGTTGGAATATCCTGCACCCCATTCTACGGGGAAAGAGCCGAGATCCCTTCACCGGGAGTGACCTCTTTAGCGGAAGTTGTCGTCACTATATTTCTAAAAAGCTATCCGTTCCTTCAACGATATCAAGTTCATTACGTTAAAGGTTTTCGCCAGAAACCATTCGTAGCCCTCCGTCATTTCAGTTAAATATTCGGTATTATTCAAGCTATGTATTTTGACCTCACGCCAAGGCATAGCGATTGGTAGCTGCCGGGTATTTATCTGTTGCATAGATAGATGTGTTGGTTTAGGACAGTCGTACTACTATTTTGGCCTACGTCAAGGGTATGTACGGGTGGGTTCAGATTAACCTGGATAATGACGGGCAGAACTTGACATGTGACTTATGATATTTTGACCTCACGCCAAGGTCATAAGAGCATGGGGCAGAAATCACATCGGGAGTTTCAAAAGAACTGAAACTTGCCAGATATGCGCATACCTTCTGGAGTGTGATACCGTGAGCGGATTCCGTCACGTTGTCATGCGATGAGAGTTGGATCCCGATTCCCACTGATGAGTTAGTTTACTCCTCGGGTGATCCCGACTAATTCTTCTTTCAGGTTTGGAGGAGAATTTGACGGTACAGTGGGAGGTTTCCAGATTAGATAAATTGGTGACCATTCTGATCTAGGTTAGAGTGCACGCTGAGTGTTTCTTTTCTCTCTCTCTTTGGCAGCGACCATTTGACCCGACCCTAAGACTATGACTCAGTGACCAAGTTGACCGAACCTTCTTAAACACCGGCTTTTGGATTGTCAGAATTGCAAACCTCATTGCCACTCCTACTTTTACCCTTTTCTCCAGGACACCCCGTTTTACTACGAACGTCCACTTCCATTGGACAAAACCATCGTATGGTTAGATACGAACTCGAAAGAATTTATTCGAGGATGGTTTCCGGTTCTGGAGAAAACGGATAGGATTATTCAGTTGTCTTTTCCTTTTACCCTCTCTCAGGTTACGAGTACTCCTTGGTTTAGGGGTAGTACACCTATTACGCAAATTGGATTGTCTTCTTCCAAACCTTAGGCTGGTGCCGACCGGTAGGGAATGAAGAAAACCAATTAGCATAACGATGGTGTGCAGAAGGTATTAAGTTCAGACAAAGCAAGGGATTAGTAAGAGGGCAAAGTAAATTGCAACAGATATTCACGACCAAACCAAATATTTCGTTACCACTCCCACATCACCTTTGTATTTCTCCAGGACACTCCGTATCACTACGAAGATCCACAGTTTATTTGGATACTCCATCGTATGGTTATATACGAACTCGAATGAAACTTGTTCCAGTTCGGGGATGGATTCTGGTCCAGGAGAAATAGGAATAAGGTTTATTCGGTTGTCTTTTATCTTCACCCTCTCTCATTGCGAGTGTTCCTAGGATTGGGACAGTACACCCATTATGCTTATTGGATAGTCTTCTTCCAAACCATAGGCTGGTGCCGAACGGTAGGGAAGGAAGAAAACCATTTGGCCTAAAGGGGTGTACAGAAGGTAAAGACTAAAGACATATGAAGGGATTTGGAGAGGTGGCAAAGAACTATACGGTTACAGTCGTGAATCTGGAAGAGGCATTACTAGGAATACCAGAATACCCCATCGGAACATTTCAATGTTTCAGTTTCACTGTGTAATGTTAAAGGAAAACTGATTTCCCGATTAGATACTTACTCCAGGGTATGTATTTACCAGGTACGATTCTCACATCTGTATGGTTTTACAGATGATGAGTGGGAGTAAGTTATTGGGAATTGGGTGATTATCCTCATTATATCGGGATTCGTTGTAATCGGTGATATTTGAGGAAATCACCTGGGCTGTTTGCCGGACGGCAAATATTTGGTTTTGAATATCCGCTGTTATGCACCAATTTCAAATTGATATATCTGTACGTCTATTTTCATAGAGTGAGATATACCTTTCTGAAATTATGTCTACGACATTTACCTATATCAGTGGATGGTTAGGTAAGGAGCATTAAACAGCGGTGTAATTCTTCTTAACCATATGTACAGTTTTCAACCTACGACACACAGTGAATGAGTTATCAGACTCAAGGGACTTATACAGAGTATTGTATGTTGTCCAGGGTCCATCAGGACAGAGGGGTAGGTCCTCGTACTATATTCGGTTTACTTATGACTTCTCTAGTTTTTAGACAGGTGTTTCGTGGAAACACAGGGTCCGAATTTTGAGAAGTTATAGGTATTTGAATAGAGTAGAGAACCAAGTGTAGCAAGTATCGGGATTCTTCAAAGAGATCGAAGATGTAGATACTTGTGTACGGTATTCAGTTGATAGTAATGATTTGAGAGATCTTGCTTCTCTTTCAGGTTACTCATGATTGGAAGCATTCCTAAGATGAGTAACGCTGATCGGCCTTCTTCCATTTAGTTGACATGCGCTGGGGACAGCTGCATGATTTGAATCTGGTTCAATTAAATCAGTGCCTCTGTTTCTATATTGGATATAGAACAGTTCGTATCTTAACGATGTTAAGGTACGGGGAGTTGTCCGGTTTATGATTAAAACCAGACACTGGACAACTCAAGGCACGTTTCTGTAATGGCTGTTTGTGGGTTGACCCAGGCTATGACGAGGGTTGACTTTCTACCATCTGGATGAACAATAGCGATATTGTTCTAGACTCGCCACAGTTTTATTAAAGATGGATTTTTTCAGAAAACAGTAGTGGGAGTATGGTAGAACTGGAAATGATTCCAGAACCACAAACGATTACTGAAGATTTGATAAGGAACCTAAAGATTCAATCTGGATTGACATTCCATTGGCCACTCCGCAGATAAGGTGGGTAACTTCAGGCACCCGAGGGGTACTCCGGTAGCCTCAAGGACGGTGACAGGGAAGTTCTTGTTTACCCACAATTGCCATTGCTGTTGTTCCAGGTTACGAGACCCGGCGGGAGGATGAGTATAGCGTCGTTCTAAACCAGTTTTAGAAGTGTACGTCTATATGACTCTGCCAGAGGGTTGTCGTAGTCAGTGGGAGCAGCGGAAGCATTGGTGGACAGGTTGCTTATGTCTATTTATAGACTAGAGCAGATGTAGCGGAGATAGATCATCTATTTCTGACGTGACAGTCATGGGTTTGACTTCATCAGAACAGGGGATGGATCTGTTGAGAAGGTAGTAGGGTGTGATATCCTGGTATTTGGATGATATACACAGAGTAAGAAAAGAAACTCCTACACTACGATCGGTTATACTTTGGTCGTCACACAGTTGTTTCTCCACAAAGGAAACGGATTTTATATCAGACATACTGGTTACTAGATCTATGGTCTTAGATCTAGATTTGGGTGGTTTCCCAATCAGGGTACTTGACAGCATTCTAAGAGTATTTAGGATGGACGACTCCTGGCACGGTAGTGTACCTGCAGGTAATGGAGTCACCCTCTCCAAAGGTGTCTTACAGACTAAAGGGGAGAGGGACGGGCATGATTGGCAGATCACTTGCTCAGGCAATTGAGTCAATCGTGAGATGTCAAGTACCACACCAGATGTTGTTCTTGCACTAGATGCAATAAGTTGACATTAATCCAATCCTGGAGAAACAGTCGGAAGCAGTTTTAGAACATAGGTGGATGTTCTAGGGAAATGATAACGAGAGCCTCATTCAGGAGACAGTTATCATTCCAGGCTTCCAAGGTGACATGGACGACAAGGAGGTTGTCAGAGTTATAGTTTTCCTTCTGATGAGGGGCAGTATTTTGGACAGGTGGTCCAAGGCAATACTGAGGGAGGCATGGCGCGCAGGATACTGATTAAGTTCAGTTGACGATACAGTCTAAGAAGTTTGGATTTGGAGTTCATTTATGAGCTAGGTCCCATCAGACATCCAGACATATTCTGAGACAGGTATTGCTCATTTCGGGAGATAGGTTTCTCCGCGAACTTGAGATATAGAAAGACATAGAAAGAAACAACTAAGCGGATCCACTCACTGAGGCTATTCCTCGAACGCAATAGTTCCGCAAACGAGCTTTGTGAGACTGACTAGTAGAGGAGTTGGATGTTCGGTATCACACGGGCTGTGAGTATGCGACATCGCAATAATTAGCCTTGAGTGCAAGTGGGAGATTGTTGGAGATAGTGCCCTCAGAGTCAATTATTAGGTCACAGGTACGTGATTGTAATGATTGAGGGAGGACCTATCCCGGTAGGACAGTCTTACTCGAGATGATAGTATGCTATCTGGTTTACCTTTATCATCGTGTACTGTTTTAGGTGACCTGACATGTCGCTATTACACGTTGATAGAGCCCCTAGGATTCTTGCTTGACCACCAGCAGTATGAGGGCGATCATATAAGTGGGAGCTGGGGGTCTACAAGCATATCCTTAAAAGGTCCCTAGTCGTGGGAGTTTCGAGACCGGGCATCGATACTCCATTAGTAGACTAGTGTATACAGTCGAGACCCCGACGAGGGGCGGTGGCCGGTCTCACAAGCCACTGGTGTCAGTTGGATCACCTAAGATGTATACAGGTGCTCATTGGGTTATGAGTACACCGGACAGGACTCGCCGGGAACATGCTAGTTGGTCATATACCAGACGTCAGATGGCAGTTCCCTGGTGACATGTGTGCAGGTTAGTTCATCGACCTGGGGATCATCATTTGTCTCGTGTGAGTTCCCACTGTACTTTGATTACTACCCTACCACGGCTCAAAGGAGTCGTGCAAACAGGTTTTAGTTGGGTACAGTCCCGAGCCACATGGAGGCAGTGAGCGGATCTTCGGGGGTTTCGTCTCTCCCGGTATTGGGGGTGAGGTCGCGCTGTGTCTAGGAGAGCCATTACACGAAGTCCTTGGCCAAGGCAAGGAGATTTACTGGTAGGTATTCCAGTAGTATCTCAGGGTGTTCTGGGCTACACTCCGACACGACTTGTACCGCTTTTGGGGGTCTGACTTTTACCAACCCCCTAGGCCCGCCATGCGATACTCATAGACGAACGGACCGGACTGTACGGATATTGTCACTGACAGGCTCAGTAGGGTTGTCAGGCTGAGTTCGCTCACAGACATCCCTTTTAGTCAGTACCTGGTTGCCCGTTACGTATTGGCTTATACCTCTGACGTGCTAGTGGTTAAATCCACAACCAAGGTGTTGATGAGTCTTTAGAGTCCCCCACATTTCAGTTACTCAGCTTTCGGGCGAAATGTTGTAGAGGTCGTATGGAGATATGGCAAGGTCCGATCAGATACGTGCGGTATTGCATGGATCAGGATCGGACAGATTATACTATAGGCCGTATGGTTATATGGCAGGGTTCGATCAGATACGTGCGGTATTGCACGGATCAGGATCGAACAGATATTACTAGCCGGTTTTGGTATAAGCCGGATCCTAGTATAGTACAGTGGAGATTTTGTCTCATTGCATTTGTATTTCGGTCGGAATACAAATGCGGGTGTGTATGCACAGTATCGGGGTTTTCCTGTAATTTATTACGGGACCAGTTTTATGGAGTTGCCAGTTTGCTTTCCGTTTCGGCCAATTTCCATTGTTCCGTTCATTGGCCGAAGATTGGTGGAGGAGGGTTTATTTGCATTGTTGCAAATAGGCATTTGTGGAGGGGGTTCTTTGCATCTTTTGGCATCATGATGGTTTTCATGATGTGCACCATCATTGACTTCTCCTTCTCATGATGGATTGACTTTGTGGACTTGATGGTTGTGGTTGTGTGTGGTTTTTGTTTGTTATCATGTTCTTTCATGATTCCCTTTTTCATTATTGTTCCACCCACCCCCTTGACCTTTTCTCTTTCTCTCTCCAATCACACTTGTGAAGTGGGGGGGGCGGCCATTCCAAAGAGGAATGGGATTCATTTCATTTTTGGGTGGAAAAATGTTACTCTCATTTTTGGTATGCTACATTTTCCCCACCTCTCTCCAAGCTCTCTTTTTCTTCCACCAAATGGCAAAGCTCCAAAACCCCAAATGAGACTTGAGGACTACATATTCTACAGCGAACCTTGGGCACATCGAGTAGCCGGCTTCGTGCCCGAGTTGCCTCGGCATTGAGGTGGGAGCCCGTAAAAGAAGTAGGCGATGTGGTGCACTTCCGGCGACGAGGAGGAGACCGGAGCTTCCGCAGGAGATCGGGACGATGACGAGAAGACCGTAGGACTTGGATCGTCGGTATATCTCTAACCCATCTTCTAGTTAGCTTAGACTTGTTAATGGTTACGATCCGGGTGTTTAGTGCGCGGTGGTGCCGGTTTGCTAAGTCCGCAAAATTTAAGTTTATCACCGCTTCCGCAATTGGCCGCCGGATTGACGGCCGGGGCGCCGCCGTGCACTTACAATATCTCGTCGTTCGCAGCAATAACGGGCTCACTCATCTGCACGCTGAACCGTGCCTCAATCATCATGAATAGGCAATATATCAACGGTCATCAAAATCTGGCTGGCCTCTATCAGCGGCTCAATCCTCTAGAGCAAATCGGCACGTCCGAGTAATCTCATACAGCAATCCACCCAACGCTCGTGGCGCGAAAACATAATGAAAAGACACATCTCTGCAATCGTGTGTCGCCGGAATCATGCCCTGGTCAGTCCTCGTTCTTGATGAGCTCATGCTGACCGCAACTCTAGCCGTAGCACTCCCTGCCCGTAATCGTGGCAGCAAAACCATAACTGGTACCGATGAGGCTAGATCAGGAATGAATATGATACTGAGCAAAGAAATGTATATCCTAAGGCTCCTTAAGTGGAATAGCGTATCGTAAGTATGCCGCGGAACATACCCACGGCACGTCACTCTACTTTAGTCACCTATTCCATCAACCAAGGGTCATCCTACGCTCCGAAGGTAAAACCTAACGCTCTGATACCAACTTTGTCACGTCCCGAAAGTACGGAACATGACCGGCACTTAAACTACGAAACGTCTCGAGGCGTACGTATTCTAAGTAAGCCGAAAACCCAGAAATCCAAACCAAGAAAAGTAGTAGAGTGAAGGAAAACCAATTCAAATCAAGTAGTTTTAATAGCATAAGCCGAATTATGCGTTTTTTTAAAAAACATCAAATATTTACTGAAAATTTCGGCAGAGACTCCTTTGTAAATACTGGCCCCCAAACGGGATACAACATGAATAGTATACGAAATCAATAAAAGGCATCCCCAAGCAGGAGCTAGCTCTTCGTCAATCGACGGTCACAGCCACACAAGCAATATAATATACAACGCCCAGGGCGAGAATCAAAACTCAAAAGGAAACTCAAAACAGTAAGAAATCCATAGAATTACAATGCACGACTCTAAGGTCGAAAGAATAACATCACTGGTCTCTATCTCAAAATAAATATATGTTTGGTTGATGGAACTTCTAGATACAACTGAATAATAATATACAATGTATAATGATAGGTATGATACAAATAAACCCACCTACTAGCATGTCACCCGAAAGAAGCAGTGCCAGCAAGCCGTAAAGAAACTTGTACAGCAAAACCTGCAAGAAACTGGGGCACAACGGGGGTGAGTTGCCAACTCATGAATAGAATACATCTACGAACAGGAATCGCATGTATGACGCAATCCTAGGTCATACGATCAATATATATCCTCAAATATATAACCAGCAGCCTATAACAATGGCTAGGGTAAATATCTAACCCAAGTGTAATCCCATATGCCCGTGTCAGTGCCTCAGGTAGCAATATATCATATGGATGATGTATGAATGCATGAAACAGAATGCATGTACTGAAGAAAACCGCTTTCATAAATTAGTGAGATTTCTGTATTTTTAAAATGAGATATCATAATGAAATCAGCATAAAACAGTGCCTAGCATCGGCACAAAACTTAATCCCAATATCTCGATATCTCTGTATCACAGTCTCTGTACCTCAATATCTCGAAATCTCAATGTCTCAATCACAATGACTAGGGCGCCGTCAGTCCAGGACGGCCCCTACCATCCATCTCATGACCACGACGGCATCCTCCGGATATCCAACGCGTCGGGTAAAATCACCGGTCGGTCATGCTCCCCTACACAGGCTCAACGTCAACAACACGATCTTCTTGCCCCGGGGTACCGCACCGGGCCCACCATGTACCCGAAACGGTTCATCCATCTCCTCGAATCGGGTCTCGAAATCCATCAGCAAACTCATGGTGGACGACTCATACATCATGGGAAAACCACACTTTTTATTTAAAAGAGAGGAATGATGCTTATACAAGTTTTGCGGTTTTCCCTCAAATCCAGAAAATCTCATGGAAATCCGAATCCAAATCATCAATAGCATGTAAACCCATGAATATAGGCATGAGAATCCATGAATACGGCATAACAATGAATAACAGTATGCTTGAAGTGACAAGTAATAGCTACAATATCTAAGCTGGCATATAAGGTAAGTACACTAATATTATGTCAAACTACTAGCTATCAAGCTAAGTTAAGCAATAATATTTTCTAAGGTGTACGTGACATGGCAATTACCGATGAAGATGTGTGTGAGCCGGCAAGTAAGTGTACGTGGTACATACGCATCATCGGTAATGGTGCTAGTGTCCTAACAGCATAATGTCAACAATGCAATATGAAATAACAATGTAAGTATGCGATGCGGAGCGAGCAACCAAAATGAGCGGGAGCTAAATATTAAACAATGTGCCATTTGAAAAAACACGAATCGTGGGGTTTTGAAAATAAGGGCTACGGTGGTTTTAAGAAAGGATGTGTCTTTTGAAATATCCATAGATCCCTTGACCTGTCTTTTAAAATACCCACGATCCGCTAGTTTTGAAATAGAGGAGTCTAATCTAATTTAACAACTACACTAAACTATACGGCTGAACTAACAAGCTGAACTACAGGTAAGGAAACCGCCTATCATCTGAGTCGATACATATACATACCTGTATATGTGTAGGGTTCCTAGGCACTCTAGTGAGGTCTCACAAGGCATCGAACATGCCAATTTCAAATTTTAAGGGTGCCGAGAGACCCGACTACGGATCGTTTGCTAGAAATCTAGGCGAAAAACAATCTAGTTAACAACTTAACTAATGGGAAAACGGAAATACAACCTTTGTAGATTCGGTGCTCCACCTCCATAGCTCCGCAACGAAGTCATCTCCGCTGTCCAAAAGGAATCCGGGCTCTAGAGTCGGCTTCGTCGGAGAAAAAGCGAGCTAGGTCGTCGATGTCCATGCCGAAGATGATCTACGTCGAGGCATCGCTAAATCAAGCTCCACCTTCACCAAGCCCTAAAAACTTGTGAAGGAAACACACTCTACTACTTGGCAAGAGGTAGAGGATGAAGAAATAGGAAGTGGGTAGACTTTAGAATTGGATTTCTCACTCTTTATCATCAATCACCATTGATGAAGAAAGCTTTTTCTTCCTTGCTCATGAAGAAGAAGAAGCAAGAAAATATATGATAAGTTATTTGAAAAAGAAAAGAAAATGAATTCTTATCATAAAATTAACCATGGTCAAGTGTAGAGATTAAACTAGGGTTAGTGGGAATGGTTAGGGTTAAGGATGAGATAAGAATGGTTGACTTGATCAAAGCTTCATGAAGCTTCAACTAAAGAAAAAAATTAGCCACCATTCTTTTCTCTTTTCTTTTATTCATTTATCAAAAATAAAAGGATAATTAAATAAGAAAAATGAATAACAAATAATAAACCCTAACCATTTCATTAACCAAGGTTTAATACTTTACACTTAACTAAAAAGCATGTATCATCAAACATGATACAAGCAAGTGCACAAAATCATATCACATATATAATGCGCACATCCGAGTGAGAAAATCCATCTTAAGTAAACCGATACTAGTTGATGCAAAGTAATATATCAAATATATAAATATGCATTTAATCATTAAATCAACACTTGATTCAATGATCCGGTTATGTCCCACAGAACCGACTAGTATACAATATATCGGCTTATCGAATCAACGCTTGAATCGATAACTAGGTTATATCGCATACAACCATTCGATACATTTATCGCGAGAATATAATACGGTATCACATACACGCATTATTCTCGGTCCCGCACATATCTCATATGCGCTCCTATTTCGTTTCGCTTGAGCCAGGAAACCTCTGTGTAGGACACTAAAGACTCGTCAATACGCCGGCAGCAGGTGATGATCATATCAAACACCCACAAGCCGCAAGCGGTCTGCTAAACGTAACGGCCACCCGGGTATTGAGCGATCTGAAGATCGACGAGCAAGCCCGCTCACACTCCAGTGAATCCGACCAGTAACACTACCGTACAGTCCGGTCTGATCGTCTGATATGTCGCATATCTCGCCTAGGGGTGGTAAACGTCAGACCCCAATAGCTCAATAAGTCGTGTCGATATGAGGTCTATAACTGTTCGAGAAACTACTGGTAACACTTACCAGTAAATCTCAGCAACCCTGGCCAGGGATTTCCTGTTATAGCCAATCGAACACAGCGCAACATCAACCCCTATACCGGGAGAGACGAATCCCCTCCTATCACTCATTGCCTCCATGTGACTCGGGACTGTACACAAAAACCACCGTTTTGCACGCCCTCTTGGACGTGGTAAGATGGAAATCAAAGCACAGTGGGAACCACACAAGACTCTATGACGATCTCGGGTCAACAGACTACTCTGTACCAGTGTCACCAGAGAACTGCCATCTGACGTGAGGTATAATACCATCTGGGAGTTCTCGGTGAGTCCGTCCAGTGTACCCAGTCTCTACTGAGCACCCGTATATCATCTCTGATGTCAAACACCGATGGATATGGGATCATCCATCGCCCATCTGTATGGGTCGAGAAGGTACACGCTAGTCTACCCTGGTATATCGATGCCCCGTCTCGATACACCCACGACTAGGGACTTTGAAGGAAGTACTTATGGACTACCATGTCCCCACTAGTATGATCCGCATCATAGTCCAGGTAGTCAAGTACAGATCCTAAGGGCTTTACCAACATGTAACAGGGAGACAATCAGTGTACACGTTAAGGTAAAGAGCAACCAGATAGCATACTATCATGTCGAGCAAGAAAGTCCTCCCTATATATGTCTCAGCATCCACTACAATATACATCCTATGTATAGTAATGGCCTCTAGGGCATACATATAACTAACAATCTCCCACTTGCACTAGGGCCATCTGATAGCAGTGGTTGCAGTATCTCATACTCAACCATCCCATAAAAGTCTCTCTCTGGGAACAAGCCTTTGTGAGTGGATCCGCTGTGTTGTCCTCTGAGTCTACTCTCCAAACCTCGATCACCCTGGAGATCAATCATCTCCATGATCAAGTGATACTGTCTTAGAATATGTCTGGATCACTGATGGGACGGGCGTTCCTTGGCATAAGCCACAACTCCATTGTCACACAATGGGAGGAACTAAGTTCATCTCATGAACCAATATACACCCAGACTGCCTCTTTGGTAGCATCTTAAGTAGCGATCTATCCTGCCTTCATCGTCTAGTATGTCACGGTATCTAGCTTGGAACTCTTCCAACATACCGTCCCTTTACTGAGGGTAAAGACAATGCCTGTGACTGACATTCAGTCGTCTTTATCACCCTGGAACCCTTCCAGTGATTCTCCCCAGGATCGGTTGATACCGTCTCACTACAACTAGTGAGAGTCCTAACATCCAATTAGATCTATCTCATAGATCCAAAAACTAGGATTTACGAGGTATCATTTTGATCCTATATGGAGAATCCTTGTAAGAAGCGGAGATTGATCGAGCGTAGCATAGGAAACTCCTTCCCTATCAAGAGTATGTCATCCACGTACTCTACGAGGATCGTCACCATACTCCCTACTACCTTTTTGTTTATACAAGGTTCATCTACCATTTTGATGATGTCAAACTCTTTGACTACTACATCAAAACAGATGTTCCAACTCCGCGATGCCTGCTTTATCATATAAAACATCTTGCACACGTTTCCGCTGCTCCCACTGTCTACGAAGCCCTCTGGCTGTGTACTTATAGACGCTCTCTTCTAAACATCATTTAGAAAAGCTGTCATGACACCCAACCACCAGATATCGTAGTCATGGTATGTAGCCGTGGCAAGTAGGATTTGGATGGACTTAAGCATAGCTACTTGAAAAGGTTTCATCATTATCCACGCTTGGTCAATGACGAAAACCTTTAACAAGTCTAGCTTTGAAAGTCTTAACCTTTCCAAGTACACCAAGTATTCTTCTCAAGATATACTTGCTCCTGATGGGGATTTAACCCTTCAGATATAGCAACCAAAGTCCATACTTTGTTGGTGTACATGGATTCCATCTCAGATCGCTAAGCATCCAGCCATTCTTACAGAGTCCCTACTCTCGATGGCCAGCTCGAAACTAGTTGGGTCATCATCTCATGATGCAATCCTCGCTCCCACTGTCATAGAGAAACCGAAGTATCTCTCAGGTGGGTGAGGAACCCTACTAGATCGGCGGAGAGGCTGAGGTTCGTTGGAATCTACTGAATCCTTTGGTTCTATCAAATCATCTTCTGCAGTTTGTATAGCTGGAACATTTCCAGTTCTACATAACAGGCCTTGCCTCGAGCTTGTCCGGATTTTGCTTTTAGACATAGCCCGTACAACCCCAAATCTTAACCAACTTAAGATATGGGCTCTTCCCTTTCCATATCACATATGAAGCGGTAGGCAACTGATTTGTTTGGAACCCTATTCAATAGGTATGCAACTTCGTAAGTGCATAACTCCCAAAAAGGAAAAAGGTAACTCAGTATTACTTATTATAGAGCACACCATATCAAATAGGGTGTGATTGCTCCGCCCCGATATACCTTCGTGCTATGGTGTATACGGAGGAGTAATGCTGAGAGAGAATCTCATTCTCCTTTATAATAGTCCAGGAATTCCGTGCTCAAGTATTCTCCTCCTCGATCACATCAAAGGACATAATACTTATACCCGTATTTTGGTTCTCTACTTCTAACTTATATTCTGTGAATATCTCAAAAGGTTCGGACTTGTGTTTCAACAGGAACATAGGTCTGAAACTCGAAAGATCATCAGAGAATGTAATGAAGTATAAAGAACCAGTCCTGGCATGTGTAGACAGGGGACCTACATACATCAACATGTATCATCCCAAGAGTTCACTAACTCTTTCTCTGTTTCCATTAAACGGAGCTATGGTCATCTTATCTTTGTGACATGACTGGCGAGTTTCACAAGATGTAAATTCAAACTGATTTAAATATACATCTATATGTAACTCTAGCCAGTCGGGTCGCATTGATCTGACCTAGTCTACAATACCTCAAGAAGGATTCGTTCATTTCTGAACTCTTCCTCTTGTGTGTGTTCTGTATACTAAGAACTGTAGTTTGATTTAGAACATCAATGCTTTTAGATAACGTGCCTGAACCGATCAACTTTTGATATAGGAAATGTTCAAAACATTATCCAACAATACAAAATTATATCATTTCTTTACTAATAAAGAGACTGATATGATTTTGTATATCAGGTTCGGTATCTAATAACATTCGTTCAGAATCAATGTATTATAATACAGGGTGACAGTGACCTACAGACTTGGCTGCAACTCTTGCCCCGTTTTCTTCCTCATGAAACTTATCACCCGTTCTCAGTTCTCTACCTATCTGTAGCCCTATGTAACAGATTACATATCTGGGATCCTGATCTGGTATCACATACCCAGGACGTAAAGGTTACTGAGAAACAGTTCTCTGTAATGAACACACCCGAAGATGATGCATCAGCATGCACTCTCTTCGTTTGGGCGGCACGGGAATTCTGGTATTCCCCAATTTCCTGCTCTGTCTTATAACAATTATAAGTTGGAGCGGGACCAACGTTCCCCAGCTCAGTATAATAAGCGGGTTCGGTCAATATTCCGTATTATTATCTTGATTAAGGCGTGATATGGTCGCTACCTGGAGAGAGAGAGAAGAAAACACTCAGGGTGCGCTCTTTCAAGAATAGATTGGTTATTATTTTATCTAATCAGGATGGCTCCCACTGCTTTTTATCAAATCTTCCTTCAAACCCTAAAAGGAAAGACTAGCCGGGATTAATTACACACTACAAGTTCGCCAATCTTTCAGCCAGGCCAGTGTCGGTACTTTGAGGGTGGTCCCCCGTGCTTTCGCACGAACCTAATTAATGTAAACCTCGTTTTTCCAGAGGCGTAACCCCGTTGACACCTTTCTAGACACCTACTTGATCGGCTAATTGTAATGTATAAAACTCTCCCAGGAGTAACTCTTACTCGCAGCGGGTATCGGGATCCAACTATCTCATAGAAGGTATGCAATCTCATTGCAAATTTCAACACTTGAAATTCCCGATAATATTTTGCCCCTAGCTCGCTATGACCTTGACGGAGGCCAAACAACCTATAGTCCGCTAGTCAAGTTCAACCCGTCATTTCCTGATTGAATTAAACCCACCCGCACGACCCTTGACGGAGGCCAAACAACGCCGTACGAATACCCTAATCCAATCGCATCATATGCTAGCAGATAAGCACTAGTTAGCTACCGTACACTACGCCTTGACGGAGGCCAAACAACCGCAGCACGAACACTAACTAGTACGTATCTGAAATGACGGAGGGCTACGACAGGTTTTTCTGAAAACCTATTGCGTAAAGAACTTGATATCGTTGTAGGATCGAATGAATTTTGAAATGGAGTGCTTTTGATGCTTTTCTAGTTTTGCTAAAGGAGTCACACCCGGTGAAGGGATCGTCGGTCCTTTCCTCGTTTTATGAGGTGCGTGATATATCATATATATCACTGTGCAAAGCAGAACTCTTAAAAGCAATCAAAAGACAAACCGAGTGTGTAGCATCTGCCAGTTATTGCTAAAGGAGTCACTCCCGGTGAAGGGATCTCGGTCCTTTCCTCATCGAATAAGGTGCAGGATATATCGTAAATACCGCTGTGCAAAGCAAGAACTGTAGCTACCTGTTTTATTTTGAAATTCGATTCTACAACATCTTAGGTTTCTTTTATTTCATTAATCACATTAATGAAGTCCCATCATTTAATGTACATAAACATCACAGATAAATACGACGTACACTTATGCCATCCGCATTCGCCTCGATGTCCCCTCGTGCACCGTTAGGTTAGGTAACTAACGGCAGAGCAGGGCAGGGCTAGCGCGGGTGTAAAACATAAGTAACGTCTATATAATATATCATATATACTATATATAATACCTGTCACAGAACATCCTATGATCACATCACAGATAAATCACAGCAGAAGAAACATATGAAATATTGGATATACTAGGACGTCCGTGTTTTCAATACGAGCCAGTATAAAACACGGATTCCACGGTCGCGATGAATAGCCAAACCCACACCCCTAGACCCCTACGAGAGCGGCAAGCAACCCTGCCAATTCTAGAGTTAGGAAACCCGGACTCGACTCCTCGAGTTGGTCTCCCACTGGACTCCAGAACCCGGTTACTTGTGCTCCCCTCCTTGGGTCTATCCTAGTGCGGAAAAGTAAATAATATACAAAGGGTGACATCTTCCGCAACCTGGAAGTGTCCCAATAAAAGAATATTACATACAAGTTTTTACATGAATGAAAATGAAAAACACTCATCTCACATAAAACCCCCCGGCTATTCAAACACGACGATCCAATATAACATATCCAGCAACACATAACATCACATGTCATCAACGTAAGTAAATATGTCCATCCCAATTGTCGTTGACATATAGCAACGAAACCGGCGATATCACATATTACACTTACGGTCACAGAAAAGAAAGTGTAAAACTACAACAGTTGGAATCCGCAACCTGCATAGACATCGCATGCCTAATCAAATGAATTCTTTAGACATCGCATGCCTAACAATTATAAACCCCGCATTTTATTCCCATCATCGAAAACACTTTTCAATATCAAGTCGGGCAATTCAACAAGATTCCCGACAGCCTGATCGAATGCTCGTCGCAAACTTCAGTAGACGGCCGCACCCCCGATACCGTCGACGAAGTGCACCAAGGCGGAACACCGCTGCCGCGAGCACCCGAACGGATGGTTTCGGCGACGAGGTTCTCCTACAGTCACTTGGTCGGGGCTATGGAGTGAGGCTGTCTATTAAGTTTACCCGGCGAGTATCCGCGTACGCTACGTGATTGCGACGGACTTTTGATCACATCAAAATTCCGTGGCAACCGATCAAGTGAGACTAAACTGCTATGTTTATAACATTCATTTAGTTATCTCATAACTATTGTGAATTCCAATTATTGTATCCCATTCCAGATAAACAGAAAATGTTAAACTTTCCGATCGAACAATCGAACACCCAAGGTTTCCCGAAACAGATCAACACATGAAATAAGTCTAACAACATTCAGTTCGTGCCTCAGTAGCAACGGTCCAGCCGTAGAAGGGTCAAGCCAACGCCTCACATGTGGCACGCCGTACTGCCCCAAACCCTAAGGTTCAAAGGGCAGTTCAAGACGGTCACATAATCGAGTTAAGGTTTGTTGTCTTCTAGACGGTCCATCGAGTTACTTGCACTGCTTAGAACGTCGTCAAACTTCGGAAAAATCCAACACTTGGAAATTTCCCGACAGGAGAAAAATTGGGTATTTATATCCGGTCGAACTTTTTAACATATTCTAAAATTTATCCGGAAAGCCACACAGACAAAATTTGATACTCCGATCGAAACACCGAATCCCCAAAAACACAGCAGAAAAATTCAACTCTTGAATAAATATTAAAATTCCCAGAAAACTCAGCTCTTTGAACTAGGAATTACTGTGCAAAGGAACAGGGCTGACGTCATCAAGGGGCCGCTGATCCGCCGCAGAAGCCATGCTTCTGCCGTGGATCCGCCGCGAAATTTACTGTTCACCAGAAACTTTTTGCACCGTAATTCTTATTTTTCCCTGCTGAATTTTTTAGCAATTTTTAATATGGAAAAACTCACTGTTTTCAAAAAAGTACAGAGAGTAAGATTGATTTGGTGTTTCGGGTTGATCGGGTTTCAAATTCCGTCTAGACTTCGCCTAAGGCTCTAGCTAGGCTCTGATACCACTGTAGGGTTCCTAGGCACTCTAGTGAGGTCTCACAAGGCATCGAACATGCCAATTTCAAATTTTAAGGGTGCCGAGAGACCCGACTACGGATCGTTTGCTAGAAATCTAGGCGAAAAACAATCTAGTTAACAACTTAACTAATGGGAAAACGGAAATACAACCTTTGTAGATCCGGTGCTCCACCTCCATAGCTCCGTAACGAAGTCATCTCCGCTGTCCAAAAGGAATCCGGGCTCTAGAGTCGGCTTCGTCGGAGAAAAAGCGAGCTAGGTCGTTGATGTCCATGCCGAAGATGATCTACGTCGAGGCATCGCTAAATCAAGCTCCACCTTCACCAAGCCCTAAAAACTTGTGAAGGAAACACACTCTACTACTTGGCAAGAGGTAGAGGATGAAGAAATAGGAAGTGGGTAGACTTTAGAATTGGATTTCTCACTCTTTATCATCAATCACCATTGATGAAGAAAGCTTTTTCTTCCTTGCTCATGAAGAAGAAGAAGCAAGAAAATATATGATAAGTTATTTGAAAAAGAAAAGAAAATGAATTCTTATCATAAAATTAACCATGGTCAAGTGTAGAGATTAAACTAGGGTTAGTGGGAATGGTTAGGGTTAAGGATGAGATAAGAATGGTTGACTTGATCAAAGCTTCATGAAGCTTCAACTAAAGAACAAAATTAGCAACCATTCTTTTCTCTTTTCTTTTATTCATTTATCAAAAATAAAAGGATAATTAAATAAGATAAATGAATAACAAATAATAAACCCTAACCATTTCATTAACCAAGGTTTAATACTTTACACTTAACCAAAAAGCATGTATCATCAAACATGATACAAGCAAGTGCACAAAATCATATCACATATATAATGCGCACATCCGAGTGAGAAAATCCATCTTAAGTAAACCGATACTAGTTGATGCAAAGTAATATATCAAATATATAAATATGCATTTAATCATTAAATCAACACTTGATTCAATGATCCGGTTATGTCGCACACAACCGACTAGTATACAATATATCGGCTTATCGAATCAACGCTTGAATCGATAACTAGGTTATATCGCATACAACCATTCGATACATTTATCGCGAGAATATAATACGGTATCACATACACGCATTATTCTCGGTCCCGCACATATCTCATATGCGCTCCTATTTCGTTTCGCTTGAGCCAGGAAACCTCTGTGTAGGACTCTAAAGACTCGTCAATACGCCGGCAGCAGGTGATGATCATATCAAACACCCACAAGCCGCAAGCGGTCTTCTAAACGTAACGGCCACCCGGGTATTGAGCGATCTGAAGATCGACGAGCAAGCCCGCTCACACTCCAGTGAATCCGACCAGTAACACTACCGTACAGTCCGGTCTGATCGTCTGATATGTCGCATATCTCGCCTAGGGGTGGTAAACGTCAGACCCCAATAGCTCAATAAGTCGTGTCGATATGAGGTCTATAACTATTCGAGAAACTACTGGTAACACTTACCAGTAAATCTCAGCAACCCTGGCCAGGGATTTCCTGTTATAGCCAATCGAACACAGCGCAACATCAACCCCCTATACCGGGAGAGACGAATCCCCTCCTATCGCTCATTGCCTCCATGTGACTCGGGACTGTACCCAAAAACCACCATTTTGCACGCCCTCTTGGACGTGGTAAGATGGAAATCAAAGCACAGTGGGAACCACACAAGACTCTATGACGATCTCGGGTCAACAGACTACTCTGTACCAGTGTCACCAGAGAACTGCCATCTGACGTGAGGTATAATACCATCTGGGAGTTCTCGGTGAGTCCGTCCAGTGTACCCAGTCTCTACTGAGCACCCGTATATCATCTCTGATGTCAAACACCGATGGATATGGGATCATCCATCGCCCATCTGTATGGGTCGAGAAGGTACACGCTAGTCTACTCTGGTATATCGATGCCCCGTCTCGATACACCCACGACTAGGGACTTTGAAGGATGTACTTATGGACTACCATGTCCCCACTAGTATGATCCGCATCATAGTCCAGGTAGTCAAGTACAGATCCTAAGGGCTTTACCAACATGTAACAGGGAGACAATCAGTGTACACGTTAAGGTAAAGAGCAACCAGATAGCATACTATCATGTCGAGCAAGAAAGTCCTCCCTATATATGTCCCAGCATCCACTACAATATACATCCTATGTATAGTAATGGCCTCTAAGGCATACATATAACTAACAATATGTATAGTCGGTGATCCCGCCACAATAATATCATATCTGATACAATATCTATAATCAGACATCCCAAGTCAAGAGTGCGGATCAATCATCAATATATAGCTCGTACGTAAATCCGTCGTACGGAATCCCAAATCTGGGTACTGTAAGTGCACGGCGGCGCCCCGGCCTCCATCCCGAGGCCAAATGCGGAAGCGATGGTTAACTTTAATTTTTCTTGAACCGGCACCACCGCGTACTAAAACCCGGATCGAACCATTAACTAGCCCTAGCTAACTACAAGATGGGTTAGAGATATACGACTGATCTGAGTCCTCCGGTCTTCTCGTCGTCGTCCCGATCTCCAGCGGAAACTACGGTCGTCGCCTCCTTGCCGGAAGGGCACCACATCGTCTTCTTCTTTTACGGGCTCCCACCTCAATACCGAGGCAACTCGGGCATGAAGCTGGCAAGTCGACGTGCCCAAGGTTTGCTGTAGAGTGTGTAGTGCTCATGTCTCATTTTGGGGTTCATGGAGATTGCCTTTTTGGTGGAGGGATGATACAATCACATGGAGATGGAACTTGTGGGATTTTTCCAAAAGAAAAAGAGAAAAATCCCACACTAAAAATTTGGACAGCCCCAAGCCTTTCTTGGTCGGCCATGCAAAAGGAATGGGAGAGGAGAGAATGAGAGAGTGTATCAAAAATATGAGAGAGGCCACACCATCATCCATGAGAGAGGGAGAGAGGAATGGTTATCATGCAAAGAAATGATAGCTAGGAAAGTCCAACACTCAAACAACAATCATCACTTCCGAAAGTCATGCCATCATTAGCAACCATATCATATAAAAGTCAAGCCATGATGGATGAAGAAGTCAAATGGTCAGGGATGCATCATCATCATGATACAAAGAACTATGCAAAGACCCCCTCCACAAATGCTTATTTGCACAATTGCAAATAAGCCCTCCTCCACCAATCTTCGGCCAATGAAGGATACAAAGAAATATGGCCGAAACGAAAAGCAAACTGGCAACTCCAGAAAACCGGTCCCGTAATAAATTACAGGAAAACCCCGATACTGTGTATACACACCCGCATTTGTATTCCGACCGAAATACAAATGTAATGAGAGAAAATCTACACTGTACTATACTAGGATCCGGCTTAAACCAAAGCCGGCTAGTAATATCCGTTCGATCCTAATCCGTGCAATACCGCACGTATCTGATCGAACCCTGCCATATATCCATACGGCCTCTAGTACCAACTGTCCGATCCTAATCCGTGCAATACCGCACGTATCTGATCGGACCTTGCCATATCTCCATACGGCCTCTACAGCTTTTCGCCCGAAAACTTGAGCAACTGAATGTGGGGGACTCTAAAGACTCGTCAACACCATGGTTGTGGATTTAACCACTAGCATGTCAGAGGTATAAGCCAATACGTAACGGGCTACCAGGTATTGACCAAAAGGGACGTCGATGAGCGAACTCATCCTGACACCCTACTGAACCTGTCAGTGACAATATCCATACAGTCCGGTCCGTTCGTCTATGAGCATCGCATGGCGGACCTAGGGGGTTGGTAAAAGTCAGACCCCCAAAAGCGTTACAAGTCGTGTCGGAGTGTAGCCCAGAACACCCTGAGATACTACTGGAATACCAACCAGTAAATCTCCTGCCTCGAACGAGGGCTTTGAGTAATGGCTCTCCTAGACACAGCGCGACCTCACCCCCAATACCGGGAGAGACGAACCCCTGAAGATACGCTCACTGCCTCCATGTGGCTCGGGACTGTACCCAACTAAAACCTGTTTGCACGTCTCCTTTGAGCGTGGTAGGGTAGTAATCAAAGTACAGTGGGAACTCACACGAGACAAATGACGATCCCCAGGTCGATGAACTAACCTGTACACACGTCACCAGGGAACTGCTATCTGACGTCTGGTATAAGACCAACTAGCAGGTTCCCGGCGAGTCCTGTCCGGTGTACTCATAACCCAATGAGCACCTGTATACATCTTAGGTGATCCAACTGACACCAATGGCTTGTGAGACCGGCCACCGCCCCTCGTCGGGGTCTCGACTGTATACACTAGTCTACTCTGCAGAATCGATACCCTGTCTCGAAACTCCCACGACTAGGGACCTTTTAAAGATGTGCTTATAGACTACCAGCTCTCACGTATATGATCGCCCTCATACTGCTGGTGGTCAAGCAAGAATCCTGGGGGCTCTATCAACGTGCAATAGTGACCTGTCAGGTCACCTAAAGCAGTACACGATGATAAAGATAAAGCAAATAGCATACTATCATCTCGAGTAAGACTGTCCTACCGGGATAGGTCCTCCCTCAATCATTGCAATCACGTGCCTGTGATCCAATAATTGACTCTGAGGGCACTATCTCCAACAATCTCCCACTTGCACTCAAGGCTAATTATTGCGATGTCGCATACTCACAGCCCGTGTGATACCGAACACCTAACTCCTCTACTAGTCAGTCTCACAAAGCTAGTTTGCGAAACTATTGCGTTCGAGGAATAGCCTCAGTGAGTGGATCCGCCTTGATATTTCTTTCTATGTCTCTCTATATCTCAAGTTCGCGGAGAAACCCATCTCCCGAAATGAGCAATACTTGTCTTAGAGTATGTCTGGATGTCTGATGGGACCTAGCTCATAAATGAACTCCAAATCCAAACTTCTTAGACTGTATCGTCAACTGAACTTAATCAGTATCCTGCGCCATGCCTCCCTCAGTATTGCCTTGGACCATCTGTCCAAAATACTGCCCCTCGTCAGAAGGAAAACTATAACTCTGACAACCTCCTTGTCGTCCATGTCACCTTGGAAGCAAGGAATGATAACTGTCTCCCAAAAGAGGCTGTCGTTATCATATCCCTAGAACATCCACTTATGTTCTAAAACTGCTTCCGATTGTTTCTCCAGGATTGGATCAATGTCAACTTATTGCATCCAGTGCAAGAACAACATCTGGTGTGGTACTTGACATCTCATGATTGACTCAATTGCCTAAGCAAGTGATCTGCCAATCATGCACATCCCTCTCCCTTTTAGTCTGTAAGACATCTTTAGAGAGGGTGACTCCATCACCTGCAGGTACACTACCGTGCCAGGAGTCGTCCATTCTAAATACTCTTAGAATGCTGTCTGAGTACCCTGATTGGGAAACCACCCAAATCTAGATCTAAAACCATAGATCTAGTAACCAGAATGTCAAATACAATATCCAAGTCCTGTGTGGAGAAACCACTGTGTGACGACCAAAGTATAACCGATCGTAGTATAGGAATATCATTTCCTACTCTGTGTATGTCATCCAAATACCATGACATCACACCCTACTACCTTCTCAACAGATCCATCCCCTATTCTGATGAAGTCAAACCTATGATGTCATGTCAGAAATAGATGATCTATCTCCGCTACAGCTGCTTTAGTCTATAAATAGACATAAGGCACCTGTCCACCAATGCTTCCACTGCTCCCACTGACTACGACAACCCTCTGGCAGAGTCATATACACGTACACTTCTAAAACTAGTTTAGAACGATGCTATACTCATCCTCTCGCCGGGTCTCGCAACCTGGAACAACAGCAATGGCAAGTGTGGGTAAACAAGAACTTCCCTGTCACCGTCCTTGAGGCTACCGAAGTACCTCTCGGGTGCCTGAAGTTACCCACCTTATATGCGGAGTGGCCAATGGAATGTCAAACCAGATTGAATCTTTAGGTTCCTATCAAATCTTCAGTAATCGTTTGTGGTTCTGGAATCACTTCCAGTTCTACCATACTCCCTGTACTGTTTTCTGAAAAAATCCATTTTTGTTAAAACTGTGGCGAGTTAAGAATAATATCACTATTGATCTTCCAGATGGTAGAATGTCAACCCTCGTCATAGCCTGGGTCGACCCACAAACAGCCATTACAGAAATGTGCCTTGAGTTGTCCAATGTCTAGTTTTAATCATAAACTGGACAACTCCCCGTACCTTAACATCGTTAAGATATGAACTGTTCTATATCCAATATAGAACCAGAGGCACTGATTTAATTGAACCAGATTCAAATCATGCAGCTGTCTCCAGTGCATGTCAACTAAATGGAAGAGAGGCCGATCAGCGTTACTCAACTTAGGAATGCTTCCAATTATGAGTAACCTGAAAGAGAAGCAAGTTCTCTTAATCATTACTATTACCTGAATACCGTACACAAGTATCTACATCTTCGATCTCCTTGAAGAATCCCGATACTTGCTACACCTGGTTCTCTACTCTATTCAAATACCTATAACTTCTCAAAATTCGGACCTTGTGTTTCCACGAAACACCTGTCTAAAAACTAGAGAAGTCTTAAGTAAACCGAATATAGTTCGAGGACCAACCCCTCTGTCCTGATGGACCCTGGACAACATACAGTACTCTGTATAAGTCCCTTGAGTCTGATTACTCATTCACTGTGTGTCGTAGGTTGAAAACTGTACTTATGGTTAAGAAGAATTACACCGCTGTTTAATGCTCCTTACCTAACCATCCACTGATATAGGTAAATGTCATAGACATAATTTCAAATAGGTATATCTCACTCTATGAAAATAGACGTACAGATATATCGATATGAAATTGGTGCATTACAGCGGATATTCAAAACCAAATATTTGCCGACCAGCAAACAGCCCAGGTGATTTCCTCAAATATCACCGATTACAACGAATCCCGATATAATGAGGATGATCACCTAATTCCCACTAACCTACTCCCACTCATCATCTGTAAAACCATACAGATGTGAGAATCATACCGGGTAAATACATACCCTGGAGTAAGTATCTAATCGGGAAATCAGTTTTCCTTTAACAGTACACAGTGAAACTGAAATATTGAAATGTTTCGATGGGGTATCCCGGTATTCCTAGTAATGCCTCTTCCAGATTCACGACTGTAACCGTATAATTATTTGCCACCTCTCTAAATCCCTTTATATGTCTTTAGTCATTACCTTCTGCACACCCCATTAGGCCAAATGGTTTTCATCCATCCCTACCGTTCGGCACCAGCCTATGGTTTGGAAGAAGACTATCCAATAAGCATAATGGGTGTACTGTCCTAATCCTAGGAGCACTCGCAATGCGAGAGAAGGTGAAGGTAAAAGACAACCGAATAAACCTTATTCCTATTTCTCTTGAACCAGAATCCATCCCCGAACTGGAACAAGTTCCTTTCGAGTTCGTATATAACCATACGATGGAATATCCAATAAACTGTGGATCTTCGTAGTGATACGGAGTGTCCTGGAGAAATACAAAGGTGATTTTAGGATTGGCAAAGAAATACTTGGTTTGGTCGTGAATATCAGTCGCAATTTACTTTGCCCTCTTACTAATCCCTTTCTTTGTCTTTACTTAATACCTTCTGCACACCATCGTTATGCTAATTGGTTTTCTTCATTCCCCATCGTTCGGCACCTGCCTATGGTTTGGAATAAGACTATCCAAATTGCGTAATAGGTGTACTATCTCCTAAACCAAGGAGTACTCACAACTCGAGAGAAGGTAAAAGGAAAAGACAACTGAATAATCCTATCCATTTTCTCCAGAACCTGAAACCATCCTCGAATAAATCCCTTCGAGTTCGTATATAACCATACGATGGTTTCGCCCAATGGAAGTGGACGTTCGTAGTAATACGGGGTGTCCTGGAGATAAAGGGTAAAAGTAGGAGTGGCAATGAGGTCTGCAACTCTGACAATCCAAAAGCCAGTGTTTAAGAAGGTTCGGTCAATTTTGGTCTCTGAGTCATAGTCTTAGGGTCGGGTCAATGGTCGCTGCCAAAGAGAGAGAGAAAAGAAACACTCAGCGTGCACTCTAACCTAGATCAGAATAGTTACCAATTTATCTAATCTGGAAACCTCCCACTGTACCGTCAAATTCTCCTCCAAACCTGAATGAAGAATTAGTCGGGATCACCCGAGGAGTAAACCAACTCATCAGTGGGAATCGGGATCCAACTATCATCGCATGATAACGTGACGGAATCCGCTCACGGTGTCACACTCCAGAAGGTATGCGCATATCTGGAAAGTTTCAGTTCTTTTGAAACTCCCGATGTGATTTTTACCCCATGCTCTTATGACCTTGACTTTGGCCAACATATCATAAGTCACATGTTATGTTCTACCCGTCATTCTCCAGGTTAATTTGAATCCACCCGTACCAACCCTTGACATTGGCCAAAATGGCAGTACGACTGTCCCAAACCAACGCATCTATCTATGCTGCATATGAATACCCCAATAGCTACCAATCACTGTGCCTTGACTTTGGCCAACATACACAGCTTGAATACTATTGACCATCCATATGAAACGACGGAGGGGTACGAATGGTTTCTGGAGAAAACCTTTAACGTAGTGAACTTGATATCGTTGAAGGAACTGATAGCTTTATAAAAATATAGTGACGAAAACCGTTGCTAAAGAGGTCACTCCCGGTGAAGGGATCTCGGCTCTTTCCCCGTAGAATGAGGTGCAGGATATTCCAACTGAATATCTCGATGCAAAGCAAAAGTAATCGGCTATAGTGAAGTTATCGCCCTGACGCAAACTTCTGTCCAAGGGGTCACTCCCGGTGAAGGGATCACGGCCCTTGCCTCGTCGACTGAGGAGCAGGATATTCCAACTGAATACCACGATGCAAAACAAAAGAGAACGTCCTTGCAATAACAGCTTTTTGAAAAGTGTTCCAACAACATCAGATTAGGTTTTTTTTTAACTTGCATTGATCCGAATCAACGCAGTCCCATCAATTGATCACACCACAAAGAACGAAAATATACTGACGTACGTATATGCCATCCGCATTCGCCACTGGGTCCCGTCATTACCCGTTAGGTTAGCTAACTAACGACAGAGCGGGGACTGGACTAGCGTGGATGCAAAACATATACAACATCTACTAATATATATACCAATATATTATATTCGCTCAAGGCGTGATAAAATGCAACATCACAGAAATGTACAGCATCACAGAACAATACAGATATCTGGGATCCCCGGGTTTCACAGAGCCGCTGAAACCCGACGTTTCCCTGGTCGTGTGGATAGCCTGTGCAATGAAAACCTAGACCCCTACGGGCGCGGCAAGTTACCTGCCAAAACCTGAAGTGAGGCAGCCCCCTTCAGCAACGTGAATGGACCACCCAGCACTTCACGGAATCCGGTAACCTCGGCACCCCTCCTGGGTCAACCTGTACCCCGTACGAGTGCGGCGAATAGCCCGCCAATTCTAGAGTAAAGCCCCCTCCGTCTCAGTGCCATGAGATACGGGCTCGTTGCCCTCCAGAACCCGGCTATCCGTGCACCCCTCCGCGGGGCAATCCTAGTATAGAAAGTAAAATATACATATAACGGGTACATAGACCGCAACCTGGTCGTGCCCCAAAATAATAATACAAACAGGCAGTGACGGCAGTCCACATGTCGGACGCTCGCCCCGCAATATCAAATGTACATAATACAACAAAAACTGTACTAGCATTGCATCCAGGCTATCCCCCACGACCGATCCGCAACATCATAGCAATAAACAGAACATCAACGTGAAAGTCACGTTCGCAAATCCGTCTAACCGGGCTATAGCAGTTAGACAGGATTTACCGATCAAGTGACATTCACGGTCGCAGATATAATGTAAATACTGTGAACTAATGTGTTTTAAATATCCGATCGATCAAATTTACCAAGTGGGCCCCCAAGTACTACTGTAGCACATCAAGAAATTCTGAGCCTAAATATAATATTCCAGAAACCCTATTTTCAACCCAGAAAGCAACTGATGAAATTTGATGCAGTGATCTCAACATAGTGCGGCGGAACCGTGGCCTAAAGAGGGGTTTGGCCGCGGTTCCGCGCTCCTATAGTGGAGTTACTGTATCGAATTTCTACAGTGTTCTTAGAATTTCCAGTACATCAATTTTCTACAACCTGAAAAAATTTTCGACTCCAGAAAATTTCAACAGAAAACTGATGCATGTGAAAAATGCGGATTTTGGAATTTTGGTCGATCGGAAATGTAAACACATTAGACAAAGCTAGACTAGGTTAATGGCGAGTCTCTGATACCACTGTAAGTGCACGGCGGCGCCCCGGCCTCCATCCCGAGGCCAAATGCGGAAGCGATGGTTAACTTTAATTTTTCTTGAACCGGCACCACCGCGCACTAAAACCCGGATCGAACCATTAACTAGTCCTAGCTAACTACAAGATGGGTTAGAGATATACCGACTGATCCGAGTCCTCCGGTCTTCTCGTCGTCGTCCCGATCTCCAGCGGAAACTCCGGTCGTCGCCTCATTGCCGGAAGGGCACCACATCGTCTGCATCTTTTACGGGCTCCCACCTCAATACCGAGGCAACTCGGGCATGAAGCTGGCAAGTCGACGTGCCCAAGGTCTGCTGTAGAGTGTGTAGTGCTCATGTCTCATTTTGGGGTTCATGGAGATTGCCTTTTTGGTGGAGGGATGATACAATCACATGGAGATGGAACTTGTGGGATATTTCCAAAAGCAAAAGAGCAAAATCCCACACTAAAAATTTGGACAGCCCCAAGCCTTTCTTGGCCGGCCATGCAAAAGGAATGGGAGAGGAGAGAATGAGAGAGTGTATCAAAAATATGAGAGAGGCCACACCATCATCCATGAGAGAGAGAGAGAGGAATGGTTATCATGCAAAGAAATGATAGCTAGGAAAGTCCAACACTCAAACAACAATCATCACTTCCAAAAGTCATGCCATCATTAGCAACCATATCATATAAAAGTCAAGCAATGATGGATGAAGAAGTCAAATGGTCAAGGGATGCATCATCATCATGATACAAAGAAATATGCAAAGGCCCCCTCCACAAATGCTTATTTGCACAATTGCAAATAAGCCCTCCTCCACCAATCTTCGGCCAATGAAGGATACAAAGAAATATGGCCGAAACGAAAAGCAAACTGGCAACTCCAGAAAACCGGTCCCGTAATAAATTATAGGAAAACCCCGATACTGTGTATACACACCCGCATTTGTATTCCGACCGAAATACAAATGCAATGAGACAAAATCTACAATGTACTATACTAGGATCCGGCTTAAACCAAAGCCGGCTAGTAATATCCGTTCGATCCTAATCCGTGCAATACCGCACGTATCTGATCGAACCCTGCCATATATCCATACGGCCTCTAGTACCAACTGTTCGATCCTGATCCGTGCAATACCGCACGTATCTGATCGGACCTTGCCATATCTCCATACGGCCTCTACAGCTTTTCGCCCGAAAACTTGAGCAACTGAATGTGGGGGACTCTAAAGACTCGTCAACACCATGGTTGTGGATTTAACCACTAGCACGTCAGAGGTATAAGCCAATACGTAACGGGCTACCAGGTATTGACCAAAAGGGACGTCGATGAGCAAACTCATCCTGACACCCTACTGAGCCTGTCAGTGACAATATCTGTACAGTCCGGTCCGTTCGTCTATGAGCATCGCATGGCGGGCCTAGGGGGTTGGTAAAAGTCAGACCCCCAAAAGCGGTACAAGTCGTGTCGGAGTGTAGCCCAGAACACCCTGAGATACTACTGGAATACCTACCAGTAAATCTCCTGCCTCGGCCGAGGGCTTTGTGTAATGGCTCTCCTAGACACAGCGCGACCTCACCCCCAATACCGGGAGAGACGAACCCCTTAAGATACGCTCACTGCCTCCATGTGGCTCGGGACTGTACCCAACTAAAACCTGTTTGCACGTCTCCTTTGAGCGTGGTAGGGTAGTAATCAAAGTACAGTGGGAACTCACACGAGACAAATGACGATCCCCAGGTCGATGAACTAACCTGTACACATGTCACCAGGGAACTGCTATCTGACGTCTGGTATAAAACCAACTAGCAGGTTCCCGGCGAGTCCTGTCCGATGTACTCATAACCTAATGAGCACCTGTATACATCTTAGGTGATCCAACTGACACCAATGGCTTGTGAGACCGGCCACCGCCCCTCGTCGGGGTCTCGACTGTATACACGAGTCTACTCTGCAGAATCGATGCCCTGTCTCGAAACTCCCACGACTAGGGACCTTTTAAGGATGTGCTTATAGACTACCAGCTCTCACGTATATGATCGCCCTCATACTGCTGGTGGTCAAGCAAGAATCCTGGGGGCTCTATCAACGTGCAATAGTGACCTGTCAGGTCACCTAAAGCAGTACACGATGATAAAGATAAAGCAGATAGCATACTATCATCTCGAGTAAGACTGTCCTACCGGGATAGGTCCTCCCTCAATCATTGCAATCACGTGCCTGTGATCCAATAATTGACTCTGAGGGAACTATCTCCAACAATCTCCCACTTGCACTCAAGGCTAATTATTGCGATGTCGCATACTCACAGCCCGTGTGATACCAAACACCCAACTCCTCTACTAGTCAGTCTCACAAAGCTAGTTTGCGAAACTATTGCGTTCGAGGAATAGCCTCAGTGAGTGCATCCGCCTTGATATTTCTTTCTATGTCTCTCTATATCTCAAGTTCGCGGAGAAACCCATCTCCCGAAATGAGCAATACTTGTCTTAGAGTATGTCTGGATGTTTGATGGAACCTAGCTCATAAATGAACTCCAAATCCAAACTTCTTAGACTGTATCGTCAACTGAACTTAATCAGTATCCTGCGCCATGCCTCCCTCAGTATTGCCTTGGACCATCTGTCCAAAATACTGCCCCTCGTCAGAAGGAAAACTATAACTCTGACAACCTCCTTGTCGTCCATGTCACCTTGGAAGCCAGGAATGATAACTGTCTCCCAAAAGAGGCTGTCGTTATCATATCCCTAGAACATCCACTTATGTTCTAAAACTGCTTCCGACTGTTTCTCCAGGATTGGATCAATGTCAACTTATTGCATCCAGTGCAAGAACAACATCTGGTGTGCTACTTGACATCTCATGATTGACTCAATTGCCTAAGTAAGTGATCTGCCAATCATGCACATCCCTCTCCCTTTTAGTCTGTAAGACATCTTTAGAGAGGGTGACTCCATCACCTGCAGGTACACTACCGTGCCAGGAGTCGTCCATTCTAAATACTCTTAGAATGCTGTCTGAGTACCCTGATTGGGAAACCACTCAAATCTAGATCTAAAACCATAGATCTAGTAACCAGAATGTCAAATACAATATCCAAGTCCTGTGTGGAGAAACCACTGTGTGACGACCAAAGTATAACCGATCGTAGTATAGGAATATCATTTCCTACTCTGTGTATGTCATCCAAATACCATGACATCACACCCTACTACCTTCTCAACAGATCCATCCCCTATTCTGATGAAGTTAAACCTATGATGTCATGTCAGACATAGATGATCTATCTCCGCTACAGCTGCTTTAGTCTATAAATAGACATAAGGCACCTGTCCACCAATCCTTCCACTGCTCCCACTGACTACGACAACCCTCTGGCAGAGTCATATACACGTACACTTCTAAAACTAGTTTAGAACGATGCTATACTCATCCTCCCGCCGGGTCTCGCAACCTGGAACAACAGCAATGGCAAGTGTGGGTAAACAAGAACTTCCCTTTCACCGTCCTTGAGGCTACCGAAGTACCTCTCGGGTGCCTGAAGTTACCCACCTTATCTGCGGAGTGGCAAATGGAATGTCAAACCAGATTGAATATTTAGGTTCCTATCAAATCTTCAGTAATCGTTTGTGGTTCTGGAATCACTTCCAGTTCTACCATACTCCCACTACTGTTTTCTGAAAAAATCCATTTTTGTTAAAACTGTGGCGAGTTAAGAATAATATCACTATTGATCTTCCAGATGGTAGAATGTCAACCCTCGTCATAGCCTGGGTCGACCCACAAACAGCCATTACAGAAATGTGCCTTGAGTTGTCCAATGTCTAGTTTTAATCATAAACCGGACAACTCCCCGTACCTTAACATCGTTAAGATATGAACTGTTCTATATCCAATATAGAACCAGAGGCACTGATTTAATTGAACCAGATTCAAATCATCCAGCTGTCTCCAGTGCATGTCAACTAAATGGAAGAGAGGCCGATCAGCGTTACTCAACTTAGGAATGCTTCCAATTATGAGTAACCTGAAAGAGAAGCAAGTTCTCTTAATCATTACTATTACCTGAATACCGTACATAAGTATCTACATCTTCGATCTCCTTGAAGAATCCCGATACTTGCTACACCTGGTTCTCTACTCTATTCAAATACCTATAACTTCTCAAAATTCGGACCTTGCGTTTCCACGAAACACCTGTCTAAAAACTAGAGAAGTTATAAGTAAACCGAATATAGTACGAGGACCAACCCCTCTGTCCTGATGGACCCTGGACAACATACAATACTCTGTATAAGTCCCTTGAGTCTGATTACTCATTCACTGGGTGTCGTAGGTTGAAAACTGTACTTATGGTTAAGAAGAATTACACCGCTGTTTAATGCTCCTTACCTAACCATCCACTGATATAGGTAAATGTCATAGACATAATTCCAAAAAGGTATATCTCACTCTATGAAAATAGACGTACAGATATATCGATATGAAATTGGTGCATAACAGCGGATATTCAAAACCAAATATTTGCCGACCAGCAAACAGCCCAGGTGATTTCCTCAAATATCACCGATTACAACGAATCCCGATATAATGAGGATGATCACCTAATTCCTACTAACCTACTCCCACTCATCATCTGTAAAACCATACAGATGTGAGAATCATACCTGGTAAATACATACCCTGGAGTAAGTATCTAATCGGGAAATCAGTTTTCCTTTAACAGTACACAGTGAAACTGAAACATTGAAATGTTTTGATGGGGTATCCCGGTATTCCTAGTAATGCCTCTTCCAGATTCACGACAGTAACCGTAAAATTATTTGCCACCTCTCCAAATCCCTTTATATGTCTTTAGTCATTACCTTCTGCACACCCCTTTAGGCCAAATGGTTTTCTTCCATCCCTACCGTTCGGCACCAGCCTATGGTTTGGAAGAAGACTATCCAATAAGCATAATGGGTGTACTGTCCTAATCCTAGGAGCACTCGCAATGCGAGAGAAGGTGAAGATAAAAGACAACCGAATAAACCTTATTCCTATTTCTCTTGAACCAGAATCCATCCCCGAACTGGAACAAGTTCCTTTCGAGTTCGTATATAACCATACGATGGAATATCCAATAAACTGTGGATCTTCGTAGTGATACGGAGTGTCCTGGAGAAATACAAAGGTGATTTTAGGATTGGCAAAGAAATACTTGGTTTGGTCGTGAATATCAGTCGCAATTTACTTTGCCCTCTTACTAATCCCTTTCTTTGTCTTTACTTAATACCTTCTGCACACCATCGTTATGCTAATTGGTTTTCTTCATTCCCCATCGTTCGACACCTGCCTATGGTTTGGAATAAGACTATCCAATTTGCCTAATAGGTGTACTATCTCCTAAACCAAGGAGTACTCACAACTCGAGAGAAGGTAAAAGGAAAAGATAACTGAATAATCCTATCCATTTTCTCCAGAACCTGAAAACATCCTCGAATAAATCCCTTCGAGTTCGTATATAACCATACGATGGTTTCGCCCAATGGAAGTGGAGTTCGTAGTAATACGGGGTGTCCTGGAGATAAAAGGTAAAAGTAGGAGTGGCAATGAGGTCTGCAACTCTGACAATACAAAAGCCAGTGTTTAAGAAGTTTCGGTCAATTTTGGTCTCTGAGTCATAGTCTTAGGGTCGGGTCAATGGTCGCTGCCAAAGAGAGAGAGAGAAAAGAAACACTCAGCGTGCACTCTAACCTAGATCAGAATAGTTACCAATTTATCTAATCTGGAAACCTCCCACTGTACCGTCAAATTCTCCTCCAATCCTGAATGAAGAATTAGTCGGGATCACCCGAGGAGTAAACCAACTCATCAGTGGGAATCAGGATCCAACTATCATCGCATGATAACGTGACGGAATCCGCTCACGGTGTCACACTCCAGAAGGTATGCGCATATCTGGCAAGTTTCAGTTCTTTTGAAACTCCCGATGTGATTTTTACCCCATGCTCTTATGACCTTGACTTTGGCCAACATATCATAAGTCACATGTCAAGTTCTACCCGTCATTCTCCAGATTAATTTGAATCCACCCGTATCTACCCTTGACATTGGCCAAAATGGCAGTACGACTGTCCCAAACCAACGCATCTATCTATGCTGCATATGAATACCCCAATAGCTACCAATCACTGTGCCTTGACTTTGGCCAACATACACAGCTTGAATACTATTGACCATCCATATGAAACGACGGAGGGCTACGAATGGTTTCTGGCGAAAACCTTTAACGTAGTGAACTTGATATCGTTGAAGGAACTGATAGCTTTATAAAAATATAGTGACGAAAACCGTTGCTAAAGAGGTCACTCCCGGTGAAGGGATCTCGGCTCTTTCCCCGTAGAATGAGGTGCAGGATATTCCAACTGAATATCTCGATGCAAAGCAAAAGTAATCGGCTATAGTGAAGTTATTGCCCTGACGCAAACTTCTGTCCAAGGGGTCACTCCCGGTGAAGGGATCTCGGCCTTTGCCTCGTCGACTGAGGAGCAGGATATTCCAACTGAATACCACGATGCAAAACAAAAGAGAACGTCCTTGCAATAACAGCTTTTTGAAAAGTGTTCCAACAACATCAGATTAGGTTTGTTTTTAACTTGCATTGATCCGAATCAACGCAGTCCCATCAATTGATCACACCACAAAGAACGAAAATATACTGACGTATGTATATGCCATCCGCATTCGCCACTGGGTCCCGTCATTACCCGTTAGGTTAGCTAACTAACGACAGAGCGGGGACTGGAGTAGCGTGGATGCAAAAGATATACAACATCTACTAATATATATACCAATATATTATATTCGCTCAAGGCATGATAAAATGCAACATCACAGAAATGTACAGCATCACAGAACAATACAGATATCTGGGATCCCCGGGTTTCACAGAGCCGCTGAAACCCGACGTTCCCCTGGTCGTGTGGATAGCCTGTGCAATGAAAACCTAGACCCCTACGGGCGCGGTAAGTTACCCGCAAAAACCTGAAGTGAGGCAGCCCCCTTCAGCAACGTGAATGGACCACCCAGCACTTCACGGAATCCGGTAACCTGGGCACCCCTCCTGGGTCAACCTGTACCCCGTACGAGTGCGGCGAATAGCCCGCCAATTCTAGAGTAAAGCCCCCTTCGTCTCAATGCCATGAGATGCGGGCTCGTTGCCCTCCAGAACCCGGCTATCCGTGCACCCCTCCGCGGGGCAATCCTAGTACAGAAAATAAAATATACATACAACGGGTACATAGACCGCAACCTGGTCGTGCCCCAAAATAATAATACAAACAGGCAGTGACGGCAGTCCACATGTCGGACGCTCGCCCCGCAATATCAAATGTACATAATACAACAAAAACTGTACTAGCATTGCATCCAGGCTATCCCCCACGACCGATCCGCAACATCACAGCAATAAACAGAACATCAACGTGAAAGTCACGTTCGCAAATCCGTCTAACCGGGCTATAGCAGTTAGACAGGATTTACCGGGACGGATTTACCGATCAAGTGACATTCACGGTCACCGATATAATGTAAATACTGTGAACTAATGTGTTTTAAATATCCGATCGATCAAATTTACCAAGTGGGCCCCCAAGTACTACTGTAGCACATCAAGAAATTCTGAGCCTAAATATAATATTCCAGAAACCCTATTTTCAACCCAGAAAGCAACTGATGAAATTTGATGCAGTGATCTCAACACAGTGCGGCGGAACCGCGGCCTAAAGAGGGGTTTGGCCGCGGTTCCGCGCTCCTATAGTGGAGTTACTGTATCGAATTTCTACAGTGTTCTTAGAATTTCCAGTACATCACTTTTCTACAACCTGAAAAAAATTTCGACTCCAGAAAATTTCAACAGAAAACTGATGCATGTGAAAAATGCGGATTTTGGAATTTTGGTCGATCGGAAATGTAAACACATTAGACAAAGCTAGACTAGGTTAATGGCGAGTCTCTGATACCACTGTAAGTGCACGGCGGCATCCCGGCCTCCATCCCGAGGCCAAATGCGGAAGCGATGGTTAACTTAAATTTTTCTTGAACCGGCACCACCGCGCACTAAAACCCGGATCGAACCATTAACAAGTCCTAGCTAACTACAAGATGGGTTAGAGATATACCGACTGATCCGAGTCCTCCGGTCTTCTCGTCGTCGTCCCGATCTCCTGCGGAAACTCCGGTCGTCGCCTCCTTGCCGGAAGGGCACCACATCGTCTGCATCTTTTACGGGCTCCCACCTCAATACCGAGGCAACTCGGGTATGAAGCTGGCAAGTCGACGTGCCCAAGGTCTGCTGTAGAGTGTGTAGTGCTCATGTCTCATTTTGGGGTTCATGGAGATTTCCTTTTTGGTGGAGGGATGATACAATCACATGGAGATGGAACTTGTGGGATTTTTCCAAAAGCAAAAGAGCAAAATCCCACACTAAAAATTTGGACAGCCCCAAGCCTTTCTTGGCCGGCCATGCAAAAGGAATGGGAGAGGAGAGAATGAGAGAGTGTATCAAAATATGAGAGAGGCCACACCATCATCCATGAGAGAGAGAGGAATGGTTATCATGCAAAGAAATGATAGCTAGGAAAGTCCAACACTCAAACAACAATCATCACTTCCAAAAGTCATGCCATCAATAGCAACCATATCATATAAAAGTCAAGCCATGATGGATGAAGAAGTTAAATGGTCAATGGATGCATCATCATCATGATACAAAGAAATATGCAAAGACCCCCTCCACAAATGCTTATTTGCACAATTGCAAATAAGCCCTCCTCCACCAATCTTTGGCCAATGAAGGATACAAAGAAATATGGCCGAAACGAAAAGCATACTGGCAACTCCAGAAAACTGGTCCCGTAATAAATTATAGGAAAACCCCGATACTGTGTATACACACCCGCATTTGTATTCCGACCGAAATACAAATGCAATGAGACAAAATCTACACTGTACTATACTAGGATCCGGCATAACCCAAAGCCGGCTAGTAATATCCGTTCGATCCTAATCCATGCAATACCGCACGTACCTGATCGAACCCTGCCATATATCCATACGACCTCTAGTACCAACTGTCCGATCCTGATCCGTGCAATACCGCACGTATCTGATCGGACCTTGCCATATCTCCATACGGCCTCTACAGCTTTTCGCCCGAAAACTTGAGCAACTGAATGTGGGGGACTCTAAAGACTCGTCAACACCATGGTTGTGGATTTAACCACTAGCACGTCAGAGGTATAAGCCAATACGTAACGGGCTACCAGGTATTGACCAAAAGGGACGTCGATGAGCAAACTCATCCTGACATCCTACTGAGCCTGTCAGTGACAATATCCGTACAGTCCGGTCCGTTCGTCTATGAGCATCGCATGGCAGGCCTAGGGGGTTGGTAAAAGTCAGACCCCCAAAAGCGGTACAAGTCGTGTCGGAGTGTAGCCCAGAACACCCTGAGATACTACTGGAATACCTACCAGTAAATCTCCTGCCTCGGCCGAGGGCTTTGTGTAATGGCTCTCCTAGACACAGCGCGACCTCACCCCCAATACCGGGAGAGACGAACCCCTGAAGATACGCTCACTGCCTCCATGTGGCTCGGGACTGTACCCAACTAAAACCTGTTTGCACGTCTCCTTTGAGCGTGGTAGGGTAGTAATCAAAGTACAGTGGGAACTCACACGAGGCAAATGACGATCCCCAGGTCGATGAACTAACCTGTACACATGTCACCAGGGAACTGCTATCTGATATCTTGTGTAAGACCAACTAGCAGGTTCCCGGCGAGTCCTGTCCGGTGTACTCATAACCCAATGAGCACCTGTATACATCTTAGGTGATCCAACTGACACCAATGGCTTGTGAGACCGGCCACCGCCCCTCGTCGGGGTCTCGACTGTATACACTAGTCTACTCTGGAGAATCGATGCCCTGTCTCGAAACTCCCACGACTAGGGACCTTTTAAGGCTGTGCTTATAGACTACCAGCTCTCACGTATATGATCGCCCTCATACTGCTGGTGGTCAAGCAAGAATCCTGGGGGCTCAATCAACGTGCAATAGTGACCTGTCAGGTCATCTAAAGCAGTACACGATGATAAAGATAAACCAGATAGCATACTTTCATCTCGAGTAAGACCGTCCTACCGGGATAGATCCTCCCTCAATCATTGCAATCACGTGCCTGTGATCCAATAATTGACTCTGAGGGCACTATCTCCAACAGGTACGGGTCAATATCACATTCATCATACTATTCATCTGGTATCCTCTTTATCAAATATCATGATCGGGGTACTGATCCACATCTAGTACAATACTGATACCGCCTAAGTATGCATGCACTTGTTTGAAACACTACGTCAAGGACCCGCTACAATGTCATGTTGTATCTCAAATACGAACCCTGCCATATCACCGATCTCACGGCCTCAAATCAAATCTCATCGACTCATCTTAAATTCCAAGTACTATCCTCATCATCCATGCAAGTGTATATGAATGTATATATGCATAGTCCCATACCCACGCATATATACATATATACCCATCCCATCTACGCACAAGAAAGTAATGTATGCATGTCTGTGTGTGCGTATGTGGGTATAACAACTACTCTAGGGTTTCGCAACTAACCCAAAGCTAATCCATGAACACATAATCATATCATGAATAAACATTCTCGTATCATGAAACACCTATAGAAACATATATATATATATATGCACTATACTATGGACTGCAGGGGTGCTATACGCCATCCACCCGACTTCTCCCCGTAGATATAAATCTACTCACCTGGTCCTCGCTCGACGATGCCGACGTCGCCATGCGCTTGCTTGTCGTCTCGAAGTCCACATGGGGGTACTTACATATCATAATGCATCGTATCGTATTAAAACCCAATTCGAAATCGAAACGGCATACGAAAACCAAATCGGCAGGCGCATCACGCATAGGTCAAAACCTATCGCCTACGCATGCAAGAATAGCCAAAGTACCCTCGATGTCGATGTACAAACGTCACACCATCGAGAAAAACAACAAACGTACCAATCACGGTTTTACAACTAACTAAAAATATATTAAATACGATGCAATTCATCAAAACCAATAAATTGATCAAATCGGTTTATTTCACAAAACCTAGAAAACACTTAATTACCGTTTTAATTCGAAACTTGACGTTTTAACAAAACTAATGGCCATAAAGCGTACTAAACATCTTAATTAAGTCATAAAAACAATTTCCAAAATTTAATCTTATAAAATTTCATTAACTCCAAAATTCTAGTTTACAATATACCCAATTTTAACAATTTTATAGCAAAAATACACAAACAACAATTTAGCTTGGATTTTCATGAACTAAAGCATTAAACTACATTTTAAAATGTTAATAATGTTATGAATACCCTAATCACATTTTTCTCTTAATTATTTAACCAATTATAAAAAACCTAGTTAGCAAATTAGCGTAATTAACACAATTTAAATTAACAAAAATGCAATTAACAACTAGATTTGATTTAGCATAACATGAATATGTCAAAAATATCACACAACCATAATCTCACATCATAAAACCTTAAGTTGCATTCAAACCCCTTTCTTGAAAGTTAAATCTTTAATATCAAAACTACAATTAACTCCTAATTAAACACATAATAGCTAGATTGAAGTAATCAAACAATAACTTATGCAAAATGCTAAGATTATACCTCATAAAATTAGAGACCTAGCACTAAAATCTTGGCCTCCAAATTGCTCTCTTGATCCATGATCCATACTAGAATAGGTCAAGAAGAAATGGGTATAGATTGGATTTTGATTTTGTGGGATTTTTGTGTTGATTTTTGGGCATTTTGTGGAATTTTTTTGTGGTGAAAGAGGGGAGAACAAGGGGAGGGCTGCTGCTGATTTGGGGAGAGGAGGGTTCGGCTAGGGGATGGGGAGAGGGGGGAGAGTGTGTGGGTTGAAAGAATGATACAATTTCCAAGTCAACAAAGTCATGCCCCATTTTATTAATTCCATTTTCTTTTCTTTGACCTTTTTCTTTAAGTGGGGACAACTTTGGGTATTGGGGAAGCCCATTTTCGGCCAGAAAAAGGGGGAGGTGGATGTGGTGTGTGTGTGTGTGAAGCAATGAACACCAAACACCAATTCAATATGCACCAATTCCCTTTTATTTTTACAAAATAAGCCTTTTTCTTCAATATTTTCTAAAACCGATTAACAACTTAATTTCATTTCAAAAACAACATGTTAAAATTTTGTTTAATGTGTTATGATGCACAAAATTTGTTTCAACTCATTCCAATTTGTAATTTTCCCTAATTAAATGTATTAGTGACGGCTTAAAATAATAATAAAATAATTTTTTTTCAGAAAATTTGAAATTTCACCAGTGGCTCAATAAACACCAAATACTAGCAATTGCATAGCTAGAATATGTATATTTAATTTTTATAATAAGATATTTGTATTTTGACTTTTTACAGAAAACCCCCTTATATTACCGATTTTCCGAAATTTCACCTAAACGATTTTCAAAACGGTACAGTAAGTACGGGTCCATCCGCAGGGAATTGTGTATTCGGTATCGTGATTTATGGTTCATCAAATTAACAAATTGTTTGGTTGTCACAAAAAATGAATAGAATACGAAAACAAAGAAAAGCAAGAAAACGAGCATGTAAGGAATGGTTCTGGCTTTGGCTTGGAACGTTGAATCGTGACGATTGCTTTGCTCCTCCTTTGATCATGAGTTGTCCGCCCTTAACTCGATCCCGGCATGAAGCACAAATTGTCGACGCGGTTGCGAGGCACAAGTCGTTAAATTCCGATATTCTCCGCAAACGCAAAACTAGTCCGTTTTGTTCACTTACAGTTGTATGTCCAAGCTTGGGGTATCAACACTAAACATAAGGGTTAGCAATCATACCACAATATCAAAAACACAATTAGTGAGTGAGAGCAAATGGTTTTAGTATTAAATTTGCTAGGTATTTGTGATGGTATATTGTATATGAAATCAAGAGATTGTCAAACACTTGATCACAAAATACGATATCCAAACATATCAACCTTAACACTAAATTGATTTTAACTTAAAAATTATTAAATAGGGAAGGGGAGTGAATATGGTATATGAAGAGGTTACAAGTAACCATGGTTTCAAAATACCATATCACATCAATATATGAATCAATCTTTAAGTTATAATCATGTAGTTAAGCACATTTAAACATAAACAAGAGGTGGAGGAGGCAAAAGCCTTTCATCTCACTTCCTTACGAATACCACAACCAAAGAAAGATTAGTTAAGCATAATAAAAGAAAAGCAAATAAGAAAAAGAGCAAGTAAGAAAAGAAACAATAATATTATTAAAACTTGAGAAAAGAGATACAAGATATTTGGTAACTTATTCAACCTCCTTAATGAAGCTCTCCAAAGAAAGCATCAAGAGGAAAGAAGAAGAAGATACTAATTGAAGCCCACTCAACTCTCAAGCTAAACCAAAAAGAAATGAAACTAAGAAAAACTATGGTGAATATATGAGAATGAGAGAGTTCCTTCTGTTGCTCACTGGTTCTGCTTTTATAGGCACAAAAGAAAAATAAACCAGCAATAAAAATGAGGTGACGTGGCAGCAAGGGAGGGCCCACAGAAATTTGGTGTGCATTGGGGCAAGGGGGGCCGGCCTGCTCGGCCAAAAGGGGCATGTGGCCGGTCCTGTTGAGGAGCCATGGTCTCGTGCTGATGTGGTGAGTTTGTGTGCTTCCCAATATCACTCTGGTGCTACGAGTTTTGTTTGTAGAGGCTTTGGATGCACTCAGGGATTTGGAGGGAACAAGATGCCACACATCTCATCAAATATTTATGCATTTATTACCCATGTCCCCCCATGTGCCATGGACAGCCCCCACCTAGGTCCAAGAACCAAAGAGCTCTATGCACACTTGTGTTGTGTTGGACCAAAAAAGTGTACACATAATTATTTGCAAAAAAGCTCTTCGGATATCGGTCATTTTTCTGTTCTGTTTGCAGTATCAGCTCCGAAACGTTATATCCGTGATTTAGAATGTGTATCCAGTATTTTATCACGAACACCTATAAACTGTAATTACTGAGCAGACACTGATTAATAGTACCGATATATACAAAATAGATAACGAATGAGGGTATTAAAATGTAGTTTTCTGAGATGAACAGCCCCGGCGGTGCTTAAGGAGCTTAAGGATCAGCTGCAAGAGTTGCTTGATAGCGGATTTGTGCATCCAAGTGTTTCGCCTAGGGGAGCTCCTGTTCTGCTCGTGAAAAGAAGGACGACAGTTTGAGGTTGTGCATTGATTATCGTCAATTGAACAGAGTTACGGTGCGGAATAGGTATCCTTTACCTCGCATTGAATATTTATTTGATCAGCTCCACAGTGCGTGACATTTTTTCAAGATTGATTTGAGATTAGGTTATCATCAGTTGCGGGTTCGGAATGATGACATTCCGAAGACTGCTTTTCGTACGCGCTACTGGCTTTATGAGTTTTTGGTGGTATCGTTCGGACTCACCAATGCCCAGTAGCGTTCAAGGATTTGATGAAACGGATTTTCAAGCCGTTCCTCGACAAGTTTATTATTGTGTTTATTAATGACATTCTGGTTTATTCTAAGAGTCGAGAGAAGCATGAGCAGCACTTTAGAATTGCATTACAGACATTGAGAAAGCACCAGCTGTTTGCTAAATTATTGAAGTGTGCCTTCTGGCTTGATAGTGTTGACTTCCTAGGTCATATGGTTACGGGAGACGGTATTCGTGTGGACCCAAGGAAGATCGAGGCCGTACAGCTTTGACCCAGACCTGTATCAGTAACAGAGGTCGGCAGCTTCTTGGGCTTAGCCGGGTATTACCGCCGTTTCGTGCAGGACTTCTCGAGTATCGCTGCACTGCTGACCGGACTGACCAGGAAGGGGGTTTCTTTTCTTTGGACTGAGGCATGTGAGTTGAGTTTTCAGCAGTTGAAGACTCGGTTGATGACTGCACCAGTTTTATCTTTGCCTTCTGGATCGGGCAGCTTTGTCTTTTACTGTGATGCTTCTCAAGTAGGGTTCGGTTGTGTATTGATACTGTATGATAGAGTTATCGCTTATGCTTCCCGGCAGTTGAAGAAGCATGAGCTGAATTATCCCACTCATGATCTTGAGATGGCTACGGTGGTCTTTGCGCTTAAGATTTGGAAACACTACTTGTACGGGGAGTCGTGTCAGATTTTCACAGACCGCCAGAGCTTAAAGTACATGTTCCAGTAGCGGGATCTGAATTTGAGACAGCGCCGTTGGATGGAGCTTGTGAAGGATTATGGTTGTGAGATCCTTTATCACCCGGGAAAGGCGAATGTGGTAGCCGATGCCTTGAGTCGTAGGCCCGGGGGTAGCTTGTCCCAGTTGAGCGCAGTTCAGAGACAGTCTTTTGAAGATTGGCAGATCTTGTGTGACAATAGAGTACAGTTTGAGTTCATTTCCACTGGGGGACAGCTTGCTCATGTCCGTGCCCGTCCACTTCTACATGATCGTAATCGTAAGGCACAGCCCGACGATGCCCGTTTGTCTGAGATTCTGGAGCATGTTCGGCAGGGTCGATATTCGGAGTTCTTGATTGATGACCAGGGTGTGCTACATTTTAGGACTCGTTTGTGTGTACCTGATACCGATAGGTTAAGACGCGAGATCCTAGAGCAGGTACATCAGTCAGGTTTTAGTGTTCACACAGGTTCCACCAAGATGTACCGTGACTTGAGAGATATCTACCGGTGGGCAGGGATGAAGAGTGATGTTTCGAATTTCGTTTCGAGGTTCCTGACTTGTGAGCAAGTTAAGGCTGAGCATCAGAGACCGGCATGAGAATTGCAGCCTTTATCCGTTCCGGAGTGGAAATGGGAACAGATCTTCATGGATTTCGTTGTGGGTCTACCCAGGTCTAGTCGAGGGTATGACTCCATTTGGGTGATTGTTGACCGGTTGACGAAAGCGGCTCACTTCTTTCCAGTGAAGACCACTTTCAATTATGCTCAGTATGCTAAGTTGTACATTGATGAGATTGTTCGTTTGCATAGTGTTCCCACGTGCATTGTGTCTGATAGGGGCACCCAGTTCACTAGCCGTCTTTGGCAGAAGCTACAGGAAGCTTTGGGTACCCATTTGACTTTTATCACCGCTTTCCAACCGCAGACTGAAGGTCAGTCAGAGCGGACTACACAGACTCTGGAGGATATGCTTCGTGCATGCGTGCTGGATTTTGGTGGCAGTTGGGATCGTCACTTACCATTGATAGAGTTCTCCTACAATAACAGTTATCAGGAGACGATTCAGATGGCACCTTTTGAGGCTTTGTATGGTAGAAAGTGTCGATTGCCAGTCTGTTGGACCGAACTTGGCGAGAGCAGGATTTTGGGACGCCAGCTACTTCAAGAGACTACGGAGAAGATCCAGTTGATTCAGAATAGGATGAGAGCAGCCCAGTGTAGACAGAAGTCTTATGCTGACCGTCGTCGTCGCAGGCTCGAGTTCACGGTGGGGGATGATGTATTCCTACGTATTTCTCCGATAAAGAGCGTGATGAGATTTGGGAAGAAAGTGAAACCTAGTCCCAGATTTGTAGGTCCTTTTGAGATCCTTGAGCAAGTTGGTACTGCTGCCTATCGTTTGGCACTTCCACCTAGTTTTTCGGATGTTCGCCCCGTATTTCATTTATCGATACTTCCCAAGTACCTTCATGACCCTTCTGTAAGTCGATGTGCAACACCCCACGACTTGCGGGGAGGCGGAAATATGAAAAACGATCATGTTCTTTGCTTAAACATCGACTAACCGCATGAATCGAAGCTAAACGATAACTAACAACTATTATAGAAGTTCTAAACTACTATGTGAAGTGATTATACCTCAAGATTCGTGTCCTTCGGGTCTTCATCGCTGTCCTCCACTCCTCGTAGGCTCCTTGGAACATCGATAACTTCACGGCCTCCTCAAATCAAAAACGATCCACCCGAAAGCTTCTACGCCAAGCTTAATCTCAAACTTGAGATAACTAGGTTGCTTAAAGTGCTAATCTAAGCTACCTAGAGGATATAGAGTGAGGTTATGGATGTTTTAGTCTATCTAACCCTTGATCTCAACACATGAGAGGTTAGGGTTAGGGTTTCAAGAGAGAGTGAGCTTGAGGAGAGAGAAGGTGAGAATGATAATAAGAACAAAAGTCCTTCTCACGTGAATATATGATACATGATGAATTATCAAATAATATCAATTAATTGATTATTCACCATGTTTCATTTAATCAAGGAGAGTGATTCATCATGTGAGTCATTAGATCATTAATGAAGCATTAATGATATGATGAATCATATAAATGAGTCACACAAAGCAATCATGAAAAAGCCACCTCAACCCCTCATGTCACCACTCTTCTAGAACCTTCTCGACAAATTACGAGAACGCCCCTCCAATCCGTGAAAACACGGAAAAAGTTTAGATTGTATAAATCCAATAACCTGATACTAGAATCTGGCTTAAACCAAAGCCAGCTAGTAAAAACTGTCCGAAAAGTCGTACGTGCGTAAACACACTTATGCATCCGAACCCTTGTCGTAAAACCCTACGACCTCTATATCGTTTCGCCTGGAGCAGGGAAACTCTCTGTGTGGGACTCTAAAGACTCGACACTATGCTGGCAGTGGGTTTAACCACAGACCGCAAGCGGCACTAGCTGTACGTAACGATCCCCAGGTAGATGTCGATAAGAAGGCCGATGAGGAAAATCATCCGAACTCCCACTGAGCCTGATGTGACAATCTTCGTACAGTCCGGTCTGTTCGTCTAAGACTATCGCATATCAAGCCTAGGGGGCTGAAAGGTTCCTAGGCACCCTATAGAGGTCTCACAAGGCATCGAACATGCCAAATTTAAAAAATATGGTGCCGAGAAACCCTAGTTAACGGATCGTTGCTAGATGTCTAGGCGAAATATAAATCTAGTTAACAAATTAACTAAAGTTCGGATGCTACAACCTTTGTAGATCCGGTTATCCTCTTCCTTGGCTCCACGAAAGCATCCTCTCGCTGTCCATCTCGATTCCCAAACTCGAACGTTGGCTTCATCGGAGAAACGGGCAAGCTAGGTCGTCGGCTTTGTGTCAAAGACGATCTACGTCGAGGTTGCACTAGTTCAAGCTCCGACTTCACAAAGTTGTGAAACTTATGAAGAAAACACCCAAAACAACTTGGCAAGAGGTAGAGGGTGAAGAAATAGGAGGTGGGTTCACTTTAGAATTGGATTTATCTCACTTTAGCTCAAGTTGCCATTGTTGCACCTTAAGCTTTTCTTGAAGAAGAAGATGAAGGTCAAGAAAGAATGATAAGTCTTCTATTTTAAAAATGAAACAAATATGAATACTTATCATATCTTGACCATGGTCAAGTGTAGAGATTAAACTAAGGTTAGTTGGATTGGTTAGGGTTAAGGATGAGATAAGGATGGTAGACTTTGTCAAAGCTTCAAGAAGCTTCAACATAGCTCCAAAATAAGCCACCATTCTTAACTTAATCCTTTCAAAATAAATAAACAAATAAATAAATGAAAAATCAAAACCCTAATCATCACTTAACCATGGTTTAACCCTTTACACTTAACCACATTATCAAGTATCATCAAACATGATACAAAGTAGTGCACAAAAGTATATCATATATACTTCTTGCACATCGAGTGAGAAAATCCATATAAAGTGAACCAATACTAGCTAATGCAAAACAATATATCAAATATATAATTATGCATTAAATCATTAAATCAACATTTGATTCAATGATCCGGTCATGTCGCACATACCCGACTAGAATCCAATGTATCGATTTATCGAATGAATGATTCGATAACTAGGTCATATCGAATATAACCAATCGAAACATATATCGCGAGAATGAAATGCGGTATCACATACATGCATTATTCTCAGTCCTGCACATATCTCATATGCTCTCCTATTTCGTTTCGCTTGAGCCAGGAAACCTCTGTGTAGGACTCTAAAGACTCGTCAATACGCCGGTAGCAGATGATGATCATATCAAGCATCCACAAGCCGCAAGCGGTCTGCTAAACATAACGGCCATCCGGGTATTGAGCGATCAGAAGATCGACGAGCTAGCCCGCTCATACTCCTGTGAATCCAACCAGTAACACTTACCATACAGTCCGGTCTCTTCTTCTGATATGTCGCATATCAAGTCTAGGGGCGGTAAACGTCAGACCCCAATAACCCGATAAGTCGTGCCGATGTGAGGCTCATAACGGGTCGAGAAACTACTGGTAACACTTACCAGCAAATCTCTGATCAGCCCTGGCCAGGGACTTCCCTGCTACGGCCAATCGAGCACAGCACAACAACAACCCCCAATACCGGGAGAGACGAAACCCCTCCTATCGCTCATTGCCTCCATGTGACTCGGGACTGTGCCCAAATACCACCGTTTTGCACGCCCTCATGGACGTGGTAAGGTGGAGATCAAAGCACAGTGGGAATCACACAAGACTCTATGACGATCTCGGGTCTACAGACTAACCTGTACAAGTGTCACCTGAGAACTGCCATCTGACGTGAGGTATAATACCATCTGGGAGTTCTCGGCGAGTCCGTCCAGTGTACTCAGTCTCCACTGAGCACCCGTATACCATCTCTGATGTCAAACACCATGGATATGGGATCATCCATCGCCCATCACATGGGTCGAGAAGCGTATACGCTAGTCTACACTGGTATATCGATGCCCCGTCTCGATACACCCATGACTAGGGACCATGAAGGATGTACTTATGGACTACCATGTCCCCACTAGTATGATCTGCATCATAGTCCAGGTAGTCAAGTATAAATCCTAAGGGCTTTACCAACATGTAACTATAAGACAGTATAAAGAGACTAGTGTACATGTTAAGATAAAGAGCAACCAGATAGCATACTATCATGTCGAGCAAGAAAGTCATCTCTATATATGTCCAAGCATCCAATATAATATACATCATCTGTACAATACTGGCCTCTAGGGCATACATACAACTAACAATCTCCCACTTGCACTAGGGCCAGCTGCTGTAGTATCGCATACCGAGCATCCCGAAGAGTCTCTCAAACTGTATCTGGGGAGTGGCCTTCGTGAGTGGATCCGCCGTGTTGTTCTTCGTGTCAACCCTCCTGACCTCGATCTCCCGGCGATCAACTATCTCCCGGATCAGGTGATACCGCCTCAGAATATGCCTGGATCGCTGATGGGACCTGGGTTCCTTGGCCAAAGCCACCGCTCCATTGTTATCGCAATACAAAGGTATTGGATGCTCAATGGATGGAACCACTCCAAGTTCAGAAATGAACTTCTTGATCCAGACAGCTTCTTTAGCAGCATCGTTGGCAGCGATGTATTCAGCCTCCATCGTCGAGTCTGCCACGGTTTCTTGCTTGGAACTCTTCCAGCTAACCGCCCCTCCGTAAAGGGTAAAGACAAAGCCCGACTGCGACTTAGAGTCGTCCTTATCACTCTGGAAGCTCGAATCGGTAAAGGACTCCACTTGGAGTTCTCCGTTACCATACACCAAGAACATATCTCTAGTCCTTCGTAAGTACTTGAGAATGCTCTTCACAGCTGTCCAGTGACTCTCTCCAGGATCAGCTTGATACCTGCTCACTACACTTAGTGAGTATGCTATATCGGGTCTAGTACATAGCATCGCATACATGATAGAGCCTACTGCCGAAGCATAGGGTATCCCTTGCATGCGAGCTCTCTCCAAATCAGTCTTGGGAGACATCTCTTTGGAGAGAGTGACTCCAGAGATCGTGGGCAAGTTCCCACGCTTGGACTCTTCCATACTAAACCTCTTTAGTATGGTGTCAATGTACCTGGATTGGGACAATCCCAAAATCCGTTTGGATCTATCTCTATAGATCCTAATTCCCAATATGCAGGAGGCATCACCAAGATCTTTCATTGAGAATCTTTGTGATAAGAAGAGCTTGACCGATTGCAGCATAGGAATATCATTTCCTATCAAGAGTATGTCATCCACGTACAATACGAGGAAGACAACCTTACTCTCTGCCACCTTCTTGTAGATACAAGGTTCATCTGGATTTTTGACGAAATCAAACTCTTTGATAATGACGTCAAAGCAGATGTTCCAACTCCGCGATGCTTGCTTTAATCCATAAATGGATTTAAGCAGCTTGCACACCTTCCCGCTGCTCCCACTGTCTACGAAGCCCTCTGGCTGAGTCATGTACACGCACTCTTCTAAATCACCATTTAGAAAGGCGGTCTTAACATCCATTTGCCAGATTTCGTAGTCATGAAAGGAAGCAATGGCAAGCATGATTCGGATGGATTTAAGCATAGCCACTGGAGAAAAGGTTTCGTCATAGTCCACACCTTGTCTTTGACGAAAACCCTTTGCTACAAGTCTAGCTTTGAAAGTCTCCACTTTCCCATCTACACCAAGTTTCTTCTTGAAGATCCACTTGCTCCCAATGGGTTTTACCCCTTCAGGAGCAACTTCCAAAGTCCATACTTTGTTGGTGTACATGGATTCCATCTCGGACCGCATAGCATCCAGCCATTTCACTGAGTCCCTACTCGTGATGGCCTGCTCGAAGCTAGTTGGGTCATCATCCTCCATGATGCAATCCTCGCTTCCACCATCCATAAGAAAACCATAGTATCTCTCAGGTTGGCGAGGAACCCTACTAGATCGGCGGAGTGGCTGGGGTTCATCGGGAACTACGGAATCCTCTGGTTCCACCATATCTTCTGTTGTAGCTTCTGCAACTGGAACCTCTTCCAGTTCTACCTCATGACCACTAATCTCTTTTTCAAGAAATTCCTTTTCTAAAAAGGTGGCATGCCGAGAAACAAACACTTTTTGTTCCTCAGGGTGGTAGAAGATATACCCTCGCGAATGTTTGGGATATCCAATAAACTTACACAGAATGGACCTTGCCGCGAGTTTGTCCGGATTTTGCGTTTTTACATAGGCCGGACAACCCCATATCTTAACATAATTAAGACATGGTCTCTTTCCTTTCCATATCTCATATGGAGTGGTCGGCACGGTTTTGGTGGGAACCATATTCAATAGGTCTGCAGCTGTTTCCAGTGCATATCCCCAGAAGGAAATAGGTAACTCAGCTGTGCTCATCATAGAGCGCACCATATCTAATAGGGTACGATTCCTCCGTTCTGATACACCGTTGTGCTGTGGTGTATATGGAGGAGTCAGCTGAGAGAGAATCCCATTCTCTTTTAGGAAGTCCAGGAATTCATTGCTTAAGTATTCTCCTCCTCGATCAGATCGTAGGATTTTAATACTTTTTCCGGTTTGGTTCTCAACTTCTTGTTTATATTCCCTAAATTTCTCAAAAGCTTCTGATTTGTGTTTCATCAAGAACACATACCCGAACCTAGAGAGATCGTCAGTGAATGTAATGAAGTACGGAGAACCATCCCTGGCATGTGTAGACATGGGACCGCATACATCACTATGTATCAGTCCCAAGAGTTCGGTAACTCTTTCTCCGTGTCCCGTAAACGGAGTTTTGGTCATCTTGCCTTTGAGACATGACTGGCAAGTGTCATAAGATGAAAATTCAAACGGATTTAAATATCCATCTTTATGCAACTTAGCTAGTCGTGTCGCATTGATGTGTCCTAGTCTACAATGCCACAAGAAGGATTCGTTGAGTTCAGAACTCTTCCTCTTGTGTGTGTTTGTTATGCTCAGAACCATTGATTGATTTAGAACATAAATGCCATTGCACAACGTGCCTGATCCAACCAACTTTTGGTCACGGAAAATGTTCATAACATTGTCCTGCAATACAAAATTATATCCCTCTTTACTCAATAAAGAAACCGATATAATGTTGCATATCAGGTTCGGCATGTAATAGCATTCGTTCAGAACCAATGTATCACCAGTTGGTAATACAAGGTGATATTCCCCGACAGTCTTAGCTGCAACAATTGCACCATTTCCAACTCTAATGTCTTTATCACCTTCTCCAAGTTCTCTACCTTTCCTTAGCCCATGTAACTGATTACATATATGGGATCCTGACCCGGTATCTAATACCCAGGACGTAGAGCAAATGGAGAAACAGTTCTCAGTAACGAACACACCCGAAGAAAATGCATCAACATGTACTTTCTTCATTCGGGTGGTATGGGAATCCTGGCATTCCCCTATATCCTGTTCATTCCTATAACTCTTATAAGAAAGAACGGAACCAACGTTCCCCAGCACAGTATAACATGCGGGTTCGGTCAATACATCCATATTATTATCTTTATTAGGGCATGAAATGGTCGCTACCTGGAGAGAGAGAGAAGAAAACACTTTAGCGTATGCTCGTGCAAGATCAGATTGGTTATTATCTTATCTAATCAGGATGGCTCCCACTGCTTTTTATCAAATCTTCCTTCAAACCCTAAAAGGAAAGACTAGCCGGGATTAATTACACACTACAAGTTCGCCAATCTTTCAGCCAGGCCAGTGTCGGTACTTTGAGGGAGGTCCCCCGTGCTTTCGCACGAACCTAATTAATGTAAACCTCATTTTCCCAGAGGCGTAACCTCGTTAACACCTTTCTAGACACCTAATTGATCGGCTAATTGCAATGTGTAAAACTCTCCCAGGAGTAACTCTTACTCGCAGTAGGTATCGGGATCCAACTATCTCATAGAAGGTATGCAATCTCATTGCAAATTTCAACACTTGAAATTCCCGATAATATTTTTGCCCCTAGCGTCCTATGACCTTGACGCAGGCCAACAAACCATAGTGCGCTAGTCAAGTTCAACCCGTCATTTCCTGATTGAATTAAACCCACCCGTACGACCCTTGACGCAGGCCAACAAAGTCGCACGACTACCCTAATCCAATCTGCATCATATGCATAAACAGATAAATACTAGTTAGCTACCGCACACTACGCCTTGACGCAGCCCAACAAACGTAGCACGAATACTAACTACTACTGATCTGAAATGACGGAGGGCTACGCCAGGTTTTTCTGAAAACCATGAGCGTAATGAACTTGATATCGTTGTAGAATCAAATGATGTTTTGAAATGGAGTGATTTTGAGGCTTTTCTAGTTTTGCTAAAGGAGTCACTCCCGGCGAAGGGATCTCAGTCCTTTCCTCGTCGAATGAGGTGCGGGATATATCATATATATCGCTGTGCAAAGCAAAAATCCAAAAGCAGTCAAAAGCAAACCGAGTGTGTAGCATCTGCCAGTTATTGCTAAAGGAGTCACTCCCGGTGAAGGGATCTCGGTCCTTTCCTCATCGAATAAGGTGCAGGGTATATCATATATACCGCTGTGCAAAGCAAGAACTGTAGCTACCTGTTTTATTTTAAAATTCGATTCCACAACATCTTAGGTTTCTTATCTTTCATTAATCACATTAATGAAGTCCTATCATTTAAATACCTAAACATCACAGATAGATATGACGTACACTTATGCCATCTGCATTCGCCTCGATGTCCCCTCGTGCACCGTTAGGTTAGGTAACTAACGACAGAGCAGGGCAGGGCTAGCGCGGGTGTAAAACATAAGTAACGTCTATATAATATATCATATATACTATATACTATATCCATCACAGAATCACATCACAGATATCGCAGCAGAATAAACATATGAAATATTGGATATACTAGGACGTCCGTGTTTTCAATACGAGCCAGTATAAAACACGGATTCCACGGTCGTGATGAATAGCCAATCCCATACCCCTAGACCCTTACGAGAGCGGCAAGCAACCCTGCCGATTCTAGGGTTAGGAGACCCGGACTCGACTCTTCGAGTTGGTCTCCCACTGGACCCCAGAACCCGGTTACTTGTGCTCCCCTCCTTGGGTCTATCCTAATGCGGAAAAGTAAATAATATACAAAAGGTGACAACTTCCGCTACCTGGAAGTGCCCCAAATAAAACAATATTACATACAAGTTTTTACATGAATGAAAATGAAAAACACTCATCTCACATAAAAAACCCCGGCTATTCAAACACGACGATCCAATATAACATATCCAGCAACACATAACATCACATGTCATCAACGTAAGTAAGTATGCATACCCCAATTGTCGTTGACGTATAGCAACGAAACCGGCGATATGAACATACTACACTTACGGTCACAGAAAAGAAAGTGTAAAACTACAACAATTGGAATCCGCAACCTCTTTAGACATCGCATGCCTAACAGATATAAATCCCGCATTTTAGTCTCATTATCGAAAACTCTTTTCAATATCATAAGGGACTAAATTGCTAGATTTATAACATTCATTCAGTTATCTCATAACTACTTGTGAATTCCAATTATTGTATCACATTCCAGATAAACAGAAAATGTTAAACTTTCCGATCGAACAGTCGAATACCCAAGTTTTCCCGATAATACTCAACACATGAAATAAGTCTAACAACATTCAGTTCGTGCCTCAGTACCGACGGTCCAGCCGTTGAAAGGTCAAGCCAACGCCTCACATGTGGCACGCCGTACTGCCCCAAACCCGAAGGTTCAAAGGGCAGTTCAAGATGGTCACATAATCGAGTTAAGGTTTGTTGTCTTCTAGAGGGTCCATCGCGTTACTTGCACTACTTAGAACGTCGTTAAACTACGGAAAAATCCAACACTTGGAAATTTCCCGACAGGGGAAAAGTTGGGTATTTATATCCGGTCGAACTTTTTAACATATTTTGGAAATTATCCGGAAATACACAAAGACGAAATTTGATACCCCAATCGAAACACCGAATCCCCAAAGAAACACCAGAAAATTCAACTCTTGAATAATTATTAAAAATACCCAGGAAAATCACCACTGGAATCTAAGGATTACTGTCTAAAATTCTTTAAATAATTAGGCCGTACAACCGCGGATCCGCCGCATGAGCCATGATCATGCCGCGGATCCGCGCTTGAATAGTGGAATTACACTCATGAATTTCACAGTAAACCTTATAATTTCCTGCTTATTTTTCTGCATATTTTTAATATTGAAAAATCCCACTTTTTAGAAAAAGTCCAGAGAGCAAGATAAGTTTAGGGTTTCGGGTTTGTTCGGGCTTCAAATCGCGTCTAGACTTCGCCTAAGGCTCTAGCTAGGCTCTGATACCACTGAAAGATTCCTAGGCACCCTATAGAGGTCTCACAAGGCATCGAACATGCCAAATTTAAAAAATATGGTGCCGAGAAACCCTAGTTAACGGATCGTTGCTAGATGTCTAGGCGAAATATAAATCTAGTTAACAAATTAACTAAAGTTCGGATGCTACAACCTTTGTAGATCCGGTTATCCTCGTCCTTGGCTCCACGAAAGCATCGTCTCGCTGTCCATCTCCATTCCCAAACTCGAACGTTGGCTTCATCGGAGAAACGGGCAAGCTAGGTCGTCGGCTTTGTGTCAAAGACGATCTACGTCGAGGTTGCACTAGTTCAAGCTCCGACTTCACAAAGTTGTGAAACTTATGAAGAAAAAACCCAAAACAACTTGGCAAGAGGTAGAGGGTGAAGAAATAGGAGGTGGGTTCATTTTAGAATTGGATTTATCTCACTTTAGCTCAAGTTGCCATTGTTGCACCTTAAGCTTTTCTTGAAGAAGAAGATGAAGGTCAAGAAAGAATGATAAGTCTTCTATTTTAAAAATGAAACAAATATGAATACTTATCATATCTTGACCATGGTCAAGTGTAGAGATTAAACTAAGGTTAGTTGGATTGGTTAGGGTTAAGGATGAGATAAGGATGGTGGACTTTGTCAAAGCTTCAAGAAGCTTCAACATAGCTCCAAAATAAGCCACCATTCTTAACTTAATCCTTTCAAAATAAATAAACAAATAAATAAATGAAAAATCAAAACCCTAATCATCACTTAACCATGGTTTAACCCTTTACACTTAACCACATTATCAAGTATCATCAAACATGATACAAAGTAGTGCACAAAAGTATATCATATATACTTCTTGCACATCGAGTGAGAAAATCCATATAAAGTGAACCAATACTAGCTAATGCAAAACAATATATCAAATATATAATTATGCATTAAATCATTAAATCAACATTTGATTCAATGATCCGGTCATGTCGCACATACCCGACTAGAATCCAATGTATCGATTTATCGAATGAATGATTCGATAACTAGGTCATATCGAATATAACCAATCGAAACATATATCGCGAGAATGAAATGCGGTATCACATACACGCATTATTCTCGGTCCTGCACATATCTCATATGCTCTCCTATTTCGTTTCGCTTGAGCCAGGAAACCTCTGTGTAGGACTCTAAAGACTCGTCAATACGCCGGTAGCAGATGATGATCATATCAAGCATCCACAAGCCGCAAGCGGTCTTCTAAACGTAACGGCCATCCGGGTATTGAGCGATCAGAAGATCGACGAGCTAGCCCGCTCATACTCCTGTGAATCCAACCAGTAACACTTACCATACAGTCCGGTCTCTTCGTCTGATATGTCACATATCAAGTCTAGGGGCGGTAAACGTCAGACCCCAATAACCCGATAAGTCGTGCCGATGTGAGGGTCATAACGGGTCGAGAAACTACTGGTAACACTTACCAGCAAATCTCTGATCAGCCCTGGCCAGGGACTTCCCTGCTACGGCCAATCGAGCACAGCACAACAACAACCCCCAATACCGGGAGAGACGAAACCCCTCCTATCGCTCATTGCCTCCATGTGACTCGGGACTGTGCCCAAATACCACCGTTTTGCACGCCCTCATGGACGTGGTAAGGTAGAGATCAAAGCACAGTGGGAATCACACAAGACTCTATGACGATCTCGGGTCTACAGACTAACCTGTACAAGTGTCACCTGAGAACTGCCATCTGACGTGAGGTATAATACCATCTGGGAGTTCTCGGCGAGTCCGTCCAGTGTACTCAGTCTCCACTGAGCACCCATATACCATCTCTGATGTCAAACACCAATGGATATGGGATCATCCATCGCCCATCACATGGGTCGAGAAGCGTATACGCTAGTCTACACTGGTATATCGATGCCCCGTCTCGATACACCCACGACTAGGGACCATGAAGGATGTACTTATGGACTACCATGTCCCCACTAGTATGATCTGCATCATAGTCCAGGTAGTCAAGTACAAATCCTAAGGGCTTTACCAACATGTAACTATAAGACAGTATAAAGAGACTAGTGTACATGTTAAGATAAAGAGCAACCAGATAGCATACTATCATGTCGAGCAAGAAAGTCATCTCTATATATATCCAAGCATCCAATATAATATACATCATCTGTACAATACTGGCCTCTAGGGCATACATACAACTAACAGGGGCGGCAAGCGTCAGTCCCCTAATAGCTGTATAAGTCGTGTCGGAGCGAAGCCCATTACACCCTGAGAAGCTACTGGAACCTACCAGTATATCTCGTTTGCCCTGGCCAGGGACTTTGTGTAATGGCTCTCTGACACAGCGCGATATAATCTCCCAATACCGGGGGAGACGAATCCCATCTAACCGCCACTGCCTCCAAGTGCTCGGGACTGCACCCAACTGCTACCTGTTTGCACGACTCCTTTGAGCCGTGGTAGGGTAGCAATCTAAGAACAGTGGGACACACTCGAGGCGAAGTAGCAGTGTCAAGTCTGCGGACTATGCTGTACTCATGTCACCTGGGAACTGATAACTGATGATGGGTATAATACCAACCAATCAGTTCCTTGGCGAGTCATGTCCGGTGTACCCGTAACCTAACGAGCACCTGTATACTATCTCCAGTACGACGTACTGATGGCTGTGGGACAGACCATTTCCCCAACTGGGATGAGAAGCGTATACACTTAGTCTACTCCGGAATATCGATGCCCTATCTTGACAATCCTATGACCAGGGACCTGTATAGGATGTTGCTTACAGACTACCCAGCCCCTACTAGTGTGACTGCCATCACGACGCTGGTAATCAAGCAATGATCCTATGGGCTCTACTAATATGTATAAGTGATACGTTACAAGAAACATATGCACATATTAAAGTAGACTCAATACCAAGTAGCATACTACCATGTTTAGCAAGACTGTTATATACAACTGTGAATATCCCAAGCTTCCATTAAGTAATATACATGCTAGTATGATACAATAATGGCCCCTAGGGCATATACACTAACAATCTCCCACTTGCACTAGGGCCATGAGCTGGCATATCGTAGACCTATCATCTCGAATAGCCTCTCGAACTGCGTCTGAGGAAGGGCCTTTGTGAATGGATCAACAATGTTATTCTCCGTCTCTACTCTCTTCACCTCGATCTCCCGGCGATCTACGATCTCCCTGATCAGGTGATACCGTCTTAAGATGTGTCTAGACTTCTGATGGGACCTGGGTTCCTTCGCTAAAGCTATAGCGCCGTTGTTGTCACAATACAGAGGTATTGGACCAACACTGGTAGGAACCACCTGAAGTTCTATGAGGAACTTCTTCATCCAGACTGCTTCTTTTGCGGCATCGCAAGCAGCTATGTACTCTGCTTCCATCGTTAAGTTAGCAACGGTCTCCTGTTTGGAACTCTTCCAACAGACCGCCCCTTCATTGAGGGTAAAGACATAACCCGACATGGACTTGGAGTCTTCTTTGTCACTCTGGAAGCCGGAGTCGGCAAAGGCCTCCATCTGAAGGTCTTTTCCGCCATACACCAAGAACATCTCCTTAGTCCTTCTCAGGTACTTGAGAATGTTTTTTACTGCTATCCAATGCTTCTCCCCTGGGTTGTCCTGATATCGGCTTACAACGCTCAATGCGTATGCTACATCTGGTCTGGTACATAACATCGCATACATTATAGAGCCTACCGCAGAAGCGTAGGGTATAATCGACATGCGATCCTTTTCCAAATCAGTCTTGGGAGACATCACTTTGGAGAGGGTGATTCCGTGACAAGCCGGTAGGTTACCGCGCTTAGAATCATCCATACTGAATCTCTTCACTATGGTGTCTATGTACCTGGACTGCGAAAGTCCTAATATCCTCTTTGATCTATCACGATAGATCCGAATTCCCAGAATGTAGGTGGCATCACCCAAGTCTTTCATGGAGAATTTATGTGACAAGAATCTTTTGACTGACTGTAACATAGGAATATCATTTCCTATTAGGAGAATGTCATCCACGTACAAGACGAGGAATACTACAGCTCTCCCTACAATCTTACTGTATATGCATGGTTCATCTGGATTTTTGATAAAGTCAAATTCTTTGACAGCATCATCAAAACAGTTGTTCCAACTCCGTGATGCCTGCTTTAGTCCATAAATGGACTTAAGCAACTTGCATACTTTACCGCTGCTCCCACTCTGAATGAATCCTTCTGGCTGATCCATATAGACGCTTTCTTCCAAATTTCCATTTAGAAAGGCCGTCTTTATGTCCATCTGCCAGATTTCATAATCGTGGAAGGCAGCAATAGCAAGAAGGACCCGAATAGATTTAAGTATAGCCACTGGAGAAAAGGTTTCGTCATAGTCCAAACCAGGTCTTTGACGGAAACCCTTTGCAACAAGTCTAGCCTTATAGGTTTCAACCTATCTATCTACACCAATCTTCTTTTTGAAGATCCATTTGCATCCTACGGGTTTTACCCCATCTGGAGCAATGTCCAAAATCCATACTTTGTTAGTGTACATGGACTCCATTTCGGTCCGCATTGCTTCCAGCCATTTTACTGAGTCACCGCTCTGAATGGCTTGCTGGAAGCTAGTAGGCTCATCATAGTCAATAGTGCAATCCTCTCTATCCCCGTCAATGAGAATACCGTAGTATCTCTCGGGCGGATGAGATTGCCTACTACTCCTGCGGAGTGGCCTTGGGATGTTCCTTTCTTCTGAAACCTCTGGTTCTACCATACTTTCAGTAACAGTTTGTGGTTCTGGAATTTCTTCCAGTTCTATTGCGCTCCCACTTTTCTGATTTTCCAAAAATTCAGTTTCCAAGAAGCAGGCATGAAGAGAAACAAAGACCTTTTGTTCCTCTGCGTAATAGAAATAATATCCCTTGGAGTTCTTTGGATATCCCACAAATTTGCATTTTACTGCGCGTGTCTCGAGCTTGTCCGCATGCTGCTTCTTTACAAAAGCTGGACATCCCTATGTCTTAAGATACTTAAGACTAGGTTTCTTCCCACTTCACATCTGATATGGTGTGGTAGGCACAGTCTTGGTTGGAACTCGGTTCAAAAGATATGCAGCTGATTCTAGTGCATATCCCTAGAATGATCGCGGCAACTCAGCGTTACTCATCATGGAACGTACCATATCCAATAGGGTTCGGTTCCGTCTCTCCGATACACCGTTATGTTGTGGTGTGTATGGAGGAGTAAGCTGAGAGAGGATTCCATTCTCTTTTAAGTAACCTAGGAATTCGGCACTTAAGTATTCACCACCTCGATCAGATCTCAGTGTCTTGATACTTTTGCCTGTTTGTTTTTCAACTTCATTTTTGTATTCCTGAAATTTCTCAAAAGCCTCGGATTTATGCTTTATCAAGAAGACATGTCCATACCTAGAGAAATCATCTGTGAAAGTAATGAAGTAGGAATAACCACCTCGCGCATGTGTAGACATCGGACCGCACACGTCATTGTGTACGAGTCCTAAGAGCTCGCTTGCTCTTGCTCCGTGTCCAGTAAACGGAGTCTTTGTCATCTATTCCATGAGACAAGATTCACAAGTAGCATAAGATTGATATTCGAACGGATTTAAATATCCTTCTCTATGTAACTTAGTCAACCTTCTCTCATTGATGTGACCTAGTCTACAATGCCATAAGAAAGCCTGATTTGTTTCCGGAGACTTTCTTTTAAGTGTGTTCTGGATACTGAAAATCTGAGCTTGATTTAATACGTATATTCCATTTTCTAATGTACCTGACCCAATCAAATCTTGATTTAGGTGGATGTGAACCACATCTCTTGTAAAAGCAAAATCATATCCTTTCTTAGAAAGTAAGGGTACAAATATGATATTACAAGTCGTACCTGGTACATAAAAACAGTTACGCAGAATCAATATCTGCCCAGTTGTCATTCCAAGATGATATTCTCCTACGGATTCAGCGTCCATGCTCATTCCGTTAGCAACTGTGAGGGTCATATCACCTATCCCGATAACCCTACGATTTCTCAGAGCCTGTAATGAATTACAGATTTGAGTTCCTGATCCGGTATCCAATACCCAGGAAGTAGGGTTAACTGACATACAGTTCTCTATCATAAACACACCCGAAGTCGAAGCCACAATATGCTTCGTATCCTGGTTACTGGCTTTTAAAGCCCTGCAATCTTTCTGCCAATGTTTATTCCTGTAACAATAGGAACGTCCCTGTTTTACTATATCCAGTCCTGAAACTTTTGCCTTTCTCTTTCCTTTTCCTTCCCTGGTTTCCTTCAGGGTAGAAGGCAGAGACTGTAGAATCAAATCAGTGTTTGACTCGTTTCCCAACGCGGTCTCCAGGTCCTGGAGCTCATCAATACAGCTAGTCATTGTAAGGACGTTGTCCCCTACAGATGACCCGTCAGCTAACCTCGCTTTAATTAATTCGTTCGAGGTTTTATATCTAGTGATATGAGATTGCTCTCCATATAAATCTTTATTATGGAGAAAAATGGAAACTAATTCCATCTTCTCGTGCTGCTTCTGGTATACACCATCAACTGAAGCTAACACGAAGCACTTAGCTTTCGCTTTATCTTTTTCCCTTGTCTGACGGATATCCATATCCGCGACAGTGGAAACTGGACCTGAGACGGCGGGATCTTGAGTAGTAATAGGGAGGTCCAGCTTTTCATAGCCAATGGACATCTGGACAGACCTTTGCCAATTATATAAGTCAGATTCAGTCAATTTGTTATCTAGATGTAATCTATGTGTGGTCACAGGGTCGCTGCAATTAAGAGAGAGAGAAGAAAACATTTTAGCATGATGCTGTTGCAAGTTTAGATTGGTTTTTAATTTATCTAAATAAGATGGCTCCCACTGTTTCTCGAATCCCTCCTCAAACCATAAAAGAAGAATTAGCCAGGACTATTCTCACCGTACAATTCTTGCTTAACCGTTCAGCCAGGCTAGTGTCGATACTTCGAGGGAGCTTTTCCAACGCTTTCGCGAAGTTCCTTAATTAAATAACCTCTTTTCTCTGGGGGCGTAGCCCCGCTGACACCTTTCTAGGCACCTACTTGGTTTATAGCATTGATCGTTAATTGATGAATCTCCTGATAAGTAGCATGTACTCACAGTAGGATCGGGATCCAAAATATCATCGTAAGATAATGTTCAAGGAATCCTGCCAACATTCATCAAACTCCAAAATGGTATGCATCTCTCTGCAAATTTTAGTTTCTTTTGAAACTCCCGATATGGATTTTTGCCCCATGCTCTTATGACCTTGACTTTGGCCAACAAATCATAAGTCACATGTCAAGTTCTACCCGTCATTGTCCAGGTTAATTTGAACCCATCCGTACATACCCTTGACTTTGGCCAACAAAGCAGTACGACTGTCCCAAACCAACGCATCTATCTATGCTGCATATGAATATTCAATAGCTACCAAACACTGTGCCTCGACTTTGGCCAACAAACACAGCTTGAATACTATTGAATACCCAAATGAAATGACGGAGGGCTACGAATGGTTTTGGCAAAACCGTGAACGTAGTGAACTTGATATAATCGAAGGAACCTGATACTTTTTAAAAGGAGTGGCTAAAGCTCCGCAATTAAAAATTCTGCTCTTTTTAAAATAACCGAGTGGTTTCATTTAAATTTGTTCCAATGATTTAAACTTTGGATTATTTTCTTTGCATTATAATAATGCGTCCCATCATTAACCTATCATTGCAGAAAACAACGAAAATACAACATCCTCTTATGCCATCTGCATTCGCCACGGGGTCCCGTCATCACCCGTTAGGTTACTTAACTAACGACAGAGCGGGGGCTGGGCTAGCGCGGGTGTAAAACATAAGTGACGTCTAAATAGCTATCATATATAGATATTGTACATTCGTCAGACGCAATAATAAGCATTCCAGATCACAGATGAGCTTTATTGGATTTATTAGCAATCCGCATTTGCTTTGATCCTGCAATAAAAGACGGATTACACAGTTGTGATGAATAGTCATTACCCCACCCAAGACCCTTACGGGTACGGAAAACTACCCGCCCGGCAGTTTGTGCACCCCACCTTGGGTCTGTCCTAGGAGCAAAAAACAGTAAAATGAAATAATACAACAGTGGCTACAACCGCAACCTGGATGTGCCCCGCAAAATAATATTACAACAAATTACATTTACATCAAATGAATTAAATAATAACCCATCACATAACCCCGGCTATACATCACAACAGTCCAACACAGTTCATATACACAAACAGATAAAATCCATTATAGAAATATGCAACCCCCTGCCAACCGACATACTAGCAGTTAGGGGAGGTTTACAAACACATTATACAAACACAGATATAATCCAACAAGCAAATACCATATAATTTCGATCGATTAAACACATTTAATTTTGCTCCAATACTTCTCTGTAAATCTGAAACCTGAGCAAACATTAAAAAATTCCAGAAAATACCCAATATCACAGAGAACCATCACAGGAAATCTGGGCTGGTGAATCGGCAACTCGGCGGCAGAATCGCTGCGGATCGGGGGGATTCGCCGCGGTTCCGCGGCGGTTTAGTCGATTCGTGAGCCCAGTTTTCTTGGGTGTTCTTATACTATCATTTTGGGCTTTCTGAACCTGCCTGAAAAATTTTTGGACTTCATTTAAAAATCGACAGAAATCATGATATCGGGGTTTTCCGGTTTTGGTTTTTTCCGTTCGAAATTCATACAATTTTGTAAGTGAGTTAATTATTGTTTAGTGAGGCTCTGATACCACTGTAAGTCGATGTGCAACACCCCGCGACTTGCGGGGAGGCGGAAATATGAAAAACGATCTTGTTCTTTGCTTAAACATCGACTAACTGCATGAATCGAAGCTAAACGATAACTAACAACTATCATAGAAGTTCTAAACTACTATGTGAAGTGATTATACCTCAAGAACCGTGTCCTTCGGGTCTTCATCGCTGTCCTCCACTCCTCGTAGGCTCCTTAGAACATCGACAACTTCACGGCCTCCTCAAATCAAAGACGATCCACCCGAAAGCTTCTACGCCAAGCTTAATCACAAACTTGAGATAACTAGGTTGCTTAAAGTGCTAATCTAAGCTACCTAGAGGATATAGAGTGAGGTTATGGATGATTTAGTCTATCTAACCCTTGATCTCAACACATGAGAGGTTAAGGTTAGGGTTTCAAGAGAGAGTGAGCTTGAGGAGAGAGAAGGTGAGAATGATAATAAGAACAAAAGTCCTTCTCACTTGAATATATGATACATAATGAATTATCAAATAATATCAATTAATTGATTATTCACCATGTTTCATTTAATCAAGGAGAGTGATTCATCATGTGAGTCATTAGATCATTAATGAAGCATTAATGACTTGATGAATCATATAAATGAGTCACACGAAGCAATCATGAAAAAGCCACCTCAACCCCTCATGTCACCACTCTTCTAGAACCTTCTCGACAAATTACGAGAACGCCCCTCCAATCCGTGAAAACACGAAAAAACTTTAGACTGTATAAATCCAATAACCTGATACTAGAATCTGGCTTAAACCAAAGCCAGCTAGTAAAAACTGTCCGAAAAGTCGTACGTGCGTAAACACACGTATGCATACGAACCCTTGTCGTAAAACCCTACGACCTTTATATCGTTTCGCCTGGAGCAGGGAAACTCTCTGTGTGGGACTCTAAAGACTCGACACTATGCTGGCAGTGGGTTTAACCACAGACCGCAAGCGGCACTAGCTGTACGTAACGGTCCCCAGGTAGATGTCGATAAGAAGGCCGATGAGGAAAATCATCCGAACTCCCACTGAGCCTGATGTGACAATCTTCGTACAGACCGGTCTGTTCGTCTAAGACTATCGCATATCAAGACTAGGGGGCGGCAAGCGTCAGTCCCCTAATAGCTGTATAAGTCATGTCGGAGCGAAGCCCATTACACCCTGAGAAGCTACTGGAACCTACCAGTATATCTCGTTTGCCCAGGCCAGGGACTTTGTGTAATGGCTCTCTGACACAGCGCGATATCATCTCCCAATACCGGGAGAGACGAATCCAATCTAACCGCCACTGCCTCCAAGTGCTCGGGACTGCACCCAACTGCTACCTGTTTGCACGACTCCTTTGAGCCGTGGTAGGGTAGCAATCTAAGAGCAGTGGGACACACTCGAGGCGAAGTAGCAGTGTCAAGTCTGCGGACTATGCTGTACTCATGTCACCTGGGAACTGATAACTGACGATGGGTATAATACCAACCAATCAGTTCCTCGGCGAGTCCTGTCCGGTGTACCCGTAACCTAACGAGCACCTGTATACTATCTCTAGTACGACGTACTGATGTCTGTGGGACAGACCATTTCCCCAACAGGGATGAGAAGCGTATACACTTAGTCTACTCCGGAATATCGATGCCCTATCTCGACAATCCTATGACCAGGGACCTGTATAGGATGTTGCTTACAGACTACCCAGCCCCTACTAGTGTGACTGCCATCACGACGCTGGTAATCAAGCAAAGATCCTATGGGCTCTACTAATATGTATAAGTGATACGTTACAAGAAACATATGCACATATTAAAGTAGACTCAATACCAAGTAGCATACTACCATGTTTAGCAAGACTGTTATATACAACTGTGAATATCCCAGGCTTTCATTAAGTAATATACATGCTAGTATGATACAATAATGGGCCCCTAGGGCATATACACTAACACTTTCTCATATGATTCAGCACCAGACCGTTCAGCTAGAGCGCGATTTTTCGTTCACCGAGCAGCCGGTAGTTATATTGGATCGGCATGTAAAGAAACTTTGGTCAAAGGTCTTGCCATATGTAATGGTTCTTTGGCGTAGCCCGAATAGGGAAGAGGTCATTAGGGAGTCCGAGAGCGAGATGCGGAAGAAATTCCCTCATCTCTTAGAAGTTATGCATAGTAAGATTTTTAAATTCGGGGACGAATTTCTTTAAGGGGGAAGATTGTAACACCTTAGAATGCGATTAGTGTTAATTAAGCGATAGTGCAGATTTTAGTAAAAAGTTTACCAAAATAGCTTTCAAATATTTTATAAAAATTAATTAATATTTTATTATTATTTATTTTGGGCTTGCACACACATGTCAATGTTAACCAAGGGTTAATTAGGGTTAACCATGCTTAAGAAGCCATGGCACCTTAACCCCATTCCATTAAGTGTATGCATTTATTTAAATTGTTCAGTTTTAAAAAGAAGGTTTGAATATGGGATTGACTTATGAGTGAGAGGGAGAGAGAGAGAGTTGACAATGGGCACGGAAAGCATGGCTTGCATTTAACGAAGAGAAAGAGTGAGAGAGTAAGTGTAAGCCAAACCCTCACCCTACACTCACCCCCCTCTCATCCTTCACTTATTCACTCCTTATTCTCACCTCAACTCATTCATCTCAATTATTTTGCTATCTCTTCAACTCCTCAAACTGAACACTTACCTTGTTCATCACAAACCAAACCCAAATTCTCACAATCCTCACTAACCTTCACTAAAACTCACAAAACCGTTCAATCAACTTGATCTAAAGCTTATGGAGATGACTTGGAGCATGGAAAGCAAGGGTTTTGGGCAAGTTTGGTAAGATAGTGCTCTCTACTATTAACTTGGATTGTATAATGCATTGTTGCTAATTAGTTTCAGTTTAGAACACTAAAAGATATAGTTTTGAGCATATATCGCATTTTTAGGGTCGTTTTCGAGTCACAGTGATCTACTACGACCACGAATCTTTACTATAAAATCTAGCAATGTATTAGTGTTGTACTAGAGACCTTGAGTGTACACCTGAAACACGAACACCACCTGACACTGTTCATCTAGCGAGAGGAGGAGAAAATACGGCGAGCTCGGTATTTTAAGGGACTGGGGGTTGTGACTTTTAGGGTAGTTGTCTGTAGGTATTTTGGGGTGTTTGGTAGTACTAGATTTTTATATATTGACTGTATGTAAAACTTGGGATCAATTTGCTAGTTTTTAGTATTTCGGCGATGCGCGACACGGTGTCCGACTCAGTTTCTGTGCTTCGCGTGATTTCTGCACTTGGGTTTGCTTAGGGTGTCGCTACATATGTTATCCATTAAGCGAACACTAAAGGGTTTGATTGGAGTTGGTGCGTCGGTCAAAACGTCATTTCTATGTATTATTGGTCGATTTCTGAGTTGCACTTGCTATTTTTTGTGTGATTTTAGGGATGAGTGCGGGGACTTCGGACGCTGCGAAAAAAGAAAAGCAGGTGGTCGGATTTACCTAGCTTGAGATCATCGGTGAGTTGATTTAACATCTATGGGGAAATCGCCCGTATGGCGTTAAGCGTCTGGGCTAGATATGATATTATAGCCGCATGTTTATATGCTTATATGTTGATTGTGCATGAGCATCACTGCATACCATTACTTGTTGTGGCTTGACTTAGCACCTATTGGATACAGCACCATTACTGACGGTTCATGTTGCACGAGCACTAAATTGTATGCTACACCCACACCGTCGGTAATTGTCATGACATGCACAACCTATACATCTATGTGATATTGTATTGTTATTGACATTGTGACATTGATTCTTGTTCTATTGCGCTTATGAAATGCATCGTGCATACATAGCTACATATACACATTATATGATGTTGCATTTGATTTTGGAGGAATTGGGAACCACGTGATATATTTAAAAACTGGATTCATTTAAAAGAGCGGTTTTCCCTTGATATGCTCATATTACGGTTTTATGTTGCATATATCATATTTCATGGATTTACGGATTGAGATACGGATTTTATGTGATTTATGGATTTGAGAACCGTGGGGATATTTCAAGAATGTATGCATTCTTTTGAAAACCCGGTTTCTCTTGTTATGATATTTCAGTGCGTCCAACATGAGTTTTCTCGGTTCTGAGACTTGTGTTAGAAACCTGATTCGAGGAGCTGGATGATTCGTTTGCGGGTTCATGGTGGACCCAGTATGGTACCCCGGGGGAAGAAAGAGATGTTGTGCAGTAGACGATGAGCCTGGCAGAGGGACAACTAGCTACCGGTTATTAGTTGGACCTAGCGGTTATCCGGAGGATACCGACCGGAGTCGTGAGATGGATATGAGCCGATCCGGACTGACGGAGCCCGTGAGCCGATCCGGACTGACGGAGCCCGAGTTATGTGGATTTGCATGTCGATGTTGGAGATGAGTTTTCATGATGTTTTGAGTGCCGATGTTGGGCACTTAGGTTCCATGAGATTTACAGATATGAGGGCCGATCAGAGTGACGGCGCCTGAGGTATTAGGATTTGGGGTGTCATTGATGGACACCGGTTTTTCTACAATGATGATTCATTGATAATGATATGTTTTATTCTATACTCAGCATTCATTTGATATGCATTGCTTCATGCATTTATAGTACCTGATAGAGCACCTTTCATGAATGTTGCATATCCATATTACCATATTTATGCTATCAGATTGCATGTGATAGATTATCGATGTACGTGCATACCTGCGATTATCTGTACGATGTTGCTTACTATTCACGAGTTGGCAACTCACCCCCGTTGTGCCATAGTGTTTTGCAGGTTTGACCCCTCAGAGTAGTCGCGGCAGGACTTCTTATTGTATCTTTTCAACGAATACCGCTATGGTTGGCTTTGAGCCTTTTTGCTATTGGTGGGTTCACGGTTATCCGTTTATGTTTATTGTATATCTCATTGTATCTAGTACTCTCCATCTACCCTCTCCATCTATTGACTTAGAGATGAGTTGTAAGGACGATATTGTATATTCTGTGACTTTGGGTGTCGAGCTCGTGTGAGCCGGCTTTTATTATGCAGTTTTATCTCTTATGCTGTTTTCACTTTATATTGTCTATTTCTTCGCTACGGCTTCGTATATTATGCTTGTGGTGGTTGTTTCCGCCTTTGGGCGTGATTTGCTCCTGTTTGGGGATGCTTTACTTATATCTTATGTTTGTACAAGTTTTGGGGCTAGTTTTTACAAAGGAGGTGCTGCCGAAATTTTTAAGAAAATAAAGTTAAGTTTCAAGATTTTTACTTGAGATTTCCAAATGATTTTAACAATATTTTTATCACTTACTACTTTTGAAGGTTTAGATTTCTGGGTTTTCGGGTTACTTAAACTGCGTTACGTCTGTTGACGTCACGTGGTTTAAGTGCCGGTCGCGTGCCTAATCTTGGGTCCTGACACAACCCTTTATCTTGTAACATATAGTTCTATACTTCATTCTTATACCTATAACTTCTCAAAATCCAGACCTGGTATTTCAACGAAATACTTGTCTAGAACTGGTGAAGTCATGAGTAAACAAAATATAGTACGAATACCAACCCCGTTGTCCTAACAGACATCGGACAATATACAATATTTTATATAAGTCCCTTTTGTTCAATAACTCAAACCCTGTGCGTCATAGGTTGAAAAACTATACTATACTTAAGAAGAATTACACCGTTATTGAATGCACCTTACCTAATCACCAACTGATATAGATAAATGTCATAGACATAATTTCAAAAAGTTATATCTTATAAAATTAACATATAGATATATCAGTTTGAAATTGGTGCATAACAAGGAATATTTAAAACCAAATATTTGTCGTCAGGAAAACCCCAGGTTATTTTCTTAAATACCACCAATTACAAAGAATTCTGATATATATTGAGGAACTTATCACCCAATTCCCAATATCTTACTCCCACTCATCATCCGTAATACTATACAGATGTGAGAATCAAATCTGGTAAATACATACCCTGGAGTCAGAATATGATTGGAAAAACCATTTTCAATTAACACCGCACAGTAAAACTGAAACATGAAAATATTTTGAAGGGGTAGCCGGGTATTCCTAGTAATGACTCTTCTATTATCCATATTCATGACAGTAACCATATACTTCCTTGCCCTCACTCTAATCCCTTTTTATGTCTTTACTTATTACCTTTTGTACACAATACTTAGGCTAATTGATTTTCTTCCTTCCTTACCCATTGACACTAGACTAAGGTTTGGAAGAAGAATATCCAATAAGCGCAATAAGTGTACTCTCCTAATACCGGGAGCCTTCGCAACCTGAGAGAAGATGAAGAGAAAATAAAACTGAATAATCCTATTCTATTTCTCCCAAACAAGAATCCATCCTCAAACTGGAACAAGTTTCTTCAAGTTCGTATGTAACTATACGATGGAATATCCAAGCAATATGCATTTTTGTAGTGATACGAAGTGTTTTGGAGAAATGCAAAGGGGGTGTAGGATTTGCAATGATATATGCAACTCCATAACAATCGAAAAGCCAAAGTATTTTAGGAAGGTTTGGTTAACTTAGTTCATGAGTTTTAGTTTAGGGTCGGGCCATGGTCGTTGCCAATGAGAGAGAGAAAATAAATACTCAGCGTGCACTCTAACCTAGATTAGATTGGTTAATCATTTTATCTAATCACGATGGCTCACACCGTTTCCTCGAATTCTCCTCCAAACCCAAAAGGAGAATTAGTCGGGATCATCTAAAATCACCAGAGGAGTAAACCTACTCGTCAGTGGAAATCGGGATCAACTATCATCGCATGATAACTTGATGGAAGCCACTCAAGTCAGCACACTCCAGAAGGTATGCGCATGCCTGGCAAGTTTCCTGTATGTTTGAAACTCCTGATTTGGTTTTTACCCCTAGGACCCAAGTGACCTTGACGGAGTCAAACAATCAAAGAGTCCTAATCAAGTTCAACCCGTCATTATCTTGATTGCATTAAACCCACCAGCACGAGCCCTTGACGGAGTCAACAAGGCCGTACGACTGTCCTAACCAATCGCATATCCATGTTATAAACAAGCACCACTCAGATACCGTACAGTACGCCTTGACGGAGTCAAAAAATGCAGCACGAATACTAAGTACTACTCGTACGAAATGACGGAGGGCTATGGATGGTTTTTGGCGAAAAACCATTAACGTAATGAACTTGATATCGTTGAAGGAACCAGATAGCTTTACAAATATATAATGGCGCTAACTTTTGCTAAAGAGGTCACTCCCTATGAAAGGATCTCGGCTCTTTCCTCGTCGAATGAGGTGCAGGATATTCCTAACTGAATACCACGATGCAAAGCAAAAGAATCGATTAAAGTGAAGTTATTACCTTGACGCAAAGTTTTGCTCAAGAGGTCACTCCCTCTGAAGGGATCTCGGCTCTTGCCTCGTCGAAGGAGGTGCTGGATATTCATAACCGAATACCACTGTGAAAAGCAAAAGGAAACGTCTGTAATGTCAGTTTTTAAAAACTTGGTCCAAACAACATCAGATAGGTTAGTTTTATCCTTGCATTGATTAGAAAGAACGCAGTCCCATTAATAAAACATTTCACACCACAGAAAGGAACGAAAAATATAATGTACGTATATGCCATCTGTATTCGCCACTGGGCCCCGTCATCACCCGTTAGGTTACTTAACTAACGGAAGAGTAGGGGCCGGACTAGCGCGGGTGCAAAACATATCCAACTTCTACTAGTATATATATATATATATATATATATATATATATATATAACATTCATCCCAGGCATGATATAAAGAAACATCACAGAATCTCAGCCAACAACACAGAGTGGTGGATAAGCCTGGAGCCTCGAGTTTCACTTGAGCCGCAAATGAGACCCGACGTTCCATATCGTATGGATAGCCTGTGCCAAAAAAAACCTAGACCCCTACGAGCATGGCAAGTTACCCGCCAATCCCAGATGCGAGGCAACCCCAATCAACAACGTGAATGGGCCACCCAGCACTCCACGGAATCCGGTATCTTGGGTACCCATCCGTGGGTCAGCCTATACCCCCTACGAGTGCGGCGAATAGCCCGCCAATTCTGGAGTAAGGCCCCCTCCATCTCAACGCCATGACATGCGGACCCGTTGCCCTCTAGAACCCGGCAATTCATGCACTCCGCCTTGGGGTAATCCTAGTATAGAAAAGAAAATAAATATATACAAGGATGACATTGACTTCAACCAGGTCGTGTCCTAAACAAATAATATACAAACTGGAAGAGACGGCAGTCTACATGTCGGACGCTCGCACCACAATATCAAATGTACAAATGAATCTGAACTATACAACTATTACACCACTGGCTATCCACCATGACAATCCAACCACAACCTCAGCACAACAAAGAACATCAACATGAATGTCATGTTGTCACGACCCAAAATATTAGCTCGCGACCAGTAATTAAATCACGCGACGTCTACAGGCGTAACGTAATCCAAGTAGGTTGAAATCCAGAAATCTAAACCTTTTTAAGAAATAAAGAGGTGAAGCTTTGAAATAAAGGTATAGTAAATCATGTTTTTTCTTTTAAAAAAATTTGGGCAGCACCACCCTTGTAAAAACTAACCCCGAAAACGGGTACAACACAGAATATAACAAAGCATCCCCAAACGGGAGCAAAACACATCCAACTGCAGAAACAACCACCACAAGCATAAGTATACGACGCCCAAAGGTGAAGATCCACATAAGAAAATAAAGTAAAGCAAGCCATCAACCGCAAAAGCGAACATAAAACCCATGGCTCAAGTCTCGCAGCTACAAGTCTTCTAAGTCTTCAACATATACAATAACTAGTTTCTGAATTGATGGAGTTGACTAGATACAACAGGAATAATAATATAAGAGTGGCACGATCCAATAGGTACCACCTACCAAAAGCAAATCACCCGAAAACAACTGTGTGCCAACGATGCCGCTACTGATCTATGCGGTCAACCTGCAAGAACGTTGGCACAACGGGGGTGAGTTGCCAACTCGTGAATAGAAAACATCAACAGGTAGAAATCGAAATAAACAACGATTCGTAGGTCAAATACATCATAAAGGTAATACTATGATATCTAGGATGACCGTATCTGCATAAGTGCCAACATATAATAAATGCCTATCAGCAAGTGGATATCATCCAACGATGAAATCAATGCATGTATGAAGTGGATCTCGTCCAACAATATAATCAATGCATGTATGCCGTGGATCTCGTCCAACAATATAATCAATGCTTGTATGCAGTAGATCTCGTCCAACAATATAATCAATGCATGTATGCAGTGGATCTCGTCCACGTGTCAACCACTGACACAACAACTCCTGCATATAAATATCATAAAAGCATATGCAGGTAAAATGAGGATATAAATCAACGTGTGTCCCTCACGACACAACAAAATCATAGAACCGGAGTGTCCACATCGACACTCGAATTATAATGAAACCCTTGTCTAGCATCGACACGTAAATCCTCATCTATCAGGCGCCGTCACCATGACCGACCCTGATGTCTGTACATCTCATGGAACCTGATGTAAGTCGATGTACAACACCCCACGACTTGCGGGGAGGCGGAAATATGAAAAACGATCTTGTTCTTTGCTTAAACATCGACTAACCGCATGAATCGAAGCAAAACGATAACTAACAAGAAACATAGAAGTTCTATACTACTATGTTTAGGGATTATACCTAACGAATCGAGTCCTTCGTCTTTGCGAACTCCTCCTCCTCCTCGGCCTTCTCGAAGTAGTAGACGATCCACCCGAGAGCTTTACTCCAAGCTTAGCCTCTAAACTTGAGGCAACTAACCTTTTTTAAGTGCTGATCAAAGAAGCTAGGTGATATAGAGTGAGGGTTATGGTTTAATTAGTCTAACTAATCCTTGTACTCAACACATGAGAGGGGAGGATTAGGGTTTGAAGAGGGAGAGCTGTAGGGTTCCTAGGCACCCTAATGAGGTCTCACAAGGCATCGAACATGCCAATATAAAATTTTACGGGTGCCGAGAGACCCGACTACCGATCGTTTGCTAGAAAACTAGGCGAAAAAGCTAGCTAGTTAACAATTAACTAAGAGATACGGAAATACAACCTTTGTAGATCCGGTGCTCCACCTCCACGGCTCCGCAACGAGGTCCTCTCCGCTGTCCAAATCAAATCCGGGATCTAGCGTCGGCTTCGTCGGAGAATGGGCAAGCTAGGTCGTCGATGTCCATGCCGAAGATGATCTACGTCGAAGCATCGCAAGATCAAGCTCTCACTTCACCAAGTCATGAAACTTGTGAAGAAAACACACTCTACTACTTGGCAAGAGGTAGAGGATGAAGAAATAGGAAGTGGGTAGTCTTTAGAATTGGATTTCTCACTCATTTCATCAAGTTGCCATTGATGGTCAAGCTTTTCTTCAAAGAAGAAAATAAGAAGAAGAAGAGCAAGAAGAAGATAAGTATTATGATAAGTATTTATTTAATTAGAAAAGAAACTCATTCTTATCATAACATGACCATGGTTAGTTGTAGAGAGTGAACTAGGGTTACTGGAGTGGTTAGGGTTAAGCATGAGACAAAATGGTTAACTAAGTCAAAGCTTCATGAAGATTCATGAACAAAACAAAATAGCAACCATTTTCCCTTTTTTTGATTTTAATTTTCTTTTCCAAATGAATAACTAATAAATAAATAAATGAAAAAGAAAACATAACCCTAACCATTCACAACCATAGTTTAATCTTTACACTTAACCAATTTAGCATGCATCATCAAACATGATACAATCATGTGCACAAAATCATATCGCATATATAATGCGCACACACGAGTGAGAAAATCCATTTTAAAGTGAACCGATACTAGTTAATGCAAAGTAATATATCAAATATACAATTATGCATTAAATCATTAAATCAACGCTTGATTTAACGATCCGGTCATGACGCACATAACCGACTGGTACCATTAGTAACATCTTATCGAATCAACACTTGATCCGATAACCCGGCTATATCGCATATAACCGATCAATGTCACATCGCGAGAATCGTATACAGTATCACATACCGTATTATTCTCGGTCCCGCACATATCTCATATGCGCTCCTATTTCATTTCGCTTGAGCCAGGAAACCTCTGTGTAGGACTCTAAAGACTCGTCAATACGCCGGCAGCAGATGATGATCATATCAAACACCCACAAGCCGCAAGCGGTCTGCTAAACATAACGGCCACCCGGGTATTGAGCGATCTGAAGATCGACGAGCAAGCCCGCTCACACTCCAGTGAATCCAACCAGTAACACTACCGTACAGTCCGGTCTGATCGTCTGATATGTCGCATATCTTGCCTAGGGGTGGTAAACGTCAGACCCCAATAGCTTGATAAGTCGTGTCGATATGAGGCTCATAACGGGTCGAGAAACTACTGGAAACACTTACCAGCAATTCTCTGATCATCCCTGGCCAGGGACTTCCTGTTATAGCCAATCGAACACAGCGCAACATCAACCCCCTATACCGGGAGAGACGAATCCCCTCCTATCGCTCATTGCCTCCATGTGACTCGGGACTGTACCCAAAAACCACCGTTTTGCACGCCCTCTTGGACGTGGTAAGATGGAAATCAAAGCACAGTGGGAACCACACAAGACTCTATGACGATCTCGAGTCAACAGACTACTCTGTACCAGTGTCACCAGAGAACTGCCATCTGACGTGAGGTATAATACCATCTGGGAGTTCTCGGCGAGTCCGTCCAGTGTACCCAGTCTCTACTGAGCACCCGTATATCATCTCTGATGTCAAACACCAATGGATATGGGATCATCCATCGCCCATCTGTATGGGTCGAGAAGGTATACGCTAGTCTACTCTGGTATATCGATGCCCCGTCTCGATACACCCTCGACTAGGGACTTTGAAGGATGTACTTATGGACTACCATGTCCCCACTAGTATGATCCGCATCATAGTCCGGGTAGTCAAGCACACATCCTAAGGGCTTTACCAACATGTAACAGAGAGACAATCAGTATACACGTTAAGGTAAAGTTCAACCAGATAGCATACTATCATGTCGAGCAAGAAAGTCCTCCCTATATATGTCCCAGCATCCACTACAATATACATCCTATGTACAGTAATGGCCTCTAGGGCATACATATAACTAACAATCTCCCACTTGCACTAGGGCCATCTGATAGCAGTGGTTGCAGTATCTCATACTCAACCATCCCATAAAAGTCTCTCTCTGGGAACAGGCCTTCGTGAGTGGATCCGCCGTGTTGTCCTCTGAGTCTGCTCTCCTAATCTTGATGACCTGGAGATCAACCATCTCCACGATCAGGTGATACTGCCTTAGAATATGTCTGGATCACTGATGGGACCTGCGTTCCTTGGCATAAGCCACAACTCCATTGTCACACAATGGGAGGAACATAGTTCATCTCATGAACCAATATACACCCAAACAGCCTCTTTGGTAGCATCTTAAGTAGCGATGTATCTTGCCTTTATCATCTAGTATGTCACGGTATCTAGCTTGGAACTCTTCCAAAATACCGTCCCTTTACTGAGGGTAAAGACAATGCCTGTGACTGACATTCAGTCATCTTTATCACTCTGGAACACTTCCAGTGATTCTCCCCAGGATCAATTGATACTATCTCACTACAACTAGTGAGATTCCTAACATCCAATTAAATCTATCTCATAGATCTAAAACTCAGGATTTAGGAGGTATCATTTTGATCCTACACGGAGAATCATTGTGATAAACGGAGATTGATCGAGCGTAGCATAAGAAACTCTTTTCTTATCAAGAGTATGTCATCCACGTACTCTACGAGGATCACCACCATACTCCCTACTACCTTTTTGTTTATACAAGGTTCATCCACCATTTTGATGATGTCAAACTCTTTGACTAATACATCAAAACAGACGTTCCAACTCCGCGATGCCTGCTTTATTACATAAAACATCTTGTTCACGTTTCCGCTGCTCCCACTGTTTACGAAGCCCTCTGGCTGTGTACTTACAGACGTTCTCTTCTAAATCAATATTTAGAAAAGCAGTCATGGCACCCAACCGCCAGATATCGTAGTCATGGTATGTAGCCATGGCAAGTAGGATCTGGATGGACTTAAGCATAGCTACTTGAAAAGGTTTCATCATTATGCACACCTGGTCAATGATGCAAACTTTTAACAAGTCTAGCTTTGAAAGTCTCAACTTTTCCATGTACACCAAGTAATCTTCTCAAGATTTACTTGCTCCTGATGGGGATTTAACCCTTCAGATATAGCAACCAAAGTCCATACTTTGTTGGTGTATATGGATTCCATCTCAGATCACTAAGCATCCAGCCATTCTTACAGAGTCGTCACTCTCGATGGCCTGCTCGAAACTAGTTGGGTCATCATCTCATGATGCAATCCTCGCTCCCACTGTCATAGAGAAACTGAAATATCTCTCAGGCGGGTGAGGAACCCTACCAGATCGGCGGAGAGGCCGAGGTTCGTTGGTAACTATTGAATCCTTTGGTTCTTTCAAATCATCAGCTGCAGTTTGTATAGCTGGAACCTTTCCAGTTTTACATTACAGACCTTGCCTCGAGCTTGTCCGGATTTTGCTTTTAGACATAGGCCGGACAACCCCAAATCTTAACTAACTTAAGAGATGGGTTCTTCCCTTATCATATCAAATATGAAGTGGTAGGCAACGGATTTGATTTGAACCCTATCCAATAGGTATGCAGCTTCTCAAGTGCATAACTCCCAAAAAGGAACAGGTAACTCAGTATTACTCATCATAGAGCACACCTTATCACATAGGGTGTGATTGCTCCGCCCCGATATACCATCGTGCTATGGTCTATACAGAGGAGTAATGCTGAGAGAGAATCTCATTCTCCTTTAGAATAGTCCAGGATTTCCGTGCTCAAGTATTCTCCTCCTTGATCATATCAAAGGACATAATACTTATACCGGTATTTTGGTTCTCTACTTCTAACTTATATTTTGTGAATATCTCAAAAGGTTCGGACTTGTGTTTCAACAGGAACATAGGTCTGAAACTCGAAAGATCATCAGAGAACGTAATGAAGTATAAAGAACCAGTCCTGGCATGTGTAGACAGGGGACCTACATACATCATCATGTATCATCCCAAGAGTTCACTAACTCTTTCTCTGTTTCCAATAAACAGAGCTAGTGTCATTATATCTTTGTGACATGACTGGCAAGTTTCACAAGATGTAGATTCAAACTGATTTAAATATGCATCTACATGTAACTTCAGCTAGTCGGGTCACATTGATCTGACCTAGTCTACAATACCTTAAGAAGGATCCGTTCATTTCTGAACTCTTCCTCTTATGTGTGTTCTGTATACTAAGAACTGTAGTTTCATTTAGAACATCAATGCTTTTAGATAACGTGCCTGAACCGATCAACTTTTGATATAGGAAATGTTCAAAACATTATCCATCAATACAAAATTATATCCTTTCTTTACAGATAAAGAGACTGATATGATTTTGTATATCAGGTTCGGTATCTAATAACATTCGTTCAGAATCAATGTATTCTAGTAATACAGGGTGACAGTGACCAACAGACTTGGCTGCAACACTTGCCCCTTTTTTTGCCACATGAAACTTATCACCCGTTCTCAGTTCTCTACCTATCTGTAGCCCTATGTAACAGATTACATATCTGGGATCCTGATCCGGTATCATATACCCAGGATGTAGAGGATACAGAGAAACTGTTCTTTGTAACGAATACACCCGAAGATGATGCATCAGCATGCACTTTCTTCGTTTGGACGGCACGGGAAATCTGGTATTCCCCAATTTCCTGCTCTATCTTATAACAATTATAAGTTGGAGCGGGACTAACGTTCCCCAGCTCAGTACAACAAGCGGGTTCGGTCGATAATCCGTATTATTATCTTGATTAAGGCGTGATATGGTCGCTACCTGGAGAGAGAGAGAAGAAAACACTCAGCGTGCGCTCTGTCAAGAATAGATTGGTTATTATTTTATCTAATCAGGATGGCTCCCACTGCTTTTTATCAAATCTTCCTTCAAACCCTAAAAGGAAAGACTAGCCGGGATTAATTACACACTACAAGTTCGCCAATCTTTCAGCCAGGCCAGTGTCGGTACTTTGAGGGAGGTCCCCCGTGCTTTCGCACGAACCTAATTAATGTAAACCTCGTTTTCCCAGAGGCGTAACCCCGTTGACACCTTTCTAGACACCTACTTGATCGGCTAATTGTAATGTATAAAACTCTCCCAGGAGTAACTCTTACTCGCAGCGGGTATCGGGATCCAACTATCTCATAGAAGGTATGCAATCTCATTGCAAATTTCAACACTTGAAATTCCCGATAATATTTTGCCCCTAGCTCGCTATGACCTTGACGCATGCCAAACAACCCATAGTCTACTAGTCAAGTTCAACCCGTACATTTCTTGATTGAATTAAACCTACCCGCACGACCCTTGACGCATGCCAAACAACGCCGTACGAATACCCTAATCCAATCGCATCATATGCTGGCAGATAAGCACTAGTTAGCTACCGTACACTACGCCTTGACGCATGCCAAACAACCGCAGCACGAATACTAACTAGTACTTATCTGAAATGACGGAGGGCTACGACAGGTTTTTCTGAAAACCTATTGCGTAATGAACTTGATATCGTTGTAGAATCAAATGATTTTTGAAATGGAGTGTTTTTGAGGCTTTTCTAGTTTTGCTAAAGGAGTCACTCCCGGTGAAGGGATCGTCGGTCCTTTCCTCGTCGAATGAGGTGCGGGATATATCATATATATCACTGTGCAAAGCAAAAACACTTAAAAGCAATCAAAATACAAACCGAGTGTGTAGCATCTGCCAGTTATTGCTAAAGGAGTCACTCCCGGTGAAGGGATCTCGGTCCTTTCCTCATCGAATAAGGTGCAGGATATATCACATATACCTCTGTGCAAAGCAAGAACTGTAGCTACCTGTTTTATTTTGAAATTTGATTCTACAACATCTTAGGTTTCTTTTATTTCATTAATCATATTAATGAAGTCCCATCATTTAAGTGCCTAAACAACACAGATAAATACGACGTACACTTATGCCATCCGCATTCGCCTCGATGTCCCCTCGTGCACCGTTAGGTTAGGTAACTAACGGCAGAGCAGGGCAGGGCTAGCGCGGGTGTAAAACATAAGTAACGTCTATATAATATATCATATATACTATAAACTATATCTATCATAGAACATCACATGATCACATCACAGATATCGCAGCAGAAGAATCATATGAAATATTGGATATACTAGAACGTCCGTGTTTTCAATACGAGCCAGTATAAAACACGGATTCCACGGTCGTGATGAATAGCCAAACCCACACCCCTAGACCCCTACGAGAGCGGCAAGCAACCCTACCAATTCTAGAGTTAGGAGACCCGGACTCGACTCCTCGAGTTGGTCTCCCACTGGACTCCAGAACCCGGTTACTTGTGCCCTCCTCCTTGGGTCTATCCTAGTGCGGAAAAGTAAATAATATACAAAAGGTGACAACTTCCGCAACCTGGAAGTGCCCCAAATAAAAGAATATTACATACAAGTTTTTACATGAATGAAAATGAAAAACACTCATCTCACATAAAAACCCCCGGCTATTCAAACACGACGATCCAATATAACATATCCAGCAACACATAACATCACATGTCATCAACGTAAGTAAATATGCGCATCCCAATTGTCGTTGACATATAGCAACGAAACCGGCGATATCACATATTACACTTACGGTCACAGAAAAGAAAGTGTAAAACTACAACAGTTGGAATCCGCAACCATCTCAGACATCGCATGCCTGACCAAATGAATTACTTAGACATCACATGCCTAACAATTATAAACCCCGCATTTTAGTCTCATTATCGAAAACTCTTTTCAATATCAAGTCGGGCAATTCAACAAGATTCCCGAAAAACTGATCGAATGCTCGTCGCAAACTTTAGTAGGCGGCCACACCCCTGATACCGTCGACGAAGTGCACCAAGGCGGAACACCGCCACCGCGAGCACCCGAAGGGATGCTTTCGGCAACGGGGTTCTCCTACAGTCACTTGGTCGGGTCTATGGAGTGAGGCTGTCTATTAAGTTTACCCGGCGAGTATCCGTGTACGCTACGTGATTGCGACGGACTTTTGATCACATCAAAATTCCGTGGCAACCGATCAAGGGAGACTAAACTGCTACGTTTATAATATTCATTCCGTTATCTCATAACATCTTGTGAATTCCAATTATTGTATCCCATTCCAGATAATTAGAAAATGTTAAACTTTCCGATTGAACATTCGAACACCCAAGTTTTCCAGATACAGATCAACACATGAAACAAGTCTAACAACATTCCGTTCGTGCCTCAGTACCAACGGTCCAGCCGTAGAAGGGTCAAGCCAACGCCTCACATGTGGCACGCCGTACTGCCCCAAACCCGAAGGTTCAAAGGGCAGTTCAAGACGGTCACATAATCGAGTTAAGGTTTGTTGTCTTCTAGAGGGACCATCGCGTTACTTGCACTACTTAGAACGTCGTTAAACTACGGAAAAATCCAACACTTGGAAATTTCCCGACAGGGGAAAAATTGGGTATTTATATCCGGTCGAACTTTTTAACATATTCTAAAATTTATCCGGAAAGCCAAATAGACAAAATTTGATACCACGATCGAAATACCGAATCCCCAAAATAATCCCAGAAAATACAACTCTGGAATAAATTTTAAAAATACCCAGAAAATCCAGCATAAAATAATAGGAGTTACTGTGCAAACAGTGTACGATGACGTCATCATTCCGCCGATGAACCGCCGCATAAGGCAGGCTTATGCCGCTGATCCGCCGCGGTTTGTACTGTTCATCCGAAAAATTTTGCATCATAATTCTTATTTTTTCCTGCTGAATTTTTTAGAAATTTTTAATTTGGAAAAACTCACTGTTTTCAAAAAAGTACAGAGAGCAAGATTGATTTGGTGTTTCGGGTTCGTTCGGACTTCAAATTCCGTCTGGACTTCGCCTAAGGCTCTAGCTAGGCTCTGATACCACTGTAGGGTTCCTAGGCACCCTAATGAGGTCTCACAAGGCATCGAACATGCCAATATAAAATTTTACGGGTGCCGAGAGACCCGACTACGGATCGTTTGCTAGAAAACTAGGCGAAAAAGCTAGCTAGTTAACAATTAACTAAGAGATACGGAAATACAACCTTTGTAGATCCGGTGCTCCACCTCCACGGCTCCGCAACGAGGTCCTCTCCGCTGTCCAAATCAAATCCGGGCTCTAGCGTCGGCTTCGTCGGAGAATGGGCAAGCTAGGTCGTCGATGTCCATGCCGAAGATGATCTACGTCGAAGCATCGCAAGATCAAGCTCTCACTTCACCAAGTCATGAAACTTGTGAAGAAAACACACTCTACTACTTGGCAAGAGGTAGAGGATGAAGAAATAGGAAGTGGGTAGACTTTAGAATTGGATTTCTCACTCATTTCATCAAGTTGCCATTGATGGTCAAGCTTTTCTTCAAAGAAGAAAATAAGAAGAAGAAGAGCAAGAAGAAGATAAGTATTATGATAAGTATTTATTTAATTAGAAAAGAAACTCATTCTTATCATAACATGACCATGGTTAGTTGTAGAGAGTGAACTAGGGTTAGTGGAGTGGTTAGGGTTAAGCATGAGACAAAATGGTTAACTAAGTCAAAGCTTCATGAAGATTCATGAACAAAACAAAATAGCAACCATTTTCCCTTTTTTTGCTTTTAATTTTCTTTTCCAAATGAATAACTAATAAATAAATAAATGAAAAAGAAAACATAACCCTAACCATTCACAACCATAGTTTAATCTTTACACTTAACCAATTTAGCATGCATCATCAAACATGATACAATCATGTGCACAAAATCATATCGCATATATAATGCGCACACACGAGTGAGAAAATCCATTTTAAAGTGAACCGATACTAGTTAATGCAATGTAATATATCAAATATACAATTATGCATTAAATCATTAAATCAACGCTTGATTTAACGATCCGGTCATGACGCACATAACCGACTGGTACCATTAGTAACATCTTATCGAATCAACACTTGATCCGATAACCCGGCTATATCGCATATAACCGATCAATGTCACATCGCGAGAATCGTATACAGTATCACATACCGTATTATTCTCGGTCCCGCACATATCTCACATGCGCTCCTATTTCGTTTCGCTTGAGCCAGGAAACCTCTGTGTAGGACTCTAAAGACTCGTCAATACGCCGGCAGCAGATGATGATCATATCAAACACCCACAAGCCGCAAGCGGTCTGCTAAACGTAACGGCCACCCGGGTATTGAGCGATCTGAAGATCGACGAGCAAGCTCGCTCACACTCCAGTGAATCCGACCAGTAACACTACCGTACAGTCCGGTCTGATCGTCTGATATGTCGCATATCTTGCCTAGGGGTGGTAAACGTCAGACCCCAATAGCTCGATAAGTCGTGTCGATATGAGGCTCATAACGGGTCGAGAAACTACTGGTAACACTTACCAGCAATTCTCTGATCAGCCTTGGCCAGGGACTTCCTGTTATAGCCAATCGAACACAGCGCAACATCAACCCCCTATACCGGGAGAGACGAATCCCCTCCTATCGCTCATTGCCTCCATGTGACTCGGGACTGTACCCAAAAACCACCGTTTTACACGCCCTCTTGGACGTGGTAAGATGGAAATCAAAGCACAGTGGGAACCACACAAGACTCTATGACGATCTCGAGTCAACAGACTACTCTGTACCAGTGTCACCAGAGAACTGCCATCTGACGTGAGGTATAATACCATCTGGGAGTTCTCGGCGAGTCCGTCCAGTGTACCCAGTCTCTACTGAGCACCCGTATATCATCTCTGATGTCAAACACCAATGGATATGGGATCATCCATCGCCCATCTGTATGGGTCAAGAAGGTATACGCTAGTCTACTCTGGTATATCGATGCCCCGTCTCGATACACCCTCGACTAGGGACTTTGAAGGATGTACTTATGGACTACCATGTCCCCACTAGTATGATCCGCATCATAGTCCAGGTAGTCAAGCACACATCCTAAGGGCTTTACCAACATGTAACAGAGAGACAATCAGTATACACGTTAAGGTAAAGTTCAACCAGATAGCATACTATCATGTCGAGCAAGAAAGTCCTCCCTATATATGTCCCAGCATCCACTACAATATACATCCTATGTACAGTAATGGCCTCTAGGGCATACATATAACTAACAAGAGCTTGAGGAGAGAGAAGGTGAAGATAATAATGAAGTGAGAAGAATGAGTTATGATAATATATATCAAGTATTTCTTTTTTTCAAGAAAAGAAAATAAATGAATTTAACAACCATGCTTGATAATATCTAGTGATGATTCACATCCATGAGTCATTAAGCATTTATGATGCATTAATGACATGGATGAATCATCCATATGACCCACTAATCACATTCATTGTATATGCCACCTAAACCTCCTTAGTCACCATCTTTTAGTAGCTTCTCGCGCAATTACGAGAACGCCCCTCCTTTCCGCAAAAATACGGAAAAACTTTAGACTGTATAAATCCAATAACCAGATACCAGTAACTGGCTTAAACCAAAGCCGACTGGTAAAAACTGTCCGAAAGTCGTACGTGCGTAAACACACGTATGCGTCCGAACCCTTGTCGTAAAACCATACGACCTCTATATCGTTTCGCCTGGAGTTGGGAAACTCTCTGTGTGGGACTCTAAAGACTCGACTACTACGCTGGCAATGGGTTTAACCACAGACCGCAAGCGGCACTAGCTGTACGTAACGGTCCCCAGGTAGATGTCGATAAGAAGGCCGATGAGGAAACCCATCCGAACTCCTACTGAGCCTGCTGTGACAATCTCCATACAGTCCGGTCCGTTCGTCTTAGACTATCGCATATCGGGCCTAGGGGGCGGCAAGCGTCAGTCCCCTAATAGCGATATAAGTCGTGTCGGAGGGAAGCCCATTACACCCTGAGAAACTACTGGAACCTACCAGCAAATCTTGCTTGCCCTGGCCAGGGACTTTGCGTAATGGCTCTCTGACACAGCGCGATATCAACCCCCAATACCGGGAGAGACGAATCCTGTCTAACCGCCACTGCCTCCAAGTGCTCGGGACTGCCCCCAACTGCTACTTGTTTGCACGACTCCTTTGAGCCGTGGTAGGGTAGCAATCTAAGAACAGTGGGACACACTCGAGGCGAAGTAGCAGTGTCAAGTCTACGGACTATGCTGTACTCATGTCACCTGGGAACTGTTCACTGACGACTGGTATAAAACCAACCAACAGTTCCCTATGAATCCTGTCCGGTGTACCCGTAACCTAACGAGCACCTGCATACTATCTCCAGTACGACGTACTGACGGCTGTGGGACAGACCATCTCCCCAACTGGGATAAGAAGCGTACACACTAGTCTACTCCGGAGTATCGATGCTCTGTCTCGATAATCCAATGATCAGGGACCTTAATAAGGATGTGCTTGTAGACTACCCAGCCCCCACTGGTGTGACTGCCATCACAACGCTGGTAGTCAAGCAAGATCCTAAGAGCTCTATCAATACGTATACTCACATATTAAGATAGAAAAACCAAGTAGCATACTACCATATTTGGCAAGACTGTTATATACATATGAATATCCCAAGCTTCCATTAAGTAATATACAAACTAGTATGATACAATAATGGCCTTCTAGGGCATAAACACTAACAATCTCCCACTTGCACTAGGGCCATGTACTGGCGTATCGAAGACCGATGATCTCGAGTAGCCTCTCGAACTGAATCTGAGATAGGGCCTTCGTGAATGGATCAGCAATGTTCTCTTCAGAAGCAACTCTCCAAACCTCGATCTCCTGACGATCAATGATCTCCCTGATCAGGTGATACCGCCTTAAGATGTGTCTGGACTTCTGATGGGACCTTGGTTCCTTCGCTAAAGCTATAGCTCCGTTGTTGTCGCAATACAGAGGTATAGGATCAACTATGGTAGGAACCACCTGAAGTTCTGTTAGGAACTTCTTCATCCAGACTGCTTCTTTTGTGGCATCGCAAGCAGCTATATACTCCGCTTCCATCGTTGAGTCAGCAACGGCGTCCTGCTTGGAGCTCTTCCAGCACACCGCCCCTCCATTGAGGGAAAAGACATAACCCGACATGGACTTGGAATCGTCCTTATCACTCTGGAAGCCGGAATCAGCAAAGGCCTCCAACCTGAGGTCTTTTCCGCCGTAAACCAAGAACATCTCCTTAGTCCGTCTCAGGTACTTGAGAATGTTCTTTACTGCTATCCAGTGCTTCTCCCCTGGGTCTGACTGATACCGGCTTACCATGCTCAGTGCGTAAGCTACATCTGGTCTGGTGCACAACATCGCATACATTATAAAGCCTACCGCAGAAGCGTAGGGTATAATAGACATGCGTTCCCTTTCCAAATCAGTCTTGGGAGATATCTCTTTGGAGAGGGTGATTCCGTGACAAGCCGGTAGATTACAGCGCTTAGAATCTTCCATACTGAATCTTTTTAGTACAGTGTCGATATACCTGGACTGCGAAAGTCCCAACATCCTCTTGGATCTATCACGATAGATCCGGATCCCCAGAATGTAAGAGGCATCACCCAGGTCTTTCATGGAGAACCTGTGTGACAAGAATCCTTTGACAGATTGTAGCATAGGAATGTCATTTCCTATCAATAGAATGTCATCCACGTACAAGACGAGGAATACGACACTTCTGGCTACAACTTTACTATATATGCACGGTTCATCTGGATTATTGATAAAGTCATATTCTTTGACTGTCTCATCAAAATAGATGTTCCAACTCCGCGATGCCTGCTTTAGTCCATAAATGGACTTAAGCAGCTTGCATACTTTCCCGCTGCTCCCACTCTGATTGAAACCCTCTGGCTGATCCATATAGACGCACTCTTCTAAATTTCCATTCAGAAAAGCCGTCTTTACGTCCATCTGCCAGATTTCATAATCATGGAAGGCAGCAATAGCAAGAAGGACCCGAATGGATTTGAGCATAGCCACTGGAGAAAAAGTTTCGTCATACTCCAAACCAGGTCTTTGACGAAAACCCTTTCCAACAAGTCTAGCCTTATAGGTTTCCACCTGTCCATCTACACCAATCTTTTTCTTGAAGATCCATTTGCATCCTATGGGTTTTACCCCATCTGGAGCAAAGTCCAAAGTCCATACTTTGTTGGTGTACATAGACTCCATTTCGGTCCGCATTGCATCTAGCCATCGTACCGAGTCGCCACTCTGGATGGCCTGCTGGAAGTCAGTAGGTTCATCATCATTTATGATGCAATCCTCTCTATCCCCATCTATGAGAAAACCGTAGTATCTTCAAGGCGGATGAGACGGCCTACTACTCCTGCGGAGGGGTGCGGGAATGTCCTGTTCTTCTTGAACTTCCGGTTCTACCAAACTTTCAGTAGCAGTTTGTGGTTCTGGAATTTCTTCCAGTTCTATTTCGCTCCCACTCTTCTGATTTTCTAAAAATTCAGTTTCTAAGAAGCGGGCATGACGAGAAACAAAAACCTTTTGTTCCTCTGCTTAATAGAAACAATATCCCATAGAGTTCTTTGGATATCCTACAAACTTACACTCTACTGAGCGTGCCTCGAGCTTGTCCGGATGCTGCTTTTTTATAAAAGCTGGACATCCCCATGTCTTCAGGTACTGAAGATAGGGTTTCTTCCCACTCCACATCTGATATGGTGTGGTAGGCACAGTTTTGGTTGGAACTCTGTTCAAAAGATATGCCGCTGATTCTGGCGCATAACCCCAGAAAGATCGTGGTAACTCAGCATTACTCATCATGGATCGTACCATATCCAATAGGGTTCGATTCCGTCTCTCCGATACACCGTTGTGCTGTGGAGTGTATGGAGAAGTAAGCTGAGAGAGAATTCCTTTCTCTTTTAGGTAACCTAGGAACTCGGCACTTAAGTATTCTCCACCTCGATCAGATCTCAGTGTCTTAATACTTTTGCCTGTTTGGTTTTCCGCTTCACTCTTATATTCCTGGAATTTCTGAAAGGCCTCGGATTTATGCTTCATTAAGAAGACACGTCCATACCTAGAGAAATCATCTGTAAAAGTAATGAAGTAGGAATAACCACCTCTCGCATGTGTAGACATTGGACCACATACATCGCTGTGTATGAGTCCTAAGAGCTCGCTCGCTCTTACTCCTTGTCCAGTGAATGGAGTCTTTGTCATCTTTCCTTTGAGACAAGATTGACAAGTGTCATTTGATATTCGAACGAGTCCAAATATCCTTCTCTAAGCAACTTAGTCAACCTTCTCTCATTGATGTGACCCAGTCTACAATGCCATAAGAAAGCTTTATTTAAATCTGGAGACTTTCTTTTTAGTGTGTTCTGGACATTGAAAATTTGGAGTTGGTTTAAAACATATATACCGTTATTTAGTGTACCGGACCCAATCAAACCATGATTAAGGTGGATGTTAACAACATCTCTTACAAACGTGAAATCATAACCTTTATTTGATAACAAGGAAACTGATATGATATTACACGTTAAGCTTGGTACAAAATAACAGTTATGTAAAACCAAAATGTGTCCACTCGTCAATCCTAGGTGATAATCCCTGACGGACGCAGCTCCCACGCTAGCTCCGTTAGCAACTTTTAGGGTCATATCACCTTCCTTCAGCACTCTACGGTTTCTCAGTGCCTGCAATGAATTGCAAATATGAGATCCTGATCCGGTATCCAATACCCTGGAAGTAGAGTTGATTGACAGACAATTCTCAATTACAAACACACCTGAAGTCGAAGCCACAGCTTGCTTCGGTTCCTAGTTCTTGGCGTTCCACGCCCTGCAATCTTTCTTCTAGTGCCCTTTCCTGTGACAATGGAAGCACTCATCCTGGCCAACTACTGGTACCGCAAACTTTTTCTTTCCCTTCCCTCCCACCTTACTAACACCTCCTCTAGGTATGGGGACGGCCTTCTTCTTCCTTCCTTTGGCCCTAGACTTGGACCCGGAAGAAGATGCACCGCCAACAAACATAGCGGGTGTTTCCCTTGCCTTCTGCAAGGTGCCCTCTGCACTCCTTAACATGTTCAGGAGTTCCGGAAGTTCAACTTCTTTTCTTTGAAGGTTGAAATTCAGGATAAACTGGGCGTAGGTGTGAGGAAGGGACTGGAGAATAAGGTCTGTATAGAGCTCATTATCCAAAGTCGTCCCAAGGTCTGCGAGCTCTTCAATATAGTCGATCATCTTTAGGACATGTTCTCCTACCGATGACCCGACAGCCAACCTCGCTCGAAACAAGTTCTTAGAGGTCTCGTATCTTGCTATACGAGATTGCTCTCCATAAAGTTCCTTTGTATGGAGAAATATGCCATCTAGGTTCATATCCTCGTGCCTCCTCTGATGTTCATTGTTCATTGAGGCAAGCACGATGTACTTGGCTTTCGCGCAATCTAAATGCCAGGTTTTGCGGATTTCCTTATCCGCATTGCTGGATTTGGGACTAGGGACAGCAGGTGCCGTAGCGGTGAGGACGTACCCCAATTTGTCATAGGTCAAAGCCATTTTGACATTCCGCAGCCAATCTTTATAGTTTGGCCCTGTCAGTATATTTTTCTCTAAAAGTAACTTAAGTCCAGTCATTTTCAGGATCGCTGCAATTAGGAGAGAGAGAAGAAAACTCTTTAGCATGATGCTCTTGCAAGTTTAGAGTGGTTTTTAGTTTATCTAAACTGGATGGCTCCCACTGTTTCTCGAATCCTTCCTCAAACCATAAAAGAAGAATTAGCCAGGACTATTCTCACCGTACAATACTTGCTTAACCGTTCAGCCAGGCCAGTGTCGATACTTCGAGGGAGGTTTTCCAACGCTTTCGCGAAGTTCCTTAATTAAATAACCTCTTTTCTCTGGGGGCGTAACCCCGCTGACACTTTTCTGGACACCTACTTGGTTTATAGCATTGATCGTTAAGTGACGAATATCCTGATAAGTAGCATATACTCAATGTAGGATCGGGATCCAAATATCATCGTATGATAATGTTGAAGGAATCCTACCAACATTCATCAAACTCCAAATGGTATGCATCTCTTTGCAAATTTCAGTTTCTTTAGAAATTCCCGATATAGGTTTTTGCCCCATGCTCTTATGACCTTGACGTAAGCCAACAAATCATAAGTCACATGTCAAGTTCTGCCCATCATTATCTTGTTAATTTGAACCCAGCCGTATATACCCTTGACGTAAGCCAACAAGGTAATGCGACTGTCCCAAACCAACACATCTATCTATGCAACAAATGAATACCCAGTAGCTACCAAACACTATGCCTTGACGAAAGCCAACAAATATAGCTTGAATACTACTGACTATCCATAAGAAATGACGGAGGGCTACGACTGGTTTTGACGAAACCGTGAACGTAGTGAACATGATATAACCGAAGGAACCTGATAGCTTTTAAAGGAGTGGTTAAAGCTCCGCATTTAAAAAATATCTGTTTTAAAATTAACCGAGTGGTTTCTTTTAAATTGTTCCAACGATTTAAACTTTGGTTTGTTTTTCTTTGCATTATAGATAATGCGTCCCATCATTAACCTATCATTGCAGAAAACAACGAAAATACAACGTCCTCTTATGCCATCCGCATTCGCCATGGGGTCCCGTCATCACCCGTTAGGTTACTTAACTAACGACAGAGCGGGGGCTGGGCTAGCGCGGGTGTAAAACATAAGTGACGTCTAAATAGCTATCATATATAGATATTGTACATTCGTCATACGCAATAATAGGCATTCCAGATCACAGATGAACTTTATTGGATTTGCAAGTAATCCGTGTTTGTTTTGAGCCTGCAACAAAAGACGGATTACACAGTTGTGATGAATAGCCATTACCCCACCCAAGACCCCAATGGGTACGGCAAACTACCCGCCCGGCAGTTTGTGCACCCCACCTTGGGTCTGTCCTAGGAGCAAAAAACAGTAAAATGAAATAATACAACGGTGGCTACAACCGCAACCTGGATGTGCCCCGCAAAATAATATTACAACAAATTACATTTACATCAAATGAATTAAATAATAACCCATCACATAACCCCAGCTATACATCACAACAGTCCAACACAGTTCATATCCACAAACAGTAAAAACCATTACAGAAATATGCAACCCCCTGCCAACCGACATACTAGCAGTTAGGGGAGGTTTACGAACACATTATACAAACACAGATATAATCCAACAAGCAAATACTGTATAATTTCGATCGATTAAACACTTTTAATTTTGCTCCAATACTTCTCTGTAAATCTGAAACCTGAGCAAAAATAAAAACTACCAGAAAATACCAAATATCACAGAGAAGCAACACAGGAAATTTGGGTTCCTGAATCGCCAACTCGGCGGCGGAAGCGCGGCGGATCGGTGCGATCCGCCGCGGTTCCGCGGCGCTTTAGACGATTCAGGGGCCCAAATTTCTTGGGTGTTCTTCTACTGTCTTTTTAAGCTATCTGAACCTCCCTGAAAAATTTTTGGACTTCATTTAAAAATCCACAGAAACTTGTGATTTCGGGTTTTTCCGATTTCGTTTTTTCCGTTCGAAATTCATACAAATTTGCAAGTAAGTTGTTTATTGTTTAGAGAGGCTCTGATACCACTGTAAGTCGATGTACAACACCCCACGACTTGCGGGGAGGCGGAAATATGAAAAACGATCTTGTTCTTTGCTTAAACATCGACTAACCGCACGAATCGAAGCTAAACGATAACTAACAAGAAACATAGAAGTTCTATACTACTATGTTTAGGGATTATACCTAACGAATCGAGTCCTTCGTCTTTGCGAACTCCTCCTCCTCCTCGGCCTTCTCGAAGTAGTAGACGATCCACCCGAGAGCTTTACTCCAAGCTTAACCTCTAAACTTGAGGCAACTAACCTTCTTTAAGTGCTAATCAAAGAAGCTAGGTGATATAGAGTGAGGGTTATGGTTTAATTAGTCTAACTAATCCTTGTACTCGACACATGAGAGGGGAGGATTAGGGTTTGAAGAGGGAGAGCTTGAGGAGAGAGAAGGTGAAGATAATAATGAAGTGAGAAGAATGAGTTATGATAATATATATCAAGCATTTCTTTTTTTCAAGAAAAGAAAAGAAATGAATTTAACAACCATGCTTGATAATATCTAGTGATGATTCACATCCATGAGTCATTAAGCATTTATGATGCATTAATGACATGGATGAATCATCCATATGACTCACTAATCACATTCATTGTATATGCCACCTAAAACTCCTTAGTCACCATCTTCTAGAAGCTTCTCGCGCAATTACGAGAACACCCCTCCTTTCCGCAAAAATACGGAAAAACTTTAGACTGTATAAATCCAATAACCGGATACCAGTAACTGGCTTAAACCAAAGCCGACTGGTAAAAACTGTCCGAAAGTCGTACGTACGTAAACACACGTATGCGTCCGAACCCTTGTCGTAAAACCATACGACCTCTATATCGTTTCGCCTGGAGTAGGGAAACTCTCTATGTGAGACTCTAGAGACTCGACTACTACGCTGGCAGTGGGTTTAACCACAGACCGCAAGCGGCACTAGCTGTACGTAACGGTCCCCAGGTACATGTCGATAAGAAGGCCGATGAGGAAACCCATCCGAACTCCTACTGAGCCTGCTGTGACAATCTCCATACAGTCCGGTCCGTTCGTCTTAGACTATCGCATATCGGGCCTAGAGGGGCGGCAAGCGTCAGTCCCCTAATAGCGGTATAAGTCGTGTCGGAGGGAAGCCCATTACACCCTGAGAAACTACTGGAACCTACCAGCAAATCTTGCTTGCCCTGGCCAGGGACTTTGCGTAATGGCTCTCTGACACAGCGCGATATTAACCCCCAATACCGGGAGAGACGAATCCTGTCTAACCGCCACAGCCTCCAAGTGCTCGGGACTGCACCCAACTGCTACCTGTTTGCACGACTCCTTTGAGCCGTGGTAGGGTAGCAATCTAAGAATAGTGGGACACACTCGAGGCGAAGTAGCAGTGTCAAGTCTGCGGACTATGCTGTACTCATGTCACCTGGGAACTGTTCACTGACGACTGGTATAAAACCAACCAACAGTTCCCTATGAGTCCTGTCCGATGTACCCGTAACCTAACGAGCACCTGCATACTATCTCCAGTACGACGTACTGACGGCTGTGGGACAGACCATCTCCCCAACTGGGATGAGAAGCGTACACACTAGTCTACTCCGGAGTATCGATGCTCTGTCTCGATAATCCAACGACCAGGGACCTGAATAAGGATGTGCTTGTAGACTACCCAGCCCCCACTAGTGTGACTGCCATCACAACGCTGGTAATCAAGCAAGATCCTAAGAGCTCTATCAATACGTATACTCATATATTAAGATAGAAAAAACCAAGTAGCATACTACCATGTTTGGCAAGACTGTTATATACATGTGAATATCCCAAGCTTCCATTAAGTAATATACAAACTAGTATGATACAGTAATGGCCTTCTAGGGCATAAACACTAACACCTGAGTGTCCACATCAACACCCGAAATCCACGTAGCATTTCTCAACATGACTCCGGTCTGTATCCCCCTAAATATCCGCCGAGTCCAAACAATATCACCGGTAGGTAGTGGTCCCTCTGTCAGACTCAACGTCTACACCACGAAATCACCTCTCGCCCTGGGGTACCATACAGGGACCACCATGTACCCGCAGACGGTGCTTCCCTCTCCTCGAATCGGGTATCACATGCCAATCTCAGAACCGAGAAATCACGTGGTGGACGCACTGAAATATAATATCAAGGGAAACCGGGTTTTAATACATAAATTTCTTGAAACACCCCCACGGTTCTCAAATCCATAAATCATATGAAATCCATATCTCAATGCGAAAATCTATGAAAACTGATATATGCAACATAAAACAACAATATGAGCGTATTAAGGGAAAACCGCTCCTTTAAATAAATCCAACTTTTAAAATATATCATACGGTTCCCAAATCCTCCGAAATCAAGTGCAGTATCATATGAGGTGTACATATAACTGTAGTAAGATATAAGTATCTACATGTAAGCAAGTATGTAAGATGCATTTCATAAGCGCAATAGCATAATAATCAACATCTCAATATCACATGTCAAATACAATACCACTTAGGGTATATGCACCTATAGCAAGATATGTGGGTGTACATGTCAGTATGTATGCATGAAGTACTTGTAGCTGTAACCAAGTATGTGGGTGTACATGTCAGTATGTATGCAACATATAACAGGATGAAAGCAAGTCCGTATATCTCACGCAACATGGAACAGTGATATGAACATAGTAAATATATCATGGCATGATGTAGCAATTCTACTGTGTAGTGACATGGCAATTATCGATGATGAAGGTGTGAACCGGAAAATCTGTATAAGTGTAACATACCCATCATCGATAATGGTGTAGGTGTACTAGCACAGGTATATTCTATGCAAGGAGAATAACATGAATGCAGCATAAAGTACCTCGTGAACTAAATGCTATAAGGTATACGTGCCAATAATATATATCCGAGTCAGTGAATCTATCAATCGGCATCCAGGATCGCAACATCATGTACGGTACAATCCATCGTACGTCATCCTCTAAACATGGGTACGGATAAATCAACAGGTAAAACTCATCGCGTACGGCAGCATTAAACAAATAGGGATTCTATCAACCTATAGAACATCGGGGTACGGATCTAAGTCTCGTACGGCATATCACTCAATATGCAAAACATCATCCATATATATACCTATCCCTCAGGTCACATCCATGTCCACTCGTATCAGGGGACCAACAAATGTATCAACAATCTCATATCGACTCGAATCCATAAAATGACATATCACACTAAGTCATCATATCACATCGTATACTCGTTCATCACATTAATATCTCACATCACATTATAAACGTCACACCTGTTATGTTTCAATTCGTATCCATCATGATTCACTTATCATTTCATATTCTCATATGACGATATGTTCATTAGCATCAACTTCTATCATATTATCGTTTGTAAATCCTACAATCATGTCCGTCGTATATCATTTATCAATATAAAATAATCAAATGATAATCCATATCAATGTTTGCGGGGGTGCTATACGCCATCCATCCAATTTCCCCCGTAGATATAAATCTACTCACCTGCTAAACTCCTCGCTTAACCGTAGTTGATGCGTTTCGTCGTCTCGGAATCCACGCGAACGTACCTACAATATCAACACATATCGCAATATTATCAAAATCAAAGTCCGAAAACCGATACGGCACACAGTGCGCTCATAGGTTAGAACCTATAGACTATGAATGCAAAACCAACCAAACAATCCTTTTTGTTGACGTACAATGCCCAACAACGAAATACAATACAAAATACTAAAACCAAGAATTCCAAAATACGGAAAACAATAACCAAAACCACTCACAATAGCTCCCATATTTTGGTTCAGGTAAACTGGTGTACGGTTAGCATAGCACCTTGTGGAGGTTTTGGCAAGCATCAATCATGCTACTTTAAAAATTTTGGTGTGCTAAACAAACCCTAACCAAGATCTTAACAAGAGAATTAGGGTTAACTTGCATGTAAACAATTTTACATCTAAGAGGGAGGGATTACAACCTTTGTAGTCCGTTCCTTCGCTTCATAAGCTCCGAGTAGTAGTCCCATCACCACGATCCATGAACACCCTGACTCAAGAGAGGCTCCACAAGTCGAATGATCCATACTTGCTTGAAGTCTTACTTTTCGAACATGATCTACCTTGAAGAATCTCAAACTCAAGCTCTCACTTCTCTAATCAAGTATTAGTGAAGTGAACACCCTAATCAAAGTGGCTAGAATAGATGAGGATGATGAAGTAGGAATTTTACACTCTTTTGTTTTCAATTTCTCACTTTAAATCATTACTTCACAAAAAGCTAGAAAGCTTTTTCAAAGAGGAAGAATAAGCAGAAAGCTTTTGTGATGAATAACAATTATTGTTATGGTTACAAATGACAACCATGAGTTAATAAAAGAAGACATTAACTCTTGTAGAGAATAAACTATAGTTAAGGTTTTGGGTTGGGTTAACAAAATATCTTCACAAAAAATCAAGCTAGAAAACTAAAGCTTGATGAAAAAGCTAACCCAAATCCAAAACCCAACTTTGTTTAAACTTAACAACCATGTTGCATTTGTAACCCTAAGTTGTTACAATATCATATATCACATATACAATATATTTTGTAACAAAAGAAAATAATACAATTAATATATATCGCATATACATCAATGTATTACCCAGCGAGAAAATGAATCAATAAATCGAGCTTATATGAGTTAACGTAATGTAATATATCACATATATAATTATACATTAAATTATCGAATCAACTCTTGATCCGACAATCCGGCTATATTGCATATAACCGACTAATATAACATGTACCAATTCATCGAATCAACAATTGATTCGATGACCCAGACATATCAAATATACCCGGCCGATATCTCATATCGCGAGAATAGAATACGGTATCTCATACCGTATTATTCTCGGTCCCGCACATATTATATATGTGCTACTACTCCGTTTTGCCTGAGCCAGGAAACCTCTGTGTAGGACTCTAAAGAATCGTTAATACGCCGGCAGTAGGTGATGATCATATCAAACACCCACAAACTGCAAGCGGTCAGCTAAACGTAACAGCCACCCGTGTATTGAGCAATCAAAAGATCAACAAGCAAGCCTTCACATTCTCCTGCAAATCTAATCAGTAACACTCCCGTACAGTCCGGTCTCTTCGTCTGATATGTTGTATATCTAGTCTAGGGGTGGTAAACGTCAGACCCCAGTAACCGATAAGTCGTGTCGATGTAAGGCTCATAACGGGTCGAGAAACTACTGATAACACTTACCAGTAAATCTCCATATCAGCCCTGGCCAGGGACTTCCAGTTATAGCCAATCGAACACAGCACAACATCAACTCCCTATACTGGGAGAGATGAAACCCCTCCTATCGCTCATTGGCTCCATGTGATTCGGGACAGTACCTAAAGGCCATCGTTTGGCACGCCCTCTTGGACGTGGTAAGGTGGATATCAAAGCACAGTGGGAATCACACAAGACTCTATGACGATCTCGTGTCTAAAGACTAACATGTACCAGTGTCACCGGAGAACTGCTATCTGACGATAGGTATAATACCATCCAGGAGTTCTCGGCGAGTCCGTTCAGTGTACCCAGTCTCTACTGAGCATCCGTATACCATCTTTGATGTCCAACACCAATGGATATGGGATCATCTATCGCCCATCATATGGGTCAAGATGCGTATACGCTAGCCGACTCTGGAGTATCGATGCCCTGTCTCGATACACCCTCGACTAGGAACAGTTATAGGATGTACTCGTAGACTACCCTGGCCCCACCAATATGATCTGTATCATAGTCATAGTAGTCGAATACATATCCTAAGGGCTTTATCAACACGTGATCACAAAACAGTATTTGTTAACATGTTTAGATAAAGTGAAACCAGATAGCATACTATCATATCGAGCAAGAAAGTCCTCTCTATATATATCTTAGCATCCACTATAATACACATCATATGTACAACAATAGCCTATAGGGCATACATATAACTAACAATCTCCCACTTGCACTAAGGCCAGCTGTTGTAGTATCTCATACCCAACATCTCGAAGAGTTTCTCAAATTGTATCTGAGGAATGGCATTTTTGAGTGGATCCACAGTGTTGTCCTTCGTATCAACTCTCCTGCTCGATCTCTCGGCGATCAACTATCTCCCGGAACAGGTGATACCGCCTCAGAATATGTCAGGACTTCTGATAGGACCAGGGTTCCATGGCCAAAGCCACAGCTCCATTGTTATCACAATACAGAGTTATTGGATACTCAATGGACGGAACCACACCAAGTTTAGTGATGAACTTCTTTATCCATACAGCCTCTTTGGCAGCATCGTTGGCAGCGATGTATTCAGCCTCCATCGTCGAGTCTGCCACGGTTTCCTGTTTGGAACTCTTCCAACACACCGCCCCTCCATTGAGGGTAAAGACAAATCCCGAGTACGACTTAGAGTCATCCTTATCACTTTGGAAGATCGAATCGGTAAAGGACTCCACCTGGAGTTCTCCGTTACCATACACCAAGAACATCCCTTTTGTCCTTCTCAAGTACTTGAGAATGTTCTTCACAGCTGTCTAGTGATTCTCTCCAGGATCTGCTTGATACCTACTCACTACACTTAGTGAGTATGCTACATCAGTTCTGGAACATAGCATTGCGTAAATGATAGAGCCTACTGCCGAAGCATAGGTTATCCCTTGCATGCGAGCTCTTTCCAAATCAGTCTTGGGAGACATGTCTTTGGAGAGAGCGAGTCCAGAGATCGTGGGTAAGTTCCCACGCTAGGATTCTTCCATACTAAACCTCTTTAGTATGGTGTCAATGTACCTTGATTGGGTCAATCCCAGTATCCGTCTAGATCTATCTCTATAGATCTTAATTCCCAAAATGCAGGAGGCATCACCTAGATCTTTCATTGAGAATCTATGTGATAAGAAGAGCTTGACCGAGTGCAGCATAGGAATATCATTTCTTATCAAGAGTATGTCATCCACGTACAATACGAGGAAGACAACCTTACTCTCTGCAACCTTCATGTATATACAAGGTTCGTCTATGTTTTTTATGAAGTTAAACTCTTTGACTACCACATCAAAATAGATGTTCCAACTCCGTGATGCCTGCTTTAACCCGTAGATGGATTTAAGCAGCTTGCACACCTTTCCGCCAATCCCACTGTCCACGAAGTCCTCTGGTTGAGTCATTTACACGCACTCTTCCAAATCACCATTTAGAAATGCGCTCTTAACATCCATTTGCCAGATTTCGTAGTCATGGTATGCAGCAATGGCAAGTAAGATCCAGATGGACTTAAGCATAACCACTGGAGAAAAGGTTTCGTCATAATCCACACCTGGTCGTTGACGAAAATCCTTTGCAACAAGTCTAGCTTTGAAAGTCTCAACTTTTCCATCTACACCAAGTTTCTTCTTAAAGATCCATTTGCTCCCATTGGGTTTTACCCCTTCAGGAGCAACTTCCAAAGTCCATACTTTGTTGGTGTACATGGATTCCATCTCAGATCGCTTTGCATCCAGCCATTTCATAGAGTCACCACTCGTGATGGCCTGCTCGAAACTAGTCGGGTCATCATCTTCCATGATGCAATCCTCGCTCCCACCATCGATGAGAAAACCGTAGTATCTCTCAGGTGGATGAGGAACCCTACTAGATCGGCGGAGAGGCGGGGGTTCGTCGGGAACTATTGAATCCTCTGGTTCCACCAAATCTTCTGTTGCAGTTTGTGTAGCTGGAACTTCTTCCAGTTCTACCTCATTTCCACTAATTTCTTTTTCAAGAAATTCCTTTTCTAAAAAGGTGGCATTCCAAGATACAAACACCTTTTGATCCTCGGTGTGGTAGAAGATATACCCGCTTGAATGTTTAAGATATCCAATAAACTTACACAGAAATGACCTTGCCCCGAGCTTGTCCGGATTTTGTGTTTTTACATATGCCGGACGACCCCATATCTTAACATAATTAAGATATGGTCTCTTTCCTTTCCATATCTCATATGGAGTGGTTGGCACAGATTTGGTGGGAACCATATTCAATAGGTCTGCAGCTGTTTCCAGTGCATACCCCCAGAAGGAAATAGGCAACACAGCAGTGCTCATCATAGAGCGCACCATATCTAATAGGGTGTGATTCCTCCGCTCTGATACACCGTTGTGCTGTGGTGTATAAGGAGGAGTAAGCTGAGAGAGAATCCCATTCTCTTTTAGATAATCTAGGAACTCATTCCTCAAGTATTCGCCTCCTCGATCAGATCGAAAGATCTTAATACTTTTACCCGTTTGGTTCTCTACTTCGTTCTTATATTCTCTGAATTTCTGAGAAGCTTCAGACTTGTGTTTCAACAGGAACACATGTCCGTATCATCAGAGATCGTCAGTGAATGTAATGTAATACGAGGAACCATTCCTGGCATGTGTAGATATGGGACCGCATACATCACTATGTATCAGTCCTAAGAGTTTCGTAACTCTTTCTCTGTGTCCACTAAATGGTGTTTTGGTCATTTTGCCTTTGAGACATGAATGGCAAGTTTCATAAGATGATAATTTGAACGTATTTAAATAACCATCTTTATGTTACTTTGCAAGTCGTGTCGCATTGATATGACCAAGTCTACAATGCAACAAGAAGGATTCGTTCATTTCTGAACTTTTCCTCTTGTGTGTGTTCTGTATATTAAGAACCGTGTTTTGATTTAGAACATATATGCCATTATTTAACGAGCCCGATCCAATCAACTTTTGATTTAGAAAGATGTTCATAACATTATCCTGTATTACAAAATTATATCCTTCTTCACTTAATAAAGAAACTGATATAATGTTGCATATCATGTTCGGTATATAATAGCATTCGTTCAGAATCAATGTATTACCACTTGGTAATACAAGGTGATATTCACCAACTGCTTTGGTTGCAACATTTGCACCATTCCCTACCCTTACGGAATGATCACCCATTCCCAGTTCTCTACCTTTCTTTAGCCCATGCAATATATTGCATATGTGGGATCCTGATCCACTATCTAATGCCCAGGACGTAGAGTGAACTGAGAAACAGTTCTCGGTAAATAATACATCTGAAGAAGATACATCAACATGTTTTTTCTTCGTTTGGGCGGCGTGTGAATTCTGGTATTCCCTTATTTCCTGTTCAGTCTTATAACAATTATAAGAAAGAACGGGACCAACGTTCCCCTGCATAGTATAACAAGCGGGATCAGTCAATACATCCATATTATTATCTTGATTAAGGCCTGACATGGTCGCTACCTGGAGAGAGAGAGAAGAAAACACTTTAGCGTGCACTCTTGCAAGATTAGATTGGTTATTATCTTATCTAATCAGGATGGCTTCCACTGCTTTAATCAAATCTTCCTTCAAACCCTAAAAGGTAAGATTAGCCGGGATTAATTACACCTTACAAGTTCGCCAATTTTTCAGCCAGATCAGTGTTGGTACATTGAGGGAGGTTCCCCGTGCTTTCGCACGAACCTAATTAAAATAAACATCATTTTTCCCAGAGGCATAACCCCGTTAACACCTTTCTAGACACCTACTTGATCGGCTAATTGTCATGTGTAAAACTCTCCTAGGAGTAACCCTTACTTGCAGTGGGTATCGGGATCCAACTATCTCATAGAAGGTATGCAATCTCATTGCAACTTTTAACACTTGAAACTCCCGATAATATCGTATACCCCTAGCGTCTTATGACCTTGACGAAGGCCAAACTACCCATAAGGCGCTAGTCAAGTTCAACCCGTTATTTCCTAATTGAATTAAACCCACCCACATGACCCTTGACGGAGGCCAAACAACGCCGTACGAATACCCTAATCCAATCGCATCTTATGTTTCAGGTAAGTATTAAATCAGCTACCGTACACCACGCCTTGACGGAGGCCAAACTACCGTAGCACGAATACTAAAATAGCACCTATCTGAAATAACGGAGGGTTGCGCAGGTTTTTCTGAAAACCATGAGCGTAATGAACTTGATATCATTGTAGAAACAAGTTATTTTGGAAAATGAGTGTTTTTGAGGCTTTTCTTGTTTCGCTAAAAAGCTTACTCCCGGTGAAAGAAATCACCTCTTTCCTCATCAAATAAGGTGCAGGATATTTCATAAATACCTCTGTGCAAAGCAAGAACTATAGAAGCAATCAAAAACTAAACCGTGAGTTTATAGTATCTGCCAGTTTTGCTAAAGAGGTCACTCCCGGTGAAGGGATCTCGGCTCTTTCCTTATCGAATAAGGTGTTGGATATTGTACAAGGAATACCGCTGTGCAAAGCAAAAACTGTAGCTACCCTTTTTGAAAATTTGATTTTACAACATCTTTTAGGTTTCTTTTCTTTTATTAATCTCATTAATAAAACCCATCATTTAAGCTTCCTAAGCATCACAGAAGAAACGAAAGCAGCAATATTTATATATCAGTATATAGTATAAGCATTCGTCTCAGACAGTAATATGATCTCATCCCACAACATTACAGCAGAAGTCAACATATGAAATATTGGATATACTTGGACGTCCATGTTTTATTTTGAGCCTATATAAAACACGGATTCCACAGTCGCGATGAATAGCCAAACCCACATCCCTAGACCCCTACGAGAGCGGCAAGTATTCTTGCCAATTCTAGGGTTAGAAGATTCGGTCTCGACTCCTCGAAATGGCCTCCCACTGGACCCTAGAACCCGGTTACTTATGCTCTCCGCCTTGGGTCTATCCTAATGCGGAAAAGTAAATAATATACAATGGTGACATCATCCTCAACCCGGAAGTGCCCCAATAAAAGAATATCACATACAAATGAACTTTACATGAATGAAAAAGAAAACTCTCATCTCACTTAAAACCCCCGGCTATTCAATACACAACGATCCAATATAACATATCACAGCAATACATGAACATCATAGATAACTAGGCGAAGTTAGATAATTCGACAGAAAAAACGTATTCCCAAAATACCCCAGTGAGCTCAACACTTGAGCAGAAAATAAAAATTCCCAGTAGCATGCCCCAGCACCTATGGACCGTCGCTGAAGTGCCCGTCCCAAGCCTCTACAGTGGCGCCGCGGAACCGCCGCCAAAACCAGGTTTTGGCCGCGGTTACGCGGTCACTGTAGCGAGTTAGGGACACATTCTTCAGGTGGGTCCATAAAATTACCCGCATGATTTTCTGAGTATTTTTAATATGAAAAATGTCAACTTTTTGAAAAATTTCCAGAAAAGGGGTCATTTCGAGATTTCGGGGTTCGATCTGACTTCTAACTTCTTCTAGACAACTCCTAATGCTCTAGCTTGACTTTGATACCACTGTAGGGTTAGCATAGCACCTTGTGAAGGTTTTGGCAAGCATCAATCATGCTACTTTAAAATTTTTGGGGTGCTGAATAAACCCTAACTAAGATCTTAACTAGAGAATTAGGGTTAACTTGCATGTAAACAATTTTACATCAAAGAGAGAGGGATTACAACCTTTGTAATCCATTCCTTCGCTTCATAAACTCCGAGTAGTAGTCCTTTCGCTGCGATCCATGAACTCCCGGACTTAAGAGAGGCTCCACAAGTCGAATGATCCATACTTGCTTGAAATCTTCCTTTTCGAAGATGATCTACCTTGAAGAATCTCAAACTCAAGCTCTCACTTCTCAGATCAAGTATTAGTGAAGTGAACACCCTAAGCTAAGTGGCGAGAATAGATGCGGATGATCAAGTAGGAATGTTACACTCTTTTGTTTTCAATTTCTCACTTTAAATAATTACTTCACAAAAAGCTAGAAAGCTTTTTTCAAAGAGGAAGAAGAAGAAGAAAGCTTTTGTGATGAATAATAATTATTGTTATGGTTACAATTGACAACCATGAGTTAATAAAAGAAGGCATTAACTCTTGTAGAGAATAAACTATAGTTAACGGTTTGGGTTGGGTTAAGAAAATATCTTCATAAAATATCAAGCTAGAAAACAAAAAGGAAGGCTTCATGAATCTTCATGAAAAAGCGAACCCAAAAGCTAACCCAAATCCAAAACCTAACTTTGTTTAAACTTAACAACCATGTTGCATTTGTAACCCTAACTTGTTACAATATTACGTTGGATATATATGCCGTAGAGGCCTTCATTATATAGGCTGCTAAGGATATGTATGTACAGGACAGTCTTGCTTGATATGATAGTACGCTATTTGGTTTGTCTTTGTCTTAACGTATGATATATTTTACTTGGTATTTATATATATAAACATATATATATGTTGATAAAGCCTATAGGGTGTTTGCCTGACTACCGGCGTTGTGATGGCAGTCATACTTGTGGGAGCTGGATAGTCAATAGGCATATCCTTAGATGTCCCTGGTCGCAGGAGTATCGAGATTGAGCATTGATACTCTGGAGTAGACTAGTGTATACATATATAGACCCTGAGGAGGGGCGATGGACTGATCCCGCAGCCATTGGTGGAGTGCGCCTAAGATTGTATACAGATGCTCACTAGGTGTGAGTACACCGGACAGGACTTGCCAAGAACTGACTGGATGGTATTATTCCTAACATCAGATAGCAGTTCTCTGGTGACATGTGTGCAGATAGTCCGTTGACTTAAGGTCGTCATTTGTCTCGTGTGAGTTCCCACTGTGCTTTGATTACTACCCTACCACGATTCAAAGGAGTCCTGCAAACAGGTTTTAGTTGGGCACAGTACCGAGCTACGTGGAGGCAGTGAGCGACTGTTAGGGATTCGTCTCTCCCGGTATAGGGAGTTGATATCGCACGGTGATCGGTTGGTCATTACCATAAGTCCCTGGCCAGGGCTGATTGAGAATTACTGATGGACTGATCAGTAGATTCTCGGATGGTCTTGAGCCATGCCGACACGACTTGTACGGTTATTAGGGGTCTGACGTCCACCACCTCCCTAGACCATACATGCGATACTCTTAGACGAACAGACCGGACTGCGCGGATATTGTCACGGACAGGCTCAGTAGGATTTCGGATGGGTTACCTCATCGGCTTTCTTATCGACAACTACCTGGGGACCGTTACGTACAGCTAGTGCCGCTTGCGGTTTGTGGTTAAACCCACTGCCAGTGTAGTAGTCGAGTATTTAGAGTCCCACACAGAGATTTCCCAAACCCAGGCGAAAAGATATAGAGGTCGTATGGTTTTACGACAAAGGTTCGGACGCATACGTGTTTAAATGCACGTACGACATTCGGACAGTTTTTACTAGCCGGCTTTGGTTTAAGCCAGATTCTAGTATCAGGTTATTGGATTAATACAGTCTAAAGTTTTTCCTTGTTTTCACGGATGCGAGGGGCGTTCTCGTAATTTTCCGAGAAGCTTCTAGAAGGATAGTGACATAAGGGGTTAAGGTGGCATTTTCATTAATTGCTTTAGTGATTCATTTGTATGATTCATCATATCATTAAATGCATCATTAATGCATCATTAATGATCTAATGACTCACATGATGAATCACTCTTGTTGAATAAATGAAGCGTGATGAATAATCACTTAATTGATTTTATTTGATAATTCATTTTTTCTTTATATATTCAAGTGAGAAGCTTTTCTCAAATCATTATCATCTCCACCTTCTCTCTCCTCAAGCTCTCTCCTTCATCAAACCCTAATCCTACCACTCATGAGTTGAGACCAAGGATTAGTATAGACTAAACACTTCATAACCTAACTCTATATCATCTAAGTTACTTTGATTAGCAACTAGAGAAACTAAGTAACCTCAAGTTTAGAGGTTATAGCTTGGATTAGGGTTCTCAGGTGGATCATCTATCACGGATAGGAGGCCGAGGAAGACTTAGAGATCATAAAGACGAAGGACTAGAATCATTTGGTATAATCTCTTTTTACATTGTAGCTTAGAACTCTATGCTTATTGTTAATTATCGTTTAGAAAAGATCTTCGGTTAGTCGATGTTTACATACAAAACAAGATCGTTTTTCATATTTCCGCCTCCCCGCAATTCGTGGGGTGTTGTACATCGACTTACAGTGGTATCAGAGCCTCACTAAACAATAATTAACACACTTGCAAAGTCGTGTGAATTTCGAACGGAAAACAAACCGGAAAAAAACCCGATATCACATAGTTTCTGTCGATTTTAAAATGAGCTCCAAAAATTTTTCAAGTGACTGCAGACTAACCTACATGAAAATATAAGAACACAGAGAAAAAATGGGCTCCTGAATCGGCAACTAAACCGCGGAACCGCGGCAGATCCCACCGATCCGCCGCGGATCCGCGGCCGAGTTGGGGCCGATTCAGCCCAGTTTTTCCCTGTGCATCTTTTGTGATATTTTGTATTTTCTGGTATGATTTAATTTTTGCTCAGGTTTCAGATTTGCAGAGAAGTATTGGAGAAAAATTTAATGTGTTTAATCGATCGAAATTATACGATGTTTGGTTGTTTGATTATATCTGTGAACTGTATTATGTGTTCGTAAAACTCCCCTAACTGCTAGTATGTCGGTTGGCAGGGGGTTGCACATATCTGTAATGTTTTTTTTAACTGTTTGTGGATATGAACTGTGTTGGACTGTTGTGATGATTAGCCAGGTTTTGTGATGTGTTATTGCATTAATTCATTCGATGTAATTGTAATAAGTTGTAATATTATTTTGCGGGACACATCCAGATTGCGGTTGTAGCCTCCGTTGTATTATTTCTTTTTACTGTATTTGCTCCTAGGATAGACCCAAGATGGGGTGCACAAACTACCGGGTATTTTGAAGTGTTGAGGTAGACCGCTTCACTTCTGGTACTTGGCGGATAGTTTGCCTTACCCGTAGGGGTCTGGGGTGGGGTAATGGCTATTCATCACAACTGTGTAATCCGTCTTTCATTGCAGGCTCAATCGAAACGCCGATTTCTTGCAAATCCAATATTGTTTATCTGTGATCTGGAATGCCTATTATTGCTTTGACGAATGGACAATATTTATATATGATAGCTATTTAGACGTCACTTATGTTTTACACCCGCGCTAGCCCAGCCCCCGCTCTGCCGATAGTTAAGTAACCTAACGGGTGATGACGGGACCCAGTGGCGAATGTGGATGGCATAAGAGGACGTTGTATTTTCGTTGTTATCTGTAATGATAGGTTAATGATGGGACGCATTATTATTAATGCAAAGAAAATAAAACCTAAACTGAATCGTTGGAATAATTTCTAAAAACTACTCGGTTTTTTTGAAAAAGCAAATTTTAAATGTAGAGCTTAAACCACTCATTTTTTTAAATAAAAGCTATCTTTGTTCCTTCGATCATATCAAGTTCATTACGTTAACGTTTTTTTGCCAAAAAACCAGCCGTAACCCTCCGTCGTTTCAGATAGACAGCACATCGTATTCATGCTATGCTTGTTGGCCTACGTCAAGGCATAGTGTATGATAGCAGTGTGTGTGCCTATTTGTTGCATAGATAGATGCATTAGTTTAGGACAGACGTACACCTTGTTGGGCATGTACGATGTACTTAAGTTCATCAGGACAACGACGGGTAGAACTTGACTTGCGTCTTATGATTTGTTGGCCTACGTCAAGGTCATAAGAGCTTGGGGTAAAAATCACATCGGGAGTTTCAAACATAAAGGAAACTTGCAGATTTAGCATACCTTCTGGAGTGTGGTGACTAGAGTGGCTTCCATCAAGGGCATCAAGCAATGATAGTTGGATTCCGATCCTACTGATGAGTAGGATTACTCTCGGGAATTTTTCTCACTTAACAATCAATGCTATAAACCAAGTAGGTGACTAGAATGGTGTTAGAGGGGCTACGCCTCCAGGGAAAAGAGGTTATTTAATTAAGGAACTTCGCGAAAGCGTTGGAAAACCTCCCTTGAAGTACCAACACTGGCCTGGCTGAAAGGTTAAGCAAGTATTGTGACGTGTGATTAAATCCTGACTAGTTCTTCTTTTAGGTTTTGAAGAAGGATTTGAGGAAACATTGGGAGCCATCCTGTTTAGATAAATTAATAAACCAATCTAAACTTGCAAGATCATATGCTGAGTGTTTTTTTTTCTCTCTCTCTGGTAGCTACCATGACTGGACTAAAACAATTACTTGAAAAAAATATACTGACCGGCCAGAACTATAAAGATTGGCTAAGGAACGTCAATATTGCACTGACTTATGACAAGGTAGCATATATTACCACCGCTGTTCCTCCCCTTATCCCAGGACCAGATTCCTCAGTTGTGGACAGGGAAGTCCGCAAAACCTGGGATCTAGATTATGAGCGAGCTAAGTGTATCGTGCTGGCGTCCATGAACAATGAACTCTAGAAACAACACGAGAGTATGGATATTGTATCCATCTTTCTCCATGTCAAAGAATTGTATGGGGAGCACTCCAGTATCACGAGGTACGAAACCTCAAGGAAACTCTTCCAGATGAGGTTAGCTCCAGGATCGACTGTAGGAGAGCACGTCCTCAAAATGGTCATCCTCATTGAGGAACTCGCAAACCTGGGGTGCGTGCTAGAGAACGATTTGTATATCTACTTGATTTTGCAGTCCCTTCCCCACACCTTGTCTCAGTTCGTGCTGAACTTCAACATGCACGAAATGGAAGCTGATCTTCCAAAGCTCCTCAATATGTTGAGGGTAGCAGAGACCTCCTTGAAAAAGGAGAAGACCCCCGTTCTGTATGTTGGCCAATCATCTTCCTCTAAATCTAAAGCGAAAGCTAAAGGGAAGAAGAAGATGAAAGCCACCAAACCGAAAGGTAGGGTCAAGAAGGTGTAGGGAACGAACAAGGCAGGAAGGGTGAAGACAGAAAAGAACGAGTGCTTCTATTGTCATAAGCAAAGGCACTGGAAGAAGGATTGTCAGGCCTTCAAAGCCAAGGACATGAAGCAAGCAGTTGCTTCTACTTCAGGTGTGTTTGTAATCGAAAATTGTTTTTCAGTTAACTCTACATCATGGGTACTTGATACCGGTTCTGGTTCTCATATCTGTAATTCATTGCAGGATCTGAGAAATAGTAGAGTGCTGGGGACAGGTGATATGACTCTCCGGATGGGCAATGGAATGCATGTAGATGCAATTGCAATAGGGGAATATCACCTAGGGTTGACTAGTGGGCACATTTTGGTGTTATACAGCTGTTTTTGTATTCCCAGTATGTTGTGTAATATTATATCAGTATCTTTGTTATCGAATGAAGGATATAGTTTTGCGCTTGAAAGAAATGTTATGAACATTCACCTAAATCAAGAACTGATTGGGTTTGGCACACTGGAAAACGGTATATACATACTTGTAAGTGCACGGCGGAGCCCCGGCCGTCAATCCGACGGCCAAATGCGGAAGCGGTGATAAACTTTAATTTTTCTTGAACTGGCAAACCGCCGCGCACTAATACCCGGATCGAACCATTAACTAGTCCTAGCTATCTACAAGATGGGGAATAGAGATATACCGACGATCCAAGTCCTCCGGTCTTCTCATCATCGTCCCGATCTCCTGCGGAATGTCCCGTCTCCTCCTCGTCGCCGGAAGTGCACCACATCGCCTACTTCTTTTACGGGCTCCCACCTCAATGCCGAGGCAACTCGGGCACGAAGCTGGCTAGTCGACGTGCCCAAGGTTTGCTGTAGAATATGTATAGAACCATGTCTCACTTTGGGGTTGTGGAATTGCCATTGGTGGAGGGATTGAACTTGGAGCTTTGGAGATGGATCTTGTGGGATTTTCGCAAAGCTAGAATAACAAAAATCCCACCACAAGAATTTTGGACAGCCCCCTAATGCTTTGGCCGGCCATCACAAAATGGAGAGGAGAGAATGAGAGTGACATTTTTCTCACCACCAAAAGAAAAACCCCTCCCTTACTAGTGGCCGGCCATCCTCTCTTGGTGGTAGGTGGGAATGGAGTGAAGTCAAATGAAAGACAATGGAGTGGGTGAGCTACCATGCAAGGAAGAATAATGAGTGATGATCAAAACAATATCATCACAAACAAAAACAAACACTCCAAAGCAACCATGATGACTCCAAATGGTCAAGCCATCATGAAGAAGTCAAGAAGTCAAGGTCAATGGAGCAACCATCATGATCCAACCAATAAGCAAAGACCCCCTCCACAAATACTTATTTGCAACAATGCAAATAAGCCCTCCTCCACCAAACTTCGGCCAATGAACGATACAAAGGAAATCGGCCGAAACAAAAAGCAAACTGGCAACTCCAGAAAACTGGTCCCGTAATAAATTACAGGAAAACCCCGATACTGTGCATACACACCCGCATTTGTATTCCGACCGAAATACAAATGCAATGAGACAAAATCTACACTGTACTATACTAGGATCCGACTTATACCAAAACCGGCTAGTAATATCCGTTCGATCCTGATCCGTGCAATACCGCACGCATCTGATCGAACCCTGCCATATATCCATACGGCCTGTAGTACAAACTGTCCGATCCTGATTCGTGCAATACCGCACGTATCTGATCGGACCTTGCCATATCTCCATACGGCCTCTACAACTTTTCGCCCGAAAGCTGAGTAACTGAATGTGGGGGACTCTAAAGACTCATCAACACCTTGGTTGTGGATTTAACCACTAGCACGTTAGAGGTATAAGCCAATACATAACGGGCTACCAGGTATTGACCAAAAGGGACGTCTGTGAGCGAACTCAGCCTGACTCCCTACTGAGCCTGTCAGTGACAATATCCGTACAGTCCGGTCCGTTCGTCTATGAGCATCGCATGGCGGGCCTAGGGGTTGGTAAAAGTCAGACCCCCAAAAGCGGTACAAGTCGTGTCGGAGTATAGCCCAGAACACCCTGAGAAACTACTGGAATACCTACCAGTAAATCTCCTTGCCTCGGCCGAGGGCTTCGTGTAATGGCTCTCCTAGACACAGCATGACCTCACCCCCAATACCGGGAGAGACGAACCCCTGAAGATACGCTCACTGCCTCCATGTGGCTCGGGACTGTACCCAACTAAAACCTGTTTGCACGACTCCTTTGAGCCGTGGTAGGGTAGTAATCAAAGTACAGTGGGAACTCACACGAGACAAATGACGATCCCCAGGTCGATGAACTAACCTGCACACGTGTCACCAGGGAACTGCCATCTGACGTCTGGTATATGACCAACTGGCATGTTCCCGGCGAGTCCTGTCTGGTGTACTCATAACCCAATGAGCACCTGTATACATCTTAGGTGATCCAACTGACACCAGTGGCTTGTGAGACCGGCCACCGCCCCTCGTCGGGGTCTCGACTGTATACACTAGTCTACTCTGGAGTATCGATGCCCTGTCTCGAAACTCACATGACTAGGGACCATTTAAGGATATGCTTATAGACCCCAGCTCCTACTTATATGATCGCCCTCATACTGCTGGTGGTCAAGCAAGAATCCTAGGGGCTCTACCAACGTGTAATAGCGACTTGTCAGGTCACTTAAAGCAGTACACGATGATAAAGGTAAACCAGATAGCATACTATCATCTCGAGTAAGACTGTCCTACCGGGATAGGTCCTCCATCAATCATTGCAATCACGTACCTGTGACCTAATAATTGACTCTGAGGGCACTATCTCCAACAATCTCCCACTTGCACTCAAGGCTAATTATTGCGATGTCGCATACTCACAGCCCGTGTGATACCGAACACCCAACTCCTCTACTAGTCAGTCTCACAAAGCTCGTTTGCGAAACTATTGCGTTCGAGAAATAGCCTCAGTGAGTGGATCCGCTTTGTTGTTTCTTTCCATGTCTCTCTATATCTCAAGTTCGCGGAGAAACCCATCTCCCGAAATGAGCAATACCTGTCTTAGAATGTGTCTGGATGTCTGATGGGACATAGCTCATAAATGAACTCCAAATCCAAACTTCTTAGACTGTATCGTCAATTGAACTTAATCAGTATCCCGCGCCATGCCTCCCTCAGTATTGCCTTGGATCACCTGTCCAAAATACTGCCCCTCGTCAGAAGGAAAAACTATAACTCTGACAACCTTCTTGTCGTCCACGTCACCTTGGAAGCCTGGAATGATAACTGTCTCCCGAATGAGGCTGTCGTTATCATATCCCTAGAACATCCACTTATGTTCTAAAACTGCTTCCGACCGTTTCTCCAGGATTGGATTAATGTCAACTTATTGCACCTAGTGCAAGAACAACATCTGGTGTGGTACTTGACATCTCATGATTGACTCAATTGCCTAAGCAAGTGATCTGCCAATCATGCACACCCCTCTCCCCTTTAGTCTGTAAGACACCTTTAGAGAGGGTGACTCCATCACCTGTAGGTACACTACCGTGCCAGGAGTCGTTCATTCTAAATACTCTTAGAATGCTGTCTAAGTACCCTGATTGGGAAACCACCCAAATCTAGATCTAAAACCATAGATCTAGTAACCAGTATGTCTGATATAATATCCAAGTCCTGTGTGGAGAAAACACTGTGTGACGACCAAAGTATAACCGATTGTAGTATAGGAGTTTCCTTTCCTACTCTGTGTATGTCATCCAAACACCATGACATCACACCCTACTACCTTCTCAACAGATCCATCCCCTATTCTGATGAAGTCAAACCCATGACTGTCACGTCAGAAATAGATGATCTATCTCCGCTATATCTGCTTTAGTCTATAAATAGACATAAGCTACCTGTCCACCAATGCTTCCGCTGCTCCCACTGACTACGACAACCCTCTGGCAGAGTCATATAGACGTACACTTCTAAAACTAGTTTAGAACGACGCTATACTCATCCTCCCGCCGGGTCTCGCACCCTGGAACAACAGCATTGGTAATTGTGGGTAAACAAGAACTTCCCTGTCACCGTCCTTGAGGCTACCGTAGTACCTCTCGGGTGCCTGAAGTTACCCACCTTATCTGCGGAGTGGCCAATGGAATGTCAATCTAGATTGAATTTTTAGGTTCCTATGAAATCTTCAGTAATCGTTTGTGGTTCTGGAATCACTTCCAGTTCTACCATACTCCCACTACTGTTTTCTGAAAAAATCCATTTTTAATAAAACTGTGGCGAGTCTAGAACAATATCGCTATTGTTCATCCAGATGGTAGAAAGTCAACCCTCGTCATAGCCTGGGTCAACCCACAAACAGCCATTACAGAAACGTGCCTTGAGTTGTCCAGTGTCTGGTTTTAATCATAAACCGGACAACTCCCCGTACCTTAAACATCGTTAAGATATGAACTGTTCTATATCCAATATAGAACTAGAGGCACTGATTTAATTGAACCAGATTCAAATCATGCAGCTGTCTCCAGTGCATGTCAACTAAATGGAAGGAGGCCGATCAACATTACTCAACTTAGGAATGCTTCCAATTATGAGTAACCTGAAAGAGAAGCAATTTCTCTTAATCACTACTATCAACTGAATACCATATACAAGTATCTACATCTTCGATCACTTTGAAGAATCCCGATACTTGCTACACCTGGTTCTCTACTCTATTCAAATACCTATAACTTCTCCAAATTCGGACCCTGTGTTTCCACGAAACACCTGTCTAAAAACTAGAGAAGTCATAAGTAAACCGAATATAGTACGAGGACCAACCCCTCTGTCCTGATGGACCCTGGACATCATACAATACTCTGTACAAGTCCCTTGAGTCTGATAACTCACTCACTGTGTGTCGTAGGTTGAAAACTGTACTTATGGTTAAGAAGAATTACACCGCTGTTTAATGCTCCTTACCTAACCATCCACTGATATAGGTAAATGTCGTAGACATAATTTCAGAAAGGTATATCTCACTCTATGAAAATAGACGTACAGATATATCAATTTGAAATCAGTGCATAAAAGCGGATATTCAAAACCAAATATTTGCCGACCGGCAAACAACCTAGGTGACTTCCTCAAATATCACCGATTACAACGAATCCCGATATAATGAGGATGATCACCCAATTCCCAATAACTTACTCCCACTCATCATCTGTAAAACCATACAGATGTGAGAATCGTACCTGGTAAATACATACCCTGGAGTAAGTGTCTAATCGGGAAATCAGTTTTCTTTTAACATTACACAGTGAAACTGAAACATTGAAATGTTTCGATGGGGTATCCTGGTATTCATAGTAATGCCTCTTCCAGATTCATGATTGTAACCGTATAATTCTTTGCCACCTCTCCAAATCCCTTCATATGTCTTTAGTCTTTACCTTCTGCACACCCCTTAGGCCAAATGGTTTTCTTCCTTCCCTACCGTTCGGCACCAGCCTATGGTTTGGAAGAAGACTATCCAATAAGCATAATGGGTGTACTGTCCCAATCCTAGGAGCACTCGCAATGCGAGAGAAGGTGAAGATAAAAGACACCTGAATGAACTTAATTCCTATTTCTCCTGAACCATAATCCATCCCCGAACTGGAACAAGTTCCTTTCGAGTTCGTATATAACCATACGATGGAGTATCCAATAAACTGTGGATCTTCGTAGTGATACGGAGTGTCCTGGAGAAATACAAAGGTGATGTGGGAGTGGTAACGAAATATTTGGTTTGGTCGTGAATATCTGTTGCAATTTACTTTGCCCTCTTACTAATCCCTTGCTTTGTCTGAACTTAATACCTTCTGTACACCATCGTTAGGCTAATTGGTTTTCTTCATTCCCTACCGGTCGGCACCAGCCTAAGGTTTGGAAGAAGACTATCCAATTTGCGTAATAGGTGTACTATCTCCTAAACCAAGGAGTACTCGCAACCTGAGATAAGGTAAAAGGAAAATACAACTGAATAATCCTATCCGTTTTCTCCAGAACCTGAAACCATCCTCGAATAAATTCCTTCGAGTTCGTATCTAACCATACGATGGTTTTGTCCAATGGAAGTGGACGTTCGTAGTAATACGGGGTGTCCTGGAGAAAAGGGTAAAAGTAGGAGTGGCAATGAGATTTGCAACTCTGACAATCCAAAAGCCAGTGTTAAGAAGGTTCGGTCAACTTGGTCACTGAGTCATAGCCTTAGGGTCGGGTCAATGGTCGCTGTCAAAGAGAGAGAGAAAAGAAACACTCAGCGTGCACTCTAACCTAGATCAGAATGGTTACCAATTTATCTAATCTGGAAACCTCCCACTGTACCTCAAATTCTCCTCCAAACCTGAAAGAAGAATTAGTCGGGATCAGCCGAGGAGTAAACCAACTCATCAGTGGGAATCGGGATCCAACTCTCATCGCATGATAACGTGACGGAATCCGCTCACATCATCACACTCCAGAAGGTATGCGCATATCTGGCAAGTTTCAGTTCTTTTGAAACTCCCGATGTGATTTCTGCCCCATGCTCTTATGACCTTGACTTTGGCCAACAAATCATAAGTCACATGTCAAGTTCTACCCGTCATTCTCCAGGTTGATTCGAATCCACCCGCACAAGCCCTTGACTTTGGCCAACAAGGCTATACGACTGTTCCAAACCAACGCATCTATCTATGCTGCATATGAATAACCAACAGCTACCAAACACTGTTCCTTGACTTTGGCCGACAAACACATCTTGAATACTATTGACTACCCATATGAAACGACGGAGGGCTACGAATGGTTTCTGGCGAAAACCTTTAACGTAAAGAACTTGATATCGTTGAAGGAACGGATAGCTTTTTGAAAATATAGTGACGAAAACCATTGCTAAAGAGGTCACTCCCGGTGAAGGGATCTCGGCTCTTTCCCCGTAGAATAGGGTGCAGGATATTCCAAATGAATACCGCGATGCAAAGCAAAAGTAATCGGCTATAGTGAAGTCATTGCCATGACGCAAACTTTTGTCCAAGGGGTCACTCCCGGTGAAGGGATCTCGGCCCTTGCCTCGTCGACTGAGGAGCAGGATATTCCAACTGAATATCACGATGCAAAACAAAAGTGAACGTCCTTGCAATAACAGCTTTTTGAAAAGTGTTCCAACAACATCAGATTAGGTTTGTTTTTAACTTGCATTGATCCGAATCAACGCAGTCCCATCAATTGATCACACCAAAAAGAACGAAAATATACTGATGTACGTATATGCCATCCGCATTCGCCACTGGGTCCCGTCATTACCCGTTAGGTTAGCTAACTAACGACAGAGCGGGGACTGGACTAGCGCGGATGCAAAACATATAGAACATCTACTAATATATATACCAATATATTATATTTCGCTCAAGGCGTGAAAGAAATGCAACATCACAGAAAATGTACAGCATCACAGAAACAATACAGATATCTGGGATCCCCGGGTTTCACAGAGCCACTACTGAAACCCGACGTTCCCCTGGTCGTGTGGATAGCCTGTGCAATGTAATCCTAGACCCCTACGGGCGCGGCAAGTCAACCGCCAAAACCTGAAGCGAGGCAGCCCCCTTCAGCGACGTGAATGGACCACCCGGCACTTCACGGAATCCGGTAACTTGGGCACCCCTCCTGGGTCAACCTGTACCCCCTACGAGTGCGGCGAATATCCCGCCAATCCTAGAGTGAAGCCCCCTCGGTCTCAATGCCATGAGATGCGGGCTTGTTGCCCTCTAGAATCCGGCTATCCGTGCACCCCTCCGCGGGGCAATCCTAGTACAGAAAGTAAAAATATACATACAACGGGTACATCGACCGCAACCTGGCCGTGCCCCAAAAAAAATAATACAAACAGGCAGTGACGGCAGTCCACATGTCGGACGTTCGCCCCGCAATATCAAATGTACATAATACAACCACAACTGTACTAGTATTGCATCCAGGCTATCCCCCACGACCATCCGCAACATCACAGCAAAAACAGAACATCAACGTGAAAGTCACGTTCGCAAATCCGTCTAACCGGGCTATAGCAGTTAGACCGGATTTACCGATCAAGTGACATTCACGGTCGCAGATATAATGTAAATACTGTGAAATAATGTGTTTAAAATATCCGATCAATCAAATTTTAACAAGTGGGCCCCTAAGCAATACTGTAGCACTCACAGAAATTCTGGGCCTAAAATTAATATTCCAAAACCCATATTTTAAGCCAACAAAGACACTGTAGAAATTTGGTGCAGGGATCTCCACAGTGCGCGGCGGAACCGCGGCGCTAAGGGGGTGTTTGCGGCGGTTCCGCGCTCCCACAGTGGAATCACTTCATCGAATTTTTACAGAGCTCTTATAATCTCTAGTACATCAATTTTATACAACCTGAAAAATTTTTGGAGACCAAAAATTTCAACAGAAAACTGTCGCTTGGAAAAACTCGGTTTTGGAACTTTTGATCGATCGGAAATGCAAACACATTAAACCAAGCTAGACTAAGTTAATGGCGAGGCTCTGATACCACTTGATCAGTCGAAAATATTGCATATTTTAACCGGCAATTCCCTTATCATTTGCATCCATATAGAAGTGTACGGTATTCATAATTCACATATTAGCAAATCGGTCGCAAAATATCAGATTACATGTATTCGACCTTAAAACCGGCATTTCTAGGGAAATTGACTGCATTACATTACATAGCATATTTTCCATATCTTGCAACCCCTGTTTCGAAGTCTATGCAGGAAAAGAGATGCTTGCTCGATCATTACATCGCTCGACCATTACAATTGCTCGTAAACTCACTCAACTCAAATCTGGTATCAACACAGAAGGGGAACTGCAAATCTAAATATCAGAATAAACCAAAAACAGCAGTACCAAGCAACAGAGGAAAGACCAAGGGCCAAGCTCAACAATGAGCCGCGGAAGAGCGGCAGTTAGGGGCTAAACGCGGCGGAAGCGCGGCGTCTACAGGGAATCAGCTCCTCAATTTCAGTGCACAACTCCTGTTTCAGTGGCTACAGCTCAATAATGCTCACAAACTTCCAGAATATCCTAGATACTTCCTCCAGATCAGCAAACACCTAAACTAGCCTAATACTTCTAGAACTTTCCCTAAACCCTAGCTTAAACCCTAAGCTAACTCCTAACAAACTCCTTCTAGAAACCCTTCAACAAACTTTGGGAGGGAAAGTTCTAATTCAAATCTAGCCTAGGGTTTGGGAGTTCTATAAATAAGACCCTAGGCTCACTCATTTCTCATGTTAGAAAATATTATTCAACCTTGATTGAAGTTTAGAAAATCAATCTCTTTCTTCATCCCCTCTTCCTCAAGTTTAGTGAGAGAGCTTGTAGGAAACCCTAACCCTAAATCCAACAACAATTCAAGATCTTGAGTGCAAGCCAAGCAAGATGCCTTCAACCCTTTTATGAGCCGAGCCGATCTTCAATCGGGCAAGAGATCAAAGTAGATCCACGATCCACGGAGACGAGCGAAGCCGAGTCAACGATCGATTTCTTCTTCTTGTAGATTCTTGAAAGAATGTATTGAAATTGTTGATTAAATAAAAGGTGATATTCTTTTATCTTGTTTTCTTTAAATTCCGCATCATGTTATCATTACTATTCTTGAATATTGTCTTTGTGGTGATGTGTGAATAAAACTCCGCTCGTCGGGGAGTCGAAACGATCTTTAGTATGATGATGTAACAAATTTGTAATCGATTCTTGAATCCCACGAGTTTGTAAACCCTAGCAAGTTCAAGAATCGACGACCCAATTCGTTGCGATGCTTTCTTGATCGACATCGCTCGAGATTGGGGAGTTCCGATCGTTTCTTGGAATTGCTAGAGGCTAGAATATAAATGGTATCATCGAAAGAATAAGGGTTAAGAGATGAAACCCTAATTTCATCAAGAAACCCTAACTCTCGTCGATCACCATTGATCTAGTATCAATTCTTCGAAGGACAAGAACACGAAACCCTTTAGATTGCATCACGTCTAAAGATCCGATCGATTCCTACGAGCCTCTCTTATATTCTTGATTGTTGATTGGAAATATTATCAAAACAACCGATTCTTGATTGTTTATAGTTTCTTGATTCTTGAGTAAAGGATAGTGACACTGGAATACAAATCACATCTTGAATCATGTTTTCGTTTATTGTTGTTTAACATTTCATTTCAAAAGTAACAAAATACAATTGAATTGCACAATCCCTGTGGACGATCCGCACTCATTCATTAACTACATCCGACACCGTGGTTTGATTGCGGTCAATATAATTTTTTGATTGTGATATCTTTACAAGTTTATTTTACACATCAGAAAAAGTTTCAATCAAAATGGCGCCGTTGCCGGGGATCGCGCTAATTCATTTGCATTTATAGTTTGAAGTGAAAGAATTATTACGTTTTACTTCTTGAAATCAAAATTCGTACAAACTCTTACACGTGTGTTGTAATTTGACTGCAAGGTGATCTGGAGCATTCTGTGCTGTAAAAAAATTATTTGGGATATACCAGAGAGCTGGAGATAGGAACAGGAAGCTCCTAAAGAAATTTGGTGCACTGATTCCAATATCCAACCGCGGAAGCGCGGCATATACATGCATATTGCGGCGGAAGCGCCGCAGTCTTGAGGGATCACTGAAATATTTTCAGTGCAGGTATTTTCTGTCTCTCTCCCCTCTCCCTTTTTAGCTCCAATTAACCCTTTGCTGCAGGATTCTTTGCAAATAAATCGCAGCGCGCAAAAGCAAAATAAAATTGTGTGTGATTTTGATTTCTTGGTTGTTTGCATTCTAATACGGAAATTTAAGGGGCACGGCCAAATCCAAATTAGGTGGGGATTTCATTACCCTTCCTAGGCCCCGAAAATCGTCAAACTTGCATCCGCATTACCTCCATTAACTAAAAGAAATCTAGAGAAGACTCTAAGGACTGTCGCGCTCAATAGGACAAGAGAAGGTCGTGGGTAATTCATTGCTTATCCGCGTTTTCTTGTGGTGCCTAAGGCGAGTGTGTCTAAGGCTAGTGGTTATTAATTAGGTCCACTGTAGTGGTGGTTCCTTCCCACTTACCTGGCACTTATCCGGCCACAGGGGGACAAAGAGGCAGTGGAGGATTCTATCCTGCGGCTTGTCTTTTGGCAGTTAGGAGCGGTCTAGAGATCGGACCTAGGTGACCATTAGATTCTAGGGTTTGTGTGCTGCATTTGTTTTGTCGCATCATTTTTTCAAAATCCGTCCCTTTTTAAAGCAAGCACCGCATTCATTTTACCCCTAATTATAAGTCAACGCTGCCACTTGTACTAACCCTTTTTAGTACAAGATAGGCTGGACACGGGATTCTAGTGCCCGTTTAGTCCGCGTACCTTTTATCGACTCCGAAGTCGATAATTCTCCATTTACCTTTTCTTTACCTACTACCACACCCACACCGATGGATCCGAATCCATCAAACTTCTTTAACCCTAATCTGCCACCGTCCGTTGGTGCGCAGAATCCTACTCCACCCCACATTTCTCTCCAGGAAAGATGCTATCCACATAGAGGTCCTCTTTCGACCTGCTTATCCACACCACCAGCCAATGGGGATAATTTTGAGATTAAGCCCCAGTATATCAATCTTTTACCCAAATACCACGGACTCGAGACCGAGGACGCTTACGTTTTCATTACCAAATTTGAAAACGTTTGCGCAATGATGGGTACGTCTCAACTTTCAGTGGATGCGATGCGTTTACGACTTCTTCCATTTACTTTGTGCGATATAGCCGAGAAGTGGCTATATAACACCACCGCACACTCTATTACGAATTGGGAAGAATTCGTCGCTGCATTCCTTAAGAAATTTTACCCAGTCCAAAAGACGGCTCGAATCCGTAGCGAACTGAACCAATTTGCCCAGCTCCCTGCCGAACCATTTTCAAAATACTTTGAACGTTTCAAGGATCTATTGGTTCAATGTCCTCATCACGGCATCCCGAGATGGGAGCTTTGCCGAATCATATATGAGGGCAGTAACCCTAGCACTAAACAGAGCCTTGAAAACATGTGTCAAGGTACTTTTATGACCAAAGATGACGGGGAAGCCTGGCGATACTTAGAAGAGTTCGCTGAAAAGTCACTAATTTGGGAGAGTGGAACACAACCATTGAATAGGGGTGGCGTACACCAAATAGATGTGTCCATAGGTGTCCGAGCTGAAATGGCAGCAATGCAAAAGAAGCTCGACGCTATGGAACACAAATTTGCAGCAGCCTCCCTAAACCCAATGTCGCTCCCCAAAACTGTTTGCGGGTGCTGTTCTGATCCGTCACATTTAACGGAAGAATGTCCATTAAACTCTGCGTTTCAAGGTCAAGAGCATTCTAATGCCGCATTTCAAAGACCTCGAAACGATCCATATTCTTCCAGTTACAATCAGGGTTGGAGGAACCACCCGAATTTTGCTTGGAACCAATCACAATCTCAAAACACGGTTCCAAACACGAATCAATTTCAACGGGCTCTTCCTCCACCACAACAGCAACCCCTACAACTCACTCAGCACCCCTACCAGTCACAAAATTTCCAAAACCAGGGCAACACTCCTGCACAGTCTAATCCTATGCAGCCCTGTTCTGACGAGTTCTCTCAATTCACTCAAACCATGAAATCACTTTTATCAAATTTCATGGATGTTTCGACTGAGGTTAGATCTTCCGTCAGTGAAATAAAGAAAAACTCAGCATCCCAAGCTGAGAGTATTCGCACGATGGAAGCTGAAATCGCACGCTTAAAAGCCGAAATGAGTGCGAGAGAAAAAGGGAAACTTCCCTCTCAACCCCTACAGAATCCTGGGCATTACAATGTAAATGCCATTACCACGTTGAGATCGGGAAGAGTGCTGAACAATCACATCGGGGAAGAGATTGATAATGCTGAAAATCATATCAACACCCCGGCTGAGTCTTTCCCACATACACACACTTCACCTTCTGATCCTTCTTCTTCTACCAAACCACCTTCGCACGAGCCTATTCTCCATTTCCCCTTAGGCTCAACACCTTCACCCAACCCTTATAGTTCTCCACAGACGGTCCCCACACCTCCTTTGGGACCTCGTCTACCCCCCTTTCCTTCTCCTATGATGGACCCCGCGCTTATTGCGAAAGCACCTTACCCGAACCGGCTAAGGGCTAATAGAACGAGTCCTCATATGGAAAAATTTTTAGAGATGTTCAAACAGGTTAACATCAATATCCCTCTCTTAGATGCGATTCAGCAAGTCCCCGCTTATGCGAAGATTCTAAAGGACTTGTGCACTAGGAAGAGGAAGACCCAAGTGCCGAAGAAGGTCTTTATGTCTAATAACATCAGCACTGCTTTTATACCCCAGCTTCCAAAGAAAAGAAAGGACCCAGGTTGTCCTACAATTTCGATTTCGATTGGGGGTAAAAACATAAATCGTGCTTTGTTAGACCTTGGCGCGAGTGTTAACCTGTTACCTTATTCTGTCTATGAGCAATTAGGGATTGGAGAGCTGAAACCTGCTCATTGCACTCTCCAGATGGCAGACCGATCTATCACCAAACCAAGGGGTGAATTAGAGGATGTGCTGATAAAGGTCGGGGAATTTGTTTTCCCCGTAGACTTCATTGTGCTCGACACACATCCTGTAGCAAACCCCCGGGGCCAAATTCCGGTGATTCTAGGTCGTCCTTTCCTTGCCACTTCCAACGCTGTTATAAACTGTAGAAATGGTTCAATGAATTTATCATTTGGAAATATGACCATTGAACTAAATATCTATAGAGTTGGAAGTCAGCCGTCAGAACCCTCTGCTCATATTTTAGATGTGTGCTCTGTCCATGAGATCGCTCCCGATAGTTGTGGAGCTAAGGATCTTTGCTTGACTGATCTCGATGACATTAGCACATCTCTGTTTGATTTCACACATGATCTTAGTGAGGACACTTTAGCTACACATGAGTCCTGCACTTCTGACTTTTCTCCACCCGAGTCTGTATCTTTCACAGGCTCTGAGCTTCTTTGTAGATCCAAAAATCAATCTATGACCCATCCTTCTATCATTTCTCCGCCTGAGTTAGATCTCAAAGTTTTACCTTCTCACCTGAAATATGCTTATCTTGGTGAGAACGAGTCATTACCGGTTATCATTTCCGCTTCTCTTGCATCAGAGCAAGAGAATGCCCTTTTATCGGTATTGAGATCTAACAAAGAGGCGTTTGGTTGGAGTATGGCGGACATCAAAAGGATTAGTCCCTTGATAGTTGAACATCATATACATGTGATGGATGATGCCAGACCAACCCGAGAACCACAGAGACGGTTGAATCCCGTCATGAAGGAAGCTGTCATGAAAGAAATCGTCAAGTGTTTAGATAGTGGTATTATCTACCCCATCTCCGATAGCCAGTGGGTGAGTCCTATACATGTCGTTCCTAAGAAATCCGGCATCACAGTTATCACAAATGAAGCGAATGAGTTGATTCAAACACGCGCCCAAACTGGGTGGCGTGTATGCATCGATTATAGAAAACTCAACGCTGCTACGAGGAAAGATCATTTTCCTCTACCATTTATTGATCAGATGCTGGAACGCTTAGCGGGACGAGAGTTTTATTGTTTTATGGACGGATACTCAGGCTACAATCAGGTCCCCATCGCCAAAAAGGATCAAGATAAAACCACTTTTACTTGTCCTTTTGGTACCTTTGCTTACAGTCGCATGCCCTTTGGGTTATGCAATGCTCCCGCTACCTTTCAGCGGTGTATGATGGGGATATTCTCTGATATGGTAGAGAATTTTTTGGAGATCTTTATGGACGACTTCTCGATTTTTGGAAACTCTTTTTCTGATTGCCTAGCGAATCTAGACGCTGTTCTTACTCGTTGCAAAGAGATGAACTTGACATTAAACTGGGAAAAATGCCACTTTATGGTCCAAGAAGGAATAGTCCTTGGACATGTCATTTCACAGAAAGGCATTGAGGTTGACAGAGCTAAAGTAGATGTCATTCAAAACCTGCCTCATCCCAAAAGCGTCAAAGATATTCGCTCTTTCCTTGGCCATGCAGGCTTTTATAGGAGATTCATAAAGGACTTTAGCAAAATTGCTAGACCTTTAACACTACTCCTGGCCAAGGATACGACCTTCCACTTTGACTCGGATTGCGAGACAGCTTTCGACTCACTTAAACACTCACTCACCACAGCCCCCGTTTTATCATCACCAAATTGGGACTACCCCTTTGAGCTGATGTGTGACGCATCTGATTTTGCAGTAGGTGCAGTCTTAGGACAGCACATCGATAAGATGCCACACGTGATTTACTATGCTAGTAAGACCCTGAATGATGCGCAAATCAATTATACAACCACCGAGAAAGAGCTTTTAGCGGTTGTATTTGCGTTAGAAAAATTCAGGCCTTACTTAATCGGCTCACCTATAGTTGTATATACTGACCATTCCGCTTTAAAACATCTTCTGGCGAAGAAAGATGCAAAAGGTCGACTAATACGTTGGATCCTACTGTTACAAGAATTTGATCTTGTTATCAAAGATAAGAAAGGATGTGAAAACGTAGTAGCTGACCACCTTTCACGCATCGTTTCTTCCCCTATGACCCTGCCGATTAATGACTCATTCCCTGACGAACAACTCTTGAGCGTATCCACTGAACCATGGTTCAGGGATATTGTGAACTATCATGCCACGGGACTTATACCGAGCGATTGGTCAAAACAGGACAAATATCGTTTTCTTTCCCAAGTAAAACACTTTTACTGGGACGAGCCCTATTTGTTTAAATATTGTCCTGATCAGATCATTCGCCGGTGCGTCCCTAATGAAGAGTTCAAGAGTGTTCTTTCATTTTGTCATGATCAGGCTTGTGGGGGTCACTTTGGTCCTAGAAAGACAGCGGAAAAGGTTTTGCAATGTGGATTTTATTGGCCGACCTTATTCAAGGACGCATTTGAGTATTGCAAAACCTGTACACAATGTCAGTATACGGGTAGAATATCCCAGAGGAATGAAATGCCTCAGCAACCCATTCTGGTTGTTGAAATGTTTGATGTTTGGGGCATTGATTTTATGGGTCCTTTTCCCAACTCCTTTGGGAATTTGTACATTTTGCTGGCAGTTGATTATGTCTCAAAGTGGGTAGAAGCCATTCCATGTCGCACTAATGACAGGAAAGTTGTCATTAAGTTCTTAAAAGAGAATATCTTTTCGCGATTTGGACACCCACGCGCTATCATTAGCGATAATGGGACGCACTTCTGCAACAGGTCTTTCGAGACTCTGATGCGGAAATACTCAATCAACCACCGTCTTTCTACACCCTATCATCCCCAAACAAGCGGGCAGGCTGAGATCTCAAACAGACAAATCAAACTTATCCTGGAGAAAACTGTTGCTAAGAATAGAAAAGACTGGTCGACCAAATTGACGGATGCTCTTTGGGCATTCAGGACTGCATATAAGACCGACCTAGGAATGTCTCCATATAGGATAGTTTTTGGTAAAGCATGTCATCTACCTGTTGAGATAGAACATAAAGCATTGTGGGCTATAAAAGAAATAAATTTTGATTTAAACCTTGCTTGCAACTTTCGGAAGCTGCAACTTAACGAGCTAAGCGAACTCCGCGATGAAGCTTATGATAATGCTGTAATCACAAAGAATAGGACTAAGGTTTTTCACGATAAAAGCATTTTAAGGAAAACATTTTTACCTGGTCAACAAGTCCTTCTTTATGATTCACGTTTACACCTTCATGCGGGTAAGCTCCGATCTCGTTGGAAGGGACCTTTTGTTGTGCGGTCTGTATTCCCGCACGGGGCAGTAGAAGTAGAAAATGTTAAAAACGGCACAATTTTCAAAGTAAATGGACATAGACTAAAGCCGTATTTTTCCACTGACCCCACGGAGGAGCTCTTGTTCTTACAAGAGCCAGTTTATTTGGATTAAAATTCCTCCGTCTCACCTTCATATCCAGTATATCATTGCATCATTTTTTGAATGAAGGTGAGTGAAAGATAAGTTTGGGGGAAGTTCTTCACTTATATATTTTGCCCCCACTAATAATTCCCCCCAGATTTACAGATTTTTGTAGGTATAGCTGTCGGCAACAGTGAGGACACTGTTGAAAACAAGTTTGGGGGAGGTTTGTGCTTATTTTTGCATCATGTGCATATCATCTGCATAAGCACAAAACATTTCTTTAGAAAAATCTATAAAAATTGAAAAATTTTCAAAACCCATAAAAATTTAAAAATTTTCAAATATAAAAATAATTTTAATATTTACACCTTTTTTTGTATATAAATAAGATAATGAAAGTTTAGATAGTGAAAAATTGCATCCATGAGATTAGAAAATTTTTAGAAAACTAAGAAAATTAGAAGTTTTCTTATACGAACTAGTAATAAGTAGTTATGAGCCGTTGTCCCAAGGGTTAGTAAGATGAAGGACGTCACTAATCTGAGGATAAAAATAAGTCTGAAAAATAGTTTCTATTCTGGAAGCCAAACATTTTGAACGTGGCTACCCTGCTATTCGCACTTACACACGTCTTAAAGCCTGGGATAGTAGAGGATACCTTGAAATGCTCTTGTCTTAAAGCCAAAAGTATAAAAAAAAAAAAAAAAATATATATGTGGTGAGAAAAATGGATACTGGTTTTGTTATCACCAAGGGCAATAAAAATATATAGCAAAAGGGTGTTTCTTCACCTAGTGCCCCAAGGTCAACTGGTCTGGGAGTCACTGCTATGCCTGAGGTGGTGCAAGACGAGGAAAAGACACCAAGCATGCAAGCACATTAGTAATCGGTCGGTTAGTACCTCAAGAAGTATTAACGGTCGCATGAAAGTGTGTAAGCAATCTCGTTTGCCAAGAAGTACTGAGGCCGATGGGCAAGGGTATGATAGCTTGAATTGAATTCTCCGGGTGTAGGGATGTCTTTACACACACGCAGGGTGATATGATCGATGTTTGGAATAAAGATAGGAATGAAGAATAAGACGATGTTTTATTGAGGGAGGACGTGATTTCTAACATCTTTTCATGACCATTAAGATAGGGCTCATGACAACCGAAAAGCTAGCTTAGTTGGAAACCCTAATTTTCAAAGCTTTTCTTTTACGATTCTCTTCTTTAAATGTAATATTCATGATCTTGCTTTTATTATTGGATTTTGTGGGTGCAATCCGCTGAAAACCCTCAGGAGACAACACTCCTCCTACTAGGGACACCTAGAGGTTTAAAGGCTTGTTGCACATGCTCAGTGCAATCGTGTTGCCTACGAAAGTGTGCTAGTTAGTTTTTCTCTTTCTTTATTTTCTCCTTCTCTCTTTTTAATAAAACATTCTCTCGAGACGATCGAAATTAAGTTTGGGGGTATTTGATCAGTCGAAAATATTGCATATTTTAACCGGCAATTCCCTTATCATTTGCATCCATATAGAAGTGTACGGTATTCATAATTCACATATTAGCAAATCGGTCGCAAAATATCAGATTACATGTATTCGACCTTAAAACCGGCATTTCTAGGGAAATTGACTGCATTACATTACATAGCATATTTTCCATATCTTGCAACCCCTGTTTCGAAGTCTATGCAGGAAAAGAGATGCTTGCTCGATCATTACATCGCTCGACCATTACAATTGCTCGTAAACTCACTCAACTCAAATCTGGTATCAACACAGAAGGGGAACTGCAAATCTAAATATCAGAATAAACCAAAAACAGCAGTACCAAGCAACAGAGGAAAGACCAAGGGCCAAGCTCAACAATGAGCCGCGGAAGAGCGGCAGTTAGGGGCTAAACGCGGCGGAAGCGCGGCGTCTACAGGGAATCAGCTCCTCAATTTCAGTGCACAACTCCTGTTTCAGTGGCTACAGCTCAATAATGCTCACAAACTTCCAGAATATCCTAGATACTTCCTCCAGATCAGCAAACACCTAAACTAGCCTAATACTTCTAGAACTTTCCCTAAACCCTAGCTTAAACCCTAAGCTAACTCCTAACAAACTCCTTCTAGAAACCCTTCAACAAACTTTGGGAGGGAAAGTTCTAATTCAAATCTAGCCTAGGGTTTGGGAGTTCTATAAATAAGACCCTAGGCTCACTCATTTCTCATGTTAGAAAATATTATTCAACCTTGATTGAAGTTTAGAAAATCAATCTCTTTCTTCATCCCCTCTTCCTCAAGTTTAGTGAGAGAGCTTGTAGGAAACCCTAACCCTAAATCCAACAACAATTCAAGATCTTGAGTGCAAGCCAAGCAAGATGCCTTCAACCCTTTTATGAGCCGAGCCGATCTTCAATCGGGCAAGAGATCAAAGTAGATCCACGATCCACGGAGACGAGCGAAGCCGAGTCAACGATCGATTTCTTCTTCTTGTAGATTCTTGAAAGAATGTATTGAAATTGTTGATTAAATAAAAGGTGATATTCTTTTATCTTGTTTTCTTTAAATTCCGCATCATGTTATCATTACTATTCTTGAATATTGTCTTTGTGGTGATGTGTGAATAAAACTCCGCTCGTCGGGGAGTCGAAACGATCTTTAGTATGATGATGTAACAAATTTGTAATCGATTCTTGAATCCCACGAGTTTGTAAACCCTAGCAAGTTCAAGAATCGACGACCCAATTCGTTGCGATGCTTTCTTGATCGACATCGCTCGAGATTGGGGAGTTCCGATCGTTTCTTGGAATTGCTAGAGGCTAGAATATAAATGGTATCATCGAAAGAATAAGGGTTAAGAGATGAAACCCTAATTTCATCAAGAAACCCTAACTCTCGTCGATCACCATTGATCTAGTATCAATTCTTCGAAGGACAAGAACACGAAACCCTTTAGATTGCATCACGTCTAAAGATCCGATCGATTCCTACGAGCCTCTCTTATATTCTTGATTGTTGATTGGAAATATTATCAAAACAACCGATTCTTGATTGTTTATAGTTTCTTGATTCTTGAGTAAAGGATAGTGACACTGGAATACAAATCACATCTTGAATCATGTTTTCGTTTATTGTTGTTTAACATTTCATTTCAAAAGTAACAAAATACAATTGAATTGCACAATCCCTGTGGACGATCCGCACTCATTCATTAACTACATCCGACACCGTGGTTTGATTGCGGTCAATATAATTTTTTGATTGTGATATCTTTACAAGTTTATTTTACACATCAGAAAAAGTTTCAATCACCACTGTAAGTGCACGGCGGCGCCCCGGCCGTCAATCCGACGGCCAAATGCGGAAGCGGTGATAAACTTTAATTTTTCTTGAACTGGCAAACCGCCGCGCACTAATACCCGGATCGAACCATTAACTAGTCCTAGCTATCTACAAGATGGGGAATAGAGATATACCGACGATCCAAGTCCTCCGGTCTTCTCATCATCGTCCCGATCTCCTACGGAATGTCCCGTCTCCTCCTCGTCGCCGGAAGTGCACCACATCGCCTACTTCTTTTACGGGCTCCCACCTCAATGCCGAGGCAACTCGGGCACGAAGCTGGCTAGTCGACGTGCCCAAGGTTTGCTGTAGAATATGTATAGAACCATGTCTCACTTTGGGGTTGTGGAATTGCCATTGGTGGAGGGATTGAACTTGGAGCTTTGGAGATGGATCTTGTGGGATTTTTGCAAAGCTAGAATAACAAAAATCCCACCACAAGAATTTTGGACAGCCCCCTAATGCTTTGGCCGGCCATCACAAAATGGAGAGGAGAGAATGAGAGTGACATTTTTCTCACCACCAAAAGAAAAACCCCACTCCCTTACTAGTGGCCGGCCATCCTCTCTTGGTGGTAGGTGGGAATGGAGTGAAGTCAAATGAAAGACAAGGGAGTGGGTGAGCTACCATGCAAGGAAGAATAATGAGTGATGATCAAAACAATATCATCACAAACAAAAACAAACACTCCAAAGCAACCATGATGACTCCAAATGGTCAAGCCATCATGAAGAAGTCAAGAAGTCAAGGTCAATGGAGCAACCATCATGATCCAACCAATAAGCAAAGACCCCCTCCACAAATACTTATTTGCAACAATGCAAATAAGCCCTCCTCCACCAAACTTCGGCCAATGAACGATACAAAGGAAATCGGCCGAAACGAAAAGCAAACTGGAAACTCCAGAAAACTGGTCCCGTAATAAATTACAGGAAAACCCCGATACTGTGCATACACACCCGCATTTGTATTCCGACCGAAATACAAATGCAATGAGACAAAATCTACACTGTACTATACTAGGATCCGGCTTATACCAAAACCGGCTAGTAATATCCGTTCGATCCTGATCCGTGCAATACCGCACGCATCTGATCGAACCCTGCCATATATCCATAAGGCCTGTAGTACAAACTGTCCGATCCTGATTCGTGCAATACCGCACGTATCTGATCGGACCTTGCCATATCTCCATACGGCCTCTACAACTTTTCTCCCGAAAGCTGAGTAACTGAATGCGGAGGAATCTAAAGACTCATCAACACCTTGGTTGTGGATTTAACCACTAGCACGTTAGAGGTATAAGCCAATACATAACGGGCTACCAGGTATTGACCAAAAGGGACGTCTGTGAGCGAACTCAGCCTGACTCCCTACTGAGCCTGTCAGTGACAATATCCGTACAGTCCGGTCCGTTCGTCTATGAGCATCGCATGGCGGGCCTAGGGGGTTGGTAAAAGTCAGACCCCCAAAAGCGGTACAAGTCGTGTCGGAGTGTAGCCCAGAACACCCTGAGATACTTCTGGAATACCTACCAGTAAATTTCCTTGCCTCGGCCGAGGGCTTCGTGTAATGGCTCTCCTAGACACAGCACGACCTCACCCCCAATACCGGGAGAGACGAACCCCTGAAGATACGCTCACTGCCTCCATGTGGCTCGGGACTGTACCCAACTAAAACCTGTTTGCACGACTCCTTTGAGCCGTGGTAGGGTAGTAATCAAAGTACAGTGGGAACTCACACGAGACAAATGACGATCCCCAGGTCGATGAACTAACCTGCACACATGTCACCAGGGAACTGCCACCTGACGTCTGGTATATGACCAACTGGCATGTTCCCGGCGAGTTCTGTCCGGTGTACTCATAACCCAATGAGCACCTGTATACATCTTAGGTGATCCAACTGACACCAGTGGCTTGTGAGACCGGCCACCGCCCCTCGTCGGGGTCTCGACTGTATACACTAGTCTACTCTGGAGTATCGATGCCCTGTCTCGAAACTCACACGACTAGGGACCATTTAAGGATATGCTTATAGACCCCAGCTCCAACTTATAAGATCGCCCTCATACTGCTGGTGGTCAAGCAAGAATCCTAGGGGCTCTACCAACGTGTAATAGCGACTTGTCAGGTCACTTAAAGCAGTACACGATGATAAAGGTAAACCAGATAGCATACTATCATCTCGAGTAAGACTGTCCTACCGGAATAGGTCCTCCATCAATCATTACAATCACGTACCTGTGACCTAATAATTGACTCTGAGGGCACTATCTCCAACAATACTTAATCAACCTCAAATTTTCAATATTCAAAACACGCGTAAAAGAAAGGCTCCAGATTAGAATCAAGCCTTCCTATGGATTTGTAGACTTGGTCATATAAATGAAACAAGGTTGACTAAGTTACATAAAGATGGATATTTAGATCCGTTTGAATATTCATCATATGCAACTTGTCAATCATGTATCAAAGGAAAAATGACCAAATCTCCGTTTACCGGACATGGAGAAAGAGCCACTGAACTCTTGGGACTTGTACACAGTGATGTATGTTGTCCGATGTCTACGCATGCACGAAGTGGTCATTCCTACTTCATCACTTTTACTGATGACTTCTCTAGGTATGGACATGTGTTCTTAATGAAGCATAAATCCGAAGCTTTTGAGAAGTTTAAGGAGTATAAAAATGAAGTAGAGAAACAAACTGGTAAAAGCATCAAGACACTTCTATCTGATCGAGGTGGAGAATACTTAAGTACCAGTTTCCTTGAATGCTTAAAAGAGAATGGAATTCTCTCTCAGCTTACTCCGCTTTATACACCTCAGCATAATGGTGTATCAGAAAGGAGGAATCGCACGCTATTAAATATGGTGCGTTTAATGATGAGTAGTGCTGAGTTGCCACTTTCCTTCTGGGGGTTTTCTCTAGAATCAGCCGCATACCTACTGAATAGAGCTCCAACTAAGTCTGTACCTACCACTCCATATGAAATGTGGAGCGGGAAGAGACCATATCTCAAGTATATCAAGATATGGGGGTGTCCGGCATATGTTAAAAAGCATAATCCGGACAAGTTCAAGGTATGATCGGTTTTATGCAAATTTGCAGGATACCCCAAGCATTCAAGTGGGTATATGGTCTAATACACTGAAGAACAAAAAGTATTTGTCACTCGTCACATTGTCTTCTTAGAAAGCGAATTTCTTGCAAAAGAAATTAGTGGGAGCGCGGTAGAGCTGGAAGAAATTCCAGAACCTCAAACTGCTACCGAGGACTTAGTAGAACCTCAGATTTCAATAGAACATGAAGAACCAACGCCACTCCGTAGATCTAGCAGGCTTTCTCATCCTCCTGAAAGATACTATGGTTTTCTTCTAGATGGGGATCGAGAGGATTGCATCATCGATGATGATGAGCCTACTAGTTTTCAGCAGGCTATTACGAGTAGTGACTCGATGAAATGGCTGGATGCTATGAGATCCGAAATGGAATCCATGTACACCAATAAAGTATGGACTTTAGAAGTTGCTCCTCCTGGAGTAAAACCAGTTGGATGCAAATGGATCTTCAAAAAGAAGATTGGTGCATTTGGACAAGTGGAAACCTACAAAACTAGACTCGTAGAAAAAGGTTTTTGTCAAAGACCAGGATTGGACTATGATGAAACCTTTTCACCTGTAGCTATGCTTAAATCCATTCGGATCCTGCTTGCGATTGCTGCCTTCCATGACTATGAAATCTGGCAGATGGACGTAAAAACAGCTTTTCTAAATGGACATACCAGAAGGTTTCTTAGACAGTGGGAGCAGCGGAAGAGTCTGCAAGTTGCTTAAATCCATTTATGGATTAAAGCAAGCATCGCGGAGTTGGAACATCTGCTTTGATGAGACAGTCAAAGAATTTGACTTTATCAAAAATGTAGATGAACCATGTATTTATAGGAAGATTGTGGAAAGAGCAGTAGTCTTCCTCATTTTGTACGTCGACGACATACTACTGATAGGGAACGATATCCCTATGCTACAATCAGTAAAGCTCTTCTTGTCACAGAAATTCTCTATGGAAGACTTGGAAGATGCATCATACATTCTGGGCAATAAGATCCATCGTGATATATCTAATAGAATGTTGGGAGTTTCAAAGTCCAGGTATATTGACACTATACTAAAGAGATTTAGTATGGAAGATTCCAAGCATGGTAATATACCCGCTTGTCACGGAATCACCCTCTCCAAAGAGATGTCTCCAAAGACTGATGAAGAGAGGGCTCACATGGGCATTATACCCTACGCTTCGGCAGTAGAATCTATAATGTATGCGATGTTATGTACAAGATCGGATGTAGCTTACGCACTTAGTGTGGTAAGCAGGTATCAGTCTGACCCAGGTGAGAAACATTGGATAGCGGTGAAGAACATTCTCAAGTACCTGAGAAGGACTAAGGAGATGTTCTTAGTTTACGGTAATAAGGACCTCCACGTAGAGGCTTTTACCGACTCCGGCTTCCAAAGTGACAAGGATGATTCTAAATCCATTTCGGGTTTTGTGTTTACCCTCATTGGAGGGGCTGTATGTTGGAGGACTTCCAAACAGGATACCGTCGCAGACTCAACTATGGAGTCTGAGTATATAGCTGCTAGTGAAGCCGCAAAAGAGTCTGTCTAGATGAGGAAGTTCATTTCTGAACTTCAGGTGGTTCCGTCCTTTGCCAATCCAATACCTTTGTATTGCGATAACAATGGCGCTGTAGCTTTAGCGAAGGGACCAAGGTCCCATCAGAAATCCAGGCATATCTTAAGGAATTTTCACCTGATCAGGGAGATCGTGGATCGTCGGGAGATCGAGATACGGAGAGTGAACACAAAAGACAACACGGCAGATCCATTCACCAAGGCCATCCCTCAAGTGCAGTTCGAGAGGCTGTTTGAGATGTTGGGCATGCGGTACGCCAGCAACTGGATCTGGTAGAGACAGTGGGTACTCATTGCGCCAATTATAAGTCTTAGTGCAAGTGGGAGATTGTTGGATATATATGCCCTAGAGGCATTCATTGTATAGGATACTAGGGATATGTATGTACATGACAGTCTTGCTTGATATGATAGTACGCTATTTGGTTTGTCTTTGTCTTAACATATGATATATTTTACTTGGTATTTATATATGTTGATAAAGCCCATAGGGTGTTTGCCTGACTATCGGCGTTGTGATGGCAGCCATACTTGTGGGAGCTGGATGGTCAATAGGCACATCCTTAGATGTCCCTGGTCGCAGGAGTATCGAGATTGGGCATCGATACTCCAGAGTAGACTAGTGTATACATATCTAGACCCTGAGGAGGGGCGATGGACTGGTCCCGCAGCCATTGGTGGAGTGCACCTAAGATTGTATACAGATGCTCACTAGGTGTGAGTACACCGGACAGGACTCGCCGAGAACTGACTGGATGGTATATACCTAACGTCAGACAGCAGTTCTCAGGTGACATGTGTGCAGATAGTCCGTTGACTTAAGGTCGTCATTTGTCTCGTGTGAGTTCCCACTGTGCTTTGATTACTACCCTACCACGATTCAACGGAGACGTGCAAACAGGTTTTAGTTGGGCACAGTCCCGAGCCACGTGGAGGCAGTGAGTGACTGTTAGAGATTCGTCTCTCCCGGTATAGGGAGTTGATATCGCACGGTGATCGGTTGGTCATTACCATAAGTCCCTGGTCAGGGCTGATTGAGAATTACTGATGGACTAATCAGTAGATTCTCGGATGGTCTTGAGCCAAGCCGACACGACTTGTACGGTTATTAGGGGTCTGACGTCCACCACCTCCCTAGACCATACATGTGATACTCTTAGATGAACAGACCGGACTGCGCGGATATTGTCACGGACAGGCTCAGTAGGATTTCGGATGGGTTACCTCATCGGCTTTCTTATCGACAACTACATGGGGACCGTTACGTACAGCTAGTGCCGCTTGCGGTCTGTGGTTAAGTCCACTGCCGACGTAGTAGTCGAGTCTTTAGAGTCCCGTACAAAGATTTCCCAATCCCAGGCGAAAAGATATAGAGGTCGTATGGTTTTACGACAATGGTTCGGACGCATAGGTGTTTAAATGCACGTACGACATTCGGACAGTTTTTACTAGCCGGCTTTAGTTTAAGCCAGATTCTAGTATCAGGTTATTGGATTAATACAGTCTAAAGTTTTTCCGTGTTTTCACGGATGCGAGGGGTGTTCTCGTAATTTTCCGAGAAGCTTCTAGAAGGATAGTAACATGAGGGGTTAAGGTGGCATTTCCATTAATTGCTTTAGTGACTCATTTGTATGATTCATCATATCATTAAATGCATCATTAATGCATCATTAATGATCTAATGACTCACATGATGAATCACTCTTGTTGAATAAATGAAGCATGGTGAATAATCATTTAATTGATTTTATTTGATAATTCATTCTTGCTTTACATATTCAAGTGAGAAGCTTTTCTCAAATCATTATCATCTCCACCTTCTCTCTCCTCAAGCTCTCTCCTTCATCAAACCCTAATCCTACCACTCATGAGTTGAGACCAAGGATTAGTATAGACTAAACACTTCATAACCTAACTCTATATCATCTTAGTTACTTTGATTAGCAACTAGAGAAACTAAGTAACCTCAAGTTTAGAGGTTATTGCTTGGATTAGGGTTCTCGGGTGGATCATCTATCACGGATAGGAGGCCGAAGAGGACTTAGAGATCATAAAGACGAAGGACAAGAATCATTTGGTATAATCTCTTTTTACATAGTAGCTTTGAACTCTAAGCTTATTGTTAATTATCGTTTAGAAAAGATCTTCGGTTAGTCGATGTTTACATACAAAACAAGATCGTTTTTCATATTTCAGCCTCCCCGGAACTCGTGGGGTGTTGTACATCGACTTACATATTGTATATCACATATATAATATATTTTGTAACAAAAGAAAATAATACAATTAACATATATCGCATATACATCAATATATTAACTAGTGAGAAAATGAATCAATAAAGAGAGCTTATATTAGTTAACGTAATGTAATATATCACATATATTATTATACATTAAATTATCGAATCAACTCTTGATCCGACAATCCGGCTATATTGCATATAACCGACTAATATAACATGTACCAATTCATCGAATCAACACTTGATCCGATGACCCGGCCATATCAAATATACCCGGCCGATATGTCATATCGCGAGAATAGAATACGGTATCTCCTATCGTATTATTCTCCGTCCTGCACATATCACATATGTGCTCCTACTCCGTTTTTCCTGAGCCAGGAAACCTCTGTGTCAGACTCTAAAGAATCGTCAATACGCCGGCAGTAGGTGATGATCATATCAAACACCCACAAGCTGAAAGCGGTCAGCTAAACGTAACAGCCAGCCGTGTATTGAGCAATCAGAAGATCAACAAGCAAGCCTGTACATTCTCCTGCAAATCCAATCAGTAACACTCCCGTACCGTCTGGTCTCTTCGTCTGATAAGTTGCATATCTAGTATAGGGGTGGTAAACGTCAGACCCCAGTAACCGATAAGTCTTGTCGATGTAAGGCTCATAACGGGTCGAGAAACTACTGATAACACTTACCAGTAAATCTCCATATCAGCCCTGGCCACGGACTTCCAATTATAGCCAATCGAACACAGCATAACATAAACTCCCTATACCGGGAGAGATGAAACCCCTCCTATCGCTCATTGCCTCCATGTGATTCAGGACTGTACCCAAAAGCCACCGTTTTGCATGCCCTCTTGGACGTGGTAAGGTGGAAATCAAAGCACGGTAGGAATCACACAAGACTCTATGACGATCTCGGGTCTACAGACTAAGCTGTACCAATGTCACCAGAGAACTGCTATCTAACGATAGGTATAATACCATCCAGGAGTTCTCGGCGAGTCCCTTCAGTGTACCTAGTCCCCACTGAGCACCCGTATACCATCTTTGATGTCCAACACCAATGGATATGGGATCATCCATCGCCCATCATATGGCTCAAGATGCGTATATGCTAGCCTACTCTGGAGTATCGATGCCCTGTCTCGATACACCCTCGACTAAGAACGGTTATAGGATGTACTCGTAGACTTCCCTGGCCCCACTAGTATGATCTGTATCATAGTCCTAGTAGTCGAATACATATCTTAAGGGCTTTATCAACACGTGATCACAAAACAGTATTTGTTAACATGTTTAGATAAAGTGAAACCAGATAGCATGCTATCATATCGAGCAAGAAAGTACTCTCTATATATATCCAAGCATCCACTATAATATATATCATATGTACAACAATGGCCTCTAGGGCATACATGTAACTAACAACTGGAACTAAACAAACAAGTATAGGGTATAGTATATGAAGTATATGAGCTATTGGACCAATTCAAGAACCAACCACCACCAAGTGGCCGGCCACTTGCACCAAAATTCCGGCGAGCTGGGCCCTGGTAGCTCCATTGTGGTTTGTCTGGTCAGGGTGGCCTCCTAGTTCCTTAATTTGGTCCCTGGTATTGTTTGCTTATCTTATAAACACTCCAGGTCATCCCAGATTCCCTTGAGGCCTTATTGTTTCACAAAACCGACACGGAACAATTCTAACTTCGTGTATCGGGTTCTAAACTCACATCCAGGCCTCTAAATCACTCTATAAGATCTTGCAAACACTCACTATGCCTCAATTGGCCACACAACAGCAACTTGCAACTTTCTAGGATCACATATCCCCGATAATTCCAATTCTAAACTAAAATGCGATATTTAACACTAAAACTAAATTAGAGTGTATGGATTACCTTAATATCAACCAAGGAACCTTCTTGAGTTGCCCAAGTCTTCAAAATCCAAACTTGGTTGGTCCAATTTCTTGAGGATGAGGTTGTGCATTTTTTTTTAGTGAAAGGTATATAGGGTTTTGGTTAGGAATTGGAGATGTGGCAATGTGGTAGTGAGGTGAAAGAGTATGAAGCAAAATGGGTTGAGGAAATAATGAAGGAGGCAAGAAATGGGCAGCCAAGATAACCCCCCTCTCTCCCTTAGCCTCATACTCTCTCAACAAATATCTCTCCCTACACTCACCTCTCTCACAAAATATCTAATCTTGTTTCTTCTTCCTTTTGTTTTATATCCATTAATCCTTTTCACACACAAACTCAATTTTATTCCTTCTCATTCTCTTTTCATTTCTTTCTCTAACTCTCAAAACCCACAAGTCACAAATCCAACATGCACACATGCACGTGACATGGTGCAAAATCATGAAAAAATGTGAAAACACGGATTTTGCCAAAAATCCGTTAAATATCATTTAAAATAAATAAATCAATTTATTCTCCAATAAATTTCCAAATATTGGTATACACATATATCACCTTACAAAAATCCCAAATCTCGCAAATCGGGTAGTTTTGGCGAAATTTATTATTTTAATATTAAATTTCCAAAAATAATATTTTATATTTTCTGAAATGTTACAATTCTCCCCCCTTAAATAAGTTCGGTCCCCGAATTTAAATTTAACCTCCCAAATGCTACAACATTTAAATAATCAACTCAAATCAACGGGGCTCCAAAATCACGGAAGATACAGAAATACCAAAGCTCATCCCGTGCGCCGGAAAATGAGTACGAAACTCAAAACCAAACTTCGTCAAGCGTCACGCAAATCATCGGACTTACACGCATATCATCGGAGTCACAGAGGAAATACAGATCTCGAAATCCACTACCTAAATCCCATATGCACTAATCAAATACTATAATACATATATAGTACGCATCATGAAAACAAAGTGCTCAAGAGAAAAATCAGCCCCAAAAAGGCGTATCCAATAATCAGGTTCGTCTGGTGCGCACGGAAATCAAATCCAATAAAAGTGCTATGATATTTACAAAAGCAAACTAAGTGCAACAAGCGTGCACGAAAACATCTGTCCAGTGCAACTGGCATGCACAAAAGTAATATCTAATGCATCGATAGTGCACAAAAATCTCAATCCAGTGCAACTAGCATGCATAAATGGAAACCCCAATCGAGTGCATCTGGTACGTACAAATCACACCTCCTATCATGCGCCCAACATGCGCGAAAATCCAAATCATGTGCATCCGTCATGCACGAAATCCAATACCAAGCGCCTAATATGCGCAAGATCTAGCCCAAGTGCGTCGGGTCCGTAAAAGCATCTAGTGTAGTAGTATGCATGAAAATGAACATCAAGAACACACGCGCACAAAAACACAAATCTAGTAAAAAGAATGCTCAAAAACATAAATCGGGTGCAACCATTGTACGAATCATGAATCTAGTGCAACCAATGCACGAAATACCCATCTGGTGCAACAAACGCATGAAATTCAAATCTAGTGCAACTAATGCACGAAATACCCACCTGGTGCAACAAAAGCACAAATACAAATCCGGTGCATCCAGTGCACGAAACATTAAATCCTTTGCATCCAGTGCACGAAATACCAAATCATGTGCGCAACTGCACGGAAACCCATCAATAACTCAAAAGCATATAAAAACTACACCGAGTGTACCAAGGTGTATATAAATCATTAACGTGTGCAACTACGTACACAAAACACGTAACAATGCACTGCAAGCATAAGTGAGCTATACCGAGTGCAAAAAAATCAAATTGAGTGCGTACCACATGCACAAAAATCAAATCAACCGTACGAAATCCACGAAATCATAACCATGTGCAGCCAAGGCATAAAAATCAATATCATGAAACTCAATCATCAAAACTCAAATCCAAGCGATAAAAGCGTGATACTCGGATCACAAACGCAAATCGCAACAAATGACATTAAGGTACACCTCCTACAATGTCGAAAATATTGATGCGTCCAAACTGGTAGAGCAAGAACATCCGCTTGGCTCCTACTCACAGTCTGGCGTCTTCGGTCCCTGGGTTCTCATTTCTCTGCGGATTACCAATCTCGCAATTCATCGGCTCATCTGCCCGGTCAGGTGTGCTAACGGAAACGATTCCACTCTGGCACTCCTCAGGTCATTTCTTGGCCAATTAGTATGATCACTCATAAAGCAACATGTTACTGATGTCGGCCTCTGGCCCTCTGAATACATGTGACACAACTGATCCTCGGTGCAATCTCATCATATCAGTGTCCTGGAAGGAACCGGCTCAAAGTCTCTTCCGATCTCGCCTATACCGAACTATACGGAGGCTGGTACTCTAACAAATCTTTTCTCGCTTCTGGACATCTGCGTTCTCAGCATAACTTTTTCTCGGTAACTGGCCGTATCTCAACACCTCTGTACACATATCCGATCTCTAATCTCAACGGGGAGTAACAACAGCTCGTTAACATCTCGCACGAACCTCTTTCTCCACTTGTCTTTATTATCGTCAACTTCGACATCATGTCATGCTATCTGCATACTGCAATGGTTCTCGGCGATAATCAATCTGAAATCTCTCGCATGGACTTGAAATCACAAACTCGTTATCTTCATCACTCTGTAGAAGATCTTTAGCCGAACATGACCTCGGGAACTCGTCCCAACCATCAGAGGAATACTCAATACTCATCCGTTTCTCGATCAACTCACTACGCATCTGGGTGAGGTCCTCTATCTGAAGCTGGTCCACTTACTGATCTCCTATCGGATCATCCAACGAACCACGTCATCTCTGGATTGATCTATGCTAGATCTGAGTAAGACTCTCCACACTGGAAATCTTCAACTCAACCGGGCCTGCGTCGGTGCCTCAATCTGACGAATCACCTTCGTCTCTCAACTCGGGATATGCTAGCTATCAGCTGTCGCATCTCTGCCTAGAAGCTCCAGCGATCTCAGCTCATAAGCTCTGGAAGCGACATCTCATCAATCTCAGCAACAGCTGGGTCATCTATCGGCATGGTAGATGACATCACAAACTCTGAGGTAGGCTTTACATCAACAGTCCTAACACAACAGGCAGCCTCTAACCATGGCCCGATCATCCGGTACAAAACCGCACACTCGTCTCAAACGAGAGGTCACAACACCACACTATATCGATACGTTCCCATGTCACCAGAAAACACGATGGTCGGTCCTCGTCCACGACGAGCTCGCCCTGACCGCATCTCTAGCAGCAGCTCAAACTGTGCTCAAACCGTGGTGACAGGAAGCTCAATCAAGTATCGAAAAAAATAGATCAAAGTGATGAAATGAATCAACAGATCCAGAATGAATATATGATCATAAGGAGGAACGAAATCAGTGAGAGTATGATTATATAATCGAATAGAATCAAGGATCTCAAATGGATGTATAATCAAGGAAACGAAGAGAATCACAAATCTCAAGGTATGTACATGCTAAGGTCACTTAAGTGGAGTATCGTATCGTAAATATGCCGCGGAACATACGTACGGTACGTCACTCTACTCAAGATACCTACTCCATCAATCAGGGTCAGCCTATGAAACGATAATTCGGGTCTAAAACCCTCTTGTTTAAGTCTATGTTCCGTAAGGTCAAGCCTATATTCCAAAATATATACGCCCTAGACTCCACATAGTCAAAACTAAACTCGAACCAAGGTTAAACCTAGCGCTTTGATACCAACTTTGTCACGACTCAAAATATTAGCTCGCGACTAGCACTTAAATCACGTGACGTCTACAGGCGTAACGTAATTCAAGTAAGCTGAAACCTAAAAATCTAAACCCTTTTAAGAAATAAAGAGGTGAAGCTTTGAAATAAAGGTATAGTAAATCATGTTTTCCTTTTAAAAAAATTTGGGCAGCACCTCCCTTGTAAAAACTAACCCCGAAAATAGGTACAACACAGAATATAACAAAGCATCCCCAAACTGGAGCAAAACACACCCAACGCCGGAAACAACCACCACAAGCATAAATATACGATGCCCAACGGCGATGATCCACATAAGATAAATAAAGTAAAGCAAGACATCAACCCCAAAAGCGAACATAAAACCCATCGCTCAAGTCTCGCAACTACAAGTCTTCTAAGTCTGCAACATATACAATATCTAGTTTCTGAATTGATGGAGTTGACTAGATACAACAGGAATAATAGTACAAGTGTGGGACGATCCAATAGGTACCACCTTCCAAAAGCAAATCATCCGAAAACAGCTGTGTGCCAACGATGCCGCTACTGATCCATGCGGTCAACCTGCAAGAACTGTGGCACAACGGGTTTGAGTTGCCAACTCGTGAATAGAAAACATCATCAGGTAGAAATCGAAAAAAACAACGATTCCTACGTCAACTATATCATAAAGGTAATACTATGATATCTAGGGTGACCATATCTGCTTATGTGCCAACACATAATAAATGCCGATCAGCAAGTGGATATCATCTAACTATATAATCAATGCATGTATGCTGTGGATCTCGTCCAACAATATAATCAATGCATGTATGCAGTGGATCTCGTCCAACAATATAACCAATGCATGTATGCAGTGGATCTCGTCCACGTGTCAACCACTGACACAACAACTCCTGCATGTAAATATCATAAAAGCATATGCAGGTAAAATGAGGATATAAATCAAAGTGTGTCCCTCACGACCCAACAAAATCATAGAACCGGAGTGTCCACATCGACACTCAAAACATCATGAAACCCATGTCTAGCATCAACACGTAAATCCTCATCTGTCAGTCACCGTCACCATGAACGGCCCTGATGTCAGTACATCTCATGGAACCTAAGTGTCAACATCGACACCCGAAATCCATATAGCATGTCTGAACATGACTCTGGTCTGTATCCCCCAGATATCCGCCGAGTCCAAATAATATCACCAGTAGGTAGTGGTCCCTCTTCCAGGCTCATCGTCTATACTACGAAATCACCTCTCGCCCTGGGGTTCCATACCGGGTCCACCATGTACATGCAGACGGTGCTTCCCGCTCCTTGAATCGGGTATCACATGCCAATCTCAGAACCGAGAAATCACAAGGTGGATGCACTGAAATATCATATCAAGAGAAACTGGGTTTTCAAACAATACATAAATTTCTTGAAACACCCCCATGGTTCTCAAATCCTTAAATCATATGAAATCCATATCTCAATACGAATATCCATGAAAACTGATATATGCAACATAAGAAAACAATATTAGCATATTAAGGGAAAATCTCTCCTTGAAATAAATCCATCTTTTAAAATATATCATGCGGTTCCCAAATCCTCTGAAATCAAGAGCAGCATCATATGAGGTGTACATGTAACTGTAGCAAGATATAAGTATCTACATGTAAGCAAGTATGTATGATGCATTTCATAAGCGCAATAGCATAATAATCAACGTCTCAATATCATATGTCAAATACAATACCACTTAGGGGTATATGCACCTATAGCAAGATATGTGGGTGTACATGTCAGTATGTATGCATGAAATACATGTAGCTGTAACCAAGTATGTGGGTGTACATGTCAGTATGTATGCAATATATAACAGGATGCAAGCATGTCCGTATATCTCACACAACGTAGAACAGTGAAATGAACATATCATATATATCATGGCATGATGTAGAAATTCTACTGTGTAGTGACATGGCAATTATTGATGATGAAGGTATGTGAACCGGGAAATCTGTGTAAGTGTAACATACACATCATCGATAATGGTATAGGTGTACTAGCACAGGTATATTTAATGCAATGAGAATTACATGAATGCAGCATAAAATACCTCATGAACTAAATGCTATAAGGTATACGTGTCTACAATATGTATCCGAGTCGGTGAATCTATCAATCGGCATCCAGCCTCATAACATCACGTACGGTACAATCAATCGTACGACATCCTCTAAACAATGGTATGGATAAATCAACAGGTAAAACTTATCGCGTACAGAAATCTATCATACGGCAACATTGAACAAATAGGGATTCTATCAACCGATATAACATCGGGGTACGGATCTATGTCTCGTACGGCATATCACTCAATATGCAAAACATCATCCATATATATACCTATCTTTCAGGTCACATCCATGTCCATCTCGTACCAAGGGACCGACAAAGGTATCAACAATCTCATATCGACTCAAATCCATAAAATGACATATCACACTAAGTCATCATATCACATCGTATACTCTTTCATCACATTAATATCTCGCATCACATTATAAACGTCACACTTGTTCTCTTTCAATTCGTACCCATCATGATTCATTTATCATTTCATATTCTCATATGTCAATATGTTCTTTAGCATCAACTTCTATCATATTAACGTTTGTAAATCCTATAATCTTGTCCGTCGCTTATTATTTATCAATATAAAATAATCAAATGATAATCCATATCAATGTTTGCGGGGGTGCAATACGGCATCCACCTGATTTCCCCCGTAGATATAAATCTATTCACCTGCTAAACTCCTTGCTTAGCCGTAGTCGATGAGTTTCGTCGTCTGATTGGTAGGGATTCTGCGTGTTCAAGTTTTAGTTAATTACCACAATCAAGACGGTTTCGCTTGTAGCTAGCCGGTTGAGTACAGGTCGTCCGCAGGGAGATGGGAATCTTTTTCTATGTGCTTTAACGAGTTAAGTCCAGTTTTCCAGATTTGTTTGTGATTATCTAAGTGTTAAAATGATATGTAAAGAGAGCTTGTTAGGGTTAGGATTAGGTTAGTTTGAGTTAGGAGTCCCTCACTTCTTTCATTGCCACTCTTAATATCGGTGTTACGGTAATCGGCAACAACGGGGATTAGCACGACTAGGAAGGAACTTGCGAGTATAAGCTAGGCTTTCCAACGCATAAGTTCTTCCATTTGGTGCTTGTCCGTCCGTTCTTGGCTCTTAGCCATAACCTCCGGTTAATTCAACCACAACCGGTCTCACTACGGAATCACCGCTATCATGTAGGATAGGGTGCCGTAAGGAGCGGATTGTGGTTCAATTAACGGGAGTCGATTTAAGATGTTGGGCAAGGAAAGAGTGAGAGAGATTTCCTTCTCTCAAACTTCCCTTATCCAACCCTAACAAGTATGGAAACTACTCACCCATAATACGGAAAAATAAAACAAAAGAGGAAGATAGAAAGAAGGAGATTAGAAGATAACAACTAGCTATTTGCGACCTCACCTTGGCAAGGATCAAGCGTAAGCTTCATGGTTGTTTTAAGGATAAAGAAAAAGAGAGAAGAAAGAAACAACAAGAAATAACAACAACTAAGTTAACAAATGAAAATTACAACAATTAATAAGTTAACTAAAGAAAAAGACAAGCATGATAAGTAAATGGTTCTTCTTTATTCATCATTCTTCACTCACAAAAGCTCACTACAAGATTTTCAATGGAGAAGAGATGAGAAGAGGAAGAAGAAACAAGTATTCTAAACCTAGAAAAATACAAGATTATGCACCCCTTGGCTTCACAAGTTCTGGACTATTTATAGGCAGGGAAATGGAAATCTAGGGCAACAATCTGCCACTATATGAAAAGACAAAAATACCCCTAAAAAATGGTCAACTGCCGCCACCATATGGCCGCGGAACCGCGGCCTAGACCCCCTATTGGCCGCGGTTCCGCGGCCCTTTGGAGGAGTTGGGCTCTTTGCTTTTTTTGGGCTTCCCTGGTCTTTCATGTCCTTTATTCTGGAATATGACTTTTCTCAGATTTGCTTCATGATTTTTCCAGAATTTCTGTTGAGCAAAAGGTGATTTGATGTGTATCTTTTTGTCATGATTTCCTCGAGCTCCGTGTAGATTTCTTGGATCTTGTGCTGCCATTGAGCTTTGTGCATGAAAACGACAATCGATTTGCCATTTTGTCTCCTAAACTGGTGTGTGGCAACAGACGGATAAAGAGCGGAGATCCGTGTTTTATCTGTGGTTGGCAGGAACCCGGGTTTTGTTGTGTATTTCTATGAATTTCACCGTTTAGTGCCGAGAACCTGTATCCTGCAATTGACTAGCAAACACGGCTCAAGAGTATCTACCGATATGCAATGTGATAAAAACTGGGCGGTACGAAAATGCAAAAATCTGATATGAACATCGTCTCAGAATCCATACGAAGGCACCTACAATATCAACACATATCGTAATATCATCAAAATAAAAGTCCGAAAACCGATACGGCACACCGGTCAAAGCACTTCCAGAAGGGTTCAGAAGGAAGCTGAGAGAATTGGTTGATTTCATTGCGAATCCTTGCGGTTTTATGATTCGGATAGAACTTTTTGAGAAACGCTTTAACAAACTCGTCCCAACTGGTTATGGAATGGGAAGAGGTGCTATACAGCCATTTTTCAGCAAGATCGCATAAAGTGAACGGAATGACCCGTAGACGTATAGTATCGTCCGACAGTTGGGTAGTTTTCATCATGGCACAGACGTTTTGAAATTTGTTGATGAAGATATAGGCATCTTCAGATTCAAGCCCATGAAATCATGGAAGCATGTTGATGAAATGGGGCTTAATTTCAAAATTATCTCTATTGGCCGGTGGAAGAGAAAGGCAGGTGGGAAGTGCAGAACGGGTGGGATAGAAACGATCCTGGAATGCGATTCGCTGCGGCGTTACAACAGACGGTGGTGGTGGGTTATTGGTCTCCGTAGGAGGTGGAGCCAATCCAGGGGTAGTCAAAGAGATGTTCGGATTAAATCCTGACATCGCGGAAGAAGAGGTTGGTGATGGTGAAGGTGAAGATGTATGAACAGAATTCCGGTCAACGTCGGAGTTGGCCGGCAAAGGAAGGGGTGAAAGAGGAGTGGACGGAGTTTCGACGTCTGAGTCGATCGCGTAGTCGGTAGCGACTAAGGTAACGAGGACTAGGCGGGCGCTAGTGTCCCGAGTCCAAGCGGACATACACTAAACGAGTTTAGTATAGTCAAAGCGGAGAAGGTGAGGGTAAGAAAACGTTAATGGAGAAAGGCGATGGGTGGTGGGTGAAAAATGGATTTTGGCGACAAAGGGCAAGTATTTATAAAAGTTTTTGATTTTTTTTTTCTTTTTTTTTTAGAAAGAGCTTTACAGAGATATGTACGGATATATGGCTTAAGTAATCACAAACAAGATATGCACAAATCACACCTAGATCTAGGGTCACCTAGGTCTGCTAGACCTGCTCCAGAACTTGATTGTCGAAGTAAAACTGTGTCGAGAAACGGGCTTAAGATACACTGATCATGAGGCCAGGTAAGTGCAGAGATAAGGGGAGGTTTTCCAACGCTTTCGCGAAGTTCCTTAATTAAGTAACCCTTTCTCTTTTGGCGGTTGCGCCGTTAACACTTTCCTAGACACCCCGTAAACAATATACCGTTAAGCGAGGTTCTAAACACGGTTAACTTCTCCTAATGAGCGTGAAGTCCTTAGGGCTGAGTCTAGTATTTTTTAATTTAACAATGGTCAATGCATATGCTTTTTGTGATTTCTGGGGTCCTGGAAAGGGTGATGAAATCCCCACCCAATCTGAATTGGTTTCAAGCCCCTTAAGTCCGTATTAATGAATGCAAAGCGATAATAAATCAACTGCAAACAATTTTTATTTTTAGCGCGGCGCAAAGAATCCTGCACAAGAACAGTTTATTGGAAGGGGAAGAGAGTTTGCGCAAAGAATGCTGCAGAAAACACAGTTTATTGGAGTCCAGAGGAGTGGGAAAGAGGAAAGAGATACTCACAGAAAGAATGGCACCATGAAGGCCCCAAACGGCCGTGGTTCCGCGGCCTAAGCTTGCTTATGCCGCGGTTCCGCGGCAGTAAGGTGGGTTTGGGCTTCTGAAAAAATTGGCTGTGCTCTGTTGGGTGTCCTCTGCTTGTCTGGATGTGCTGAATATTTATTTACTCACAGTATCTTCTCCAGAATCTTTCAGTAGACCGTTTGCTTCGTTTTGATCCGTCGCGGTGTAGCCGCGAAATGTGGGTCTATCTTCCCACGTCTTTGGCACTGAACTTGAACTCCGAATATCCCACGTCTTTGGCACCAAACTCGAACTTCGTATTTTCCTGCACACTTGCACAAAAACTAATCAAAAATAACAAAATGCTTTTTCTTTACAAAGTATAATTTTTTTTTGTTTTGGTTATATTTATATTCACAAGTTAACCCGAAATTACACAAGGAAATAAACTACCGTCTCCCCGGCAACGGCGCCATTTGATTGGTAGGGATTCTGCGTGTTCAAGTTTTAGTTAATTACCGCAATCAAGACGGTTTCTCTTGTAGCTTGCCGGTTGAGTACGGGTCATCCGCAGGGAGATGGGAATCTTTTTCTATGTGCTTTAACGAGTTAAGTCCAGTTTTCCAGATTTGTTTGTGATTATCTAAGTGTTAAAATGATATGTAAAGAGAGCTTGTTAGGGTTAGGATTAGGTTAGTTTGAGTTAGGAGTCCCTCACTTCTTTCATTGCCACTCTTAATATCGGTGTTACGGTAATCGGCAACAACGAGGATTAGCACGACTAGGAAGGAACTTGCGAGTATAAGCTAGGCTTTCCAACGCATAAGTTCTTCCTTTTGGTGCTTGTCCGTCCGTTCTTGGCTCTTAGCCATAACCTCCGGTTAATTCAACCACAACCGGTCTCACTACGGAATCACCGCTATCATGTAGGATAGGGTGCCGTAAGGAGCGGATTGTGGTTCAATTAACGGGAGTCGATTTAAGATTTGGGCAAGGAAAGAGTGAGAGAGATTTCCTTCTCTCAAACTTCCCTTATCCTACCCTAACAAGTATGGAAACTACTCACCCATAATACGGAAAAATAAAACAAAAGAGGAAGATAGAAAGAAGGAGATTAGAAGATAACAACTAGCTATTTGCGACCTCACCTTGGTAAGGATCAAGCGTAAGCATCATGGTTGTTTTAAGGATAAAGAAAAAGAGAGAAGAAAGAAACAACAAGAAATAACAACAACTAAGTTAACAAATGAAAATTACAACAATTAATAAGTTAACTAAAGAACAAGACAAGCATGATAAGTAAATGGTTCTTCTTTATTCATCATTCTTCACTCACAAAAGCTCACTACAAGATTTTCAATGGAGAAGAGATGAGAAGAGGAAGAAGAAACAAGTATTCTAAACCTAGAAAAATACAAGATTATGCACCCCTTGGCTTCACAAGTTCTGGACTATTTATAGGCAGGGAAATGGAAATCTAGGGCAACAATCTGCCACTATATGAAAAGACAAAAATACCCCTAAAAAATGGTCAACTGCCGCCACCATATGGCCGCGGAACCGCGGCTTAGACCCCCTATTGGCCGCGGTTCCGCGGCCCTTTGGAGGAGTTGGGCTCTCTGCTTTTTTTGGGCTTCCCTGGTCTTTCATGTCCTTTATTCTGGAATATGACTTTTCTCAGATTTGCTTCACGATTTTTCCAGAATTTCTGTTGAGCAAAAGGTGATTTGATGTGTATCTTTTTGTCATGATTTTCTCGAGCTCCGTGTAGATTTCTTGGATCTTGTGCTGCCATTGAGCTTTGTGCATGAAAACAACAATCGATTTGCCATTTTGTATCCTAAACTTGTGTGTGGCAACAGACGGATAAAGAGCGGAGATCCGTGTTTTATCTGTGGTTGGCAGGAACCCGGGTTTTGTCGTGTATTTCTATGAATTTCACCGTTTAGAGCCGAGAGCCTGTATCCTGCAATTGACTAGTAAACAAGGCTCAAGAGTATCTACCGATATGCAATGTGATAAAAATTGGGCGGTATGAAAATGCAAAAATCTGATATGAACAAATACCCCCAAACTTATCATTTGCTCGTCCCGAGCAAAGCCAATTTATTCACAAAAATTTCCTAACCTCACTTTCGCAGGGAACGCGATTGCACTGAGCATGTGCAACAAGCCGTTAAACCTCTAGGTGTCCCTAGTAGGAGGAGTGTTGTCTCCTGAGGGTTTTCAGCGGATACTACCCACAAAATCCGGTCAAGCTAGGTTTGTAAAATAACTAAGATTCAAACCCTAAAGTTTTGTTTCAGAAAATAAAAATTCTATTATCCTAAGTCTAGACTATCGAACCTTTATTTTTCACACCTCGCTTCTTATTTAACTACAGATTTTATATGTCTTTACGTGCAGTGCAAATAGTGTCGTTAAGTTTCCAGAAGGATCGATTTACGTCATCATGTCACACAATAAGCCCAGATAAAAATTTTGAAAGGTTCACATAAGTTTTATAAAGAGTTAAGCATTTTTCAAGTTTCGTTTTCCAGTAAGGTTTCAACTTTAGAATTTCTATCTTCCTTAACAGGAAACCAGGTCTTATTTTTCACTCCACCTTTTTCTTGTTTTCATTTCATACACACCTCTGTGAACGTGCAATAGTCTTTATCATAGAATAAAACCTTCATATCTCCGCTAAATTTTTTATAAAAGCCTGTCTTTTATCAAGATTATTCTCACACAAAGAACAGTTAGGAATTTTAACTCGGAGAGAACACTTGCTTGACTTTGTTTTAAACTGGACTTTCTAGGTTTCTTAGCAAGTTTTGGGCCAATGCACCCAAACCAGTTAGCTTTAGGGCATTAGGTGTAGAAACACCCCAGCGGACTTAATTACTCAAGTTACCTAGGTCCACAAAAAAAAGACAGTTGGGCGTGAAAATCATGATGATTTAATACGAACGGAGATATAGCCGGCAGTTCAATTATTTTTTTGGATAAAAGACGTGTTTAGTGGGTTTGGTGTGTAATCATTCCAATCAAGTTCCAGATGGGTTATTTTTCAGACTTAGTTCCAATTAAGGCATCAATAACATTCCTTCATATTCACTCACTTCATAAACTATTCTTGATATTACTTATTTCCGAACAAACCTATTTGATCCTCAGAAAATCATTTATCCGTTTAAAAGTTTTTAGACATAAAAAGACTTGTCATCTAATTTCCAAAAACTCACGACACGTGTAGTGTGATGTAAAGACGTATATCAGCTATAGTTAACTTTAAAGGAGGGTTATCTTTCAGGTTTTCAAAATCTAAACATAAGATTTATTTATTCTTATTTTATCAAACAAAACCGTCGAAATGTTGAATCAGAGTCCTCCCACTAGCTAACTTGACAGAAAAGTTTTTATGTTTTTAGAAAATTTTCAGATTTTTATGGATTTTATGGATTTAAATATGCAGATGCAAAATATACATATGAATGCGAAGGTAAGAAATGCGTACCGAGCGTACCCCCAAACTTAAACTGGACAGTGTCCTCACTGTCATTGCATGAAGAGATCATTTGAAGGGTCAAAATTGTCGGTTAGCGATACACAATGTTTTTTTTTGTTGTTTTTGTTTTTAAAGAAAAGAAAAAGAATATCCACAAAAATGTACAAAATGGTATATACATAACCCCAAACTTATCTGGAACAGTGTCCACTTGTTCTTGGCTGGATAACCGAAGTTTGGAGGTAGTCAGAGGAAGATCATGCAGGGTAAACCGGCTCCTGTAAGAACAGGAGCTCCTCTGTTGCTTCGGCGCTAAGGTACGGTTTTAGTCGATGTCCGTTTACTTTGAAGAATGAACCGTCTTTTGGATTTTCCAAATCCACAGCGCCATGCGGATACACATTCCGCACAAAATACGGCCCTTTCCAGCGAGATCTGAGCTTTCCTGGATGGAAGTGAAGTCGGGTGTCGTAAAGCAGTACCTGCTGACCAGGTACGAAAGTTTTGCGCAAAAGGTGTTTATCGTGAAACACCTTTGTTCGGTTCTTAATGACAACCGCGTTATCGTAAGCCTCATCCCTAAGCTCGCTTAATTCGTTCAACTGCAGCTTCCGATGGCTGCCCGCATCTTCGAGAGACAGATTCAGCTCCTTTATCGCCCAAAATGCGCGATGATCTATTTCGACAGGTAGGTGGCAGGCTTTTCCGTACACAAGCCGATAGGGAGACATGCCAAGGTCGGTCTTATAAGCGGTTCGAAATGCCCAAAGGGCATCAGTGAGTTTCAGCGACCAATCCTTACGGTTCTTGGAAACCGTCTTCTCCAGTATCAGCTTGATTTGCCGATTTGAAACTTCGGCCTGCCCGCAAGTTTGGGGGTGGTAGGGCGTGGATAGCTTATGATTAATGGAATATTTCCTCATCAAGGCCTCGAAAGTCTTGTTGCAGAAATGACTTCCATTGTCTCTAATGATTGCTCGGGGGTGCCCAAAACGGGAGAAAATGTTTTCTTTAAGAAACCTAACGACGACCTTGTTGTCGTTAGTTCGGCTGGGCACAGCCTCGACCCATTTAGAGATGTAATCAACAGCGAGAAGGATGTACAAGTTCCCGAAAGAGCTGGGAAACGGCCCCATGAAATCTATCCCCCAAACGTCGAAAATCTCTACAAGCAAGATCGGTTGGAGCGGCATTTCGTTCCTCCGGGATATCCGGCCCAAGTGTTGGCACTGGGAGCAAGCCTTGCAATAGTCATGAGCGTCTTTGAAGAGTTGTGGCCAGTAGAAACCACATTGCATGATCTTCTCAGCTGTCTTTCTGGGGCCAAAATGCCCGCCATATGCTTGATCGTGGCAAAATGACAGCACACTCTTGAATTCCTCGTCAGGGACACACCGACGAATAATCTGGTCGGGACAGTACTTGAACAAATAGGGTTCGTCCCAGTAAAAGTGTTTTACTTGGGATAAGAAGCGAAGTCTGTCCTGACTTGACCATTCAGTTGGTAGTAATCCCGTGGCCAAATAGTTCATAATATCTGCGAACCAGGGTTCGCAAGATACTGTCAAGAGCTGTTCATCCGGGAAAACGTCGTTGATCGGAATTGGAAGCGAAGGCGAAGAAGGAAGTCGTGAGAGATGGTCGGCAACTACGTTTTCACATCCTCGTTTGTCCTTAATGACAAGGTCAAACTCTTGAAGCAAGAGGATCCAACGTATTAACCGAGATTTTGCATCTTTCTTCGCAAAAAGATGGCGCAGAGCAGAATGGTCTGTGTAGACAATGACTGGAGAACCGATTAGGTAGGGCCTGAACTTTTCTAAAGCAAATACAACAGCCAAGAATTCCTTCTCAGTTGTTGTATAATTGAGTTGGGCGTCGTTCAGGGTTCGGCTCGCATAATAGATTACGTGCGGCATCTTGTTGATGTGTTGTCCAAGGACAGCACCAATGGCAAAGTCGGATGCATCGCACATAATCTTAAATGGGTGCGTCCAGTCAGGGGAAGAAAGAACGGGAGCAGAAGTGAGTGAGTGTTTCAATGACTCGAATGCAGTCACACAACTCGAGTTGAAGTCGAATGGCATATCCTTGGCCAGCAAAAGAGTCAAGGGCCTAGCAATCTTGCTAAAGTCCTTGATGAACCGTCTATAGAAACCGGCATGGCCAAGGAAGGCTCGGATATCTCTGACGCAACGGGGAGGAGGTAGATTGGAAATGACCTCAATCTTTGCTTTGTCAACCTTTATGCCATTTTGCGAGATGATATTCCTAAGACAATACCTTCGCGCACCATGAAGTGGCACTTCTCCCAATTCAAAGTGAGATTCTTGTCCTCACATCGGGTAAGGACAGCGTCAAGATGCAGCAAACACTCGTTGAAGGAATCGCCGAAGATGGAGAAATCATCCATGAAGATCTCCAGAAATTTTTCCAGCATGTCTGAGAAGATTCCCATCATACACTGCTGGAAGGTAGCGGGCGCATTGCATAACCCAAAGGGCATACGTCGATATGCAAACGTGCCGAAAGGACAAGTGAAAGTGGTCTTGTCCTGGTCTTTTTCGGCGATGGGAATTTGATTATAGCCGGAGTAGCCATCAAGAAAGCAGTAGTACTCGTGTCCGGCCAATCGTTCAAGCATCTGGTCAATGAAAGGTAGCGGAAAGTGGTCTTTCCGCGTTGCGGCGTTGAGTTTTCTGTAATCAATGCATACTCGCTACCCAGTTTGGGTGCGAGTAGGGATTAACTCGTTTGCCTCGTTGGTTATGACCGTGATGCCCGACTTCTTGGGGACAACATGAATGGGGCTAACCCACTGGCTATCAGAGATAGGGTAAATGATACCACTATCTAGACATTTTACGATCTCCTTTTTCACAGCCTCTTTCATGACTGGATTGAGACGTCTTTGTGGATCCCGGGCTGGTTTGGCATCATCCATCAGATGAATGTGATGCTCAACGATCAGGGGACTAATCCCCTTGATGTCCGCCATGGACCAGCCAAAAGCTTGCCTGTTGCTGTGCAAGACCGCGAGAAGGGCTTTCTCTTGCTCTGGAGCTAGAGAAGCCGAGATAATGACAGGGAGGGTCTCGTTCTCACCTAAGTAAGCGTACTTAAGGTGAGACGGCAAAGGCTTGAGTTCGAGCGTTGGAGGTGAAACGATGGAAGGCAAGATTGGTGCAGAGGTCTCGAACTCAAAGGACTCCAGCAAAGGTTCAAAACGAGTGTAAGCGACCGAGTCGGATGGTTCAGGTAACTCATCCGAAAATTCAAAGGATTCAAACTCGGGTTGTGAGCGGCTAAGATCGTTCAAGAACGTGAAACACTCGTAGTCATTGTCGGGCGCAGAAACAGCAGCAGGTTCGAGGAGGAACGCACTAGTGGCGTCAAGATTATCGTGATCAAACAGAAACTCCTCGAATTCACATTCTTCTGGGGTGATCTCCTGGATCGAGCAGACGTCCAGTATATAAGCATTAGGTTCGGCGGGCTGATTCCCCAACCTAAAAATGTTGAGTTCAATCATCATGTTTCCAAAAGAGAGAGTCATCGAACCATTGCGACAATTGATCACAGCATTTGAGGTTGCAAGGAATGGGCGACCGAGTATCACCGGAATTTGATTCTGGGGGTTAGCTACAGGCTGTGTGTCTAATACAATGAAGTCAACGGGGAATATGAAGTCCTCGACTTTTATTAACATATCCTCTAGCTCACCCCTAGGATGGGTGATTGATCGGTCGGCCATTTGGAGAGTGCAGTGTGTGGGTTTCAGCTCTCCGACGCCTAATTGCTCGTATACTGAGTACGGAAGCAGGTTAACACTGGCACCAAGATCTAATAGTGCGCGGTTGATGTTCTTATCCCCAATGGTAATAGAAATCGTAGGACAGCCAGGGTCCGTCCGTTTTTGTGGTAAAGATTGGGTAAGGGCATCACTCACAGCACTAGCCAAGAAAACTTTCTTGGGTACCTGAGACTTCCTCTTTTTCGTGCACAAGTCCTTTAAGATTTTCGCGTAGGACGGGACTTGTTGGACAGCATCTAAAAGAGGAATGTTAATGTTAACCTGCTTAAATAACTCCAGAATCTTCTCCATTTGAGGATTTTGTTTATTAGACCTCAACCGGTTTGGAAATGGGACGTTTTTAAAATTAGTTGAGTCTAATGCTTGTGGAAGAGATTGTGGAGTAGGAAAGGATCCCAGAACAGGTGTTTTCGTGGAGTGAGAAGTGGGTCCATTCAAAGCAGAAGAAGAGGAAGGAGAGCCTTGTGAAGAACGGAGAATAGGCTCAGAAGACGAAGAAGCAGGAGACGAAGAAGAAGAAGTAGAAGAAGAAGCGGCCGGGGTGTCATCATTGATCCGTGTGCCGATGTTGTTTTGCAGCATCCTTCCCGATCTCAATGTGGTCATGGCACTCACATTATGATTCTGTTGTTCAAGAGCAACATGTACATTCTGTGGGTGACCGGGATTTGGGAGTGGTTGGGACGGGAGCTTCCCCTTCTCTCGCTCGCTTAAGGCCGCATTCAGCTGTGCAATCTGGGCCTCGATGGTTTTGATGCTTTGCCCGTGTGCGGCAGTGTGTTGCACTAAGGACTGAATGGAAGACTGGATGTTGGCAGTGGATTGTGTTGATTGTTTGACGAACGCCTCCAGACTTCGTTCGAGCGAGGAAACCTTATCGTTGTTTGACGGAACAAAGTTGTTTGGTAGAAAAGAATTGTTGGGTGCAAAGTTGTTCGTCTGATTTTGAAAAGGTTGGGGTTGGAAGGGCTGCTGAAATTGAGTTTGTTGTTGCGCTTGTTGTTGCGGCGGAGGGGGCCTTTGGAAATTGTTGCCTTGGAATTGATTCTGATTCTGATTCCAGACGAAATTGGGGTGGTTCCTCCAACCGGGATTGTAGGTGGAAGAGTATGGATCATTCCTCGGTCTTTCCTGGAATGCAGCATTAACCTGATCCTGTCCTTGCGATGGTGGATTATAAGGACACTCTTCGGCTAAGTGAGAAGGATCGGAATAACAAGCGCAAATGGTACGAAGGGGGAGAACATGGGTAGGAGCAGGAGAAGAAAATTTGCTCTCTATCGCTTCAAGCTTTCTCGTTATTGCAGCCATTTCAGGTTTCATTGCAATAGAGACATCAAGTTGGCGAATTCCTACCCTAGACTGACCGGTAGAAGTGGAGGTAGAAGAAGAAGAAGTCGGTTTGGTGCTCTCCCATTGTAGCGTTTGCTCCGCAAGGTCTTCAAAGAACTGCCACGCTTCCTCGTCAGATTTCGATAGGAAGTGGCCCTGACAGATGGTTTCCAACAACTGCTTCGTTGCTGGGTTCAGGCCCTCGTATAAGGTTTGGCAAAGTTGCCATTTCTCTATACCGTGGTGAGGACACTGAACAAGAAGGTCTTTGTACCGGTCAAAGCACTTCCAGAAGGGTTCAGAAGGAAGCTGAGAGAATTGGTTGATTTCATTGCGAATCCTTGCGGTTTTATGATTCGGATAGAACTTTTTGAGAAACGCTTTAACAAACTCGTCCCAACTGGTTATGGAATGGGAAGAGGTGCTATACAGCCATTTTTCAGCAAGATCGCATAAAGTGAACGGAATGACCCGTAGACGTATAGTATCGTCCGACAGTTGGGTAGTTTTCATCATGGCACAGACGTTTTGAAATTTGTTGATGAAGATATAGGCATCTTCAGATTCAAGCCCATGAAATCGTGGAAGCATGTTGATGAAATGGGGATTAATTTCAAAATTATCTCTATTGGCCGGTGGAAGAGAAAGGCAGGTGGGAAGTGCAGAACGGGTGGGATAGAAACGATCCTGGAGTGCGATTCGCTGCGGCGCTACAACAGGCGGTGGTGGTGGGTTATTGGTCTCCGTAGGAGGTGGAGCCAATCCAGGGGTAGTCAAAGAGATGTTCGGATTAAATCCTGACATCGCGGAAGAAGAGGTTGGTGATGGTGAAGGTGAAGATGTATGAACAGAATTCCGGTCAACGTCGGAGTTGGCCGGCAAAGGAAGGGGTGAAAGAGGAGTGGACGGAGTTTCGACGTCTGAGTCGATCGCGTAGTCGGTAGCGACTAACGTAACGAGGACTAGGCGGGCGCTAGTGTCCCGAGTCCAAGCGGACATACACTAAACGAGTTTAGTATAGTCAAAGCGGAGAAGGTGAGGGTAAGAAAACGTTAATGGAGAAAGGCGATGGGTGGTGGGTGAAAAATGTATTTTGGCGACAAAGGGCAAGTTTTTATAAAAGTTTTTGATTTTTTTTTCTTTTTTTTTTTAGAAAGAGCTTTACAGAGATATGTACGGATATACGGCTTAAGTAATCACAAACAAGATATGCACAATCACACCTAGATCTAGGGTCACCTAGGTCTGCTAGACCTGCTCCAGAACTTGATTGTCGAAGTAAAACTGTGTCGAGAAACGGGCTTAAGATACACTGATCACGAGGCCAGGTAAGTGCAGAGATAAGGGGAGGTTTTCCAACGCTTTCGCGAAGTTCCTTAATTAAGTAACCCTTTCTCTTTTGGCAGTTGCGCCGTTAACACTTTCCTAGACACCCCGTAAACAATATACCGTTAAGCGAGATTCTAAACACGGTTAACTTCTCCTAATGAGCGTGAAGTCCTTAGGGCTGAGTCTAGTATTTTTTAATTTAACAATGGTCAATGCATATGCTTTTTGTGATTTCTGGGGTCCTGGAAAGGGTGATGAAATCCCCACCCAATCTGAATTGGTTTCAAGCCCCTTAAGTCCGTATTAATGAATGCAAAGCGATAATAAATCAACTGCAAACAATTTTTATTTTTAGCGCGGCGCAAAGAATCCTGCACAAGAACAGTTTATTGGAAGGGGAAGAGAGTTTACGCAAAGAATGCTGCAGAAAACACAGTTTATTGGAGTCCAGAGGAGTGGGAAAGAGGAAAGAGATACTCACAGAAAGAATGGCACCATGAAGGCCCCAAACGGCCATGGTTCCGCGGCCTAAGCTTGCTTATGCCGCGGTTCCGCGGCAGTAAGGTGGGTTTGGGCTTCTGAAAAAATTGGCTGTGCTCTGTTGGGTGTCCTCTGCTTGTCTGGATGTGCTGAATATTTATTTACTCACTGTATCTGCTACAGAATCTTTCAGTAGACCGTTTGCTTCGTTTTGATCCGTCGCGGTGTAGCCGCGAAATGTGGGTCTATCTTCCCACGTCTTTGGCACTGAACTTGAACTCTGAATATCCCACGTCTTTGGCACCAAACTCGAACTTCGTATTTTCCTGCACACTTGCACAAAAACTAATCAAAAATAACAAAATGCTTTTTCTTTACAAAGTATAATTTTTTTTTGTTTTGGTTATATTTATATTCACAAGTTAACCCGAAATTACACAAGGAAATAAACTACCGTCTCCCCGGCAACGGCGCCATTTGATTGGTAGGGATTCTGCGTGTTCAAGTTTTAGTTAATTACCGCAATCAAGACGGTTTCTCTTGTAGCTAGCCGGTTGAGTACGGGTCATCCGCAGGGAGATGGGAATCTTTTTCTATGTGCTTTAACGAGTTAAGTCCAGTTTTCCAGATTTGTTTGTGATTATCTAAGTGTTAAAATGATATGTAAAGAGAGCTTGTTAGGGTTAGGATTAGGTTAGTTTGAGTTAGGAGTCCCTCACTTCTTTCATTGCCACTCTTAATATCGGTGTTACGGTAATCGGCAACAACGAGGATTAGCACGACTAGGAAGGAACTTGCGAGTATAAGCTAGGCTTTCCAACGCATAAGTTCTTCCTTTTGGTGCTTGTCCGTCCGTTCTTGGCTCTTAGCCATAACCTCCGGTTAATTCAACCACAACCGGTCTCACTACGGAATCACCGCTATCATGTAGGATAGGGTGCCGTAAGGAGCGGATTGTGGTTCAATTAACGGGAGTCGATTTAAGATTTGGGCAAGGAAAGAGTGAGAGAGATTTCCTTCTCTCAAACTTCCCTTATCCTACCCTAACAAGTATGGAAACTACTCACCCATAATACGGAAAAATAAAACAAAAGAGGAAGATAGAAAGAAGGAGATTAGAAGATAACAACTAGCTATTTGCGACCTCACCTTGGTAAGGATCAAGCGTAAGCATCATGGTTGTTTTAAGGATAAAGAAAAAGAGAGAAGAAAGAAACAACAAGAAATAACAACAACTAAGCTAACAAATGAAAATTACAACAATTAATAAGTTAACTAAAGAACAAGACAAGCATGATAAGTAAATGGTTCTTCTTTATTCATCATTCTTCACTCACAAAAGCTCACTACAAGATTTTCAATGGAGAAGAGATGAGAAGAGGAAGAAGAAATAAGTATTCTAAACCTAGAAAAATACAAGATTATGCACCCCTTGGCTTCACAAGTTCTGGACTATTTATAGGCAGGGAAATGGAAATCTAGGGCAACAATCTGCCACTATATGAAAAGACAAAAATACCCCTAAAAAATGGTCAACTGCCGCCACCATATGGCCGCGGAACCGCGGCCTAGACCCCCTATTGGCCGCGGTTCCGCGGCCCTTTGGAGGAGTTGGGCTCTTTGCTTTTTTTGGGCTTCCCTGGTCTTTCATGTCCTTTATTCTGGAATATGACTTTTCTCAGATTTGCTTCACGATTTTTCCAGAATTTCTGTTGAGTAAAAGGTGATTTGATGTGTATCTTTTTGTCATGATTTCCTCGAGCTCCGTGTAGATTTCTTGGATCTTGTGCTGCCATTGAGCTTTGTGCATGAAAACGACAATCGATTTGCCATTTTGTCTCCTAAACTGGTGTGTGGCAACAGACGGATAAAGAGCGGAGATCCGTGTTTTATCTGTGGTTAGCAGAAACCCGGGTTTTGTTGTGTATTTCTATGAATTTCACCGTTTAGAGCCGAGAACCTGTATCCTGCAATTGACTAGCAAACACGGCTCAAGAGTATCTACCGATATGCAATGTGATAAAAATTGGGCGGTACGAAAATGCAAAAATCTGATATGAACATCGTCTCAGAATCCACACGAAGGCACCTACAATATCAACACATATCGTAATATCATCAAAATAAAAGTCCGAAAACCGATACGGCACACGGTGTGCTCATAGGTTAGAACCTATAGACTACGCATGCGAAACCAACCAAACAACCCTTTTTGTTGACGTACAATGCACAACAAGCAAATACAATACCAAATACAATACCAAATACTAAAACCAAGAATTCCAAAATACGGAAAACCATAACCAAAACCACTCACAATAGCACCCAGATTTTGGTTCAAGTAAACTGTAACTACACAAACAAGTATAAGGTGTGGTATATGAAGTATATGAGCTACTGGACCAATTCAAGAACCAACCACCACCAAGTGGCCGCCACTTGCACCAAAATTCCGGTGAGCTCGGCCCTGGTAGCTCCATTGGGGTTCGTCTGGTCAGGGTGGTCTCCTAGTGCCCTAAGTTGGTCCCTGATATTGTTCGCTTATCTCATAAACACTCCAGGTCATCCCAGATTCCCTGTAGGCCTTAAGGTTTCACAAATCCGACACGGAATAATTCTAACGTCGTGTATCGGGTTCTAAACTCACATCCAGGTGTCACGACCCGAAGTTCAACTCGTGACCGGCACTTAACCACGTAACGTCTACAGGCGTAACGCGACTAAGTAAGCCGAAACCCAGAAATCAAAACCATTAATAGTAATGAGTGTTGAAAACATTTGTTTAAAAACATTTGGAAAACCTTAAGTAGTTTAGTAACATTCGTTAAAGTTCAAGTTATTTTCTTAAAAAAATTTGGCAGCATTTCCTTTGTAAAACTAACCCCGAAATCGGGTACAAGACGTGATATTAGTAAAAAGATAACAATATAAATAAGCATCCCAAACGGGAGCAATCACGCCCAACGGCGGAATCAATCACCACAAGAGTAATATACGATGCCGTAGCGAAGAAATGAGCAATAAATGAAAAACATCACAAATGATAAAACTGCATAAGTAAAGTCGGCTCACACGAGCTCGACACCAGAATACAAATAACATACATCATCATCCTCACACTGTCTCTAAGTCAAATACATATAAAGGTAGATGGAGAATACTAGATACAAAAGTATGTATACAATGGAAATAACCGGATACCACAACCCACCTAACAGCAAAAAAGCTCACGCACCAACTGCAGTGGTATCCGTAGCCAAAAAGATACAAGAAGGCAGCCTGCCGTGACTACTCTGAGGGGCGACCTGCAAACACTGTGGTACAACGGGGGTGAGTTGGCAACTCGTGAATAGGAGATAACATATAAAGGTAATCATGAGTATGCACATATAGCACTACTCTAACATATGCCAGCAGATAATATCTATACGCGATGAGCAGGATGTTCAATGATCATGCATAAGTACTCTATCAGATAATATGACTACAGGATGAGATAAAATAATGAATGTTGAGCATGGGATAAAATAACATCTGCACGGAATGTCAACATCGAAAATATAATCGGTGTCCATGAATACACCCAAATCCCAATAAAACTCTGGCGCTTTCATCCTCATCGGCCCTCAAATCCTGTAAATCTCTGAGAATCGCGAATGCCCAACATCGGCACTCAAAATATCATGAAATAATCGTGTCCAGCATCGACACGGAAATCCTCATATATCGGGCTCCGTCAATCCGGATCGGCCCACGGGCTCCGTCTGCGGAATCGGCCCCCGGCCCCGGCAGTACGGGTCATCCCGTATCCATCTATCGACTCTGGTCAGTATACTCCAGATAACCGCCAGGTCCAACCAATCACCGGTAGGTAGTAGTCCCACTGCCAAGCTCACCGTCTAGCTACACAGCAGATCCATTCTCGCCCCGGGGTACCATACCGGGTCCACCATGTACCCGCAATCGGCCTCGTCCGCTCCTCGAATCGGGTTTCACATGTCACTCTCAGCACCGAGAAAACACATGGTGGACGCACTGAAATATCATATCAAGAGGAACCGGGTTTTCAAAACAGTGCATCTTTTCTTAAATAACCCCACGGTCCTCAAATCCAGAAATCACATGAAATCCAAAGCCAATACGTAAATCCATGCGATGTAATATATGCATCATAAGTCGTACTATGAGAAAAAGGGAGAAACCACTCTTTAAGTAGATTCAGTTTTTAAAAGGTATCATGCGGTCCCCAGTTTTTACCAAAATCAGTTTATCTAAGTAGGTACAGTTTGAATGTGCATATGTCTGGATATGCAAATGAGTATATGCACAAATAGCAAAAATCATGTCACACCATATATCAGGTGAGCTACAATATACTGTTCATGGCAATTCTATAATGTGAGTGTCATGGCAATTACTAACGGTGTGTGTGTAACATGCAGATTAGTGCTTGTGCAACATGAACCGTTAGTAACAGTGTAGTGTGTTATTAATTCTAAGTTCATATACATATATAAATAGCAGGAACTACAGTATTCAATTAAGGTATATGGGTGCAAATATGCAACTACTATAGCCTATCAAGCCCTGACGCTTAACGCCATACGGGCGATTTCCCCGAAGATGTTAAATCTACTTACCGTAGTCTCGTGCTAGGTGTATCCGACGACTTGTTTCCCCATCTTCGCGGCGTCCGTCGTACTCGCCTACGAACCTAGAATTTCACAAGAAAATACACATAAGCTAAAATCTACAAAAACGCGACAATAAAGCCAAACAAGAAACCCGCGTCGCGAACCAAACGCGTGTGTGTCCTATACGCTAAAACGTATGATTACTAGCCTGAAACTACCTCGACACGTCGCGATACGTAGAAAACCCCAAACCCACACACGTGTCAAACGTGTCGCGAAAGTTAAAATTGTAGGAAATAGGGTATTTGGCTCTAGATTTTCCTACAGAGAGAATTTTACAAAATTGCATATACCATAAGTCTTAGAATAGCAGCAGACACCAACAGAACAAACCCCAACACCCAGGTCCCCATCTGGCCGAAATTTGCGGCCAGAATGAATATTCCGGCGGCCCACCTAGGGAAATGTGTTCCCGTGCTTTGTGTGTGTTCTCTAAACCCGGTGTACATGCTCCAATAAATACAATTTTTTCCTGATGCAAACGGGGTACAAGCAGATTACAACAGAGCCCAAAACCTAGTTAAAAAGCTATTTTGACACTAAATCGATACATTAGGGTATTTTAGTGAAACCTGAAACAAACTCTAGGTTAAAACAACACTATAAGCACTTAACTAAGCTTGTCAAGCCATAAAAATGTTAACTTATCACAAGCTTCACTAATTTCCCTTCAATATCACAAAAAAGCACAAAAATATGATTTTTAGCAAACAAGGATACAAGTTATGATCTAAGGTGTTAAGGGTGAGTTTGATAACTTCAAAAGATCCTAGGAAAACCCAATTTTCCAGCCTTTGCCCTCAAAGCCACTGACTTGACACCAAGATCCCCCAAAAGAGCTATTTTTCCAAGGTTTTTGTGAAGGAAAGTGGGATTTTTGTGTAGGGTTGTATATGGATCAAAAGAGAAGCAAAAGAGAAGGGAATGATGATGATGTTGCTGCTGCTGCTGCTGCTATCTCTGCTTAGATAACAGAAAATGAGAGGGAGAGACGGAAAATGAGTGAAAAGAAATGGTCAAAAAGTCAAGTTCAACTCCACCTAACCCCCATACCTCTCATTCTCTTTAAAATTATTTTAAATAAAAGGGTTTTGACTTAGTTAATGCTGGGGGAAAATAGAACCATGCAAGAAAAAGAAAGTGGTTACAAAAAAGATAAGTGTGCATGTGTACACTAAACCTAGCTTAAGAAAGTAATTAAGGAAAAATTCTAACCAAGGTGAACACAAGTTAAATTATAACTAATAAACCCTATATATATATATATATATATATATATATATATATAAACACCTCTCATCGCAATTAGAATTAGTTTACAAAAGAAATAAGTTTTATGGGTTTTTATGAAAAACACGCATCAATACTAACTAACACGAAATTAACCTAAACGAATTTCGAAGCGTTACAATCTACCTCCCTTAAAGAAATTCGGTCCCCGTATCTTCAAAAAGATGGGGATATTTCTTCCTCATCTCGCTCTTGGTCTCCCAAGTTACCTCCTCGCTGCTCGGGCCACGCCAAAGGACCTTGACGGACGGTATATCCTTCGATCTCAATCTCTTCACCTGTCGATCTAAGATGACCACCGGCTGCTCTGCAAAAGAAAGGTCGCGCTCTAGCTGGATCGTCGGGTGCTGAATCGCATGTGAAGGATCATGAAGATACTTGCGGAGCATCGAAACGTGATATACAGGGTCCACATCTAGGAAACTGGGCGGAAGGGCTAACCGATACGCAACTGCACCAACGCGCTCAGGGATCTCGAAGGGGCCCACGTACCTGGGACTAAGCTTCCCCTTCTTCCCAAATCACATCACACCTTTCATCGGGGAGACCCTCAAGAAAACATGATCCCCAACAGAAAAATCAAGTCTGCGCCGACGACGGTCTGCATAAGATCTCTTCCTACTCTGGGTTGCTCTCATCCTATCGCGAATCGACTGGATCTTCGCGGTCGTCTCCTCAACAATCTGCGGCCCTAAGATACTGCTCTCGCTGAGCTCTGTCCAACAGACGGGCGATCTGCATCTCCTACCATATAGAGCATCGAATGGTGCTATCTGAATGGTCTCCTGGAAACTGTTGTTGTAGAAGAACTCTACTAATGGTAAATGATGATCCCAGCTACCTCCGAAGTCTAAGACGTACGCTCGGAGCATGTCCTCGAGAGTCTGAATAGTCCGCTCTGACTGACCATCGGTCTGCGGATGAAATGCTGTGCTGAAACTCAAGCGAGTGCCCAAAGCCTCCTGAAGCCTCTGCCATAGGCGGCTGGTAAACTGGGTGCCCTCTGTCGGACACGATATATGTCGGGACTCCATGCAGTCGTACAATCTCGTCGGTGTATATCTGGGCATACTGAGCAAATCCAAAAGTCGTCTTCACCGGCAGGAAGTGAGCCGCTTTCGTCAAACGATCCATGATCACCCAGAAGGAGTCATACCCTCCACTAGTCCTGGGTAGACCCACAATGAAGTCCATAGAAATCTGCTCCCATTTCCACTCCGGAATGGGTAACGGCTGTAGCTCTCTCGCGGGCCTCTGGTGCTCGGCCTTGACTTGCTGACAAGTCAAGTATCTCGACATGAAGTCTGCGATGTCCCTCTTCATTCCGTCCCACCAGTAAACATCTCTCATATCATTGTACATCTTTGTGGAACCCGGATGAACACTGTACACCGATCGATATGCCTCCTCAAGAATCTCACGCCGCAGTCCCTCAACATCTGGTACGCACAGTCTAGTCCCAAATCGCAGTATCCCCTGATCATCGATCACGAACTCGGAAAATCTGCCCTGTCCAATCTGTGCCATGATCTCTGAACAACGATCATCACTGTACTGGGCCGCATGTATACGGTCAAGCAACTGTGGGCATGCACGAACATGCGCAAGTTGTCCCCCGATCGGCGTGAACTCGAACTGCACTCGGCTGTCGCACATAAAATCTGCCAATCTGCTGATGACTGCCTCTGCACTGCGCTCAAGCAAGATAGACTACCCCCGGGCCTCCTACTCAAAGCATCCTCCACTACATTTGCCTTGCCCGGGTGGTAAAGGATCTCACAGTCGTAGTCCTTCACTAACTCCATCCAACGGCACTGTCTAAGATTCAAGTCTCGCTGCTGAAATATATACTTTAAGCTCTTGTGATCACTGAATATCTGGCACGACTCGCCGTATAGGTAATGTCGCCAGAGCTTGAGTGCAAAGACCACTGCAGCTATCTCCAAATCATGAGTGGGGTAGTTCTGTTCATGTTTCTTCAATTGCTGTGAAGCATACACGATCACCCTGTCATGCTGCATCAATACGCACCCTAGCCCCACTTGAGAAGCATCACAATAGACCACAAATCCGCTCGATCCTAAAGGCAATGATAACACCGGTGCTGTAGTCAGTCGAGTCCGTAGCTGCTGAAAATTGTGCTCGCACTCCTCCGTCCAATCGAAAGGAACTCCCTTCCGAGTCAACCCGGTCAAAAGTGCAGCAATACGGTAGAAGTCCTGCATAAACCGCCTGTAGTAACCGGCCAATCCTAGAAAGCTGTGGATCTCCGTAACTGATGTGGGTCTGGGCCAACGCTGAACGGCCTCAATTTTCTTCGGTTCCATACATATACCATCTCGTGTAATCACGTGACCCAAGAAGTCTACGCTGTCCAGCCAGAATGCACACTTAGAGAATTTTGCGAAAAGCTGGTGCTCCCTCAAAGTCTGCAGTGTAATTCGCAGGTGCTGCTCGTGCTCCTCTCTGCTTTGGGAATACACCAAGATATCATCAATGAATACGATGATGAACAGATCAAGATACGGCCAGAAAATACGGTTCATCGAGTCCATGAATGCTGCTGGGGCATTGGTGAGTCCGAACGACATCACCAAAAACTCATAATGGCCGTAGCGCGTGCGGAAAGCTATCCTCGGAATGTCCTCCTGTCGAACCCGCAGCTGATGGTAGCCTGATCGCAAATCGATCCTCGAAAAGTATCCTGCCCTCGGAAGCTGGTCGAACAAGTCATCGATGCGTGTCAAAGGATACCTGTTCCGCACTGTAACCATGTTCAGCTGGCGGTAGTCGATACACAAATGCAAACTGCCGTCCTTCTTTTTGACAAACAGAAACGGAGCACCCCAAGGAGAAACACTAGATCGAATAAGTCCTTTATTCAGCAAATCTTGCAACTGACCCTTCAATTCTCTAAGTTCCATCGGGGCTATCCGATAAGGCGGTATAGAAATAGGCCCCGTGCCGGGAATCAAATCAATACAGAAAGAAATATCGCGCTCAGGCGGTAGCCCAGGAAGCTCGTCAGGGAACACATCAGGGAACTCGCTAACAATCGGAACCTAATCCAACGGAATCTCTGTAGCTCTAGTATCGCAAACATAGGCGAGAAATCCCTGACATCCTTTCCTCAAAAGCTGTCCAGCGCGAAAAGAAGAAATCAAACTGTGAGGGGCGACACCATGGTCATCCTACACAACAAAAGCCAACTCGCTGGGAAAACAAAATCTAACTGTCTTCTCACGGCATTCTACAGACGCATAGCACGTGGCTAAGCAATCCATGCCCAAAAGAACGTCGAAGTCCAACATATCGAGAAGGATGATGTCGACAGGCAACTCTCTCACGCCAATACGGACAACCCAAGATCGGAACACGTGTCTTGCAACAAACGACTCTCCCACAAGGGTGGTCACAACAAGCGGCTGATCAAGCGAACCGGACTCTCTACCCAAACTCGGCACGAAATGTGTGGAAACGTACGAGTGCGTGGATCCCGGATCAAACAACACGTGTGCATCAACAGAACATACTGAAAGGATACCTAAGACCACCACATTGGTCGCCTGCGTGTCCTGATGCGTCAAAGCAAAAACCCGCGCCTGTCCTCCACCTGCGACTGACTGTCCTCTGCCTCGGTCACCCCGTTCTCTATGCGCAAATCCTCCACGACCACGACCTCTCTGTGCATGAGTCTGACGCGGAGTAACAGTAGGTACAATAGGCAACGCCCTCTGGGGTGGTAAAGGTGGTAAGGTGATATGCGGTACTGCTGCCTCCCTCCGGGGTATCTCAGGACAATCTCGAACACGATGATAAGAACTCCCACAGCGGAAACATCCCGACGATGCCCGCTGACCCTCCTGGGGATAGGAGCTAAACAACCGGTCTTGCCCTAAATCTCTGCCACCTGCAAGACGTCTGTCACGGCGCCGAAAAGGCTGTCTCTGTGCTGATGTATCCTCACGAACTCTTTTCGGCTCTGGAACTACCGAAGTCTCAGCACGGCGCTCCTCGACTAATAAGGCTGCATCTACAGCTGCTGCATAGGTCTCGCAATGCTGAGCGCTGATCACAAGGAACGGTGGTGTAAGCAAGCCTCGGACAAATCTCTTGACTCGCATCTCCTCAGTAGCCACTAGGTATGGAGCATAAACTGATAGCTCGGTAAATAATACATCGTACTCTACCACTGTCATCTCTGGCGTCTGGCGTAAAGACTCGAATCTGCGCGCTCGAGCATCCCTGATACTCTGGGGAAGGAATCGGGCTAGAAATACCGTCACAAACTCGGTCCAGGTCATACGAGGAAGACCTGCTACTCTGCCCTTCTCGATCGATTCACACTATTTCTGCGCAAAACCTTCCAGGCGAAAGCTCGCGAACTCTACCCATCTCGCATCTGAGCATCTGAGGGAACGACATATCCGGGCCATCCTATCAATGAAAGATTGTGGGTCCTCGGCTGCATCGGTGCCTTTGAAGACCGGAGGCTTCAGCCTCATAAACTCTGATAGCGATACCGTAATGACCTCTGTAGCTGCAAGGGTAACTGCCTGTACTACGGGTACCATCACGGTCCCTGCAACGGGTGGAACTACCTCTGGTCGCTGCGCTCGAAGTGTCTCAACTAGCGATCCCATCATCTGGCTCATCTCCTGCATACTGGATCCCATCCTCTAGCGCATCTCCTGCATACCAGCCCCTAGCATGGTGATCTGATCTGTCGTAGGAGGAACAGCGTGCTCGGGGACAACCAGTGTACTACTCGGATCAGTCCTCGTCTCGGATGGGTCAACTCGAATCTCGGCTCTCGCGGCCGCTCTCTGTGCCCTTGTAGTCTTTGGCGGCATAATGACTGAAAAGAAAACAGGATTCGATAAGGATACAGAAATCGAATCGCAAGAATGTATATTCTCATGAAGGAATTTAATCAATAAGTCCTAAGGTCACTTAGGCGAAGTACCGTATCGTGAGTATGTCGCGGAACATACACACGCTACGCTACTCTGCTTTAGCTACCTACTCTATCATACCACGGTCATCCTACACTCCGAAAGGTAAAAGCTACGCTCTGATACCAACTTTGTCATGACCCAAAGTTCGACTCGTGACCGGCTCTTAACCACGTAACGTCTATAGACGTAACGCGACTAAGTAAGCCGAAACCCAGAAATCAAAACCATTTAAAGTAATGAGTGTTGAAAACATTTGTTTAAAAACATTTGGAAAACCTTAAGTAGTTTAGTAACATTCTTTAAAGTTCAAGTTATTTTCTTAAAAAAATTTGGCAGCATTTCCTTTGTAAAACTAACCCCGAAATCGGGTACAAGACGTGATATGAGTAAAAAGATAACAATATAAATAAGCATCCCAAACTGGGGCAATCACGCCCAACGGCGGAATTAATCACCACAAGAGTAATATACGACGCCGTAGCGAAGAAATGAGCAATAAATGAAAAACATCATAAATGATAAAACTGCATAAGTAAAGTCGGCTCACACGAGCTCGACACCAGAAGACAAATAATATACATCATCGTCCTCACACTGTCTCTAAGTCAAATACATATAAAGGTAGATGGAGAATACTTGATAAAAAAGTATGTATACAATGGAAATAACCGGATACCACAACCCACCTAACAGCAAAACAGCTCACCCACCAACTGCAGTGGTATCCGTAGCCAGAAAGAAGCAAGAAGGCAGCCTGCCACGACTACTCTGAGGGGCGACCTGCAAACACCGTGGCACAACGAAGGTGAGTTGCCAACTCGTGAATAGGAGATAACATATAAAGGTAATCACGAGTAAGCATGTATAGTGCTACTCTAACATATGCCAACAGATAATATTTATACGCGATGAGCAGGATGTGCAATGATCATACATAAGTACTCTATCAGGAAATATGACTGCAGGATGAGATAAAATAATGAATGCTGAGCATGGGATAAAATAACATCTACACAGAATGTCAACGTAGAAAATATAATCGGTGTCCATCAATACACTAAAATCCCAATAAAACTCAGGCGCCGTCATCCACAACGGCCCTCAAATCCTGTAAATCTCTGAGAATCGTGAAAGCCCAACATCGGCACTCAAAATATCATGAAATAATCGTGTCCAGTATCGACACGCAAATCCTCATTTATCGGGCTCCGTCAATCCGGATCGGCCCACGAGCTCCGTCTGCGGAATCGGCCCTCGGCCCCGGTAGGACGGGTCATCCCGTATCCATCTATCGACTCTGGTCAGTATCCTCCAAATAACCGCCAGGTCCAACCAATCACCGGTAGGTAGTAGTCCCACTGCCAGGCTCACCGTCTAGCTACACAGCAGATCTGTTCTCGCCCCGGGGTACCATACCGGGTCCACCATGTACCCGCAATCGGCCACGTCCGCTCCACGAATCGGATTTCACATGTCACTCTCAGCACCGAGAAAACACATGCTGGACGCACTGAAATATCATATAAAGAGGAACCGGGTTTTCAAAACAGTGCATCTTTTCTTAAATAACCCCACGGTCCTCAAATCAAGAAATCACATGAAATCCAAAACCAATGCATAAATCCATGCGATGTAATATATGCATCATAAGTCGTACTATGAGAAAAAGGGAGAAACCACTCTTTAAGTAGATTCAGTTTTTAAAAGGTATCAAGCGGTCCCCAGTTTTTACCAAAATCACCTTATCTAAGTAGGTACAGTTTGAATATGCATATGTCTGGATATGTAAATGAGTATGTGCACAAATAGCAAAAATCATGTCACATCATATATCAGGTGAGCTACAATATACTGTTCATGGCAATTCTATAATGTGAGTGTCATGGTAATTACTAACGGTGTGTGTGTAACATGCAGATTAGTGCTCGTGCAACATGAACCGTTAGTAACAGTGCGGTGTGTTATTAATTCTAAGTTCATATACATATATAAATAGCAGGAACTACAGTATGCAATTAAGGTATATGGATGCAAAATATGCAACTAATATAGCCTATGAAGCCCTGACGCTTAACACCATACGGGCGATTTCCCCGTAGATGTTAAATCTACTCACCGTAGTCTCGTGCTAGGTGTATCCGACGACTTGTTTCCCCTTCTTCGCGGCGTCCGTCGTACTCGCCTGCGAACCTAGAATTTCACAAGAAAATACACATAAGCTAAAATCTACAAAAACGCGAAAATAAAGCCAAACGAGAAACCTGTGCCGCGAACCAAACGCGTGTGTGTCCTATACGCTAAAACGTGTGAATACGCGCCTGAAACTACCCCGACACGTCGCGATACGCAGAAAACTCCAAACTCACTCACGTGTCACACGTGTTGCGAAAGTTAAAATTGTAGGAAATAGGGTATTTGGTTCCAGATTTTCCTACAGAGAGAATTTTACAAAATTGCATATACCATAAGTCTTAGAATAGCAGCAGACACCAACAGAACAAACCCAAACACCCAGATCCCCCATCTGGCCGCAATTTGCGGCCAAAATGAATATTCCGGCGACCCACCTATGGAAACGTGCTCCCGTGCTTTGTGTGTGTTCTCTAAACCCAGTGTACATGCTCCAGCAAATACAATTTTTGCCTGAAACAAACGGGGTACAAGCAGATTACAACAGAGCCCAAAACCTAGTTAAAAAGCTATTTTGACACTAAATCGATACATTAGGGTATTTTAGTGAAACTTGAAACAAACTCTAGGTTAAAACAACACTATAAGCACATAACTAAGCTAGTCAAGCCATAAAAATGTTAACTTATCACAAGCTTCACAAATTTCCCTTCAATATCACAAAAAAGCACAAAAATACGATTTTTAGCAAACAAGGCTACAAGTTATGATCTAAGGTGTTAAGGGTGAGTTTGATACCTTCAAAAGATCCTAGGAAAACGCAATTTTCCAGCCTTTGCCCTGAAAGCCACTAACTTGACACCAAGATCCCCCAAAAGAGCTATTTTTCCATGGTTTTTGTGAAGGGAAGTGGGATTTTTGTGTAGAGTTGTATATGGATCAAAAGAGAAGCAAAAGAGAAGGGAATGATGATGATGTTGCTGATGCTGCTGCTATCTCTGCTGAGATAACAGAAAATGAGGGGGGGAGAGGGAAAATGAGTGAAAAGAAATGGTCAAAAAGTCAAGTTCAACTCCACCTAACCACCATACCTCCCATTCTCTTTAAAATTATTTTAAATAAAAGGGTTTTGACTTGGTTAATGGTGGGGAAAAATAGAACCATGCAAGAAAAGGAAAATGGTTACAAAAAAGATAAGTGTGCATGTGTACACTAAACCGAGCTTAAGAAAATAATTAAGGAAAAATTCTAACCAAGGTGAACGCAAGCTAAATTATAACTAATAAACCCCATATATATATAAAACACCTCTCATCGCAATTAGAACTAGTTTACAAAAGAAATAAGTTTTACGGGTTTTTATGAAAAATACGCATCAATACTAACTAACACGAAATTAACCTAAACGAATTTCGAAGCGTTACACCAGGCCTCTAAATTACTCTATAAGGTCTTGCAAACACTCACTACACCTCATTTGGCCACACAACAGCAACTTGCAACTTTCTAAGATCACATATCCCCGATAACTCCAATTCTAAACTAAAATGCGATATTTAACACTAAAACTAAACTAGAGTGCAAGGATTACCTTAATATCAACCAAGGAACTTTCTTGAGTTGCCCAAGTCTTCAAAATCCAAACTTGGTTGGTCCAATGTATTGAGGATGAGGTTGTGCATGTTTTTTTTAGTGAAAGGTATATAGGGTTTTGGTTACGAATTGGAGATATGGCAATGAGGTAGTGAGGTGACAGAGTATAAAGCAACATGGGTTGAGGAAATAATGAAGGAGGTAAGAAATGGGCAGCCAAGATAACCACCTCTCTCCCTTAGCCTCACTCTCTCTCAACAAATATCTCTCCCTACACCCACCTCTCTCACAAAATATCTAATCTTGTTTCTTCTACCTTTTGTTTTATATCCATTAATCCTTTTCACAAAAAAAATCAATTCTATTCCTTCACATTCTCTTTTCAATTCATTCTTTAACTCTCAAAACTCACAAGTCACAAATCCAACATGCACACATGCACATGACATGGTGCAAAATCATGAAAAAATGGAAAAACACGGATTTTGCCAAAAATCCGATAAATATCAATTAAAATAAATAAATCACTTTATTCTCCGATAAATTTCCAAATATTGGTATGCACTTATATCACATTACGAAAATCCCAAATTTCGCAAATCGGGTAGTTTCCGCGAAATTTATTATTTTAATATTAAATTTCCGAAAATAATATTTTATATTTTTTGAAATGTTACACATGCTCACAAACCCGTCTAAAAGAACTATAGTAATAAGATGAGTTGTACCGCTCTAATGACATTCACGTTCGCAGATAGTAATATATGTACTGAAAACTTTTAAGTAGTTTTAAAAATAACGACTTCGAAATACTCCGGATTGCCCCCAATCAAAAGATAACACAATATCCAACATGACCAAAAAAAACAATACCTAAGAACCAATATTCCAGAGACTAGAATACCCCAAAAAAATCAAGTCCCAATTCCCCAACTGGGCCGGCCAGGCCGGGAATTTTGGTAATCTTACCGGCCACAATAAGGAATTTGTGGCTCGAATTTTGAGGGTGTTCTTGTTAAATAATGAGTAGCCTTCTGCAACTGTTTAAAAAATTTTAGAAGACTCAAAAAAATTGACAGCAACTGGAATATTTCACGTACTGTTTCGTAGTTGTTTCGGTTTCGATACTTTAAACATCGTTCAAATTGCTAGTAAGGGGTTAATGGGTTGGCTCTGATACCATGTTAGGTTATGCAAGCGCCCTCGCCATCAAACCGTGACCGATTGCGGAACGAATATTTTCAAAACCGGCGCTAACACAACCCGCTACCCGGATCTACCATGAACCCTAAACTAGCAAACTAAAAATATGGGAGTTAAGAATAGTTATACCGAATTGATCCGTGTCCTTTGGCCTTCAACTACCTTCTCAAGCTCCTAGAGGCTACCATGATCTAGCTTGATCTCTAGTCTCCCCCTATCGAAGATAATCCAGCTGGGGATTTGCATTCCGAGCTCCTACCTCAATAGCCGAGATAACTAGGGTATCTAGTTCGCTAAACTAGATAGCCTAGAGGATGTAGAGTGTAGTGATAGATTAATTTGTTTCCAAACACTCTAGATTTCTCAACACATGAGACATGAAGTGTGGAGGTAGAAAAAGAAGCTTGAGGATGAGAGTGAGAGGCAAGTCAAGAAAAAAGGCTAAGTGTTGTGTTGTGTGTTGTGAGCAATAATGAAGCATCCAAATAAATATCTCAAGTCTCAAAAATATCTCAAGGCAAGAAAATATCTAAAGTCTCCAAAATATCTCACAACAAAAAAATTATCAAGCATCCTAGAATAGTAACCTTGAGTCACTATAAAGCCATGCTACAATAAATGCATACACACCTCATCCACTCCACCTCATTAACTATTTAATCCTAAATTGTTAAAACTAAATGAGGTGGTATCTTCTAGAAGCACATTGTAATAAATTACAAGAATACCTCTCATCCATATATACATACCCATATCCATATTCCGACAAAATACGAATACAATGAAATGAAAATAATCCAATAATATAATACTAGAATCTGGCTTAAACCAAAGCCTAATATTATCCGTCTGAATCATGATACGTGCACAAGTGCACGTATATGATCGAACCCTGCCGTAAAACCATACGGCCTCTACATCATTTCGCCCGATGCAGGAAAACCCTCTGTGTGGACTCTAAAGACTCATCAATACGCTGGCAGTGGGTTTAACCATAAGCACGTCAGAGGCACTAGCAGTATGTAACGGCTACCCAGGTATTGAGAGAAAGGGAGGCCGACGAGCAAACTCATCCGAACCCCTACTGAGCCTGTCCGTGACAATATCCGTCAAGTCTGGTCTGTTCGTCTAAGAGTATCGCATATCTAGTCTAAGGGGAGGATAATGTCAGACCCCTAATAACGCGACATTTCATGCCGGTATGAAGCCCATCACCCACTGAGAAACTACTAATCCAAATCAGTAATTCTCGACTACCTTGGCCAAGGATTTCTAGTGATGGCCATCCGTGCACTGCGCGACATCAATCCCCAATACCGGAAGAGACGAATCCCCGACGATCCGCTCACTGCCTCCATGTGGCTCGAGAATGTACCCAACTAAAACCTGTTTGCACGACTCCTTTGAGCCATGGTAGGGTACTAATCAAAGTAAAGTAAGAACTCACACGAGACAAATGACCATCTCAGGTCGACAGACTATTCTGCACAAATGTCACCTGAGAACTGCTATCTCACAATAGGTATACTACGAACTAGCATGTTCCCGGCGAGTCTGTCCACTGTACTCATAACCCAATGGGAACATGTATATTATCTTAGGTGATTAAACTAACACCAATGTCTTGTGAGACCTGGCCACCGTCCCTCGTCGGGGTCTCGATCAGTATACACTAGTCTACTCTGGAGTATCGATGCCCAGTCTCGAAACTCCTACGACTAGGGATATTTAAGGATGTGCTTATAGACCACCCAGCTCCCACGGATATGATCGCCATCATAATGCTGGTAGTCAAGAAAGATTCCTATGGGCTCTATCAACATGTAATAATGATTTGTAATACCACATAAAGCATATACATGATGATAAAGACAAATCAGATAGCATACTATCATCTTGAGTAACACTGTTCTATCTATATAGGTCCTCCCTCAATCATCGCAATCGCTTGCTAGCGATTCAATAATTGACGTGAGGGCATTATAGCCAACAGCCCTCCTCCCCTGCGGCTTTCTTCCAAGGCTCGAGGCGCAGCAGAGGGCTTGCTCGGTGAAGCTGGCCTCGGGGCCGAAATCGAACAGGATCAGGACGAACTTCTGCCCCCGGTCTTCTTCTGGGCCTTTGCGGCCATGGCAGCTAAGAACTTGGATCGGTCCATTTGCTCTGGAAAAAGGAGAAAACAAAAAAGATAGTTAGTGCCCCTGAAAAGGGCAAAGAAAATTCATCAAAGTCTAAATAGATCTTCCACGACCCTAACTTACCCAGAAAGCGTGCGGAGCTTTTTGGGTTATGACAGCGTCCTGGCCATCTACCGTGGCCGAATGCGGAACAAAAATTTTACAAAACTGGCGCTAGAACAACCCCATAAAATGGATCGAACCATAAACCCTAAAAGCTAGAAAACTAAATATAGGAGTTTAGAAAGGTTATACCGAATTATCCGTGTCCTTCGATCTTTAACTATCATCCCAAGCTCCTAGAGACCTCCACGATCAAGCTTCATCTCCGATCTCCCTCCATCAAAGATGATCCACCTGAGGATTTGTATTTCGAGCTCCAATCTCATAGCCGAGGTAACTAGGGTACCTAGTTCGCTAAACTAGATAGCTAGAGGATGTAGAATCTAATGATGGATTAATTTGTCTCCAAACACCCTGGGTTTCTCAACACTTGAGACATGAAGGGTAGAGGTAGAAGAAGAAGTTTGAGGATGAGAGTGTGAAGTAACTCAAGAAAAATGGCTATGTGATGTGAGCAATAATGAAGCATCCCCCAAAATATCTCAAGTCTCCAAAAATATCTCAAGTCAAGAAAATATCTCACAACACTTACAAAAATATCAAGCATGCTAGAATAGTAAATTATGAGTCACCCCATGAATCACCAATTGAGATATGTCACAATAAATGCAAATGCACACCTCATCCCTCCACCTCATTAACCATTTAATCAAAAATGGTTAAAACTAAATGAGGTGTCTTCTTCTAGAAGCACCTAGTAATAAATTACAAGAATACCCCTCATACGTATATACATACCCGTATCCGTATTCCGAAAAATACGAATACAAAGAGACGAAAATAATCCATCAATCCAATACAAGAATCCGGCTTAAACCAAAGCCCACTAGTATAATCTGTCCGAATCATGATACGTGCACAAGTGCACGTATATGATCGAACCCTGCCGTAAAACCATACGGCCTCTACATCGTTTCGCCCGAAGCAAGGAAACCCTCCGTGTGGAACTCTAAAGACTCGTCATTACACTGGCAGTGGATTCTGTTAGGAATATGTATTCTCTAGAGGCCATTATTATACATGTGATGTATATTATAGTGGATGGTTGGACATATATAGAAGACTTCCTTGCTCGACATGATAATATGCTATCTGGTTACTCTTTATCTTAACATGTTGACCGGTATTCTTTACTGTCTTGCTCTCACATGTTGATAAAGCCCTTAGGATATGTACTTGACTACCAGGACTATGATGAGATCATACTAGTGGGGCCAGGGTGGTCCAAAATTACATCATTTAATTAGTTCCTACTCGAGGGAATATCGAGACTAGGGCATCGATATTCCAGAGTAGACTAGTGTGTATGTTTCATGTCCCTTAGAGGGCGATGGTTGATCCCATAACCATTGCTGTGTGACATCAATGATTGTACACAGGTGCTCATTGGAGAATGGGTACACCGAGCAGGACTCGCCTAGGACTCCTATGTGGTAGTATACCTATCGTCAGATAGCGGTCCTCTGGTGACACTGGTACAGGTTAGTCTGTAGACCCGAGATCATCATAGAATCTTCTGTGGCTCCCACTGTGTTTTGATTTCCTCCCTACCACGGCTCAAAGGAGTCATGCAAACAGGTGGATTTTAGGTGCAGTCCCGAGTCACATGGAGGCAATGAGCGATATGAGGGGTTTCGTCTCTCCCGGTATTGGGGGTTGATGTTGCGCTATGCTCGATTGGCTATAACTGGAAGTCCCTGCCCAGGGCTGCTACTTAGATTTACTGATAAGAGTTATCAGTGGTTTCTCAAACCGTTATAGGCCAGACATCGGCAAGACTTATCACGTTACTGGAGTCTGACGTTTACCACCCCTAGACATGATATGCGACATATCAAACGAAGAGATCGGACCGTACGGTAGTATTACTAATAGGCTTCATAGAGAGTATGAACGAGCTTGCTTGTTGATCTCCATGTCGCTCAATACTCGGGTAGTTGTTACGTCCAGCTAGTACCGCTGATGGCTTGCAAGTGATTGATGTGATCATCACCTACTGCTGACATATTGACGAGTCTTTAGAGTCCCACACAGAAGTTTCCTGGTTCGAGCGAAACGAAGTAGGGAACATATATTGATATGTGCGTGGGCCTGAGTAAATATGAGTATGTGATACCGTATTATAATCTGGCAGTTATCTGATGTCGGTCAGGTTATATTGGATATAACCAGATTATCGAATCAAGTGTTGGTTTGATAATGTGATATTCAGATGAATGATATTAGTCGGTTATATGTGATATAACCAGATTATTAGATCAAGTGTTGATTTAATAATGTGATATATATTATATGTGATATAATTATATCTTAACTAATATCATTAGCTCACTAATTGCTTTATATATATATATATATTAATGTATATTTGATATATAAATATATATATATACATATTATATGAAGCATGGCATGTTTTTCTATATTTAGAAAATAGAAAAATGAGATGTAAATTGTGGAGATATTTGTGAAATGGGCAAGGCATGGGTTTTATTATTTGTATATTAGTCTTGACTCACTATTCAAGCATGGTTGCAATTTAGAATTGCAATTTTATTCTATGATTGAATAAGTGTGGAAAGAGAGAGCCATTTTGAGTTTACTCTCATCATTTTTCCTTCATGCCTTAGCCATTCTTGAGCTCTTCCTTCCTCTTGCTCTCTAGAATTTTCTTCACCTCACTTCCAAGTTCATATCCTCACATGTGATGTGAATCATTGAACTTGTGAAAACCCTAGTGAGCAAAATAAACTCCAACTTCACCATCACACATTGGATTAGCAATTTGATATGGACTTTTGCCTTCAGTAATGAGATTAGTGAAGGGTTAGCTTGAGCTTGTGGACTTCGGATGGATCGTCTTTGGCGCGAAGATCACGAAGGAGTTTCGATCAACTCGAAGAGGGGCCTAGTTGAGTCGCGTGGACTTCAACCCGGAGCTTTTGAAGAAAAGGACTCGAACTAGAATGGTTGTATGCTCTTTTCTTTTCTTCTCTTTAAGTTAATCACATCACAAAGGAAAACCCTAATAATCTAGTAAAGATCTTTTCAGTCTAACTTAGCACCTAATAAAAATTAAAATTTGGCATGCTTGATTTCTCAAGAACCTCTTGGTGGTGTTATGGTAGACTTTCATGGTATCAGAGCCAAGCTAGAACATTATGGTAACTTGTAGCGATGTTAGAAATCCACCGTTTTTGTCGGGCAAAAACTGTCAATTAAAACATTATCGAAAATGATGTTTTGAGTTGTTTGCACACCCCGCGGGCTCACGGTTTGAACCGAGAAGCCACGGGGTGGAGCGTGCGCACCCCAGGGACACCCCTGGGGGACCGAATGGCTGGGACCACTCCCCAAGACAACCACAAGGTGGTCTTGGCGGTGGGGACCTGAAACTGCCCCACCTTAAGCAGTTTCTGGTCTGCCTCACCTCCTGGCCACCTCGTGGTTGCTTAAAGGGTGGGGTACCCCCTCTAGGCCCTCCATTCAATAGTTAATTTTAGTATCTTTACCTCCGCAAAGATTCGGGCAGGTTTCGAGTTCGTTTCGACTCCCGGATTGGCTTAAAACGATCGGTTTTGAACTTTAGCTCACTGGATTTTTCAAGTCTTGGAAAAATTGTTTAAGTTTGCTAATTGCATGCAGAATTATAATGTCGCGGTTACTTTACAAGATTTGTGATGTGTGTGATACAATTATTAGAATCCAGATTAATTAGTTTTATGAAAACTAGTTAGTATATTGTAAAGCTAGCCGTTCAGTCTCAATTGAATGATTGCCATGAAGTTTTGATTCGAATCAAAATTCCGTCGCAATTGCGTATTGTACGTGATCACTAAGTCACGAATCTTGTTGAATTATCCAACAACCAAATGAAAAGAGTTTTCAATTTGACACTAAAATGCAAGTTTTATAAGTTAGGCATGAAATTCGGAATATGAGATATTCCGGGTTTATGATGTCTAAGGATATTGCGGATTCTAATTATTGTAGTTTTCTGTTTTCTTTTCTGCGACCGTAAGTGTAATATGTGGGGTAGCCCAATCTCTTTGCTATATGTCAACAAGTTTTAGGGATACGCAAAGTTGCTTACGTTGATGATATGTGATATCATGTGTTGCTGTTGATATGATTTATTGGATCGTCGTGAAAGAATAGCCGAGGGTTCTATGTGAGATGAGAGTTTTTATTTTCATTCATGTAAAATCTATATGTAATATTCTTTTATTGGTGCACTTCCAGGTTGAGGATGATGTCACCATTGTTGTATATTATTTACTTTTCCGCATTAGGATAGACCCAAGGCGGGGAGCACAAGTAACAGGATTCTAGAGTCCAGTGGGTGACCATCTCAAGGAGTTGAGACCGGGTCTCCTAACTCTAGAATTGGTAGGGTTACTTGCTTCTCTTGTAGGGGTCTAGGGATGTGGGTTTGGCTATTCATCACGACCGTTGAATCCATGTTTTACATTACTGGCTAAATTTACAACACAGACATTCTAGTATATCCAATATTTCATATTTTGCTTCTACTGCTTGATTCTGTGATGTTGATCATATAACTGCATGAGACGAATGTAATATTATATATATGATATATAATAAATGTTGCATATGTTTTACACCCGCGCTAGCCCAGCCCCTGCTCTTCCAGTAGTTAAGTAACCTAACGGTGCATGACGGGGCCCTGTGGCGAATGCGGATGGCATAAGCGTACGTTCTATTTTCGTTTCATTTTTCTGTAATGTTTAGGAAACATTAATTGATGGGACTTCATTAATGAGATTAATGAAAAGAAAGAAACCAAAAGATGTTATAGAACCAAATTTTCAAAAAGGGTGGCTCTAGTTCTTGCTTTGCATAGTGGTATTCCTTGATGAATATCCAGCACCTCATTTGATGAGGAAAGAGCCGAGATCCCTTCACCGGGAGTGAACTCTTTAGCGAAACTAGCAAATGCTACAACCCACTTAGTTTTGTCTTTTGAATGCTTCTCTAGTTCTTGCTTTGCGTAGTGGTATTCATGAATATCCAACACCTCATTCGATGAGGAAAGAGCCGAGATCCCTTCACCAGGAATGACCTCTTTAGCAAAACTAGCAAAAGCCTAAAAAACACTCCTTTTCAAAAACATTAGATTCTACAATGATATCAAGTTCATTACGCTAATGGTTTTCTTAAAAATCTGCATAGCCTTCCGTCATTTCAGATAAGTACTATTTAGTATTCATGATACGTTTATTGGCCTTCATCAAGGCGTAGTGTGCGATAGCTGATTAATGCTTATCTGCCAGCATGTGATGCGATTGGATTAGGGAATTCATGCGACTTTGTTGGCCTTCGTCAAGGGTCATGCGGGTGGGTTTAATTCAATAAAGAAATGAACGGGTTGAACTTGACTAGTGGCCTATGGTTTGTTGGCCTTCTGTTCATCACAGAAAACTGCATTTTAATACCTCTCATTCATTACCAAATTTGTGTATATCGGTAATTTTAACCAGTGTCTGCTCAGTAAATATAGATTACAGGTATTCGTGATAAAATGCTGGAAAGACACTCAAAATCATGTATATAACGTTAGGGAGCCGACAATGAAATCAGTACAGAAAACCGATCAATGTTCAAGAAGCTCTTTTGCAAATAATCTACTGTACACAATTTTGGTCCAACACAATACATGTATGCACTAGCTTTTTGATCCTAGGACCATAGTGGGGACCGCCTTGGCACTACTTGTGCAAGTGGGCATGTGTGAGTTGAGGTGTGATAAATGCAAAAAGATATGATGTGTTATAAAGTGCAAGTTTCCCTCCAAATTCTACCGAGTATAAAACAAGCCAACACGAAGAAATCAAACACTACAAGTGGACTTATTGAATGCACTCGAGGCCACCACATCAACACGAGCCGAATTTCTTACAATCAAATCGGCAAGACCCCCTAACTAGACTAGCACCACCGGGTCCCTTGTCTCCAAATCTCCCTATTTTTCTTCTGGTCATTTCTGTTGGGCTACGGCAATGCCCCGGCCGTGAATCCGAGGTCAAATGCGCAACAAAAACTTTTCAAACTTGGCGCTACCATAACCAAATACCCGGATTGAATCATTAACCGTTAACTAGCGAAACTATAAAGGGGTTTCAAATATTATACCGATCGATCCATGACCTTCGGTCTTCAATCTCCGTCCCATGCTTGTCGCGGCTGCCCCGACAAAGTTTGCTCTTCGGTCTTGCTTGTCGAAGTCGCACCACGTCGAGGAATCTTTATACGGTCTCCCGCTTCAAACCGAAGCAACTCGAACATGAAGTTTGCTAGCCGACATGTCCAAGGTGAAGTAAAGAGTGTGTGTGATAACTTTGTCTCATTACATCCATTAATTCTCAACACATGAGATAGTATGGATGGAGGTTGAAGAAGAAGCCATTGGAGGAATTTGTGAGCACAAGAAGAAAGCTAGTGAAGAAGAAGAAGAGCTTGCTTATTGTGTGTGATGAAAATGTGAGAGCTCTCATGATAATAATCTTAAGACCATACCCCACTCATAGTGGCTGCCCTCTCTCTCCTCACACATCATTTCCACACAATAATCAATCAAGAGATTAGATATGGCACAAAAAATCACACTATGAGTCATCAACAAAGCACATGCCATATTTAATGCTCTTGATCATGACTAGCACTCACAATTTCTTATTAATAAACTTTAAACCAAAAGTTTAAAACAATAAACAGAATGGAATCTTCTAAAGTAAACTCGTGACGGATCAAAAGAATACCCCTCAACTGCATATACATACCTGCATCCGCATTCGGACTGAATACAATTGCAATGAGATGAAAGTAATCCAACAAATTTAATATTAGGATCCGGCTTAAACCAAAGCCCACTAGTATGATCCGTCCGATCATGATCCATGCACAAGTACACGTATATGATCGAACCCTGCAATAAAACCATACGGCCTCTACAACGTTTCGCTCGAACTTGGGAAACTTTCTGTGGCGGACTCTAAAGACTCGTCAATACGCTGGCAGTTGGTTTAACCACAAGCACGTCAGTGGTACTAGCTGTACGTAACGGCTGTCCAGGTATTGAGCAAAAGGGAGGCCGATGAGCGAACTCATCCTAAAACCCTACTGAGCCTATCTGTGACAATCTCCGTACAGTCCTGTCTGTTCGTCTATGAGTATCGCATATCAGACCTAGGAGGATGGTAAACGTCAGACCCCCAATAGCGGTATAAGTCGTGTCGGAGTTTAGCCCAGAACACCTTGAGAAACTACTGGAATACCGACCAGTAAGTCTCACTTGCCTTGGCTAAGGACTTTGTGTAATGGCTCTCCAGACACAGCGCGATATCAACCCCCAATACCGGGAGAGACGAATCCTGTCTAACCGCCACTGCCTCCAAGTTCTTCAGGACTGCACCCAACTACTTCATGTTTGCACGACTCCTTTGAGCCGTGGTAGGGTAGCAATCAAAGAACAGTGGGAATATACTTGAGGGAATGTAGCAGTGTCAAATCAACGGACTAAGCTGTACTCATGTCACCTAGGAATTTCTCCTGACGATTGGTATAGTACCAATCAGCAGTGCCCCTGCGAGTCCGTCCGGTATACTCAAAACCCAATAAGCACCTATATACTATCCTAGGTGAACCAACTGACACCAATGGTTTGGGAGAACAGCCACTGCCCTTCGTCGGGGTCTCGATCCGTATACACTAGTCTACTCATGGAGTATCGATGCCCAGTCTCGAAACTCCCACGACTAGGGACACTTTAAGGATGTGTACTTATAGACTACCCAACTCTCATGTATATGATCGCCATCATACTGCTGGTAGTCAAGCAAGAATCCTAAGGCCTCTATCAACGTGTAATAGTGATCTGTAATGTCACCTGAAGCATGTACACGATGATAAAGACAAACCATATAGCATACTATCATCTCGAGTAAGACTGTTCTGCCGGTATAGGTCCTCCCTCAATCATTGCAATCACGTGCCTATGATCCAATAATTGACTTGAGGGCACTATAGCCAACAATATCCCACTTGAACTTAAGGCTAATTATTATTATGTCGCATACTCACAGCCCGTGTGATACTGAACACCCAACTCCTCTACTAATCAATTTCCCAAAGCTCGTTTGTGAAACTATTGCTTTCGAGAAATAGCCTCAGTGAGTGGATCCGCTCTGATGTTTCTTTCTATGTCTCTCTTAATCTCAAGTTCGCGGAGAAAGCCATCTCCCGAAATGAGCAATACCTGTCTTAGAATATGTCTAGATATCTGATGGGATCTAGTCCACAAATGAACTCCAAATCCAAGAAACTTCTTAGACTGTATCGTCAACAGAATCTAATCAGTATCCTGCGCCATGCCTCCTTCAGTATCCACTTGGACCACCTGTCCAAACTACTGCCCCTCGTCGGAGGAAAAACTGTAACTCTGACAGCCACTCTATAATCCAGGCCACCCTGGAAGCCTGGAATGATAACCGTCTCCCGAAGGAGGCTGCCGTTATCAAATCCCTAGAACATCCACTTATGTTCTAAAACTGCTTCCGAACGTTTCTCAAGGATTGGATTAATATATCAACTAATTGCATCTAGTGCAAAGACAACATCTGCTGTAGTACTTGACATCTTATGATTGACTCAATTGCCTAAGCATGTGATATGCCAATATTACACATCCCTCTCCTCTATAGTCTGTAAGACACCTTGGGAGAGGGTGACTCCATCACCTGCAGGTACCCTACCGTACCAGGAGTCGTCCATTCTAAAATACCTTTAGAATACTGTCTAAGTACCCAGATTGGGATACTACCCAAATCTAGATCTAAAACCATAGATCTAGTAACCAGAATGCATGATATTATATCCATGTCCTTTGTGGAGAAACCACTGTGTGACAACCACGGTATAACCGATTGTAGTATAGGAATTTCACTCCCTTCAACGTTCATGTCATCCAAATACCAGGACATCACACCCTACTACCTTCATAATAGATCCATCTCCTATTCTGATGAAGTCAAAACCTATGACTGTCACAATAAAAAATAGATGATCTATCTATGCTATATTTGTTTTAGTCTATAAATAGACATAAGCTACTTGTCCACTATGCTTCCACTGCTCCCACCGACTACGACAACCCTTTGGCAGAGTCATATACAAGTGCACTTCTAAAGCTAGTTTAGAACGACGCTACACTCATCCTCCTATCGGGTCTCATAGTCTAGAACAGCAGTAGTGTCAAGTCTGAGTAAACAGGAACCTCCTTGTCACCGTCTTTGAGGATACCAAAGTACCTCTCGGGCTCCTGAGGTTACCCACCATATCTGCGGAGTGACTAATAGAATGTCAAACAAGATTAAATCTTTAGCTTCTATTAAATTTTCGGTAATCGTTTATGGTTCTGGAATCACTTCCAGTTCTACCATACTCCCACTACTTGTTTTTGAAAGAGACCATTTTACTAAAACTTTAGCGTGTCAAGAACAATATCACTATTGATCTCCCAGATGGTAGAAAGTCACCCCTCGTCATAGCCTGGGATAACCCACAAACTGCTATTACATGAACGTGCCTTGAGTTATCCAGAGTCTGGTATTAAGCATAAACCGGACAACTCCAAATATCTTAACATCGTTAAGATATGAACCATTCTATATACAATATAGAAAAAGAGGCATTGATTTAATTGGAACCAGATTCAAATCATGCAGCTGTCTCTAGTGCATGTCAACTAAATGGAGAGAGGCCGATCAGCATTACTCAACTTAGGAATACATCTTGATATGAGTAACCTGAAAGAGAAACAATTTTCTCAAAACCATCACTATCAACTGAATACTAAACACAAGTATATAAAACTTCAATCACCTTGAAGAATCCCGATATTTGCATCACGTGGTTCTCAACTTTATTCTTGTACCTATAACTTCTCAAAACATAGACTTTGTATTTCTACGAAACACTTGTCTAAAAAGTAGAAAAGTCACAAGTAAACAGAATATAGTATGAGAACCAACCCCTCTGTCCTAATGGACACCGGACAATATACAATGCATTGTATAAGTCCCCTGAGTTTAATAACTCAAATCATGTGCGTCATTGATTGAAAACTGTACTTATGGTTAAGAAGAATTATACCGCTATTAAATGCTCCTTACCTAACCATCAACTGATATAGGTAATCGTCATGGACATAATTTCAAAAAGTTATATCTCACTTAATGAAATAAACTTACAGATATATCAGTTTGAAATTGGTGCATAACAACGGATATTCAAAACCAAAAAATTTTTGCCGTTCGACAAAAACCCAGGCGATTTGCTCAAATATCACCAATTACAATGAATCCCGATATAATGAGGATGATCACCTAATTTCCAATAACTTACTGCCACTCATCATCTGTAAAACCATACAGATGTGAGAATCATACCTAGTAAATACATACCCTGGAGTAAGGATCTAATTAGGAAATCGGTTTTCTATTAACAACGCACAGTGTAACTGAAACATGAAAATGTTTCGAAAGGATATCCGGGTATTCCTAGTAGTGCCTCTTCCATTATAAGATTCACGACTGTAACCGTATATTTCTTTGCCATCTCTCTAAATCACTTTATTTGTCTTTACTCATTACCTTCTGTACAGCACACTTAGGTTAATTGGTTTTCTTCCTTCCCTACCTTTCGGCACCAGCCTATGGTTTGGAAGAAGACTTTCTAATAAGCGTAATAGGTGTACCCTCTTAATTCTAGGAGTACTCGCAACCAGAGAGAAGGTAATGATAAAAGACAACTGAATAAACCTTATTCTATTTCTCCCAAACCGGAGAAAAGCAAAGGTGAAGTAGGAGTGGCGATGAAATACGTGGTTTGGTCGTGAATGATAGCAGTCACAATTTATTTAGCCCTCATCCTAATCCTTTTATTTTTCTTTACTTATTACCTTCTGTACACCACATTTAGGCTGATTGGTTTTCTTCCTTCCCCACCTTTCGGCACCTACCAATGGTTTGGAAGAAGACTATCCAATAAGCGTAATAGGTATACTCTCCTAATCCTAGAAGTACTCACAACCTGAGAGAAGGTAAAAGGAAAAGACAACTGAATAATCCTATTCATTCTCTCCAGAACCAGAATCCATCATCGAATCTGGAACAAGTTCCTTCGAGTTCGTATATAACCATACGATGGATTTATCCAATGGAAGTGGATGTTCGTAGTGATACGGGGTGTTCTGGAGAAATGCAAAGAGTAAAAGAAGGAGTGGCATTAATGTATGCAACTCAGACAATCCAAAAGCCAGTGTTTTAAGAAGGTTCGGTTAACTTGGTCACTGAGTTATATTCTAGGGTCGGGCCATGGTCTCTATCAAAGAGAGAGAGAGAAAGAAACACACTGCGTGCACTCTAACCTAGATCAGAATGGTTAATCATTTTATCTAATCAGGATGTCTCCTACTGTATCCTCAAATTCTCCTCTAAACCTGAAAATAGAATTAGTCGGGATCACCCGAGGAGTAAACCAACTCATCATTGGGAATCGGGATCCAACCATCATCGCATGACAACCTGATGGAATCTACTCAAGTTATCACACTCCAAAAGGTATGCGCATGCCTGGCAAGTTTCGGTTTCTTTAGAAACTCCCGATGTGTGTTTTAGCCCCTAGGACCCAAGTGACCTTGACACAGTCAACAAATCAAAGAGTCCTTGTCACGTTCAACCCGTCATTATCCTGGATTGCATTAAACCCACCCGTACGAGCCCTTGACACGGTCAACAAGGCCGCACGACTGTCCTAACCAATCGCATTAATATGCCACAAGCAAACACTACTTAGCTACCGCACACTACGCCTGAACACAGTCAACAAACGCGACACGAATAATAAGTAACACTTGTAAGAAATGACGGAGGGCTACGACTGGTTTTTGGCAAAAAATCTTTAGCGTAATGAACTTGATATCGTCGAAGGAACCGCATAGCTTTTTACAAATGTATAGTGACAAAAACCTTTGTTAAAGAGGTCACTCCCGGTGAAGAGATCTCGGCTCTTTCCTGTTAGTTATATGTATGCCCTAGAGGCCATTACTGTACATAGGATGTATATTGTAGTGGATGCTGGGACATATATAGGGAGGACTTTCTTGCTCGACATGATAGTATGCTATCTGGTTGAACTTTACCTTAACGTGTATACTGATTGTCTCTCTGTTACATGTTGGTAAAGCCCTTAGGATGTGTGCTTGACTACCTGGACTATGATGCGGATCATACTAGTGGGAACATGGTAGTCCATAAGTACATCCTTCAAAGTCCCTAGTCGTGGGGGTATCGAGACGGGGCATCGATATACCAGAGTAGACTAGCGTGTACCTTCTCGACCCATACAGATGGGCGATGGATGATCCCATATCCATTGGTGTTTGACATCAGAGATGATATACGGGTGCTCAGTAGAGACTGGGTACACTGGACGGACTCGCCGAGAACTCCCAGATGGTATTATACCTCACGTCAGATGGCAGTTCTCTGGTGACACTGGTACAGAGTAGTCTGTTGACCCGAGATCGTCATAGAGTCTTGTGTGGTTCCTACTGTGCTTTGATTTCCATTTTACCACGTCCAAGAGGGCGTGCAAAATGGTGGTTTTTGGGTACAGTCCCGAGTCACATGGAGGCAATGAGCGATAGGAGGGGATTCGTCTCTCCCGGTATAGGGGGTTGATGTTGCGCTGTGTTCGATTGGCTATAACAGGAAATCCCTGGCCAGGGTTGCTGAGATTTACTGGTAAGTGTTACCAGTAGTTTCTCGAACAGTTATAGACCTCATATCGACACGACTTATTGAGCTATTGGGGTCTGACGTTTACCACCCCTAGGTGAGATATGCGACATATCAGACGATCAGACCGGACTGTACGGTAGTGTTACTGGTCGGATTCACTGGAGTGTGAGCGGGCTTGCTCGTCGATCTTCAGATCGCTCAATACCCGGGTGGCCGTTACGTTTAGCAGACCGCTTGCGGCTTGTGGATGCTTGATATGATCATCATCTGCTGCCGGCGTATTGACGAGTCTTTAGAGTCCTACACAGAGGTTTCCTGGCTCAAGCGAAACGAAATAGGTGCGCATATGAGATATGTGCGGGACCGAGAATAATACGAGTATGTGATACTGTATTCGATTCTCGCGATATGACATTGATCGGTTATATGCGATATAGCCGGGTTATCGGATCAAGTGTTGATGCGATAAGATGTTACTAATGATACCAGTCGGTTATGTGCGTCATGACCGGATCGTTAAATCAAGCGTTGATTTAATGATTTAATGCATAATTATATACTTGATATATTATTTTGCATTAACTAGTATCGGTTCACTTTAAATGGATTTTCTCGCTCGGTTGTGCGCATTGCATATGCGATATGATTTTGTGCACTTGTTTGTATCATATTTGATGATACATGCAAATTAGGGTTTGTGTAAAGAATTAAACCTTGGTTAAAGAAATGGTTAGGGTTTTTATTTGATTATTCATTTATTCATTTGTTTTTATTTTTGGAAAATAAATTGCATAAAATAGAATGGTGGCTTCTTTTGTTTTCTTTCATGAAGCTTCATGAACTTTTGACTTAGTTACCATTTTGTCTCATGCTTAACCCTAACCAATTCAATTAACTCAAGTTAATTCTCCACACCTAACCATGGTGAGAATTATGATAAGAATGGATTTTTATTTATTCTTTTATTCTTATCATAATACTTATCTTCTTCTTGCTCTTCTTCTTCTTCATTCTTCTTTAAAGAAAACCAAGCTCCATCAATGGTGATTGTTGGAAAAGAGTGAGAAATCCAATTCTAAAGTCTACCCACTTCCTATTTCTTCATCCTCTACCTCTTGCCAAGTAGTAGAGTGTGTTTTCTTCACAAGTTTCATGACTTGGTGAAGTGAGAGCTTGATCTTGCGATGCTTCGACGTAGATCATCTTCGGCATGGACATCGACGACCTAGCTTGCCCATTCTCCGACGAAGCCGACGCTAGAGCCCGAGAACTCACTAGGACAGCGGAGAGGACTTCGTTGCGGAGCTATGGAGGTGGAGCACCGGATCTACAAAGGTTGTATTTCCGTATTCTTGTAGTTAAGTGTTAACTAGTTAGCTTTTCGCCTAAATATCTAGCCAACGATCCGTAGTCGGGTCTCTCGGCACCTAGAATTTTTTAAATTGGCATGGTTGATGCCTTGTGAGACCTCACTAGGGTGCCTAAGAACCCTACAGTGGTATCAGAGCCTAGCTAGAGCCTTAGGCGAAGTCTAGACGGATTTTGAAACCCGAACGAACCCGAAAACCCAAACCCAAAATGCTCTCTGTCCTTTTTCCAAAAATTGGGATTTTTCCAAATTAAAAATATGCAGAAAAATAAGCAGGGTTTTCTAAGAATTACGGTAAAAAAATTTGGTCGTAATTCCATCAAACAGCCGCGGAACCGCGGCCTTAGCCCACGTGGCGCGGCGGTTCCGCGGCAACACTGTTGCATCGTTGACCAAAATTTGCACAGTAATTATTAGTTTACAGTGCTGGTTTTCCTGGGTAATTTTAATATATCCTATGCAGTTGAGTTTTCTGGGGTTGGTTTGGGGATTCGAGGGTTTCGATCGGAGTATCAAATTTTGTCTGTGTGGCTTTCCGGATAATTTTTAGAATATGTTAAAAAGTTCGACCGGATAATTTTTAGAATATGTTAAATACCCAATTTTTCCCCTGTCGGGAAATTTCCAAGAGTTGGATTTTTCCGTAGTTTAACGACGTTCTAAGTAGTGCAAGTAATGCGATAGACCCTCTAGAAGACAACAAACCTTAACTCGATTATGTGACCGTCTTGAACTGCCCTTTGAACCTTCGGGTTTGGGGCAGTACGGCGTGCCACATGTGAGGCGTTGGCTTGACCCTTCTACGGCTGGACCGTCGGTACTGAGGCACGAACTGAATGTTGTTAGACTTATTTCATGTGTTGATCTGTATCGGGAAAACTTGGGTGTTCGAATGTTCAATCGGAAAGTTTAACATTTTTCTAATTATCCGGAATGGGATACAATAATTGGAATTCACAAGTAGTTATGTGATAACTGAATGAATGTTATAAACATAGCAGTTTAGTCTCACTTGATCGGTTGCCACGGAATTTTGATGTGATCAAAAGTCCGTCACAATCACGTAGCGTACGCGGATACTCGCCGGGTAAACTTAATAGATAGCCTCACTCCATAGCCCCGACCAAGTGACTGTAGGAGAACCCCGTCGCCGAAAGCATCCGTTCGGGTGCTCGCGGTAGCGGTGTTCCGCCTTGGTGCACTTCGTCGACGGTATCGGGGGGTGCAGCCGCCTACTGAAGTTTGCGACGAGCATTCGATCAGGATGTCGGGAATCTTGTTGAATTGCCCGACTTGATATTCAAAAGTGTTTTCGATAATGAGACTAAAATGCGGGGTTTATAATTGTTAGGCATGCGATGTCTAAGTAATTCATTTGGTCAGGCATGCGATGTCTGAGGTGGTTGCGGATTCCAACTGTTGTAGTTTTACACTTTATTTTCTGTGACCGTAAGTGTAATATGTGATATCGCCGGTTTCGTTGCTATATGTCAACGACAATTGGGATGCGCATATTTACTTACGTTGATGACATGTGATGTTATGTGTTGCTGGATATGTTATATTGGATCGTCGTGTTTGAATAGCCGGGGGTTTTTATGTGAGATGAGTGTTTTTCATTTTCATTCATGTAAAAACTTGTATGTAATATTCTTTTATTGGGGCGCTTCCAGGTTGCGGAAGTTGTCACCCGTTGTATATTATTTACTTTTCCGCACTAGGATAGACCCAAGGAGGAGGGCACAAGTAACCGGGTTCTGGAGTCCAGTGGGAGACCAACTCGAGGAGTCGAGTCCGGGTCTCCTAACTCTAGAATTGGTAGGGTTGCTTGCCGCTCTCGTAGGGGTCTTGGGGTGTGGGTTTGGCTATTCATCACGACCGTGGAATCCGTGTTTTATACTGGCTCGTATTGAAAACACGGACGTCCTAGTATATCCAATATTTCATATGATTCTTCTGCTGCGATATCTGTGATGTGATCATGTGATGTTCTGTGATAGATACAGTATATAGTATATATGATATATTATATAGACGTTACTTATGTTTTACACCCGCGCTAGCCCTGCCCCGCTCTGCCGTTAGTTACCTAACCTAACGGTGCACGAGGGGACATCGAGGCGAATGCGGATGGCATAAGTGTACGTCGTATTTATCTGTGATGTTTAGATACTTAAATGATGGGACTTCATTAATGTGATTAATGAAATAAAAGAAACCTAAGATGTTGTAGAATCGAATTTTAAAATAAAACAGGTAGCTACAGTTCTTGCTTTGCACAGCGGTATATATGATATATCCTGCACCTTATTCGATGAGGAAAGGACCGAGATCCCTTCACCGGGAGTGACTCCTTTAGCATTAACTGGCAGATGCTACACACTCGGTTTGTCTTTTGATTGCTTTTAAGTGTTTTTGCCTTGCACAGTGATATATACGATATATCCCGCACCTCATTCGACGAGGAAAGGACCGACGATCCCTTCACCGGGAGTGACTCCTTTAGCAAAACTAGAAAAGCCTCAAAAACACTCCATTTCAAAATTCATTCGATCCTACAACGATATCAAGTTCATTACGCAATAGGTTTTCAGAAAAACCTGTCATAGCCCTCCGTCATTTCAGATAAGTAGTAGTTAGTATTCGTGCTACGTTTGTTGGCCTGCGTCAAGGCGTAGTGTGCGGTAGCTAACTGGTGCTTATCTGCATAAGCATATGATGTGATTGGATTAGGGTAGTCGTGCGACTTTATTGGCCTGCGTCCAGGGTCGTGCGGGTGGGTTTAATTCAATCAGGAAATGACGGGTTGAACTTGACTAGCGGACTATGGTTTGTTGGCCTGCGTCAAGGTCATAGGACGCTAGGGGCAAAACATTATCGGGAATTTCAAGTGTTGAAATTTGCAATGAGATTGCATACCTTCTATGAGATAGTTGGATCCCGATACCCGCTGCGAGTAAGTATTACTCCTGGGAGAGTTTTATACATTACAATTAGCCGATCAAGTAGGTGTCTAGAAAGGTGTCAACGGGGTTACGCCTCTGGAAAAACGAGGTTTACATTAATTAGGTTCGTGCGAAAGCACGGGGGACCTCCCTCAAAGTACCGACACTGGCCTGGCTGAAAGATTGGCGAACTTGTAGTGTGTAATTAATCCCGGCTAGTCTTTCCTTTTAGGGTTTGAAGGAAGATTTGATAAAAAGCAGTGGGAGCCATCCTGATTAGATAAAATAATTACTAATCTATTCTTGCAAGAGCGCACGCTGAGTGTTTTCTTCTATCTCTCTCCAGGTAGCGACCATATCACGCCTTAATCAAGATAATAAAACGGATTATTGACCGAACCCGCTTGTTATACTGAGCTGGGGAACGTTGGTCCCGCTCCAACTTATAATTGTTATAAGACAGAGCAGGAAATTGGGGAATACCAGATTTCCCGTGCCGCCCAAACGAAGAGAGTGCATGCTGATGCATCATCTTCGGGTGTGTTCATTACAAAGAACTGTTTCTCAGTATCCTTTACGTCCTGGGTATGTGATACCAGATCAGGATCCCAGATATGTAATCTGTTACATAGGGCTACAGAAAGGTAGAGAACTGAGAACGGGTGATAAGTTTCATGAGGCAGAAAACGGGGCAAGTGTTGCAGCCAAGTCTGTTGGTCACTGTCACCCTGTATTACGAATACATTGATTCTGAACAAATGTTATTAGATACCGAACCTGATATACAAAATCATATCTATCTCTTTATTAGTAAAGAAATGATAAAATTTTGTATTGTTGGATAATGTTTTGAACATTTCCTATATCAAAAGTTGATCGGTTCAGGCACGTTATCTAAAAGCATTGATGTTCTAAATCAAACTACAGTTCTTAGTATATAGAACACACACAAGAGGAAGAGTTCAGAAATGAACGGATTCTTCTTGAGGTATTGTAGACTAGGTCAGATCAATGTGACCCGACTAGCTGGAGTTACATAAAGATGCATATTTAAATTAGTTTGAACTTACATCTTGTGAAACTCGCCAGTCATGTCACAGAGATAAGATGACCATAGCTCCGTTTACTGGAAACAGAGAAAGAGTTAATGAACTCTTGGGATGATACATGTTGATGTATGTAGGTCCCCTGTCTACACATGCCAAGACCGGTTCTTTGTACTTCGTTACATTCTCTGATAATCTCTCAAGATTCAGACCTATGTTCCTGTTGAAACACAAGTCCGAACCTTTTGAGATATTCACAGAATATAAACGAGAAGTAGAAAACCAGAATACGGGTATAAGTATTATGTCCTGTAATGAGATCAAGGAGGAGAATACTTGAGCACGGAAATCCTGGATTATTCTAAAGGAGAATGAGATTCTCTCTCAGCATTACTCCTCCGTATACACCATAGCACGATGGTATATCGGGGCGGAGCAATCACACCCTATTTGATATGGTGTGCTCTATGATGATTACTACTGAGTTACCTGTTTCCTTTTTGGGAGTTATGCACTTGAGAAGCTGCATACCTATTGAATAGGGTTCCAATCAAATCAGTTGCCTACCACTTCATATGTGATATGGAAAGGGAAGAGCCCATCTCTTAAGTTGCTTAAGATTTGGGGTTGTCCGGCCTATGTCTGAAAGCAAAATCCGGACAAGCTCGAGGCAAGGTCTGTAATGTAGAACTGGAAAGGTTCCAGCTATACAAACTGCAGCTGATGATTTGAAAGAACCAAAGGATTCGATAGTTACCAACGAACCTCAGCCTCTCCGCCGATCTAGTAGAGTTCCTCACCCACCCGAGAGATACTTCGGTTGCTCTATGACAGTGGGAGCGAGGATTGCATCATGAGATGATGACCCAACTAGTTTCGAGCTGGCCATCAGGAGTGGGACTCTGTAAGAATGGCTGGATGCTTAGAGATCTGAGATGGAATCCTTATACACCAGCAAAGTATGGACTTTGGTTGCTATATCTGAAGGGTTAAATCCCCATCAGGAGCAAGTATATCTTGAGAAGATTACTTGGTGTACATGGAAAAGTTGAGACTTTCAAAGCTAGACTTGTTAAAGTTTTTCGTCATCGACCAGGCGTGGATAATGATGAAACCTTTTTCCAGTATCTATGCTTAAGTCCATCCAGATCCTACTTGTCACGGCTACATACCATGACTACGATATCTGGTGGTTGGGTGTCATGACAGCTTTTCTAAATGATGTTTTAGAAGAGAACGTCTATAAGTACACAGCCAGAGGGCTTCGTAGACAGTGGGAGCAGCGGAAACGTGTGCAAGATGCTTTATAGGATTAAAGCAGGCATCGCAGAGTTGGAACATCTGTTTTGATGGATTAGTCAAAGAAGTTGACATCATCAAAATGGTAGATGAACCTTGTATAAACAAAAAGGTAGTAGGGAGTATGGTGGTGATCCTCGTAGAGTACGTGGATGACATACTCTTGATAGGGAAGGAGTTTCCTATGCTACGCTCGATTAATCTCCGCTTATCACTATGATTCTCCATATAGGATCAAAGTGATACCTACTAAATCCTGGACTTTGGATCTATGAGATAGATCTAAATGGATGTTAGGATACTCACTAGCTGTAGTGAGATGGTATCAATCGACCCTCGGGGGAATCACTGGAAGGGTTCCAGGGTGATAAAGACGACTGAATGTCAGTCGCAGGCATTGTCTTTACCCTCAGTAAAGGGACGGTATGTTGGAAGAGTTCCAAGCTAGATACCGTGGCATACTAGACGATAAAGGCTGGATACATCGCTACTTAAGATGATACCTAAGAGGCTGTTTGGGTGTATATTGGTTCATGAGATGAACTATGTTCCTCCCATTGTGAGACAATGGAGTTGTAGCTTATGCCAAGGAACGCCGGTCCCATCAGTGATCCAGACATATTCTAAGGCAGTATCACTTGATCATGGAGATGGTTGATCTCCAGGGTGATCGAGGTTAGGAGAGTAGATTCAGAGGACAACACAGCGGATCCACTCACAAAGGCCTGTTCCCAAAGAGAGATTTTAATGGGATGGTTGAGTATGAGATACTACAACCACTGCTACAGATGGCCCTAGTGCAAGTGGGAGATTGTTAGTTATATGTATGCCCTAGAGGCCATTACTGTACATAGGATGTATATTGTAGTGGATGCTGGGACATATATAGGGAAGACTTTCTTGCTCGACATGATAGTATGCTATCTGGTTGAACTTTACCTTAACGTGTATACTGATTGTCTCTCTGTTACATGTTGGTAAAGCCCTTAGGATGTGTGCTTGACTACCTGGACTATGATGCGGATCATACTAGTGGGGACATGGTAGTCCATAAGTACATCCTTCAAAGTCCCTAGTCGTGGGTGTATCGAGACGGGGCATCGATATACCAGAGTAGACTAGCGTGTACCTTCTCGACACATACAGATGGGCGATGGATGATCCCATATCCATTGGTGTTTGACATCAGAGATGATATACGGGTGCTCAGTAGAGACTGGGTACACTGGACGGACTCGCCGAGAACTCCCAGATGGTATTATACCTCACGTCAGATGGCAGTTCTCTGGTGACACTGGTACAGAGTAGTCTGTTGACCCGAGATCGTCATAGAGTCTTGTGTGGTTCCCACTGTGCTTTGATTTCCATCTTACCACGTCCAAGTGGGCGTGTAAAACGGTGGTTTTTGGGTACATTCCCGAGTCACATGGAGGCAATGAGCGATAGGAGGGGATTCGTCTCTCCCGGTATAGGGGGTTGATGTTGCGCTGTGTTCGATTGGCTATAACAGGAAATCCCTGGCCAGGGTTGCTGAGATTTACTGGTAAGTGTTACCAGTAGTTTCTCGAACAGTTATAGACCTCATATCGACACGACTTATCGAGCTATTGGGGTCTGACGTTTACCACCCCTAGGTGAGATATGCGACATATCAGACGATCAGACCGGACTGTACGGTAGTGTTACTGGTCGGATTCACTGGAGTGTGAGCGGGCTTGCTCGTCGATCTTCAGATCGCTCAATACCCGGGTGGCCGTTACGTTTAGCAGACCGCTTGCGGCTTGTGGATGCTTGATATGATCATCATCTGCTGCCGGCGTATTGACGAGTCTTTAGAGTCCTACACAGAGGTTTCCTGGCTCAAGCGAAACGAAATAGGAGCGCATATGAGATATGTGCGGGACCGAGAATAATACGAGTATGTGATACTGTATTCGATTCTCGCGATATGACATTGATCGGTTATATGCGATATAGCCGGGTTATCGGATCAAGTGTTGATTCGATAAGATGTTACTAATGATACCAGTCGGTTATGTGCGTCATGACCGGATCGTTAAATCAAGCGTTGATTTAATGATTTAATGCATAATTATATACTTGATATATTACTTTGCATTAACTTGTATCGGTTCACTTTAAATGGATTTTCTCGCTCGGTTGTGCGCATTGCATATGCGATATGATTTTGTGCACTTGTTTGTATCATATTTGATGATACATGCAAATTAGGGTTTGTGTAAAGAATTAAACCTTGGTTAAAGAAATGGTTAGGGTTTTTATTTGATTATTCATTTATTTTTATTTTTGGAAAATAAATTGCATAAAATAGAATGGTGGCTTCTTTTGTTTTCTTTCATGAAGCTTCATGAACTTTTGACTTAGTCACCATTTTGTCTCATGCTTAACCCTAACCAATTCAATTAACTCAAGTTAATTCTCTACACCTAACCATGGTGAGAATTATGATAAGAATGGATTTTTATTTATTCTTTTATTCTTATCATAATACTTATCTTCTTCTTGCTCTTCTTCTTCTTCATTCTTCTTTAAAGAAAACCAAGCTCCATCAATGGTGATTGTTGGAAAAGAGTGAGAAATCCAATTCTAAAGTCTACCCACTTCCTATTTCTTCATCCTCTACCTCTTGCCAAGTAGTAGAGTGTGTTTTCTTCACAAGTTTCATGACTTGGTGAAGTGAGAGCTTGATCTTGCGATGCTTCGACGTAGATCATCTTCGGCATGGACATCGACGACCTAGCTTGCCCATTCTCCGACGAAGCCGACGCTAGAGCCCGGGAACTCACTAGGACAGCGGAGAGGACTTCGTTGCGGAGCTATGGAGGTGGAGCACCGGATCTACAAAGGTTGTATTTCCGTATTCTTGTAGTTAAGTGTTAACTAGTTAGCTTTTCGCCTAAATATCTAGCCAACGATCCGTAGTCGGGTCTCTCGGCACCTAGAATTTTTGAAATTGGCATGGTTGATGCCTTATGAGACCTCACTAGGGTGCCTAGGAACCCTACATTTCCTCGTAGAATGAGGTGCATGATATTCTAACTGAATACCACGATGCAAAGCAAAAAGTAATCGACTATTGTGAAGTTATTACCCTGACGCAAACTCCTGCCTAAGGGGTCATTCCCGATGAAGGGATCTCGGCCCTTGCCTCGTCAAATGAGGTGCTGGATATGCATAACCGAATACCGCTGTGCAAAACAAAAGAAAATGCCCTAGTAATAACAGCTTTTTGAAAATTGTTCCAACAACATCGAATAGGTCTGTTTTCCTTATATTGATCTGAATCAACGCAGTCCCATCAACTAATCACACCATAAAAGAACGAAAATATAATGTACGTATATGCCATCCGCATTCGCCACTAGGTCCCGTCATCACCCGTTAGGTTACTTAACTAACGACAGAGCGGGGACTGGACTACTGCTGGTGTAAAACATATACAACATTTACTAGTATATATATCAATATATAATAATCGCTCCAAGCATGATAAATACAACATAACAGAATAGTAATAAGCATCACAGAACAATACAGATAATCCGGGAGCCCCGGGTTTCCTTTGATCCGCAACTGAAACCCGACGTTCCCCTGGTCGTATGGATAGCCTGTGCAATGAAAACCTAGACCCCTATGAGTGCGGCAAGTCACCCACCAATACCAGTAGCAAGGAAGCCCCTTTCAGCAAAGCGAATGGACCACCCAGCACTTCACGGAATTCTGTAACTTGAGCATCCCAATTTTGGTCAACCTGTACGCCCTACGAGTGCGGTGAATAGCCCGCCAATTCTAGAGTGAAGCCCTATCAGTTTCAAAGCCATGAGATGCGGGCCCGTTTCCTTTTAGAACCCGGCTATCCGTGCACTTCACCGCGGGGTAATCCTAATACAGAAAAGAAAATATGTACAACGGGTACATCGACCTCAACCCGATCGTGCCCCAAAAGAATAATATACGAACAGGCAGAGTCGATAGTCCACATGTCGGACGCTCGCCCCGCGATATCAAATCTACAAATAAATCCAAACTGCACAAACATTGCATGCAAGCTGTCCACCATGAAAAATCCGCAACAATACAGCACAACACAAAACATATACGTGAATTTCACGTTCGCAAACCCGTCTAAAAGAGCTATAGCAATTAGACAAGATTTACCGCTCAAATGACATTCACGGTCGCAGATAGAAATGTATGCACTGCAAACTTTAAACAATGTTAGAAAATATCGAGTTTGAAATAACCCCGAGTAGCCCCCAAACAAGTAGATAACTCCATATCAAAACTGGGCTAAACAAACAATCCAATTGAACCAAGATTCCAGAGACAAGACCGGCACCCAAATATGAAGCCCCAACTCAGTGAAATGGCCGAGCAGGCCGGCCCAGGGAGCAATGTGCTCGGTTTTTTTGTGAGCGAATCCGTTTGTATTTGGTCTGTGGTCTTATAGTCATATCAGTAGTCTTCTGCAATTGTTAAAAAAAATTTTGAAGACCAAAAGAAATTCGACAGAAACTGGAATGCTAAGTGCAGTGAATCGGGTTTGTTTCAATTTCGATAGATTTAAATTGTCTAAACAAGCTAGCTAAGGGTTAATGGGTTGACTCTGATACCATGTTGGGATATGGCAGCGCCCTGTCCGTCAATCCGCTGCCAAATGCGGAACAAAAACTTTTCAAATTTGGCGCTACCACAACCAAATACCCGGATAGAACCATTAACAGTTAACTAGCAAAAGTGTAAGGGTTTCAAAGATTATACCAATCGATCCGTGTCCTTCGGTCTTCAATCTCCATCCCATGCTTGTCACGGCTGCCCCGATGAAGTTCGCTCTCCGGTCTCGCTTGTCGAAGTGGCACCACGTTGAGGAATCTTTATACAGGCTTCCGCTTTAAACCGAAGCAACCAAGACATGAAGTTTGCTAGACGTCATGTCCAAGGTGAAGTAGAGAATGTGTGTGATAACTTTGTCTCATTACAACCATTGATTCGCAACACATGAGATAGTATAGATGGAGGTTAAAGAAGAATCCATTGGAGGAATTTGTGTGCACAAGAAGAAAGCTAGTGAAGAAGAAGATGAGCTTGCTTATTGTGTGTGATGAAAATGTGAGAGCTCTCATGATAATAATCTCAAGACCAAGCCCCACTGATAGTGGCTGCCCTCTCTCTCCTCACACATCATTTCCACACAATAATCAATCAAGAGATTAGATATGGCACAAAAAATAACACCTTGAGTCATCAACAAAATACATGCCACATTTAATGCTCTTGATCATGACTAGCACTCACAATTTCCACTTAATAAACTTTAAACCAAAAGATTAAAACAATAAATAGAATGGTATCTTCTAAATTAAACTCGTGACGGATCATAAGAATACCCCTCAACTGTATATACATACCTGCATCCATATTCCGACTGAATATGAATGCAATGAAACGAAAGTAATCTAACAAATCTAATACTAGGATCCGGCTTAAATCAATGTCCCCTAGTATGATCCGTCCGATCATGATCCGTGCACAAGTGCATATATATGATCGAACCCTGCCATAAAACCATACGGCCTCTACAACGTTTTACCCGAACTTGGGAAACTTTCGGTGGGGGACTCTAAATACTCGTCAATACGCTGGTAGTGGGTTTAACCACAAGCACGTCAGTGGTACTAGCAGTACGTAACGGCTGTCCAGGTATTGAGCAAAAGGGAGGCCGATTAGCGAACTCATCCTGAAACCCTACTGAGCTTATCTGTGACAATCTCCGTACAGTCCGGTCTGTTCGTCTATGAGTATCGCATATCGGGCCTAGGGGATGGTAAATGTCAGATCCCCAATAGCGGTATAAGTCGTGTCGGAGTGTAGCCCAGAACACCTTGAGAAACTACTGGAATACCTACCAGTAAATCTCACTTGCCTTGGCCAAGGACTTTGTGTAATGGCTCTCCAGACACAACGCGATATCAACCCCCAATACCGAGAGAGGTGAATCCTGTCTAACCGCCACTGCCTCCAAGTGCTTCGGGACTGCACCCAACTACTACCTGTTTGCACGACTCCTTTGAGACATGATAGGGTGGAAATCAAAGAACAGTGGGAACACACTTGTGGCAATGTAGCAGTGTCAAGTCAACAGACTAAGTTGTACTCATATCACCTGGGAACTGGTCCTGACGATAGGTATAGTACCAATCAGCCGTGCCCCTGCAAGTCCGTCCGGTGTACTCATTGTAGGGTTGCTAGGCACGCGCACAAGGGTCTACGAGGCATCAACCATGCCCGATTAAAAATTTAGCCGTGCCGAACAACCCGAATACGGAACTTTAAACTAGAGATTAGGCGAAAACAAGTATGCTAAACACTTTAACACTAAGTGAGAGGGATTACAACCTTTGTAGATCCGGTCCTTCACTTCATATGCTCCGTGTTGTGGTCCCTTCGCTGCGATCATTGGGATACGGACTCTCGAGAGGTTCCACGAAGAGAAAGACGCAACCTTTGCTTCCGATCTTCGATACTAAGATGATCTACCTTGAAGTTTCTTTAACACAAGCTAACACTCATGAAATGATGTGAACACCCTCATCTAAATGGCAAGGGAAGATGAGGATGATGAAGTAGGATTTTTTCTCTCTTTATTTATCTTTTTCTCATGTTTATTCATCACCTTTTGATAAACTAGTAAGCTTTTCATGAAAGAATGAAGGAAGAAGAAGAATAGTGATCCATTTTCATTTGTGATGAATAATGAAAGGATTAATATGACAAATAATGCAACCATGGTTGACTTAACCATTGTAGAGAATTGACTAGGGTTAGGGTTTGGGTTGGGTTAAAGCATGAGTCACTTACAAATATCTTTTCCAAAACAAAAAGAAAACCTTCTAGAAACATCTAGAAAGATTAACCCTAATCCAAACCCTAATCATGTTTAAACTCCACTAAACAAGTTGCATTAGTTATCATATCATGTTACAATATTATATATCACATATATAATATTTATCGTAACAAAATAAAATAATACAATTAACATATATCGCATATATATCAATGTATTACCCGAGTGAGAAAAAGAATCTTTTAGTGAGCAAATATTAGTTAATGCAATTTAATATATCAAATATATGGTATTATACATTAAATTATCGAATCAACACTTGATCCGACAATCCGGCTATATCGCATATAACCGACTAATATTTATCCGTACCGATTCATCGAATCAACACTTGATCCGATGACCCGGCTGATATCAAATATCGCGAGAATAGAATACGGTATCACATATCGCATTATCCTCGGTCCCGCACATATCACATATGTGCTCCTACTCCGTTTTGCCTGAGTCAAGAAAGCTCTGTGTAGGACTCTAAAGAATCGTCAATACGCCGGAAGTAGGTGATGATCATATCAAACACCCACAAGCTGCAAGCGGTCAGCTAAACGTAACAGCTACCCAGGTATTGAGCGCTCAGAAGATCAACAAGCAAGCCTGCACATTCTCCTATGAATCCAAACAGTAACACTCCCGTACAGTCCGGTCTCGTCGTCTGATATGTTGCATATCTCGCCTAGGGGTGGTAAACGTCAGACCCCAGTAGCTCGATAAGTCGTGTCGATATGAGGTCTATAACAGTTCGAGAAACTACTGATAACACTTACCAGTAAATCTCAGCAACCCTGGCCAGGGATTTCCGGTTATAGCCAATCGAACACAGCACAACATCAACTCCCTATACCGGGAGAGACGAATCCCCTCCTATCGCTCATTGCCTCCATATGATTCGGGACTGTACCCAAAAGCCACCTTTTTGCACGCCCTCTTGGACATGGTATGATGGAAATCAAAGCACAGTGGGAATCACACAAGTCTCTATGACGATCTCGGGTCAACAGACTACTCTGTACCAGTGTCACTGGAGAACTGCCATCTGACGTATGGTATAATACCATCTGGGAGTTCTCGGCGAGTCCGTCCAGTGTACCCAGTCTCCACTGAGCACCCATACACCATCCTTGATGTCAAACACCGATGGATATGGGATCATCCATCGTCCATCATATGGGTCAAGATGCGTATACGCTAGTCTACTCTGGTGCATCGATGCCCTGTCTCGATACACCCTCGACTAGGAACAGTTATAGGATGTACTCGCCGACTACCGTGGCCCCACTAGTATGATCTCATCATAGTCCCAGTAGTCGAGTACATATCCTAAGGGCTTTATCAACATGTAACATAGAGACAATCAGAGTACATGTTAAGATAAAGTACAACCAGATAGCATACTATCATGTCGAGCAAGAAAGTCTTCCCTATATATGTCCTAGCATCCACTACAATATACATCGTATGTACAGTAATGGCCTCTAGGGCATACATATAACTAACAATCTCCCACTTGCACTAGGGCCATCTGTTATGGTATCGCATACCCAACAATTAGCTGCGGTTGAAGTATCTCATACTCAACCATCCCATAAAAGTCTCTACTGGGAAAAAGGCCTTCGTGAGTGGATCCGCGCTGTTGTCCTCTGTGTCTACTCTCCTAACCTCGATCTTCCTGGAGATCAACCATCTCCATGATCAGGTGATACTGCCTAAGAATTATATCTGGATTTCTGATGGGATGGAAGTTCCTTGGCTGAAGCCACAACTCCATTGTCACACAATGGTAGGAACGAAGTTCATCTTATGAACTTATAAATATCCAGACTGCCTCTTTTGTAGTATCCTTGGTAACGATGTATCTTACCTTTAATCGTCTAGTATGTCACGGTATCTAGCTTGGAACTCTTCCATCATACCGTCCCTCCACTGAGGGTGTAGACAATGCCTGCGACTGACATTCAGTCGTTCTTATCATCCTGGAACCTTTCCAGTGATTCTCCCCAGGATCGATTGATACCATCTCACTACAACTAGTGAGTATCCTAACATCCAATTAGATCTATCTCATAGATCCAAAAACCCAGGATTTAGGAGGTATCACCTTGATCCTATATGGAGAATCCTTGTGATAAGCGGAGATTGACCGTGCGTAGCATAGGAAACTTCTTCCCTATCAAGAGTATATCATCCACGTACTCTACGAAGATCACCACCATACTCTCTACTACCTTTTTGTATATACAAGGTTCATCTATCATTTTGATGAAGTCAAATTCTTTGACTACCACATCAAAACAGATGTTCCAACTCCGCGATGCCTGTTTTATCATATAAAACATCTTGCACACGTTTCCGCTGCTCCCACTGTCTACGAAGCCCTCTGGCTGTGTAATAGACGTTCTCTTCTAAAACATCACTTAGAAAAGCAGTCATGACACCCAACCACCAGATATCGTAGTCATGGTATGTAGCCGTGGCAAGTAGGATCTGGATGGACTTAAGCATAGCTTTGAAAGTCTCAACCTTTCCATGTACACCAAGTAATCTTCTCAAGATATACTCGCTCCCGATGGGGATTTAACCCTTCAGATAAAGCAACCAAAGTCCATACTTTGTTGGTGTATAAGGATTCCATCTCAGATCGATAAGCATCCAGCCATTCTTACAGAGTCCCACTCCTGATGGCCAGCTCGAAACTAGTTGGGTCATCATCTCATGATGCAATCCTCGCTCCCACTGTCATAGAGAAACCGAAGTATCTCTCAGGTGGGTGAGGAACCCTACTAGGTCAGCGGAGAGGCTGAGGTTCGTTGGAAACTATTGAATCCTTTGGTTCTATCAAATCATCAGCTGCAATTTGTATAGCTGGAACATTTCCAGTTCTACATAACAGTCTTTGCCTCGAGCTTGTCCGGATTTTGTTTTTAGACATAGGCCGGACAACCCCAAATCTTAACAAACTTAAGATATGGGCTCTTCCCTTTCCATATCACATATGAAGTGGTAGGCATCTGATTTGATTTGAACCATATTCAATAGGTATGCAGCTTCTCAAGTGCATAACTCCCAAAAGGAAATAGGAAACTAAGTAGTACTCATCATAGAGCACACCATATCAAATAGGGTGCTATTGCTCCGCCCCGATATACCATCGTGCTATGGTGTATACGGAGGAGTAATGCTGAGAGAGAATCTCATTCTCCTTTAGAATAGGCCATGAATTCCGTACCCAAGTATTCTCCTCCTTGATCTCATCAAAGGACATAATACTTTTACCCGTTTTTGGTTCTCTACTTCTAACTTATATTCTGTGAATATCTCAAAAGGTTCGGACTTGTGTTTCAACAGGAACATATGTCTGAATCTTGAGAGATTATCAGAGAATGTAATGAAGTACAAAGAACCAATCTTGGTATGTGTAGACAGGGGACCTTGCATACATCAACATGTATCAATCCCAAGAGTTCACTAACTCTTTCTCTGTTTCCATTAAACAGAGCTATGGTCATCTCATCTTTGTGACATGACAGGCAAGTTTCACAAGATGTAAATTCAAACTAATTTAAATATGCATCTATATGTAACTTCAGCCAGTCGGGTCGCATTGATATGACCTAGTCTACAATACCTCAAGAAGGATTCATTCATTTCTGAACTCTTCCTCTTGTGTGTGTTCCGTACACTAAGAACTATAGTTTGATTTAGAACGTCAATGCTTTTAGATAACGTGCCTGAACCGATCAACTCTTGATATAGGAAATGTTCAAAACATTATCCAACAATACAAAATTATATCCTTTCTTTACTAATAAAGAGACTGATATGATTTTGTATATCAGGTTCGGTATCTAATAACATTTGTTCAGAATCAATGTATTTTGGTAATACAGGGTGATAGTGACCAACAGACTTGGCTGCAACACTTGTACCGTTTTCTGTCTCATGAAACTTATCACCCGTTCTCAGTTCTTTACCTATCTGTAGCCCATGTAACAGATTACATATGCGGGATCCTGATCCGGTATCACATACCCAGGACGTAAAGGATACTGAGAAACAGCTCTGTGTAATGAACACACCCGAAGATGATGCATCAACATGCACTTTCTTCGTTTGGGCGGCACGGGAATTCTGGTAATCCCCAATTTCCTGCTCTTTCTTATAATAATTATAAGCTGGAGCGGGACCAGCGTTCCCCAGCTCAGTATAACAAGTGGGTTCGGTCAATATATCCGTTTTATTATCTTGATTAAGGCGTGATATGGTCGCTATCTGGAGAGAGAGAGAAGAAAACACTCAGCGTATGCTCTTGCAAGATTAGATTGGTTATCTAATATATCTAATCAGGATGTCTCCCACTGTTTTAGTCAAATCTTCCTTCAAACCCTAAAAGGAAAGACTAGCCGGGATTAATTACACGCTACAAGTTCGCCAATCTTTCAGCTAGGCCAGTGTCGGTACTTTGAGGGAGGTCCCCCGTGCTGTCGCACGAACCTAATTAAAGTAAACCTCGTTTTCCCAGAGGCATAACCCCGTTAACACCTTTCTAGACACCTACTTGATCGGCTAATGTGTAAAACTCTCCCAGGAGTAACTCTTATTCGCAGCAGGTATCGGGATCCAACTATCTCATAGAAGGTATGCAATCTCATTGCAAATTTCAACACTTGAAATTCCCAATAATATTTTGCCCCAAGCGATCTATGACCTTGACAAGGTCAACAAACCATAGACCGCAAGTCAAGTTCAACCCGTCATTTCCTGATTGAATTAAACCCACCCGCACGACCCTTAACAAGGTCAACAAAGTCGCACGACTACCCTAATCTAATCGCATCATATGCTTATGCAGATAAGCATAAATAGCTACCGCACACTACGCCTTGACAAGGTCAACAAACGCAGCACGAATACTATGAAGTACTTATCTGAAATGACGGAGGGCTACGACGGGTTTTTCAGAAAACCCTTTGCGTAATGAACTTGATATCGTCGTAGAATCGAGTGATTTTAAATGGAGTGTTTTTTAGGCTTTTCTAGTTTTGCTAAAGGGGTCACTCCCGGTGAAGGGATCGTCGGCCCTTTCCTCATCGAATAAGGTGCAGGATATTTCACAAATATCACTATGCAAAGCAAGAACTATAGAAGCAATCAAAAGACAAACCGAGTTTGTAGTATCTTCCAGTTATTGCTAAAGGAGTCACTCCCGGTGAAGGGATCTCGGTCCTTTCCTTATCGAATAAGGTGCTGGATGTTCTACAAGGAACACCGCTATGCAAAGCAAGAACTAGTACTACCAGTTTTTATAAACAAGTTTCTACAACATCTTAGGTTTCTTTTATTTCATTAATCTCATTAATGAAGTCCCATTTTATTATGCTTCACAAGCATCTCTTTTGAAACGAAATCTGCAATATAACATATATATCATATATATAATATAAACATTCGTCTCAGGCAGTAATATGATCTCATCACAGAACATTGCAGCAGAAGAACATATATGAAATATTGGATATACTAGGACGTCCGTGTTTTCAATACGAGACTGTATAAAACACGGATTCCACGGTCGCGATGAATAGCCAAACCCACATCCCTAGGCCCCTACGATAGCGGCAAGTAACACTGCCAATTCTAGGGTTAGGAGACCCGGTCTCGACTCCTCGAGATGGTCTCCCACTGGACCCTAGAACCCGGTTACTTGTGCTCCCCTCCTTAGGTCTACCTAATGCGGAAAAGTAAATAATATACAACGGTGACAGCTTCCGCTACCTGGAAGTGCCCCAATAAAAGAATATTACATACAAATGAATTTTACATGAATGAAAAAGAAAAAACTCTCATCTCACATAAAACCCCCGGCTATTCAAAAGCGACGATCCAATACAACATATCACAGCAACACATAATATCTCATATCATCAACGTAAGCAAGTATGCGTATCCCGATTGTCGTTGATGTATAGCAACGAAGCCGGCGATACACCACATACTACGCTTACGGTCACAGAAAAGAAAGTGTAAAACTACAACAGTTGGAATCCACAACCTTTTTAGACATCGCATGCCTAACCAAATGAATTCCTTAGACATCACATGCCTAACAATTATAAACCCCGCATTTTAGTCTCATTTATCGAAAACTCTTTTCAATATCAAGTCGGGCAATTCAACAAGATTCCCGACGTCCTGATCGAATGCTCGTCGCAAACTTTAGTAGACGGCTGCACCCCTGGATGCCGTCGACGAAGTGCACTAAGGCGGAACACCGCTACCGCGAGCACCCGAACGGATGCTTTCGGCGACGGGGTTCTCCTACAGTCACTTGGTCGGGGCTAAGAGGTGTAGCTGTCTATTAAGTTTTCCCGGTGAGTATCCGCGTACGCTACGTGATTGCGACGGACTTTTGATCACATCAAAATTCCGTGGCAACCGATCATCTGAGACTAAACTGCTATGTTTATAATATTCAAATTAGTTATCTCATAACTACCTGTGGATTCCAAATATTGTATCACATTCAAGATAAATAGAAAAAGTTAAACTTTCCGATCGAATCATCAAGCACCCAAGATTTCCCCAATATATCTCAACACTTGAAATCAGTTTAAAAACATTCATTACATGCCACAGTACCAATGGTCCAGCCGTAGAAGGGTCAAGCCAACGCCTCACATATGGCACGCCGTACTGCCCCAAACCCTAAGGTTCAAAGGGCAGTTCAAGACGGTCACATAATCGAGTTAAGGTTTGTTGTCTTCTAGAGGGTCCACCGAGTTACTTGCATGACTTAGAACATTCTTAAACACGAGAAAAAAAATCCAACTTTTGAAAAATTTTCCGACAGGGGAAAAAGTGAGTTATTGATATCCGTTCGAACTTTTTAACAGTTTTTATAAATTACCCGGACAAAACACAAAAGACGCAGTTAAAGTTCCCGATCGAATCATCGAATCCCCAATACAACCCGGAAAATTCAACAGTTGAATAAATATTAAAAATTCCCAGAAAATACAGCACTAAAAGACAATAATTACTGTGCAAATTTCAAACAGCACAGTAACAAAAGCGCGGCGGAACCGCGGCACATGCATGGCATGTGCGGCGGTTCCGCGGCTCGTTGGTGGAATCAGGCGCACGTGCTTCACAGTAACTCTTGTATTTCCCTGCTGATTTTTTTGAGTATTTTTAATTTGGAAAAAATCACAGTTTTGAAAAATTTCCAGAAACTAGGGTATATCGGGTTTTCCGGGTTCGATCGGACTTTAAACTTCGCCTAGACTTCGCCTAAAGCCCTAGCTTGGCTCTGATACCACTGTAGGGTTGCTAGGCACGCGCACAAGGGTCTACGAGGCATCAACCATGCCCGATTAAAAATTTAGCCGTGCCGAACAACCCGAATACGGAACTTTAAACTAGAGATTAGGCGAAAACAAGTATGCTAAACACTTTAACACTAAGTGAGAAGGATTACAACCTTTGTAGATCCGGTCCTTCACTTCATATGCTCCGTGTTGTGGTCCCTTCGCTGCGATCATCGGGATCCGGACTCTCGAGAGGTTCCACGAAGAGAAAGATGCAACCTTTGCTTCCGATCTTCGATACTAAGATGATCTACCTTGAAGTTTCTTTAACACAAGCTAACACTCATGAAATGATGTGAACACCCTCATCTAAATGGCAAGGGAAGATGAGGATGATGAAGTAGGATTTTTGCTCTCTTTATTTATCTTTTTCTTATGTTTATTCATCACCTTTTGAAAAACTAGTAAGCTTTTCATGAAAGAATGAAGGAAGAAGAAGAATAGTGATCCATTTTCATTTGTGATGAATAATGAAAGGATTAATATGACAAATAATGCAACCATGGTTGACTTAACCATTGTAGAGAATTGACTAGGGTTAGGGTTTGGGTTGGGTTAAAGCATGAGTCACTTACAAATATCTTTTCCAAAACAAAAAGAAAACCTTCTAGAAACATCTAGAAAGCTTAACCCTAATCCAAACCCTAATCATGTTTAAACTCCACTAAACAAGTTGCATTAGTTATCATATCATGTTACAATATTATATATCACATATATAATATTTATCCTAACAAAATAAAATAATACAATTAACATATATCGCATATATATCAATGCATTACCCGAGTGAGAAAAAGAATGTTTTAGTGAGCAAATATTAGTTAATGCAATTTAATATATCAAATATATGGTATTATACATTAAATTATCGAATCAACACTTGATCCGACAATCCGGCTATATCGCATATAACCGACTAATATTTATCCTTACCGATTCATCGAATCAACACTTGATCCGATGACCCGGCTGATATCAAATATCGCGAGAATAGAATACGGTATCACATATCGCATTATCCTCGGTCCCGCACATATCACATATGTGCTCCTACTCCGTTTTGCCTGAGTCAAGAAAGCTCTGTGTAGGACTCTAAAGAATCGTCAATACGCCGGCAGTAGGTGATGATCATATCAAACACCCACAAGCTGCAAGCGGTTAGCTAAACGTAACAGCTACCCAGGTATTGAGCGCTCAGAAGATCAACAACCAAGCCTGCACATTCTCCTGTGAATCCAAACAGTAACACTCCCGTACAGTCCGGTCTCGTCGTCTGATATGTTGCATATCTCGCCTAAGGGTGGTAAACGTCAGACCCCAGTAGCTCGATAAGTCGTGTCGATATGAGGTCCATAACAGTTCGAGAAACTACTGATAACACTTACCAGTAAATCTCAGCAACCCTGGCCAGGGATTTCCGGTTATAGCCAATCGAACACAGCACAACATCAACTCCCTATACCGGGAGAGACGAATCCCCTCCTATCGCTCATTGCCTCCATATGATTCGGGACTGTACCCAAAAGCCACCTTTTTGCACGCCCTCTTGGACGTGGAATGATGGAAATCAAAGCACAGTGGGAATCACACAAGACTCTATGACGATCTCGGGTCAACAGACTACTCTGTACCAGTGTCACCGGAGAACTGCCATCTGACGTATGGTATAATACCATCTGGAAGTTCTCGGCGAGTCCGTCCAGTGTACCCAGTCTCCACTGAGCACCCGTACACCATCCTTGATGTCAAACACCGATGGATATGGGATCATCCATCGCCCATCATATGGGTCAAGATGCGTATACGCTAGTCTACTCTGGTGCATCGATGCCCTGTCTCGATACACCCTCGACTAGGAACAGTTATAGGATGTACTCGCCGACTACCGTGGCCCCACTAGTATGATCTCATCATAGTCCCAGTAGTCGAGTACATATCCTAAGGGCTTTATCAACATGTAACATAGAGACAATCAGAGTACATGTTAAGATAAAGTACAACCAGATAGCATACTATCATGTCGAGCAAGAAAGTCCTCCCTATATATGTCCTAGCATCCACTACAATATACATCGTATGTACAGTAATGGCCTCTAGGGCATACATATAACTAACACTCATAACCCAATGAGCACCTGTATACTATCTTAGGTGAACCGACTGACAATAATGACTTGGGAGGCCAGCTACCGCCCCTCATCGAGGTCTCGATCCATATACACTAGTCTACTCATGGAGTATCGATGCCCTTTTTTCGAAACTCCCACGACTATGGACACTTTAAGGATGTTCTTATAGACTACCCAACTCTCACGTATATGATCGCCATCATACTGCTGGTAGTCAAGAACGAATCCTGTGGGCTCTATCAATGTGTAATAGTGATCTGTAATGTCACCTGAACCATGTACATGATGATAAAGACAAACCAGATAGCATACTATCATCTCGAGTAAGACTATTCTACCGGTATAGGTCCTCCCTCAATCATTGCAATCACATGCATGTGATCCAATAATTGACTTGAGGGCACTATAGCCAACAATTTCTGTCACGACCCGAAATTGGCACATAACGGCACTTAAACTACGCAACGTCTATAGGCGTAACGCAATTTAAGTAAGCCGAAAACCCAGTAATCTAAACCATCAAAAGTAGTAACTGATAATAGCATTTTAAAAACTTTTGAAATCTCAAACCAAATTCTTTAAAGTCCAACTTTACATTTTTAAAAATATTGGCAGCACCTCCTTTGTAAAAACTAACCCCAAAAATGGGTACAACATATATATAAAGTAATGCATCCCCAACGGGAGCAAATTCACGCCCAACGGCGGAAAACAACCACCACAACAGATATACGATGCCATAGCGAAGAAATAAAAGACGATATAAGTAAAAACTGACATCCAAGTCACCAAAATATACAATATCGTCCTCACATCAAGTCTCTAAGTCATACAAGATAATGGTAGATGGAGAGTACAGGATACAACGAATATACAGTAAACATGAACGGATAACCACAAAACCCACCAAAGCAACACTGCACACTGTGAGCCGAAGCGGTATCCGTAGCAAAAGATGATAAGATAGAAGAACAGCCTAGCTTGACTACTCTAGGGAACAACCTGCAAACACTGTGGCACAACGAGGGTGAGTTGCCAACTCGTGAATAGTAAATAACATATGCAGGTAATCGCATGTATGCACGTACAGCGCGAATCTAACATATGCAAACTAATAGCAATAAATGGTCATATGTATGCAATAGTGCAATAGTCATGAAAGGTACACTAGTAGGTATAACTAATACATGAAGCAATAACATGACAATCTGTATGGAACAATCATGTAAAGTACACTATCAGGTACAACTAATACATGAAGCGATGATATGACAATGTATATATGCAACAGTCATGAAAGGTACGCTAGCAGGTACAACTAATACATGAAGCGATGCATATAAAATAAGTACGTAAATGCAACAGTCATGGAAGGTACTCAATGAGGTACTACTAATACATGAAGCAATGCATAAACAATAAATGTAGTGTATGGGATAAAACTTGTCATTCCCACGGAATCCTGACCTCGTGGTAGGACCAAAATCCATCAAGATAATCCGAATCCTAATTTCCTCAAATCAGCCCCCAAATTGGCTCTCATATCTTGTAAATCTCATAAATCCTGAATGTATAATATCAAGTAAATATCATATATCCTGTATCCAATATCAAGTGAATCTCATATATCATGAATCCAATATCAAGTGAATCTCATATATCCTGAATATATTTGCATGAATAAATATGATGATGTATATAAATTGATGTGTACACATATATATTAGCGTCCCATTCCACTGTTATATATACTTAGGAGTAAAAATATCATGAAACCAATGTGTCTAGCATCGACACAAAAATACTGATCTATCAGGCGCTGTCACCACGACTGGCACCCTGATAGGTACTTAGCATACGCTATCTGAAAGCTCGAGTGCCTAGCTCTGACACTCGCCTTTCGACGTATCCATACGTACATGACCCCGGCCTGCATCCCCACAATACCCTTCGAGTCAAAGGTACTGTCACCGGTAGGTATGGTTCCCTTGTCAGGCCTCATCGGCATGTTACATCAGAATCCATTTCTAGCCCCGGGTACCTCCGAGCCCCACCATGTACCCTCATACGGCCCACGACGCTCCTCGCATGGGGTATATATATCAGAACCGATAAAACTCATGGTGGCTGCTGAAATATCATATCAAGAGAAACCGGGTTTTTCAAATAATGTATAATTTCATGAAACTACCACAGTCCTCAAATCCAGAAAACATCATGAAAAATCCATATCTCAATGCGAAAATCCATGAATATAATATATGCAACATAAAATTGCAATGTAAACATATAAAGGAAAAACCGCAATTTAACTGAAACGAGTTAATATAATATATCATGGGCTTCCTAATTTCTCCAATTCTATATAACATCAAATAAAGGTAAAAATGAAGCTATAGCCAGATATATGTGTAAACATAAAGGTATAGCAAGGTATATGTATCTACCAATCAGTAATGATGTAATATACCCACCGGGTATAAGTGAAGTATGTATACAAGGTATACATGTAGCTATGTCATTATGTGTGTATGTACCTATCGCTAATGGTACAATACCCAATAGGTATACAGGTAACTAGCATATAAGTATGTCAAGGCATATGTATAAGCATGTAGGTATACAGGTATGCTATATGTCATATGCATAAAGAAATATGAATCAATTTCTCAATGTCCCTAACCAAACAATATCATATAGCTATGTGTGTTGTGCGTGTCATGGCAATTATTGACGATGTGTGTGTAGCATACAATTAGTGTTTGTGACACATGAACCGTCAATAATGGTTTTGTGTCTCATTAATACTAAGTCCATACACAAGGAAATGAGATAAGCAAAAATGGTATACACGCACAATCAATATCCGTATACTTCTAACTAATAGTCATGTCATTTGATCTAGCCCAAACGCATTACGCCATGCGGGCGATCCCCCTGTAGATGTTAAATCTACTCACCAAAGCTCCTGGCTAAGTAAACCCTACCACCTGCTTTCCTTTCTTCGCAGCGTCCGAAGTCTTCACCTGCGATCCTGAAAGCATATAACAATATAACAAGTATATATTAGCAATCGACTAATAACACGTACCAAGTACGTTTGACCGACGCACCAACTCTAAACATACTCTCAAGTGTTCGTCAAGTGGCTAACGCGCGTAGCGACACTACGAAACTAACTCAAGAGCAAAAGCTACATAAAAACACGAACGACATCGGCACGACCCTAGCTAGGAACGCAAAGGACACAACCACCAAGCCTAGACCCTGATCGTACCAATCGCGCATTCAAAATACAATAATAAACGTGGAATCTAATATAAATAACGTCGCAACGTCAAAAGAAACCCATGCCTAAAATTCACCGAAACCTAGTAAGCAATATATATCATTTTAGCACCAAACTACAAATTTTTACCAAACTAGAATTTACAAACATCACTAATTAGCAAGATTAAACCATTTAAACCTTTACTATAATTTTAGATTTCACTCAAATAGGATTATTAAAATTTTAGTTTGCTAATTAGCTTAATTATCCGATTAGGAAAATATCATTTAACAAATTAGTAACTTGGTTAAGTTTTCATAATTTTCAAATAACAATTAACCATTTCATCAAGTTAAATCCTAACTTGAACTTCAATAAAATTAACATGAATGAATTAATCATGAATTTAAAGCTATAATTAAACAATTAAATAGCTAGCTTATGATTTAAACATAACAATTAAGGATTATGGTTAGGGTTTTATACCTTACTAGAACACCACTTGAAACAAGAAAGAAATCCGAAGTTTAGCCTCCAAAATCCTCACTAGAATGAAGATCCAAGTGTCACGACCCAAAATAGCGCGTGACTGGCACTTGAATCATATGAAGCCTATAGGACCCCATCTAATTCAAGTAAGCTAAAAGCCCAGAAATCTAAACTATTTTAAGGAGTAAACAAGAAAACTAGTTTTTAAGAAGTAAAGAAAGCATGTTTTAGAAACATGGTTTTTAAATAAGTAAGCCGAATATGCATTTTTAAAATCTATATTCTTTTCTGAAAATTTCGGCAGAGTTTCCTTTGTAAATAATGGCCCCGAACGGGGTACAACAAGAATAATATATACACAAGGATAAAAGGCATCCCCAAGCGGGAGCTAGCTCTTCGTCAATCGACGGTCACAACCACGCAAGAAATATAATATACAACGCCGAAGGGCGAGGATCAAAACTCAAAGGAAAACTCAAAACCAGCATGAAAACCATAATACTACAACGCGCGACTCTAAGGTCTAAATAATACATAACTGGATAATACATATACAATGGTGGTTCTGATGCAAAAGAATCCACCTAACAAAGCCATCACCCAGAAAGGAAACAATGGGCCAGAAAAGCCGCAATGGAACCTGTACGGCAAAACCTGCAAGAACAGTGGCACAACGGGGGTGAGTTGCCAATTCGTGAATAGAAAATATAACAGAGCAGAAATCGTATATATGACACAATCCTAGGTCAATACGATCAATATATATAAAAATCTCAAATGAATAAGTCTGAAGCAAGATAAGGTGGCAATGTAATATCTATACATGAGTGTAGTGCCAAGTGTTCGTGCCAGTGCCTCAGGTAATAACATATCATAAGTATGAGGTATGATCAATGCCGACTATATCATGAAGTCTATGAATATATGGATATCATCCAACTATGTGATCAATATCATCAGTGTCAATATATGTATGTGGAAATCGTCCACGTGTCACCCAATGACAATCAGCATCATGCATGTAAATATCATAAACATATGCATGAAAGTATGAGGATATAAATCAACTTGTGTCGCTCGCGACATATCAAAATTATGGAACCTGAGTGTCAAGCATCGACACTCGAAAACATGATGAAACCTGTGCCTAGCATCGGCACGTAAATCCTTATATACATAGGGCTCTATCAGTCCAGATCGGCCCATCTCATCTCTCAACTCCGGTCGGTATCCCCCAGATATCTGCCGAGCTCAACACAATCACCGGTAGGTAGTACTCCCCTGCCGGGCTCACTGTCTAACACATACGAGTCTTCTTGCCAGTGGGTACCTCACCGGGTCCACAATGTACCCGCAGACGGTGCCTACCGCTCCTCGAATCGGGTTTCGCATGCCACTTTCAGAACCGAGAAAACACATGGTGTACGCACTGAAATATCATATCAAGGGTAACCGAGTTTTTCAAACAATATATACATTCTTTTAAAATACCCACGGTTTCCAAATCCAGAAATATCATGGAAACAACATATCTCAATGCATATAATCAGAAAGCATGATGTATGCGACAAATAAAAGAAATGTAAGCATATCAGTGTATCATGTAACATGAAATAGTAATATGCACATATTTAGGGAAGACCGCTTCTTTAAAATGAATCAGTTTTAGAAAGTATCTTGCAGTTTCTAGATCTCCAAGTCAAATCAGAATCGTCTATGTATGTGCAAATATGTATGTGTACAAGTATGAGTGTACAATATGTAAGTACACGAGTATGAATGTAGAATAGATGTGTGCACAAGTATGAGTGTACAATATTTAAGTACATGAGTATGAATGTACAATAGATGTGTGCACAAGTATGATTGTACAATATGTAATTATACGAGTATGAATGTACAATAGACATGTGCACAAGTATGAGTGTACAATATGTAAGTACACAAGTATGAATGTACAATAGATGTGTGCACAAATATGAGTGTATAATACGTAAGTATACGAGTATGCCATGCAAGGGTCATATCCTGAATGCAACAGTACTACAGTATAGTGACATGGCAATTATCGATGATGAAGTGTGTGAGCCGGTAAACAGGTGTACGTGGAACATATGCATCATCGATAATGGTGCTGGTGTCCTAACAGCAAAGTTTTAATATAGCAATAACATATTTAACATGCAATGCGATGCGAACAGTAAGAATCTGCGGCAAATGAATAATAAACACCACAGTGTAGAATCTAAATCAATGTATCTATGTCATACGGTTTTTGCCGTTTGAAATAAGACGAATCGGGTTTATTTTTAGGAAAATAAGGGCTACGGTGTTTTTAAGAAAAGATTCGTCTTTTGAAAATATCTGTAGGATCCCTTTACTTGTCTTTAAAATATTCCCGATTCGTTAGTTTTTGAAATAGGTATGATATCGGCCTAACCTAACATCTACTAGCAAAACTACAGCTCTAACTACAAGTCAAACAGGAGGGGTATGGAAACAACCTAAATCTGAGTCGATATATATATATATATATATATATATATATATATAATAGTCGGTCATCCCGCCTCAAAGGTACCGCGTACAATACAATATCATATGACATCCTCGAGTCATGAGTGCGGATCTATCATCAATATAAAGCTCGTACGGTAAATCATCGTACGGCATCCCAAAAGCTGGGTACGGTTCAATATCACATTCATCTCATCAATTATCTGGTATCCTTATCAACATATCTCATGATCTGGGGTACTGATCTATGTCTAGTACAACTGATACCATCTATATAAATATAAATGCATGTGTGAAACACACGTCCAAAGGCCCGCTAAAATCTCATGCCGTATCCCAAATACGAATCACGTTATATCACTGATCTCATGGCACTATGCCCAATCTCATCGACTCATCTCCAAATATCAACCACTAACCTTATCATCCAGGTATAAGTATAACAAATAAGCATGTGTGTGCGTGCGGGTGTAAACCGATTCTAGGGTTCGCAACTAGGAACTATACTAATTTACGACTACACCCTAATCTAACCATAGTACACCTAATCTCATCTCAATTATTCATATCGTACATAATGCTATCAAACTTATATATAGTATATATATAGTATACTAAACCTCGAACTGCGGGGGTGCTATACGCCATCCACCCGACTTCCCCCGTAGATATAATCTACTCACCTGATCTTCGTTTGTCGATGTCGACGTTGCCACCATCATCTTCATCGCCTCGGATCACCGTGGAGGTACCTACATGTCACATGTATCGCATCGCATTAAAACTAAATCAAAACTAAAACGACACACGAAAACCAAAACGATACACTAAGGCCTATAGGTTAGAACCTATAGACTACGCTTTCAAAACCATCAAACAATCCTCGATATCGTCGCATAAAAGCCAAGTAATCGAGGTAAAACGCAATTATACAAATCCAGAATTTAAAATACGCAATACGAAAAAACGAATCAAAACAACAACTATAGAAAAGTGTCCCAGATTCTACCCTAGGTCAAATTGGTCAATTTTGCATATGCCAAGGGTCTAGTTTACATGAAATAAAGCTTCAGAACCAACACGAGCCAAAATGGTGGGACCCAGGCCACAATTTGCGGCCAATTGGACTAAATCTGCGGCCAGTTTGGGGAATTAGGGGCTAGGGTTTTAGTGGTAGCTTCCTACTTACCTGCATGTATCACTGCCCTTGCAAAATAATTTTCAGAGTCTCGGGGTGATAGCAGATTTCATATAACCCTCACAGATTCCATAATTTCCCGATATCGGCTTTTCTAAATACGTATTCCGGGATTCTACTCTCTGTTTTTGGCCTAAATTCTAGCACTAGGGGGTTTGTGTGGCCTCTACTGAGCTTAATTACTCCTCACCACTCTCACTTCCCATTAACCCTAACTAGAGTTTTCCCAAGTCCTCAAAACCACTCGATATCGACATGAAACAAGTATGGATGCATAAGGAATTAAAACACTACACTAATGGTGCAGAAATTAGCTCCTTTGGCAACTCAAGAAAATTCTTGAGTTGCTCAAGATCCTCAAAATCTTCTCTTTCTTGGTCCATGGGTCGCTAGTGAGCTTGTGCATCCTTTTTGTGAAATGGGGTTTGGGTTTTGAGTTGATTTTCAAGGTGTATTGGGGGATTGAAGATGGAGGAGGAGGGGGGTGCAGCAGCAGCAGCAACATGAGGAGGGGAGAGGAAAATGAGTGAAGGAAATGATGAAAGAATGGCATCATGACAAGGGTTGACCCTCACCCACTCTTTCTCTCTCTAACCCATGCTTCATATTTTAATCTTTTCCTTTTCTTTTCTAATTTCCTTCTCTCCTCAATAGTAACCCCAAAATAACAAGCCATGCACTCAAAACATGTAGGAAAATGCAACAAGTGTAAAAAGAAAAGATATGGTGCATGTTTGCACAAAACATGTTTAAAGCGCGATTAGCGATTTTCAATCGCGATTAGCACTAAATTAGCATATAATTAATCATAAAAACTTGAAAATTGCATAATTCACATAAAACACCCAATTTTAATAATTTCTGTAATTTTCCAAATTTTTCTCTATTTATCGGTATTTAATTATACCGCCTTATTAAAATATTCAATATTTTATTATTAAATTATAAAAATTCCCCAAAAATAATATTTTATTATTTTGAAATGTTATAATTTTCCCCCTAAAGAAATTCGGTCCCTGAATTTGAATTTAAACCCCTCAAATACTAAAACATTTCAGTAAAAGACTAAGTCGTCGGGGCTCTGGAATCATCAATACATAAAACGCATCATAGCGCAATGCATGCGCTTGAGTAATGAGCAGATAACTCAAAAGAAAAACTCCGTCAAGCATCCCGCAATCATCGGAGTCATGGTAAAGACACAAATGTCAAATCCGAAACAAAACAAATATGATATACATCATAATTATACATGTAGATATCAAATCTATACATGAAAATATCTAAAAGAAATGCATGCCAAACCTTTTTAAGTCGCTGTGCGATGCGCATATCACTGCACCGTGGCGGATTTCTATTGTAAAAAAATAGCGATATATGTATATATCTTTTGTTTAATATGTACGTTCCGCCGTTTTAAAAACAATTTAGAAAGGTTTCCTTATTTTAAACGCGCCGTGTCATATCAGACACGTAGGTAAATACTGAGACTATAGCTCTCTTTTTGCAAATCCCTTCGATAACTATCAATGCATGCAAAATATATCCAGGTACTGTCCTCTGACTAGTCCTGCTCAGTACGAAAACAAACAGCAAATATGATAAAAACGTACTGCTCCATAAGAAATCAATCCAAAAATGTATATAAGAATACCCTGGGCGTCTGGTGCGCATGGAAATCAAAATCTCATACATATGCACAGAAACGACATCTAGGTGCAACAAGTGTGTACGAAATATCTGTAATAGGCAACGTGTGTGCCTGGCAGCAAAATCAGGTGCATCTGATATGCACGAAGAATCCCGATTTAGTGCATCTGGTGTGCACCAAAATCGCATCTCAAAACATGCGCTCAACATGCGCGAAAATCCAAATCAGGTGCATCCATCATGCACGAAAAAAAATCTAAATCATACGCTTTCAACATGCACGAAATCACGAAATCCAGTATCAAGCGTCGAACATGCGCAAAATTCAAATTAAAGGCACGGAGTGCATGAAATCAACATCAATATCAAAATCAAAATCGACGGTATACAATATGTCTCAATCAAAATCAGGTATACCGCGGTATATAATCTCACAACCATGTGCATCAGCGTGCACAAATCAAATATAAGCACAAAAGTGCATGAAAACTATGCTGAAAGCATAAGTCAAATCACATGCTGTAACGTTTCCAAAATAATAAAATATGATTTTTGGGAAATTTTATAATTTAATATTATTTTAATGAATATTTTAATATTCTGGTATAATTAAATACAAATAAATGGGGAAAAATTATGGAAAATTCTAAAATAAGGTATTTTATGGAATTATGCCATTTTAAAGTTTTTAAGATTAGTTATATGCTAATTTAGTGCTAATCGCGATTAAGAATCGCTAATTGGATTTTTAGCATTTTTGTGCAAAAATGTGCACATATCATTTTCTACACTTGTGTTGCTTGTGCATTTCTACCATGGCTTTTCTTTTGGGTCTACTATTCAAGTGAGAAGAGTTTAGTGATGAAAAGAAAAGAAAAAGTAGTTTGATGAGAGAGAGAAAGGGACCAAGTCAACCTTCACCTCTTTTGACCCATGCCCCTCCATCATTACCCTTCTCATTTTCTCTCCCCTCTCCCATTTGAGCAGCTGCTGCTCTCTCTCTCCCTCTCTCACCCTCTTCACTAAAACCCTAGATCCACCATGAAAACAAAGCCAAAACCCCATTCCCACTTCACAAAACTTACTCCCAAGCTCACTAGCTACACATTGAACCTAGCAAGATTGGATTTGGAGAACTTTGAGCAACTCAAGAATTTTCTTGAGTTGCCAAAGGAGGTAATTTCTGCACCTAATAGAGTAGTATTTCATTTTCTTGTGCATCTATTCTAGTTTCATATCGATATTGTGTTGTTTGTGGACTTTAGAGAATTCAAGTTAGGGTTTAGGGTAAAACTTGTTGGAGATAGTGCCCTCAGAGTCAATTATTGGATCACAGGCACGTGATTGCAATGATTGAGGGAGGACCTATCCCAGGAGGACAGTCTTACTCGAGATGATAGTATGCTATCTGGTTTAACTTTATCATCGTGTACTGCTTCAGGTGACCTTACAGGTCGCTATTACATGCTGATAGAGCCTCTAGGATTCTTGATTGACTGCCAGCAGTATGAGGGCGATCATATACGTGAGAGCTGGTGGTCTGTAAGCACATCCTTAAAAGGTCCCTAGTCGTAGGAGTTTCGAGACAGGGCATCGATACTCCATTAGTAGACTAGTGTATACAGTCGAGACCCCGACGAGGGGCGGTGGCCGGTCTCACAAGCCACTGGTGTCAGTTGGTTCACCTAAGATGTATACAGGTGCTCATTGGGTTATGAGTACACCGGACAGGACTCGCCGGGAACCTGCTAGTTGGGATTATACCAGACGTCAGATAGCAGTTCCTAGGTGACATGTGTACAGGTTAGTTCATCGACCTGAGATCGTCATTTGTCTCGTGTGAGTTCCCACTGTGCTTTGATTACTACCCTACCACGGCTCAAAGGAGTCGTGCAAACAGGTTTTAGTTGGGTACAGTCCCGAGCCACATGGAGGCAGTGAGCGGATCTTCAGGGGTTCGTCTCTCCCGGTATTGGGGGTGAGGTCGCGCTGTGTTGAGGAGAGCCATTACGCAAAGCCCTCGGCCGAGGCAGGAGATTTACTGGTAGGTATTCCAGTAGTATCTCAGGGCGTTCTGGGCTTCACTCCGACACGACTTGTACCGCCTTTGGGGGTCTGACTTTTACCAACCCCCTAGGCCCGCCATGCGATGCTCATAGACGAACGGACCGGACTGTACGGATATTGTCACTGACAGGCTCAGTAGGGTGTCAGGATGAGTTCGCTCATCGACGTCCCTTTTGGTCAATAGCTGGTGGCCCGTCACGTATTGGCTTATACCTCTGACGTGCTGGTGGTTAAATCCACAACCATAGTATTGACGAGTCTTTTGAGTCCACCACACTTTCAGTTACTCAAGCTTTCGGGCGAAACGCTGTAGAGGCCGTATGGAGATATGGCAGGGTCCGATCAGATACGTGCGGTATTGCACGGATCAGGATCTGACGGTTTGTACTAGTGGCCGTATGGATATATGGCAGGGTTAGATCAGATACGTGCGGTATTGCACGGATCAGGATCGGACGGATATTACTAGCCAGCTTTGGTTTAAGCCGGATCCTAGTATAGTACAGTGTAGATTTTGTCTCATTGCATTTGTATCCGGTCGGAATACAGATGCGGGTGTGTATGCACAGTATGGGGTTTTTCTGTAATTTATTACGGGACCAGTTTTCTGGAGTTGCCAGTTTGCATTCCGTTCCGGCCGGTTTTCCTTTGTTCTTTTCCGGCCGGACTTTTCCGATGGAGGGGGTTATTTGCAAGTTTGCAAATAACACATTGTGGAGGGGTTTCTTGCAAATGCTTTGATTATGATGGCATCTTTTCTTATCCACCATCACTTGCATTAAAGAGAGGGTATGGGTTTGATGTAAGTTTATGATGATGATGTTTTGTTTATGGTCACCATTCTCTTTATCCTACACTCACCTCCCTTATGTCTTCATTCCCTCCACCATTTTCATTTGAGGTAGGCCGGCCACTATGGTTGAAAATGAGAGAAATTTCCATTTTGTTGTAGCACACATTTCATCATCTCATTCTTCTAGTTTTTGGAAAAATGAAAACACCATTTTTCCTTAACCTTATTCCTCCATCATCAATGGCAACTTCACTACTCCAAAGAGACATAGACTCTACACTACTTCTACAGCAAATCTTGGGCGCGTCGGCTAGCCAACTTCGCGCCCGAGTTGCCTCGGTATTGAGGTGGGAGCCCGTAAAAGATACAGACGATGTGGTGCCCTTCCGGCAAGGTTGTGACGACCGGAGTTTCCGCGGGAGATCGGGACGACGACGAGAAGACCGGAGGACTCGGATCATTCGGTACATCTCTCACCCCATCTCTAGTTAGCTAGTATAGGTTAATGGTTTCGATCCGGGTATATTGTCCGCGGTAGCGCCAGTTTAAAGTTAAGAAAAATTTTGATTCCGCATTTTGGCCTCGGATAGACTGCCGGGGCGCTGCCGTGGCGCAACATGGTATCAGAGCCTCGCCATTAACTTCGTCTAGCTTCGTTTGATGTGTTTTGCATTTCTGATCGACCAAAATTCCAAAATCTACATTTTCACTCACATCAGTTTTCTGTCGAATTTTTCCTGGCTCTAAAAATTTTTCAGGTTGTCTCAGAATGATGTGCAGGGAGTTCTAAGACTTCTGTAAAAATTCGACGCAGTGAGTCGATAATTGAAGCGCGGAACCGCGGCCAAACTCCCCCTTGGGCCGCGGTTCCGCCGCACATTGGTGTCCTCACTGTGTCCAATTTCTCCAGTGGGCTTCTGGGCTTATTTTAGGGGTTTTGGAATATTAATATTGGGCCCAGATTTTCTGTGAGTGCTACAGTATTGCTTGGGGGCCCACTTGTTAATTTTTGAACGATCGGATATTTTAAACACATTATTTCACAGTATTTACATTATATCTGCGACCGTGAATGTCACTTGATCGGTAAATCCTGTCTAACTGCTATAGCCCGGTTAGACGGATTTGCGAACGTGATTTTCACGTTGATGTTCTATGTATTGCTGTGTTGTTGCGGATCGGTCGTGGGGATAGCCTGGATGCATTGCTAGTACAGTTTCTGTTGTATTATGTACATTTGTTATTGCGGGGCGAGCGTCCGACATGTGGACTGCCGTCACTGCCTGTTTGTATTATTCTTTTGGGGCACGACCTGGTTGCGGTCGATGTACCCGGTGTATGTATATTTTACTTTCTGTACTAGGATTGCCCCGCGGTGGGGTGCACGGATAGCCGGGTTCTGGAGGGCAACAAGCCCGCATCTCATGGCATTGGGACGGAGGGGGCTTCACTCCAGGATTGGCGGGCTATTCGCCGCACTCGTAGGGGGTACAGGTTGACCCAGGAGGGGTGCCCGAGTTACCGGATTCCGTGAAGTGCTGGGTGGTCCATTCACGTTGCTGAAGGGGGCTGCCTCGCTTCAGGTTTTGGCGGGTGACTTGCCGCGCCCGTAGGGGTCTAGGTTTTCATTGCACAGGCTATCCACACGACCAGGGGAACGTCGGGTTTCAGCAGCGGCTCTGTGAAACCCGGGGCTTCCAGATATCTGTATTGTTCTGTGATGCTGCATATTTCTGTGATGTTGCATTTTATCACGCCTTGAGCGAAATATAATATATTGGTATATATATTAGTAGATGTTGTATATGTTTTACATCCGCGCTAGTCCAGTCCCCGCTCTGTCGTTAGTTAGCTAACCTAACGGGTAATGACGGGACCCAGTGGCGAATGCGGATGGCATATACGTACATCAGTATATTTTCATTCTTTGTGGTGTGATCAATTGATGGAACTGCGTTGATTCGGATCAATGCAAGATAAACAAACCTATTCTGATGTTGTTGGAACACTTTTCAAAAAGCTGTTATTGCAAGGACGTTCACTTTTGTTTTGCATCGTGGTATTCATTTGGAATATCCTGCTCCTCAGTCGACGAGGCAAGGGCCGAGATCCCTTCACCGGGAGTGACCCCTTGGACAGAAGTTTGCGTCAGGACATTAACTTCACTATAGCCGATTACTTTTGCTTTGCATCGTGGTATTCAGTTGGAATATCCTGCACCTCATTCTATGGGGAAAGAGCCGAGATCCCTTCACCGGGAGTGACCTCTTTAGTAAAGGTTTTCGTCACTATATATTTATAAAAAGTTATCCAGTTCCTTCAACGATATCAAGTTCATTACGTTAAAGGTTTTTCGCCAAAAACCAGTCGTAGCCCCCCGTCATTTCAGATTAGTATTACTTAGTATTCGTGCTGCGTATGTCGTGCTTAGCCGAGGCGTAGTGTTCGGTAGCTATGTAGTACTTTTCTGTTGCATGGATATGAGATTGGTTAGGACAGTCGTGCGGTCATTTTGGCTCAGTCAAGGATTCGTGCGGGTGGGTCTAATGCAATCAAGATAATGACGGGTTGAACTTGACTAGGATCCTTTGATATGTTGGCTCAGTCAAGGTCACTTGGGTCCTAGGGGTAAAAATCACATCGGGAGTTTCAAAAGAACTGAAACTTGCCAGATATGCGCATACCTTCTGGAGTGTGGTGACGTGAGTGGATTCCGTCACGTTATCATGCGATGATAGTTGGATCCCGATTCCCACTGATGAGTTGGTTTACTCCTCGGGTGATCCCGACTAATTCTTCTTTCAGGTTTGGGGAAGAATTTGAGGTTACAGTGGGAGGTTTCCAGATTAGATAAAGTGATAACCATTCTGATCTAGGTTAGAGTGCACGCTGAGTGTTTCTTTTCTCTCTCTCTTTGGCAGCGACCATTGACCCGACCCTAGACTATGACTCAGTGACCAAGTTGACCGAACCTTCTTAACACAGGCTTTTGGATTGTCAGAGTTGCAAACCTCATTGCCACTCTTACTTTTACCCTTTTCTCCAGGACACCCCGTATTACTACGAACGTCCACTTCCATTGGACAAAACCATCGTATGGTTATATACGAACTCGAAGGACTTCGAGGATGGTTTCTGGTTCTGGAGAAAACGAATAGGATTATTCAGTTGTCTTTTCCTTTCACCTTCTCTCATTGCGAGTACTCCTTGGTTTAGGAGATAGTACACCTATTACGCAAATTGGATAGTCTTCTTCCAAACCTTAGGCAGGTGCCGAACGGTGGGGAATGAAGAAAACCAATTAGCATAACGATGGTGTACAGAAGGTATTAAGTTAAGACAAAGCAAGGGATTAGTAAGAGGGCAAAGTAAATTGCGACTGCTATTCACGACCGAACCAAGTATTTCTTCGCCAATCCTAAATCACCTTTGTATTTCTCCAGGACACTCCGTATCACTACGAAGATCCCAAGTTTATTGGATAATCCATCGTATGGTTATATACGAACTCGAAAGGAACTTGTTCCAGTTCGGGGATGGATTCTGGTCCAGGAGAAATAGGAATAAGGTTTATTCGGTTGTCTTTTATCTTCACCTTCTCTCGCATTGCGAGTGCTCCTAGGATTAGGACAGTACACCCATTATGCTTATTGGATAGTCTTCTTCCAAACCATAGGCTGGTGCCGAACGGTAGGGAAGGAAGAAAACCATTTGGCCTAAAGGGGTGTGCAGACGGTAATGACTAAAGACATATAAAGGGATTTGGACAGATGGCAAAGAGAAATATGGTTACAGTTGTGAATCTGGATAATGGTAGAGGCATTACTAGGAATACCAGGATACCCTATCGAAATATTTCAATGTTTCAGTTCAACTGTGTACTGTTAAAAGAAAACTGATTTCCTGATTAGACACTTGCTCCAGTGTATGTATTTACCAGGTTTGATTCTCACATCTGTATGGTTTTACAGATGATGAGTGGGAGTAAGTTATTGGGAATAGGGTGATCATCCTCATTATATCAGGATTCGTTGTAATCGGTGATATTTGAGGAGATCACCTGGGCTGTTTGCCGGTCGGCAAATATTTGGTTTTGAATATCCGTTGTTATGCACCAATTTCAAATTGATATATCTGTACGTCTATTTTTATAGAGTGAGATATACCTTTTGAAATTATGTCTTTGACATTTACCTATATCAGTGGATGGTTAGGTAAGGAGCATTGAACAGCGGTGTAATTCTTCTTAACCATAGTACAGTTTTCAACCTACGACACACAGTGAATGAGTTGTTAGACTCAGGGACTTATACAGAGTATTGTATATTGTCCAGTGTCCATTAGGACAGAGGGGATGGTCCTCATACTATATTCTATTTACTTTTAACTTCTCTAGTTCTTAGACATTTGTTTCGTAGAAACACAGGGTCTAAGTTTTGAGGAGTTATAGGTATTCGAATAGAGTAGAGAACCAGGTGTAGCAAGTATCGGGATTCTTCAAGGTGATCGAAGATGTAGATACTTGTGTATGGTATTCAGTTGATAGTAATGATAAAGAGAAATTGCTTCTCTTTCAGGTTACTCATAATTGGAAGCATTCCTAAGTTGAGTAACGCTGATCGGCCTCTCTCCATTTAGTTGACATGCACTGGAGACAGCTGCATGATTTGAATCTGGTTTAATTAAATCAGTGCCTCTGGTTCTATATTGGATATAGTACAGTTCATATCTTAACATTGTTAAGGTACGGGGAGTTGTCCGGCTTATGATTAAAACCAGACTTTGGATAACTCAAGGCACGTTTCTGTAATGGCTGTTTGTGGGTTGACCCAGGCTATGACGAGGGTTGACTTTCTACCATAAGAAAGATCAATAGTGATATTGTTCTTGACTCGCCACAGTTTTAATAAAAATGGATTTTTTCAAAAACAGTAGTGGGAGTATGGTAGAACTGGAAGTGATTCCAGAACCGCAAACGATTACTGAAGATTTGATAAGGAACCTAAAGATTCAATCTGATTTGACATTCCATTGGCCACTCCGCAGATAAGGTGGGTATCTTCAGGCACCCAAGAGGTACTCCGGTAGCCTCAAGGACGGTGACAAGGAAGTTCTTGTTTACCCACACTTGCCATTGTTGTTGTTCCAGGCTGCGAGACCCGGCAGGAGGATGAGTATAGCGTCGTTCTAAACTAGCTTTAGAAGTGCACGTCTATATGACTCTGCCAGAGGGTTTTCGTAGTCAGTGGGAGCAGCGGAAGCATTGGTGGACATCTGGCTTATGTCTATTTACAGACTGAAGCAGAAATAGCAGAGATAGATCATCTGTTTCTGATGTGACAGTCATAGGTTTGACGTCATCAGAATAGGGGATGGATCTGTTGAGAAGGTAGTAGGAAGTGATATTCCTATACTACGATCGGTTATACTTTGGTCGTCACACAGTGTTTTCTCCACATGGGACTTGGACATTATATCAGACATACTGGTTACTAGATCTATGGTTTTAGATCTAGATTTGGGTGGTTTCCCAATCAGGGTACTTTGACAGCATTCTAAGAGTATTTAGAATGGACGACTCCTGGCATGGTAGTGTACCTGCAGGTAATGGAGTCACCCTCTCTAAAGGTGTCTTATAGACTAAAGTAGAGAGGGATGTGCATGATTGGCAGATCACTTGCTTAGGCAATTGAGTCAATCATGAGATGTCAAGTACCACACCAGATGTTGTTCTTACACTAGATGCAATAAGTTGATATTGATCCAATCCTGGAGGAACAGTCGGAAGCAGTTTTAGAACATAAGTGAATGTTCTAGGGATATGATAACGGCTGCCTCCTTTAGGAGACGGTTATCACTCCAGGCTTCCAAGGTGACATAGATGGCAGAGTGGCTGTCAGAGTTATAGTTTCTCCTTCTGACGAGGGGCAGTATTTTGGACAGGTGATCCAAGGCAATACTGAGGGAGGCATGGCGCAGGATACTGATTAAGTTCAGTTGACGATACAGTCTAAGAAGTTTGGATTTGGAGTTCATTTATGAGCTCGGTCCCATCAGACATCCAGACATTCTAAGACAGGTATTGCTCATTTCGGGAGATGGCTTTCTCCGCGAACTTGAGATATAGAGAGACATAGAAAGAAACATCTAGGCGGATCCACTCACTGAGGTTTTTCCTCGAACGCAATAGTTTCGCAAACAGGCTTTGTGAGACTGACTAGTAGAGGAGTTGGGTGTTCGGTATCACACGGGCTGTGAGTATGCGACATCGCAATAATTAGCCTTGAGTGCAAGTGGGAGATTGTTGGAGATAGTGCCCTCAGAGTCAATTATTGGATCACAGGCACGTGATTGCAATGATTGAGGGAGGACCTATCCTAGGAGGACAGTCTTACTCAAGATGATAGTATGCTATCTGGTTTACCTTTATCATCGTGTACTGCTTCAGGTGACCTTACAGGTCGCTATTACACGCTGATAGAGCCCCTAGGATTCTTGCTTGACTGCCAGCAGTATGAGGGCGATCATATACGTGAGAGCTGGTAGTCTGTAAGCACATCCTTAAAAGGTCCCTAGTCGTAGGAGTTTCGAGACAGGGCATCGATACTCCATTAGTAGACTAGTGTATACAGTCGAGACCCCGACGAGGGGCGGTGGCCGGTCTCTCAAGCCACTGGTGTCAGTTGGTTCACCTAAGATGTATACAGGTGCTCATTGGGTTATGAGTACACCGGACAGGACTCGCCGGGAACCTGCTAGTTGGGATTATACCAGACGTCAGATAGCAGTTCCCAGGTGACATGTGTACAGGTTAGTTCATCGACCTGAGATCGTCATTTGTCTCGTGTGAGTTCCCACTGTGCTTTGATTACTACCCTACCACGGCTCAAAGGAGTCGTGCAAACAGGTTTTAGTTGGGTACAGTCCCGAGCCACATGGAGGCAGTGAGCGGATCTTCAGGGGTTCGTCTCTCCCGGTATTGGGGGTGAGGTCGTGCTGTGTCTAGGAGACCCATTACGCAAAGCCCTCGGCCGAGGCAGGAGATTTACTGGTTGGTATTCCAGTAGTATCTCAGGGCGTTCTGGGCTTCACTCCGCCACGACTTGTACCGCCTTTGGGGGTCTGAATTTTACCAACCCCCTCGGCCCGCCATGCGATGCTCATAGACGAACGGACCGGACTGTACGGATATTGTCACTGACAGGCTCAGTAGGGTGTCAGGATGAGTTCGCTCATCGACGTCCCTTTTGGTCAATAGCTGGTGGCCCGTCACGTATTGGCTTATACCTCTGACGTGCTGGTGGTTAAATCCACAACCATAGTATTGACGAGTCTTTTGAGTCCACCACACTTTCAGTTACTCAAGCTTTCGGCCGAAACGCTGTAGAGGCCGTATGGAGATATGGCAGGGTCCGATCAGATACATGCGGTATTGCACGGATCAGGATCGGACGGTTTGTACTAGTGGCCGTATGGATATATGGCAGGGTTCGATCAGATACGTGCAGTATTGCACGGATCAGGATCGGACGGATATTACTAGCCGGCTTTGGTTTAAGCCGGATCCTAGTATAGTACAGTGTAGATTTTGTCTCATTGCATTTGTATCCGGTCGGAATACAGATGCGGGTGTGTATGCACAGTATGGGGTTTTTCTGTAATTTATTACGGGACCAGTTTTCTGGAGTTGCCAGTTTGCATTCCGTTCCGGCCGGTTTTCCTTTGTTCTTTTCCGGCCGGACTTTTCCGATGGAGGGGGTTATTTGCAAGTTTGCAAATAACACATTGTGGAGGGGTTTCTTGCAAATGCTTTGATTATGATGGCATCTTTTCTTATCCACCATCACTTGCATTAAAGAGAGGGTATGGGTTTGATGTAAGTTTATGATGATGATGTTTTGTTTATGGTCACCATTCCCTTTATCCTACACTCACCTCCCTTATGTCTTCATTCCCTCCACCATTTTCATTTGAGGTAGGCCGGCCACTATGGTTGAAAATGAGAGAAATTTCCATTTTGTTGTAGCACACATTTCATCATCTCATTCTTCTAGTTTTTGGAAAAATGAAAGCACCATTTTTCCTTAACCTTATTCCTCCATCATCAATGGCAACTTCACTACTCCAAAGAGACATAGACTCTACACTACTTCTACAGCAAATCTTGGGCGCGTCAGCTAGCCAACTTCGCGCCCGAGTTGCCTCGGTATTGAGGTGGGAGCCCGTAAAAGATACAGACGATGTGGTGCCCTTCCGGCAAGGTTGTGACGACCGGAGTTTCCGCGGGAGATCGGGACGACGACGAGAAGACCGGAGGACTCGGATCATTCGGTACATCTCTCACCCCATCTCTAGTTAGCTAGTATAGGTTAATGGTTTCGATCCGGGTATATTGTCCGCGGTAGCGCCAGTTTAAAGTTAAGAAAAATTTTGATTCCGCATTTTGGCCTCGGATAGACGGCCAGGGCGCTGCCGTGGCGCAACAAAACTGAAATCAAAGATGGAATTGAGGATTGTGGTGACCTTAGAATCCTTTGTGTGATGCTAATTTGGACCCAAACCTGAACTTGAAACCAGAATACGGAATTACGGAATCGATATCGGGGAAAACTGTAAATCTGGGAGTGTTTTGTGTAATCTGCTATTACCCCGAGACCCCAAAAATAAAACTGAGTTGACAGTGAGATGTGCAGGCACCATGGAACCACCACACCAAACCCTAGCCCCCAACTCCAAACTGAGGCCGCCAATTAATTCCTTCTGGCCGCAAATTGCGGCCAGAGCAGGAGGGAATTGCCTCGATTTTTGTGCATGGCCCCATTTCCTATATTCTTGACCCTGGGTATGTCTAGTTTTGACTGATTCCATCTAGGGTGAAATCTGGGTTGATTTTCCTATGTTGGTGCATGGTTTACGACTTGTGTTAGTGTGGATTTTGGAATTTGGTGTTTCGTTCCTGTCGGGTGGCGTTTGGACGTCAACGACAAGTGGATATTGATCGTGTTTACATGCGAGTCGATAGGTTTTTACCTATGCGGGTAGCGTGTGCTATTTTGGTTTCCGATGTGGTTTTCATGTGCTTTAGCGTTGTGATATACTTGTAGGTACCCTACGAGATGTTGAGGCAAAGAAGATGAAGATGGCGACATCGGCACCGACACATGAGAAGCAAGGTGAGTAGATTATATCTACGCGGAGAAGTCGGGTGGATGGCGTATAGCACCCCCGCAGTCCGTAGTGATGTATACGAATACGTATACACACATATATTTATTATGTGTTATTTAGGATTATTGATGGTGATAATGGTATTATTGGTGAGATAAATGTATGGGTTTAGTATAGTGCGAAACCCTAGAGTAGGGGTTGCACACATACACATACACATACACATATACTTGCATGCATTCTTTCATTTACCTGTGCGCTTATGATGGTGTGTATATCTGCACATGGGTATGGGACTATGTGTTCATATACGAGTTTTGAGGATGATACGTGGGATTGAGATGAGTCGATGAGATGCGATTGAGATAGTGTGATATCGACTCAGATTTAGGTGGTTTTCATACCCCTCTCGATAGGCTTGATTGTTGGGTTCGTAGTTCGCATAGTAGGCGTTAGGCTAGACCCGAGTCATACCTATTTCAAATGTAACGAATCGGGGATATTTTAAAGATAGGCAAAAAGGGTTTATACGGATATTTTCAAACGACGCATCTTTTCTTAAAACACCGTAGCCCTTATTTTACCCAAAAGCCCTGATTCGTCTTATTTCAAAAGGCAAGGTTGCATGATATATTTATTGAGGCAGGTTCTTTACTGTTGCGTGATTATTCGATTCCGCATATTCATGCTGTTTGCATTGCATCGCTTATATTGTTGACGTATTTCAGTCATGCTGCTAGGACACCAGCACAATTATCGATGATGCGTATGTTCCACGTACACTTGTTTGCCGGCTCACACACTTCATCATCGATAATTGCCATGTCACTACACTGTAGTACTGTTGCATTCAGGATATGACCCTTGCACGACATATTGATATGCTTACCTTCCCGCTATATGCCGCATACATGCTGTTTTCTGATTATACGCATTGAGATATGCTGTTTCCATGATATTTCTGGTTTTGGGAACCGTGGGTGTTTCAAAGAGGATATGTAATTGTTTTAAAAACCCGGTTACCCGTGATATGATATTTCAGTGCGTCCACCATGTGTTTTATCGGTGCTGAGAGCGACATGTGAAACCCGATTCGAGGAGTGGACGAGCCGAGTGCGGGTACATGGTGGACCCGGTATGGTTCCCCTCGGCAAGATGATCGAAGGATTTTGCCGATTGAGCCTGGAGGCGGGCGAGTACCTACCGGTGATTGGTTGGACCTGGCAGTTATCCGGAGGATACTGACCAGAGTCGATAGATGGATATGGGCGTACTGCCGGGGCCGAGGGCCGATACCGCAGACAGAGCCCGTGGGCCGATCCGGACTGACGGAGCCCGATGTATGAGGATTTACGTGCCGATGCTGAGCACAGTTTTCATGATGTTTTCGAGTGCCGATGCTGGGAACTCCGGTTCCATGATTTTGACGTGTCGCGAGGGACACGGGTGGTTTATATCCTCATATTTCCCTGCATATGCTGATGATATTTACATGCATGATGGTTATTGTCATTGGGTGACGAGTGGACGGGATCCACGTATATGCAGATTTGATTATATTGATCATACCTCACATTCGTGATATGCTATTACCTGAGGCACTAGCACGAGCACTTGGCACTACACTCATGTATAGAGATTACATTGCCAGTTTAGCATGCTTCAGCTTTATTCATATTGAGGTTTATTTATATCTGATCGTATTGACCTAGGTTGGGTCATGCATTTGATCTCTGCTTGTAGATATTTTCTATTCACGAGTTGCAACTCACCCCCGTTGTGCCACAGTCCTTGCAGGTTTTTGCCGTACAGAATCCATAGCGGCATTTCTGGCACACTGCTTCCTTATGGGTGACTTGCGTTGGTAGGTGGGTTCTTTGTATCAGAACCGCCATTGCTCCTGTATTATTCATTGTATCTAGTAATTCCATCAACCAAAACTTGTATATTGCTTCAGACTTAGAAAACAGTGTTGTATTATTTCCACCTTAGAGTCGCGCTTATAGTATTACGGTTTCTGGCTGTTTTGAGTTTCTTTTTGGGTTTTGATCCTCGACCTTTGGCGTGGTATATTATATTGCTTGCGTGGTTGTGACCGTCGATTGACGAAGATCTAGCTCCCGCTTGGGGATGCCTTTTACCATTTCACATATATTATTCTTGTTGTACCCCGTTCGGGGCCAGTTTTTACAAAGGAAACTCTGCCGAAATTTTCAGGAAAGGTTACACATTTTAAAAATACATATTCGGCTTAGTTATTTAAAAACTTGGATTTTTGAAACACGATTTCTTTACTTCTTAAAAACCAGTTTTCCTTATTTACTCTTTAAATGGTTTTAGATTTCTGGGCTTTTGGCATACTTGGATCAGATGGGGTCCTATAGACTTCATATGGTTCAAGGGCCAGTCACGTGCTCTTTCGGGTCGTGACAAAGTTGGTATCAGAGCGCTAGGTTGACCTTGGTTCGAGTCTGAGTTTGACTATGTGGAGCCTAGGGCGTTATTTATATACGGAACTTAGGGTTGACCTTACGGAACTTAGACTTAGTCGAGGGAGTATTAGACCCGAACTTTCATCGTGTAGGATGACCCTTGGTTGATGGAATAGGTGACTAAAGTAAAGTGACGTACCGTTGGTATGTTCCGCGGCATACTTACGACACGCCACTCCGCTTAAGAAACCTTAGGTTGTACATTTCCTTGCACCGTATTATATACCTTCCTATGATCTACCTTCATCGATACTGGTTATGGTTTTGCCGCCGCGATTGCACGGGCAGAGTGAGCTACGGCTCGAGTTGTGTCAGCATGAGCTCGTAGGGGACGAGGGCTGACCGGGGCGTGATTCCAGAGACATACGGTTGCATTGAGGCTTCGTATTTTGTGTTTCCGCACTATGAGCGTTTGACAGATCGCTGTTGCGAGATTTTTCGGATGTACCGGTCGGTACCAGAGGATTGAGCCACTGATAGAGGCTAGCCAGGATGTGATGACTGATGAGATATCGCCCAGATGATTAGAGCTACTGCAGCATGAGCATATTCTTAGAGATATGTTAGTGAGTCGCTAGTCACCGAGGATTAATGACTAGGACATGTGGTTCGTTCGCTTACCCCGATGCGAGGCCATCAAATAGATTGATTCCAGCTAGAGGCGACTTCACGCAGATTCGTTGAGAGTCGATTGAGACGATCGAATGTCAGGAACCCATTTTCCAAGTTTAAAGTATTCGGAAAGACATGCAAGCGATTCTATGGACCCTCTAGAAGAATGAAACCCTAACTCGACATAATGACCGTGTGAAAACCTTTGAACCTTAGGGTTTGCGGCAGTTCCGCGGCACCATTTGTGAGGCTTGGGTTTGCCCTTCTACGGCCGGACCACCGATGCTGTGGTATGTACTCGATACTATTAAACTGTACCCGAGATGTTGAGCTCTTGAGGATTATGAGGTTCTGACGAGCCGATCGGACGATTCGACATCATTCGGATATCATGTGATGGGACACTGCTTGGGAGACTCCAGATACGAGCATAGCCGTTGGAGCGCAGTCTGTGTAGCCACGATGAGATGAGTCCGAATCAGTCGATATTGGAGCAGAGTGGAGTAAAGAGTTCGCACGAGATTTCGACGAGATGACGTTCCACTCCGCCGACGTTAGAGATGTGATATGCACGCTGAGGACGTGTTCGGCTAGATATCTCCTACTGAGTGACGAAGGTACCGAGTTCGTGATTTCGAGTCCGTGTTAGAGACTTTGGAGGGACCGTAGTCGATGGCATTGAAGTGCGCAAATAGAGACGCGATGTCGAAATGGTCGATGATACAGACAAGCGGGACAAGAAGTTCGTGCGAGAAGCAGACGAGCTGCTATTACACCCCGTTAAGATTAAAAGTCCGATATGCATACAGAGGCACAGGGATGCGACCGGCTTCCGAGGAGATGTTGTACTAAGGACGCAGATGTCCAGAGAGTGAGAAAAGATTATGCCAGAGTACCAGCCCTGTACAGTTTGGCCTAGGCAAAATCAGAAGAGACCTTGAGCAGGGATTCCTTCCAATACACTGCTGCAATAAGATTTGCACCAGGAGCAGATGCGTGATGTGCATTTAGAGGACCCGAGGTCGGCGCCAGAGATGTGCTGCTTTACGAGCGGTCGTGAGGATTGACCGAGAGATGACCAGGGAAGTGCCAGGACGGAATCGTCCCTGTCAGCACACCTGGCCGGGCCGATGAGCCGACGGATTGCGAGATTGGTAATCTACAGGAAAGATCAGGAACCTGAGGCAGAGGGCGCCAGCCGTGAGCAAGAGGCAAGTAGATATCTTGCGCCGCTAGCATTGGATGTACCGGCACCTTCTCGACTTCGAAGGAGGATATACCGACGACGGTATTTATGATTTGTGATTTTGTGATTCGATTATCACGTATCCGTCACTTTGGGATTTCGGTATTTTGGGCGATCTATTTGCATGATTGGTTTTGGGTGACCGAGTTCTATGATATTTGATTTTGTGCACTATGGTTGCACCTACTTGATATTTATACCTTGCACATAGTTATTACTCTTGAGGTATTGATTGTGATTTCATGCCTATTTTATGTCGGTGATTTGATTTACGCTTCCAGCATAGTTTCATGTACCTTTAGTGTTTTGATTTGTGCACGCTGATGCATACGGTTGTGAGTTTTTCCATCGCGGTACACCTGATTTTGATTGAGCCGCGTTGTATATCGTTTCGTGCCTTGGCTGCACCTGCTTATGACTTTATGGATTTCATACGGTTGATTTGATGTTGTGCATATGTTACGCACACGATTTGATTTTTGCACTCGGCATTGCTTATATGTGCTTGTAGTGCATTGATGTGTGTTTTGTGCACGCAGTTGCACACGTTTATGATTTCCTTTATACCTGGGTACACTTGGTGTTGCTGCTTACGTATTTGAGTTATTGCTTGATATTTATGCATGGGATGCACCAGTTCTATACATCGTGCGTTTGTCGCACCAGTTTTATGTTTCTTGCGTTTATCGCATCAGATTTATATATCATGCCTTTGTTGCACCGGATTTACATTTTGTGCATTACGGTTGCACTTGACTTCGATTTGATGTCTTTCGATATGTCGATTTTGATTGTGATATTGATGTGGATTCTTGCACTCCGTGCTTTTGACTGGACTTACGCATGTTCGGCGTTGCTATTGGATTTTGTGATTCCGTGCATGTTGAGTGCGTAGGGTATAGATTTTCGTTCGTGCACGATGGATGCACCGATTTGGATTTTCACGCATGATGGGCGTAGGCTTTGAGATACGATTTTGGTGCACACCCGATGCACTAAATCGAGATTTCTTCGTGCATATCAGATGCTCCGGATTTTAGCTGTCAGGCACACACGTTGCCTATGACACATGCTTCGTGCACACCCGTTGCACCTAGATGATGTTTTGTGCACTTGTATGGCACATATATGGATTTTGATTTCCGTGCGCACCAGACACACAGGGTGATGTTATGTGCATTTTTGGGATTTATTCCTTTTGGAGCAGTACATTTCTATGATATTTGATATTCGTTTTGTACCGAGCAGGACTAGTCAGAGGACAGTACATGGATATATTTTACATGCATTGATAGTTCGAAGGGATTTCCAAGGAGCGAGCTATAGTCTCGGTATATATATATACCTACGTGTCCGATATGACACGGAACCTTTTAAAAACAAGGAAACCCTTCTAAATTGTTTTCAAAACGGCGGAACGTACCTATTAAACAAAGGATATATATATACATATATAGTTATTTTCTTGTGAAAAACGTCCGCCACTGTGCAGTGTTACGCGCATCGCACAGCGACTTAAAAGGATTGGGCATGCATTTACATCAGCTATTTACATGTATAGATTGGATGTCTACATGTATAGTTCTGATCTATATCATATTGGTTTTGTATTGGATTTGACATTTGTGTCTTTACCATGACTCCGATGATTGCGGGATGCTTGATGGAGTGTTGCTTTTGAGTTATCTGCTCAGTACTCATGCGCATGCATTGCGCTATAATACGTTTTATGTATTGCAGATTTCGGAGCCCCGATGACTTGGAATTTATATTGCAATATTTTAGTATTTGGGGGTTTAAATTTAAATTCGGGGACCGAATTTCTTTAAGGGGGGTAGATTGTAACGTTTCCAAAATAATAAAATATGATTTTTGGGAAATTTTATAATTTAATATTATTTTAATGAATATTTTAATATTCTGGTATAATTAAATACAAATAAATGGGGAAAAATTATGGAAAATTCTAAAATAAGGTATTTTATGGAATTATGCCATTTTAAAGTTTTTAAGATTAGTTATATGCTAATTTAGTGCTAATCGCGATTAAGAATCGCTAATTGGATTTTTAGCATTTTTGTGCAAAAATGTGCACATATCATTTTCTACACTTGTGTTGCTTGTGCATTTCTACCATGGCTTTTCTTTTGGGTCTACTATTCAAGTGAGAAGAGTTTAGTGATGAAAAGAAAAGAAAAAGTAGTATGATGAGAGAGAGAAAGGGACCAAGTCAACCTTCACCTCTTTTGACCCATGCCCCCCCATCATTTCCCTTCTCATTTTCTCTCCCCTCTCCCATTTGAGCTGCTGCTGCTCTCTCTCTCTCCCTCTCTCACCCTCTTCACTAAAACCCTTGATCCACCATGAAAACAAAGCCAAAACCCCATTCCCACTTCACAAAACTTACTCCCAAGCTCACTAGCTACACATTGAACCTAGCAAGATTGGATTTGGAGAACTTTGAGCAACTCAAGAATTTTCTTGAGTTGCCAAAGGAGGTAATTTCTGCACCTAATAGAGTAGTATTTCATTTCCTTGTGCATCTATTCTAGTTTTATATCGATATTGTGTTGTTTGTGGACTTTAGAGAATTCAAGTTAGGGTTTAGGGTAAAACTGAAATCAAAGATGGAATTGAGGATTGTGGTGACCTTAGAATCCCTTGTGTGATGCTAATTTGGACCCAAACCTGAACTTGAAACCAGAATACGGAATTACGGAATCGATATCGGGGAAAACTGTAAATCTGGAAGTGTTTTGTGTAATCTGCTATTACCCCGAGACCCCAAAAATAAAACTGAGTTGACAGTGAGATGTGCAGGCACCATGGAACCACCACACCAAACCCTAGCCCCCAACTCCAAACTGAGGCCGCCAATTAATTCCTTCTGGCCGCAAATTGCGGCCAGAGCAGGAGGGAATTGCCTCGATTTTTGTGCATGGCCCCATTTCCTATATTCTTGACCCTGGGTATGTCTAGTTTTGACTGTTCCATCTAGGGTGAAATCTGGGTTGATTTTCCTATGTTGGTGCATGGTTTACGACTTGTGTTAATGTGGATTTTGGTATTTGGTGTTTCGTTCCTGTCGGGTGGCGTTTGGACGTCAACGACAAGTGGATATTGATCGTGTTTACATGCGAGTCGATAGGTTTTTACCTATGCGGGTAGCGTGTGCTATTTTGGTTTCCGATGTGGTTTTCATGTGCTTTAGCGTTGTGATATACTTGTAGGTACCCTACGAGATGTTGAGGCAAAGAAGATGAAGATGGCGACATCGGCACCGACACATGAGAAGCAAGGTGAGTAGATTATATCTACGGGGAGAAGTCGGGTGGATGGAGTATAGCATCCCCGCAGTCCGTGGTGATGTATACGAATACGTATACACACATATATTTATTATGTGTTGTTTAGGATTATTGATGGTGATAATGGTATTATTGGTGATAAGAATGTATGGGTTTAGTATAGTGCGAATCCCTAGAGTAGGGGTTGCACACATACACATACACATACACATACACATATACTTGCATGCATTCTTTCATTTATCTGTGCGCTTATGATGGTGTGTATATCTGCACATGGGTATGGGACTATGTGTTCATATACGAGTTTTGAGGATGATACGTGGGATTGAGATGAGTCGATGAGATGCGATTGAGATAGTGTGATATCGACTCAGATTTAGGTGGTTTTCATACCCCTCTCGATTAGCTTGATTGTTGGGTTCGTAGTTCGCATAGTAGGCGTTAGGCTAGACCCGAGTCATATCTATTTCAAAAGTAACGAATCGGGGATATTTTAAAGATAGGCAAAAAGGGTTTATACGGATATTTTCAAACGACGCATCTTTTCTTAAAACACCGTAGCCATTATTTTACCCAAAAGCCCAGATTCGTCTTATTTCAAAAGGCAAGGTTGCATGATATATTTATTGAGGCAGGTTCTTTACTATTGCGTGATTATTCGATTCCGCATATTCATGCTGTTTGCATTGCATCGCTTATATTGTTGACGTATTTCAGTCATGCTGCTAGGACACCAGCACAATTATCGATGATGCGTATGTTCCACGTACACTTGTTTGCCGGCTCACACACTTCATCATCGATAATTGCCATGTCACTACACTGTAGTACTGTTGCATTCAGGATATGACCCTTGCACGACATATTGATATGCTTACCTTCCCGCTATATGCCGCATACATGCTGTTTTCTGATTATACGTATTGAGATATGCTGTTTCCATGATATTTCTGGTTTTGGGAACCGTGGGTGTTTCAAAGAGGATATGTAATTGTTTTAAAATCCCGGTTACCCATGATATGATATTTCAGTGCGTCCACCATGTGTTTTCTCGATGCTGAGAGCGACATGTGAAACCCGATTCGAGGAGTAGACGAGCCGAGTGCGGGTACATGGTGGACCCGGTATGGTTCCCCTCGGCAAGATGATCGAAGGATTTTGCCGATTGAGCCTGGAGGCGGGCGAGTACCTACCGGTGATTGGTTGGACCTGGCAGTTATCCGAAGGATACTGACCAGAGTCGATAGATGGTTATAGGCGTACTGCCGGGACCGAGGGCCGATACCGCAGACAGAGCCCGTGGGCCGATCCGGACTGACGGAGCCCGATGTATGAGGATTTACGTGCCGATGCTGGGCACAGTTTTCATGATGTTTTCGAGTGCCGATGCTGGACACTCCGGTTCCATGATTTTGGCGTGTCGCGAGGGACACGGGTGGTTTATATCCCCATATTTCCCTACATATGCTGATGATATTTACATGCATGATGGTTATTATCATTGGGTGATGAGTGGACGGGATCCACGTATATGCAGAATTGATTATATTGATCATACCTCACATTCATGATATGCTATTACCTGAGGCACTAGCACGAGCACTTGGCACTACACTCATGTATAGAGATTACATTGCCAGTTTAGCATGCTTCGGCTTTATTCATATTGAGGTTTATTTATATCTGATCGTATTGACCTAGGTTGGGTCAGGCATTTGATCTCTGCTTGTAGATATTTTATATTCAGGAGTTGGCAACTCACCCCCGTTGTGCCACAGTCCTTGCAGGTTTTTGCCGTACAGATTCCATAGCGGCATTTCTGGCACACTGCTTCCTTATAGGTGACTTGCGTTGGTAGGTGGGTTCTTTGTATCAGAACTGCCATTGCTCCTGTATTATTCATTGTATCTAGTAATTCCATGAACCAAAACTTGTATATTGCTTCAGACTTAGAAAACAGTGTTGTATTATTTCCACCTTAGAGTCGCGCTTGTAGTATTACGGTTTCTGGCTGTTTTGAGTTTCTTTTTGGGTTTTGATCCTCGCCCTTTGGCGTGGTATATTATATTGCTTGCGTGGTTGTGACTGTCGATTGACGAAGATCTAGCTCCCGCTTGGGGATGCCTTTTATCATTTCACATATATTATTCTTGTTGTACCCCGTTCGGAGCCAGTTTTTACAAAGGAAACTCTGCCGAAATTTTCAGGAAAGGTTACACATTTTAAAAATACATATTCGGCTTAGTTATTTAAAAACTTGGATTTTTGAAACACGATTTCTTTACTTCTTAAAAACCAGTTTTCCTTATTTACTCTTTAAATGGTTTTAGATTTCTGGGCTTTTGGCTTACTTGGATCAGATGGGGTCCTATAAACTTCATATGGTTCATGGGCCAGTCACGTGCTTTTTCGGGTCGTGACACATGCATAGTATAGGCATGAAATCAAAATCAAAATATCAAATGACATCAAATCGAAGTCAGGTGCAACCGTAGTGCACAAAATATAAATCCGGTGCAACAAAGGAACGAAATATAAATCTGGTGCTATAAACGCACGAAACATAAAACTGGTGCGACAAACGCATGAAGTAATAAACTGGTGCATCCTGTGCAAGAAATACAAATATGGTGCATCCTGTGCACAAAACCCAAACAATAACTCAATGCATAAATAGCAACACCGAGTGTACCAGGATGTAAAAATCATAAACGTGTGCAACTGCGTGCACAAAACACATATCAATGCACTACAAGCACATATAACCTATACCGAGTGCAAAATCAAATCGTGTGCGTAACATATGCACAAAATCAACTCAACCGTATAAAATCCATGAAGTCATAAGCATGTGCAATCAAGGCACAAAAACGATATCAGGTGCAACAACTGTGCACAAATATGAATATCCAGTAGGTGCAACCATGGTGCACGAAAACAAATATCATGGAACTCAGCCATAAAGACTAAATCATGCAAATAAATCGCCCAAAATATCGAAATCCAAGGTGATGGATACGTGATAATCAAATCACCAAATCACAAATCATAAAAACCGTCGTCGATATATCCTCCTTTAAAGTCAAGAAGGTGTCGGGCATCCAATGCTAGCAGCGCAAGATATATACTTGCCTCCTGCTCACGGTCTGGCGTCCTCTGTCTCTGGGCCCTTATCTTCTCTATGGATTACCAATCTCGCGATCCATCGGCTCATCGGCCCAGTCAGGTGTGCTAACGCGGACGATTCCGTTCTGGCACTTCTCTGGTCATCTCTCGGTCAATCCTCACGGCCATTCGTAAAGCAGCACGTCACCGGCGCCGACCGCTGGTCCTCTGAATACACATTACACATCTGATCCTGCGTGCAAATCTTATTGCAGCTGTGTCCTGGAAGGAATCCTGCTCAAGGTCTCTTCCGCTCTTGCCTATGCCGAACTGTACGGAGGCTGGTACTCTTGCATAATCTCTTCTCGCTTTCTTGACATCTGCGTCCTCAGCAAAGCATTTTCTCAGAAACTAGTCGCATTCCAACGCCTCTGTAGACATATCCGACCTTTAATCTTAACAGGGAGTAACAGCAGCTCGTCAGCATCTTGCACGAACCTCTTGTCCCACTTGTCTATATCATCGTCTACTCCGACGTCACGTCTCTATCTGCGCAGTGCAAATGTTCTCGGCTACGGTCAATCCGAAGTCTTTAACACGGACTCGAAATCACGAACTCGGTATCTTCATCACTCTGTAGAATATATCTGGCTGAACACGTCCTCGGGAACTCATCCCAACCTGTGGAGGTATACTTCATTCTCGTCCATCCTTGATCAACTCACAACGCATCTGGGTGAGGTCCTCTATCCGAACCTGGTCAACTATCTCGTCGAAGATGCCAAACTCTAGCCTGCTGGGTGTGCGTAATATGACCACTGCTGGGTCCAAGTCTTCTCGTATAGTACTCCAGAAAGGTCCCGTCAAGGTCTCTCTCAATTTTCGTTTCCGCCGAATTGCCCGGAAGTTATCATCTTTACTATATCTTTTTCTTGTTCCGGAACGGCTGCAAACTCATCGTGACTCCTTCTGGAAGGTATATCCATATACAACGCCTCTGCATGCGTATCGCATCTCTGATGTCAGCGGAGTGGAACGTCATCTCGTCAAAAATTCGTGCGAACTCTTTACTTCACTCTGCTCCAATGACGACTGATTCGGACTTCTTCTCGTGGCTGCATGGACTGCGCTCCAACGGCTATACTCGTATCTGGAGTCTCCCAAGCAATGTGTCCCATCACATGATATCCGAATGATGTCGAACCATCCGATCGACTCATCAGAACCTCATAATCCTCCAAGAGATCAACATCTTGAGTACAGTTTAATAGTATTCCGGTACATAACACAGCACCTGTGGACCAACCGTAGAAGGACAAACCCAAGCCTGACACCGCTAAACTGCCGTAAACCCTAAGGTTCGAAGGCATTCCATGGTCATTACGTCGAGTTAAGGTTTCATTCTTCTAGAGGGTCCATAGCATTACTTGCATTGTCTTCCGAATACTTTAAAATTGGAAATGGGTTCCTGACATTCGATCGTCTCTATCGACTCTCAAGGAATCTGCGCGAAGTCGTCTCTAGCTGGAATCAATCTATCTGATGACCTCGCATCGGGGTAAACGAACGAACCATATGTCCTAGTCGTCCATCCTTTGGTGACTAGCGACCTTCCATCATATCTCTGAGTATATGCTCAAGCTGCAGTAGCTCCAATCATCTGGGCGATATCTCGTCATTTGCAGCAGCAACTGGCTCATTCGTCTGTACGCTGAACAGCGCCTCAATCATCCTGAGTAAGCGATATATCAATGGTCATCACATCCTGGCTGACCTCTAGCAGTAGCCTGATCCTCTGGTGCCGATCAGCACATCCTAGAAATCTCGTGGAAGCGATCTGTCAAACGCTCGTGGCGCTAAAACACAATAAAATGACACCTCTCTATGAAATCGTACGTCCCTGGAATCACGCCCTAGTCAGTCCTCATACATGACGAGCTCATGCTGACGCAACTCTAGCCGTAGCTCTCTCTGCCCGTGTAATCGTGGCAGCAAAATCATAACCAACATCGATGAGGATAGATCATAGGAATGAATATAATACTGTGCAAGAAAATGTACATCCTAAGGTTTCTTAAGCGGAGTAGCGTATCGTAAGTATGCCGCAGAACATACGTACGGTACGTCACTTTACTCAAGCTACCTACTCCATCAACCAAGGGTCGTCCTACACGACGAAAATTCGGGTATAATACCCCCTCGACTAAGTCTAAATTCCGTAAGGTCAATCCTAAGTTCCGTATATATATAACGCTCTAGGCTCCGCATAGTCAAACTTAGACTCAACCCAAGGTTAACCTAGCTCTCTGATACCAACTTTGTCACGACCCGAAATAGCCGGTGACTGGCACTTGAATCATATGAAGCCTATAGGTACCCATCTAATTCAAGTAAGCCAAAAGCCCAGAAATCTAAAACCATTTTAAGGAGTAAATAAGAAAACTAGTTTTTAAGCAGTAAAAAAATATGTTTTAGAAACAAGGTTTTTAAATAAGTAAGCCGAATATGCATTTTTAAAATCTATATTTTTTTCTGAAAATTTCGGCATAGTTTCCTTTGTAAATAATGGCCCCGAACGGGGTACAACAAGAATAATATATACACAAGGATAAAAGGCATCCCCAAGCGGGAGCTTGCTCTTCGTCAATCGACGGTCACAACCACGCAAGCAATATAATATACAACGCCGAAGGACAAGATCAAAACTCAAAGGAAAACTCAAAATCAGCATGAAAACCATAATACTACAACGTGCGACTCTAAGGTTGAAATAATACATAACTGGTTTTCTAAGTCTGAAACAATATACAAGTTTTGGTTGATGGAATTTCTACATACAACTAGATAATACATATACAATGGTGGTTCTGATGCAATAGAATCCACCTACCAAAGCAATCACCGAGAAAGGAAGCAGTGTGCCAGAAAATCCGCAATGGAACCTGTACGGCAAAACCTGCAAGAACTGTGGCACAACGGGGGTGAGTTGCCAACTCGTGAATAGAAAACATCACAGAGCAGAAATCGTATGTATGACACAATCCTAGGTCAATACGATCAATATATATATAAAGCTCAAATGAATAAGTCTGAAGCCAGATAAGGTGGCAATGTAACATCTATACATGAGTGTAGTGCGAAGTGCTCGTGCTAGTCCTCAGGTAATAACATATCATAAGTATGAGGTATGATCAATGCCGACTATATCATGAAGTTTATGAATATGTCGATATCATCCAACTATGTGATCAATATCATCAATGTCAATATATGTATGCGGAAATCGTCCACGTGTCACCCAATGACAATAAACATCATGCATGTAAATATCATAAACATATGCATGGAAGTATGAGGATGTAAATCAACATGTGTCGCTCGCGACATATCATAATCATAGAACTTGAGTGTCAAGCATCGACACTCGAAAATATCATGAAACCTGTGCCTAGCATCGGCACGTAAATCCTCATATACATAGGGCTCTGTCAGTCTGGATCAGCCCATCTCATCTCTCAACTCCGGTCGGTATCCCCCATATATCCTCCGAGCTCAACATAATCACTGGTAGTTAGTACTGCCCTGTCGGGAACACCGTCTAACATATACGAGTCTTCTTGCCCCGGGGTACCTCACCGGGTCCACCATGTACCCGCAGACGGTGCCTACCGCTCCTCGAATCGGGTTTCACATGCCACTCTCAGAACCGAGAAAACACATGGTGGACGCACTGAAATATCATATCAAGGGTAATCGGGTTTTTCAAACAATATATACTTTCTTTTAAAATACCCACGGTTCCCAAATCCAGAAATATCATGGAAATAACATATCTCAATGCGTATAATCAGAAAGCTTGATGTATGCGACATTTAACAGAAATGTTAGCAAATCAGTGTATCATGCTACATGAAATAGTAATATGCACATATTTAGGGAAGACCACTTCTTTAAAATGAATCAGTTTTAGAATGTATCTTGCGGTTCCCAGATCTCCAAGTCAAACCAGAATCGTCTATGTATGTGCAAATATGTATGTGTACAAGTATGAGTGTACAATATGTAAGTACACGAGTATGAATGTACAATAGATGTGTGCAGAAGTATGAGTGTACAATATGTAAGTACACGAGTATGAATGTACAATAGATGTGTGTACAAGTATGAGTGTACAATATGTAAGTAAAGGAGTATGAATGTACAATAGAAGTGTGCACAAGTAGAAGTGTACAATATGTAAGTACACGGGTATGAATGTACAATAGATGTGTGCACAAGTATGAGTGTACAATACATAAGTACACGAGTATGCCACGCAAGGGTCATATCCTGAATGCAACAGTACTACAGTGTAATGACATGGCAATTATCGATGATGAAGTGTGTGAGCCGGAAAACAGGTGTACGTGGAATATATGCATCATCGATAATGGTGCTGGTGTCCTAACAGCATGGTTTTAATATAGCAATAACATATTTAACATGCAATGCGATGCGAACAGTAAGAATCTGCGGCAAATGAATAATAAACACTACAGTGTAGAATCTATATCAATGTATCTATATCATACTGTTTTTGCCATTTGAAATAAGACGAATCAGGTTTTTTTAGGAAAATAAGGGCTACGGTGTTTTTAAGAAAAGATGCGTCTTTTGAAAATATCCGTAGGATCCCTTTACCTGTCTTTAAAATATTCCCGATTTGTTAGTTTTTGAAATAGGTATGATATCGGCCTAGCCTAACATCTACTGGCAAAACTACAGCTCTAACTGCAAGTAAAACAGGAGGGGTATGGAAACCACCTAAATCTGAGTCGATATATATATATATATATATAAATTAGTCGGTGATCCCGCCTCAAATGTACCGCATACGATACAATATCATATGACATCCTCAAGTCATGAGTGCGGATCTATCATCAATATAATGCTCATACGGTAAATCATCGTTCGGCATCCCAAAAGCTGGGTACGGGTCAATATCACATTCATCTCATCAATTATCTGGTATCCTTATCATCATATCTCATGATCTGGGGTACTGATCTAAGTCTAGTACAACTGATACCATCTATAGAAATATAAAGGCGTGTGTGAAACACACGTCCAAAGGCCCGCTAAAATCTCATGTCATATACCAAATACGAATCACATTATATCACCGATCTCATGGCACTATGCCCAATCTCATTGACTCATCTCCAAATATCAACCACTAACCTCATCATCCAGGTATAAGTATAATAAATAAGCATGTGTGTGCGTGCGGGTGAAAACCTATTCTAGGGTTCGCAACTAGGAACTATACTAGTTTACGACTACACCCTAATCTAACCATAGTACACCTAATCTCATCTCAATTATCCATATCGCACCTAATGCTATAAAACACATATATAGTATAGATATAGTATACTAAACCTCGAATTGCGGGGTTGCTATTCGCCATCTACCCGACTTCCCCCGTAGATATAATCTACTCACCAGATCTTCATTTGTCGATGTCGACGTTGCCACCAACATCTTCATCGCCTCGGATCACCGTGGAGGTACCTACATGTCACACGTATCGCATCGCATTAAAACCAAATCAAAACTAAAACGACATACGAAAACCAAAACGATATGCTAAGGCCTATTGGTTAGAACCTATAGACTACGCTTTCAAAACCATCAAACAATCCTCGATATCGTCGTATAAACGCCAAGTAATCGAGGTAAAACGTAATTATACAAATCCAGAATTTGAAATACGCAATACGAAAACACGAATCAAAACAGAAACTATAGAAAAGTGTCACAGATTCTACCCTATGTCAAATTGGTCAATTTTGCATATGCCAAGGGTCTAGTTTACATGAAATAAAGCTTCGGAACCAACACAAGCCAAAATGGTGGGACCCAGGCCGCAATTTGCGGCCAATTGGATTAAATCTACGGCCAGTTTGGGGAATTAGGGGCTAGGGTTTTGGTGGTAGCTTCCTACTTGCCTGCATGTATCACTGCCCTTGCAAAATAATTTTCAGAGTCTCGGGGTGATAGCAGATTTCATATAAGCCTCACAGATTCCACAATTTCCCGATATCGGCTTTTCTAAATCCGTATTCCGGGTTTCTAGTCTCTGTTTTTGGCCTGAATTCTAGCACTAGGGGGTTTGTGTGGTCTCTACTGAGCTTAATTACCCCTCACCACTCTCACTTCCCATTAACCCTAACTAGAGTTTTCCTAAGTCCTCAAAACCACTCGATATCGACATGAAACAAGTATGGATGCATAAGGAATTAAAATACTACACTAATGGTGCAGAAATTACCTCCTTTGGCAACGCAAGAAAATTCTTGAGTTGCTCAAGGTCCTCAAAATCTTCTCTTTCTTGGTCCATGAGGTAGCTAGTGAGCTTGTGCATCCTTTTTGTGAAATAGGGTTTGGGTTTTGAGTTGATTTTCATGGTGTATTGGGGGATTGAAGATGGAGGAGGAGGGGGCTGCAACAGCAGCAGTAGCAACATGAGGAGGGGAGAGGAAAATGAGTGAAGGAAATGATGAAGGAATGGCATCATGACAAGAGTTGACCCTCACCCACTCTTTCTCTCTCTAACCCATGCTTCATATTTTAATCTTTTCTATTTCTTTTCTAATTTCTCTCTCTCCTCAATAGTAACCCCAAAATAACAAACCATGCACCTAAAACATGTAGGAAAATGCAACAAGTGTAAAAAAAAAGATATGGTGCATATTTGCACAAAACATGTTTAAAGCGCGATTAGCGATTTTCAATCGCGATTAGCACTAAATTAGCATATAATTAATCATAAAAACTTAAAAATTGCATAATTCAGATAAAACACCCAATTTTAATAATTTCTGTAATTTTCCAATTTTTTCCCTATTTATCAGTATTTAATTATACCGCCTTATTAAAATATTCAATATTTTATTATTAAATTATAAAAATTCCCCAAAAATAATATTTTATTATTTTGAAATGTTACACCAAGCTAGTTTGAAGAAAAAGAATGATGGGTTTGATTATATTTGAGTTTGGATGAATAAATTTTGATTTTTCATGAATTTTTCATGCTTTAAAATGAAGAAATTAGGTGAAGAAGGAGATGGGGCAGCAAGCATAGGAAGTGGCCGGCCTTGGTGAAAGTGGGGGGGGGGGGTGTTTTGTGAAAAAGAATGGAAAAAAATCAAGCTAAAATGCAATAAATGCTCATTAAAGCAAAATGCCACCTTTTCTTTTCTTTAAAATTTCATTTTAAACACCAAATATCTAGATATTATGGATGGATAGGATTAACAAAATATCTAGTGATTGGATTAGCATAGATTCATATTAGTAATAATTAACCCAAACCAAAAATTAATTACCACTAATAAAGTGGGCAAATAAAGCATTAAAATAATATTTAATTAGGGAAAAATTCTATGTGAACCAAAACTTCCCATTGACCCCCAAATCCCGCGCACTAGCTTCATTCTAGCTAAACTAGGTGCCCATAAGTTTATACAGAAGTTTGATCACAATCGGTTTAAAACGGAAAACACCGACAATTTTACCCTAAAACGGAAAAATTCGCAAAACGATTTCTAAAATGTTATATTTTTTTACGGTTACATCAGTCCATCTATATTGTGTATTTATTCTGGAGTTGAGCCCATAAATACCAAAATATATATTGAGATGGGGAGGATTATACTATTTTCCATAGTTTTGCTTTGTTTTTTGTTTATTTTGAGAGTTGTGTGTGTTAAACTTGGTTTCTCCTTCTTCCCTCTTGAATATTTCTTTTGAGAGCTTCATTATGGAGGTTGAACAAGTAACCAACATTTTGTATCTCAACTACATCAATTGTTAATAATATTGCTTTGTAATTTACTTTGTTCTTTTGTTTGTTTCTTTACTTGCTTTTCTTTTTATTATGTGTAACTAATCTCTTTAGTTGTGGTAATGGTGAGGAAATGAGATGAAAGTCTTTGCCTTCCTCTTCCTCTTCCTCTTTTTCATGTTTCATGTGGTTATATTTGTGATTCTAACTTAAAGATTGTGGCATGTATTGATGTGATATGGTATTTTGAAACCATGGTTACTTTGTAACCTCTTCATATACCATATTCACTCCCCTTCCCCATTTCATAATGTTTAAGTTAAAATCAATTTGGTGTTAAGTTTGCTAAGTTTAGATATGGTATTTTGTGATGAAGCGACTTGATAAATCTCTTGGTTTCATATACCATTTACTATCACAAACACTTAGCACACTTAACACTAAAATCATTTGGTCTCACTCACTAATTTTTTTTTTGATGTTGCGGTATGCTTGCTAACCCTTGTGCTTAGTGTTGATATCCTAAGCTTGGACATACAAACGGTAAGTGAACAAAACGGACTCGTTTCGTATTTGCGTTAAATATCGGCAACTTGACGACTTGTGCTTCGTAACCGTCTTGACAAGTCATGCTTCGCGTCGGGATCGCCACAAGGACGGAAAACTCATGATCAAGGGAACGTCGAAGATATCGCCATGATTCAACCATCCGAGCCAAAGTCACGGCCACTTTTTCTTAACTTGTTTTATACATTTTCGTATTTTTATTTTTATGACAAACCAAACCTATTCTTTGTTCTCGAACCTTAAAGGAACAAAAGCTAAAACACAATTCCCTGTAGATTGACCCGTACTTTCCGGCTCGCTACAACACGTCGAGCACTTACGGTTTTTATAAATTTTAAAACGAGGCCGAGCTCGCGTGCGCACTATTTCCAAAACCGATTCTATTTCCAAAACATGCACGGTTGCGCGCATGGGTGAGACCCCAACAAGTTTTTGGCGCCGTTGCTGGGGAGTTGGTAGTTATTAGTAATTGTTATTTCTGGTTCGTACTAACAAAACTAACTATTAACTCAATTTTTTCAAAACTAATACAACAAACATTCTTTTTACTTTGTTCTCTGTCTTTGCTACCTGTTATCACTCTGGAATTAAACTGAAGAATCAAAGTATATTAGTGGAATATTAATATAGCTTAGAGATTTCACATAAAATTCTAACACCATTGGAATTCATTTGGCCGGCGACATTACCCAAAATTCCGGCGCCGCCGGGTCAAAGGTGGGTTTTTTGGTTTTTTCTTTTTGTGTGATCTCCAGTGCAGTGTTGGTATTCTAGTGGTATTGTTTGATTTTTATAATTTTGAGTGTGCAGGAATTGAGGCATATATATCGCTTTTTGACACTAAATATCGTATTTTCCAACATTTCAGATTTTTAAGGAATTACGACTAGCGATTGTTAGGTTGCCTAGCACGGCAGAAAGGTTTCGGGTGGTATCGTCCATGCCAAATTAAAATTTTGCCATTCAAAATAACCCTAAACCTAGGTTCTTAACTAAAGAATCATACGGAATCGATAAAGCAAACAACTTTACTTCTATGTGATAGGGATTACACCCTTTGTAGTCTGTTCCTTTGCTTCATAAGCTCCGAGTTGTGGTCCCTTTGCTGCGATCCATGAACTCTCGGACTCTTGAGAGCCTCCACAAGTCGTATGATGCATCCTTGCTTATAGTCTTCGAAATCCGAGATGATCTACTTCGAGGAAATGCGCACTCAAGCTTTCTCTTCACTAAGTAGGAACTAGTGAAGCTAACACACTAATTTATATGGCTAGTATAGAAGAGAATGATGAAGTAGGAATTTTTCTCTCTTTAGTTTTATTTTTCTCACAATCTTTTATCACCAAAGAAAAAGCTAGCAAGCTTTTGGAGGAAGAAGAAGATGAAGTGATGAAAGAATAATTGTGAGCTCAGGTTAGAAATGCAACCATAGTGAGTTAGTAAATATCAAGGTTAACTCATGTAGAGAATAAATGATAGGCTAGGGTTAAAGTTAGGTTAACAAATATCTTAGGCTTGACAAAAGAGTGGACCAAGTCAACTAAGAAAAATATCTTAGCAAAAACCCAAAATTTTGATTTATCTAAAATAAAATGTAAACCCTAATCTTAACCCTAACATGGTATAAGTCTCACACATTCATGTTGTATGTGTAACCTTGCATGTTACAATTATACATATCTCATATTTATAATTTTGTAACAAAAGGAAAGAATACATTTAACATATATCACATATATATCAATGTATCCTAAGTGAGAAAAAGAATTGCTTATGTGAGCTTATATTAGTTAATGCAATGTAATATATCACATATATAATTATACATTAAATTATTAAATCAATACTTGATTTAATAATCCGTCTATATTACATATAACCGACTAATATAATATGTATCATTTTATCGAATCAACACTTGATCCGATAACCCGGCTATATCACACATACCCGGCCGATATCATATACCGCGAGAATAGAATACGGTATCACATACACGTATCATTCTCGGTCCCACACATATCACATATGTGCTCATACTCCATTTCTCCTGAACCAGGAAACCGGACTCTAAAGACTCGTCAATACGCCGGCAGTTGGTGAAGATCATATCAAACACCCACAAGCAGCAAGTGGTCAGCTAAACGTAACAGCAACCCGGGTATTAAGCAACCAGAAGATCAACAAGCAAGCCTGTACATACTCCTGCGAATCCAATCAGTAACACTACCATACAGTCGGGTCTCTTCGTCTGATATGTCGCATATCCAGTCTAGGGGTGGTAAACGTCAGACCCTAGTAACCGATAAGTCGTGTCGATGTGAGGCTCATAACGGGTCGAGAAACTATTGATAACACTTACCAGTAGATCTCTATATCAGCCCTGGCCAGGGACTTCCAGTTATAGCCAATCGAACATAGCGCAACATCAACCCCCAAAACCGGGAGAGACGAAACCCTTCTTATCGCTCATTGCCTCCATGTGATTCAGGACTGTACCCAAAAGCCACCGTTTTGCACGTTCTCATGAACGTGGTAAGGTGGAAATCAAAGCACAGTGGGAATCACACAAGACTCTATGACGATCTCGGGTCTACATACTAACCTGTACCGGTGTCACCAGAGAACTGCTATCTGACGATAGGTATAATACCATCTTGGTGTTCTCGGCGAGTCCGTTCAGTATACCCAGTCACTCTTTTTCACTTGTACACCATCTTTGATGTCAAACACTAATGGATGTGGGATCATCCATCGCCCATCATATGGGTCAAGATGCGTATACGCTAGTCTACTCTGGAGTATCGATGCCCTATCTCGATACACCCTCGACTAGGAACAATTATAGGATGTACTCATGGACTACCCTGCCCCCACTAGTATGATCTGCATCATAGTCCCAGTAGTCAAGTACATATCTTAAGGGCTTTATCAACATGTGAGAGTAAGACAGTAACGCAATACAAGTCAACATGTTAAGACAAACAGCAACCAGATAGAATACAATCATATCGAGTTAGAAAGTCCTCTATATATATATCCAAGCATCCACTATAATACATATCATATGTACAACAATGGCCTCTAGGGCATATACATAACTAGCAATCTCCCACTTGCACTAAGACCAGCTGTTGTAGTATCTCATACCCAACATCCCGAAGAGTTTCTCAAATTGTATCTAGGGTATGGCCTTCATGGGTGGATCTGCAGTGTCGTCCTTTATGTCAACTCTCCTTACCTTGATCTCACAGCGATCAACTATCTCTCGGATCAGGTGATACCGCCTCAGAATATGCCTGTATCTCTGATGGGACCTGGGTTCCTTGGCCAAAGCCACAGCTCCATTGTTATCACAATACAAAGGTATTGGATATTCAATGGACAGAACCACTCCAAGTTCAGTTATGAACTTCTTTATCCAGATAGCCTTTTTGGCAGCATCGTTGGCAGCGATGTATTCAGCTTCCATCGTCGAGTCTGCCACGGTTTCCTGTTTGGAACACTTCCAACAAACCGCCCCTCCATTGAGGGTAAAGACAAAACCCGAATGCGACTTAGAGTCGTCCTTATCACTTTGGAAGCTCGAATCGGTAAAGAACTCCACCTGGAGTTCTCCGTTACCATACTCCAAGAACATCTCTTTAGTCCTTCTCAAGTACTTGAGAATGTTCTTCACAGCTGTCCAGTGACTCTCTCCTGGATCTTCTTGATACCTACTCACTACACATAGTGAGAATGCTACATCGGGTCTGGTAAATAGCATCGCGTACATGATAGAGCCTACTGCCGAAGTATAAGGTATCGCTTGCATGCGAGCTCTCTCCAAATCAGTCTTACAAGACATCTCTTTGGAGAGAGTGAGTCCAGAGATCGTGGGTAAATTCCCACACTTGGATTCTTCCATACTAAACCTCTTTAGTATGGTGTCAATGTACATGGATTGAGACAATCCAAGTATCCGTTTAGATCTATCTCTATAGATCTTAATCCCTAAAATGTAGGAGGCATCACCTAGATCTTTCATTGAGAATCTATGTGATAAGAAGAGCTTGACCGAGTGCAGCATAGGAACATCATTTCCTATTAAGAGTATGTCATCCACGTACAATACGAGGAAGATAACCTTACTCGCTGCCACCTTCTTGTATATACAAGGTTCATCTACATTTTTGATGAAGTCAAACTCTTTGACCAACATCAAAACAGATGTTCCAATTCCGCGATGCCTGCTTTAACCCGTAGATAGATTTAAGCAGCTTGCACACCATTCCGTTGCTCCCACTGTCTATGAAGCCCATTGGCTGAGTCATGTACACGCACTCCTCTAAATCACCATTTAGAAAGGCAGCCTTAACATCCATTTGCCATATTTCGTAGTCATAGTATGCAAAAATGGCAAGTAGGATCCGGATGGACTTAAGCATAGCCACTGGAGAAAAGGTTTCGTCATAATCCACACCTGGTCGTTGATGAAAACCCTTTGCAACAAGTCTAGCTTCGAAAGTCTCAACTTTTCCATCTACACCAAGTTTCTTCTTAAAGATCCATTTTCTCCCAATGGGTATTACCCCTTCATGAGCAACTTCCAAAGTCCATACCTTATTGGTGTACATGAATTCCATCTCAGATCGTATTGCATCCAGCCATTTCATAGAGTCACCATTCGTGATGGCCTGCCCGAAGCTAGTCGGGTCATCATCTTCTATGATGCAATCCTCGATCCCACCATCAATCAATGAGAAAACCGTGGTATCTCTCAGATGAATGAGGAACCCTACTAGATCGGCGGAGACGCTGATGTTCATTGGCAACTATTGAATCCTCTGGTTCCACTAAATCTTCATTTGTAGTTTGTTCTGCCGGAACTTCTTCCAGCTCTACCTTTTCGCCACTAATTTCTTTTGTAAGAAATTCCTTTTCTAAAAAGGTGGCATGTTGAGCAACAAACACCTTTTGTTGTTCACAGTGGTAGAATAGATATCCATTAGAATGTTTAGGATATCCAACAAACCTACAAAGAATAGATGGTGCCTCGAGTTTGTCTGGATTTTGTCTTTTGACATGGGCCAGACAACCCCATATCTTAACTCGTTTAAGACATGGTCTCTTCCCACTCCATATCTCATATGGTGTGGTAGGTACAGATTTAATGGAACCTGATTTAATAGGTATGTTGCTGCTTCAAGTGCATAACCCCAAAATGAAATAGGTAACTCAGCGGTGCTCATCATAAAGCGCACCATATCTAATAGGGTACGATTCCTCCATTTGATACACCGTTGTGCTATGGGGTATACGGTGGAGTAAGCTGGGAGAGAATCCCATTCTCTTTTAGATAGTCCCGGAACTCATTGCTTAAGTATTCTCCTCCTCGATCAGATCGAAGGATTTTAATACTTTTACCCTTTTGGTTCTCGACTTCGTGTTTATATTCTTTGAATTTCTGAAAAGCTTCAGACTTATGTTTCAACAGGAACACATGTCCGTATCTTGAAAGATCGTCAATGAATGTAATGAAGTACGAAGAACCATTCCTGGCATGTGTAGACATGGGACCGCATACATCACTATGTATCAGTCCCAAGAGTTCCGTAACTCTTTCTCCGTGTCCACTAAACGGAGTTTTGGTCATTTTTCCTTTGAGACATGACTGGAAAGTATCATAAGATGAAAATTCAAACGGATTCAAATATCCATCCTTATGTCACTTAGCTAGTCGTGTCGCATTGATATGACCTAGTCTACAATACCACAAGAAGGATTCGTTCATTTCTGAACTCTTCCTCTTGTGTGTGTTTTGTACATTAAGAACTGTAGTTTGGTTTAGAACGTATATGCCATTATTTAACGAGCCAGATCCAATCAACTTTTGATTCAGGAAGATGTTCATAACATTATCCTGTACTACAAAATTATATCCTTCTTTACTTAATAAAGAAGCTCATATAAGATTGCATATCAGGGTCGGTATGTAATAGCAATCGTTCAGAACTAATGTATTACCATTTGGTAACACGAGGTGATATTTTCCAACTGTTTAGCTGTAACATTTTCACCATTCACTACTCTTACAGAATGATCACCCTCTCCCAGTTCTCTACCTTTATTTAGCCCATGTAATATATTACTTATGTGGGATCCTGATTCGCTATCCAATACCCAGGATGTAGAGTGAACTGAGAAACAGTTCTCGATAACTAACACACCCGAAGAAGATGCATCAACATGCTTATTCTTCATGTTGGCGGCATGGAAATTCGGATATGTTTCTATTCCCTGCTCAGTCTTATAACAATTATAAGAAAGAACGGAGCCAACGTTCCCTTGCTTAGTATAACAAGCGGGTTCTGTCAATACATCCATATTATTATCTTGATTAAGGCCTGACATGGTCGCTACCTGGAGAGAGAGAGAAGAAAAAACTTTAGCGTATGCTCTTACAAGATTAGATTGGTTATTATCTTATCTAATCAGGATGGCTCCTACTGTTTTTATCAAATCTTCCTTCAAACCATAAAAGGTAAGACTAGCCGGGATTAATTACACCTTACAAGTTTGCCAATCTTTCAGCCAGGCCAGTGTTGGTACTTTGAGGGAGGTTCCCTGTGCTTTCGGACGGACCTAATTAAAATAAATCTTCTTTTTCCAGAGGCATAACCACGTTAACACCTTTCTAGACACCTACTTGATCGGCTAATTTGGATGAGTAAAAGTCTCCCAGGAGTAACTCTTACTCGCAGTGGGTATCGGGATCCAACTATCTTATAGAAGGTATGCAATCTCATTGCAAATTTCAACACTTGAAATTCCCGATAACGTTTTGCCCCTAGCGTACTATGATGTTGACAGAGGTCAGCAAACCATAGTGCACTAGTCAAGTTCAACCCGTCATTTCTTGATTGAATCAAACCCACTCGCAGGACCCTTGACAGAGGTCAACTAGGTCGTACGACTACCATAATTTAATCCCATCACATACTTTACAGATAAGTACTAACCAGCTACCGCACACTACGCCGTGACAGAGATCAACAAACGCAGAACGAATACCAAATAACCTTTATCTGAAATGACGGAGGGCTACGACAGGTTTTTATGAAAAACTTTTGCGTAATGAACTTGATATCGTTGTAGAAACAAGTGATTTTGAAAAGGAGTGTTTTTGAGGCCTTTACTAGTTTCGCTAAAGAGGTAACTCCCGGTGAAGGGATCTCAGCTCTTTCCTTATCGAATAAGGTGCAGGATATTTCACAAATACTGCTATGCAAAGCAAGAACTAAAAAAGCAATCAAAAACAAAACCGAGTGAGTTGTAGCATCTGCTAGTTTTTCTAAAGTGGTCACTTCCGGTGAAGGGATCTCGGCTCTTTCCTTATTGAATAAGGTGCTGGATATTCTACAAGGAATACCGCTATGCAAAGCAAAAACTAGAGTTATCCTTTTTGAAAATTTGATTCTACAACATCTTTTAGGTTTCTTTTATTTCATTAATGACGTCCCATCATTTATGCTTCCTAAGCATCACAGAAGAAACGAAAATACAACGTACGCTTATACCATCCGCATTCGCCAGAGTGTCCCGTTATGCACCGTTAGGTTACTTAACTAACGGCATACCGGGACGGGACTAGCGCGGGTGAAAAACATAAGTAACGTTTATTATATATCATATATATAATAATAAAGCATTCGTCTCACCCATATAAAATGATCACATCACAGAATATCAACAGCAGAAGATAACATATGAAATATTGGATATAGTGGGAGGTCCGTATTTTATTTTGAGCCTGTATAAAACACGAATTCCACGGTCGCGATGAATAGCCAAACCCACATCCCTAGACCCCTACAAGAGCGGCAAGCAACCTACCAATTCTAAGGTTAGGTGACCCGGTCTCGACTCCTCGAGATGGCCTCCCACTGGACCCTAGAATCCGGTTACTTGTGCTCCCCTCCTTGGATCTATTCTAATGTGGAAAAGTAAATAATATACAATGGTGAGATCATCCTCAACCTGGAAGTGCCCCAATAAAAGAATATTACACAGAATGAATTTTACATGAATGAAAATAAAAATCCTCATCTCACATAAAACCCCCGGCTATTCAAAACACGACGATCCAATATAACATATCACAGCAACACATAACATCACATGTCATCAACGTAAGTAAATATGCATATCCCAATTGTCGTTGATGTATAGCAACGAAACCGGTGATACACTACATATTACACTTACGGTCGCAGAAAAGAAAGTGAAAAACTACAACATCTGGAATCCACAATCACCATAGACATCATAAACCCAAAATATCACGTACTTCGCATTTCATGCCTAACAATATGAATTCCAAATATTGTATCACATTCCAGAAAAAAATAGACGGCGTTAAACATTCCTATCGAATCAACAAACACCCAAAATTTCCCAAAAAGCTCAACACTTGAGCGTAGTTTAAAAATACTCAGTACATGCCACAGTGGCAATGAACCAGCCGTACAAGGGTCAACCAATGCCTCACCTGTGGCGCCGCGGAACTGCCGCAAACCCTAGCATTTCGCGGCGGTTCTTACGTGCACAGAATCGAGTTAGGGTTTCATTCTTCTAGAGGGTCCACCGCATTACTTGCACTATATTCGAATGTTCTTTAACTACGAAAAAATCCAACTCTTGGATAATTTTCCGGCAAGGTTTAAAGTGGGTATTTGATTTCCGATCAAACTTTTTAACACCGTCTAAATAACCCGAAAACAATATAGAAATATGAATACGAAACACTCCGAATTACCTACCTAAAAAGATAACATCATATGCAAATTTAGCAAAAACAAACAACACCTGAAATATCAAACCCCAGACACTGGAACACGGTAGAAATTTCAACCCCAGAGGAGACAGTACGGCCGGCCTGCTCCGTTTTTGGAAGGTTTTGCTCGGCCAAAATTCGGTGAGAGGTGTTGAATTTTGTACAGTGTTCATGTTGCATCTTATACAACATTCTGCAACTGTTTAAAAAAAAATTTGACACAGAAAATTTCGATAAAAACTAGGGTTCGTATTCGGGTGTTTCAGAATTGTTTTGGTTTCATAATCCTACACTATCCGTCTAATTCTCTAGCTAGGCTCTGATACCACTGTTGGGTTGTCTAGCACGGCAGCAAGGTTTCGGGGGCATCGTCTATGCGAAATTAAAATTTTGCCATTCTAAATAACCCTAACCCTAGGTTCTTAACTAAAGAATCATACGAAATCGATAAAGAAAACAACTTTACTTCTAAGTGATAGGGATTACAACCTTTGTAGTCTGTTCCTATGCTTCATAAGCTCCGTGTAGTGGTCCCTTCACTGCGATCCATGAACTCTAGGACTCTTGAGAGGCTCTACAAGTCGTATGATGCATCCTTGCTTGTAGTCTTCGAAATCCGAGATGATCTACTTCGAGGAAACACGGAATCAAGCTTTCTCTTCAGTATGTAGGAACTAGTGAAGCTAACATACTAATCTATATGGCTAGTGTAGAAGAAGATGATGAAGTAAGAATTTTGGTCTCTTTAGTTTTCTTTTTCTCACAATCTTTTATCACCAAAGAAAAAGCTAGCAAGCTTTTGGAGGAAGAAGAAGATGATGTGATGAAAGAATAATTGTGAGCTTAGGTTTGAAATGAAACCATGTTGAGTTAGTAAATATCATTTCTAACTCATGTAGAGAATAAACCATAGGCTAGGGTTAAAGTTAGATTAACAAATACCTTAGGCTTGACAAAAGAGTGGACCAAGTCAACTAAGAAAAATATCTTTGCAAAAACCCATAATTTTGATTTATCTAAAATAAAATGTAAACCCTATTCTTAACCCTAGCATGGTATAAGTCTCTCTTATTCATGTTGCATGTGTAACCTTGCATGTTACAATTATACATATCTCATATATATAATTTTGTAAGAAAAGAAAAGAATACATTTAACATATATCACATATATATCAATATATCCTAAGTGAGAAAAAGAATTGCTTAAGTGAGCTTATATTAGTTAATGTATTGTAATATATCACATATATAATTATACATTAAATTATTAAATCAATACTTGATTTAATAATCCTTCTATATTAGATATAACCGACCAATATAATATGTATCATTTTATCGAATCAACACTTGATCCGATAACCCGGCTATATCACATATACCCGGCCGATATCATATATCGCGAGAATAGAATACAGTATCACATACATGTATTACTCTTGGTCCCACACATATCACATATGTGCTCCTACTCCGTTTCGTCTGAGCTAGGAAAGCTCTGTGTAGGACTCTAAAGACTCGTCAATACGCCGGCAGTAGGTGATGATCATATCAAACACCCACAAGCTGCAAGCGGTCAGCTAAACGTAACAGCCACCCGGGTATTGAACGACCAGAAGATCAACAAGCAAGCCTGTACATACTCCTGCGAATCCAATCAGTAACACTACCGTACAGTCCGATCTCTTCGTCTGATATGTCGCATATCCAGTCTAGGGGTGGTATACGTCAGACCCCAGTAACCGATAAGTCGTGCCGATGTGAGGCTCATAATGGGTCGAGAAACTACTGATAACACTTAACAGTAGATCTCTATATCAGCCCTGGCCAGGGACTTCCAGTTATAGCCAAACGAACATAGTGCAATATCAACCCCCAATACCGGGAGAGACGAAACCCCTCCTATCTCTCATTGCCTCCATGTGATTCGGGACTGTACCCAAAAGCCACTGTTTTGCACGTTCTCATGAACGTGGTAAGGCGGAAATCAAAGCACAGTGGGAATCACACAACACTCTATGATGATCTCGGGTCTACAGACTAACCTGTACCAGTGTCACCAGAGAACTGCGATCTGACAATAAGTATAATACCATCTAGGAGTTCTCGGCGAGTCCGTTCAGTGTACCCAGTATCTCTTTAGCACCCGTACACCATCTTTGATGTCAAACACCAATGGATGTGGGATCATCCATCACCCATCATATGGGTCAAGATACGTATACGCTAGTCTACTCTGGAGTATCGATGCCCTGTCTCGATACATCCTCGACTAGGAACAATTATAGGATATACTCGTGGACTACCCTCGCCCCACTAGTATGATCTTCATCATAGTCCTAGTTTTCAAGTACATATCCTAAAGGCTTTATCAACATGTGAGTGTAAGACAGTAATACAATTCAAGTCAACATGTTAAGATAAAGAGCAACCATATAGCATACTATCATATCGAGCAAGAAAGTCCTCTCTATATATATCCAAGCATCCACTATAATATACATCATATGTACAACAATGACCACTAGAGCATATACATAACTAACAGCGATCGTGCGGAGCAAGATTCATGTTCAATTACAAGACGTTGGTGAAATACAGTGCCAAAGATCCGGGTAGTTTGACCCGCGCAAGCGAACATTCAAATACCCGTAATCACTTCAAGAGGGTTTCTTAACCCAAAATCGCATCGGTACGTATTTTTCTAACACCTTCGCTAAAATCCGCCGCGTTCTAATATTCTATCTTCTGCAGGATTCTTCGCACAAACTTACCACCAATTGCACAGAGAACTAACCTGTATTTGTTGTAGCGCTTAAGCCTAAACAAAAAATAATTGCTTAAATTGCTTAATTTCTTAAATTCTTTTATTGATTGCGCATTTGCATCTTAATACGAATATTAAGGGCACGACCAAACAAGATACGGTAAAGGATTTCATCACTTTTCTCCATAACCCACAAATCACAAAACTGCATTCTTGCATACCCACAGTACTTTAAAATCAACTAGAACTTGGACTTTAAGGACTTCGCACTCATTAGGAGAAGTTAACTATGTTTTGAACACCGCTTAACGGTATATCGTTCACAAGGTGTCTAGGAAAGTGTTCATGAGAAAGGGTTATTCTAATTAAGGAACTTCACGAAAGTGTTGGAAAACCTCCCCTTATCTCTGCACTTAGCTGGCTTCATGATCCTTATATCTTGAGCCTATTTCTTGACATAGTTTTACTTCGACAATCGGTTCTTGAGCAGGTCTAGTTGACTTAGCATAACGTAGACTATTAGGGGTGTGATATTCTTGGTTTTTGTGATTTTTGTGAATTCTTGTTGATATGGGTGATACACAATTTAATTCAAATTTTCACGATTCTTATTCCTTTATTTATACTCAGTCCCAATTCTTTTGTTCAAATTGCTACGATTCTTCCCACATTCATGAAAATTGTCCTTTTCTAGGGGGTGACCAACCGTCCCAGATTTTTGATAACGGTCACCCACCTAACACATTTGAACCCAGCCACACTTCAATTAGCGACCTAAAAATTGAAGATTTAGAGAAAGAGGTCAATAGGGTAACTGCATTAGCATCACCACCGTCACAACCCTCCATTCCTGAAACAACTGACACATCATTAGGGAATGATGGTGAGATGGATGCTAGATTGACCGCTTTAGAGAAGGGTATTGAAGTGATGACTACGGTCGAGAATCAAAAAGCTATGACGCTAGCCCTATTAAAACAGCAGTCTGAGCAATTGTTTCACGCTCAAGCTCAATCTTTGGCTAGAATCGAAGAGCATGTAGCTGTAAGGATTCTAAGTAGTGAACATGGTCAATTGGAACCAAATAATGTAAATATCTGTCATCTAGGAAGTCACCTGAGGCAGATAAACGATCTAACAAATTTTGATTATTTCATAGATGATGATACCATTGAATTGACTGAGTATTATCAGGACACACAAGAAAACCCTCCAAGTCAGTCCGACACTAGCCTTTAGGTACCAACTGAACCTCTTGTCACTTATGATTTAGAGGTTGATTTAACCGAGGTACTACTTGATTTAACCGAGGTACTACTTGAACAGGAAATACTTGAATCGATTGATTTTTACACTCCAATTTTAGAGGAGGAAGCTTGTGATTTTGACGGGTATGGTTAGGATAAATTGTTAGAGGAAATCAATGATCAGGAACACACAATTTTTGTATCCCCTGTTAATATTGTTTCGGAAAAAACGTTAGTGTGGGAACCTACATTTTTAAATGACATGAACCTACCCATTTGAGAATGTGAAGAGAGAGAACTCGTTTCGGGAATTGGGAGCTATTGCAACAAGAGTAGGATTGTGAAGGATTATTGGAAGGAAGGCAACCTTGAAAACATTCTTTCATGCCGAGTTTTGAGGAGATATTCGTGGATGAACTTGATATTCTTGGTGAGTTTGATTCAGAATCAATTTGGGAACATTCTACGAACCTTTTTTTTGCTGAACTTTTTGCGGATGAACTTCAGTTTTTAAACGAGCTTGACTTCGAAACTCAACACGCGCTTCTTGAAAATTCAATTCATTCGGGCAACAATTCTTTGACTCCTTCAAAACTTCATCTTTCCATTCAGCGTCTTCTGATTCCTACTTTCATGCACACATGCCCTTCACTAATTTCTAACATATTCATTTCCTTTTCTTTTTTCTTTTTTATATACATATTCTTTTACCAGCCCTTGTGTTATATAGACAAAAATTTTAAATTGCTGGTATTAATATCTGGACTAACCCAATCTTTTAACGTTTATATGCTGTAATTAGTCTTAGATTTTTCTTTTTCTTTGAATAAAATTCTCACCCTGATGTCTAAGTCTAACTACCGGAGACGAGGGCAACGATGAGGACATCATAAAACTCAGGTTTGAGGGTGAGCACTGTGTTTATTTTTCTGCATCATGTGTATATTCTTCATTGCATACATATTAAAAACCCCATAAAAATTGAAATCGTTTTTCCAAAAACATAAAAACTTGTTCGTTATGTTAGCTAGCTGGGGAACTTAGATTCGAAGTCTGACGGTTCGGGTGAAAAGATATAGATAATTAAATCCTTTTTGAAAGATTTGCAACCCGAAAGATAACCCTCCTTTGAGTTTAACCGTATATGTCTTTTATAACACTTTACACGTGTCATATGTTTTTGAGAATTTGTTGAATGTCTAACATGTCTTTAACCTTTTTAAAAATTGATAAACATTTTTAGGATCAAACAAGTTTGTTCTGAGTTAAGTAATAACAAGAATAGTTCATGAAGTAAAGTGAATATGAAGGATATTATTAATGTTTTAATGGAAGCTAAAAAGTCTGAAAAATAACCCATCTGGAATCTTGTTGGAGTAATTACACACCTTATCCACATGATCACGTCTTCAGAATTTAAAAGAAAAACTGGTTATATCTCTGTTCGCACTGCCTAAAGAATATTTAAATGCAAATAAAATGAGTCTTTTGTTTTGTGGCCTTGGTAACTTGGGTAATTAAGTCCTTGGGTTGTTTTCACACCTAATGCCCTAAAACCATCTTGTTTGGGAGTCATTGACCCAAATCTCGCTAAGTTTCCAATCTCTAAATAAAACAAGCTAAGTAAGTGTTCTCTCCAAGTTAAAAGTCCTCACGGTTCTTTGTGGGAGAATAATCTTGGCGGATACGAGTTTTCTATTAAAACAGTTTTTCGCGGAGATATGAAGGTTTATATTTATAAAGCCGTTTTGCACGATAACTAAGGGTGTGTATGAATAAAAACAGCTGAAATGTACGAGTGAAGAAAAAGACTTTGGCTCTCTGATAAAAATTATATAAATTCTGACTTGAAACCTAACTGGAGAACGAAACTTGAGAAAATCTTAAGTCTTTTCAAACTCATGTGGTCCTTTAGAAGTCTATCCTAGTTCGTAATTATGACATGATGACCCTAATCAAGTTCTTAAAAACTTATCGATACTACTCGCACAACCACGTAAAGACGCATATAAGATTATGTTAAATAAATTGTGAGGAGTGAAAAATAGGGTTTGACGTTTCTAACTTGGATAATAGAACTTCTACCCTTGATTCTTAAACCTTAAGACTAGAATCAACAGTTTCTTCACAACGCTAACTTGACTGGATTTTGTGGGAGCAATCCGCTGAAAAAACCCTCAGGAGAGAACACTCCTCCTACTAGGGACACCTAGAGATTTAACGGCTTGTTGCATGTGCTCAGTGCAATCGCGTTCCCTGCGAAAGTGAGGATAGGATTTTGTTTTGCTCGAGACGAGCAAAAGATAAGTTTAGGAGTATTTGTTCATCAAAGAAAACTGCATTTAAATACCTTTCATTCATTATCAATTTTGTGTATATCAGTGCTTTTAACCAGTGTCTGCTTAGTAAATACAAATTACAAGTATTCATGATAAAATACTGGAAAGACACTCAAAATCATGAATATAACGTTAGGGAGCCGACACTGCAATCAGTACAGAAAACCGATCAATGTTCAAGAAGATCTTTTGCAAATAATCTAGTGTACACAATTTTGGTCCAACACAATACATGTATGCACTAGCTTTTTGATCCTAGGACCATAGTGAGGGCTGCCTTGGCAAAACAACTTGAGCAAGTGGGCATGTGTGAGTTGAGGTGTGATAAATGCAAAAAGATATGATGTGATATAAAGTTCAAGTTTCCCTTCAAATTTTACTGAGTATAAACCAAGATGATATAAAGAAATCAAACACTACCAGTGGACTTTTTGAGTGCACTCGAGGCCACTACACAAACACGAGCCCAATTGCTTACAATCAAACCGGTGAGACCCCCCAACAAGACCGACACCACCGGGTCCATTGTCTCCAAATCTCCCAATTTTTCTTCTGGTCATTTCTCAGGGTCACATCAGTCCATCTATATTGTTTGTTTATTCTGGAGTTGAGCCTATAAATACCAGAACAGATATTAAGATGGGAAGGATGTAAAAAATTACACTATTTTCCATAGTTTTGCATTGTTTTTGGTTTAGCTTGAGAGTTGTGTGTGTTAAACTTGGTTTCTTCATCTTCTTCTTCCCTCTTGAAGATTTCTTTTAAGAGCTTCATTATGGAGGTTGAACAAGTAACCAACATCTTTTATCTCAACTACATCAAGTGCTAATAATATTGCTTTGTAATTTGCTTTGTTCTTTTGCTTTGTTAGTTTACTTGCTTTTCTTTTCATTACGTGTAACTGATCAATTTGGTTGTGGTAATGGTAAGGAAATGAGATGAAAGGCTTTGCCTTCCTCCTCCTCTTTTTCATGTTTAATGTGCTTATATTTGTGATTCTAACTTAATGATTGTGGCATGTATTGATGTGATATGGTATTTTGAAACCATGGTTACTTTGTAACCTTTTCATATACCATATTCACTCCCCTTCCCCATTTCATAATGTTTAAGTTAAAATCAATTTGGTGTTAAGTTTTCTAAGTTTAGATATGGTATTTTGTGATCAAGTGACTTGACAAATCTTTGGGTTTCATATACCATATACTATCACAAACACTTAGCACACTTAACACTAAAATCATTTGCTCTCACGCACTAATTTGTGTTTTTGATGTATGTTTGCTAACCCTTGTGCTTATGTTGATATCCCAAGCTTGAACATACGAACGGTAAGTGAACAAAACGGACTCGTTTCATGTTTACGTCAAATATCAGCAACTTGACGACTTATGCTTTGCAACCACCTTGACAAGTCATGCGTCGCGTCAGGATCACCACAAGGTCGGACAACTCATGATCAAGGGAGCGTCGAAGATATCGCCACGATTCAACCATCAGAGCCAAAGCCACGTCTACTTTTTCTTAACTTGTTTTCTACATTTTCGTATTTTTATTTTTGTGATAGACCAAACCTATTCTTTGTTCTCGAATCTTAAACCAACAAAACCTTATACACAATTCCCTGCGGATCGACCCGTACTTGCTGGCTCGCTACAACGCGCCATGCATTTGCAGTTTTTATAAATTTTAAAACGAGATCGAGCTCGCGTGCGCACTATTTCCAAAACCGATTCTATTTCCAAAACATGCACAGTTGCGCGTGCGGATGAGGCCCCAACACCTTCATCAAGGTCATAGGAATCTAGGGGTAAAAACATTATCGGGAATTTCAAGTGTTGTAACTTGCAATGAGATTGCATACTTTCTTTGAGATAGTTAGGTCCGTGCGAAAGCATGGTGAACCTCCCTTAAAGTACCGACACTGGCCTGGCCGAACGATTGGCGAACTTGTAGGGTGTAATTAATCCTGGCTAATCTTACCTTTTAGGGTTTGAAGGAAGATTTGATAAAAAACAGTAGAAGCCATCCTGATTAGATAAGATAATAACCAATCTAATCTTGCAAAGAGTGCACGCTAACGTGTTTCCTTCTCTCTCTCTCTCCAGGCTGCAACCAATGTCACGCCTTAATCAAGATAATAACATTGATGTATTTACCGAACCCTCTTATTATACTGAGCAGGGGAACGTTGGTTCCTTAGGAATAGGGGAATATCAGGATTCCTGCACCACCTATTCGAAACTCACGGTGTCGTGCTTTTGTCGAGTTTTGTTTAATTAAGATATGTCGATTTCGTTGGTGAAAAATAATGCACGATGTGAGTCTCGAGTTTTAAAAATACCGCAAGTGCACGGTGCGATGAAGCAAGCCGGCAAGCACGGGTCGAACCACAAGGAGTGGATATCACGACATCAATTTGAGTTATAAATAAAGAGGTTGGGAAAGGAGTTTATCACGTGTTGCAATAATTAAAAGAAGAAAGGTTTGTTTTAGGGAAAACTTAGGCTAAGGTTTAGTATGAGTGAAATACGACTTTTACCCCCAACTCTCCTTTTTGATTCAAAGTTCAATTTTTTAGTTTCCATTTGAATTGCGAAAGTATGCTGTATCTATCCGAAACACGCGTCGGGTTAGAATACGATATCAAGGTTAAGTTAAACGGAAACTAAAAAATTGAATTTGAAAATGAAATGAATATGGATTTAGTTAAGTTAAGTTAGCAAGTATAGAATATATGCAAGTATGCTATAAATCCTATCTAGCTAGTTGTGACACTTAACATAATTCCGTATTCATTTCATCTTCAAATCATAATATAGCAACGATAAAATGTAAAGAAGGAATATGATATATGTTAAAGCTTGATTCGCAACCATTCAAAATGATATATCCTATCAAGCAGAACATAATAAAATTTCATAATTAAGAAAAGAAGTGTAAAATGCAAGAATCAAAAGGGAGGGGTTTGGAAGTAAAGTCATTCCAAAACCGAACACTTGCCTCAAACGAGAGATCACAAAACAACACTATACCTACACGTCACTATGTCACCAAAAAACAACATGGTCTGTCCTCGTCCGTGACGAGCTCGCCCAGACCGCAACACCAGCAACAGCTCAATCTGTGCTCAAACCATGGTGACAGGAAGCTCAAGCAGGTATCGAAGAAGATAGATCAATGAATGAAATAATCAACAGTTCCTAAATAGATATATGATCAAAGGAATGAATAGTATCAATAGATCTCAAGATAAGTACATCTTAAGGTTTCTTAAGTGGAGCATCGTATCGTAAATATGCCGCGGAAAATACGTACGGTACGTCACTCTACTCAAACTACCTACCCCATCAATCAAGGTCAACCTATGAAACGAAAGTTCGGGTCTAATACCCCCCCTTTATCAAATCTATGTTCCGTAAGGTCAAGCCTAGGTTCCGAATACATACGCCCTAGACTCCGCATAGTCAAACCCAGACTCAAACCAAGGTTAAACCTAACGCTCTGATACCAACTTTGTCACGACCCGTAAATTTAGCACGTGACGACACTTAAATTACGCAATGTCTGAAGGCGTGACGTAAATCAAGTAAACCGAAGCCCAGAGAATCTAAACCTTTTTGCGGAAAATAGTGGGGGTGCAGTTTTGAAATAAAGGTATAATAAATCATGTTTTTCTTTAAATGCATAGCTAATGAAACATAAAAATGCAAGTGGATTATACTATAGTTGAAAACATGTTTCGTTTTTAAAAAATTTGGGCAGTACCTCCCTTGTATATTTTGATCCAAAAACAAATACACAATAATATATAGGCATCCCCAAGCGGGAGCTAGCTCTTCGCTAACTGGCAGAATCACAACTACGCAATAACATATATACGACACCCAACGGCGAAGAATCAACCCAGAAAGAACAAATAAATAATGCAAGACATCAAAACCCAAGAAAAGCGAGAATACCCCATCGCTCTAAGTCTCGCACAACCAAGTCTGATTAGGTCTACCTATATACAATGTCTAATCCTGATCTGATCTGATGTGATGTGATGGAGTTTATCTAGAAACAATAGAATATAACAGTACGAGAGTGGGCACAATCCAACATGTGTCCCACCTACCAAAGGAAAGCACCCTGGAAGAAGCTGTATGCCAGCAATACCGCAACTGATCCCAAGCGGTCAAACCTGCAAGAACTGTGGCACAACGGGGGTGAGTTGCCAACTCGTGAGTAGAAAACATCAGCAAGTAAAAATCGAATAAAACAACGATTTCCTAGGTCACTACTTCCTGAAGGTAATAATACTATGATATCACTATATCCTGCAGGTAATATTCTGATATTTAGGATGACCATGTATGCATATATGTCAACAATCTATCAATGCAATGTCATATATAAATAAACATCTAACATCATATGCCTGTATGCATGAGGATATCATCCACGTGTCCATCAACGATACAAAACAATATCATGGAACCTGAGTGTTCCACACAGACACTCGAACATCATGAAAACATATGCCTATATATATATATATATATATCTGTGTGTGTGTGTGTGTGTGTGTGTGTGAGGATATCAACCACGTGTGTCTATCAAGGACACATCAAAATCATGGAACCTGAGTGTCCAACACCGACACTCGAACATCATGAAAAAACCGTGTCCAATATGGACAAGTAAATCCTCATATCTCAAGCGCCGCATCCTCAGATCGGTCCTCATATCCATTTCGTATCACAACTCCAAAACGGTATCCTCCGGATATCCGCCGAGCTCTATACAATCACCGGTAGGTAGTAGTCTCTCTGCCAGGCTCATCGTCTACACCACAAAAATCATTTCTTGCCCAGGGGTACCATACCGGGTCCACCATATATCCACAAACGACATTTGCCAACTCCTCGAATCTGGTCTTAAAAACATGCTCATAACTGAGAAAACTCATGGTGGACGTCTCGAAATATCATATCAAGAGAAACCGTGTTTTTAAAACAATAGGCAATTTCCTTTAAAATATAACCACGGCTCTTAAATCCAGAGATCTCATAAAAACAACATCTCAATGCAGATAACCATAAAGTACGATGTACAACATAGAGTAGTAATATGAGCATATCGGTATATAATGCAAGCATATAACCATAAGGAACGATGTATGCAACATAGAGTAGTAATATAAGCATATCGGGTATATCATGCAAGCATGTCAAGTGATAGTACTGAACAATGAATGTACCTTTACTTTCAATATTAATCTCATAATATTGAAGTTCTACTATGTAATTAGCACAACAATTCAACTGCATAAGTAACATGGCAATTCTGCTGTGTCAGCGACATGGCAGTCACCGATGAAGAATGTGTGTGAGCCGGCAAATCTGTGTATGTGTAACATGCGCATCAATGGTCATTGTGCAGGTGTACTAGCAAATCATATCATATAGCATTAAATACCGGCATGTGGAATGTACATCACGAGGGGTAATATCCTACACAACATGAACAATAATTGGGTGTATCTATCTACACAAGAATCATACGGTCACTTTTAAACGATACAAATCGTCGTTTTTAAAATAGGTATGGTTTAGGTGGTGTTCATACCATAATATTGCATTATTATATTCCCCATTCTTATGTATTTTACAAATAAACAGGTGCTTTTGACCCATGTCTGCTACATGGTACAGGTTACAAGTTCTTGGATATAAAACAGTGAAAATGATAAAAGACGATGCAAAAGTGGGACTACAACCAACAAATAGAAGGATCTTGATCAAGCCTACATGAAGATCAGTTCACAAAGTACCAGGCAATGCAAGGTCCAAGATCGCGAAGCAACAGTTAAAGTCCACCACAATTATTCACTGGAAAATCTGGAAGAGAACCAGAAGCTATTTTAAAGAAACAACCAAAGAAGTAAGAAGCCCAAAAGGCCCAGAAACAGAGCAGAAAAATTCAGCAGCCAAAACCACCATTGGGCCACGGAACCGCGGCCCAACCCCTGCTGCGGCCGCGGTTCCGCGGCCTTCTAGAGCCCTTAATTGCATAAAATTTTACTATAATCTGTGGCTGCTTTTACTGGTCAACCTAGGATTATTTTGGTAAATGCAGACATGCGGCAATTGTAAACCAAGGGTTTTCTATGTTCTATAAATAGATACCTAAACTCTTGTATTAGGTCATGCCTCCTTTGATTAATAAAATTCAGATTTCTTTTGGAGAGCATCGGTGCCTCTTTTCATATCATCTATTCAGATCTGACAACCCTGTGTAAATGTTTGGAGAGAGCCATCTGTAAGTAGTTTTATTTCATTGCTCTAGTTTAGATTTAATTCCTTGCTCTAGATAAATGTTCTTCAATTCCCTAATGAGCGAGTAGTCTTCTCGCTTGTTAGGGTTAGCTTTGGGGAAGGCTTTTCAGAGATGAGATCTCTCATCCGTTTCTTGCCCATCACATATAATCAATAGGACTCCATACATACATGCACACACCGCTCCTTACGGCACCCTATCCCACGAGGTAGCGGTGATACCGAAGTATAAAGGCCCAGTTGCGCGTGTTTTCCATGGAGGTTAGGGTAAGGATCGATAAAGGAAGGACAAGAACCTAGAGGAAAAAACATCTTCCCGAATGGATCTAATCCCCTTTATTGATAATTACCATAACTCCTCTTAGATCCTAATTTGGGTATAGAAAGCGTTGAGATTTATTTACATATCCAAACCTACCCTAAACCTAACCCTAGCAAGATTTAGATCAAGATAATCTTAGTATAGTTAAATTTAGTTTTTAGATTTAATAAATCAATCCGAACACCCATAGGAATTAACTCGTTTGAGCGATTAGGAAATTCAAAAAATCTCTGTGGACCGACCCGTACTCACCGGCTAGCTACCAAGCGACGCCATTCTTGATTGCGGTTTAGAAATATTTTTGACATAGAATCAAATGGCGCCGTTGCCGGGGATGGCGTGTTATTTCCTTTGTGCAATTTCGGGTTAATATAAATTAAAAAAATCAAAAAAATATAAAAATATATCATCTGTTATTTTTGGGAAGGGTATTTTAGTGTGAATTTTACAGGATCTACGAACAAATTCGGATCTGGAAATCTCCAAAAATCGAAACAGCAAACGAAAGATCTGAATTAACATAGGAGTATCACATCTGAGAACAGCAGAAATCTTAGGATCCGAGCCGACCACTTGACTGCACTTCCGCGGCAGGAACCCCGATTTGACCGTGCATACGCTGCGGGAAAGTGACGTCGCCTTCTGCAAAAATTTCTCGGGGCCTGAACCATACTGTAGACCGCGGTTAAGCGGCCAGAACCAACCTAAGACCGTGGAAAAGCGGCTGACTCGTGACATCATCTTGAGAAAATTGCACTGTAAGCTCCTCTGTTCTTACTCTGGAAATCTAGATATATCTTTTCTAAAAATCTCCTGCAGGATTTTTTGCGCTTTTAAAATCTTCCCCCTTCCAAATAACAAATCTAGTGCAGGATTCTTTGCGCCACGCTTAAAATACATAATTGATTGCAAGAAATCTTTTCTGTTTTGCATACCTTTAATCTTTTTTGCAAAAATTTCCAAATAAAGAGAAAAAGAAAAAAAAAGGAAAATTTTTTATAAAAACTTGCAAACTTTTGTCGCTAAGAACTCCGTGCACCAACTACTTTCTTTCTCTTCTTATTCTTACATCATGGGTACCTCATCTCATAAATCTCTCGCCGACCTTTGGTATCCCGAACCTAACTTTGCCTCGTACGTCAATTGTTTCGGTCGATTTAAGGAAGATCCCTCCATGCCCAAAATTTCTTTGAAAGATCAAATAGAAGCGTCTAGGAGAAACAGTTCGACGTTGCAACCCACTTTGTGTCAACCATGTCAACCTTCACCACCTTCGTACATTGATACCACTTTTTCGAATCCTGTTTTAACTCCTAAACCGATGTCTATTGCTGAGCATATTGTACAATCTCGTAGCCGATCTTTCACTCCTCTCCACACATCCAGTTATAGGGATCAACAAGTCCATTCACCTTTTTATACAAATGTTGATCCTACTCCTGTCCAACCATCCAATTCCTACCTGTCCTACCCGACTTTCCCACCATCACTAGACATTGCTTCTATATAGCCATTTGGGAGTTTCACGTATCCAAACAATTTCGAATCTTTTACCGAAACCCCTTCACAACCCATGTCTAGTTTAGAACAGTCGTTGAAAGCTTATATTACAGCAACAAACAAAATGATTAGGAATGTAGATGCGTCCATAGCCGCCCTTATACAACCTAGTGAACCGGCTAGTTTCTAACTAGCTTCAAATTTTCCAATGTATGAGGCGGCGTTTGGACAGAGTGCGAATTTGAGAGGATTTCCAAATCAAACCTACCCATACCCAATTGAATCCAACAACTCCAGTTTTCAAACATGTGTCCAAATTGATGAGTTGTGCGACTTTGTCGTGATTGATTTGCCAGATTGTGAAGAATCCCTTTCGAGTGAAACCACACTTAATCCTTTCGATCTTTACACCTCTAATTTAGAACCTGAATTGATAAATATCCATGCTTTTGATGAGGTGTCAGAAAAAATTGATTTTCACTTGATTGAGGATATAGACGTCGGGAATATCTTGGATGATGAACCCGTAGATTTGATTGAAATTTTATGTCCAATTCATCATCCTGAGTCATTAAATGTTTCACCCGAATTTCATATGCGTCTTGATTTTGATGATAATGGCATGGATAGGCTAAATTTGGAGGAGAATTAAGAGGATAGTATTGAGGATAATATTGAGGTTAAACCATTTTTGTTTGATGTGGCGGATTTTCCAATTCATCCTCCTGAACCTTCAACTGTTATAGCACCCTCCCTCTTTTCCATCGTTCCGACCACGCAAAAGATCACACTTGAAGACTGTGAGCTTGAAAAATTTCCCTTTGAATCTGACACAGTTCTCTCTGCCGATAACACTAACGAGTGTTTCACTTTTTCGGGCGATGTTAAAGACTCACCGCCCGAGTTTGAGTCCTTTGAAATTTCAGATGAGTTAGTTGAACCATCAGACTCGGTTGCTTACAGTCGTTTCGAACCATTGATGGAATCTTTCAAGTTCGAGACAGTTTACTACGGTGAGAATGAGGCTATCCCTAATTCACTCCCTTTCGTCCTTCCTATCGTTCTGACCGTACAAGAGACCGTTACGCTTTCATCTCCAATACCAAGTTCGGCGTACCCTTGCTTTCTTACGAATCTTGAGGGATTTGACCCCATTTCTCGACGGGTTGATAGGTTAGCACAATCGCTTTACCGGTCATCACAAATTGCGCTAATTTATTCACTCGATTTACACCCTCAAGATCGTACTCCACTTCTTTCTCTTTTCCGTCATTCTTATCCTCCACCGAGACCCTATTCCACTCTTCTTCCCATACGGTCTCGTGTATTTCTCATTTCTCTTCTTTCCACTCCCTCCTTTCACCAACTCTACCATTACCACGATAAGATTTTTGAATGGTTTGTGCTAACATTTGGCTTGTGTAAGGCCTTGTTTAGTTTGGGGAGGACCTTGTTGTATATATGTATATATATTTTTTGTTTTCTTTTTCTATAAAAAAAATAAAAAAAATCTCAAAACATTAAAAAATAAAAAAAAATTATAAATAAATAAACAGGGGAGTGCCGACATTTTGACCCTCTTGGTGTAGCATGACAGTGAGGACACTGTTAAGTTTTAAGTTTGGGGGTATACTCGGTAAACTTTCTTCCTTCGCATTCATGTGTACATTTTTTGCATTTGCATACTTATTTTTAAAACCCATAAAAATTGAAAATTTTCAAAAATTATAAACATTGTTGTATTCAATTTTGGCCCTAATTGACTTAAGTTTGACAAAAAGGTTAACTAGCTAGGAATAATTAGATCCTAAACTTAGTAAATTCAAAACCCTAAAAATAACCTTTCTAAAAATTTAACGTTAGAAAGTATATGTCTTTGTAGTTTATCTAGAAATAGGCAAATTTTGAGTTCACTTCTTGGGCTAAGTCAAAACAAAGGAAAAGTATTAATATTTTTATTAGAGTATGAGTTTGAAAAATAATTCATTGCTTAAGTCTAGATTCTGAAAATGTATACCCTACAAATTGCACAATCACGCACCATGAAACTTGGAATAGTAGAAGAGATCTTGAAATGCTCTTGTCTAAAGTCCTTAGTACGATGAAAAATAAAAAAATACAAGTGTGAATAAAAAAAATGAACACTAGTTTTTGTGATTACTTAAGGCTGCAAAAATAGAAAAATATTTAGCGAGGGTGCTTCATCACCTAGTGCCTTAGACCAACTGGTTTGGGAGTCACTGCTAAAAGCATTAGGTGTTACAAGACTAAGAATTACGCTTTAAAGTGCAAACGCATTTTGTAATCGGTCGTTGGTACCTCAAGAAGTATTAACGGTCGCATGAAGGATGTGTGAGCAAACTTCATCTAAAAATTCACCAAATAAGAAGTGCTTTGGACAACGGACAAGAGTATGATTGCTTGAATTGAATTTCCAAGTGTAGGGGTGATTTTTACACACACGTAGGGGTATGTGATTGGGATTTAGATGAGAGATAGGAGTGAAGAATAGAACTTGTATCTTTAGTAGAGTTGATTAAAATTCCTAAGTGGAGATGGAACCCTAGAAGGAAAACTTAAGAGATGCCAAAAGCTAAGTAGGCTGGCAGAACATATATAATCTTAAGTTAAATGATGAGGAAGTGTGTAGAATATGGGTGGATAATTTACGAGTCGACGATAATAAAATTCCTTGTTAGAAAACCTAATTGGAGAATAAAAGTCAATGGGCCTAATTGATAAGATTTTGTGGGTAGTATCCGCTGAAAACCCTCAGGAGACAACACTCCTCCTACTAGGGACACCTAGAGGTTTAACGGCTTGTTGCACGTGCTCAGTGCAATCGCGATTCCCTGCGAAAGTGAGGTTAGGTTTTTGTCGAGAATAAAACTAAGTTTGCTCGAGGACGAGCAAAAGATAAGTTTGGGGGTATTTGTTCATACCATAATATTGCATTATTATATTCCCCATTCTTATGTATTTTACAAATAAACAGGTGCTTCTGACCCATGTCTGCAACACAGTACAGGTTACAGTTTCTTGGATCTAAAATAGTGAAAAAGATAAAAAACGTTGCAAAAGTGGGACTACAACCAACAAATAGAAGGATCTTGATCAAGCCTACATGAAGATCAGTTCACAAAGTACTAGGCAATGCAAGGTCAAAGATCGCGAAGCAACAGTTAAAGTCCACCACAATTATTCACTGGAAAATCTGGAAGAGAACCAGAAGCTATTTTAAAGAAACAACCAAAGAAGTAAGAAGCCCAAAATGCCCAGAAACAGAGCAGAAAAATTCAGCAGCCAAAGCCACCATTGGGCCACGGAACCGCGGCCCAACCCCTGCTGCGGCCGCGGTTCCGCGGCCTTCTAGAGCCCTTAATTGCATAAAATTTTACTATAATCTGTGGCTGCTTTTACTAGTCAACCTAGGAGTATTTTGGTAAATGCAGACATGCAGCAATTGTAAACCTAGGGTTTTCTATGTTATATAAATAGATACCCAAACTCTTGAATTAGGTCATGCCTCCTTTCATTAATAAAATTCAGATTTCTTTTGGAGAGCATCGGTGCCTCTTTTCATATCATCTATTCAGATCTGACAACCCTGTGTAAATGTTTGGAGAGAGCTATCTGTAAGTAGTTTTATTTAATTGCTCTATTTTAGATTTAATTCCTTGCCCTAGATAAATGTTCTTCAATTTCCTAATGAGCGAGTAGTCTCCTCACTTGTTAGGGTTAGCTTTGGGGAAGGCTTTTGAGAGATGAGATCTCTCATCCCTTTCTTGCCCATCACATATAATCAATAGGACTCCATGCATATGTGCACATACCGCTCCCTACGGCACCCTATGTTAAGTTTGCCTAGCACCCTATGTAGAGTTTTGAAGCATCACATGTCTCAAAGTTTAAATTTTTATGGTGCTAAACAAGCATACAAAGGAATCGATCGTAGAAAATTAGGGTTTCAAATTTAAAGCCAATAAAAACTAGGGTTTTGAGACTACAACCTTTGTAGCTCCCTTTCGCTAGACTCTTTGGCCTCTTGGGTGTTAGAAGAAGGTCCTCTTGAAGTCTTCTCGCGTCCACGACGATCCACCCGGAGTTCCTCGTCCAAGCTCACAACTTCGATTATCAAGATGAGAAACGAAGAGAACACTCTGAACAAGTCGGCTAAACTTGTGTAGAATGATGTTGTGGTTAAGATTCTCACTTCAAAAACCTTTCTTTATGTGTGTTTTACTCACTAGAAGAAACTAGAAAGTAAATGGTGAAGGAGGAAGAAGATGGTAGCTTTCTTTTAACAAGAGTAAAAATGATAACCATTGAAAAGAAATGAAATATATCTATATATATTTTATTTCTTCTCACTACAAACCATGGTTAAATCTTTGAGATATTATTTAACTAGGGTTTAAAACATATAAGGAAAGTTTAATCCAAGGATAAGGGTAGGTGAGAATGGTTAGGTTAAAGAAGAGTGTAGAAACAACTCAAGAATTATCCTTTCCTTTTCTATTTTGTTTTAAACATAAAATTAAATAATAATCCATATATTTATCCATGGTGTGAGTCTTATATTGCCACCATTTCCATGTGTAAACAACCATGATTGATGGGTGTATGTATGTATGTATGTATGCACATCCATGTGTGCATGAAACTAGAAAGAAAGAAAGAAACACATACATGCATGCATACATCCATCATATTCAAGAAAGGTTTTAAGTGAGAAAACTAATGGTTAAATGATAAATCAACACTTGATTTATCAATCCGGCCATATCACATATGACCCCACCAAAAGCAAGCCGCCCGATCAATGTTCGGTATCCTATACGCGCATTTTAATCGGGTCCATGCGCATATCGCATACGCGCACCACAACGTTTCGCCTGGACTGGGTAACTCCTTTGTGGGACTATAAGACTCGTCAATACGCCGGCAGAGGGTGATGATCATATCAAGCACCCCCAAGCCGCAAGCGGTCAGCTAAACGTAACGGCCACCCGGGTATTGAGCGATCAGAAGAGAACAAGCGAACCTGCTACAACTCCTGTCAAGCCAACCGGCAACACTTCCCGTACAGTCCGGTCTCCTCGTCTGATATGTCGCATATCAAGTCTAGGGGTGGTAAACGTCAGACCCCAATAACCGATAAGTCGTGCCGATGTGAGGCTCATAACGGATCGAGAAACTACTAGTAACACTTACCAGTAAATCTCTGTATCAGCCCTGGCCAGGGACTTCCCTGTTACGGCCAATCGAGCACAGCGCAACATCAACCCCCAATACCGGGAGAGACGAAACCCCTCTTATCGCTCATTGCCTCCATGTGACTCGGGACTGTACCAAAAAACCACCGTTTTGCATGCCCTCATGGACGTGGTACGGTGGAAATCAAAGTACAGTGGGAATCACACAAGACTCTATGATGATCTCGGGTCTACAGACTAACCTGCACAAGTGTCACCTGAGAACTGCCATCTGATGTAAGGTATAATACCATCTGGGAGTTCTCGGTGAGTCCGTCCAGTGTACCCAGTCTCCACTGAGCACCCGTATACTATCTCTGATGTCAAACACCAATGGATATGGGATCATCCATAGGCCATCTCATGGGTCAAGAAGTGTATACGCTAGTCTACACTGGTATATCGATGCCCTGTCTCGATACACCCACGACTAGGGACCTTAAAGGATGTACTTATGGACTACCATATCCCCACTAGTATGATCCTCATCATAGTCCAGGTAGTCAAGTACACATCCTAAGGGCTTTACCAACATGTAACCATAAGACAGTATAAAGAGACAAGTATACATGTTAAGATAAAGAGCAACCAGATAGCATACTATCATATCGAGCAAGAAAGTCATCTCTATATATGTCCAAGCATCCAATATAATATACATCATCTGTACAATACTGGCCTCTAGGGCATACATACAACTAACAATCTCCCACTTGCACTAGGGCCAGCTGCTGTAGTATCGCATACCGAGCATCCCGAAGAGTCTCTCAAACTGTATCTATGGAATGGCCTTCGTGAGTGGATCCGCTGTGTTGTTCTTCATGTCAACCCTCCTAACCTCGATCTCCCGGCGATCAACTATCTCCCGGATCAGGTGATACCGCCTCAGAATATGCCTAGATCGCTGATGGGACCTGGGTTCCTTGGCCAAAGCCACCGCTCCATTGTTATCGCAATACAAAGGTATTGGATGCTCACTGGATGGAACCACTCCAAGTTTAGTAATGAACTTCTTAATCCAGACAGCCTCTTTGGCAGCATCGTTGGCAGCGATGTGTTCAGCCTCCATCGTCGAGTCTGCCACGGTTTCCTGCTTGGAACTCTTCCAGCTAACCGCCCCTCCATAAAGGGTAAAGAGAAATCCCGACTGCGACTTAGAGTCGTCCTTATCACTCTGGAAGCTCAAATCGGTAAAGGGCTCCACTTGGAGTTCTCCGTTACCATACACCAAGAGCATCTCTTTAGTCTTTCAAAAGTACTTGAGAATGCTCTTCACAGCTGTCCAGTGACTCTCTCCAGGATCATCTTGATAACTTCTCACTACACTTAATGAGTATGTTATATCGGGTATGGTACATAGCATCGCATACATGATAGAGCCTACAGCCGAAGCATAGGGTATCCCTTGCATGCGAGCACTCTCCAAATCAGTCTTGGGAGACATCTCTTTGGAGAGAGTGACTCCAAATATTGTTAGTTATATGTATGCCCTAGAGGCCATTACTGTACATAGGATGTATATTGTAGTGGATGCTGGGACATATATAGGGAGGACTTTCTTGCTCGACATGATAGTATGCTATCTGGTTGAACTTTACCTTAACGTGTATGCTGATTATCTCTCTGTTACATGTTGGTAAAGCCCTTAGGATCTGTACTTGACTACCTGGACTATGATGCGGATCATACTAGTGGGGACATGGTAGTCCATAAGTACATCCTTCAAAGTCCCTAGTCGTGGGTGTATCGAGACGGGGCATCGATACACCAGAGTAGACTAGCGTATACCTTCTCGACCCATACAGATGGGCGATGGATGATCCCATATCCATTGGTGTTTGACATCGGAGATGATATACGGGTGCTCAGTTGAGACTGGGTACACTGGACGGACTCGCCGAGAACTCCCAGATGGTATTATACCTCACGTCAGATGGCAGTTCTCTGGTGACACTGGTACAGAGTAGTCTGTTGACCCGAGATCGTCATAGAGTCTTGTGTGGTTCCCACTGTGCTTTGATTTCCATCTTACCACGTCCAAGAGGGCGTGCAAAACGGTGGTTTTTTGGGTACAGTCCCGAGTCACATGGAGGCAATGAGCGATAGGAGGGGATTCGTCTCTCCCGGTATAGGGGGTTGATGTTGCGCTGTGTTCGATTGGCTATAACAGGAAATCCCTGGCCAGGGTTGCTGAGATTTACTGGTAAGTGTTACCAGTAGTTTCTCGAATAGTTATAGACCTCATATCGACACGACTTATTGAGCTATTGGGGTCTGACGTTTACCACCCCTAGGCGAGATATGCGACATATCAGACGATCAGACCGGACTGTACGGTAGTGTTACTGGTCGGATTCACTGGAGTGTGAGCGGGCTTGCTCGTCGATCTTCAGATCGCTCAATACCCGGGTGGCCGTTACGTTTAGCAGACCGCTTGCGGCTTGTGGGTGTTTGATATGATCATCATCTGCTGCCGGCGTATTGACGAGTCTTTAGAGTCCTACACAGAGGTTTCCTGGCTCAAGCGAAACGAAATAGGAGCGCATATGAGATATGTGCGGGACCGAGAATAATGCGTGTATGTGATACCGTATTTCATTCTCGTGATGAATGTATCGAATGGTTGTATGCGATATAACCTAGTTATCGATTCAAGCGTTGATTCGATAAGCCGATACATTGTGTACTAGTCGGTTGTGTGCGACATGACCGGATCATTGAATCAAGTGTTGATTTAATGATTTAATGCATAATTATATATTTGATATATTACTTTGCACTAACTAGTATTGGTTCACTTTAAATGGATTTTCTCACTCGGGATGTATGCATTATATATGTGATATGATTTTGTGCACTTGCTTGATGATACATGCTTTTTGGTTAAGTGTAAAGTATTAAACCTTGGTTAATGAAATGGTTAAGGTTTATTATTTAGTTATTCATTTATCTTATTTAGTTATCCATTTATTTTTGATAAATGAATAAAAGAATGAGAAAAGGATGGTGGCTTCTTTTGTTGTTTAGTTAAAGCTTCATGAAGCTTTGACTTAGTCCACTATTCTTATCTCATCCTTAACCCTAACCATACCACTCAACCATGATTAATTCTCTACACTAAACCATGGTTCTAAGATGATAAGAATGGATTATTCTTTTCATTTTAGAATTAACTTATCATAACTATTTTCCTTCTTCTTCTTCCTTGCTTCAAGTGAAGAAAGCTTGCCCCATCAATGGCAAGTGATGGAAATGAGTGAGAAATCCAAAACTAAAGTCTACCCACTTCCTATTTCTTCATCCTCTACCTCTTGCCAAGTAGTAGAGTGTGTTTACTTCACAAGTTTCTTGACTTGGTGAAGTTGTGAGCTTGATTTAGCGATGCCTCGACGTAGATCATCTTCGGCATGGACATCGACGACTTAGCTTGCCCATTCTCCGACGAAGCCGACTCTAGAGCCCGGATTTGATTTGGACAGCGGAGACGACCTCGTTGCGGAGCCGTGGAGGTGGAGGACCGGATCTACAAAGGTTGTATTTCCGTTAAACTTTTAGTTAAGTGTTAACTAGTTAGTTTTTCGCCTAGACTTCTAGCCGACGATCCGTAGTTTAGGGTTTGTAGGCACCGTAAAATTTGAAATTGGCATGGTTGATGCCTTGTGAGACCTCTTTTGTGTGCCTAGGAACCCTACAGTGGTATCAGAGCCAAGCTAGAGCCTTAGGCGAAGTCTAGACGCGATTTGAAGTCCGATCGACCCGAAACCCAAACCATTACCATGCTCTCTGGACATTTCTGTAATTTGTGGTTTTTTGTCAATTAAAAATGCCTAAAAAAATCAGAAATAAAATCTAAGAATTACTGTGCAAATCGTTTCCTATGAACAGTGTATTTTAGCGCGGATCCGCGGCATATTCATGAGTTCTGCGGCGGTTCCGCGCATAATTGATGACGTCATCCCCACTTATTTGGACAGTAATACCTGATTTATTATTCTGTGTTTTCTGGGAATTTTAATTTGACTCCAGAGTTAAATTATCTGCAGTTGTTTTGGGGATTCGGTATTTCGATCGGATTATCAAATTTCGTCTTTTGTGGCTTTCCGGATAATTATTAGAATATGTTAAATAGTTCGACCGGATATAAATACCCAATTTTTCCCCTGTCGGGAAATTTCCAAGTGTTGGATTTTTCCGTGGTTTAACGACGTTCTAAGTAGTGCAAGTAACGCGATGGTCCCTCTAGAAGACAACAAACCTTAACTCGATTATGTGACCGTCTTGAACTGCCCTTTGAACCTTCGGGTTTGGGGCAGTACGGCGTGCCACATGTGAGGCGTTGGCTTGACCCTTCTACGGCTGGACCGTTGGTACTGAGGTACGAACGGAATGTTGTTAGACTTATTTCATGTATTGAGCTGTATCGGGAAAACTTGGGTGTTAGATTGTTCGATCGAAAAGTATAACATTTTCTGTTTATCCGGAATGGGATACAATAATTGGAATTCACAAAAGTTATGAGATAACTAAATGAATGTTATAAACGTAGCAATTTAGTCTCACTTGATCGGTTGCCACGGAATTTTGATGTGATCAAAAGTCCGTCGCAATCACGTAGCGTACGCGGATACTCGCCGGGTAAACTTAATAGACAGCCTCGCTCCATAGCCCCGACCAAGTGACTGTAGGAGAACCCCGTCGCCGAAAGCATCCGTCCGGGTGCTCGCGGTAGCGGTGTTCCGCCTTGGTGCACTTCGTCGACGGTATCAGGGGTGCGGCCGCCTACTGAAGTTTGCGACGAGTATTCGATCAAGATGTCGGGAATCTTGTTGAATTGCCCGACTTGATATTGAAAAGTGTTTTCGATTTTGAGACTAAAATGCGGGGTTTATAATTGTTAGGCATGCGATGTCTAAGTAATTCATTTGCTCAGGCATGCGATGTCTGAGGAGGTTGCGGATTCCAACTGTTGTAGTTTTACACTTTCTTTTCTGTGACCGTAAGTGTAATATGTGATATCGCCGGTTTCGTTGCTATATGTCAACGATAATTGGGATGCGCATATTTACTTACGTTGATGACATATGATGTTATGTGTTGCTGGATATGTTATATTGGATCGTCGTGTTTGAATAGCCGGGGGTTTTTATGTGAGATGAGTGTTTTTCATTTTCATTCATGTAAAAACTTGTATGTAATATTCTTTTATTGGGGCGCTTCCAGGTTGCGGAAGTTGTCACCCGTTGTATATTATTTACTTTTCCGCACTAGGATAGACCCAAGGAGGAGGGCACAAGTAACCGGGTTCTGGAGTCCAGTGGGAGACCAACTCGAGGAGTCGAGTCCGGGTCTCCTAACTCCAGAATTGGTAGGGTTGCTTGCCGCTCTCGTAGGGGTCTAGGGGTGTGGGTTTGGCTATTCATCACGACCGTGGAATCCGTGTTTTATACTGGCTCGTATTGAAAACACGGACGTCCTAGTATATCCAATATTTCATATGTTTCTTCTGCTGCGATATCTGTGATGTGATCATGTGATGTTCTGTGATAGATACAGTATATAGTATATATGATATATTATATAGACGTTACTTATGTTTTACACCCGCGCTAGCCCTGCCCCGCTCTGCCGTTAGTTACCTAACCTAACGGTGCACGAGGGGACATCGAGGCGAATGCGGATGGCATAAGTGTACGTCGTATTTATCTGTGATGTTTAGGTACTTAAATGATGGGACTTCATTAATGAGATTAATGAAAATAAAAGAAACCTAAGATGTTGTAGAATCGAATTTCAAAATAAAACCGGTAGCTACAGTTCTTGCTTTGCACAGCGGTATATGTGATATATCCTGCACCTTATTCGATGAGGAAAGGACCGAGATCCCTTCACCGGGAGTGACTCCTTTAGCAATGACTGGCAGATGCTACACACTCGGTTTGTCCTTTGATTGCTTTTAAGTGTTTTTGCTTTGCACAGCGATATATATGATATATCCCGCACCTCATTCGACGAGGAAAGGACCGACGATCCCTTCACCGGGAGTGACTCCTTTAGCAAAACTAGAAAAGCCTCAAAAGCACTCCATTTTAAAATTCATTCGATCCTACAACGATATCAAGTTCATTACGCAATAGGTTTTCAGAAAAACCTGTCGTAGCCCTCCGTCATTTCAGATAAGTTGTATATAGTATTCGTGCTGCATTTGTTGGCTTTCGTCAAGGTGCAGTGTGCGGTAGCTATATGCTGCTTATCTGCTAGCATACGATGCGATTGGATTAGGGTAGTCGTGCGGCTTTGTTGGCTTTCGTCAAGGGTCGTGCGGGTGGGTTTAATTCGATCAAGAAATGTACGGGTTGAACTTGACTAGCGGGCTATGGTTTGTTGGCTTTCGTCAAGGTCATAGCACGTTAAGGGCAAAATATTATCGGGAATTTCAAGTGTTGAAATTTGCAATGAGATTGCATACCTTCTATGAGATAGTTGGATCCCGATACCCACTGCGAGTAAGAGTTACTCCTGGGAGAGTTTTATACATTACAATTAGCCGATCAAGTAGGTGTCTAGAAAGGTGTCAACGGGGTTACGCCTCTGGGAAAACGAGGGTTACATTAATTAGGTTCGTGCGAAAGCACGGTGGACCTCCCTCAAAGTACCGACACTGGCCTGGCTGAAAGATTGGCGAACTTGTAGTGTGTAATTAATCCCAGCTAGTCTTTCCTTTTAGGGTTTGAAGGAAGATTTGATAAAAAGCAGTGGGAGCCATCCTGATTAGATAAAATAAAAACCAATCTATTCTTGACAGAGCGCACGCTGAGTGTTTTCTTCTCTCTCTCTCCAGGTAGCGACCATATCACGCCTTAATCAAGATAATAATACGGATTATTGACCGAACCCGCTTGTTATACTGAGCTGGGGAACGTTGGTCCCGCTCCAACTTATAATTGTTATAAGACAGAGCAGGAAATTGGGGATTACCAGAATTCCCGTGCCGCCCAAACGAAGAAAGTGCATGCTGATGCATCATCTTCGGGTGTGTTCGTTACAAAGAACTGTTTCTCAGTATCCTTTACGTCCTGGGTATGTGATACCAGATCAGGATCCCAGATATGTAATCTGTTACATAGGGCTACAGATAGGTAGAGAACTGAGAACGGGTGATAAGTTTCATGAGGCAGAAAACGGGGCAAGAGTTGCAGCCAAGTCTGTTGGTCACTGTCACCCTGTATTATCAATACATTGATTCTGAACGAATGTTTTTAGATACCGAACCTGATATACAAAATCATATCTGTCTCTTTATTAGTAAAGAAACGATAAAATTTTGTATTGTTGGATAATGTTTTGAACATTTCCTATATCAAAAGTTGATCGGTTCAGGCACGTTATCTAAAAGCATTGATGTTCTAAATCAAACTACAGTTCTTATTATATGGAACACACACAAGAGGAAGAGTTCAGATATGAACGAATTCTTCTTGAGGCATTGTAGACTAGGTCAGATCAATGTGACCCGACTAGCTAGAGTTACATATAGATGCATATTTAAATCAGTTTGAATTTACATCTTGTGAAACTCGCCAGTCATGTCACAAAGATAAGATGACCATAGCTCCGTTTATTGGAAACAGAGAAAGAGTTAGTGAACTCTTGGGATTGATACATGTTGATGTATGTAAGGTCCCCTGTCTACACATGCCAGGACAGGTTCTTTGTACTTCATTACATTCTCTGATAATCTCTCAAGATTCAGTCATATGTTCCTGTTGAAACATGAGTCCGAACCTTTTGAGATATTCACAGAATATAAGCGAGAAGTAGAGAACCAGAATACGGGTATAAGTATTATGTCCTTTGATGTGATCAGGGAGGAGAATACTTGAGTACGGAATTCCTGGACTATTCTAAAGGAGAATGAGATTCTCTCTCAGCATTACTCCTCCGTATACACCATAGCACGATGGTATATCGGGGCGGAGCAATCACACCCTATATGATATGGTGTGCTCTATGATGAGTACTGCTGAGTTACCTTTTTCCTTAAGGGAGTTATGCACTTGAGAAGCTGCATACCTATTGAATAGGGTTCTAATCAAATCAGTTGCCTACCGCTTCATATGTGATATGGAATGGGAAGAACCCATGTCTTAAGTTAGTTAAGATTTGGGGATTGTCCGTCCTATGTCTAAAAGCAAAATCCGGACAAGCTCGAGGCAAGGTCTGTTATGTAGAACTGGAAATGTTCCAGCTATACAAACTACAGCACATGATTTGATAGAACCAAAGGATTCAGTAGATTCCAACGAACCTCAGCCTCTCCGCCGATCTAGTAGGGTTCCTCACCCACCTGAGAGATACTTCGGTTTCTCTATGACAGTGGGAGCGAGGATTACATTATGAGATGATGACCCAACTAGTTTCGAGCTGGCCATCAGGAGTGAGACTCTATAAGAATGGCTGGATGTTTATCGATCTGAGATGGAATCCTTATACACCGACAAAGTATGGACTTTAGTTGCTATATCTGAAGGGTTAAATTCCCATCAGGAGCAGGTATATCTTGAGAAGATTACTTGGTGTACATGGAAAAGTTGAGACTTTCAAAGCTAGACTTGTTAAAGGTTTTCGTCATTGACCAGGCGTGGATAATGATGAAACCTTTTCAAGTAGTTATGCTTAAGTCCATCCAGATCCTACTTGTCACGGCTACATACCATGACTACGATATCTGGTGGTTGGGTGTCATGACTGCTTTTCTAAATGATGTTTTAGAAGAGTGCGTCTATAAGTACACAGCCAGAGGGCTTCGTAGACAGTGGGAGCAGCGGAAACGTGTGCAAGATGCTTTATAGGATTAAAGCAGGCATCGCGGAGTTGGAACGTCTGTTTTGATGTATTAGTCAAGGAGTTTGACATCATCAAAATGGTAGATGAACCTTGTATATACAAAAAGGTAGTAGGGAGTATGGTGACGATCCTCGTAGAGTACGTGGATGACATACTCTTGATAAGAAAGGAGTTTCTTATGCTACGCTCGATCAATCTCCGCTTATCACAAAGATTCTCCATATAGGATTAAAGTGATACCTACTAAATCCTGGATTTTGGATCTATGAGATAGATCTAATTGGATGTTAGGATTCTCACTAGTAGTAGTGAGATGGTATCAATCGATCCTGGGGAGAATCACTGGAAGGGTTCCAGGGTGATAAAGACGACTGAGTGTCAGTCACAGGCATTGTCTTTACCCTCAGTAAAGGGACGGTATGTTGGAAGAGTTCCAAGCTAGATACCGTGGCATACTAGACGATAAAGGCAGGATACATCGCTACTTAAGATGCTACCAAAAGAGGCTGTTTGGGTGTATATTGGTTCATGAGATGAACTATGTTCCTACCATTGTGTGACAATGGAGTTGTGGCTTATGCCAAGGAACGCCGGTCCCATCAGTGATCCAGGCATATTCTAAGGCAGTATCACTTGATCATGGAGATGGTTGATCTCCAGGGAGATCGAGGTCAGGAGAGTAGACTCAGTGGACAACACAGCGGATCCACTCACGAAAGGCCTTTTCCCAGAGAGAGACTTTTATGGGATGGTTGAGTATGAGATACTGCAACCACTGCTACAGATGGCCTTAGTGCAAGTGGGAGATTGTTAGTTATATGTATGCCCTAGAGGCCATTACTGTACATAGGATGTATATTGTAGTGGATGCTGGGACATATATAGGGAGGACTTTCTTGCTCGACATGATAGTATGCTATCTGGTTGAACTTTACCTTAACGTGTATGCTGATTGTCTCTCTGTTACATGTTGGTAAAGCCCTTAGGATCTGTACTTGACTACCTGGACTATGATGCGGATCATACTAGTGGGGACATGGTAGTCCATAAGTACATCCTTCAAAGTCCCTAGTCGTGGGTGTATCGAGACGGGGCATCGATACACCAGAGTAGACTAGCGTATACCTTCTCGACCCATACAGATGGGCGATGGATGATCCCATATCCATTGGTGTTTGACATCGAAGATGATATACGGGTGCTCAGTTGAGACTGGGTACACTGGACGGACTCGCCGAGAACTCCCAGATGGTATTATACCTCACGTCAGATGGCAGTTCTCTGGTGACACTGGTACAGAGTAGTCTGTTGACCCGAGATCGTCATAGAGTCTTGTGTGGTTCCCACTGTGCTTTGATTTCCATCTTACCACGTCCAAGAGGGCGTGCAAAACGGTGGTTTTTTGGGTACAGTCCCGAGTCACATGGAGGCAATGAGCGATAGAAGGGGATTCGTCTCTCCCGGTATAGGGGGTTGATGTTGCGCTGTGTTCGATTGGCTATAACAGGAAATCCCTGGCCAGGGTTGCTGAGATTTACTGGTAAGTGTTACCAGTAGTTTCTCGAATAGTTATAGACCTCATATCGACACGACTTATTGAGCTATTGGGGTCTGACGTTTACCACCCCTAGGCGAGATATGCGACATATCATACGATCAGACCGGACTGTACGGTAGTGTTACTGGTCGGATTCACTGGAGTGTGAGCGGGCTTGCTCGTCGATCTTCAGATCGCTCAATACCCGGGTGGCCATTACGTTTAGCAGACCGCTTGCGGCTTGTGGGTGTTTGATATGATCATCATCTGCTGCCGGCGTATTGACGAGTCTTTAGAGTCCTACACAGAGGTTTCCTGGCTCAAGCGAAACGAAATAGGAGCGCATATGAGATATGTGCGGGACCGAGAATAATGCGTGTATGTGATACCGTATTTCATTCTCGCGATGAATGTATCGAATGGTTGTATGCGATATAACCTAGTTATCGATTCAAGCGTTGATTCGATAAGCCGATACATTGTGTACTAGTCGGTTGTGTACGACATGACCGGATCATTGAATCAAGTGTTGATTTAATGATTTAATGCATAATTATATATTTGATATATTACTTTGCACTAACTAGTATTGGTTCACTTTAAATGGATTTTCTCACTCGGGATGTGCGCATTATATATGTGATATGATTTTGTGCACTTGCTTGATGATACATGCTTTTTGGTTAAGTGTAAAGTATTAAACCTTGGTTAATGAAATGGTTAGGGTTTATTATTTAGTTATTCATTTATCTTATTTAGTTATCCATTTATTTTTGATAAATGAATAAAAGAATGAGAAAAGGATGGTGGCTTCTTTTGTTGTTTAGTTAAAGCTTCATGAAGCTTTGACTTAGTCCACTATTCTTATCTCATCCTTAACCCTAACCATACCACTCAACCATGATTAATTCTCTACACTAAACCATGGTTCTAAGATGATAAGAATGGATTATTCTTTTCATTTTAGAATTAACTTATCATAACTATTTTCCTTCTTCTTCTTCCTTGCTTCAAGTGAAGAAAGCTTGCCCCATCAATGGCAAGTGATGGAAATGAGTGAGAAATCCAAAACTAAAGTCTACCCACTTCCTATTTCTTCATCCTCTACCTCTTGCCAAGTAGTAGAGTGTGTTTACTTCACAAGTTTCTTGACTTGGTGAAGTTGTGAGCTTGATTTAGCGATGCCTCGACGTAGATCATCTTCGGCATGGACATCGACGACCTAGCTTGCCCATTCTCCGACGAAGCCGACTCTAGAACCCGGATTTGATTTTGACAGCGGAGACGACCTCGTTGCGGAGCCGTGGAGGTGGAGGACCGGATCTACAAAGGTTGTATTTCCGTTAAACTTTTAGTTAAGTGTTAACTAGTTAGTTTTTCGCCTAGACTTCTAGCCGACGATCCGTAGTTTAGGGTTTGTAGGCACCGTAAAATTTGAAATTGGCATGGTTGATGCCTTGTGAGACCTCTCTTGTGTGCCTAGGAACCCTACAGATATCGTGGGTAAGTTCCCACGCTTGGATTCTTCCATACTAAACCTCTTTAGTATGGTGTCAATGTACCTGGATTGGGACAATCCCAATATCCGTTTGGATCTATCTCTATAGATCCTAATTCCCAATATGCTGGAGGCATCACCAAGATCTTTCATTGAGAATCTTTGTGATAAGAAGAGCTTGACCGATTGCAGGATAGGAATATCATTTCCTATAATGAGTATGTCGTCCACGTACAATACGAGGAAGACAACCTTACTCTCTGTCACCTTCTTGTAAATACAAGGTTCATCTACGTTTTTGACGAAATCAAACTCTTTGATAACGACGTCAAAGCAGATGTTCCAACTCCGCGATGCTTGCTTCAATCCATAAATGGATTTAAGCAGCTTGCACACCTTCCCGCTGCTCCCACTGTCTACGAAGCCCTCTGGCTGAGTCATGTACACGCACTCTTCTAAATCACCGTTTAGAAAGGCGGTCTTAACATCCATTTGCCAGATTTCATAGTCATGATATGCAGCGATGACAAGCATGATCCAGATGGATTTAAGCATAGCCACTGGAGAAAAGGTTTCGTCATAGTCCAGACCTGGTCTTTGACGAAAACCCTTTGCAACAAGTCTAGCGTTGAAAGTCTCCACTTTCCCATCTACACCAAGTTTTTTCTTGAAGATCCACTTGCTCCCAATGGGTTTTACCCCTTCAGGAGCAACTTCCAAAGTCCATACTTTGTTGGTGTACATGGATTCCATCTCGGACCGCATAGCATCCAGCCATTTCACCGAGTCCTTACTCGTGATGGCCTGCTCGAAGCTAGTTTGGTCATCATCCTCCATGATGCAATCCTCGCTCCCACCATCCATGAGAAAACCGTAGTATCTCTCAGGTTGGCGAGGAACCCTACTAGATCGGCGGAGAGGCTGAGGTTCATTGGGAACTACTGAATCTTCTGGTTCAACCAAATCTTCTGTCGTAGTTTGTATTGCTGGAACCTCTTCCAGTTCTACCTCCTTGCCACTAATCTCTTTTTCAAGAAATTCCTTTTCTAAAAAGGTGGCATGTCGAGAAACAAACACCTTTTGTTCCCCGGTGTGGTAGAAGATATACCCGCGCGAATGTTTGGGATATCCAATAAACTTACACAGAATGGACCTTGCCGCGAGTTTGTCTGGATTTTGCGTTTTTACATATGCCGGACAACCCCATATCTTAACATAATTAAGACATGGTCTCTTTCCTTTCCATATCTCATATGGGGTGGTTGGCACGGATTTGGTGGGAACCATATTCAATAGGTCTGCAGCTGTTTCCAGTGCATATCCCCAGAAGGAAATAGGTAACTCAGCTGTGCTCATCATAGAGCGCACCATATCTAATAGGGTGCGGTTCCTCCGTTCTGATACACCGTTGTGCTGTGGTGTATATGGAGGAGTCAGCTGAGAGAGAATCCCATTCTCTTTTAGGAAGTCCAGGAATTCATTGCTCAAGTATTCACCTCCTCGATCAGATCGAAGGACTTTAATACTCTTTCCGGTTTGGTTCTCGACTTCTTGTTTATATTCTCTAAATTTCTCAAAAGCTTCTGATTTGTGTTTCATCAGGAACACATATCCGAATCTAGAGAGATCGTCAGTGAATGTAATGAAATACGAAGAACCATCCCAGGCATGTGTAGACATTGGACCACATACATCACTATGCACTAGTCCCAAGAGTTCCGCAACTCTTTCTCCGTGTCCCGTAAACGGAGTTTTGGTCATCTTGCCTTTGAGACATGACTGGCAAGTGTCATAAGATGAAAATTCAAATGGATTTAAATATCCATCCTTATGCAACTTAGCTAGTCATGTCACATTGATGTGACCCAGTCTACAATGCCACAAGAAGGATTCATTCAGTTCAGAACTCTTCCTCTTGTGTGTGTTTGTTATACTTAGAACTGTTGATTGATTTAGAACATAAATGCCATTACACAACGTGCCTGATCCAACCAACTTTTCGTTACGGAAAATGTTCATAACATTATCCTGTAATACAAAATTATATCCCTCTTTACTCAACAAAGAAACCGATATAATATTGCATATCAGGTTCGGCATGTAATAGCATTCATTCAGAACCAATGTATTGCCAGTTGGTAATGCAATGTGATATTCCCCGACAGTCTTAGCTGCAACAATTGCACCATTTCAAACTCTTATGTCTTTATCACCTTCTCCAAGTTCTCTACCTTTCCTAAGCCCATGTAACTGATTACATATATGGGATCCTGACCCGGTATCTAATACCCAGGACGTAGGGCAAATGGAGAAACAGTTCTCTCTAACGAACACACCCGAAGAAAATGCATCATCATGTACTTTCTTCATTCGGGTGGCATGGGAATCCTGGTATTCCCCTATGTCCTGTTCAGTCCTATAACTCTTATAAGAAAGAACGGAACCAACATTCCCCAGCACAGTATAACATGCGGGTTCGATCAATACATCCATATTATTATCTTGATTAGGGCATGACATGGTCGCTACCTGAAGAGAGAGAGAAGAAAACACTTTAGCGTATGCTCTTGCAAGATCAGATTGGTTATTATCTTATCTAATCAGGATGGCTCCCACTGGTTTTTATCAAATCTTCCTTCAAACCCTAAAAGGAAAGACTAGCCGGGATTAATTACACCCTACAACTTCGCCAATCTTTCAGCCAGGCCAGTGTCGGTACTTTGAGGGAGGTTCCCCGTGCTTTCGCACGGACCTAATTAAAGTAAACCTCGTTTTCCCAGAGGCGTAACCCCGTTGACACCTTTCTAGACACCTACTTGATCGGCTAATTGTAATGTGTAAAACTCTCCTAAGAGTAACTCTTACTCGCAGTGGGTATCGGGATCCAACTTTCTCATAGAAGGTATGCAATCTCATGGCAAATTTCAACACTTGAAATTCCCGATAATATTTTTGCCCCTAGCGTCCTATGACCTTGATGCAGGCCAACAAACCATAGTGCGCTAGTCAAGTTCAACCCGTCATTTCTTGATTCAATTAAACCCACCCGTACGACCCTTGACGTAGGCCAACAAAGTCGCATGACTACCCTAATCCAATCTGCATCGCATGCATTAACAGATAAATACTAGTTAGCTACCGCACACTACGCCTTGACGCAGGCCAACAAACGTAGCATGAATACTAAGTAGGATTTATCTGAAATGACGGAGGGCTACGACAGGTTTTTCTGAAAACCTATTGCGTAATGAACTTGATATCGTTGTAGAATCAAGTGAAGTTTTGAAATGGAGTGATTTTGAGGCTTTTCTAGTTTTGCTAAAGGGGTCACTCCCGGTGAAGGGATCGTCGGCCCTTTCCTCGTCGAATGAGGTGCGGGATATATCATATATATATCACTGTGCAAAGCAGAAACTATAGAAGCAATCAAAAACAAACCGAGTGTGTAGCATCTGCCAGTTATTGCTAAAGGGGTCACTCCCGGTGAAGGGATCTCGGCCCTTTCCTTATCGAATAAGGTGCAGGGTATATCATATATACCGCTATGCAAAGCAAAACTGTAGCTACCCTTTTTTATTTAAAATTTGATTCTACAACATCTTTTAGGTTTCTTTTCTTTCATTAATCACATTAATGAAGTCCCATCATTTAAGTCACCTAAACATCACAGATAAATACGACGTACACTTATGCCATCCGCATTTGCCTCGATGTCCCCTCGTGCACCGTTAGGTTAGGTAACTAACGACAGAGCAGCGCAGGGCTAGTGCGGGTGTAAAACATAAGTAACGTCTATATAATATATCATATATACTATATACTGTATCCATCAGAACATATCAAATGATCACATCATAGATATCGCAGCAGAAACATAGATATAATGTGGGATATGCTAGGACGTCCATATTTAGTATTTAGCCAACAATAGAAAATACGGATTCCACAGTCGCGATGAATAGCCAAACCCACACCCTGGACCCCTACGAGAGCGGCAAGCGACCTTACCAATTCTGGAGTTTAGGAGACCCGGTCTCAACTCCTCGAGATGGCCTCCCACTGAACCCCAGAACCCGGTCACCCGTGCTCCCCTCCTTGGGTCCATCCTAATGCGGAAAAGTAAATAATATATAACACAGGTGGCATCGACCTCAACCCGGACGTGCCCCAAATAAAAGAATATTACATTACATTTAAATTTACATGAATGAAAATATAAAACTCTCATCTCACATAAAACCCCCCGGCTATTCAATCGCGACAATCCTGCACATCATATCTCATATCATCAACGTAAGTAAGTATGTATACACCGATTATCGTCGACGTATAGCAACGACAATCGACAGTACCACTACATACTACACTTACGGTCACAGAAAAGAAAGAGTAAAACTGCAATATTTGGAATCCACATTCTCTTTAGACATCGCAAATGCGAAATATCACATATTCCGTATTTCATGTCTAGTAATATGAATTCCACACATTGCATCACATTCCGGATAAACAGACAGTATTAAAGTTTTCGAACGAACGATCAAATACCCAAGATTCACTAAAGCTCAAAACTTGAGCAGCGTTCAAAAACCCGGAGTGTGACACAGTAGTAGCGGTCCAGCCGTAGAAGGGTCAAGCCAACGCCTCACATGTGGCACGCCGTACTGCCCCAAACCCTAAGGTTCAAAAGGCAGTTCAAGACAGTCACATAATCGAGTTAAGGTTTGTTGTCTTCTAGAGGGACCACCACAAAAAGACTTGCACGTATCTCCAAAGTATTTAAACCCCGTGAATAGTGAGCAAATGATAATCGTTCAAACAATTCAATACTTTCTAATTTACCCGGAAAAACAACGAAATGAAAATTCCGATCGAATCTACGAGTCCAAAACCATCTCCAGAAAATACAGTACTATATTCAGATTAAACATACCTAAAACACTGTACAAGAAGTTATAAGAATTACAGTATAAATTTGATGCATTGATACCTCTGTATGGCCGCGGAGCCGCGGCCTAAGCCAGGAATTGCCGCGGTTCCGCGGCGGTTTATAGGGTTCAGGACTTCGAATTTCACTGTTATTCTTAGAATTTCCTATTATATTTTTTAAGTATTTTTAATTCTGAAAAATGTCAGATTTTAAAATTTGTCCAGAGAGGGTCTTAAAATGTCGTATTTTTGTCCGATCGGGATTTTTACTTCGTAAAAGCGTCGCCTAATGTTCTAGGTCGGCTCTGATACCAATGTTAAGTTTGCCTAGCACCCTATGTAAAGTTTTGAATCATCACATGTCTCAAAGTTTAAATTTTTATGGTGCTAAACAAGCATACAAAGGAATCGATCCTAGAAAATTAGGGTTTCGAATTTAAAGCCAATAAAAACTAGGGTTTCGAGACAACAAGCTTTGTAGCTCCCTTTCGCTAGACTCTTTGACCTCTTGGGTGTTGGAAGAAGGTCCTCTTGAAGTCTTCTCGCGTCCACGACGATCCACCCGGAGTTCCTCGTCCAAGCTCGCAACTTCGATTATCAAGATAAGAAACGAAGAGAACACTCTAAACAAGTTGGCTAAACTTGTGTAGAATGATATTGTGGTTAAGATTCTCACTTCAAAAACCTTTCTTTATGTGTGTTTTACTCACTAGAAGAAACTAGAGAGCAAATGGTGAAGGAGGAAGAAGATGGTAGCTTTCTTTTAACAAGAGTAAAAATGATAACCATTGAAAAGAAATGAAATATATCTATATATATTTTATTTCTTCTCACTACAAACCATGGTTAAATATTTGAGTTATTATTTAATTAGGGTTTAAAACATATAAGGAAAGTTTAATCCAAGGTTAAGGGTATGTGAGAATGGTTAGGTTAAAGAAGAGTGTAGAAACAACTCAAGAATTATCCTTTCCTTTTCTATTTTGTTTTAAACATAAAATTAAATAATAATCCATATATTTATCCATGGTGTGAGTCTTATATTGCCACCATTTCCATGTGTAAACAACCATGATAGATGGGTGTATGTATGTATGTATGTATGCACATCCATGTGTGCATGAAACTAGAAAGAAAGAAAGAAACACATGCATGCATGCATACATCCATCATATTCAAGAAAGGTTTTAAGTGAGAAAACTAATGGTTAAATGATAAATCAACACTTGATTTATCAATCCGGCCATATCACATATGACCCCACGAAAAGCAAGCCGCCCGATCAATGTTCGGTATCCTATATGCGCATTTTAATCGGGTCCAAGCGCATATCGCATACGCGCACCACAACGTTTCGCCTGGACTGGGTAACTCCTTTGTGGGACTCTAAGACTCGTCAATACGCCGGCAGAGGGTGATGATCATATCAAGCACCCCCAAGCCGCAAGCGGTCAGCTAAACGTAACGGCCACCTGGGTATTGAGCGATCAAAAGATAACAAGCGAACCTGCTACAACTCCCGTCGAGCCAACCGGAAACACTTCCCGTACAGTCCGGTCTCCTCGTCTGATATGTCGCATATCAAGTCTAGGAGTGGTAAACGTCAGACCCAAATAACCGATAAGTTGTGCCGATGTGAGGCTCATAACGGGTCGAGAAACTACTGGTAACACTTACCAGTAAATCTCTGAATCAGCCTTGGCCAGGGACTTCCCTGTTACGGCCAATCGAGCACAGCGCAACATCAACCCCCAATACCGGGAGAGACGAAACCCCTCCTATCCTCATTGCCTCCATGTGACTCGGGACTGTACCCAAAAACCACCGTTTTGCACGCCCTCATGGACGTGGTAAGGTGGAAATCAAAGCACAGTGGGAATCACACAAGACTCTATGACGATCTCGGGTTTACAGACTAACCTGCACAAGTGTCACCTGAGAACTGCCATCTGACGTGAGGTATAATACCATCTGGGAGTTCTCGGCGAGCCCGTCCAGTGTACCCAGTCTCCACTGAGCACCCGTATACCATCTCTGATGTCAAACACCAATGGATATGGGATCATCCATCGCCCATCTCATGGGTCGAGAAGCGTATACTCTAGTCTACACTGGTATATCGATGCCCCGTCTCGATACACCCACGACTAGGGACCTTGAAGGATGTACTTATGGACTACCATATCCCCACTAGTATGATCCTCATCATAGTCCAGGTAGTCAAGTACACATCCTTAGGGCTTTACCAACATGTAACCATAAGACAGTATAAAGAGACAAGTATACATGTTAAGATAAAGAGCAACCAGATAGCATACTATCATATCGAGCAAGAAAGTCATCTCTATATATGTCGAAGCATCCAATATAATATACATCATCTGTACAATACTGGCCTCTAGGGCATACATACAACTAACACCATATCCCACGAGGTAGCTGTGATACCGTAGTATAAAGGCCCGATTGCGCGTGTTTTCTATGGAGGTTAGGGTAAGGATCGATAAAGGAAGGACAAGAACCTAGAGGAAGAAACATCTTCCCGAATGGATCTAATCCCCTTTATTGATAATTACCATAACTCCTCTTTGATCCTAATTTGGGTATACAAAGCGTTGAGATTTATTTACATTTCCAAACCTACCCTAAACCTAACACTAGCAAGATTTAGATCTAGATAATCTTAGTATAGATAAATTTAGTTTTTAGATTTAATAAATCAATCCGAACACCCATAGGAATTAACTCGTTTGAGCGATTAGGAAATTCATAAAATCCCTGTGGACCGACCCGTACTCACCGGCTAGCTACCAAGCGACGCCGTTCTTGATTGCGGTTTAGAAATATTTTTGACATAGAATCAGGTGGAAATCTGTATATCGGCGATCCCGCTTCATAACATCCGATATGACAATAATCATCGATCATCATTCTCAAATCACTAAGACGGATGAATCATCCGGTACATCTCATTGCGTACGGTAATCTATCGTACGGGGTCATCAAATAGAATAGGGAATCTATCGACCTATACAATAATGAGGGTACGGATCTAAAGTCTCGTACGACATATCACTGATTATACTTATAAATAAATATATACATACACACACACACATATATCTCAATTCGCATTTGTATAAACTTCATTTCTTATCAAATCCACAACACCTCTATCTCAATCTCGTGTCGTGTTTATCGATCTCGATCTCATATCCTATCATCAACTCATACTTGTTCTCTTTCAATTTATACTTATTAAGATTCACTTTCTCATTTCATATTCTCGTATATCAATATATTCATTACTGTCAACTTTTATCATATCATCTTTTACTGAATCCTATAATTATGTTATCTTATGTTCGTAGCATATCCTTTATTAAAGGTTGCGGGGGTGCTATACGTCATCCACCCGACTTCTCCCGTAGATATAAATCTACTCACCAGCAATTCTCCTCGCTTAACCAAAGTCGACGTGCTTCGTCGTCTCGGAAGTCGATGCGAAGGTACCTACAATCAATACACAATCGCAATGCAATTCTATTAAATTCGAGTCCGAAAAACAATACGGCACATGGTTCGCTCATAGGTTAAAACCAATAGCTTCACATGCAAAAGACAACCAAATACCCTCGTCGTTGATGTTCAAACACCAAAAGACAGAATTCGAATCAAATATAAAAACCAAGTTTCACAAATCGCAGAACAGGAAATCAGCAACTAAGGAATTCTATCCCAGATTTTGACTCAGGTAAAATTAGCCAATTTTGCATATAGGGTTGCTCTAGATATAGGATAAGGAAGCCACAAAACAAAAATCACCAGGTTCCACTCTGATGTGGCCGCAATTTGCGGCCATAATGAATTAATTTGTGGCCATAAGTGAAGGGAATGGGTTCGTGTTTCAAGGGTTGCTTCTAGGTTGCCTGCTCATCTCTCGGTGTTTGCTAAATAATTCTCTGGTCCTCCGGGTTAGAGAAGATCTCAGAATCCGATCACAAAATTCATAAAATATGATATCGTCCGATTTCAAAGTTCGTGTTTTGGATTATATTCTTGGGTCTTGGCCAGTAAAACACTCTATAAGGTCTTGCAAACACTCACTACACCTCAAATTACCACTTAACAGCAACTTATAATTTTTTAAGATCACATATCCTATTTAACTCAAATTCTAAACTAAATTACTATATTTAACACAAATACATATAAAAAACGATGGGATTACCTCATTTGCCACTTAGGAAAATTCTAGAGTTGCCCAAAGTCTTCAAAATCCAAACTTGAATGGTTCTAAGGGTTTACAATGAGGTTGTGCATGTATTTAATGAAGGAGGCATGAGGTTTTGGCAAAGAAAATGAGATGATACATGAGGTAGTGGCGGTGGAGAAAGCATGGAGGAGATGAAGAAAACAATGGAGAGTGAAAGATGAAGGAATATGGTAGCAAAGTCAAACCCTCTCTCTCTTAACCCCACTCTCTCTCACTCCAAATACCCCCTACACTCTCCTCTCAATAAAACATCTTCTTCTTTCTCTTTTGTCTTCTTCTCTCTTTTCTTTTCTTTGTTTCTTTTCTCTTTTCTTTTCTTTTTGTTTTCACACTCAAACTCTTTTCTTTTAAATCTCACAAGTCACAAACATAAACTCAACATGCATATGACATGGTGCACTAGCCGTGGAAAAATATAAAAATACGGATTTGACCAAAAATACGATAAATATCATTAAAATAAATAAATCATTTTAATCTCCGATAAATTTCCAAATATTGGTATATACTTATACCATTTTACGAAAGTCCCCTATTTGCAAATCGAATAGTTTTCGCGAAATATATTATTTTAATAATAAATTTCTAAAAATAATATTTTATATTTCTGAAATGTTACGGTCTTCCCCCCTTAAATAAATTCGTTCCCTGAATTTAAAATTTAACTCCCAAAATACAAAAACATTTCAATAATCAGCTCAAATCAACGGGGCTCCAAAATCACGGAATATACAGAAATACCATAGTGCATCCTGTGTGCCTGAAAATGAGTACGACACTCAAAATCAAACTTCGTCAAGTATTACGCAATCATCGGAGTTATAAAGGAGATGCAAATCTCGAAATCCAATACCATACTCAATGATGCTATACTCAAATCATAATACGTATATAGTACGTATTCTTCTAAAACAATTTTAAAAGATGAATAACTTATGCCAAATCTTTCCCAAATCTCCGTGCTTTGCGTAGCTCACGGCACATGTGGCAGACGATCATTTGTAAACTAGTAAATATATACTTATATATGTTTTGCTCAAATTATATGTCCCGGCTTTTTTTTGAAATACCCCAGAAGGTTCTCTTTATAAAATTCCGCCTCACTCGCGGACACGTACTAAATAGTGAGACTATACCTCTTTTTCTTTTGAAAACCTCTTAGTAACTTTTTATGCATGCAAAAATACTCAGGCACTGTCCTCAGACCAGCCCTACTCGTCTAATATATAATATAGTATCCATCATCAAAACGTGATACTTATAAATAAAATCAGCCTCAAAAGGCGTATCCAATAACACATGCGTCTGGTGCGCACGGAAATCAAATCCAATACAAGTGCCACAATATGCACAAAAGCAAAAGTAAGTGCAACGGGTGTGTACGAAAGCATCTGTCCAGTGCAACGGATCTGTACGAAATCAATATCAAATGCATCTATAGTGCATGAAAATCTCAACCCAATGCAACTAACATGCACGACTGAAAATCCCAAATCAAGTGCATCCAATCATGCACGAATAAAAATCTTAATTGAGTGCACGGTGTGCACAAAATCTTATATCATGCGCCCAACATGCGCGAAATCCAAATCAAGTGCGTATGATCTGTATAAAACATCTAGTGCAATAGTATGCACAATAACGAACATCAAGTGCAGACGCTCACGAAAACATAAATCGGGAGTGGCCAATGCACGAAATACAAATCTGGTGCGGCCAATGCACGAAATACAAATCCGGTGCAACCAATGCACGAAAACTCATTAATATCTCTAATGCTCACAAAAACAACACCGAGTATACCAAGGTATATAGAATCATAGATATGTGCAACTGTGTGCACAAAACACGAATCAATGCACTGCAAGCACATATAATCTATACCGAGTGCATAAGTAAGGCAAGTGCATATAACATGCACGAAATCAAATCGAAAGTATTGAATCCACGAAACCATAATTACGTGATACGAAGGCACAAATCAATACCATGTGCAATAGATATGCACAATCATAAATCTCAATGTAGCGGTGTAAAAAACATAATTCAAGTGTAATAACTGTGCACAAAATATAAACATCCAACAGGTGCAACAATGGCGCACAAAAACATAAATCACGAAACCCAATCATCGAAACTCAAGTCTAAGCGATAAAAGTGTGATACTCAGATCACAAAACGCAAATCGCAATAACTGACATTGAGGTACGCCTCCTACAATGTCGAAAAATATGCCGGACCGCCTAAAATGGCAAAGCAAGATCATCTACTTGCATTCTGCTCACGGTCTGGCATCTCCGGTCTCTGGGTCCTCGTTTTCTCTGCGGATTACCAATCTCACGATCCTTCTGCTTGTCGGCCCGGTCAGGTGTACTAACTAAACAGTCCCACTTTGGAACTCCTCTGATCACCGTTTGGCCAATCAACAATACCACATGCAACTGCACATTACTGACGGCGACATCTGGCCCTCTGAGTACGCACGCTAAAACTGACACTGGGTTCAAATCTCTATCACTGCAGTGTCCTGGAAATAACCTGCTCACGGCTTCTTCCAATCTTACCTATGCCGAACTATATGAAGGTTGGCACTCTTGCTTAACTCTTTTCTTATAACGGGACAGCTGCGTTCTCAGCACGGTTTCCATCTAGAATTTCGATGTATCTAACGCATCTGCACACATATCAATCCTCTGGCATCAACAGAGAATAACAACCGCTCGTTAATATCTCTCACGAACCTCTTGTTCCACTCGTCTTTGTTATCGTCGACTTCGACGTCATCTCTTGCTGTCAGAATATTGCAATTCATTCTCGGCTACGGTCAATCTGGAGTCTCTCAAATGAAATAGACATTAAGAACTCGGTATCTTCACCACTCTGTAGAAGATATCTATCCGAACACGTCCTCAGGAACTCGTCTAAATCATCGGAGGAATACACAATAATCGTCCGTTCTCGATCAACTCACAACGCATCTGGGTGAGGTCCTTCTATCTAAAACTGCTCAACTTACCGATCTAACATCGGAGCATCTGACGAACAATGTCCTCTCTTAATCGATCTACTCTAGATCCAAATAAGATCCTTCAATTGGAATTCTTCAACTCAACTGAGCCTGCATCGGCACATCAAATATGAAGAATCATATACGTCGCTCCACTCGAGATAGACTAGCTATCTCCTGTCATATCTCTGTCTGAAAGCTCCAACGGTCTCAGCTCATCAACTCTGGAATCAACATCCCATCAATCTCAGCAACAGCTGGGTCATCTGTCTGCATGGTAGACAACATCACGATCTCTGAAGTAGGCTGTACATCAACAGTCCTCTCAATCTGCCAGCCTCTATCAATGGTCCGATCATCTGGTGCAAAACCAAATACCTGACTCAAACGAAAGATCACAACACAACACTATACCTACACGTCCCTATATCACCAGAAAACAACATGGTCAGTCCTCGTCTGTGACGAGCTTGCCCTGACGGCAACACCAGCAGCAGCTCAATCTGTGCTCAAACCATGGTGAAAGGAACCTCAAGCAGGTATCGAAGAAGATAGATCAATGAATGAAAGAATCAACAGATCCCAAATGGATATATGATCAAAGGAACGAATAGTATCAAAAGATCTCAAGATAACTACATCCTAAGGTTTCTTAAGTGGAGTATCGTATCGTAAATATGCCGCGGAACATACATACGGTACGTCACTCTACTCAAGCTACCTACCCCAAGGTCCACCTATGAAACGAAAGTTTGGGTCTAATACCACCCCTCCCCGTCAAGTCTAAGTTCCGAAAGGTCAAGCCTAGGTTCCGAAATACATATGCCCTAGACTCCGCATAGTCAAACCCAGACTCAAACCACGGTTAAACCTAACGCTCTGATACCAATTTTCTCACGACCCAAAAATTTAGCATGTGACCGGCACTTAAATTACGCAACGTCTAAAGGCGTGACGTAAATCAAGTAAGCCGAAGCCCAGAAAATCTAAACCTTTTTCCAGAAAATAGTGGGGGTGCATTTTTGAAATAAAGGTATAATGAATCATGTTTTTCTTTAAATGCATAACTAATGAAACATAAAAATGAAAGTTGGTTATACTAGAGTTGAAAACATGTTTCGTCTTAAAAAAATTTGGGCAACACCTCCCATGTATATTTTGATCCAAAAACATATACACAATAATATATAGGCATTCCCAAGAGGGAGCTAGCTCTTCGCCAACTGGTGGAATCACAACCATGCAATAACATATATACGACGCCCAACGGCGAAGAATCAACCCAGAAAGAACAAATAAAGAAAGCAAGACATCAAAACTCAAGAAAAGCGAGCATAGCCCATCGCTCTAAGTCTTGCACAACCAAGTTTGACTAGGTCTACCAATATACAATGTCTAATCCTGATCTGATCTGATGTGATGTGATGTAGTTTATCTAGATACAATAGAATATAATAGTACGAGAGTGGGTACGATCCAACATGGGTCCAACATACCAAAGCAAAGCACCCTGGAAGAAGCTGTATGCCAGCAATACCGCAACTGATCCCAAGCGGTCAAACCTGCAAGAACTGTGGCACAACAGGGGTGAGTTGCCAACTCGTGAGTAGAAAACATCAGCAAGTAGAAATCGATTAAAACAACGATTTCCTAGGTCACTATATCCAGAAGGTAATACTATGATATCACTATATCCTGCAGATAATACTATGATATCTAGGGTGACCAAGTACGCATATATGTCAACAATCTATCAATACAATGACATATATAAATAAACATCTAACATCATATGCCTGTATGCATGTGGATATCATCCACGTGTCCATCAATAACACAAAACAATATCATGGAACCTGAGTGTCCCACACTGACACTCGATCATCATGAAAACCTATTCCTGTATATATATATACATATATATATATATGAGGATATCAACCACGTGTGTCTATCAACGACACATCAAAATCATGGAACCTGAGTGTCCAACACCGACACTCGAACATCATGAAGGACCCGTGTCCAGCATCGATACGTAAATCCTCATATCTCAGGCGCCGCATCCTCAGATCGGTCCTCATATCCATCTCGTATCATAACTCCAACACGGTATCCTCCGGATATCCTCCGAGCTCTATACAATCACGGGTAGGTAGTAGTCCCTCTGCCAGGCTTATCGTCTACACCATAAAAATCATTTCTTGCCCCGGGATACCATACCGGGTCCACCATGTACCCGCAAACGGCATCTGCTAACTCCTCGAATCGGGTCTCAAAGACATGCTCAGAACTGAGAAAACTCATGGGGGACGCCTCGAAATATCATATCAAGAGAAACCGTGTTTTAAAACAATACGCAATTTCCTTTAAAATATAACCACGGTTCTCAAATTCAGAGATCTCATGAAAACAGCATCTCAATGCAAATAACCATAACGTACGATATGTGCAACATATAGTAGTAATATGAGCATATCGGTATATCATGCAAGCATATAACCATAAGGAACGATGTATGCAACATAGAGTAGTAATATGATCATATCGGGTATATCATGCAAGCATGTCAAGTGATAGTACTGAACAATGAATGTACCCTTACTTTTAATATTAATCTCATAATATGGAAGTTCTACGATGTAATTGGTACGACAATTCAACTACATAAGTGATATGGAAATTCTACTGTGTCAGTGGCATGGCAGTTACCGATGAAGAATGTGTGTGAGCCGGCAAATCTGTGTATGTGTAACATGCGCATCAACGATAATTATGCAGGTGTACTAGCAAATGATATCATATAGAATTAAATACCGGCACGTGGTGTACATCACGAAGGGTAATATCCTACAAAATATGAACAATAATTGGGTGTATCTATCTACACAAGAATCATACGGTCACTTTTAAACGATACACATCGTCGTTTTTAAAATAGGTATGGTTAAGGTGGAAATCTTTATATTGGCGATCCCGCCTCATAATATCCGATATGAAAATAATCATCGATCATCATCCTGAAATCACTAGCGCGGATCAATCATCCGGTACATCTCATCGTGTACGGTAATCCAGCGTGCGGGGTCATCAAACAGAATAGGGAATCTATCGACCTATAAAATAATGAGGTTACGGATCTAAAGTCTAATACGGCATATCACTAATTATACTTATAAATATATATATACATATATATCTCAATTCACATTTGTATAAACATCATATCTTATCAAATCCATAACACCTCTATCTCTATCTCATGTCATGTTTATCGATCTCGATCTCATATCCTATCATCAACTCATACTTGTTCTCTTTCAATTCGTACTTATTATGATTCACTTCCTCTTTTCATATTCTCATATATCAATATATTATTTACTGTCAACTTTTATCATATCATCTTTTACTGAGACCTATAATTATGTTATCTTAAGTTTGTAGCATATCCTTTATTAATGGTTGCGGGGGTGCTCTACGCTATCCACCCGACTTCTTCCGTAGATATAAATCTACTCACCAGCAATTTTCCTCGCTTAGCCGAAGTCGACGTTCTTCGTCGTCTTGGAAGTCCACTCGAAGGTACCTATAATCAATACACAATCGCATTGCAATTATTAGTTATATGTATGCCCTAGAGGCCATTACTGTACATATGATGTATATTGTAGTGGATGCTTGGACATATATAGGGAGGACTTTCTTGCTCGATATGATAGTATGCTATCTGGTTGCACTTTATCTTAACAAGTACTCTGATTGTCTCTATGTTACATGTTGATAAAGCCCTTAAGATGAGTACTTGACTACCAGGACTATGATGCAGATCATACTAGTGGGGCCAGAGTAGTCGATAAGTACATCCTTCAATTGTTCCTAGTCGAGGGTGTATCGAGACAGGGCATCGATATACCGGAGTAGAGTAGCGTATATGCTTCTCGACCCATATGATGGGCGATGGATGATCCCATATTCATTGGTGTCTGACATCAGAGAAGGTATGCGGGTGCTCAGTGGAGACTGGGTACACTGGACGGACTCGCCGAGAACTCCCAGATGGTATTATACCTCACATCAGATGGCAGTTCTCCGGTGACACTGGTACAGGTTAGTCTGTAGACCCGAGATCGTCATAGAGTCTTGTGTGATTCCCACTGTGCTTTGATTTCCATCATACCACGTCCAAGAGGACGTGCAAAAAGGTGGCTTTTGGGTACAGTCCCGAATCACAAGGAGGCAATGAGCGATAGGAGGGGATTCGACTCTCCCGGTATAGGGAGTTGATGTTGCGCTGTGTTCGATTGGCTATAACTGGAAATCCCTGGCCAGGGTTGCTGAAATCTACTGGTAAGTGTTATCAGTAGTTTCTCGAACTATTATAGAGCTTATATCGACACGACTTATCAAGCTACTGGGGTCTGACGTTTACCACCCCTAGGCGAGATATTCGACATATCAGACGAAGAGACCGGACTGCACGGGAGTGTTACTGATTGGATTCACAGGAGAATGTGCAGGCTTCCTTGTTGATCTTCTAATCGCTCAATACCTGGGTGGCTGTTACGTTTAGCTGACCGCTTGCAGCTTGTGAGTGTTTGATATGATCATTACCTACTGCCGGCGTATTGACGATTCTTTAGAGTCCTACACAGAGGTTTCTTGACTCAGCCAAAATGGAGTAGGAGCACATATGTGATATGTGCATGACCGAGAATAATGCGATATGAGATACCGTATTCAGTTCTCGCGTTATTTCATATCAGCCGGGTGATCGGATCAAGTGTTGATTCGATGAATCGATACAGATATATATATATTAGTCGGTTATTTGAGAAATAGCCGTATTGTCGGATTATGTGTTGATTCGATAATTTAATGTATAATTATATATGTGATATATTACATTACATTATCTAATATTGGCTCGCTTTATTGATTCATTTTCTCACCGGTTAATACATTGATATATATGCGATATATGTTAATTGTATTATTTTCTTTTTTTACAAAAATATATTATATATGTGATATATAATATTGTAACAAGTTATGATTATTAATGCAACACGATTAGTGGAGATTAAATATGGTTAGGGTTTGATTTAGGTTAGCTCTTTCTTGTAGCTTCTAGAAACTTTTGTTTTGTTTTGAGCTAAGATATTATATGTTGATATTTTGTGAGATATTTTTTAAACCCAACCTAAACCCTTAACCCTAGTTAACTCTGTACAATGATTAGCCCTTTCTGTTATCAACCATGGATATTATATGTTGATATTTTGTGAGATATTTTTTAAACCCAACCCAAACCCTTAACCCTAGTTAACTCTCTACAATGATTAGCCATTTCTTTTATCAACGAATAATGAATTGTAATTATAATTACAATTCATTATTCATCACAAATGAGTTCACCTTCTTCTTCCTCCTTGCAAAGCTTTCTCGCTTTGAGTTTTGTGATGAATTAGTGTGAGATTATGAAAATAAAAGAGAGCATAAATCCTATTTCATCATCCTCATCTAATCTAGCCAATTAGATTAGGGTGTTCACATCATTAATACTTGATTAGTGAGTGAGAGCTTGAGTTAAAGAAGTTTCAAGGTAGATCATGTTTGAAAAGGAAGACTACAAGCAAGCATGGATCATTCGGGTTGTGGAGCCTCTCTTGAGTTCGGGAGATCATAAATCACGGCGAAGGGACATCTACTCGGAGCTTATGAAGTGAAGGAGCGGACTACAAAGGTCGTAATCCCTCTCTCTTAGTTGTAAAAATGTTTACTTGCATGTTTAACCCTAATTATCTAGCAAAGATCCTAGCTTTGGGTTGTTCGGCACTTCTAAAATTTAAATCGGGCATGGTTGATGCCTTGTAGAACGTTGTGACAGTGCCTAGTAACCCTACAGTGGTATCAGAGCCTAGCTAGAGTATTAGGCGACGTGTATATGAAGTTAAAAGTCCGATCGAACCCTGAAACGTCGGTTTTGACCCCCTCTCTGGAAATTTTTTCAAAATGTGATTTTTTATGCATTAAAATACTCAAAAAAATCAGCAGGGAATTCTAAGGATTACTGTGAAACACGAGCCCCCAATACCCCCCAATCGCCACGGAACCGCGGCAGGAACCTGCTTCGCACGGCGGTTCCGCGACCGAACTTTGGTATTAGGGACACGTGTTTTTAGGCTCCATCCGTAGGTATTTCTACGTGCTTCTGGATATTTTTAATCTTACTCAAGTGTTGAGTTTTCTGGGGATATTTTGTAACCATTGATTCGATCGAAAAGTTTAACTTCGTTCTGTTTTCCAGATAATTTAGAATGTATTAAAATGTTCGAACAGATATCAATAATTCACTTTTTCCCGACACGAAAAACTTTCAAGTGTTGGAATTTTTCCGGGTTTAAAACTTACAGAAAAACATGCAAGCATATCTGTAGACCCTCTAGAAGAACGTAACCTTAACTCGATTATGTGACCGTCAAAACTTCCACTGAACCTTTGGGTTTGTGGTAGTTTGGCATTGCCACATATGAGGCGTTGGTTTGGCCCTTCTACGACTGGTTCATTGGGGACTGTGACATGTTCTGGGATTTTTTGAACTCCGCTCAAGTATTGAGCTATTTTGGGAAATATTGGGTATTTGATTATTCGATCGGAAAGTTAAATATTGTCTATTTATCTGGAATGTGATACAATATGTGGAATTCATATAGTTAGGCATGCGATATCTAAGGCCGTTGCGGATTAGTTTTACACTTTTTTTCTGCGACCGTAAGTGTAATATGTGGTGTATCGCCGGTTTCGTTGATATACATCAACGACAATTGGGATACGCATATTTACTTACTTTGATGACATGTGATGTTATGTGTTGCTGTGATATGTTATATTAGATCGTCATGTTTGAATAGCCGGGGGTTTTATGTGAGATGAGGCTTTTTATTTTCATTCATATAAAATTCATTGTATATAATATTCTTTTATTGGGGCACTTCCGGGCTTAGGATGATGTCACCATTGTATATTATTTACTTTTCCGCATTAGGTTAGACCCAAGGCGGGGAGGACAAGTAACCGGATTCTAGGGTACAGTGGGAGACCATCTCAAGGAGTTGAGACCGGGTCTCCTAACTCTAGAATTGGTAGGGTTACTTGCCGCTCTCGTAGGGGTCTAGGGATATGGGTTTGGCTATTCATCACGACCGTAGAATCCGTGTTTTATACAGGCTCGTATTAAAACACGGACATCCTAGTATATCCAATATTTCATATGTTATCTTCTGCTGCAATGTTCTGTGATGAGATCATATTACTGCATGAGACGAATGTTTATATTATATATATGAGATATATATTGTATATTGTTGATTTCGTTTCAAATGTGATGCTTGTGAAGCATAATAAAATGGGACTTCATTAATGAGATTAATGAAACTAAAAGAAACCTAAAGATGTTGTAGAAACTTCTTTAAAAACTGGTAGCTCTAATTATTGCTTTGCATAGCGGTGTTCCTTGTAGAACATCCAGCACCTTATTCGATAAGGAAAGAGCCGAGATCCCTTCACCGGGAGTGACCTCTTTAGCGAAACTGGCAGATGCTACAAACTTGGTTTGTCTTTTGATTGTTTTTATAGTTTTTGCTTTGCATAGTGGTATTTGTGAAATATCCAGCACCTTATTCGATAAGAAAAGAGCCGAGATCCCTTCACTGGGAGTGACCTCTTTAGCAAAACTAGTAAAAGCCTCAAAAACATTCCATTTAAATTCAGTCGATTCTACAACGATATCAAGTCCATTACGCAAAGGGTTTTCTTAAAAACCTGTCGTAGCCCTCCGTCATTTCAGATAAGTACTACTTAGTATTCGTGCTGCATTTGTTGACCTTAGCCAAGGCGTAGTGTGCGGTAGCTAATTAGTGCTTATCTGTATAAGCATATGATGCGATTGAGTTAGGGTAGTCGTGCGACTTTGTTGACCTTAGCCAAGGATCGTACGGGTGGGTTTAATTCAATCGGGAAATGACGGGTTGAACTTGGCTTGCACTTATGATTTGTTGACCTTAGCGAAGGTCATAAGTTGCTAGGGATAAAATATTATTGGGAATTTCAAGTGTTGAAATTTGCAATGAGATTGCATACCTTCTATGAGATAGTTGGATTCCGATACCCACTGCGAGTAAGAGTTACTCCTGGGAGAGTTTTACATATTACAATTAGCCGATCAAGTAGGTGTCGAGAAAGGTGTCAACGGGGTTACGCCTCTGGGAAAATGAGGTTTACTTTAATTAGGTCCGTGCGAAAGCACGGGAAACCTCCCTCAAAGTACCGACACTGGCCTTGCTGAAAGATTGGCAAACTTGTAGCGTGTAATTAATCCCGGCTAGTTTTTCCTTTTAGGGTTTGAAGGAAGATTTGACTAAAACAGTGGGAGACATCCTGATTAGGTATATTAATAACCAATCTAATCTTGCAAGAGCATACACTGAATATTTTCTTCTCTCTCTCTCCAGGTAGCGACCTTGTCACGCCTTAATCCAGATAATAATACGGATGTATTGACCGAACCCGCTTGTTATACTGCGGTAGGAAACGTTGGTCCCGCTCCAACTTATAATTGTTATAAGACAAAGCAGGAAATAGGGGATTTCCAGAATTCCCGTGCCGCCCAAACGAAGAAAGTGCATGCTGATGCATCTTCTTCGGGTATGTTCATTACCAAGAACTATTTCTCAGTATCCTTTACGTCCTGGGTATATGATACCGGATGAGGATCCCGCAAATGTAATCTGTTACATGGGCTACTGATAGGTAGAGGACTGAGAACGGGTGATAAGTTTCAAGAGTTGGAAACGATGCAAGTGTTACAGCTAAGTCTGTTGGCAGTTATCACCCTGTAATACCAGAATACATTGATTCTGAACAAATGTTATTAGATACCGAACCTGAGATAAAACATCATATCAGTCTCTTTATTAGTAAAGAAGAATATAATTTTGTATTGATTGGATAATGTTTTGAACATTTCCTAAATCAAGAGTTGATCGGTTCAGGCACGTTATCTAAAAGCATATACGGTCTAAATCAAACTACAGTTCTTAAAATACAGAACACACACAAGAGGAAGAGTTCAGAAATGAACGAATCCTTCTTGAGGTATTATAGACTAGGTCATACCAATATGACCTGACTAGCTGAAGTTACATTTAGGTGAATATTTAAATTAGTTTGAATTTACATCTTATGAAACTTGTCGGTCATGTCACAAAGATAAGATGACCATAGCTCTGTTTATTGGAAACAGAGAAAGAGTTATTGAACTCTTGGGATTGATACATGATGATGTATGTAAGGTCCCCTGACTACACATGCCAAGACCGGTTCTTTATACTTCATTACATTCACTGTTTATCTCACAAGATTCGGACATATGTTCCTGTTGAAACACAATTCTGAACCTTTTGAGAAATTCAATGAATATGAGTTTGAAGTAGAGAACCAAAACGAGTATAAGTATTATGTCCTTTGATGTGATCAGTGAGGAGAATACTTGAGCACGGGATTCCTGGACTATTCTAAAGGATAATGAGATTCTCTTTCAGCATTACTCCTCCGAATACACCACAGCACATCGGTATATCGGGGTGGAAGAAACACACCCTATTTGATATGGTGCGCTCTATGATGAGCACTACTGAGTTTCCTATTTCCTTTTGGGAGTTATGCACTTGAGAAGCTGCATACCTATTGAATAGGGTTCCAATCAAATCAGTTGCCTACCACTTCATATGTGATATGGAATGGGAAGAGCCCGTATCTTAAGTATGTTAAGATTTGGGGTTGTCCAGCCTATGTCTAAAAGCAAAATCCGGACAAACTCGAGGCAAAGTCAGTTCTGTGGAAGTTTGTTGGATATCCCAAGCATTCACAAGGGAATATCTTCTACCAAACTGGGGAACAAAAGGTGTTTTTGTTTCTCAACATGCCACCTTTGTGAAAGGGAATTTCTTGTGAAGAAATTAGTGGTCATAAGGTAGAACTGGAAAGAGTTCCAGCTATAAAAAACTACAGCTGATAATTTTGTAGAACCAAAGGATTAAATAGTTTCCAACGAACCTCAGCCTCTCCGCCGATCTAGTAGGGTTCCTCACCCACCTGTGAGATACTTCGGTTTTCTCCATGACAGTGGGAGCGAGGATTGCATCATGAGATGTTGACCCAACTAGTTTCGAGCAGGCCATCAGGAGTGAGGACTCTGTGAGAATGGCTAGATGCTAAGCGATCTGAGATGGAATCCTTATACCCCAACAAAGTATAGACTTTTGTTGCTTTATCTGAAGGGTTAAATCCCCATCAGGAGCAAGTATATCTTGAGAAGATTACTTGGTGTACATGGAAATGTTGAGACTTTCAAAGCTATGCTTAAATCCACCCGGATCCTACTTGCCACTGCTACATACCATGACTATGATATCTGGCGGTTGGGTGTCATGACTGCTTTTCTAAATAGTGATTTGGAAGAGAGCGTCTATAAGTACACAGCCAGAGGGCTTCGTAGACAGAGGGAGCAGCGGAAACGTGTGCAAGATGTTTTATGTGATAAATCAGGCATCACGGAGTTGGAACATCTGTTTTGATGTGGTAGTCAAAGAGTTTGACTTCATCAAAATGGTAGATGAACCTTGTATATATAAAAAGGTAGTAGGGAGTATGGTGGTGATCCTCGTATAGTACGTGGATGACATACACTTGATAGGGAAAGAGTTCCTTATGCTACGCTCGGTCAATCTCCTCTTATCACAACGATTCTCTATATAGGATCAAGGTGATACCTCCTAAATCCTGGGTTATGGATCTATGAGATAGATCTATTTGGATGTTAGGATTCTCACTAGCTGTAGGGCGATGGTATCAATAGATCCTAGGGAGAATCACTGGAAGGGTTCCAGGGTGATAAGAATGACTGAATGTCAGTCACACGCATTGTCTTTACCCTCAGTGGAGGGACGGTATGTTGGAAGAGTTCCAAGCTAGATACCTTGACATACTAGATGATTAAAGTCAAGATATATCGTTACCAAAGATGCTACCAAAGAGGCAGTCTGGATATATTTAGTTCATGAGATGAACTTCGTTCCAACCATTGTGTGACAATGGAGTTATGGCTTTGGCCAAGGAACTCCCGTCCCATCAGAAATCCAGATATAATTCTTAGGCAGTATCACCTGATCATGGAGATGGATGATCTCCAAGGAGATCAAGGTTAGGAGAGTAGACACAGAGGACAACAGCGCGGATCCACTCACAAAGGCCTTTTTTCCCAGTAGAGACTTTTATGGGATGGTTGAGTATGAGATACTTCAATTTCAAAGCTAATTGTTGGGTATGCGATACCACAACAGATGGCCCTAGTGCAAGTTGGAGATTGTTAGTTGTATGTATGCCCTAGAGGCCATTACTGTACATATGATGTATATTGTAGTGGATGCTTGGACATATATAGGGAAGACTTTCTTGCTCGACATGATAGTATGCTATCTGGTTGCACTTTATCTTAACATGTACTCTGATTGTCTCTATGTTACATATTGATAAAGCCCTTAGGATGAGTACTTGACTACTAGGACTATGATGCAGATAATACTAGTGGGGACAGAATAGTCGATAAGTACATCCTTTAATTGTTCCTAGTCGAAGGTGTATCGAGACAGGGCATCAATATACTATAGTAGACTAGCGTATACGCTTCTCGACCTATATGATGGGCGATGGATGATCCCATATCTATTGGTGTTTGACATCAGAGAAGGTATGCGGGTGCTAAGTGGAGACTGGGTTCTCTGGATGGACTTGCCGAGAACTCCTAGATGGTATTATACCTCACGTCAGATGGCAGTTCTCTGGTGACACTGGTACATGTTAGTCTGTTGACCCGAGATCGTCATAGAGTCTTGTGTGATTCCTACTGTGCTTTGATTTCCATCATACCACGTCCAAGAGGGCGTGCAAAAAGGTGGCTTTTGGGTACAGTCCCGAATCACATGGAGGCAATGAGCGATAGGAGGGGATTCGTCTCTCCCGGTATAGGGAGTTGATGTTGCGCTGTGTTCGATTGGCTATAACTGGAAATCCCTGGCCAGGGTTGCTGAGATCTACTGGTAAGTGTTATCAGTAGTTTCTCGAACTGTTATAGACCACATATCGACACGACTTATCAAGCTACTAGGGTCTGACGTTTACAACCCCTAGGCGAGATATGCGACATATGAGACGAAGAGACCGGACTGTACGAGAATGTTACTGATTGGATTCACAGGAGAATGTACAGACTTCCTTGTTGATCTTCTGATCGCTCAATACCTGGGTGGCTGTTACGTTTAGCTGATCGCTTGCAGCTTGTGGGTGTTTGATATGATCATCACCAACTGCCGGCGTATTGACGATTTTTTAGAGTCCTACACACAGGTTTCTTCACTCAGGCAAAACGGAGTAGGAGCACATATGTGATATGTGCATGACCGAGAATAATGCGATATGAGATACCGTATTCAGTTCTCGCAATATTTGATATCAACCGGGTGATCGGATCAAGTGTTGATTCGATGAATCGGTACAGATATATATATTAGTAGGTTATTTGAGAAATAGCCGGATTGTCGGATCAAGTGTTGATTCGATAATTTAATGTATAATTATATATGTGATATATTACATTACATTATCTAATATTGGCTCGCTTTATTGATTCATTTTCTCACCGGTTAATACATTGATATATATGCGATATATGTTAATTGTATTATTTTCTTTTGTTACAAAAATATATTATATATGTGATATATAATATTGTAACAAGTTATGATTACTAATGCAACATGATTAGTGGAGATTAAACATGGTTAGGGTTTGATTTGGGTTAGCTCTTTCTTGTGGCTTCTAGAAACTTTTATTTTGTTTTGAGCTAAGATATTATATGTTGATATTTTGTGAGATATTTTTTAAACCCAACCCAAACCCTTAACCCTAGTTAACTCTCTACAATGGTTAGCTCTTTCTTTTATCAACCATGGTTGCATTTGTAATTATAATTACAATTCATTATTCATCACAAATGAGTTCATCTTCTTCTTCCTCCTTACAAAGCTTTCTAGCTTTGAGTTTTGTGATGAATTAGTGTGAGATTATGAAAATAAAAAAGAGCATAAATCCTACTTCATCATCCTCATCTAATCTAGCCAAATAGATTAGGGTGTTCACATCATTAATACTTGATTAGTGAGTGAGAGATTGAGTTAAAGAAACTTCAAGGTAGACCATCTTTGAAAAGGAAGACTACAAGCAAGCATGGATCATTCGGGTTGTGGAGCCTCCCTTGAGTCCGGGAGATCATGGATCGCGGCGAAGGGACTTCTACTCGGAGCTTATAAAGCGAAGGAGCGGACTACAAAGGTTGTAATCCCTCTCTCTTAGTTGTAAAAATATTTACTTGCATGTTTAACCCTAGTTATCTAGCAAAGATCCTAGCTTTGGGTTGTTCGGCACTTCTAAAATTTAAATCGGGCATGGTTGATGCCTTGTAGAACCTTGTGACAATGCCTAGTTACCCTACAACAATTCTATTAAAATCGAGTCCGAAAACCAAAACGCCACACAGTTCGCTCATAGGTTGAAACTTGTAGCTTCGCATGCAAAATACAACTAAATAACCCTCGTCGTTGACGTTTAAACGCCAAACGACGGAATCCGAATCATATATAAAAACCAAGTTTCACAAATCGCATAACACGAAATCAGCAACTAAGGAATTCTATCCCAGATTTTGACTCAGGTAAAATTAGCCAATTTTGCATATAGGGTTGCTCTGGATATAGGATAAGGAAGCCACAAAACAAAAATCACCAGGTTCCACTCTGATGTGGCCGCAATTTGCGGCCCCAATGAATTAATTTTCTTCCATAAGTGAAGGGAATGGGCTCATGTTTTAAGGGGTGCTTCTAGGTTGCCTGCTCATCTCTCTCTGTCTGTTAAATAATTCTAAGGTCCTCCCGGTTAGAGAATATCTCAGAATCCTTATCACAAAATCCACAAAATACGATATTGGCCGATTTCAAAGTTCATGTTTTGGATTATATTCTCGGGTCTTGGCCAGTAAAACACTCTCTAAGGTCTTGCAAACACTCACTACACCTCAAATTAGCACTTAACAGCAACTTGTAATTTCCTAAGATCACATATCCTATTTAACTCAAATTCAAAACTAAATTACTATATTTAACACAAATACATATCTAGAGTTGCCCAAAGTCTTCAAAATCCAAACTTGAATGGTTCTAAGGGTTTGCAATGAGGTTGTGCATTTTCTTTACGAGGTGAAAAGAGATTCAAGTGGAAAGGAGGCAAGGGGTTTTGGCAAAGAAAATGAGATGATGCATGAGGTAGTGGAGGTGGAGAAAGCATGGAGGAGTTGAAGAAAATAATGGAGAGTGAAGGATTAAGGAATATGGTAGCAAAGTCAAACCCTCTTTCTCTTAAGCTCACTCTCTCTCACTCTAAATACCCCCCTACACTCACCTCTCAATAAAACATCTGCTTCTTTCTCTTTTGTCTTATTCTCTCTTTTCTTTTCTTTGTTTCTTTTCTCTTTTCATTTCTTTTTGTTTTCAGACTCAAAATCTTTTCTTTTAAATCTCACAAGTCACAAACACAAACTCAACATGCACATGACATGGTGCACTAGCCGTGGAAAAATGCAAAAATACGGATTTGACCAAAAATCCGATAAATATCATTAAAATTAATAAATTATTTTAATCTCCGATAAATTTCCAAATATTGGTATATACTTATACCATTTCACGAAAGACCCATATTCACAAATCGAATAGTTTTCGCGAAATATATTATTTTAATAATAATTTTCCAAAAATATATATTTTATATTTCTGAAATGTTACAAGAAGTAGTGCCCCTTAACTTGCCCAAAGGCCTGGTATTTATAGGCTCAAAACAAAATTAAACAAATAATAAAAACGAGATGATGTGACATCAAGGGGGGACAGAGAAAATATGGGGACATTTTGACACAACAGGGCCGGCGAGCTCGGTTTTTGGGGGAGTGGTTGGCCAAAATCCGAGCATAGGGGCTCGTTTTGGTGCTGTGCTCGTGTGCTCTCTCTACAAATCCACTGGTGCTGCTTGATTTTCCTGTACAAACCCGGTTTGCCTTCAGAGATTTGGAGGGAAACTAGATGCTTCAAATCACATCATAATCTTTAGAATTCAATACACATTTAATGCACATCACACCAATTTATGCTACTTTTGTGCCAAGACAGCCCCCCATCATGGTCTAGTGCACATGCATTGTGTTCGACCAAAATGCGTATACACAATATTGTTTACACAAGATCTCATTAGACATCGATCGGTTTTCTGTTCCGTTTGCAGTGTCAGCCCCCAAACGTGATATCCGTGATTTTGAGTGTGTTTCCAGTCTTTTATCACGAACACCTGTAATCTGTAATTACTGAGCAGACACTGGTTAATAGTACCGATATATACAAAAATAGATAACAAATGAGTGGTATTAAAATGCAGTTTTCTGTGATGAACAAATACCCCAAAACTTATCTTTTGCTCGTCTCGAGCAAAACAAAAAATTCCTAGCCTCGCTTTCATAAGTAACGCGATTGCACTGATCATGTGCAACAAGCCGTTAAATCTTTAGGTGTCCCTAGTAGGAGGAGTGTTGTCTCCAGTGGGTTTTCAGCACATACTACCCATAAAATCCCGTCAAGTTAGGTTCATAAGTTAACATCGACTTTTACTCCTACGGTTTAGTATCAACATTAGAAATTCTATTATCCTAAGTTAGAAGTTTTCAACCCTTATGCTTCACGCCTCCTATTTATTCAATCTCGGATCCTATACGTTTTTGTAGGGTTCCTATGAACGACAACAGGGTTTCGGGTGGTATTGTCCATACCATTTTCAAAATTTTGTCGTTTTAAAGAACCCTAAACTAGAATCGATAACAAGAGGATGATACGAAACAACATGTAAACTACTTTACATCTAAGTGAACTAGGAATACAACCTTTGTAGACCGGTCCTTCACTTCAATAGTTCCTTGTAGTGGTCCCTTCGCTGCGATCATGGAATTCCCGGACTCTAGCATGGCTTCTTAAGGTGAAATGAACGATCTTGCTTGAATTCTTCGAGGCTGAAGATGATCTACGTCGAGGAGACACTAACTCAAGTTACTACTTCATTAGTAGTAGATGTCCTTCACTTCAATATACATGCGGTTTCTACTCGTAGATGTTTTCTACTCACGAGTTGGCAACTCACCCCCGTTGTGCCACAGTTCCTTGCAGGTTTTGCCGTACAGGTTTCGTTGCGGCTTTGCTGGCAGACTGTTCCTTCTGGGTGATCACTTTGGTAGGTAGGTTCTTTGCATCAAGACCACCATTGTTTATTATTATTTCAGTTGTATCTAGAAACTCCATCAACCAGATTGTATATTTGATAGAGATAGAATACCAGACTTGTTATTATTTCGACCTTAGAGTCGTGCGTTGTATTATTATGGTTTTCATGCAGATTTTGGGTTTTCTTTTGAGTTTTTATCCTCTCCCTTCGGCATTGTATACTATATTGCTTGCGAGGTTGTGACCGTCATTTGATGAAGAACTAGCTCCTGCTTGGGGATGCCGTTTATCATTTCGTATACTATTCATGTTGAATCCCGTTTTGGGGCCTATATTTACAAAGGAGACTCTGCCGAAATTTTCAGAAAATACTTGAGATTTTAAAAATACATACTTCGTCCTGTGTTGCTAAAACTACTTGCTTTAAATTGGTTTTTCCTTCACTCTACTGCTTCTTTTGTTTTGATTTCTTGGTTTTGGCTTACTTGGATTACGTACGTCTTGAGACGTTTCATAATTTAAGTGCCAGTCACGCTCGGCACTTTTCGGGTCGTGACAATAGCGGGCTGGGGGTCAAGGGGCTAGCAGCCCCCTTGCGGGGTGCGAGGCAGCGCCCCGTTAGAAATTCTTTTTCTAACAGAAACAGGGTCGTGGAGTGTGTGTGTATGAAAAAAAGGGAGAATAGCGTCCAAAGGACGCGTGGGTGTCAGCGCCTCACATGCCTACCACGCAGGCGCTGGGCGCCGGCGTCCCACGTGCTTGGCACGCAGGCGCTGGGTGCCGGCGTCCCACGTGCTTGGCACGCGAGCGCTGGGCGCCAGCGTCCCACGTGCTTGGCATGCGGGCGCTGGGCGCCCAGCGCCCCACGTGCCGTCAACAGGAAAAGGGACTTTGTCCCTGCACTGGGAGCTATGCTCCCGATTTTACTTCTGGAGTTAAACTCCTAAAAAGAGATTAATTTATGGAGTTGAACCCCAAGAGATCTTGAATGGAGTTAAACTCCTAGAAATTTTTAGAAATGATCAACGGGGCCCTTTGTTTCTCTCCCCTTTGGCCCTGGATCTTCCCAAGATCGGATTTTTGGAGATGGGTCTCCTTCTTGCTCTCGTTTGTATATAAAATGAGGGGAAAATGGCATCCAAAGGACGCGTGGGTGCCAGCGCCTCACGTGCCTGGCATGCGGGCGCCGGGCGCCAGAGCCTCACGGGCTTGGCACATTGCCGCCGTGTGCTTGGCGCTAGGCACCGAGCGCCAGCGCCCCATGTGCTTGGCACACGGGCGCTGGCACCGGCGCCCCACGTGCTTGGCACACGGGCGCTGGGCGCCAGTAACAAAAGGGACTTGGTCCCGGCACTGGGAGCTGTGCTCCCGATTAACTTTTGGAGTTGGACTCCTAAGAAAGAGGACAAAGGGACTTAGCCCATGCATTGAGAGTTGTACTCCCAAAACGAAAGATTTATTATTATATATATGTATATATGTATATATTTTTTTTTTGAGGAGTTAAACTCCTAAGATATTTTTGGAGTTAACGAAAGGGGACTCCTTTTTTCTCCATTGGACCCTTGATCTTCCCCAAAGTAGGGTTTTTTGGAGGTGGGTCTCCTTCTTCCTCTCGATTGACCAGATCTTGGAGAAAAAGGGGGTGAGATTTAATAATCTTCCCTTTTGGAGATCTGATGGAAGATCCGAGCTCCCCTTTATGGGTTTTGTGGTGAAAAACTATTTATTTTTTGAAGAGGAAGAGTTAAACTCTTGATTTAATTCAAAAAAAGAAGAAGTTTTAGAAGCTTGAGGAAGGAGAAGGAGGCACAAAATCCCTAGAGTTTTAGAGAATGAAAAAGTTATTCTAGATATTTTCATCATGTTTGCCTATATAGGCTACAAACTTGACATATAACCCCTTGGGATTTACAAAATGGTATTTTGCCCATCCCATGCCTCATGTGCTCATTTATTTTGCACATAAGCCATGGGTTTTACAAAAATTTGGCTTTATACCCATTTTTCTTACATTAATTCATAAAAAATACACCAAAATTATTTATTACAAAATTTTTATTTTGGCATGGGGGAGGCCGGCGGCTTCATGTTCGGGCTCGACCCGGGCATTGGCCCACTTGGCTTTGGGTTGACTTTGATTTTGACTTGGTCAACCGGGGTGTAAATTTTGACTCCAACAGAACTAGCGGAGGAGAAGCGCATCATTGCCCCCAGTATTCCCGCATGAGGCTTTAAAATGGGCGATGTGCTGATTTGCATTTGCTGTCCCATTAAATCTTCCGAATTTAGGGATGACATAGCCGCTAAGAAATTCTACCAGATCATACTGAGCAGGATATGGTCTCCCACTGCTGCTGATATCTTTTTGCGCTTCGGATTCGGCTACCAATGTTTTGACTTTGTTGGCAACCGAATCCATGATTTGATCTTGAGTTAGCGGGCTACTGTCATCGTGTAACGCTTTGAAAATCGTTTCGGTGAAATTTCGAAAAAACGGTAAAATAAGGCGGTTTTCTGTAAAAAGTCAAAATACAAATATTTTTATTATAAAATTAAATATACATATTCTAGCTATCAAATTGCTAGTATTTGGTGTTTATTGAGCCACTGGTGAAATTTCAAATTTTCTGAAAATTTTTCCGAAATTAATTATTTTAATATTATTTTAAGCCGGTAAGAAAATACATTAAATTAGCGATAAATACAAATTTAAATGGGCTAATTTTAATCCTTAAAATCATGTTGATTAAAATCTAGTTGTAAAATAAATTTTTAGTATTTTATTTCAAGTTTTAATTGATTTATTTTATGGAAAACAAAAATATAGTTATTTTGAACTAAAACTTGCAAATATGGTATTGTGGGGGGTCTTTTTGCATAGAATTTTTTTGTAAAGTCTCTCACACTCACCCTCACTCCCCTTGGCCGGCCCCACACTATTGTAGCAGCCCAAGAATTTTATTTCCCTCTTTTTGATCTTAAATCATGTGAGAAATGGGTTAAAATAAGGTTTTTATATATAGTAAAGTAGGTGGGGTTATTATGGTAATTTGGGAGGGGCTTTGACTTGGATTCTTTTCCACAACTCCCCCACACCTCTCCCCACTCCTTCCTCAGCCGAAATTCCTGCAATAAACTGCCCCAAAATTTCCCCTCTCATTTTTCTTCTAAACTCATCAAAATTCCATCAAAATTCCATTTAAACTTCACAATTTCAAGCCCATCCTTCATCCATTCTTCTTAACCTTTCTTGCATGGATTTTGGATGCTAGGAGGCCATCTTTGGAGTCAAAATTTCTTGCTAGATCTCTAGATCTAGAGGTATAATTCTTACCCATTTAAATTCTTATGGTTAGATTTCTTTAAATGAGTTGTTTTAGTGTTAATATTGGTGCTATTTTCATCTAGGATCTTCAAGAGAATGGTCTGAGTTAAACTAGGCTTTTTAGCACACCATTATTAAGTTAATTATTCTATTTTGCTATCTAGTGTTTTATACAAACCAAATCTAAGAGTTTAACTTGCTTTTTGGGCTTCAAATTAGTGGTAATTTAGTGTTTCATGTATAGTTTGGGTTGGATTTTGTTAGTTATAAAATTCAAGAAAGGGTTTGAATGCAAGTTAGGGTTTTGTGAAATTGGTGTATGGTTGTGTAATGTATTAGGATCTTATGGCTTGTTAAAACAAAGTTAGTAGCTAGTTGTTAATTGTTAGTTTAAAAATTATGATAATTACGCTAATTTGCTAACTAGCTATTTAAAATTGGTTAAATAATTGGGTTAAAAATGTAATTATGTTTTTATGACATCATTAACATTATTATGAGTGGTTTAATATCTTAGGTTATGCAAAACCAAGCTTAATTGTTGAATTGTGAATTTTGCTTTAAAAGGTGTTAAAAATTGATATTTTTGCAAACTAGGATTTTGGAATTTATGCAAATTGATGAGAATAAATTATAGGAATGGTTTATATGACTTTGTTATGGTGAATATTGTGGATGCTAAGTTCGTTTATACATCGAGTTTTGTACTAAAACGGTGATTTGTGCTTGCTAGATTTTCGGAAAAATGACTTTTTAAGTGAAATTGGGGTTTTTGTGAATTTTAAGCCATTTTATATTATAATTAGTGCTTGTAATTGTACAAATGAGTGTGTTGGGAGTTTTCTCGATGGGTTGGCGTTTGTACGCCGACGTCGAGGGTTTTTGGGTCGATTTGTGAAAGCAACAATAGGTTTTGACCTATGTGGGATTCGTGAGTCGTTTTGGTCATGAGTCGGATTTTAATGCGATACGGTGCGTTATGATATGTAGGTACCCTATGTGAACTTCAAGACGACAAGCAAGTGCGTGGCGATGTCGGCACCGGCGAGTGAGGACCAGGTGAGTAGATTTGTATCTACGGGGAGAAGTCGGGTGGATGGCGTATAGCACCCCCGCTGTCCGTGGTGGTGTATACGGATGCGTATACACACCAACAATTTATTATATGTTATTTGGGATTAATAACGATATTTAGGATGGATATTGGTGTGTTGGATTATTTTAGTGTTGCGAACCCTAGGGTAGTGTTGCACTACACATACACACATACATACTTGCATACATTCCTATTTATATGTGCTCATGGGATTCTTTATAGTTATGTGTTCACATGGGTATGGGACTATGTGTTCACATACGGATTTGAGGATGATACTTGGGATTGAGCTGAGTCGATGAGATTTGTTTTGTGGTTGTGATATCGGTGATATGGCAGGATTCGTACTTGAGGTACGTCCTGGTGTTATAGCGGATCTTGGGACGACGATACTGGTGAATAGTGTTGTTGATAAAATGGTCGACATGTGATCATGATATAAGATATGATATGCTAGGATATTGATACTAGGCCGTATTGGGCGATGTATACCCCTAGATGATGATATGTGCTAATGATATCGGTTTGTACGAGATTGTCGATCAGTAGTCAGATCATGAGTATCTTGAGGATATTAGTATTGTACAAGACATAGGTCAGTACCCTAGATTACGATCTTGAATAAAGTGGATACCAGAGGAATGGCGTGAGGAATATGATATTGACCCGTACACAGATTTGGGGATGCCGTACGACGGATTTACGTACGAGCTATATCTTGACGATTGATCCATACTCTTGACTTGGGATGTCTGATTGTAGATATGGTATCGGATATAATATTATTGAGGCGGGATCACCGACTAATATATATACAAGTATGTATATGGATCGACTCAGATGTTAGGCGGTTTCCCTACCTGTAGTCCAGCTTGTTAGCTTAGCCCTTTAGTTTAGTTTAGTTGTTAGATAGATTCGATTCTTACCTATTTCAAAAACTAACGAATCGTGGGTATTTTAAAAGACAGCCCAAGGGATCCTACGGATATTTCAAAAGACGTATCTTTTCATAAAAACACCGTAGCCCCTATTTTCAAAACCCCATGATTCGGGTTATTTCAATAGGCACCATTTGTAGGACTTATATTAGATTAATGCAGGTTAGTTACAGTTGCGTCTAGTATTCAGCTCCCGCTTATTATTGTGGTTCGCTTCGCATCGCATACTTATGTTATAATTTCTTATTGCAATGTTGATATCATATTGTTAGGACACCAGCACCATTACCAATGATGCGTATGTATACTTGCCGGCTCACACACATCTTCATCGGTAATTGCCATGTCACGTACACCTTAGAAAATATTATTGCTTGACTTAGCTTGTTAGTTAGTAATTTGATATGATATTAGTGTACCTGCCTTATATGCCAGCTTAACATTGTAGTTATTACTTGTCACTTAATGCATACTGTTATTCATTGTTATGCCTATATTCATGGTTTTACATGCTATTGATGATTTGGATTCGGATTTCCATGAAATTTTCTGGATTTGGGGGGGAAACCGCAAAACTTATATAAACTGATTTCTCTCTTTTTAAATAAAAAAAAGTGTGGTTTTTCCCATGATGTATGAGTCGTCCACCATGAGTTTGCTGATGGATTTCGAGACCCGATTCGAGGAGACGGATGAACCGTTTCGGGTACATGGTGGACCCGGTAAGGTACCGTGGGGCAAGAAGCGCGTGATGATGGCGATGTGAGCCTGGCAGGGGAGCACTACCTACTGGTGATTTTACCCGACGCGTCGGATATCCGGAGGATACCGTCGTGGTCTTGAGATGGATGGTAAGGGCCGGTCTGGACTGACGGCGCCCTAGATATTGTGATTGAGACATTAAGATTTCGAGATATTGAGGTACAGAGACTGTGATACAGAGATATCGAGATATTGGGATTACGTTTTGTGCCGATGCTAGGCACTATTTTATGCTGATTTCATTGTGATACCTCATTTTAAAAATACAAAGGAAATCTCACTAAATTATGAAAACAGTTCTTCATTTACATGTATTCTGTTTCCATGCATTCATACCTCATTCATATGATATATTGCTACCTGAGGCACTGACACGGGCATATGAGATTACACTCGGGTTAGATATTTACCCTAGCCTTGTTATAGGTTGCATATTATATATATAATTGAGGATATATTATGATCTTTGACCTAGGTTGCGTTATTTATGCGATTTCTTTCCGTAGATGTTTTTCTATTCACGAGTTGGCAACTCACCCCCGTTGTGCCACAGTTCTTGCAGGTTTCGCCGTACAGGTTTCATTACGGCTTTGCTGGCACTACTTCCATTTCCGGGTGATTTGCTAGTAGGTGGGTTTATTTGTATCGTACCCCCAATATATATCTTGTATATCATTATTCTGTTGTATCTAGAAGTTCCATTAACCAAACATGTATTTATTTGAGATAGAGACCAGTGGTGTTTATTCTCTCGACCTTAGAGTCGCGCGTTGTATTTCTGTGGTTTTCTTGTGGTTTTTGAGTTTCCTTTTGAATTTTGATCCCCGCCCTTGGCGTTGTATATTATATTGCTTGTGTGGTTGTGACCGTCGATTGACGAAGAGCTAGCTCCAGCTTGGGGATGCCTTTTTATTGATTGCGTATACTATTCATGTTGTATCCCATTTGGGGGCCAGTATTTACAAAGGAGACTCTGCCGAAATTTTCAGGAAATATTTGATTTTTTTTAAACGCATAATTCGGTTATGCTATTAAAACTACTTGATTTAAATTGGTTTTCCTTCACTCTACTACTTTTCTTGGTTTGGATTTCTGGGTTTTCGGTTTACTTAGATTACGTACGCCTCGAGACGTTTCGTAGTTTAAGTGCCGGTCATGTTCCATACTTTCGGGACGTGACACATCGGTAGCCAAGACATTTCCCGAGATAGGATGCGACTGACTTTCTTACGGTCCGCCCACCTTTGGATTTGAGGGAATAGGCATCAACTGTCTCGGGACACCGTTTCCTAGTTCATGAGCAGAACCCTGCGCTTGATTGGATGGCTGAGAGGTAACTTGGGCCGTGAGCTGCATCACGACATTCATTAAGTCATCAATTTTGGAGTAAAGTTTGGCCATCTCCTTGTCTTTACTTCTGAGCTATTTTCGGCGATCTTGGAGAAGTTGCTGCTCTGCGTTCTTGGGACGGAGGATTGGCTCATCTTTGTTTTCTGAGCCCAACTCCTCATGAACCGAGGGATCTCTCTGCTTATCAGCCTCATTGGAAGGGTTTTCATTACCTCGCAAAGGATGCTGGTCTTGGGAAGTGGCAGCCACATTCACACCAGATTAGATTTAAGATGTAGTGGCCCCATCCTTGCTCTTGCTGTGCGTGCCCACCATGTAGACAGTGTGGACCACATATCCCGTCATCTCTTTATCTTTGGCGGGGTAACCCTGTTCTTGGAGCCTCATGAAGTTCAGCCTAGCATGAGCCATAGCACTTTTGTTGGCTCTATATCTGAGCCTTTCCTATCTTAGCTTCTCGATTTTAAAGGCTTAGCGGGCATCCGTCAGCCAGGAAGCCATCGTGAGCCGATTAACGGGGATCTTAGAGAAGATACCTAATTGAGCAGTTGTCAGGGGCGACGCTGGAGCTTTCCCGAGATGCTTTGTTGCTTTGTTGGTGTTGATGGCCTTGCCCCCAGCTAGGGCCAAGGAAAGTCGTTCAAACACCGACTTGCGTTTGAGTAGTGGTGTCCTTGAGATCACCACATTTGGCCTCTTGCCTTTTGAGGCCGGTTTGTCTGTTACTGAAGCTTGAGGATCTAGGATGGCACTAGCTGGCACGAGCAGAATAGAGCCAAATGGTAGCAGTAGCTCCTCTTACTGTCGCCCGAGACTGACTGGGAGGACCGTCCTGGAGTCCATCTTCATCGTGTATATAACATTTCAGAAAATATAAAATATTATTTTTGGAATTTAATATTAAAATAATATATTTCCCGGAAACTACCCGATTTGCGAAATTGGGGTTTTCGAAAAAGGGTATAAATATATACCAATAATTGTAAATAATTGGAAATTAAAATGATTTATTCATATAAAAATATATTTAAAGGATTTGGCATTTTTAAAATTTATTACATGCAGTTTTGATTAAAACCCGATTAGTGCACGGCTAATCGTGATTAAGCTAAATCCGTGTTTTTACAGTTTTCCGTGGCTAGTGCATCACGTCATGTTGTATTAGGTTGCATGTTATCGCATCTGTATTGTTTTATGGGTATTTTGTGTTTGGGTTTAAAGGTTTAAAGGAAAAGAAAATGACAAAGGGTAGAAGGGTAAATATTGAGAGATAGGGTTAGAATAAGTGAGGAGAGAGAGAGGGGCTGCCTCATTTCTTTTCCTCCCCATTTCTTTTCATCTTCTTCATATTCACCTTCCCTCCACCTTCACCCCAAGGTATCATCTCAAAAACTCCATCAAAACCCTAAACCCCTTTTATTAAAGTTAATCCCCATCTCTTCCACTACACATTGGACAAAGAAAAGTTTGATTTTGATGACTTGGAGAAACTAGGGTTTTTCATGAGTTGCATCCATTAGGTATATCTTCTTCTATTTAGTGTAGTTTTTAGTTCTTTATATTCTAGTTTAGTTTAAAAGTGGTTTAAGTGTGAATTGGTGAAGTTAGAAATTCCCAAGGAAGGGCTTGAGTGTTGTGTGGATTGGGTGATGCCTAGTGGCTGTTATAAGACCCTAGAGACTAATTCTTGACCTGGACCAGTGACCAAACCACAAAACACGAACTTTAGATTCGATGATATCGGGAAATTGTGAAAATTATGAGGTTATTTAGTGATCTGCTAACACTCAGAGACCTGGAAAATATTTTAGCGAATATAGTGACACATGCAGGCACCCAGGAGTATACCCTAAAGACCCCAGCCCCTTTACTCTTAGTGTGACCATAAATTTATCCCTTCTGGCCGCAATTTGCGGCCAAGGTAGGAGGTATTGCTTTCGTATTTGTTCTGCGGTCCCTTTAGCTGTAAACCACACCCTCTATATCTGCAGAATTGACCAATTTTACCTAAGAGAGAATCTGGGAGCAGTTTGGTGTGGTTTTGGCTATGTTTCCGTATATTGAAATGCAAATTCTTGATTTTTGGATTCGTATTTTGTTGTTGGGTGTTCGTACAACAACAACAAGGGTTGTCTGGTTGATTTTGTACGCGTAAGCTATAAGCTCAACCTATAGGTAATGCGCGTGCCGTTTGGATTTCAGAACTTGATTTTAATAGCATTGCGATATGTGTTGTTATTGTAGGTACATTCGCGTGGATTCTGATGCGACGGAGCATGGAGTCATCGACTTCGACAAGCGAAGACCAAGGTGAGTAAATCTATATCTATGGGGGAAGTCGGGTGGATGGCGTATAGCACCCACGCAAAGTTTTGGTGGAAACCAATTTGTAGCATATGGTTAAGTAAACCTAGAGTAGAAAACTAGGGTTAGAATTATAAGATAGCTATAGAAACAATATTAGAAACTAAGGATAGTTAGAAGTGTTTGGATACGACTTTTATGTGATGACTGAATTTGAGGATGACGTTGTTGATATTGCCGTTTAGGGTACTATAGGACTAGATAGTCGACATAGATGCGTCATCCGAACCATACTTATTTCTAAAATAAAGAATCGTATGCATCTTTTAAACAAATACCTTGAGGGACGTTACGGATTTTCAAATGATATCTTTTCTTTAAAAACACCGTAGCCCCTACTTTCAAAACTACGATTCGCATCTTTCAAAAACTGTTTGTATGGTTCGGGTGTGTATGTTAGATTAGATACTTATGTTTATAGTAAAGATAGAATGTATTTGTTAAATTGACTCGATGTGAGATATAAATGTGATGAAAAGAATTGTACGATGCGATATGATGAATTTGGTGATATGTTGGTATACGGATGTAAGTCGGTTGAGATAATTGATTGCCGGTCCCCCTGATATTAGATTTTTATGGATGAGACCTGGGACATAAGTATATAAATATATATATAGAATATCATGAATCATGTGTGATATGTCGTACGAGACGTTAGGTCCGAACCCCTCATTGTCGTAAAGGTTGATTGGATCCCTAATGTTTTAATGCCGCCGTACTATGATTTTTCGTGCGAGATGAGTTTGACTTAATGATTGATCCATACCCTTGACTAGAGAATGCCGTACGATGGATTGTACCATACGCGATGTGGTGTGGCTAGATGCCGATTAATAGATTCACCGACTCGGTCATGTTAGACACGTATACCCGTCAGCATTTGCATATGATTACCTTATCCTGCATTCATGTTATTCGCATTGCATTACTTATACCTGTGATAGTATACCTACACCATTATCGATGATGCGTATGTTACACTTACACAGATTGTAGGCTCACACACTTCATCATCGATAATTGCCATGTCACTACATAGTAGGATTGCTGCATCATGATATGACTCTTCACATCCATACTTGCACACATACACATTGTATATCCATATTGGTACACATATTTATTGATACATCCATACTTACGCACATACACATTGTATATCCATATTGGTGCACATATACTTTGATACATCCATACTTGTGCACATATATATTGTTTACCCATATTGGTGCACATATACATTAATATATCCATATTTGCGCACATACACATTGTATATCCATATTGGTGCACATATACATTGATACATCCATACGTGCGCACATACACATTGTATATCCATATTTATGCACATATACTTTGATACATCCATACTTACGCACATACACATTGTATATCCATATTGGTGCACATATACTTTGATATATTCATATTTACGCACATACACATTGTATATCCATATTGGTGCACATATACATTGATACATCCATACTTGCACACATACACATTGTATATCCATATTGGTGCACATATACTTTGATACATCCATACTTGCGCACATACACATTGTATATCCATATTGGTGCACATATACAGTAATATATTCATATTTGCGCACATACACATTGTATATCCATATTGGTGCACATATACATTGATACATCCATACTTGCGCATATACACAATTGTATATCCATATTGGTGCACACATACATTGGTACATCTATACTTGCGCATATACATATTGTACCTACATAGATAACTGGTTTTATTGGGAGATTGGGAACCGCAGGATATATTTAAAAACTGGAATCATTTTAAAGGAGCGGTTTTCCCTTAATATGTCATATCACTGTTCCATGTTGCATGATATACGGATATGCTTACATTTCTATCATATGTCGCATACATCATACTTGTAGATGTTTTTCCTACTCATGAGTTGGCAACTCACCCCCGTTGTACCACAGTTCTTGCAGGTTGACCGCTTGGATCAATAGCGGCATCGCTGGCACACAGTTGCTTTCGGGTGATTGCTTTGGTAGGTGGGACATTTGTATCGTACCCACTCTTGTATTTATATTTCATATTGTATCTAGTCAACTCCATCAATCAAACTAGTATTTGTATAAGTAATAAGACTTAGTGAGACTGTGGTTGCGAGACTTAGAGCGAGGGGTTTTCCGCTACTTGTGGTTGTAACGTTTCCAAAATATTAAAATATGATTTTTGGGAAATTTTATAATTTAATATTATTTTAATGAATATTTTAATATTCTAGTTTAATTAAATACAAATAAATGGGGGAAAATTATGGAAAATTCTAAAATAAGGTATTTTATGGAATTATGCCATTTTAATGTTTTTAAGATTAGTTATATGCTAATTTAGTGCTAATCGCGATTAAGAATCGCTAATTGGATTTTTAGCATTTTTGTGCAAAAATGTGCACATATCATTTTCCACACTTGTTACACTTGTGTTAAGTTTTTGTAGCCATGGTTCATTTGGATTCACTATTGGAGTGAGAAGGAAAAGATAAAGGAAAAGAAAAGAAAGGGAAAAAGGTAGGTAATGAGTGAGAAAGAGACCAAGTCAAACCCCCCACTTTTTGAACCATCCCTCATCATTTTCCCCTTCTCATTCTCTCTCCTCTCTTCCTCTTGCTGCTGATCTCTCTCTTCTTCCTCTCTCCCTCTTCATGAAACCCTAGATCCACCATGAAATCCAACCTAAAACCCCATTCCCACTTCAAAAAACTTACTCCCAAGCTCACTAGCTACACATTGAACCTAGCAAGATTGGATTTGGAGGACATTGAGCAACTCAAGAATTTTCTTGAGTTGCCAAAGGAGGTAATTTCTGCACCCTCTTGTAGTATTTCAATTTCCTTGTGCATCAATTCTAGTTTCATATCGATATTGTGTCGTTTTGTGGATTTTGGAGAATTCAAGTGAGGGTTTAGGGTAAAACTGAAATCCAGATGAGATTGAGGCTTATTATGACCTTAGAACCCCTGGTGTAATGCAAAATTAGACCCAAACCTGGAATTGAAACCAAAATACGGAATTACGGAACCGATATCGGAAAAACTGGAAATCTGTCACTGTTTTGTGTAATCTGCTATCACCCCGAGACCCCAAAAATAAAACTGAGTTGACAGTGAGATGTGCAGGCACCATAGAACCACCACACCAAACCCTAGCCCCCAACTCCAAACCGAGGCCGCCAATTAATTCCTTCTGGCCGCAAATTGCGGCCAGAGCAGGAGGGATCTGTCTCGATTTTTGTGCATGGCCCTATCTCCTATAGTATTGACCCTGGGTATGTCTAGTTTTGACAGATTCCATCTAGGGTGAAATCTGGGATGATTTTCCTATGTTGGTGCATGATTTGAGACTTGTTTTAGCATGGATTTTGGTATTTGGTGTTTCGTTCCTGTCGGGTGGCGTTTGGACGTCAACGACGGGTGGATGTTGATCGTGTTTACATGCGAAGCGATAGGTTTTTACCTATGCGAGTAGCGTGTGCTGTTTTGGTTTCCGATGTGATTTTCATGTGCTTCAGCGTTGTGATATACTTGTAGGTACCCTACGAGATGTGAGGCAAAGAAGATGAAGATGGCGACATCGACACCGACACATGAGACGCAAGGTGAGTAGATTTATATCTACGGGGAGAAGTCGGGTGGATGGCGTATAGCACACCCCCGCAGTCGGTGGTGATGTATACGAATACGTATACACACATATATTTATTATGTGTTGTTTAGGATTATTGATGGTAATAATGGATTATTGACAATAAGGATGTATTGGTTTAGTAGTGCGAAACCCTAGAGCACACATACACACATACTTGCATACATCCTTTCATATATCTATGCGCATATGATGGTGTGTATATCTACACATGGGTATGGGACTATGTGTTTATATACGGGTTTTGAGGATGATACGTGGGATTGAGATGAGTCGATGAGATTCGATTGAGGCCGTGGGATTTGGCGACATGACAGAGTTCGTATTGGAGATGTGATATGATGGTAGTGATGCCTGTCATGTGATGAGATATTGTGATATCGACTCAGATTTAGGTGGTTTCCATACCCCTCTCTATTTGCTTGATTGTCGGGTTCGTAGTTCGCATAGAAGGCGTTAGGCTAGACCCGAGTCATACCTTTTTCAAAACTAACGAATCGGGGATATTTTTAAAGATAGGCAAAAAGGGTTTATACGGATATTTTCAAACGACACATCTTTTCTTAAAACACCGTAGCCCTTATTTTATCAAAAGCCCTGATTCGTCTTATTTAAAAAGGCAAGGTTGCATGATATAATTATTGAGGCAGGTTCTCTACTGTTGCGTTGATTACTCGATTCCGTACATTCATGCTGTTTGCATTGCATCGCTTATATTGTTGATACATTTCAGTCATGCTGCTAGGACACCAGCACCATTATCGATGATGCATATGTTCCACGTACACTTGTTGCCGGCTCACACACTTATCATCGATAATTGCCATGTCACTACACTGTAGTACTATTGCATTCAGTATATGATCCTTGCATGACACGATGATATGCTTACGTTTCCTTTACATGTCGCATACTTCATGCTCTTTGATTATACGCATTGAGATATGTTGTTTCTATGATATTTCTGGATTTGGGAACCGAGGGTGTTTCAAAAGAGAATATGTCATTGCTTTAAAAACCCGGTTACCCTTGATATGATATTTCAGTGCGTCCACCATGTGTTTTCTCGGTGCTGAGAGCGACATGTGAAACCCGAATCGAGGAGTGGACGAGCCGATTGCGGGTACATGGTGGACCCGGTATGGTTCCCCTCGGCAAGATGATCGATGAGCTTTGCCGATTGAGCCTGGAGGCGGGCGAGTACCTACCGGTGATTGGTTGGACCTGGCGGTTATCCGGAGGATACTGACCAGTGTCGATAGATGGATATGGGCATACTGCCGGGGCCGAGGGCCGATACCGCAGACAGCGCCCGCGGGCCGATCCCGACTGACGGAGCCCGATATATGAGGATTTACGTGCCGATGCTGGGCACAGTTTTCATGATGTTTTCGAGTGTCGATGCTGGGCACTCCGGTTCCATGATTTTGACGTGTCGCGAGGGACACAGATGGTTTATATCCTCATATTATTCCCATGCACATGATTTATGATATTTACATGCATGGTGGTTATTGTCAGTGGGTGACGAGTGGACGGGATCCACGTGTGTGCAGATTTGATTACTTTGATCATACCTCATATTCATGACATGCTATTATCTGAGGCACTAGCACGAGCACTTGGCACTACACTCATGTTTAGAGATTACATTGCCAGTTTAGCATGCTTCAGCTTTATTCATATTGAGGTTTATTTATATCTGATCGTATTGACCTAGGATGGGTCATGCATTCAATCTCTGCTTGTAGATATTTTTCTATTCACGAGTTGGCAACTCACCCCCGTTGTGCCACAGTCCTTGCAGGTTTTGCCGTACAGATTCCATAGCGGCATTTCTGGCACACTGCTTCCTTATGGGTGACTTGCGTTGGTAGGTGGGTTCTTTGTATCAGAACCGCCATTGCTCATGTATTATTTATTGTATCTAGAATTTCCATCAACCAAAACTTGTATATTGCTTCAGACTTAGAAAACAATGTTGTATTATTTCGACCTTAGAGTCGCGCTTGTAGTATTACGGTTTTCTGGCTGTTTTGAGTTTCTTTGTGGGTTTTGATCCTCGCCCTTTGGCATTGTATATCATTATTGCTTGCGTGGTTGTGACCGTCGATTGACGAAGAGCTAGCTCCCGCTTGGGGATGCCTTTTATCATCTCATATATATTATTCTTGTTGTACCCCGTTCGGGGCCAGTTTTTACAAAGGAAACTCTGCCGAAATTTTCAGAAAAGGTTACACATTTTAAAAATACACATTCGGCTTAGTTATTTAAAAACTTTGATTTTCGAAACATGATTCCTTTACTTTTCAAAACCAGTTTTCCTTATTTACTCTTTAAATGGTTTTAGATTGCTGGGCTTTGGCTTACTTGGATCAGATGGGGTCCTATAGACTTCATATAGTTCAAGGGCAAGTCACGTGCTCTTTCGGGTCGTGACAAAGTTGGTATCAGAGCGCTAGGTTGACCTTGGTTCGAGTCTGAGTTTGACTATGTGGAGCCTAGGGCGTTATTTATATACGGAACTTAGGCTTGACCTTACGGAACTTAGACTTAGTCAAGGGGGTATTAGACCCGAACTTTCATCGTGTAGGATGACCCTTGGTTGATGGAATAGGTGACTAAAGTAGAGTGACGTACCGTTGGTATGTTCCGCGGCATACTTACGACACGCCACTCCGCTTAAGAAACCTTAGGTTGTACATTTCCTTGCACCGTATTATATTCCTTCCTATGATCTACCTTCATCGATACTGGTTATGGTTTTGCTGCCACGATTGCACGGGTAGAGTGAGCTACTGCTCGAGTTGTGTCAGCATGAGCTCATCGGGGACGAGGGCTGACCAGGGCGTGATTCCCGAGGCATACGATTGCATATTGAGGCGTCGTCCTATTGTGTTTCCGCACTTTGGGCGTTTGACAGATCGCTGTTGCGAGATTTTTCGGATGTACCGGTTGGTACCAGAGGATTGAGCCACTGATAAAGGCCAGCCAGGTTATGGTGACCGTTGATATTATCGCTTATCCAGGATGGTTGAGGCGCTGCTTAGCGTACCGACGAATGAGCCAGTTGTTGCTGCGAATGATGAGATATCGCCCAGATGATTTGAGCTACTGCAGCATGAGCATATTCATAGAGATATGATAGTTAGTCGCTAGTCACCGAGGATTAATGACTAGGACATGTGGTTCGTTCGCTTACCCCGATGCGAGGTCATCAGGTAGATTGATTCCAGCTAGAGGCGACTTCACGCAGGTTCGTTGAGAGTCGATTGAGACGATCGAATGTCAGGAACCCCTTTTCCAAGTTTAAAGTATACGGAAAGACATGCAGGTGACTCTATGGACCCTCTAGAAGAATGAAACCCTAACTCGACTTAATGACCGTGTGAAAGCCTTTGAACCTTAGGGTTTGCGGCGGTTTCGCGGCGCCATTAGTGAGGCTTGGGTTTGCCCTTCTACGGCTGGACCACCGACGCTGTGGCATGTACTCGATACTATTAAACTGTACCCGAGATGTTGAGCTCTTGGGGGATTGTGAGGTTCTGACGAGTCGATCGGATGAGTCGACATCATTCGGATATCATGTGATGGGACACTGCTTGGGAGACTCCAGATACGAGCATAGCCGTCGGAGCGCAGTCCGTGTAGCCACGATGAGATGAGTCCGAATCAGTCGACATTGGAGCAAGGTGGAGTAAAGAGTTTGCACGAGATTTCGACGAGATGACGTTTCACTCCGCTGACATCAGAGATGTGATATGCACGCTGAGGACGTGTTCGGCTAGATATCTCCTACTGAGTGATGAAGATACTGAGTTCGTGATTTCGAGTCCGTGTTAGAGGCTTCGGAGGGGCCGTAGACGATGGCATTGCAGTGCGCAGATAGAGACGCGATGTCGAAATGGACGATGATACAGACAAGCGGGACAAGAGGTTCGTACGAGACGCTGATGAGCTGTCATTACTCCCCGTCGAGACCAGAGGCCTGATATGCTTACAGAGGCGTTGGGATGCGACCAATTTCCGAGGAAATGCCGTGCTGAGGACACAGATGTCCATGGAACGAGAAAAGACTAAGCAAGAGTACCAGCCTCCGCACAGATCGACATAAGCAAGATCGGCAGAGACCTTGAGCAGGATTCCTTCCAGGACACCGCTGCAATGGTGTTTGCACCCAGGATCAGATGTGTGATGTGCATTTAGAGAGCCGGAGGCCGACGCCAGTGACATATTGCTTTACGAGCAGTCGTGAGGATTGACCGAGAGATTACCAAGGAAGTGCCAGAACGGAATCGTTCCTGTCAGCGCTCCTGACCGGGCCGATAAGCCGGTGGATTGCGAGGCTGGTAATCTACAGGAAAGATCAGGAACCAGAGGCAGAGGACGCCAGCCGCGAGCAAGAGGCAAGTAGATATCTTGCGCCGCTAGCATTGGATGTACCGGCACCTTCTCGACTTTGAAGGAGGATATACCGACAACGGTATTTATGCTTTGTGATTTTGTGATTCGACTATCACGTATCCGTCACTTTGGGATTTCGGTATTTTGGGCGATCTATTTGCATGATTGGTTTTGGGTGACCGAGTTCTATGATGTTTGATTTTGTGCACTATGGTTGCACCTACTGGATATTTATACCTTGCACATAGTTATTACTCTTGAGGTGTTGATTGTGATTTCATGCCTATTTTATGCCGGTGATTTGATTTATGCTTCCAGCATAGTTTCATGTACTCTTAGTGTTTTGATTTGTGTACGCTGATGCACGCGGTTGTGAGTTTTCCATCGCGGTACACCTGATTTGATTAAGCCGCGTTGTATGTTGTTTCGTGCCTTGGCTGCACCTGCTTATGACTTTATGGATTTCATACGGTTGATTTGATGTTGTGCATATGTTACGCACACGATTTGATTTTTGCAGTCGGTATAGCTTATATGTGCTTGTAGTGCATTGATGTGTGTTTTGTGCACGCAATTGCACACGTTTATGATTTCCTTAATACCTGGGTACACTTGGTGTGCTGCTTACGTATTTGAGTTATTGCTTGATATTTGTGCATGGGATGCACCAGTTTTATGTTTCTTGCGTTTATCGCATCAGATTTATATATCATGCCTTTGTTGCACCGGATTTACATTTTGTGCATTACGGTTGCACCTGACTTCGATTTGATGTCTTTCGAAATGTCGATTTTGATTGTGATATTGATGTGGATTCTTGCACTCCGTGCTTTTGATTGGATTTACGCATGTTCGGCGTTGCTATTGGATTTTGTGATTCCGTGCATGTTGAGTGCGCAGGGTTTAGATTTTCGTTCGTGCATGATGGATGCACCGATTTGGATTTTCGCGCATGTTGGGCGCAGGCTTTGAGATACGATTTTGGTGCACACCCGATGCGCTAAATCGAGATTTCTTCGTGCATATCAGATGCACCGGAGTTTGGGCTGTCAGGCACACACGTTGCCTATGACGGATGATTCGTGCACACCCGTTGCACCTAGATATTGTTTTGTGCACCTGTATGGCACATATATGGATTTTGATTTCCGTGCGCACCAGACGCACAGGGTGATGTTATGTGCATTTTTGGGATTTATTCCTTTTGGAGCAGTACATTTCTATGATATTGGATATTTGTTTCCATACCGAGCAGGGCTAGTCGGAGGACAGTACCTGGATTTATTTTGCATGCATTGATAGTTCGAAGGGATTTCCAAAGAGCGAGCTATGGTCTCGATATATATATATATATATACCTACGTGTCCGATATGACACGAAACGTTTAAAAACAAGGAAACCCTTCAAAATTGTTTTCAAAACGGCGGAACGTACCTATTAAACAAAGGATATATATATATATACATATATAGTTATTTTCTTGTGAAAAACGTCCGCCACTGTGCAGTGTTACGCGCATCGCACAGCGACTTAAAAAGATTTGGCATGCATTTACATCAGCTATTTACATGTATAGATTGGATGTCTACATGTATAGTTCTGATCTATATCATATTGGTTTTGTATTGGATTTGACATTGTGTCTTTACCATGACTCCGATGATTGCGGGATGCTTGATGGAGTGTTGCTTTTGTGTTATCTGCTCAGTACTCATGCACATGCATTGAGCTATGATGTTTTATGTATTGATGATTTCGGAGCCCCGATGACTTGGAATTGGAATTGAAATATTTTAGTATTTGGGGGTTTTAAATTTAAATTCGGGGACCGAATTTCTTTAACGGGGGTAGATTGTAACGTTTCCAAAATATTAAAATATGATTTTTGGGAAATTTTATAATTTAATATTATTTTAATGAATATTTTAATATTCTGGTTTAATTAAATACAAATAAATGGGGAAAATTATGGAAAATTCTAAAATAAGGTATTTTATGGAATTATGCCATTTTAAAGTTTTTAAGATTAGTTATATGCTAATTTAGTGCTAATCGCGATTAAGAATCGCTAATTGGATTTTTAGCATTTTTGTGCAAAAATGTGCACATATCATTTTCCACACTTGTTACACTTGTGTTACATTTTTGTAGCCATGGTTCATTTGGATTCACTATTGGAATGAGAAGGAAAAGATAAAGGAAAAGAAAAGAAAGGGAAAAAGGTAGGTAATGAGTGAGAAAGAGACCAAGTCAAACCCCCCACTTTTTGAACCATCCCTCATCATTTTCCCCTTCTCATTCTCTCTCCTCTCTTCCTCTTGCTGCTGATCTCTCTCTTCTTCCTCTCTCCCTCTTCATGAAACCCTAGATCCACCATGAAATCCAACCTAAAACCCCATTCCCACTTCACAAAACTTACTCCCAAGCTCACTAGCTACACATTGAACCAAGCAAGATTGGATTTGGAGGACATTGAGCAACTCAAGAATTTTCTTGAGTTGCCAAAGGAGGTAATTTCTGCACCCTCTTATAGTATTTCAATTTCCTTGTGCATCAATTCTAGTTTCATATCGATATTGTGTCGTTTTGTGGATTTTGGAGAATTCAAGTGAGGTTTTAGGGTAAAACTGAAATCAAGATGAGATTGAGGCTTATTGTGACCTTAGAACCCCTGGTGTAATGCAAAATTGGACCCAAACCTGGAATTGAAACCAAAATACGGAATTACGGAACCAATATCGGAAAAACTGGAAATCTGTCACTGTTTTGTGTAATCTGCTATCATCCCGAGACCCCAAAAATAAAACTGAGTTGACAGTGAGATGTGCAGGCACCATGGAACCACCACACCAAACCCTAGCCCCCAACTCCAAACCGAGGCCGCCAATTAATTCCTTCTGGCCGCAAATTGCGGCCAGAGAAGGAGGGATCTGTCTCGATTTTTGTGCATGGCCCTATCTCCTCTAGTATTGACCCTGGGTATGTCTAGTTTTGACAGATTCCATCTAGGGTGAAATCTGGGATGATTTTCCTATGTTGGTGCATGATTTGAGACTTGTTTTAGCATGGATTTTGGTATTTGGTGTTTCGTTCCTGTCGGGTGGCGTTTGGACGTCAACGACAGGTGGATGTTGATCGTGTTTACATGCGAAGCGATAGGTTTTTACCTATGCGAGTAGCGTGTGCTGTTTTGGTTTCCGATGTGATTTTCATGTGCTTCAGCGTTGTGATATACTTGTAGGTACCCTACGAGATGTGAGGCAAAGAAGATGAAGATGGCGACATCGACACCGACACATGAGACGCAAGGTGAGTAGATTTATATCTACGGGGAGAAGTCGGGTGGATGGCGTATAGCACCCCCACAGTCCGTGGTGATGTATACGAATACGTATACACACATATATTTATTATGTGTTGTTTAGGATTATTGATGGTAATAATGGATTATTGACAATAAGGATGTATTGGTTTAGTAGTGCGAAACCCTAGAGTAGTGGGTGCACTCACACATACACACATACTTGCATACATCCTTTCATATATCTGTGCGCATATGATGGTGTGTATATCTACACATGGGTATGGGACTATGTGTTTATATACGGGTTTTGAGGATGATACGTGGGATTGAGATGACTCGATGAGATTCGATTGAGGCCGTGGGATTTGGCGACATGACAGAGTTCGTATTGGAGATGTGATATGATGGTAGTGATGGCTGTCATGTGATGAGATATTGTGATATCGACTCAGATTTAGGTGGTTTCCATACCCCTCTCTATTGGCTTGATTGTCGGGTTCGTAGTTCGCATAGAAGGCGTTAGGCTAGACCCGAGTCATACCTATTTCAAAACTAACGAATCGGGGATATTTTTAAAGATAGGAAAAAAGGGTTTATACAGATATTTTCAAACGACACGTCTTTTCTTAAAACACCGTAGCCCTTATTTTATCAAAAGCCCTGATTCGTCTTATTTAAAAAGGCAAGGTTGCATGATATAATTATTGAGGCAGGTTCTCTACTGTTGCGTTGATTACTCGATTCCGCACATTCATGCTGTTTGCATTGCATCGCTTATATTGTTGATACATTTCAGTCATGCTGCTAGGACACCAGCACCATTATCGATGATGCATATGTTCCATGTACACTTGTTGCCGGCTCACACACTTATCATCGATAATTGCCATGTCACTACACTGTAGTACTATTGCATTCAGTATATGATCCTTGCATGACACGATGATATGCTTACATTTCCTTTATATGTCGCATACTTCATGCTCTTTGATTATACGCATTGAGATATGTTGTTTGTATGATATTTCTGGATTTGGGAACCGAGGGTTTTTCAAAAGAGAATATGTCATTGCTTTAAAAACCCGGTTACCCTTGATATGATATTTCAGTGCGTCCACCATGTGTTTTCTCGGTGCCGAGAGCGACATGTGAAACCCGAATCGAGGAGTGGACGAGCCGATTGCGGGTACATGGTGGACCCGGTATGGTTCCCCTCGGCAAGATGATCGATGAGCTTTGCCGATTGAGCCTGGAGGCGGGCGAGTACCTACCGGTGATTGGTTGGACCTGGCGGTTATCCGGAGGATACTGACCAGTGTCGATAGATGGATATGGGCATACTGCCGGGGCCGAGGGCCGATACCGCAGACAGCGCCCGCGGGCCGATCCAGACTGACGGAGCCCGATATATGAGGATTTACGTGTCGATGCTGGGCACAGTTTTCATGATGTTTTCGAGTGTCGATGCTGGGCACTCCGGTTCCATGATTTTGACGTGTCACGAGGGACACAGATGGTTTATATCCTCATATTATTCCCATGCACATGATTTATGATATTTACATGCATGGTGGTTATTGTCAGTGGGTGACAAGTGGACGGGATCCACGTGTGTGCAGATTTGATTATTTTGATCATACCTCATATGCATGACATGCTATTATCTGAGGCACTAGCACGAGCACTTGGCACTACACTCATGTTTAGAGATTACATTGCCAGTTTAGCATGCTTCAGCTTTATTCATATTGAGGTTTATTTATATCTGATCGTATTGACCTAGGATGGGTCATGCATTCGATCTCTGCTTGTAGATATAATTCTATTCACGATTTGGCAACTCACCCCCGTTGTGCCACAGTCCTTGCAGGTTTTGCCGTACAGATTCCATAGCGGCATTTCTGGCACACTGCTTCCTTATGGGTGACTTGCGTTGGTAGGTGGGTTCTTTGTATCAGAACCGCCATTGCTCATGTATTATTTATTGTATCTAGAATTTCCATCAACCAAAACTTGTATATTGCTTCAGACTTAGAAAACAGTGTTGTATTATTTCGACCTTAGAGTCGCGCTTGTAGTATTACTGTTTTCTGGCTGTTTTGAGTTTCTTTATGGGTTTTGATCCTCGCCCTTTGGCGTTGTATATCATTATTGCTTGTGTGGTTGTGACCGTCGATTGACGAAGAGCTAGCTCCCGCTTGGGGATGCCTTTTATCATCTCATATATATTATTCTTGTTGTACCCCGTTCGGGGCCAGTTTTTACAAAGGAAACTCTGCCGAAATTTTCAGAAAAGGTTACACATTTTAAAAATACACATTCGGCTTAGTTATTTAAAAACTTTGATTTTCGAAACATGATTCCTTTACTTTTCAAAACCAGTTTTCCTTATTTACTCTTTAAATGGTTTTAGATTGCTGGGCTTTGGCTTACTTGGATCTGATGGGGTCCTATAGACTTCATATGGTTCAAGGGCCAGTCACGTGCTCTTTCGGGTCGTGACAGTGGTTTTGATGTCTTTCTTATTTCTTTATCTTTTTGTGGTGAACTTCGCCGTTGGGTGTTGTATACTTATATATATTGTCTTGTGTGGTTGTGATCCGCCGGTTGGCGAAGAGCTAGCTCCCGCTTGGGGATGCCATTATTTTTGTTTTGTATTTGTGGTTTTGGATCAAAATATACAAAGGAGGTGCTGCCCAAATTTTTAAAGGACGAAACACATTTTCAAACTAGTAAATTTCACTTGCATTTTCATGTTCCTTTTCTATGCATTAAGAAAACTTGATTTCATTATACCTTTATTTCAAAACTTCACCTCCTTTATTTTCTTAAAAAGGTTTGGATTTCTGGGTTTCAGCTTAATTGAATTACGTTACGCCTCTAGACGTTGCGTGATTTAAGTGCTGGTCACGAGCTAATATTTCGGGTCATGACAAAGTTGGTATCAGAGCGTTAGGTTTAACCTTTGTTCGAGTCTATGTTTGACTATGCAGAGTCTAGAGTGGGTATGTATTTCGGAATCTAGGCTTGACCTCACGGAACTTAGACTTGAACGGGGGGTATTAGACCCGAACTTTCGTTTCATAGGCTGACCCTGATTGATGGAGCAGGTAGCTTGAGTAGAGTGACGTACCGAACGTATGTTCTGCGACATATTTATGATACGATACTCCACTTGAGAAACCTTAGGATGTATATATTTTAAGATCTATGATTCTCTTCGTACCCATGATTATACATCCATTTGAGATCCTCGATTCTATTAGTTTCCATGATCATACATTCAATGATGTTGTTCCTTCTTATGATCATGTATCCAATATGGATCTGTCGTTTCCTTTCATGCCCTTGATCTGTTTTCATCGATACTCGATTAAGGTTCCTGCCATTATAGTTTGAGCGCAGTTTGAGCTGCTGCTAGTGTTGCGGTCAGGGCGAGCTCGTCTGGTACAAGGACTGACAATTGTGGTTTCTGGTGACATAGGAACGTCTCAAGTTAGTAGTTATGTTGTGACCTCTCGGGTGAAGCGAGTGTTTAGTTTTGCTTTGGATGATCGAGCCATTGACAGAGGCTTCCAGTTGTGAGAGGACTGTTGATGTACAGCATACCTCAGATATTTTGATGTCGCCTACCGGGCAGACAGATGACCCAGCTATTGCTGAGATTGATAGGATGTCGTTTCCAGAGCTTACGAGCTGAGATCGCCGGAGCTTTTAGGCAGAGATGCGACAGATGATAGCTAGTCTATCCCGAGTTGAGAGACGAAGGTGATTCGTCAGCTTGACGTGCCGACGCAGGCCCAGATGAGTTGAAGATTTTCTGTGTGGAGAGTCTTACTCAGATCTAGAACAGACCGATCCAGAGATGACCGATGATGTATCGTCTTTCGTGGAGGATTGAGGCATTGTTTAGCGTGCGGACGGAGGGTATTCACAAGTCGCCTAGGCGAAGTTAAAAAGTTCAAACAAATGTCAAGAACCCATTTTTCCCAGTTTAGTATTCGGAAGAACATGCAGGTAATTCTGTGGACCCACTAGAAGAATGAAACCCTAACTCGACATGATGACCTTGGAACCGCTTTTGAACCTTGGGGTTTGTGGCAGTTTAGCGGTGCCATCAGTAAGGCTTAGTTTGCCCTTCTATGGCTGGTCCAGAGGTACTGTGGTATGTAGCAGATATTTTTTGACTGTGCTCAGGTGTTGAGCTTTCGGGAAATTTTGGGACTTTGATGACTCGATCGAAAAGTTTAGCGTCGTCCGGATATCATGTGATAAGAGACCAGTAAGCTGACCAGCTTTGGATAGAGGACCTCACCCAGATGCGATGTGAGTTGATCGAGGACGGACGAGTATTGAGTATTCCTCCGATAGTCGGGACGAGTTCCCGAGGACGTGTTCAGCTATGTATCTTCTACAGAGTGATGAAGATACCGAGTTCATGACTTCGAGTCCGTGTGAGAGACTTCGGATTGAATGTGTCAGAAAACCGTTGCAGTGCGCAGATAGCATGGCATGACGTCAAGGTGGATGATGATGAAGACGAGCGGAATCAGAGTTTCATGCGAGATGCGGACGAGCTGTTGTTACTCCCCGTCGAGATTAGAGATCTGATAAGTGTAAGTCTACGCTAGCGCCCCGGCCGTCTACAGACGCCAAATGCGGAACAAAAACTTTTTAACTGGCGCTATTGTATACTTTAACCCGGATCTTCCATTATTGCTAAACTAACAAACTGTAAAGAGTGTAGAAAGGTTATACCGAACGATCCGAGTCCTTCGTTCTTTAACCATCATCCCACGCTCCGTTGCGGCTGCTCCGATCTCGTCGATCTCCGATCTGCTCGTCCAGGTGGCACCACATCACTGACTCTTTAAACGGGCTCCCGCCTCTGACTCGAGGCAACTCGGTCGTCAAGTTTGCTAGAAGAGACGACCAAGATTGATGTAGATAATGAGTAGATGACTTTGTCTCGTTCCGTCCAAAGCTATGGACGGACGGTTAATGAAGTTGCCGAGGGAATCGGGTGATGGAATGAAATGAGCTGTGAAATTCCATACACCGATAAAACCTATCATAATCTTTTCACAAATGAAAAACCATCAAGTGAGAGAGAGAGAGGAGGGGGCCGGCCTCTTATAGCAAAGAGGGAGGTGACCGTAGGAGAGGGGGGGTAACCATAAGTAAATATCATAATGTGAACACAAAATAATATCTTAAGGAAAACAAGAAATGGATAAAATCAAAGCATGAGTCACAAGACACCTCACCAAATCTAGAACCTTCTAGAATCTTCTAGAAGCATGACTCACTCTCATCCAAGAAAAGATAAATCCGTCTTTAACCGAATGTTAAAAGACGGCTGATAGAAAACTGGAAACTGGCAACTTCCAAAAGTGATCCTGAAACAACTTTCAGAATAACCCCGTAACTGTATAAATATACCCGCATTTGTATTACGACCGAATACAAATGCAACTGAGACAAAGATATTATACCTACTCAATATAATACTCGGATCCGGCTTAAACCAAAGCCGACCAGTATTATCTGCCCGAAAAATAACACGTGCGTAAACGCACGTGCATTTTCCGAACCCTGCCATAAAACCATACGGCCTCTACAACGTTTCGCCCGAACTTGGAAAACTGTCTGTGTGGGACTCTAATGACTCGTCAGTACCCTGGCAGTGGGTTTAACCACAAACCGTCAGCGGCACTAGCTATGCGTAACGGCTGCCCATGGACTGACCTCAAGGGAGGCCGATGAGCCAACTCAAGGGAGGCCGATGAGCGAACTCATCCAGAAACCCTACTGAGCCTAACAGTGACAATGTATATACAGTCCGGTCCGTTCGTCAATGAGTATCGCATATCCGCCTAGGGGGCTAGAAACGTCAGACCCCCAATAGCAGTATAAGTCGTGTCGGAGTGTAGCCCAATCACACCCTGAGATACTACTGGAGTACCTACCAGTAAATCTCCTGCCATGGCCATGGACTTTGTGTAATGGCTCTCCTAGACACAGCACGACCTCGCCCCCAATACCGGGAGAGACGAATCCCCTGCCGATCCGCTCACGTGCCTCCATATGGCTCGGGACTGTACCCAAAAGCTACCTGTTTGCACGACTCCTTTGAGCCGTGGTAGGGTAGAAATCAAAGCACAGTGGGAACTCACACGAGACAGATGACGACCTCAGGTCGATGAACTAACCTGTACACATGTCACCAGGGAACTGCTATCTGACGATAGGTATAGTACTAACTAGCAGATTCCCGGCGAGTCCTGTCCGGTGTACTCATAACCCAATGAGCACCTGTATACATCTTAGGTGATCCAACTGACACCAGTGGCTTGTGAGACCGGCCACCGCCCCTCGTCGGGGTCTCGACTGTATACACTAGTCTACTCCGGAGTATCGATGCCCTATCTCGAAACTCCCACGACTAGGGACCACAATTAAGGATATGCATATAAACTACCCAACTCTCACGTATATGATCGCCATCATACTGTTGGTAGTAAAGCAAGATCCTAAGGGCTCTATCAAAGTGTAACATGCAATCAGTCACCTGAACATGTACACGACTGATAAAGGCAAACCAGATAGCATACTATCATCTCGAGTAAGACTGTCCTACCGGGATAGGTCCTCCGCAATCATTGCAATCACGTACCTGCGATCCAATAATTGACTATGAGGGCACTATCTCCAACAATCTCCCACTTGCACTCAAGGCTAATATTGCGATGTCGACTACTCACAGCCCGTGTGAAACCGAACATCCAACTCCTCTACTAATCAGTTTCACAAAGCCCGTTTGTAAAACTATTGTGTTCGAGAAATAGCCTCAGTGAGTGGATCCGCCTAGAAGTATCTTTCTTTATCTCTCTTTGTCTCAAGTTCGCGGAGAAAGCCATCTCCCGAATCGAGTAATACCCGTCTTAGAATATGTCTGGATATCTGATGGGACCTGGTTCATAAATGAACTCCAAATCCAAACCTCTTAGACTGTATCGATCACTGAACCTAATCAGTATCCGGCACCATGCCACCCACAGTATCCTCTCGAACCACCTGTCCATAATACTGTCCCTCTTGGTCAGAGGGAAAACTATAACTCTGACAATCACTCTGTCATCCATGTCACCTTTGAAGCCTGGAATGATGATCGTCTCCCGAAGGAGGCTGCCGTCATCAAATCCGTAGAACATGTACTTATGTTCTAAAACTGCTTCCTTATGTTTCTCCAGGATTGGATTAATACAAACTTATTGCATCTAGTGCAAAAACAACATCTGGTGTGGTACTTGACATCTCATGATTGACTCAATTGCCTAAGCAAGTGATCTGTCAATCATGCACTTCCCTCTCCCCTTTAGTCTATACGACACCTTTAGAGAGGGTGACTCCATCACCTGCAGGTACTCCACCATGCTAGGAGTCAACTATTCTAAAAACCATTAGAATATCCGTCAAAGTACCCACATTGGGAAACTACCCAAATCTAGACCTAAAACCATAGATCCAGAAACCAGAATGTCAAATATTATATCCATATCCTGTCTGGAGAAACAACTGTGTGACGACCATAGTACAACCGATCGTAGTATAGGAATTTTACTTCCTACTCTGTGTATGTCATTCAGATACCATGACATCACACCCTACTACCTTCTTAACAGATCCATCCCCTATTCTGATTGAAGTCAAACCCATGACTGTCACATCAAAATTAGATGATCAATCTCCGCTATAACTGCTCTAGTCTATAAATAGACATAAGCTACTTGCCCACTATGCTTCCGCTGCTCCCACTGAATACGACAACCCTCCTACCGGGTCTCATAGCCTGGAACAACAGTAGTATCAAGTCTGGGTAGATAAGAACCTCCCTTTCACCGTCCTTGAGGCTACCGAAGCACCTCTCGGGTGTCTGAGGTTACCCACCATATCTGCGGAGTGGCTATTGGAATGTCAAACCTGATTGAATATATAGGTCCTATTAAATTTTTCCGTAATCGTTCGCGGTTCTGGAATCACTTCCAGTTCTACCATACTCCCACTACTGTTTTCTGAAAAATATCCATTTTACTAAAACTGTGGCGAGTCAAGAACAATATCACTATTGATCTTCCAAATGGTAGAATATCAACCCTCGACATAGCCAGGGTCAACCCACAAACAGCCATTACAGAAACGTGCCCTGAGTTATCCAGTGTCTGGTTTTAAGCATAAGCTGGACAACTCCCCGTACCTTAACATCTTTTAAGGTACGAACTATTCTATATCCAATATAGAAACTTTGGCACTTATTTAATTGGAACCATATTCAAATCATGCAGCTGTCTCCAGTGCATATCACTTTAATGGAAAGAGGCTAATCAGCATTACTCAACTTAGGAATCCATCCAATTATGAGTAACCTGAAAGAGAAATAAGTTTCTCAAAACCATTACTATCATCTAAATGCCAATCACAAGAATCTACATCTTCGATCTCTTTGAAGAATCCCGATACTTGTGACACCTGGTTCTCTACTTTATTCTTATACCCACAACTTCTCAAAACTTAGACCTTGTATTTCTACGAAACACTTGTCTAAATACTAGAGAAGTTATAAGTAAACAGAACATAGTACGAGGACCTACCCCTTTGTCCTGATGGACACTTGGACAACATACAATACTCTGTATAAGTCCGCTGAGTTAAACAACTCAAAATCTGTGCGTCGTAGGTTGAAGACTGTACCCTGGCGATTTCCTCAAATATCACCAATTACAACGAATTCCGATATAATGAGGATAATCACCTAATTCCCAATAACTTACTCCCACTCATTATCTGTAAAACCATACAGATATGAGAATGAAACCTGGTAAATACATACCCTTGGAGTAAGTATCTAATCGGGAAAACAGTTTTCTTTTAACAATGCACTGAAACATGAAAATGTTTCGTAGGGGTATCCTGGTATTCATAGCAATGCCTCTTCCATAATCAAATTCATGACTTCAACCGTATATTTTATTGCCATCTCTCCAAATCCCTTTATTTGTCTTTAGTCGTTACCTTCTGTACACCATCGTTAGGCTAAATGGTTTTCTTCCTTCCCTACCGTTCGGCACCAGCCTATGGTTTGGAAGAAGACTATCCAGTAAGCATAATAGGTGTACCCTCCTAAACCAAGGAGTACTCATAACTGAGAGAAGGTGATGATAAAAGACAACTGAATAATACCTTATTCCTTTAAAGGTGAAATAGGAGTGGCGATGAAGTACGCGGTTTTGGTCGTGAATGATATCAGTCGCAATTTACTTTGCCCTCTTTCTAATCCCTTTATTTTGTCTTTAGTTATTGCCTTCTGCACACCCTACTTAGGCTAATTGGTTTTCTTCATTCCCTACCTTTCGGCACCTGCCTATGGTTTGGAATAAGACTATCCACTAAGCGTAACAGGTGTACTCTCCTAAACCAAGGAGCTCTCGCAACCTGAGAGAAGGTGATAATAAAAGACAACTGAATAAACCAATTCTATTTCTCCTGAACCTGGATCCATCCTCGAAGAAGTCCCTTCGAGTTCGTATATAACCATACGATGGATCTATCCAATGGAAGTGGATATCCGTAGTAATACGGGTGTTCTGAGAAATTCAAAGGGTAAAAGAAGGAGTGGCAATGACTTATGCAACATAGACAATCCAAAAGCCAGTATTTTAAGAAGGTTCGGTCAACCTGGTCACTGAGTTATAGTCTAGGGTCGGTCAAAGGTCGCTGCCAAAGAGAGAGAGAAAAGAAACACTCTGCGTGCACTCTAACCTAGATCAGAATGGTTATAACTTTATCTAATCCGGAAACCTCCCACTGTCCTGTCAAATTCTCCTCCAAACCTAAAGAAGAATCAATCGGGATCACCCGAAGAGTAAACCAACTCATCAGTGGGAATCGGGATCCAACTCTCATCGCATGATAACGTGATGGAATGCATCCACGTTACTCAAACTCCAGAAGGTATGCGCATACTTGGCAAGTTTCTGTTTCTTTAGAAACTCCCGATCAGATTTTTGCCCCATGCTCTTATAACCTTGGCTTTGGTCAAAATTTCATAAGTCACATGCCAAGTTCTACCCATCACTATCTTGTCAATTTGAACCCACCCGCACATGCCCCTGACTTTGGCCAATCGGCAGAACGACTGTCCCAAACTAACTCATCTATCTATGCAACAATTGAAATACCCAGCAGCTACCAAACACTATGCCTTAACTTTGGCTAAAATACATAGCTTGAATACTACTGAATACTCAAAAGAAGTGACGGAGGGCTACGGCTGGTTTTTCGCGAAAAACCTTTAGCGTAGTGAACTTGATATCGCTGAAGGAACCTGATAGCTTTTTAAAATATAGTAGCGAAAACCTTTGCTAAAGAGGTCACTCCCGGTGAAGGGATCTCGGCTCTTTCCTCGTGGAATGAGGTGCAGGATATTCCACTGAATACCGCTATGCAAAGCAACTTGTAATCGACTATAGTGAAGTTATTACCCTGACGCAAACTTCTGCCCAAGGGGTCAGTCCCGGTGAAGGGATATCGGCCCTTGCCCCGTCGAATGAGGTGCAGGATATTCCACTGAATACTGCTATGCAAAACAAAAGGAAACGTCTTTGCAATAACACTTTTTAAATTGTTCCAACAACTAAAACAGGTTTTTTTTACATTGCATTGATCAGAATCAACGCAGTCCCATCAATCAATCACACCAGAAAAGAACGAAAATAAAATGTACGTATATGCCATCCGCATTCGTCACTGGGTCCCGTCATCACCCGTTAGGTTACTTAACTAACGACAGAGCGGGGACTGGACTAGCGCGGGTGTAAAACATATACAACATCTAATAGTATATAAACCAATATACAATAATCGCTCCAGGCGTGATAATATGCAACATTACAGAAAAGTAATAAGCATCACAGAACAATACAGATAATCTGGGATCCCCGAGTTTCACAGAGCCGCTGCTGAAACTCGACGTTCCCCTGTCGTGTGGATAGCCTGTGCAATGAAACCTAGACCCCTACGGGTGCGGCAAGTTACCCGCCAAAACCTGAAGCGAGGTAGTCCCCACAGCATAGTGAATGGAACACCCGGCACTTCACGGAATCCGGTAAATTGAGCACCCCTCCTTGGGTCAACCTGTACCCCCTACGAGTACGGCGAATAGTCTGCCAATTCTTGAATGAGGCCCCTCTGCCTCTCAAAGCCATGAGATGCGGACCCGTTGCCCTCCAGAACCCGGCTATCCGTGCACTCCGTCTTGGGGAAAAACCTAGTACAGTAATGAAAAATAGTACAACAGGTACATCGACCGCAACCTGGTCGTGCCCTAAAAGAATATTATACAACAGGCAGTGACGGCAGTCCACATGTTGGACGCTCGCCCCACAATATCAAATGTACAAATAAACTCAAACTGTACTATCATTGCACACTGCTATCCACCACGACAAATCCGCAACATCACAGCACAACACAGAACATCAACGCGAATGTCACGTTCGCAAACCCGTCTAGAAGAACTATAGCAATCAGACGCGGTTTACCGATCAAATGACATTCCCGGTCGGAGATATAATGTAAGCACTGTAAACTAACATGTTTAAATTTCGATTGACCAAATATCAAAAAGTGGGCCCCACTGCTTACTGGTGAACAGTAACAAAACCTGGGCCAAAACGATATTTACCAAAAATCATAAATTCCAGAGAAGAACCCACTGACCAGATTTGGGAGCATGTGCTCACCACGTGGCCGCGGATGCGCGGCCAAACCATGGGTTTGGCCGCGTTTCCGCGGCTGTTTGGTGGAGACACGTGCCCAAATTTGGTCGTGGTTCTTAGAAACTCCTGCAAAGTGTTCTGAGACATACAGAAAAATTTTAGGAGATCATTTAAAATCAACAGAAACTGTCAAGCTTGAAAATTGCGATTTTTGATTTCCGGTTCGATCGATGTTTTAAACGCATTAGCACAAGTTAGTATAGCAAAATGGTTAGGCTCTGATACCACTGTAAGTCTACGCTAGCGCCCCGGCCGTCTACAGACGCCAAATGCGGAACAAAAACTTTTTAACTGGCGCTATCGTATACTTTAACCCGGATCTTCCATTATTGCTAAACTAACAAACTGTAAAGAGTGTAGAAAGGTTATACCGAACGATCCGAGTCCTTCGTTCTTTAACCATCATCCCACGCTCCGTTGCGGCTGCTCCGATCTCGTCGATCTCCGATCTGCTCGTCCAGGTGGCACCACATCACTGATTCTTTAAACGGGCTCCCGCCTATGACTCGAGGCAACTCGGTCGTCAAGTTTGCTAGAAGAGACGACCAAGATTGATGTAGAGAATAAGTAGATGACTTTGTCTCGTTCCGTCCAAAGCTATGGACGGACGGTTAATGAAGTTGCCGAGGGAATCGGGTGATGGAATGAAATGAGCTGTGAAATTCCATACACCGATAAAACCTATCATAATCTTTTCACAAATGAAAAACCATCAAGTGAGAGAGAGAAAGGAGGGGGCCGGCCTCTTATAGCAAAGAGGGAGGTGACCGTAGGAGAGGGGGGGTAACCATAAGTAAATATCATAATGTGAACACAAAATAATATCTTAAGGAAAACAAGAAATAGTTAAAATCAAAGCATGAGTCACAAGACACCTCACCAAATCTAGAACCTTCTAGAACCTTCTAGAAGCATGACTCACTCTCATCCAAGAAAAGATAAATCCGTCTTTAACCGAATGTTAAAAGACGGCTGATAGAAAACTGGAAACTGGCAACTTCCAAAAGTGATCCTGAAACAACTTTCAGGATAACCCCGTAACTGTATAAATATACCCGCATTTGTATTACGACCGAATACAAATGCAACTGAGACAAAGATATTATACCTACTCAATATAATACTCGGATCCGGCTTAAACCAAAGCCGACCAGTATTATCTGCCCGAAAAATAACACGTGCGTAAACGCACGTGCATTTTCCGAACCCTGCCATAAAACCATACGGCCTCTACAACGTTTCGCCCGAACTTGGAAAACTGTCTGTGTGGGACTCTAATGACTCGTCAGTACCCTGGCAGTGGGTTTAACCACAAACCGTCAGCGGCACTAGCTATGCGTAACGGCTGCCCATGGACTGACCTCAAGGGAGGCCGATGAGCCAACTTAAGGGAGGCCGATGAGCGAACTCATCCAGAAACCCTACTGAGCCTAACAGTGACAATGTATATACAGTCCGGTCCGTTCGTCAATGAGTATCGCATATCCGCCTAGAGGGCTAGAAACGTCAGACCCCCAATAGCAGTATAAGTCGTGTCGGAGTGTAGCCCAATCACACCCTGAGATACTACTGGAGTACCTACCAGTAAATCTCCTGCCATGGCCATGGACTTTGTGTAATGGCTCTCCTAGACACAGCACGACCTCGCCCCCAATACCGGGAGAGACGAATCCCCTGCCGATCCGCTCACGTGCCTCCATATGGCTCGGGACTGTACCCAAAAGCTACCTGTTTGCACGACTCCTTTGAGCCGTGGTAGGGTAGAAATCAAAGCACAGTGGGAACTCACACGAGACAGATGACGACCTCAGGTCGATGAACTAACCTGTACACATGTCACCAGGGAACTGCTATCTGACGATAGGTATAGTACTAACTAGCAGATTCCCGGCGAGTCCTGTCCGGTGTACTCATAACCCAATGAGCACCTGTATACATCTTAGGTGATCCAACTGACACCAGTGGCTTGTGAGACCGGCCACCGCCCCTCGTCGGGGTCTCGACTGTATACACTAGTCTACTCCGGAGTATCGATGCCCTATCTCGAAACTCCCACGACTAGGGACCACAATTAAGGATATGCATATAAACTACCCAACTCTCACGTATATGATCGCCATCATACTGTTGGTAGTAAAGCAAGATCCTAAGGGCTCTATCAAAGTGTAACATGCAATCAGTCACCTGAACATGTACACGACTGATAAAGGCAAACCAGATAGCATACTATCATCTCGAGTAAGACTGTCCTACCGGGATAGGTCCTCCGCAATCATTGCAATCACGTACCTGCGATCCAATAATTGACTATGAGGGCACTATCTCCAACAATAAGTATACAGAAGTGTTGGGATACGGCCAGTTCCCGAAGAAATGTTGTGCTGAGAATGCATATGTCCAGAAAACGAGAACAGATTATATAAGAGTAACAGCCTCCGTACAGTTCGGCAAAGGCGAGATCGGAAGAGACCTTGAGCAGGATTCCTTCCAGGACACTGCAACAACGATATTTGCACCTAGGATCAGTTGTGTCGCGAGTATTCAGAGGGCCAGAGGCCGACGCCAGTGACGTGCTGCTTTACGAGTGGTCATGATGATGGACCGAGAGATAACCAGAGAAGTTCCAGAACAGAATCGTTCCCGTTAGCACACCTGACTGGGCCGATGAGCCGATGGTTTGCGAGATTGACAATCCGCAGAGAAAATGAGGACCCAGAGACAGAGGACGCCAGACCGTAAGCAGGAGGCAAGCGGATGTTCTTGCTCTGCCGGTTTTAGGCGCACCGATTTATTTTTCGACATTGTAGGAGATGTACCTCAATGTCATTGGTTGCGATTTGCGTTTGTGATCCGAGTATCATGCTTATATCGCTTGGATTTGAGTTTTGAGGATTGAGTTTCATGATATCGTTTTCGTGCACCATGGCTGCACCTACTGGGTATTTATATGTTTGTGCATAGTTATCGCACCTGATATATATTTTATACACCGTTGTGTTGATTTGCGATTTGTGCATATCCACTGCATTTGATGTCGATTTTGTACCTTCGTAGCATGTGTTTATGATTTCGTGGATTTCATACGGATGATGTGATTTTTGCACTCGGTATAGCTCACATGTGCTTGTAGTGCATTGATACGGATTTGTGCTTGTAGTTGCACACGTTTTTGATTTATGCACCTTGGTACACTCGGTGTCGTTTTTATACGCATTTAAGTTATTAATGTGATTTTTGTGCCTTGGTTGCACCGTACTTGTGTTTCGCGCTTTTGATGCACCAGATTTGAGATTTTCGTGCACAATAGATGCACCAGATTTTGTTGTCGTGCACACCCGTTGCACTGGACAAATGTTTTCATACACACCTGTTGCACTTACTTTTGCTTTTTTGCATATTATGGCACCTGTATTTGGATTTGATTTCCGTGCGCACTAGACGCATGTGATTGTTAGATACGCCTTTTGAGGCTGATTTTGCTTTTGAGCACTTTGTTTCCTTGATGGGCACCATATTATATAGTGGCCGAACAGGACTGATCTGAGGACAGTACCTGAGTATTTTGCATGGATTAAAAAGTTACCAAGAGGTTTGCAAAAAGGGGCTATAGTCTCACTATTTCCTATGTGTCCGTGAGCAACACGAACGTTTATAAAGGAAAATCTTGTTAGAATATTTCAAAAAGGACGAAACGAATATTTGAGCAAAACATATACGAAACTATATTTACTATTTTACAAATGAGCGTCCGTCACTTATGCCATGAGTTACGCATCACGCGGCGATTTTGAAAAGATTTTGCATGTATTTTATTCAGATTTTAGAGTTTTCAAAGATGCGTACTATACACGTATTATAGTATTGACTAGTGTATATTAGATTTCGGTAGTGGATTTCGAGATCTGTATCTCTATTGTAACTCCGAGGATATGCGTGCAAATATGATGATTTGCTTGACGCTTGACGGAGTTCGATTTTGAGTTTTGGTACTCGTTTTCATGCGCACTTGACGCGCTGTGTTGTTTGTGCATCTTCCGTGATTTTGAAGCCCCATTGGTTGATCTGGTTATTGAAATGTTTTAGATTTTTTGGGGTTTAAAGTTAAATTTGGGGACCGAATTTCTTTAAGGGGAAAGATTATAACATTTCAGAAAATATAAAATATTATTTTTGGAATTTAATATTAAAATAATATATTTCCCGGAAACTGCCCGATTTGCGAAATTGGGGTTTTCGAAAAAGGGTATAAATATATACCGATAATTTTGAAATAATTGAAATTAAAATGATTTATTCATTTAAAAATATATTTAAAGGATTTGGCATTTTTAAAAATTTATTACATGCAGTTTTGATAAAAACCCGATTAGTGCACTGCTAATCGCCATTAAGCTAAATCCGTATTTTTACAGTTTTCAGTGGTTAGTGCACCACGTCATGTTGCATATGGTTGCATGTTATCGCATTTGTGTTGTTTTATGGGTATTTTTTGTTTGGGTTTTAAGGTTTAAAGGAAAAGAAAATGACAAAGGGTAGAAGGGTAAATATTGAGAGAGAGGGTTAGAATAAGTGAGGAGAGAGAGAGGGGCTGCCTCATTTCTTTTCCTCCCCATTTCTTTTCATCTTCATCATCTTCACCTTCCCTCCACCTTCACCCCAAGGTATCATCTCAAAATCTCCATCAAAACCCTAAACCCCTTTCATTAAAATTAATCCCCATCTCCTCCTCTACACATTGGACCAAGAAAAGTTTGATTTTGATGACTTGGAGAAACTAGGGTTTTTCTTGAGTTGCATCCATGAGGTATATCTTCTTCCATTTAGGGTAGTTTTTAGTTCTTTGTATTCCAGTTTAGTTTAAAAGTGGTTTAAGTGTGAATTGGTGAAGTTAGAAATTCCCAAGGAAGGGTTTGAGTGTTGTGTGGATTGGGTGATGCCTAGTGGCTGTTATAAGATCCTAGAGACCAATTCTTGACCTGGACCAGTGACCAAACCCCAAAACACGAACTTTAGATTCGACGATATCGGGAAATTGTGAAAATTATGAGGTTGTTCAGTGATCTGCTAACACTCGGAGACCTGGAAAATATTTTAGCGAACACAGTGACACATGCAGGCATCCAGGAGTATACCCTAAAGACCCCAGCCCCTGTACCATTAGTGTGGCCGTAAATTTAACCCTTCTGGATGCAATTTATGGCTAGGGTAGGAGGATTGCCTTCGTATTTGTTCTGTGGTCCGTTTAGCTGTAATCTATACCCCCTTATATGTGCAGAATTGGCCAATTTTACCTGAGAGAGAATCTGGGAGCAGTTTGGTGTGGTTTTTGCTATGTTATCCGTATTTTGAAATGCAAATTCTTGATTTTTGGATTCGTATTTGGTTGTTGGGTGTTCGTACTGTAGGGTTCCTAGGCACACACTAGAGTTCTCACAAGGCATCAACCATGCCAATTTCAAATTTAACAAGTGCCGAGAAACCCTAATACGGATCGTTAACTAGAATTTTAGGCGAAACAAGCAACTAGTTAACAACTTAACTAAGTGAACGGAAATACAACCTTTGTAGATCCGGTTCTCCACCTCCATAGCTCCATGATGAAGTCTCCTTGCTGTCCAAATCAAATCCCGGGCTCTAGCGTCGGCTTCATCGGAGAAAAGTGCTGGCTAGGTCATCGACTACGATGCCGAAGATGATCTACGTCGAGGCATCACAAGATCAAGCTCCCACTTCACCAAGTCATGAAACTTGTGAAGAAAACACCCTATACTACTTGGCAAGAGGTAGAGGATGAAGAAATAGGAGGTGGGTTCACTTTAGAATTGGATTTCTCACTCTTTTCATCAATTCACCATTGATGAAGCAAGGTTTTCTTCATGTGAAGAAGAAGAAGAAAATGAATAATATGATAAGTACTTTTTTTTTTGAATAGAAAAGAAAATCAATACTTATCATAATACAACCATGGTCATGTGTAGAGAATCAACTAGGGTTAAGTGGAGTGGTTAGGGTTAAGCATGAGACAAAATGGTCACTTAGTCAAAGCTTCATGAAGCTTCAAGATGCAAACAAAGAAAGCCACCATTTTCTCTTTATGCCATTTATTTTCCAAAAAGAATAAATAAATAAATAAATGAATAAGAAAACAAAACCCTAACCATTCATATAACCATGGTTTAATCTTTACACAAACCCAAGTAAACATGTATCATCAAACATGATACAATCAAGTGCACAAAAGTATATCACATATACAACTTATGCAATGCAAGTGAGAAAATCCATTTAAAGTGAACCAATACTAGTTAATGCAAAGTAATATATCAAATATATAATTATGCATTAAATCATTAAATCAACACTTGATTTAACGATCCGGTCATATCGCATATAACCGACTAATATCCAATGTATCGACTTATCGAATCAATCCTTGATTCGATAACTAGGTTATATCGCATACAACCATTCGATACATTCATCGCGAGAATGAAATATGGTATCACATACACGCATTATTCTCGGTCCCGCACATATCTCATATGCGCTCCTATTTCGTTTCGCTTGAGCCAGGAAACCTCTGTGTAGGACTCTAAAGACTCGTCAATACGCCGGCAGCAGGTGATGATCATATCAAACACCCACAAGCCGCAAGCGGTCTGCTAAACGTAACGGCCACCCGGGTATTGAGCGATCAGAAGATCGACGAGCAAGCCCGCTCACACTCCTGTGAATCCAACCAGTAACACTTACCGTACAGTTTGGTCTCGTCGTCTGATATGTCGCATATCTTGCCTAGGGGTAGTAAACGTCAGACCCCAATAGCTCGATAAGTCGTGTCGATATGAGGTTTATAACAGTCCGAGAAACTACTGGTAACACTTACCAGTAAATCTCAGCAACCCTGGCCAGGGATTTCCGGTTATAGCCAATCGAACACAGCGCAACATCAACTCCCTATACCGGGAGAGACGATTCCCCTCCTATCGCTAATTGCCTCCATGTGATTCGGGACTGTACCCAAAGACCACCGTTTTGCACGCCCTCTTGGACGTGGTAAGGTGGAAATCAAAGCACAGTGGGAATCACACAAGACTCTATGACGATCTCGGGTCAACAGACGACTCTGTACCAGTGTCACCAGAGAACTGCCATCTGACGTAAGGTATAATACCATCTGGGTGTTCTCGGCGAGTCCGTCCAGTGTACTCAGTCTCCACTGAGCACCCGTATATCATCTCTGATGTCAAACACCAATGGATATGGGATCATCCATCACCCATCTGTATGGATCGAGAAGGTATACGCTAGTCTACTCTAGTATATCGATGTCCTGTCTCGATATACCCACGACTAGGGACCTTGAAGGATGTATTTATGGACTACCATGTCCCCACTAGTATGATCCGCATCATAGTCCAGGTAGTCAAGTACACATCCTAAGGGCTTTACCAACATGTAACACAGAGACAATCAGTGTACACGTTAAGGTAAAGTGCAACCAGATAGCATACTATCATGTCGAGCAAGAAAGTCCTCCCTATATATGTCCAAGCATCCACTACAATATACATCCTATGTATAGTAATGGCCTCTAGGGCACACATATAACTAACAATCTCCCACTTGCACTAGGGCCATCTGATAGCAGTGGTTGTAGTATCTCATACTCAACCATCCCATAAAAATCTCTCTCTCGGAAAAGGCCTTTGTGAGTGGATCCGCTGTGTTGTCCTCTGAGTCTACTCTCCTAACCTCGATCACCCTGGACATCAACCATCTCTATGATCAGGTGACACTGCCTTAGAATATGTCTGGATCACTGATAGGACCGGCGTTCCTTAGTATAAGCCATAACTCCATTGTCTCACAATGGTTGGAACGTAGTTCATCTCATGAACCAATATACACCCAAACATCCTCTTTGGTAGCATCTTATGTAGCGATGTATCCTGCCTTTATCGTCTAGTTAGCCACGGTATCCAGCTTGGAACTCTTCCAACATACCGTCCCTTTACTGAGGGTAAAGACAATGCCTGTGACTGACATTCAGTCGTCCTTATCATTCTGGAACCTTTCTAGTGATTCTCCCCAGAATCAATTGATACCATCTCAGTACAACTAGTGAGAATCCTAACATCCAATTAGATCTATCTCATAGATCCAAAACCCAGGATTTAGGAGGCATCACTTTGATCCTATATGGAGAATCATTGTGATAAGCGGAGATTGACCGAGCGTAGCATAGGAAACTCCTTCCCAATCAAGAGTATGTCATCCACGTACTCTACGAGGATCGTCACTATACTCCCTACTATCTTTTTGTATATACAAGGTTCATCTACCATTTTGATGATGTCAAACTGTTTGACTAACACATCAAAACAGATGTTCCAACTCCGCGATGTCTGCTTTATCCTATAAAGCATCTTGCACACGTTTCCGCTGCTCCCACTGTCTACGAAGCCCTCTGGTTGTGTACTTATAGACGCTCTCTTCTAAAACATCATTTAGAAAAGCAGTCATGACACCCAACCACCAGATATCGTAGTCATGGTATGTAGCCGTGGCATGTAGGATCTGGATGGACTAGCATAGCCACTGGAAAAAGGTTTCATCATTATCCACGCCTGGTCAATGACGAAAACCTTTAATAAGTCTAGCTTTGAAAGTCTCAACCTTTCCATCTACACCAAGTAATCTTCTCAAGATATACTTGCTCCTGATGGGGATTTAACCCTTCAGATATAGTAACCAAAGTCCATACTTTGTTGGTATACATGGATTCCATCTCAGATCGCTAAGCATCCAGCCATTCTTACAGAGACCCACTCCTGATGGCCAGCTCGAAACTAGTTGGGTCATCATCTCATGATGCAATCCTCGCTCCCACTATCATAGAGAAATAGTAGTATCTCTCAGGTAGGTGAGGAACCCTACTAGATCGGCGGAGAGGCTGAGGTTCGTTGGAATCTACTGAATTCTTTGGTTCTCCCAAATCATCTGTTGTTGTCTGTATAGCTGGAACCTTTCCAGTTGTACATAACAGATCTTGCCTCGAGCTTGTCCGGATTATGCTTTTAGACATAGCCCGGACAACCCCAAATCTTAACCAACTTAAGATATGGGCTCTTCCCTTTCCATATCACATATGAAGCGGTAGGCAACTGATTTGATTGGAACCCAATTCAATTGGTATGCAGCTTCTCAAGTGCATAACTCCCAAAAGGAAATAGGAAACACAGTAGTACTTATCATAGAGCACACCATATCACATAGGGTGCTATTGCTCTGCCCCGATATACCATCGTGCTATGGTGTATACGGAGGAGTAATGCTGAGAGAGAATCTCATTCTCCTTTAGAATAATCCAGGATTTCTGTGCTCAAGTATTCTCCTCCTCGATCTTATCAAAGGACATAATACTTATACCCGTGTTTTGGTTTTCTACTTCTAAATCATATTCTGTGAATATCTCAAAAGGTTCGGACTTGTGTTTCAACAGGAACATATGTCTGAATCTTGAGAGATTATCAGAGAATGTAACGAAGTACAAAGAACCAGTCCTGGCATATGTAGACAGAGGACCTTACATACATCAACATGTATCATCCCAAGAGTTTACTAACTCTTTCTCTGTTTCCAGTAAACAGAGCTATGGTCATCATATCTTTGTGACATGACTGGCAAGTTTCATAAGATGTAAATTCAAACAGATTTAAATATGCATCTAAATATAACTTCAGCTAGTCAGGTCGCATTGATATGACCTAGTCTACAATACCTCAAGAAAAATTCGTTCATTTCTGAACTCATCCCCTTGTGTGTGTTCTGTATACTAAGAACTACAGTTTGATTTAGAACATCAACGCTTTTAGATAACGTGCCTGATCCGATCAACTTTTGATATAGGAAATGTTCAAAACATTATCCATCAATACAAAATTTTATCATTTCTTTACTAATTAAGAGACTGATATGATTTTTTATATCAGGTTCGGTATCTAATAGTATTTGTTCAGAATCAATGTATTTGTAATACAAGGTGACAGTGACGAACAGACTTGGCTGCAACACTTGCCCCGTTTTCTGCCTCATGAAACATATCACCCGTTCTCAGTTCTCTACCTTTCTGTAGCCCTATGTAACAGATTACATATCTGGGATCCTGATCTGGTATCAAATACCCAGGACATAGAGGACATTTGAGAAACAGTTCTTTGTAATGAACACACCCGAAGGAGATGCATCATATGCACTTTCTTCGTTTGGGCGGCACGGGAAATCTGGTATTCCCCAATTTCCTGCTCGGTCTTATAACAATTATAAGTTGGAGCGGGACCAACGTTCCCCAGCTCAGTATAACAAGCGGGTTCGGTCAATATTCCGTATTATTATCTTGATTAAGGCGTGATATGGTCGCTACCTGAAGAGAGAGAAGAAAACACTCTGCGTGCGCTCTTACAAGAATAGATTGGTTATTTATTTTATCTAATCAGGATGGCTCCCACTGCTTTTTATCAAATCTTCCTTCAAACCCTAAAAGGAAAGACCAGCCGGGATTAATTACACACTACAAGTTCGCCAATCTTTCAGCCAGGCCAGTGTCGGTACTTTGAGGGAGGTCCCCCGTGCTTTCGCACGAACCTAATTAATGTAAACCTCGTTTTCCCAGAGGCTTAACCTCGTTGACATCTTTCTAGACACCTACTTAATCGGCTAATTGTAATGTGTAAAACTCTCCCAGGAGTAACTCTTACTCGCAGCGGGTATCGGGATCCAACTATCTCATAGAAGGTATGCAATCTCATTGCAAATTTCAACACTTGAAATTCCCGATAATATTTTGCCCCTAGCGTCCTATGACCTTGACGGAGGTCAACAAACCATAGGCTACTATTCAAGTTCAACCAGTCATTTCTTGATCGAATTAAACCCACCCGCACGACCCTTGACGGAGGTCAACAATGCCGCACGACTACCCTAATCCAATCTGCATCATATGCATAAGCAGATAAATACTAGTTAGCTACCGCACACTACGCCTTGACGGAGGTCAACAAACGTAGCACGAATACTAAGTAGGACTTATCTGAAATGACGGAGGGCTATGACAGGTTTTTTTGAAAACCTATTGCGTAATGAACTTGATCTCGTTGTAGAATCAAATGATTTTAAAATGGAGTGCTTTTGAGGCTTTTCTAGTTTTGCTAAAGGAGTCACTCCCGGTGAAGGGATCGTCGGTCCTTTCCTCGTTGAATAAGGTGCGGGATATATCATATATATCACTGTGCAAAGCAAAAACACTTAAAAGCAATCAAAAGACAAACCGAGTGTGTAGCATCTTCCAGTTATTGCTAAAGGAGTCACTCCCGGTGAAGGGATCTCGGTCCTTTCCTCATCGAATAAGGTGCAGGATATATCATATATACCGCTGTGCAAAGCAAGAACTGTAGCTACCTATTTTATTTTGAAATTCAATTCTACAACATCTTTAGCTTTCTTTTACTTTCATTAATCACATTAATGAAGTCCCATCATTTAAGTACTTAAACATGACAGATAAATACGACGTACACTTATGCCATCCGCATTCGCCACGATGTCCCCTCGTGCACCGTTAGGTTAGGTAACTAACGGCAGAGCGGGGCAGGGCTAGCGCGGGTGTAAAACATAACACCTATATAATATATCATATATACTATATAAAGTGTCTATCACAGAACATCACATGATCACATCACAGATATCGCAGCAGAAGAAACATATGAAACATTGGATATACTAGGACGTCCGTGTTTTCAATACGAGCCAGTATAAAACACGGATTCTACGGTCGTGATGAATAGCCAAACCCACACCCCTAGACCCCTACGAGAGCGGCAAGCAACCCTACCAATTCTAGTGTTAGAAGACCCGGACTCGACTCCTCGAGTTGGTCTCCCACTGGACTCCAGAACCCGGTTACTTGTGCTCCCCTCCTTGGGTCTATCCTAGTGCGGAAAAGTAAATAATATACAAATGGTGACATCATCCGCAACCTGGAAGTGCCCCAATAAAAGAATATTACATACAAGTTTTTACATGAATGAAAATGAAAAACACTCATCTCACATAAAAACCCCCCGGCTATTCAAACACGACGATCCAATATAACATATCCAGCAACACATAACATCACATGTCATCAACGTAAGTAAATATGCGCATCCCAATTGTCGTTGGCATATAGCAACGAAACCGGCGATATCACATATTACACTTACGGTCGCAGAAAAGAAAGTGTAAAACTACAACAGTTGGAATCCGCAACCTCCATAGACATCGCATGCCTAATCAAATGAATTACTTAGACATCACATGCCTAACAATTATAAACCCCGCATTTCAGTCTCATTACCGAAAACTCTTTTCAATATCAAGTCGGGTAATTCTACAAGATTCCCGACATACTGATCGAATGCTCGTCGCAAGCTTTAGTAGGCGGTCGCACCCCTGACGCCGTCGACGAAGTGCACCAAGGCGGAACACCGCTGCCGCGAGCACCCGAACGGATGCTTTCGGCGACGGGGTTCTCCTACAGTCACTTGGTCGGGGCTATGGAGCGAGGCTGTCTATTAAGTTTACCCGGCGAGTATCCGCGTACGCTACGTGATTACGACGGACTTTTGATCGCATAAAAATTCCGTGGCAACCGATCAAGTGAGACTAAACTGCTATGTTTATATCATTCATATTAGTTATCTCATAACTACTTGTGGATTCCAAGTATTGTATCACATTCCGAATAAGATAGAAAATGTTAAACTTTCCGATCGAACAATCGAACACCCAAATTTTTCCGAAACAGCTCAACTCATGAAATAAGTTCAAAGACATTCACTTCATGCCTCAGTACCAACGGTCCAGCCGTAGAAGGGTCAAGCCAGCGCCTCACATGTGGCACGCCGTACTGCCCCAAACCCTAAGGTTCAAAGGGCAGTTCAAGACGGTCACATAATCGAGTTAAGGTTTGTTGTCTTCTAGAGGGACCATCGCGTTACTTGCACTACTTAGAACGTCCTTAAACCACAGAAAAATCCAACACTTGGAAATTTTCCGGCAGGGGAAAAATTGGGTATTTATATCCGGTCGAACTTTTTAACATATTGTAAAATTATCCGGAAAAGCACATAGACAAAATTAGAAAATCCGATCGAAACACCGAGTCCCCAATACAACCCAGAAAACTCAATTCTTGAGTAAATATTAAAAATTCCCAGAAAACTCAGCATTTCAAGAAAGAAGTTACCGTGCAAAAATTTTTGATTGAAGTGATTAACTGGCCGCGGAACCGCCGCATTAGCCATGCTAATGCCGCTGTTCCGCCGCTCAATGATCGAATCATGGGTCCTGTTTTGTACAGTAATTCTTAGAATCCCCTGCTGAGTTTTCTGCATATTTTTAATTTGGAAAAAACCCAATTTTTAAAAAATGTACAGAGAGCCGTTTTCGGGTTAGGGTTTTGGTTCGATCGGACTTCAAACTCCGTCTACGCTTCGCCTAAGGCTCTAGCTAGGCTCTGATACCACTGTAGGGTTCCTAGGCACACACTAGAGTTCTCATAAGGCATCAACCATACCAATTTAAAATTTTACAAGTGCCGAGAAACCCTAATACGGATCGTTAACTAGAATTTTAGGCGAAACAAGCAACTAGTTAACAACTTAACTAAGTGAACGGAAATACAACCTTTGTAGATCCGGTTCTCCACCTCCATAGCTCCATGATGAAGTCTCCTTGCTGTCCAAATCAAATCCCGGGCTCTAGCTGTTAGTTATATGTATGCCCTAGAGGCCATTACTGTACATTGGATGTATATTGTAGTGGATGCTGGGACATATATAGGGAGGACTTTCTTGCTCGACATTATAGTATGCTATCTGGTTGCTCTTTACCTTAACGTGTACATTGATTGTCTCTCTGATACATGTTGGTAAAGCCCTTAGGATGTGTACTTGACTATCTGGACTATGATGCGGATCATACTAGTGGGGACATGGTAGTCCATAAGTACATCCTTCAAAGTCCCTAGTCGTGGGTGTATCGAGACGGGGCATCGATATACCAGAGTAGACTAGCGTATACCTTCTCGACCCATGTAGATGGGCGATGGATGATCCCATATCCATTGGTGTTTGACATCAGAGATGATATACGGGTGCTCAGTAGAGACTGGGTACACTGGACGGACTCGCCGAGAACTCCCAGATGGTATTATACCTTACGTCAGATGGCAGTTCTCTGGTGACACTGGTACAGAGTAGTCTGTTGACCCGAGATCGTCATAGAGTCTTGTGTGGTTCCCACTGTGCTTTGATTTCCACCTTACCACGTCCAAGAGGGCGTGCAAAACGGTGGTTTTTGGGTACAGTCCCGAGTCACATGGAGGCAATGAGCGATAGGAGGGGATTCGTCTCTCCCGGTATAGGGAGTTGATGTTGCGCTGTGTTCGATTGGCTATAACCGGAAATCCCTAGCCAGGGTTGCTGAGATTTACTGGTAAGTGTTACCAGTAGTTTCTCGAACTGTTATAGGCCTCATATCGACACGACTTATCGAGCTATTGGGGTCTGACGTTTACCACCCCTAGGCGAGATATGCGACATATCAGACGAACAGACCAGACTGTACGGTAAGTGTTACTGGTTGGATTCACAGGAGTGTGAGCGGGCTTGCTCGTCGATCTTCTGATCGCTCAATACCCGGGTGGCCGTTACGTTTAGCAGACCGCTTGCAGCTTGTGGGTGCTTGATATGATCATCATCTGCTACCGGCGTATTGACGAGTCTTTAGAGTCCTACACAGAGGTTTCCTGGCTCAAGCGAAACGAAATAGGAGCGCATATGAGATATGTGCGGGACCGAGAACAATGCGTGTATGTGATACCGTATTCTATTCTCGCGATGAATGTATCGATTGGTTGTATGCGATATAACCTAGTTATCGAATCAAGTATTGATTCGATAAGCCGATACATAAGATACTAGTCGGTTATATGCGATATGACCGGATCGTTAAATCAAGTGTTGATTTAATGATTTAATGTATAATTATATATTTGATATATTACTTTGCATTAACTAGTATTGGTTCACTTTAAATGGATTTTCTCACTTGGATGTACAAGTTGTATATGTGATATACTTTTTGTGCAAATGGTTGTATCATGTTTGATGATACATGTTTACTTGGTTAAGTGTAAAGAATAAACCATGGTTAAACTAATGATTAGGTTTTTGTTTATCCATTACTTATTTATTCATTTATTTATTTGTTTATTCTTTTTGGAAAATAAATGGCATGAAAAGAAAATGGTGGCTTGATTTGTTTTCTAGTTGAAGCTTCATGAAGCTTTGACCTAAGTGACCATTTTGTCTCATGCTTAACCCTAACCACTCCTTTTTACCCTAGTTCATTCTCTACACTTGACCATGGTTGTATTATGATAAGTATTGTTTTTATTTTCTTTTTTGAAAACAACTTATCATATTATTCATCTTCTTCTTCTTCTTCACATGAAGAAGCTTGCCTCCATCAATGGCAACTTGATGAAAAGAGTGAGAAATCCAATTCTAAAGTGAACCCACCTCCTATTTCTTCATCCTATACCTCTTGCCAAGTAGTATAGGGTGTTCTCTTCACAAGTTTCATGACTTGGTGAAGTGGGAGCTTGATCTAGTGATGCCTCGACGTAGATCATCTTCGGCACGAAGCCGACGACCTTGCCCGCCCATTTCTCCGATGAAGCCGACGCTAGAGCCCGGGATTCCATTTGGACAGAGAGAAGACTTCATTGCGGAGCTATGGAGGTGGAGGACCGGATCTACAAAGGTTGTATTTCCGTTCTTGTAGTTAAGTTGTCAACTAGTTTCTTTTTCGCCTAAACTTCTAGCCAACGATCCGTAGTCTAGGGTTTCTCGGCACCGTAAAATTATAAATTGGCATGGTTGATACCTTGTGAGACCTCTTGAGAGTGCCTAGGAACCCTACAGTGGTATTAGAGCCTAGCTAGAGCCTTAGGCGATGCGTAGACGGAGTTAGAAATCCGATCGAACCGAAACCGTAACCCTAATATTGCTCTCTGTACATTTTTGAAAATCGTGGATTTTTGAGAATTAAAAATATGCAGAAAACTCAGTAGAAGATTCTAAGAATTACTGTATAAAACGGGGCCCCTGAATCCATAAAAGCGCGGCGGAACCGCGGCATTAGCATGCTAATGCGGCGGTTCCGCGGCCCTTTTGTCTCTTCTTGCAATCAATTTTGCACAGTAATTCCTAGTTTACATGTTGGTATTCCTGGGAATTTTTAATGTTTTTCAAGAGTTGAATTTTCTGGGTTGTATTGGGGACTCGGTGTATCGATCGGATTGTCTAATTTTGTCAGTGTGTTTTTCCGGGTATTTTTAGAATATGTTAAAAATTCGACCGGATATAAATACCCACTTTTTCCCCTGCCGGAAAATTTCCAATTGTTGGATTTTTCCGTAGTTTAACGACGTTCTAAGTAGTGCAAGTAACGCGATGGTCCCTCTAGAAGACAACAAACCTTAACTCGATTATGTGACCGTCTTGAACTGCCCTTTGAACCTTCGGGTTTGGGGCAGTACGGCGTGCCACATGTGAGGCGTTGGCTTGACCCTTCTACGGCTGGACCGTTGGTACTGAGGCACGAACTGAATGCTGTTAGACTTATTTCATGTGTTGAGCTGTTTCGGGAAAACTTAGGTGTTCGATTGTTCAATCGAAAAGTTTAGCATTTTCTATTTATCCGGAATGTGATACAACATTTGGAATTCACAAGTAGTTATGAGATAACTGAATGAATGTTATAAACATAGCAGTTTAGTCTCACTTGATCGGTTGCCACGGAATTTTGATGTGATCAAAAGTCCGTCGCAATCACGTAGCGTACGCGGATACTCGCCGGGTAAACTTAATAGACAGCCTCACTCCATAGCCCCGACCAAGTGACTGTAGGAGAACCCCGTCGCCGAAAGCATCCGTCCGGGTGCTCACGGCAGCGGTGTTCCGTCTTGGTGCACTTCGTCGATGGTATCGGGGGTGCGGCCGTCTACTGAAGTTTGCGACGAGCATTCGATCAGGATGTCGGGAATCCTGTTGAATTGCCCGACTTGATATTGAAAAGTGTTTTCGATTTTGAGACTAAAATGTGGGGTTTATAATTGTTAGGCATGCGATGTCTAAAGAATTCATTTGGTCAGGCATGCGATGTCTGAGGTGGTTGCGGATTCCAACTGTTGTAGTTTTACACTTTCTTTTCTGTGACCGTAAGTGTAATATGTGATATCGCCGGTTTCGTTGCTATATGTCAACGACAATTGGGATGCGCATATTTACTTACATTGATGACATGTGATGTTATGTGTTGCTGGATATGTTATATTGGATCGTCGTGTTTGAATAGCCGGGGGTTTTTATGTGAGATGAGTGTTTTTCATTTTCATTCATGTAAAAACTTGTATGTAATATTCTTTTATTGGGGCACTTCCAGGTTGCGGAAGATGTCACCGTTTGTATATTATTTACTTTTCCGCACTAGGATAGACCCAAGGAGGAGGGCACAAGTAACCGGGTTCTGGAGTCCAGTGGGAGACCAACTTGAGGAGTCGAGTCCGGGTCTCCTAACTCTAGAATTGGTAGGGTTGCTTTCCGCTCTCATAGGGGTCTAGGGGTGTGGGTTTGGCTATTCATCACGACCGTGGAATCCGTGTTTTATACTGGCTCGTATTGAAAACACGGACGTCCTAGTATATCTAATATTTCATATGATTCTTCTGCTGCGATATCTGTGATGTGATCATGTGATGTTCTGTGATAGATACTGTATATAGTATATATGATATATTATATAGGCGTTACTTATGTTTTACACCCGCGCTAGCCCTGCCCCGCTCTGCCGTTAGTTACCTAACCTAACGGTGCACGAGGGGACATCGAGGCGAATGCGGATGGCATAAGTGTACGTCGTATTTATCTGTGATGTTTAGGTACTTAAATGATGGGACTTCATTAATGAGATTAATGAAATAAAAGAAACCTAAGATGTTGTAGAATCGAATTTCAAAATAAAACAGGTAGCTACAGTTCTTGCTTTGCACAGCGATATATATGATATATCCTGCACCTTTTTCGATAAGGAAAGGACCGAGATCCCTTCACCGGGAGTGACTCCTTTAGCAATAACTGGCAGATGCTACACACTCGGTTTGTCTTTTGATTGCTTTTAAGTGTTTTTGCTTTGCACAGTGATATATATGATATATCCCGCACCTCATTCGACGAGGAAAGGACCGACGATCCCTTCACCGGGAGTGACTCCTTTAGCAAAACTAGAAAAGCCTAAAAAACACTCCATTTCAAAATTCATTCGATCCTACAACGATATCAAGTTCATTACGCAATAGGTTTTCAGAAAAACCTGTCGTAGCCCTCCGTCATTTCAGATAAGTACTAGTTAGTATTCGTGCTACGTTTGTTGACTATGTTAGGGCGTAGTGTGCGGTAGCTAATTAGTGCTTATCTGTATAAGCATATGTTGCGATTGGATTAGGGTAGTCGTGCGACTTGTAAGTCCACGGCGGCGCCCCGGCCGTCAAACCGACGGCCAAATGCGGAAACGGTGATAAACTTTAATTTTGCGAACTTAGCAAACCGGCACCACCGCGCACTAAACCCCGGATCGGGCCATTAAACTAGTTCTAGCTAACTACAAGATGGGAAGAGATATACCGAGTGATCCGAGTCCTCCGGTCTTCTCGTCGTCGTCCCGATCTCCTGCGGAAACTCCGGTCGTCGCCTCCTCGCCGGAAGGGCACCACATCGCCTGCATCTTTTACGGGCTCCCACCTCAATACCGAGGCAACTCGGGCATGAAGCTGGCAAGTCGACATGCCCAAGATATGCTGTAGAAAGTGTAGTGTAGAGGCTATGTCTCATTAGGGGTAATGAAGTTGCCATTGGATGGAGGGAAGTAATGAACAAAATGGAGATGAACTTTGGTGTATCAAAAATGAGATGATAATTTTCCCACTTCACAAAATGAAAATCCCTCACCCTCCTCACTCAAGTGACCGGCCTCATATTAGAATGGTGGAGGGAATCAAATTGCAAAACCAAGAAGGGAGGTGATGGTAGGAGAAGAGAAGAGGTGACCATATCCAAACATCAACCATACTTATCACTACAAACCCATACCCTCTCTTTAATGCAAGTAATGGTGCAAAAGAAAAGATGCCATCATAATCAAAGCATCTCACAAATAAACCCTCCACAAAATGTTATTTGCAAACTTGCAAATAACCCCCTCCATCGGAAAAGTCCGGCCGGGAAAGAACAAAGGAAAACCGGCCGGAACGGGATGCAAACTGGCAACTCCAGAAAACTGGTCCCGTAATAAATTACAGGAAAACCCCGATACTGTGCATACACACCCGCATCTGTATTCTGTCCGGATACAAATGCAAAGAGACAAAATCTACACTGTACTATACTAGGATCCGGCTTAAACCAAAGCCGGCTAGTAATATCCGTCCGATCCTGATCCGTGCAATACCGCACGTATCTGATCGAACCCTGCCATATATCCATACGGCCTTTAGTACAAAACCGTCCGATCCTGATCCGTGCAATACCGCACGTATCTGATCGGACCCTGCCATATCTCCATACGGCCTCTACAGCGTTTCGCCCGAAAGCTGAGTAACTGAATGTGTGGTGGACTCTAAAGACTCATCAATACTATGGCTGTGGATTTAACCACTAGCACGTCAGAGGTATAAGCCAATACGTAACGGACCACCAGCTATTGACCAAAAGGGACGTCGATGAGCGAGCTCATCCTGACACCCTACTGAGCCTGTTAGTGACAATATCCGTACAGTCCGGTCCGTTCGTCTATGAGCATCGCATGTCGGGCCTAGGGGGTTGGTAAAAGTCAGACCCCCAAAAGCGGTACAAGTCGTGTCGGAGTGTAGCCCAGAACACCCTGAGATACTACTGGAATACCTACCAGTAAATCTCCTGCCTTGGCCAAGGACTTCGTGTAATGGCTCTCCTAGACACAGCGCGACCTCACCCCCAATACCGGGAGAGACGAACCCCTGAAGATCCGCTCACTGCCTCCATGTGGTTCGGGACTGTACCCAACTAAAACCTGTTTGCACGACTCCTTTGAGCCGTGGTAGGGTAGTAATCAAAGCACAGTGGGAACTCACACGAGACAAATGACGATCCCCAGGTCGATGAACTAACCTGTACACATGTCACCTGGGAACTGCTATCTGACGTCAGGTATAAGACCAACTAGCATGTTCCCGGCGAGTCCTGTCCGGTGTACTCATAACCCAATGAGCACCTGTATACATCTTAGGTGAACCAACTGACACCAGTGGCTTGTGAGACCGGCCACCGCCCCTCGTCGGGGTCTCGACTGTATACACTAGTCTACTCTGGAGAATCGATGCCCTGTCTCGAAACTCCCACGACTAGGGACCTTTTAAGGATGTGCTTATAGACTCCAGCTCTCACTTATATGATCGCCCTCATACTGCTGGCAGTCAAGCAAGAATCCAAGGGGCTCTATCAACGTGCAATAGCGACCTGTCAGGTCACCTAAAGCAGTACACGATGATAAAGGTAAACCAGATAGCATACTATCATCTCGAGTAAGACTGTCGTCCCGGGATAGGTCCTCGCTCAATCATTGCAATCACGTGCCTGTGATCCAATAATTGACTCTGAGGGCACTATCTCCAACAATCTCCCACTTGCACTCAAGGCTAATTATTGCGATGTCGCATACTCACAGCCCGTGTGATACCGAACACCCAACTCCTCTACTAGTCAGTCTCACAAAGCCTGTTTGCGAAACTCTTGCGATCGAGGAATAGCCTCAGTGAGTGGATCCGCCTAGATGTTTCTTTCTATGTCTCTCTATATCTCAAGTTCGCGGAGAAAGCCATCTCCCGAAATGAGCAATACCTGTCTTAGAATGTCTGGATGCCTGATGGGACCTAGCTCATAAATGAACTCCAAATCCAAACTTCTTAGACTGTATCGTCAACTGAACTTAATCAGTATCCTGCGCCATGCCACCCTCAGTATTGCCTTGGATCACCTGTCCAAAACACTGCCCCTCGTCAGAAGGAAAAACTATAACTCTGACAATCTCCTTGTCGTCCATGTCACCTTGGAAGCCTGGAATGATAATTGTCTCCCAAATGAGGCTGTCGTTATCATATCCCTAGAACATTCACTTATGTTCTATAACTGCTTCCTACTGTTCCTCCAGGATTGGATCAATATCAACTTATTGCATCTAGTGCAAGAACAACATCTGGTGTGGTACTTGACATCTCATGATTGACTCAATTGCCTAAGCAAGTGATCTTCCAATCATGCACATCCCTCTCTACTTTAGTCTATAAGACACCTTTAGAGAGGGTGACTCCATTACCTGCAGGTACACTACCATGCCAGGAGTCGTCCATTCTAAATACTCTTAGAATGCTGTCAAAGTACCCTGATTGGGAAACCACCCAAATCTAGATCTAAAACCATAGATCTAGTAACCAGTATGTCTGATATAATGTCCAAGTCCCACGTGGAGAAAACACTGTGTGACGACCAAAGTATAACCGATCGTAGTATAGGAATATCACTTCTTACTTTGTGTATGTCATCCAAAACCCGGATATCACACCCTACTACCTTCTCAACAGATCCATCCCCTATTCTGACGAAGTCAAACCTATGACTGTCAAATCAGAAATAGATGATCTATCTCCGCTACATCTGCTTTAGTCTATAGACATAAGCCTGATGTCCACCAATGCTTCCGCTGCTCCCACTGACTACAACAACCCTCTGGCAGAGTCAGATAGATGTGCACTTCTAAAGCTAGTTTAGAACGACGCTATACTCGTCCTCCTGCCGGGTCTCGCACCTGGAACAACAACAATGGCAAGTGTGGGTAAACAAGAACTTCCCTGTCACCGTCCTTGAGGCTACCGGAGTACCTCTCGGGTGCCTGAAGTTACCCACCTTATCTGCGGAGTGGCCAATGGAATGTCAAATCAGATTGAATCTTTAGGTTCCTTATCAAATCTTCAGTAATCGTTTGCGGTTCTGGAATCACTTCCAGTTCTACCATACTCCCACTACTGTTTTTGAAAAAATCCATTTTTATTAAAACTGTGGCGAGTCAAGAACAATATCACTATTGATCTTTCTTATGGTAGAAAATCAACCCTCGTCATAGCCTGGGTCAACCCACAAACAGCCATTACAGAAACGTGCCTTGAGTTATCCAGAGTCTGGTTTTAATCATAAGCCGGACAACTCCCCGTACCTTAACAATGTTAAGATATGAACTGTACTATATCCAATATAGAACCAGAGGCACTGATTTAATTTAACCAGATTCAAATCATGCAGCTGTCTCCAGTGCATGTCAACTAAATGGAGAGAGGCCGATCAGCGTTACTCAACTTAGGAATATTTCCAATTATGAGCAACCTGAAAGAGAAGCAATTTCTCTTTATCTTTACTATCAACTGAATACCATACACAAGTATCTACATCTTCGATCACCTTGAAGAATCCCGATACTTGCTACAGCTGGTTCTCTACTCTATTCAAATACCTATAACTCCTCAAAACTTAGACCATGTGTTTCAACGAAACACATGTCTAAGAACTAGAGAAGTTAAAAGTAAACAGAATATAGTATGAGGACCAACCCCTCTGTCCTAATGGACACTGGACAACATACAATACTCTGTATAAGTCCGCCGAGTCTAACAATTCTTTCACTGTGTGTCGTAGGTTGAAAACTGTACTTATGGTTAAGAAGAATTACACCGCTGTTTAATGCTCCTTACCTAACCATCCACTGATATAGGTAAATGTCATCGACATAATATCAAAAGGTATATCTCACTCTATGAAAATAGACGTACAGATATATCAATTTGAAATTGGTGCATAAAAGCGGATATTCAAAACCAAATATTTGCCGACCGGCAAACAGCCCAGGTGATCTCCTCAAATATCACCGATTACAACGAATCCCGATATAATGAGGATAATCACCTAATTTCCAATAACTTACTCCCACTCATCATCCGTAAAACCATACAGATGTGAGAATCATACCTGGTAAATACATACTCTGGAGCAAGTGTTAATTGGGAAATCAGTTTTCTTTTAACAGTACACAGTGAAACTGAAACATTGAAATGTTTCGATGGGGTATCCTGGTATTCCTAGTAATGCCACTACCATTATCCAGATTCACAACTATAACCGTATAATTCTTTGCCACCTCTCCAAATCCCTTTATATGTCTTTAGTCATTACCTTCTGCACACCCCTTAGGCCAAATGGTTTTCTTCCTTCCCTATCGTTCGGCACCAGCCTATGGTTTGGAAGAAGACTATCCAATAAGCATAATGGGTGTACTGTCCTAGTCCTAGGAGCACTCGCAATGCGAGAGAAGGTGAAGATAAAATACAACCGAATAAACCTTATTCCTATTTCTCCTGGACCAGAATCCATCCCCGAACTGGAACAAGTTCCTTTCGAGTTCGTATATAACCATACGATGGAGTATCCAATAAACTGTGGATCTTCGTAGTGATACGGAGTGTCCTGGAGAAATACAAAGGTGATTTAGGATTGGCGAAGAAATACTTGGTTTGGTCATGAATATCAGCCGCAATTTACTTTGCCCTCTTACTAATCCCTTGCTTTGCCTTAATCTTAATACCTTCTGCACACCGTTTAGGCTAATTGGTTTTCTTCATTCCCTACCGGTCGGCACCAGCCTAAGGTTTGGAAGAAGACTATCCAATTTGCGTAATAGGTGTACTATCTCATAAACTAAGGAGTACTCGTAACTTGAGAGAAGGCAAAAAGGAAAAGACAACTGAATAAACCTTATCCGTTTTCTCCAGAACCGTAAACCATCCTCGAATTCCTTCGAGTTCGTATCTAACCATACGATGGCTTTGTCCAATGGAAGTGGACGTTCGCAGTAATACGGGGTGTCCTGGAGAAAGGGGTAAAAGTAGGAGTGGCAATGAGGTCTGCAACTCTGACAATCCAAAAGCCAGTGTAAAGAAGGTTCGGTTAACTTGGTCTCTGAGTCATAGTCTTAGGGTCGGGTCAATGGTCGCTGCCAAGAGAGAGAGAAAAGAAACACTCAGCGTGCACTCTAACCAAGATCAGAATGGTTACCAATTTATCTAATCTGGAAACTGTAGGGTTCCTGGGCACCCCAAGGAGGTCTCACAAGGCATCGAACATGCCATATTAAAATTTTACGGTGCCTACAAACCCTAAACTACGGATCGTCGGCTAGATGTCTAGGCGAAAAACTAACTAGTTAACACTTAACTAAAAGTTTAACGGAAATACAACCTTTGTAGATCCGGTGCTCCACCTCCATAGCTCCGCAACGAGGTCCTCTCCGCTGTCCAAATCAAATCCGGGCTCTAGAGTCGGCTTCGTCGGAGAAAAAGGGAGCTAGGTCGTCGATGTCCATGCCGAAGATGATCTACGTCGAGGCATCGCTAGACCAAGCTCACAACTTCACCAAGTCAAGAAACTTGTGAAGTAAACACACTCTACTACTTGGCAAGAGGTAGAGGATGAAGAAATAGGAAGTGGGTAGACTTTAGTTTTGGATTTCTCACTCTTTTCCAACAATCACCATTGATGGAGCTTGGTTTTCTTCACTTGAAGAATGAAGAAGATGAAGAAGAATATTATGATAAGTTAATTAAAAACAATAGAAAAATCAAAACTTATCATAATGTTAACTAGAGTTAAGTGTAGAGAATGAATCATGGTGTCACGACCCGCAGGGTACGGAACGTGACTGGCACTTAAGTTTACGAAACGTCTAAAGGCGTCCGTAAAATAAGTAAGCCAAAAGCCCAGAGAACAAAACCAATTAAGCAAAAGAGTGAAGAAAACCCAACATTTGAAAGCAAGTTTATCAAATAAGTCATATAAAACCCCTTTTAAAAACAATACTAATTTTTCCGAAAATTTCGGCAGAGTCTCCTTTGTAAATACTGGCCCCCAAAAATGGGTACAACAAGAATATATGTAAAACCAACAAATAAGGCATCCCCAAGCGGGAGCTAGCTCTTCGCCATAAGGCGGTCACAAATCCCACGCAATATAAATGACAACAAGCATAATAAAGCATAAGGAAGCATGAAAAAGTAGCATGTCGGCTCAAGTGAGCTCGACCCCAAAATACAGCATAAAATCCACAAACCTCACAGTCTCATCTCTAGGTCAATATACAATAAATCTGATAGAAACAGTAGATGGAGTACACTAGATACAAGAATATACAAGGTGGTACAAAATAATAACATAACCCACCTATGAGCAAATCTCGAGCCCAAGCAAAGCAGGTAAAAGAACAAGTGCGCCCGCCGCTACTGAACTGACGGAGCGGACCTGCAAAAGACTGTGGCACAACGGGGGTGAGTTGCCAACTCGTGAGTAATAAATAACATCTGCAAAGGCTATCGTATGCATGCACACAAGCATCCTAGCATCTAAAATACAGGTATGACTGGATGCACTAGCAGGTGTGTATACCATATCAGTGTGCTAATATGTATGCAACATGAAAATCTGAGGTCTCAATAGGTATATATAAGAAATATTTTATCTCTTTTTGTTTTTGAAACTCTTTTAGAATGCCAGCATAATGTCAATGAATCGACGAAAATCGGTGTCCAGCAACGACACCCAAAAGCTGTCTCAAATCTCATAAATGTATCTCTGGCCTCAGCCGTCCGGCTGACCCATCTCAAATATCAATATCTCATCATCTAGCGGCCACGGTCGGTATCCTCTGGATATCCGCCGTCCCAAACAGTCACCGGTAGGTAATCCGTCCCCTGCCAGGCTCAACGTCATCACCACATTCCTCTTGCCCCGGGGTACCTTACCGGGCCCACCATGTACCCGTGCCGGTTCCTCCACTCCTCGACACGGATTTCCAAATCCACAACAAACTCATGGTGGACGACACTTACATCACTAGAAAACCGCAATTTACATATTTTAAAAAATATAATAAGTTTAGAAATTTTGCGGCTTTCCCCCGAAATCCAGCAATATCATAAAATCTCAAGAAATCCTCATAAGTGCATATATCAATGATAATGAATGCGTATGATATCAATAGTCAAGTTGCGATGTGTGATTAATGTATTAAGCATGAACAATTAATATGATGAAGTACATGCACATGAATAGCAATACTACGGTTTCATTTTAAGGAATTAAAGGCAATAGCACCAGTTTAAGCATCAATTAGTAAAAGGTTTAAATTTAAATGTTATCTAGTGTGGTGGCATGGCAATTACCAGGGTGTGTGTGTAAGCATGAATAGTGCTCGTGCTGCATATAAAACCTGGTAATGGTGCATGTGTCCTACAATTGAGTTTGCGTATATGGGTATAACATATTGATCTAATTGCAGCAATTATCATGCCAGTAATATTATTCTAATGTCACAAGTGGTTATCCAGTTTACTATTTTTCAGTTTACTAAATCTATCGGGCGACTTGCGCCATCCAAACGATCGTCCCCCGTAGATGTTAAATCTACTCACCAGGATCCCTGGCTAGCTGTGTCCAATCACCGCCTTTCCCTTTCGCGCCGCGTCTGACGTTTCCGCGACCGAACCTGGAATTTACATCAATACCAAATATAAGGTTACATATCAAGAACGACGCAAAACCCCAACGAAACTACTAAGGTTCGCTAGCTAGGTACAACGTGCACAAAGTGCGCGGACACACGCGAAAATCGCAAAAACTGCCAAAAAACGCCGATTTGGTCGCCCGGCAAAAACTAAAACCCGACTACCCAAAAATCCTCACTCACGCATCCTAAAAGTCGTAGGACAAGCCATTACAATCATCAAGATGTCGAAAATAATCCATCACATAATTTATATAAAAATCTAGTAAGCAGATACATTCCAAAAATCGGTGCAACGTCGCCGATTTGCGACAAAACGACTACAATAGCATAATCACCCAAGCACGCTACAAGCAATCTACAAACACTAATTACAACACAATAGCAATGATTCCAATCCTATTTTCCATAACAACCATTTCTTGAATTTTCTCAAAAGCAATTGCAAATCAAAATCCATACTTGAAAAACTTAATTAACACTAATTTCAAACCCAATTAGCAAGTTCACCTCTTAGATTTATGTTAGCAAAATACTAGATAACAAATTAGGTTCAATCAACTAAATAATGTTTTCTAAATCTTAATCAACTCACTAATCAAGCTTCACAACTCAATTCCATACACTAACCCTCTCTTGAAATTCCTAAAACGACAATTACAACTAAAATCGAACTTTTAAAGTTAACTAAATTAACACAATTAGAAGACTACATAACAAGGTAACCATATAGATTAGTTCATTAACAACTAGATTAACTATAGAACAACTTAATTAACCATCATGGTTCAAAACCCTAGTTTATTACAACTATTCTTTTATAACTAGATTAGGAATTAGCTAAGCTTTTAAACACTAAACCATACAATTAAAGGAATTTAGCAAAAGAAAGTAACTTTGATGGAATTTATACCTCTTGATCTATGGATCAAGCAAGAAAATTTTGCTCCAATTGATGGCCTCAAGCACCAAGATCCAAGCTAGAATGGCTAAGGAAAGGATAGCATAAGGATTTGTTTTGGTTTTGTGAAGAAATTTGTGGATTTGTAAGGATTTTGAGTTGGAATTTGATGAGTTTAGAAGGAAATGAGAGGGGGAAATTTGGGGGCTGTTTCCTGCAGGGATTCTCTGCTGAAAGGAGGAGTGGGGATGGTGTGGGTAAGTGGGGAAGGTCATGGGTCAAGTCCACAAGGTCAATGTATCATAATTTATTCATTTTAATTAAAATAAAACCATAAACTATCAAAATCAACTCAAGAAAGCAACTCAAGAAATGAGGTCAGAAATTTCTGGTCTTGGACAAGGTGGGGCTGTCCTAGGGCTGAGGGAAAATAGAGAGGGGTTTTACAAAAGAAATTTGACGCAAAAAGGCCCCCTACAACTCAAAAATTGCAAGTTTTAGCCCAAAATTCAATAAATTCGTTTCATAACATAAAAATTTGTTAAAAATCAAAATAAATTACTAAAAATTTATGTTATCACTAGATTATAATTATCATAATTTTAGAGATTAAAATTAGCCCGGAAAAATTTGTATTTATCGCTAATTTAATGTATTTTCTTACCGGCTTAAAATAATATAAAAAAATGAAAAATTAGGGAAAATTTTTAAACGACCAGAATTTCATAATTAACTCATTAGCTACTAAAAACAAGCAATTACCTATCCATTTTAAGTATAATTAGCCCTAAACTGCAAAATAATAAGAAAGACGGTTTTCGGAAAAATACCGAATTTTCACCGAATTTCAAGAAAACACCAAAACGACTTTTCAAGTCGCTACAATCTTCCCCCCTTAAAGAAATTCGGTCCCCGAATTTAAAAAAAATAGCTACGCGTACCTTCGAAGAGATGGGGATATTTCTTCCTCATCTCGCCCTCGGTCTCCCAGGTAACCTCCTCGCTGCTCGGGCTACGCCAAAGGACCTTGACGGTTGGTATAATCTTCGACCTCAACTTCTTCACCTGCCGATCCAGGATGGCCACCGGCTGCTCTGCAAAAGAAAGGTCGCGCTCTAGCTGGACTGTCGGGTGCTGAATCGCATGCGAAGGGTCGTGAAGGTACTTGCGGAGCATCGAAACATGAAAAACGGGGTGAACATCGGGAAAGCTGGGTGGAAGAGCCAAACGATAAGCAACAGCGCCGACACGCTCGAGGATCTCGAAGGGACCTACGAATCTAGAGGTAAGCTTCCCCTTTCGCCCAAAACGCATCACGCCCTTCATCGGAGAGACCCTCAGAAAAACATGGTCGCCAACTGCGAACTCTAATCTGCGACGGCGCCTGTCTGCATAGGATTTCTGTCTGCTCTGAGCCGCTCTCATCCGGTCTCGGATCAACTGTATCTTCGATGTCGTCTCCTCAACGAGCTGCGGCCCCAAAATGCTGCTCTCACTGAGCTCTGTCCAACAAACGGGCGATCTGCATCTCCTCCCATACAATGCCTCGAAAGGTGCCATCTGAATAGTATCCTGGAAGCTGTTGTTGTAGGAGAACTCCACTAGAGGTAAATGACGATCCCAGCTACCACCAAAGTCTAAAACGCACGCTCTGAGCATGTCCTCGAGAGTCTGAATGGTCCGCTCTGACTGTCCGTCTGTCTGCGGATGAAACGCTGTGCTGAAGCTCAAACGAGTGCCCAAAGCCTCCTGAAGTCTCTGCCAAAGTCGGCTGGTGAACTGAGTGCCTCGATCTGACACGATACAAGTCGGTACGCCATGTAGTCGCACGATCTCGTCAATATAGAGCTGAGCATACTGAGCGAAGCTGAAAGTCGTCTTCACTGGAAGGAAGTGAGCCGCTTTCGTCAACCTATCCACGATCACCCAGATGGAGTCGTACCCTCGACTGGTCCTGGGCAGACCCACAACGAAATCCATCGAAATCTGCTCCCATTTCCACTCTGGAATGGGTAACGGCTGTAGCTCTCCTGCGGGCCTCTGGTGCTCGGCCTTGACTTGCTGACAAGTCAGGCATCTCGAAACGAACTCCGCAATGTCCCTCTTCATCCCGTCCCACCAGTAGGTCTCTCTCATATCATGGTACATCTTGGTGGAACCGGGGTGGACACTATACACTGATCGGTGTGCCTCCTCGAGAATGTCGCGCCGTAATCCATCAGCATCTGGTACGCACAGTCTAGATCCATATCGTAAAATCCCCTGATCGTCAACCACGAACTCGGAAAATCTGCCCTGTCCCATTTGTGCCATGATCTCTGAGCAACGGTCGTCACTGCGCTGTGCCTCATATATACGGTCAAGCAACTGTGGGCGTGCACGAACATGCGCGAGCTGTCCCCCTGTCTGAGTGAACTCGAACTCAACTCGGCTGTCGCATAACATCTGCCAATCAGCTGACGACTGCCTCTGCACTGCGCGCAAAAAGGATAGACTACCCCCGGGCCTCCTACTCAACGCATCTGCCACCACATTCGCCTTGCCTGGGTGATATAAGATCTCGCAGTCGTAGTCTTTCACCAACTCCATCCAACGACGCTGTCTGAGGTTCAGGTCTCGCTGCTGAAATATGTACTTTAAGCTCTTGTGATCGGTGAATATCTGACACGACTCGCCGTAAAGGTAATGTCGCCAAATCTTCAGTGCAAAGACCACTGCAGCCATCTCCAAATCATGAGTGGGGTAGTTCTGTTCATGCTTCTTCAACTGCCGAGAAGCGTAAGCGATCACCCGGCCATGCTGCATCAAAACGCATCCTAATCCCACTCGCGAAGCATCACAGTAGACAACAAATCCGCCTGATCCCGAAGGTAAAGATAATACCGGCGCCGTAGTCAAACATGTCCGTAGCTGCTGAAAACTGCGCTCGCACTCCTCTGTCCAAACGAAAGGAACTCCCTTCCGGGTCAAACTGGTCAACGGTGCAGCTATACGGGAGAAGTCCTGAACAAAACGCCTGTAGTAGCCCGCCAAGCCTAGAAAACTACGGATCTCAGTAACCGATGTAGGTCGGGGCCACTGCTGAACAGCCTCAATCTTCTTCGGGTCCACACAAATGCCGTCTCTCGTAACCACGTGACCCAAGAATCCGACGCTGTCCAGCCAGAACGCACACTTGGAGAACTTCGCGAACAGCTGGTGCTCCCTCAGAGTCTGTAACGTAATCCGCAAGTGCTGCTCGTGCTCCTCTCTGCTCCGGGAGTACACCAAGATATCGTCGATAAACACGATGATGAACAAGTCAAGATACGGCCTGAATGTACGGTTCATCAAATCCATGAATGCTGCTGGGGCGTTGGTGAGTCCGAACGACATCACCAAAAACTCGTAGTGGCCGTAGCGCGTGCGGAAAGCTGTCCTCGGTATATCCTCCTGTCGAACTCGCAGCTGATGGTATCCTGATCGCAAGTCGATCCTCGAAAAATAACCCGCAACCTGAAGCTGGTCGAACAAATCATCAATGCGCGGCAACGGATATCTGTTCCGAACAGTAACTTTGTTCAGCTAGCGGTAGTCGATACATAAGCGCAAACTTCCATCCTTCTTCTTGACAAACAGGACCGGAGCACCCCACGGAGAAACACTAGGTCGAATAAGCCCCTTATCTAACAAATCCTGCAACTGATCCTTCAGCTCTCGAAGCTCTGCCGGGGCCATCCGATAAGGCGGTATAGAAATAGGCCCCGAACCGGGAATCAAATCAATGCAGAACTCAACATCGCGCTCAGGCGGTAGCCCAGGTAGCTCATCAGGGAAAACATCAGGGAACTCACAAACTACCGGGACCCGGTCCAACGGAACCTCTGCAGCTCGAGTATCACAAACAAACGCTAAGAATCCTTGACATCCCTTCCGCAAGAGCTGACCAGCGCGAAGAGACGAAATTAAGCTGGGAAGGGCGACACTGCGGTCTCCCTGAATAACAAGGACTGGCTCTCCCGGAAAGCTAAATCTGACTGCCTTCTCATGGCAGTCCACCGAAGCATAACAAGTGGCTAGCCAATCCATGCCTAGAAGCACATCAAAGTCCAACATATCGAGGAGTATCAAATCAACTGATGAATCCCTCTCCCCGATACGAACGGAACACAAACGAAATACAAACCGAGCGACAAACGACTCGCCTACCGGAGTAACAACAACAAGCGGATGATCTAACGACGACGACTCACGGCCCAACATCGGTGCAAAGTGTGTAGATACGTACGAATGTGTGGAACCTGGGTCGAATAATACCCGTGCGTCGAAAGAACAAACTGGAAAGGTACCTGTCACAACGGCATTGGATGCCTGCGCATCCTGCGGTGTCAAAGCAAATACTCGGGCCTGTCCTCCACCGATAGCGGGCTGACCTCGTCCTCGGCCTCTGCCTCCTCGTCCTCTCTGAACAGGACCGCCGCGTCCACGGCCTCTCGGTGCACCTAACTGGCGTGTAGCATCGCCTGGGGTAGGAAGTAGGGCTCTCTGAAGAGGGGGTGGTGATGGTGGTAGGGTCACATGCGGAACTGTCGCTGCTCCCTGTCGTCTCACCGGACAGTCTCTGACAAGATGATACAGACTCCCGCACCCAAAACATCCTGGCGACGGCTGCTGCCCCTGGGGATAAGAACCATATAACTGTCCCCGCCCAAATCCTCTGCCAGGCCTATCTCTCGGAAAGAATCTGGCGCGCTGCCTCTGAGACGGTACATCGGTGCGCATCCTCTTCGGCCCAGAAACGGCCGAAGTCTGTGATATGCGTGTCTCCATCCGCAATGCCGTATCCATAGCAGCTGAATAAGTGTCGTAGTGCTGGGCGCCAATGGCAAGATATAGCTGGGCATCAAGTCCCTGTACGAACCTCTTCACCATCTTCTCCTCGGTATCCACCAAATACTGAGCATATCGGGATAACTGTGTAAACTGGATGTCATACTCAGACACCGTCATCCCAGGTGTCTTGACTAAGGCCTCGAAGCTACGAGCTCTGGCGTCACGAACGCTCTCTGGAAGGAAACGGGCTAGAAAGACCGCTGTAAACTCGACCCAAGTCATAGGCGGTAGATCTGCAGCTCGACCTCTCAAGACTGACTCCCACCATGTCTGCGCGAGACCCTCTAGTCGGAAACTCGCAAGCTCTACCCATCGATCATCCGAACATCTCAGCGAACGGCAGATCCTGGCTAAACTGTCAAGGAACGTCTGTGGGTCCTCCGCTGCCTCGGTGCCGGTGAATACTGGAGGTCTCAGCCTCATGAAATCCTGTAGTGAAACCGGAATGGCCACGGTGGTAGTAGTAGGAGCAGGTATCATGGTCGTCTGTGATGTAGTAGGTACGTCATCCGGCCTCGGTGTACGACTGGCTGCAACTAGGGATCCTACCATCTGACGTAGCTCCTGCATGCCTCCCATCATCTGTCGCAACTCCTCCATACCGGTCTCGAGCCTATCCATACGGCCTGGGGAAGGTGGATCGGTCTGTCCCTGCGGCGTAGGCATACCACCCTGCTCAGTCCTAGTCTCGGACGAGCCAGCTCGAATCTCGTCTCTGGCGGCAGCCCTCTGTGCCCTCGTAGCCTTCGGCGGCATAGTGGCTGTTACAGGATAACGGATAGTAAGGACAGTGCAATAGGATCATAGGATACACGGAATTGAAGAAGGAATTTCAAGCAAGTATCCTAAAGTCACTTAGGCGGAGTACCGTATCGTAAGTTTGCCGCGGACATACGCACGCTACGTTACCCTGCTTAAGTCACTTACTCCATCTACCAAGGGTCATCCTACACTCACAAAGGTAAAACCTATCGCTCTGATACCAACTTTGTCACGACCCGCAGGGTACGGAACGTGACTGGCACTTAAGTTTACGAAACGTCTAAAGGCGTCCGTAAAATAAGTAAGCCAAAAGCCCAGAGAACAAAACCAATTAAGCAAAAGAGTGAAGAAAACCCAACATTTGAAAGCAAGTTTATCAAATAAGTCATATAAAACCCCTTTTAAAAACAATACTAATTTTTCCGAAAATTTCGGCAGAGTCTCCTTTGTAAATACTGGCCCCCAAAAATGGGTACAACAAGAATATATGTAAAACCAACAAATAAGGCATCCCCAAGCGGGAGCTAGCTCTTCGCCATAAGGCGGTCACAAATCCCACGCAATATAAATGACAACAAGCATAATAAAGCATAAGGAAGCATGAAAAAGTAGCATGTCGGCTCAAGTGAGCTCGACCCCAAAATACAGCATAAAATCCACAAACCTCACAGTCTCATCTCTAGGTCAATATACAATAAATCTGATAGAAACAGTAGATGGAGTACACTAGATACAAGAATATACAAGGTGGTACAAAATAATAACATAACCCACCTATGAGCAAATCTCGAGCCCAAGCAAAGCAGGTAAAAGAACAAGTGCGCCCGCCGCTACTGAACTGACGGAGCGGACCTGCAAAAGACTGTGGCACAACGGGGGTGAGTTGCCAACTCGTGAGTAATAAATAACATCTGCAAAGGCTATCGTATGCATGCACACAAGCATCCTAGCATCTAAAATACAGGTATGACTGGATGCACTAGCAGGTGTGTATACCATATCAGTGTGCTAATATGTATGCAACATGAAAATCTGAGGTCTCAATAGGTATATATAAGAAATATTTTATCTCTTTTTGTTTTTGAAACTCTTTTAGAATGCCAGCATAATGTCAATGAATCGACGAAAATCGGTGTCCAGCAACGACACCCAAAAGCTGTCTCAAATCTCATAAATGTATCTCTGGCCTCAGCCGTCCGGCTGACCCATCTCAAATATCAATATCTCATCATCTAGCGGCCACGGTCGGTATCCTCTGGATATCCGCCGTCCCAAACAGTCACCGTTAGGTAATCCGTCCCCTGCCAGGCTCAACGTCATCACCACATTCCTCTTGCCCCGGGGTACCTTACCGGGCCCACCATGTACCCGTGCCGGTTCCTCCACTCCTCGACACGGATTTCCAAATCCACAGCAAACTCATGGTGGACGACACTTACATCACTAGAAAACCGCAATTTACATATTTTAAAAAATATAATAAGTTTAGAAATTTTGCGGCTTTCCCCCGAAATCCAGCAATATCATAAAATCTCAAGAAATCCTCATAAGTGCATATATCAATGATAATGAATGCGTATGATATCAATAGTCAAGTTGCGATGTGTGATTAATGTATTAAGCATGAACAATTAATATGATGAAGTACATGCACATGAATAGCAATACTACGGTTTCATTTTAAGGAATTAAAGGCAATAGCACCAGTTTAAGCATCAATTAGTAAAAGGTTTAAATTTAAATGTTATCTAGTGTGGTGGCATGGCAATTACCAGGGTGTGTGTGTAAGCATGAATAGTGCTCGTGCTGCATATAAAACCTGGTAATGGTGCATGTGTCCTACAATTGAGTTTGCGTATATGGGTATAACATATTGATCTAATTGCAGCAATTATCATGCCAGTAATATTATTCTAATGTCACAAGTGGTTATCCAGTTTACTATTTTTCAGTTTACTAAATCTATCGGGCGACTTGCGCCATCCAAACGATCGTCCCCCGTAGATGTTAAATCTACTCACCGGGATCCCTGGCTAGCTGTGTCCAATCACCGCCTTTCCCTTTCGCGCCGCGTCTGACGTTTCCGCGACCGAACCTGGAATTTACATCAATACCAAATATAAGGTTACATATCAAGAATGACGCAAAACCCCAACGAAACTACTAAGGTTCGCTAGCTAGGTACAACGTGCACAAAGTGCGCGGACACACGCGAAAATCGCAAAAACTGCCAAAAAACGCCGATTTGGTCGCCCGGCAAAAACTAAAACCCGACTACCCAAAAATCCGCACTCACGCATCCTAAAAGTCGTAGGACAAGCCATTACAATCATCAAGATGTCGAAAATAATCCATCACATAATTTATATAAAAATCTAGTAAGCAGATACATTCCAAAAATCGGTGCAACGTCGCCGATTTGCGACAAAACGACTACAATAGCATAATCACCCAAGCACGCTACAAGCAATCTACAAACACTAATTACAACACAGTAGCAATGATTCCAATCCTATTTTCCATAACAACCATTTCTTGAATTTTCTCAAAAGCAATTGCAAATCAAAATCCATACTTGAAAAACTTAATTAACACTAATTTCAAACCCAATTAGCAAGTTCACCTCTTAGATTTAGGTTAGCAAAATACTAGATAACAAATTAGGTTCAATCAACTAAATAATGTTTTCTAAATCTTAATCAACTCACTAATCAAGCTTCACAACTCAATTCCATACACTAACCCTCTTGAAATTCCTAAAACGACAATTACAACTAAAATCGAACTTTTAAAGTTAACTAAATTAACACAATTAGAAGACTACATAACAAGGTAACCATATAGATTAGTTCATTAACAACTAGATTAACTATAGAACAACTTAATTAACCATCATGGTTCAAAACCCTAGTTTATTACAACTATTCTTTTATAACTAGATTAGGAATTAGCTAAGCTTTTAAACACTAAACCATACAATTAAAGGAATTTAGCAAAAGAAAGTAACTTTGATGGAATTTATACCTCTTGATCTATGGATCAAGCAAGAAAATTTTGCTCCAATTGATGGCCTCAAGCACCAAGATCCAAGCTAGAATGGCTAAGGAAAGGATAGCATAAGGATTTGTTTTGGTTTTGTGAAGAAATTTGTGGATTTGTAAGGATTTTGAGTTGGAATTTGATGAGTTTAGAAGGAAATGAGAGGGGGAAATTTGGGGGCTGTTTCCTGCAGGGATTCTCTGCTGAAAGGAGGAGTGGGGATGGTGTGGGTAAGTGGGGAAGGTCATGGGTCAAGTCCACAAGGTCAATGTATCATACTTTATTCATTTTAATTAAAATAAAACCATAAACTATCAAAATCAACTCAAGAAAGCAACTCAAGAAATGAGGTCAGAAATTTCTGGTCTTGGATAAGGTGGGGCTGTCCTAGGGCTGAGGGAAAAGAGAGAGGGGTTTTACAAAAGAAATTTTATGCAAAAAGGCCCCCTACAACTCAAAAATTGCAAGTTTTAGCCCAAAATTCAATAAATTCGTTTCATAACATAAAAATTTGTTAAAAATCAAAATAAATTACTAAAAATTTATGTTATCACTAGATTATAATTATCATAATTTTAGAGATTAAAATTAGCCCGGAAAAATTTGTATTTATCGCTAATTTAATGTATTTTCTTACCGGCTTAAAATAATATAAAAAAATGAAAAATTAGGGAAAATTTTTAAACGACCAGAATTTCATAATTAACTCATTAGCTACTAAAAACAAGCAATTACCTATCCATTTTAAGTATAATTAGCCCTAAACTGCAAAATAACAAGAAAGACGGTTTTCGGAAAAATACCGAATTTTCACCGAATTTCAAGAAAACACCAAAACGACTTTTCAAGTCGCTACACATGGTTAGTGGGAATGGTTAGGGTTAAGGATAAGATAAGAATGGTTGACTTGATCAAAGATTCATGAAGCTTCAACTAAACTCCAAATAAAGCCACCATTCTTTTCTCCTCTTTTCCAAAATGAATAAACAAATAAATAAATGAATAAATAAAGGAAATGAAACCCTAACCATTCTTTTAACCATGGTTTAATTCTTTGCACTTAACCAAGTAATCATGTATCATCAAACATGATACAATCAAATGCACAAAATCATATCGCATATGTAATGCGCAAACCCGAGTGAGAAAATCCATTTAAAGTGAACCAATACTAGTTAATGCAAAGTAATATATCAAATATATAATTATACATTAAATCATTAAATCAACACTTGATTCAATGATCCGGTCATGTCGCACACAACCGACTAGTATACAATGTATCGGCTTATCGAATCAACGCTTGAATCGATAACTAGGTTATATCGCATACAACCATTCGATACATTCATCACGAGAATGGAATACGGTATCACATACTCGCATTATTCTCGGTCCCGCACATATCTCATATGCGCTCCTATTTCGTTTCGCTTGAGCCAGGAAACCTCTGTGTATGACTCTAAAGACTCGTCAATACGCCGGCAGCGGATGATGATCATATCAAACACCCACAAGCCGCAAGCGGTCTGCTAAACGTAACGGCCACCCGGGTATTGAGCGATCTGAAGATCGACGAGCAAGCCCACTCACACTCCAGTGAATCCGACCAGTAACACTACCGTACAGTCCGGTCTGATCGTCTGATATGTCGCATATCTCGCCTAGGGGTGGTAAACGTCAGACCCCAATAGCTCGATAAGTCGTGTCGATATGAGGCTCATAACGGGTCGAGAAACTACTGGTAACACTTACCAGCAATTCTTTGAGCAGCCCTGGCCAGGGACTTCCTGTTATAGCCAATCGAACACAGTGCAACATCAACTCCCTATACCGGGAGAGACGAATCCCCTCCTATCGCTCATTGCCTCCATGTGACTCGGGACTGTACCCAAAAACCACCGTTTTGCACGCCCTCTTGGACGTGGTAAGATGGAAATCAAAGCACAGTGGGAACCACACAAGACTCTATGACGATCTCGGGTCAACAGACTACTCTGTACCAGTGTCACCAGAGAACTGCCATCTGACGTGAGGTATAATACCATCTGGGAGTTCTCGGCGAGTCCGTCCAGTGTACCCAGTCTTTACTGAGCACCCGTATATCTCCTCTGATGTCAAACACCAATGGATATGGGATCATCCATCGCCCATCTGTATGGGTCGAGAAGGTATACGCTAGTCTACTCTGGTGTATCGATGCCCCATCTCGATACACCCACGACTAGGGACTTTGAAGGATGTACTTATAGACTACCTTGTCCCCACTAGTATGATCCGCATCATAGTCCAGGTAGTCAAGTACACATCCTAAGGGCTTTACCAACATGTAACAGAGAGACAATCAGTATAGACGTTAAGGCAAAGTGTAACCAGATAGCATACTATCATGTCGAGCAAGAAAGTCCTCCCTATATATGTCCCAGCATCCACTACAATATACATCCTATGTACAGTAATGGCCTCTAGGGCATACATATAACTAACAATCTCCCACTTGCACTAGGGCCATCTGTAGCAGTGGTTGTAGTATCTCATACTCAACCATCCCATAAAAGTCTCTCTCTGGGAACAGGCCTTTGTGAGTGGATCCGCTGTGTTGTCCTCTGAGTCTACTCTCCTAACCTCGATCTCCCTGGAGATCAACCATCTCCATGATCAAGTGATACTGCCTTAGAATATGTCTGGATCACTGATAGGACCGGCGTTCCTTGGCATAAGCCACAACTCCATTGTCACACAATGGGAGGAACATAGTTCATCTCATGAACCAATATACACCCAAACAGCCTCTTTGGTAGCATCTTAAGTAGCGATGTATCCAGCCTTTATCGTCTAGTATGTCACGGTATCTAGCTTGGAACTCTTCCAACATACCGTCCCTTTACTGAGGGTAAAGACAATGCCTGTGACTGACACTCAGTCGTCATTATCACCCTGGAACACTTCCAGTGATTCTTCCCAGGATCGATTGATACCATCTCACTACAACTAGTGAGAATCCTAACAACCAATTAGATCTATCTCATAGATCCAAAACCCAGGATTTAGGAGGTATCACTTTTGATCCTATATGGAGAATCTTTGTGATAATCGGAGATTGATCGAGCGTAGCATAGGAAACTACTTCCCTATCAAGAGTATGTCATCCACGTACTCTACGAGGATCGTCACCATACTCCCTACTACCTTTTTGTTTATACAAGGTTCATCTATCATTTTTATGATGTCAAACTCTTTGACTACTTCATCAAAACAGACGTTCCAACTCCGCGATGCCTGCTTTATCATATAAAACATATTGCACACGTTTCCGCTGCTCCCACTGTCTACGAAGCCCTCTGGCTGTGTACTTATAGACGCTCTCTTCTAAAACATCATTTAGAAAAGCAGTCATGACACCCAACCACCAGATATCGTAGTCATGGTATGTAGCCGTGGTAAGTAGGATCTGGATGGACTTAAGCATAGGCACTGGAAAAGGTTTCATCATTATCCATGCCTGGTCGATGATGACAACCTTTAACATGTCTAGCTTTGAAAGTCTTAACTTTTCCAAGTACACCAAGTAATCTTCTCAAGATATACTTGCTCCTGATGGGGATTTAACCCTTCAGATATAGCAACTAAAGTCCATACTTTGTTGGTGTATAAGGATTCCATCTCAGATCGATAAGCATCCAGCCATTCTTACAGAGTCTTACTCCTGATGGCCAGCTCGAAGCAAGTTGGGTCATCATCTCATGATGCAATCCTCGCTCCCACTGTTATAGAGAAATAGAAGTATCTCTCAGGTGGGTGAGGAACCATACTAGATCGGCGGAGAGGCTGAGGTTCGTTGGAATCTACTGAATCCTTTAGTTCTATCAAATCATTTGCTGTAGTTCGTATAGCTGGAACCTTTCCAGTTCTATATTACAGACCTTGCCTCGAGCTTGTCCGGATTTTGCTTTTAAACATAGGCCGGACAACCCCAAATCTTAACTAGCTTAAGACATGGGCTCTTCCCTTTCCATATCAAATATGAAGTGGTAGGCAACTGATTTGATTCGAACCCTATTCAATAGGTATGCAGCTTCTCAAGCGCATAACTCCCAAAAAGGAAATAGGTAACTCAGTAGTACTCATCATAGAGCACACCTTATCATATAGGGTGTGATTGCTCCACCCCGATATACCATCGTGCAATGGTGTATACAGAGGAGTAATGCTGAGAGAGAATCTCATTCTCCTTTAGAATAGTCCAGGAATTCCATGCACAAGTATTCTCCTCCCTGATCTCATCATAGGACATAATACTTATACCCGTATTTTGGTTCTCTACTTCTCGCTTATATTCTGTGAATATCTCAAAATGCTCGGACTCATGTTTCAACAGGAACATATGTCTGAATCTTGAGAGATTATCAGAGAATGTAATGAAGTACAAAGAATCAGTCCTGGCATTTGTAGACTGGGGACCTACATACATCAACATGTATCATCCCAAGAGTTCACCAACTCTTTCTCTGTTTTCAGTAAACGGAGCTATGGTCATCTTATCTTTGTGACATGACTGGCGAGTTTCACAAGATGTAAATTCAAACTGATTTAAATATGCATCTATATGTAACTCTAGCTAGTCGGGTCACATTGATCTGACCTAGTCTACAATGCCTCAAGAAGGATTCGTTCATTTCTGAACTCTTCCTCTTGTGTGTGTTCTGTATACTAAGAACTGTAGTTTGATTTAGAACATCAATGCTTTTAGATAACGTGCCTGAACCGATCAACTTTTGATATAGGAAATGTTCAAAACATTATCCATCTATACAAAATTTTATCGTTTCTTTACTAATAAAGAGACAGATATGATTTTGTATATCAGGTTCGGTATCTAAAAACATTCGTTCAGAATCAATGTATTTGTAATACAGGGTGACAGTGACCAACAGACTTGGCTGCAACTCTTGCCCCGTTTTCTGCCTCATGAAACTTATCACCCGTTCTCAGTTCTTTACCTATCTGTAGCCCACGTAACATATTAAATATGCGGGATCCTGATCTGGTATCACATACCCAGGACGTAAAGGATACTGAGAAACAGTTCTGTATAATGAACACACCCGAAGATGATGCATCAGCATGCACTCTCTTCGTTTGGGCGGCACGGGAAATCTGGTATTCCCCAATTTCCTGCTCTGTCTTATAACAATTATAAGTAGGAGCGGGACCAACGTTCCCCAGCTCAGTATTACAAGCGGGTTCGGTCAATATTCCGTATTATTATCTTGATTAAGGCGTGATATGGTCGCTACCAGGAGAGAGAGAGAAGAAAACACTCAGCGTGCGCTCTTGCAAGAATAGATTGGTTATTATTTTATCTAATCAGGATGACTCCCACTGCTTTTTATCAAATCTTCCTTCAAACCCTAAAAGGAAAGACTAGCCGGGATTAATTACACACTACAAGTTCGCCAATCTTTCAGCCAGGTCAGTGTCGGTACTTTGAGGGAGGTCCCCCGTGCTTTCGCACGAACCTAATTAATGTAAACCTCGTTTTCCCAGAGGCGTAACCCCGTTAACACCTTTCTAGACACCTACTTGATCGGCTAATTGTAATGTATAAAACTCTCCCAGGAGTAACACTTACTCGCAGCGGGTATCGGGATCCAACTATCTCATAGAAGGTATGCAATCTCATTGCAATTTCAACACTTGAAATTCCCGATAATATTTTGCCCCCAGCACCCTATGACCTTGACGGAGGTCAACAAACCATAGGCTACTAGTCAAGTTCAACCCGTCATTTCTTGATCGAATTAAACCCATCCGCACGACCCTTGACGGAGGTCAACAAGGCCGCACGACTACCCTAACTCAATCTGCATCATATGCATAAACAGATAAATACTAGTTAGCTACCGCACACTACGCCTTGACGGAGGTCAACAAACGTAGCACGAATACTAAATAGGACTTATCTGAAATGACGGAGGGCTACGACAGGTTTTTCTGAAAACCTATTGCGTAATGAACTTGATATCGTTGTAGAATCAAATGATTTTTAAAATGGAGTGCTTTTGAGGCTTTTCTAGTTTTGCTAAAGGAGTCATTCCCGGTGAAGGGATCGTCGGTCCTTTCCTCGTCGAATGAGGTGCGGGATATATCATATATATCACTGTGCAAAGCAGAACTCTTAAAAGCTATCAAAAGACAAACCGAGTGTGTAGCATCTTCCAGTTATTGCTAAAGGAGTCACTCCCGGTGAAGGGATCTCGGTCCTTTCCTCATCGAATAAGGTGCAGGATATATCACATATACCTCTGTGCAAAGCAAGAACTGTAGCTACCTGTTTTATTTTGAAATTTGATTCTACAACATCTTAGGTTTCTTTTATTTCATTAATCACATTAATGAAGTCCCATCATTTAATTACCTAAACATCACAGATAAATACGACGTACACTTATGCCATCCGCATTCGCCTCGATGTCCCCTCGTGCACCGTTAGGTTAGGTAACTAACGGCAGAGCGGGGCAGGGCTAGCGCGGGTGTAAAACATAAGTAACGTCTATATAATATATCATATATACTATATACCGTACCTATCACAGAACATCACATGATCACATCACAGATATCGCAGCAGAAGAAACATATGAAATATTGGATATACTAGGACGTCCGTGTTTTCAATACGAGCCAGTATAAAACACGGATTCCACGGTCGTGATGAATAGCCAAACCCACACCCCTAGACTCCTACGAGAGCGGCAAGCAACCCTCCCAATTCTAGAGTTAGGAGACCCGGACTCGACGCCTCGAGTTGGTCTCCCACTGGACCCCAGAACCCGGTTACTTGTGCCCTCCTCCTTGGGTCTATCCTAATGCGGAAAAGAAAATAACATACAAAGGGTGACAACTTCCGCTACCTGGAAGTGCCCCAAATAAAAGAATATTACATACAAGTTTTTACATGAATGAAAATGAAAAACACTCATCTCACATAAAAAACCCCGGCTATTCGAATACGACGATCCAATATAACATATCCAGCAACACATAACATCACATGTCATCAACATAAGTAAGTATGCATACCCCAATTGTCGTTGACGTATAGCAACGAAACCGGCGATATGACCATACTACACTTACAGTCACAGAAAAGAAAGTGTAAAACTACAACAATTGGAATCCGCAACTTCTTTAGACATCACATGCCTAACAGTTACAAACCCCGCATTTTAGTCTCATTATCGAAAACTCTTTTCAATATCGTACGGGACTAAACTGCTAGATTTATAACAATCATCCAGTTATCTCATAACTGTTTGTGAATTCCAATTATTGTATCCAATTCCGGATAAATAGAATATATCAAACTTTCCGATCGAACATTCGAACACCCAAGTTTTCCCGACACCGATCAACACATGAAATAGGTTCAAAGACATTCACTTCATACCTCAGTACCAACGGTCCAGCCGTAGAAGGGTCAAGCCAACGCTTCACATGTGGCACGCCGTACTGCCCCAAACCCGAAGGTTCAAAGGGCAGTTCAAGACGGTCACATAATCGAGTTAAGGTTTGTTGTCTTCTAAAGGGACCATCGCGTTACTTGCACTACTTCGAACGTCTTTTAACCACAGAAAAATCCAACACTTGGAATTTTTCCGGCAGGGGAAAAGTTGGGTATTTGTATCCGGTCAAACTTTTTAACATATTCTACAGTTATCTGGAAAAACACTTAGACAAAGTTTGATATTCCGATCGAATCGTCGATTCCCAATATAACCCCAGAGTACTCAACCCTTAAATCAATTTAAAAATACCCAGAAAACTCACCAGAATTTATCAGGTATTACTGTGTAGTCAAACATGGCTGACGTCACTATCTGACCGCGGAACAGCGGCAGAAGCCATGCTTCTGCCGCGTTTCCGCGGCTCATTGAACTGTTCATGGGAAACGTTTTACACAGTAATTCTTAGAATTCTTTGGTGAATTTTTTAAGCATTTTTAATATCAAAAATTCCCAGATTTCATGAAATGTCCAGAGAGCTCTTGGGCATCGGGGTTTCGGGTTCGTCCGGACTTCAAACTCCGTCTAGACTTCGCCTAAGGCTCTAGCTAGGCTCTGATACCACTGTAGGTCAGGCAGCCACCCCATCCAATGGGGTCGCCGTGGCACCAACGGGTCCCTCAGCCGCTACTTTTTACGCATGCCCCCTCGCGAGGACTACAACCCACCGGAACACCTTCCGGTCTCGGGACACCCTGGGGGTAAGAGCCTATGCTTCGCCACACTGTCACACAGTGAGAACCCCCCATAGGTCGACATCCAATGCCTAGTAGCTCTGATACCACTGTAGGGTTCCTGGGCACCCCAAGGAGGTCTCACAAGGCATCGAACATGCCATATTAAAATTTTACGGTGCCTACAAACCCTAAACTACGGATCGTCGGCTAGATGTCTAGGCGAAAAATTAACTAGTTAACACTTAACTAAAAGTTTAACGGAAATACAACCTTTGTAGATCCGGTGCTCCACCTCCATAGCTCCGCAACGAGGTCCTCTCCGCTGTCCAAATCAAATCCGGGCTCTAGAGTCGGCTTCGTCGGAGAAAAAGGGAGCTAGGTCGTCGATGTCCATGCCGAAGATGATCTACGTCGAGGCATCGCTAGATCAAGCTCACAACTTCACCAAGTCAAGAAACTTGTGAAGTAAACACACTCTACTACTTGGCAAGAGGTAGAGGATGAAGAAATAGGAAGTGGGTAGACTTTAGTTTTGGATTTCTCACTCTTTTCCAACAATCACCATTGATGGAGCTTGGTTTTCTTCACTTGAAGAATGAAGAAGATGAAGAAGAATATTATGATAAGTTAATTAAAAACAATAGAAAAATCAAAACTTATCATAATGTTAACTAGAGTTAAGTGTAGAGAATGAATCATGGTTAGTGGGAATGGTTAGGGTTAAGGATAAGATAAGAATGGTTGACTTGATCAAAGATTCATGAAGCTTCAACTAAACTCCAAATAAAGCTACCATTCTTTTCTCCTCTTTTCCAAAATGAATAAACAAATAAATAAAGGAAATGAAACCCTAACCATTCTTTTAACCATGGTTTAATTCTTTGCACTTAACCAAGTAATCATGTATCATCAAACATGATACAATCAAATGCACAAAATCATATCGCATATGTAATGCGCACACCCGAGTGAGAAAATCCATTTAAAGTGAACCAATACTAGTTAATGCAAAGTAATATATCAAATATATAATTATACATTAAATCATTAAATCAACACTTGATTCAATGATCCGGTCATGTCGCACACAACCGACTAGTATACAATGTATCGGCTTATCGAATCAACGCTTGAATCGATAACTAGGTTATATCGCATACAACCATTCGATACATTCATCGCGAGAATGGAATACGGTATCACATACTCGCATTATTCTCGGTCCCGCACATATCTCATATGCGCTCCTATTTCGTTTCGCTTGAGCCAGGAAACCTCTGTGTAGGACTCTAAAGACTCGTCAATACGCCGGCAGCGGATGAATATCATATCAAACACCCACAAGCCGCAAGCGGTCTGCTAAACGTAACGGCCACCCGGGTATTGAGCGATCTGAAGATCGACGAGCAAGCCCGCTCACACTCCAGTGAATCCGACCAGTAACACTACCGTACAGTCCGGTCTGATCGTCTGATATGTCGCATATCTCGCCTAGGGGTGGTAAACGTCAGACCCCAATAGCTCGATAAGTCGTGTCGATATGAGGCTCATAACGGGTCGAGAAACTACTGGTAACACTTACCAGCAATTCTCTAAGCAGCCCTGGCCAGGGACTTCCTGTTATAGCCAATCGAACACAGTGCAACATCAACTCCCTATACCGGGAGAGACGAATCCCCTCCTATCGCTCATTGCCTCCATGTGACTCGGGACTGTACCCAAAAACCACCGTTTTGCACGCCCTCTTGGACGTGGTAAGATGGAAATCAAAGCACAGTGGGAACCACACAAGACTCTATGACGATCTCAGGTCAACAGACTCCTCTGTACCAGTGTCACCAGAGAACTGCCATCTAACGTGAGGTATAGTACCATCTGGGAGTTCTCGGCGAGTCCGTCCAGTGTACCCAGTCTTTACTGAGCACCCGTATATCTCTTCTGATGTCAAACACCAATGGATATGGGATCATCCATCGCCCATCTGTATGGGTCGAGAAGGTATACGCTAGTCTACTCTGGTGTATCGATGCCCCATCTCGATACACCCACGACTAGGGACTTTGAAGGATGTACTTATAGACTACCTTGTCCCCACTAGTATGATCCGCATCATAGTCCAGGTAGTCAAGTACACATCCTAAGGGCTTTACCAACATGTAACAGAGAGACAATCAGTATACACGTTAAGGCAAAGTGTAACCAGATAGCATACTATCATGTCGAGCAAGAAAGTCCTCCCTATATATGTCCCAGCATCCACTACAATATACATCCTATGTACAGTAATGGCCTCTAGGGCATACATATAACTAACAGAAACCTCCCACTGTACCTCAAATTCTCCTCCAAACCTGAAAGAAGAATTAGTCGGGGTTACCCGAGGAGTAAACTAACTCATCAGTGAGAATCGAGATCCAACTATCATCGCATGATAACGTGACGGAATCCGCTCACGCTATCACACTCCAGAAGGTATGCGCATATCTGGCAAGTTTCAGTTCTTTTGAAACTCCCGATGTGATTTTTACCCCATGCTTTTATGACCTTGACTTTGGCCAACATATCATAAGTCACATGTCAAGTTCAACCCGTCATTCTCCAGGTTAATTTGAATCCACCCGTACCTACCCTTGACTTTGGCCAAAATGGCAGTACGACTGTCCCAAACCAACGCATCTATCTATGCTGCATATGAATACCCAATAGCTACCAATCACTGTGCTTTGACTTTGGCCAACATACACAGCTTGAATACTATTGACTACCCATATGAAACGACGGAGGGCTAGGAATGGTTTCTGGCGAAAACCTTTAACGTAATGAACTTGATATCGTTGAAGGAACGACTAGCTTTTTAGAAAATATAGTGACGAAAACCTTTACTAAAGAGGTCACTCCCGGTGAAGGGATCTCGGCTCTTTCCCCGTAGAATGGGGTGCAGGATATTCCAAATGAATACCACGATGCAAAGCAAAAGTAATCGGCTATAGTGAAGTTAATGCCCTGACGCAAACTTCTGTCCAAGGGGTCACTCCCGGTGAAGGGATCTCGGCCCTTGCCTCGTCGACTGAGGAGCAGGATATTCCAAATGAATACCACGATGCAAAACAAAAGTGAACGTCCTTGCAATAACAGCTTTTTGAAAAGTGTTCCAACAACATCAGATTAGGTTTGTTTAACTTGCATTGATCCGAATCAACGCAGTCCCATCAATTGATCACACCACAAAGAACGAAAATATACTGACGTACGTATATGCCATCCGCATTCGCCACTGGGTCCCGTCATCACCCGTTAGGTTAGCTAACTAATGGCAGAGCGGGGACTGGACTAGCGCGGATGAAAAACATATACAACATCTACTAATATATATACCAATATATAGTATTTCGCTCAAGGCGTGATAAAATGCAACATCACAGAAATGTACAGCATCACAGAACAATACAGATATCTGGGATCCCCGGGTTTCACAGAGCCACTACTGAAACCCGACGTTCCCCTTATCGTGTGGATAGCCTGTGCAATGAAATCCTAGACCCCTACGGGCGCGGCAAGTTACCCGCCAAAACCTGAAGCGAGGCAGCCCCTTTCAGCACCGTGAATGGACCACCCAGCACTTCACGGAATCCGGCAACTTGGGCACCCCTCCTGGGTCAACCTGTACCCCCTACGAATGCGGCGAATAGCCCGCCAATTCCAGACTGAAGCCCCCTCCATCTTAATGCCCTGAGATGCGGGCCTGTTGCCCTCTAGAACCCGGCTATTCGTGCACCCATCCGCGGGGTAATCCTAGTACAGAAAGTAAAATATACATACAACGGGTACATCGACCGCAACCAGGTCGTGCCCCAAAAGAATAATACAAACAGGCAGTGACGGCAGTCCACATGTCGGACGCTCGCCCCGCAATATCAAATGTAGATAATACAACAACACTGTACTAGCATTGCATCCAGGCTATCCCCCACGACTGATCCGCAACATCACAGCAAAACACAGAACATCAACGTGAAAGTCACGTTCGCAAATCCGTCTAACCGTGCTATAGCAGTTAGACCGGATTTACCGATCGAGTGACATTCACGGTCGCAGATATAATGTAAATACTGTGAAATAATGTGTTTAAAATATCCGATCGATCAAAAAATAACAAGTGGGCCCCCAAGCTATACTGTAGCACTCACAGAAAATCTGGGCCCAATATTAATATTCCAAAACCCCTAAAATAAGCCCAGAAGCCCACTGGAAAAAAATGATACAGTGACGACACCAATGCGCGGCGGAACCGCAGCCCAAGGGGGGGTTTGGCCGCGGTTCCGCGCTTCAGTGATCGACTGACTGTGTCGAAATTTTCCAGTAGTCTTATAATTTCCAGTACATTAGTTTTTTACAACCTGAAAAATTTTTGGACATCAAAAAATTTCGACAGAAAACTGATGTAAGGAAAAACGTGGTTTTTTGGAATTTTGGTCGATCGGAAATGCAAACACATCAAACGAAGCTAGACGAAGTTAATGGCGAGGCTCTGATACCACTGTAAGTCCACGGCGGCGCCCCGGCCGTCAAACCGACGGCCAAATGCGGAAACGGTGATAAACTTTAATTTTGCGAACTTAGCAAACCGGCACCACCGCGCACTAAACCCCGGATCGGGCCATTAAACTAGTTCTAGCTAACTACAAGATGGGAAGAGATATACCGAGTGATCCGAGTCCTCCGGTCTTCTCGTCGTCGTCGCCTCCTCGCCGGAAGGGCACCACATCGCCTGCATCTTTTACGGGCTCCCACCTCAATACCGAGGCAACTCGGGCATGAAGCTGGCAAGTCGACATGCCCAAGATATACTGTAGAAAGTGTAGTGTAGAGACTATGTCTCATTAGGGGTAATGAAGTTGCCATTGGATGGAGGGAAGTAATGAACAAAATGGAGATGAACTTTGGTGTATCAAAAATGAGATGATAATTTTCCCACTTCACAAAATGAAAATCCCTCACCCTCCTCACTCAAGTGGTCGGCCTCATATTAGAATGGTGGAGGGAATCAAATTGCAAAACCAAGAAGGGAGGTGATGGTAGGAGAAGAGAAGAGGTGACCATATCCAAACATCAACCATACTTATCACTACAAACCCATACCCTCTCTTTAATGCAAGTGATGGTGCAAAAGAAAAGATGCCATCATAATCAAAGCATCTCACAAATAAACCCTCCACAAAATATTATTTGCAAACTTGCAAATAACCCCCTCCATCGGAAAAGTCCGGCAGGGAAAGAACAAAGGAAAACCGGCCGGAACGGAATGCAAACTGGCAACTCCAGAAAACTGGTCCCGTAATAAATTACAGGAAAACCCCGATACTGTGCATACACAGCCGCATCTGTATTCTGTCCGGATACAAATGCAAAGAGACAAAATCTACACTGTACTATACTAGGATCCGGCTTAAACCAAAGCCGGCTAGTAATATCCGTCCGATCCTGATCCGTGCAATACCGCACGTATCTGATCGAACCCTGCCATATATCCATACGGCCTTTAGTACAAAACCGTCCGATCCTGATCCGTGCAATACCGCACGTATCTGATCGGACCCTGCCATATCTCCATACGGCCTCTATAGCGTTTCGCCCGAAAGCTGAGTAACTGAATGTGTGGTGGACTCTAAAGACTCGTCAATACTATGGCTGTGGATTTAACCACTAGCACGTCAGAGGTATAAGCCAATACGTAACGGGCCACCAGCTATTGACCAAAAGGGACGTCGATGAGCGAGCTCATCCTGACACCCTACTGAGCCTGTTAGTGACAATATCCGTACAGTCCGGTCCGTTCGTCTATGAGCATCGCATGTCGGGCCTAGGGGGTTGGTAAAAGTCAGACCCCCAAAAGCGGTACAAGTCGTGTCGGAGTGTAGCCCAGAACACCCTGAGATACTACTAGAAAACCTACCAGTAAATCTCCTGCCTTGGCCAAGGACTTCGTGTAATGGCTCTCCTAGACACAGCGCGACCTCACCCCCAATACCGAGAGAGACGAACCCCTGAAGATCCGCTCACTGCCTCCATGTGGCTCGGGACTGTACCCAACTAAAACCTGTTTGCACGACTCCTTTGAGCCGTGGTAGGGTAGTAATCAAAGCACAGTGGGAACTCACACGAGACAAATGACGATCCCCAGGTCGATGAACTAACCTGTACACATGTCACCTGGGAACTGCTATCTGACGTCAGGTATAAGACCAACTAGCATGTTCCCGGCGAGTCCTGTCCGGTGTACTCATAACCCAATGAGCACCTGTATACATCTTAGGTGAACCAACTGACACCAGTGGCTTGTGAGACCGGCCACCGCCCCTCGTCGGGGTCTCGACTGTATACACTAGTCTACTCTGGAGAATCGATGCCCTGTCTCGAAACTCCCACGACTAGGGACCTTTTAAGGATGTGCTTATAGACTCCAGCTCTCACTTATATGATCGCCCTCATACTGCTGGCAGTCAAGCAATAATCCAAGGGGCTCTATCAACGTGCAATAGCGACCTGTCAGGTCACCTAAAGCAATACACGATGATAAAGGTAAACCAGATAGCATATTATCATCTCGAGTAAGACTGTCGTCCCGGGATAGGTCCTCGCTCAATCATTGCAATCACGTGCCTGTGATCCAATAATTGACTCTGAGGGCACTATCTCCAACATGTTGACTATGTTAAGGGTCGTGCGGGTGGGTTTAATTCAATCAGGAAATGACGGGTTGAACTTGACTAGCACTTATGATTTGTTGACTATGTTAAGGTCATATAGCTGCTAGGGGCAAAATTATCGGGAATTTCAAGTGTTGAAATTTGCAATGAGATTGCATACCTTCTATGAGATAGTTGGATCCCGATACCCGCTGCGAGTAAGAGTTACTCCTGGGAGAGTTTTATACATTACAATTAGCCGATCAAGTAGGTGTCTAGAAAGGTGTCAACGGGGTTACGCCTCTGGGAAAACGAGGTTTACATTAATTAGGTTCGTGTGAAAGCACGGGGGACCTCTCTCAAAGTACCGACACTGGCCTGGCTGAAAGATTGGCGAACTTGTAGTGTGTAATTAATCCCGGCTAGTCTTTCCTTTTTGGGTTTGAAGGAAGATTTGATAAAAAGCAGTGGGAGCCATCCTGATTAGATAAAATAATAACCAATCTATTCTTGCAAGAGCGCACGCTGGGTGTTTTCTTCTCTCTCTCTCCTGGTAGCGACCATATCACGCCTTAATCAAGATAATAATACGGAATATTGACCGAACCCGCTTGTTATACTGAGCTGGGGAACGTTGGTCCCGCTCCAACTTATAATTGTTATAAGACAGAGCAGGAAATTGGGGAATACCAGATTTCCCGTGCCACCCAAACGAAGAAAGTGCATATGATGCATCATCTTCGGGTGTGTTCATTATACATAACTGTTTCTCAGTATCCTCTACGTCCTGGGTATGTGATACCAGATCAGGATCCCAGATATGCAATCTGTTACATAGGGCTACAGAAAGGTAGAAAACTGAGAACGGGTGATAATTTTCATGAGGCAGAAAACGGGGCAAGTGTTGCAGCCAAGTCTGTTGGTCACTGTCACCCTGTATTACAAATACATTGATTCTGAACGAATATTATTAGATACCGAACCTGATATACAAAATCATATCACTCTCTTTATTATTAAAGAAATGATAAAATTTTGTATTGTTGGATAATGTTTTGAACATTTCCTATATCAAAAGTTGATCGATTCAGGCACGTTATCTAAAAGCATTGATGTTCTAAATCAAACTACAGTTCTTAGTATACGGAACACACATAAGAGGAAGAGTTCAGAAATGAACGGATCCTTCTTGAGGTATTGTAGACTAGGTCATATCAATGCGACCCGGCTAGCTGAAGTTACATAAAGATGCATATTTAAATCAGTTTGAATTTACATCTAATAAAACTTGCCAGTCATGTCACAAAGATAAAATGACCATAGCTCTGTTTACTGGAAGCAGAGAAAGAGTTAGTGAACTCTTGGGATATGATACATGTTGATGTATGTAAGCTCCCCTGTCTACACATGCCAAGATCAGTTCTTTGTACTTCATTACATTCTCTGATGATCTCTTTAGATTCAGACATATGTTCTTGTTGAAACACAAGTCCGAACCTTTTGAGATATTCACAGAATATAAGTTAGAAGTAGAGAACCAAAATACGGGTATAAGTATTATGTCCTTTGATGTGATCAAGGAGGAGAATAATTGAGCACGGAATTCCTGGATTATTCTAAAGGAGAATGAGATTCTCTCTCAGCATTTCTCCTCCGTATACACCATAGCACGATGGTATATCGGGGCGGAGCAATCACACCCTATTTGATATGGTGTGCTCTATGATGAGTACTACTGAGTTACCTGTTTCCTCTTTGGAAGTTATGCACTTGAGAAGCTGCATGCCTATTGAAAAGGGCTCGAATCAAATCGGTTGCCTACCATTTCATATGTGATATGGAAAGGGAAGAGCCCATGTCTTAAGCTAGTTAAGATTTGGGGTTGTCCGGCCTATGTCTAAAAGCAAAATCCGGACAAGCTCTAGGCAAGGTCAGTTATGTAGAACTGGAAAGGTTCCAGCTATACAAACTACAGTAGATGATTTGGTAGAACCAAAGGATTCAATAGTTTCCAACGAACCTCAGCCTCTCCGCCGATCTAGTAGGGTTTCTCACCCACCTGAGAGATACTTTAGTTTCTCTATGACAGTGGGAGCGAGGATTGCATCATGAGATGATGACCCAACTAGTTTCGAGCTGGCCATCAGGAGTGGGACTCTGTAAGAATGGCTGGATGCTTAGTGATCTGAGAAGGAATCCTTATACACCAACAAAGTATGGACTTTGGTTGCTATATCTGAAGGGTTAAATCCCCATCAGGAGCAAGTATATCTTGAGAAGATTACTTGGTGTACTTGGAAAAGTTGAGACTTTCAAAGCTAGACATGTTAAAGGTTTTCGTCATCGACCAGGCGTGGATAATGATGAAACCTTTTCCAGTGCCTATGCTTAAGTCCATCCAGATCCTACTTGCCACGGCTACATACCATAACTACGATATCTGGTGGTTGGGTGTCATGACAGCTTTTCTAAATGATGTTTTAGAAGAGAACGTCTGTAAGCACACAGCCAGAAGGCTTCGTAGACAGTGGGAGCAGCGGAAACGTGTGCAAGATGTTTTATGTGATAAAGCAGGCATCGCGGAGTTGGAACATCTGTTTTGATGAATTAGTCAAAGAAGGTGACATCATCAAAATGGTAGATGAACCTTGTATAAACAAAAAGGTAGTAGGGAGTATTGTGACGATCCTCGTAGAGTACGTGGATGATATACTCTTGTTAGGGAAGGAGTTTCCTATGCTACGCTCGATCAATCTCCGCTTATCACATAGATTCTCCATATAGGATCAAAGTGATACCTCCTAAATCCTGAGTTTTCATCTATGAGATAGATGTTATTTAGATGTTAGGAGACTCACTAGTTGTAGTGAGATGGTATCAATCGATCCTGGGGAGAATCACTGGAAAGGTTCCAGGGTGATAAAGATGACAGAATGTCAGTCACAGGCATTGTCTTTACCCTCAGTAAAGGGACGGTATGTTGGAAGAGTTCCAAGCTAGATACCGTGGCATACTAGACGATAAAGGCAGGATACATCGCTACTTAAGATGCTACCAAAGAGGCTGTTTGGGTGTATATTGGTTCATGAGATGAACTAGGTTCCTACCATTGTGTGACAATGGAAGTGTGGCTTTGGCCCGGGAACCCCGGTCCCATCAGTGATCCAGACATATTCTAAGGCAGTATCACCTGATCATGGAGATGGTTGATCTCTAAGGGATCGAGGTTAGGAGAGTAGACTCAGAGGACAACACGGCGGATCCACTCACGAAGGCCTATTCCCAGAGAGAGACTTTTATGGGATGGTTGAGTATGAGATACTACAACAACTGCTATCAGATGGCCCTAGTGCAAGTGGGAGATTGTTAGTTATATGTATGCCCTAGAGGCCATTACTGTACATTGGATGTATATTGTAGTGGATGCTGGGACATATATAGGGAGGACTTTCCTGCTCGACATTATAGTATGCTATCTGGTTGCTCTTTACCTTAACGTGTACATTGATTGTCTCTCTGATACATGTTGGTAAAGCCCTTAGGATGTGTACTTGACTATCTGGACTATGATGCAGATCATACTAGTGGGGACATGGTAGTCCATAAGTACATCCTTCAAAGTCCCTAGTCGTGGGTGTATCGAGACGGGGCATCGATATACCAGAGTAGACTAGCGTATACCTTCTCGACCCATGTAGATGGGCGATGGATGATCCCATATCCATTGGTGTTTGACATCAGAGATGATATACGGGTGCTCAGTAGAGACTGGGTACACTGGACGGACTCGCCGAGAACTCCCAGATGGTATTATACCTTACGTCAGATGGTAGTTCTCTGGTGACACTGGTACAGAGTAGTCTGTTGACCCGAGATCGTCATAGAGTCTTGTGTGGTTCCCACTGTGCTTTGATTTCCACCTTACCACGTCCAAGAGGGCGTGCAAAACGGTGGTTTTTGGGTACAGTCCCGAGTCACATGGAGGCAATGAGCGATAGGAGGGGATTCGTCTCTCCCGGTATAGGGAGTTGATGTTGCGCTGTGTTCGATTGGCTATAACCGGAAATCCCTGGCCAGGGTTGCTGAGATTTACTGGTAAGTGTTACCAGTAGTTTCTCGAACTGTTATAGGCCTCATATCGACACGACTTATCGAGCTATTGGGGTCTGACTTTTACCACCCCTAGGCGAGATATGCGACATATCAGACGAACAGACCGGACTGTACGGTAAGTGTTACTAGTTGGATTCACAGGAGTGTGAGCGGGCTTGCTCGTCGATATTCTGATCGCTCAATACCCGGGTGGCCGTTACGTTTAGCAGACCGCTTGCGGCTTGTGGGTGCTTGATATGATCATCATCTGCTACCGGCGTATTGACGAGTCTTTAGAGTCCTACACAGAGGTTTCCGGGCTCAAGCGAAACGAAATAGGAGCGCATATGAGATATGTGCGGGACCGAGAACAATGCGTGTATGTGATACCGTATTCTATTCTCACGATGAATGTATCGATTGGTTGTATGCGATATAACCTAGTTATCGAATCAAGTATTGATTCGATAAGCCGATACATAGGATACTAGTCGGTTATATGCGATATGACCGGATCGTTAAATCAAGTGTTGATTTAATGATTTAATGTATAATTATATATTTGATATATTACTTTGCATTAACTAGTATTGGTTCACTTTAAATGGATTTTCTCACTTGGATGTACAAGTTGTATATGTGATATACTTTTTGTGCAAATGGTTGTATCATGTTTGATGATACATGTTTACTTGGTTAAGTGTAAAGAATAAACCATGGTTAAACTAATGATTAGGGTTTTGTTTATCCATTACTTATTTATTCATTTATTTATTTGTTTATTCTTTTTGGAAAATAAATGGCATGAAAAGAAAATGGTGGCTTGATTTGTTTTCTAGTTGAAGCTTCATGAAGCTTTGACCTAAGTGACCATTTTGTCTCATGCTTAACCCTAACCACTCCTTTTTACCCTAGTTCATTCTCTACACTTGACCATGGTTGTATTATGATAAGTATTGTTTTTATTTTCTTTTTTGAAAACAGCTTATCATATTATTCATCATCTTCTTCTTCTTCTTCACATGAAGAAGCTTGCCTCCATCAATGGCAACTTGATGAAAAGAGTGAGAAATCCAATTCTAAAGTGAACCCACCTCCTATTTCTTCATCCTCTACCTCTTGCCAAGTAGTATAGGGTGTTCTCTTCACAAGTTTCATGACTTGGTGAAGTGGGAGCTTGATCTAGTGATGCCTCGACGTAGATCATCTTCGGCACGAAGCCGACGACCTTGCCCGCCCATTTCTCCGATGAAGCCGACGCTAGAGCCCGGGATTCCATTTGGACAGTGAAGAGACTTCATTATGGAGCTATGGAGGTGGAGGACCGGATCTACAAAGGTTGTATTTCCGTTCTTGTAGTTAAGTTGTCAACTAGTTTCTTTTTCGCCTAAACTTCTAGCCAACGATCCGTAGTCTAGGGTTTCTCGGCACCGTAAAATTATAAATTGGCATGGTTGATGCCTTGTGAGACCTCTTGAGAGTGCCTAGGAACCCTACACTAGCGTCGGCTTCATCGGAGAAAAGGGCGGGCTAGGTCATCGACTACGATGCCGAAGATGATCTACGTCGAGGCATCACAAGATCAAGCTCCCACTTCACCAAGTCATGAAACTTGTGAAGAAAACACCCTATACTACTTGGCAAGAGGTAGAGGATGAAGAAATAGGAGGTGGGTTCACTTTAGAATTGGATTTCTCACTCTTTTCATCAATTCACCATTGATGAAGCAAGGTTTTCTTCATGTGAAGAAGAAGAAGAAAATGAATAATATGATAAGTTCTTTTTTTTTGAATAGAAAAGAAAATCAATACTTATCATAATACAACCATGGTCAAGTGTAGAGAATCAACTAGGGTTAAGTGGAGTGGTTAGGGTTAAGCATGAGACAAAATGGTCACTTAGTCAAAGCTTCATGAAGCTTCAAGATGCAAACAAAGAAAGCCACCATTTTCTCTTTATGCCATTTATTTTCCAAAAAGAATAAATAAATAAATAAATGAATAAGAAAACAAAACCCTAACCATTCATATAACCATGGTTTAATCTTTACACAAACCCAAGTAAACTTGTATCATCAAACATGATACAATCAAGTGCACAAAAGTATATCACATATACAACTTGTGCAATACAAGTGAGAAAATCCATTTAAAGTGAAGCAATACTAGTTAATGCAAAGTAATATATCAAATATATAATTATGCATTAAATCATTAAATCAACACTTGATTTAATGATCCGGTCATATCGCATATAACCGACTAATATCCAATGTATCGACTTATCGAATCAATCCTTGATTCGATAACTAGGTTATATCGCATACAACCATTCGATACATTCATCGCGAGAATGAAATACGGTATCACATACACGCATTATTCTCGGTCCCGCACATATCTCATATGCGCTCCTATTTCGTTTCGCTTGAGCCAGGAAACCTCTGTGTAGGACTCTAAAGACTCGTCAATACGCCGGCAGCAGGTGATGATCATATCAAACACCCACAAGCCGCAAGCGGTCTGCTAAACGTAACGGCCACCCGGGTATTGAGCGATCAGAAGATCGACGAGCAAGCCCGCTCACACTCCTGTGAATCCAACCAGTAACACTTACCGTACAGTCCGGTCTCGTCGTCTGATATGTCGCATATCTTGCCTAGGTGTGGTAAACGTCAGACCCCAATAGCTCGATAAGTCGTGTCGATATGAGGTCTATAACAGTCTGAGAAACTACTGGTAACACTTACCAGTAAATCTCAGCAACCCTGGCCAGGGATTTCCGGTTATAGCCAATCGAACACAGCGCAACATCAACTCCCTATACCGGGAGAGACGATTCCCCTCCTATCGCTCATTGCCTCCATATGATTCGGGACTGTACCCAAAGACCACCATTTTGCATGCCCTCTTGGACGTGGTAAGGTGGAAATCAAAGCACAGTAGGAATCACACAAGACTCTATGACGATCTCGGGTCAACAGACTACTCTGTACCAGTGTCACCAGAGAACTGCCATCTGACGTAAGGTATAATACCATCTGGGAGTTCTCGGCGAGTCCGTCCAGTGTACCCAGTCTCCACTGAGCACCCGTATATCATCTCTGATGTCAAACACCAATGGATATGGGATCATCCATCGCCCATCTGTATGGGTCGAGAAGGTATACGCTAGTCTACTCTGGTATATCGATGCCCTGTCTCGATATACCCACGACTAGGGACCTTGAAGGATGTACTTATGGACTACCATGTCCCCACTAGTATGATCCGCATCATAGTCCAGGTAGTCAAGTACACATCCTAAGGGCTTTACCAACATGTAACAGAGAGACAATCAGTGTACACGTTAAGGTAAAGAGCAACCAGATAGCATACTATCATGTCGAGCAAGAAAGTCCTCCCTATATATGTCCAAGCATCCACTACAATATACATCCTATGTAAAGTAATGGCCTCTAGGGCACACATATAACTAACACGTACATCAACAACAAGGGTTGTTTGGTTGATTTTGTACGCGTAAGCTATAAGCTCTAACCTATGAGCAATGTGCGTGCCGTTTGAATTTCAGAAATTGATTTTAATAGCGTTGCGATATGTGTTGCTATTGTAGGTAGCTTCGTGTGGATTCCGATATGACGGAGCGTGGCGTCATCGACTTCAGTAAGCGAAGACCAAGGTGAGTAGATCTATATCTACGGGGGAAGTCGGGTGGATGACGTATAGCACCCCCGCAAAGTTTTGGTGGAAAACAAATTGTAGCATATGGTTAAGAAAACCTAGAGTAGAAAACTAGGGTTAGAATTATAAGATAGCTATAGAAACCATATTAGAAACTAAGGATGGTTAGAAGTGTTTTGATACGACTATTATGTGATGACTGAATTAGAGGATGACGTTGTCGATATTGCCGTTTAGGGTACTATAGAACTAGATAGTCGACGTAGATACGTCTTCCGAACCATACTTATTTCTAAACTGAAGAATCGTATGCATCTTTTAAACAGATACCTTGAGGGACGTTACGGATTTTCAAATGATATCTTTTCTTTAAATACACCGTAGCCCCTACTTTCAAAACTACGATTCGCATCTTTCAAAAACTGTTTGTATGGTTCAGGTGTGCATGTTAGATTAGATATATGCTTATAGTAAAGGTAGAATGTATTTGTTAAATTGACTCGATGTGAGATATAAATGTGATGAAAAGAATTGTACGATACGATATGATGAATTTGGTGATATGTTAGTATACGGATGCAAATCGATTGAGATGATTGATTGCCGGTCCCCCTGATATGAGATTTTTATGGATGAGACCTGGGACAAAGTTATATAAATATATATATAGAATATCGTGAATCATGTGTGATATGTCGTACGAGACGTTTGGTCCGTACCCTTCATTGTAATAAATGTTGATAGGATCCCTAATGTTTTAATTCCACCGTACGATGATTTTCCGTGCGAGATGAGTTTGACTTGATGATTGATCCATACCCTTGACTGGAGGATGTCGTACGATGGATTGTACCGTACGCGATGTGGTGTGGCTAGATGCCGATTGATAGATTCACTGACTCGGTCATGTTAGATACGTATACCCGTCAGCATTTGCATATGATTAGATTATACTGCATTCATGTTATTGGCATTGCATTACTTATACCTGTGATAGTACACCTGCACCATTATCAATGATGCGTATGTTACACGTACATAGATTGTAGGCTCACACACTTCATCATCGATAATTGCCATGTCACTACACAGTAGGATTGCTGCATCATGATATGACTCTTCACATCCATACTTGCGCACATACACATTGTATATCCATATTGGTGCACATATACGTTGATATATCCATATTTGCGCACATACACATTGTATATCCATATTGGTGCACATATACATTGATACATCCATACTTGCGCACATACAGATTGTATATCCATATTGGCGCACATATACTTTGATACATCCATACTTGCGCACAAACACATTGTATATCCATATTGGTGCACATATATATTGATAGATCAATATTTGTGCACATACACATTGTATATCCATATTGGTGCACATATACATTGATACATCCATACTTGCGCACATACACATTATATATCCATATTGGTGCACCTATACTTTGATACATCCATATTTGCGCACATACACATTATATATCCATATTGGTGCACATATACATTGATATATCCATATTTGCACACATACACATTGTATATCCATATTGGTGCACATATACATTGATACATCCATACTTGCGTACATACACATTGTATATCCATATTGGTGCACATATACTTTGATACATCCATACTTGCGCACATACACATTGTATATCCATATTGGTGCACATATACATTGATATATCCATATTTACGCACATACACATTGTATATCCATATTGGTGCACATATACATTGATACATCCATACTTGCACATATACACATTTGTATATCCATATTGGTGCATACATACATTGGTACATCCATACTTGCGCATATACATATTGTACCTACATAGATAACTGGTTTTATTGGGAGATTGGACCGCAGGATATATTTAAAAACTGGAATCATTTTAAAGGAGCGGTTTTCCCTTAATATGTCATATTACTGTTCCATGTTGCATGATATACGGATATGCTTACATTTCGATCATATGTCGCATACATCATGCTTTATGATTTTACGCATTGAGATATGTTGTTTTCATGAGATTTCTTGATTTAAGAACCGTGGCTATTTCAAAGGAAAGTATTTACTGTTTTAAAAACCCAATTTTTCTTGATATGATATTTCAGTGCGTCCACCATACATTTTCTCGGTTCTGAGATGTATGACATGTGAAACCCGATTCGAGGAGGCAGATGATTCCATTTGCATGTACATGGTGGACCCGATATTGTACCTCGGGGTAAGGGAGAGATTTCGTGTGGATGACGATGAGCCTGGCAGAGAGACTACTACCTACCGCTGATTGGTTAGGCCTGGCGGATATCCGGAGGATACCGACCGGAGTCGAGAGATGATATGGGCCGATCCGGACTGACGGAGGTCGTGGGCCGATTCGGACTGACGGAGCCCGAGATATGAGGATTTACGTGTCGATGCTAGACATGGGTATTCATGTTGTTTTAGGGTGTCGATGTTGGATACCCAGGTTCCATGATTTTTATGTGTCGTGAGGGACACCGTTGATTTATATCCTCATACTTACTTGCATACAGATACTGATTATATGGTTGGACGAGATCCACATGCATACATACATTGATTAGATGGTTGGACGAGATCCATATGCATACATACATTGATTTTGGTTGGATGAGATCCACATGCATACATACATTGATTATATGGTTAGACGAGATCCACATGCACACATGCATTGATTATATGGTTGGATGATATCCGCAAGCATATAGGTATTGATTACCTTGTTGGCACATAAGATGACCCAGTCACCCTAGATATCATAGTATTACTCTTATGATATAGTTGACCTAGAAGTCTTTGTTTATTCGATTTCTGCTTGTTGATGTTTTTCCTACTCACGAGTTGGAAACACCCCCCCGTTGTACCACAGTTCTTGCAGGTTGACCGCTTGGATCAGTAGCGGCATCGCTGGCACACAGTTGCTTTCGGGTGATTGTTTTGGTAGGTGGGACATTTGTATCGTACCCACTCTTGTATTTATATTTCATATTGTATCTAGTCAACTCTATCAATTAAACTAGTATTTGTATATGTATTATGACTTAGTGAGACTGTGGTTGCGAGACTTAGAGCGAGGGGTTTTCCGTTACTTGTGGTTTTGATGTCTTGCTTATTTCTTTATCTTTTTATAGTGAACTTCGCCGTCGGGCGTCGTATACTTATATATACTATCTTGCGTGGTTGTGATCCGCCGGTTAGCGAAGCGCTAGCTCCCGCTTGGGGATGCCATTATTCTTGTTATGTATTAGTGGTTTTGGATCAAAATATACAAAGGAGGTGCTACCCAAATTTTTAAAGGACGAAACACTTTTTAAAACTAGTAAATTTCACTTGCGTTTTCATGTTCTTTTTCTATGCATTAAGAAAACTTGATTTCATTATACCTTTATATCAAAACTTCACCTCCTTTATTTTCTTAAAAAGGTTTAGATTTCTGGGTTTCAGCTTACTTGAATTACGTTACATCTCTAAACGTTGCGTTATTTAAGTGCTGGTCACGAGCTAATATTTCGGGTCATGACAGTGTAGCAGATGGGAGCTGTGCCGAGAGCTGAGCTTGTCCTTGGAGACATTTTTGCTGTGTCCGAAAATTGCAATTTGAGATTAGTAACCTGCAAATAGAAACATGATTTCAGTACAGGAAATCAATATGTATATTGATTGAATTCGCATAAACATTTAACCCGAAATATGGGAGGAGAGATTGGGTCCCACCGGGCATGCCAGAATTTGTACGGTGTTTTTTGTCAACCTATTGAGATTGGAATACACGCGCTCTTGTTAGGCGCATTGCAGATTCCTTTTGCCTAGGGTAGGCTGGGGTTTATTGATTGTGGGGATCCGAATCTCCTGCAGCCGCGAACTAAGCTGCCGTTAATTACCCCTCGCCTTTGGAAAGAGAGAACCTTCGATTGACGGGTCAAACAGGTCATGCGAACTCAATGTGCAGTGTTGTATTTTGAAGGGGTTTTGGATATATCGGGGGCACCGCATAGTTTTTACGGATGTCCCGCTACCTGGATAGCGAGCTGGTGGTCAAGGAGGCTAGCAGCCCCCTTACGGGGTGCGGGACAGCACCCCGTTAGAAATTTTTTTCTAACAGAGACAGTGTCATGGAGTGTGTGTGTATGAAAAAAAGGGAGAATAGTGTCCAAAGGACGCATAGGTGTCAGCGCCTCGTGTGTCTAGCACGCGGGCGTAGGGCGCTGGAGCCTCACGCGCTTGGCACGTGGGCGCTAGGCGCTGGGATCCAGCGTCCCACATACTTGGCACGCGGGCGCTGGACGCCAGCGCCCCACGCGCTTAGCACGCGAGCGCTGGGCTTCAGCAGCAAAAGGGACTTTGTCGCTGCATTGGGAGTTGTTCTCCCGATTTGACTTCTGGAGTTAAACTCCTAAAAAGAGATTAATTTATGGAGTTGAACTCCAAGAGATCTTGAATTGAGTTAAACTCCAAGAAATCTTCAGAAATGATCAAAGGTCCTTTTGTTTCTCTCTCCTTTGGCCCTGGATCTTCCCAAGATGGGATTTTTGGAGTTGGGTCTCATTCTTCTTCCTCTCGGTTAGCCAGATCTTGGATAAAGGGGGTGAAATTTAAAAAAATCTCCCATTTTTGAGATCTGATGGAAGATCTGAACTCCCCTTTGTGGGTTTTGTGATGAAAAACTATTTAATTTTGAAAAAGGAAGAGTAAAACTCTTGATTTAATTGAAAAGAGGAAGAAGGTTTAGAACCTTGAGGAAGGAGAAAGAGGCACAAAAACCCTAGGATTTTTTGGGGAATGAAAAGTTCTTTTTATTTCATTATCATATTGCCTTATATAGGCTTACAAATTTACATATAGCTCCTTGGGCTTTACAAAATAGCATTTTGCCCATCCCATACCTCCTGTGCTCATTTCTTTTGCACATAAGCCATGGGCTTTACAAAAATTAGGCCTTATGCCCATTCTCCTTACATTCATGCATAAAAAAAATATCAAAATTATTTATTACCTGATTACATTTTGGCATGGGGGTGGCTGGCCGCGGGCCTCGACTTGGGCATGGGCCCACTTGGCCTGGGCTTGGGCCCACCTGGCTTGGGGTTGACTTTGACTTTGACTTAGTCAACCAGGGTGCAATTTTTAACCCCAACACTCCCACTGTTTTCTCGAGTTCTCCTTCAAACCCTAAAAGAAGAATTAGTCGAGATCATCTAAAATCACCAGAGGAGTAACACCTACTCATCAGTGGGAATCCGGATACAACGATCATCTCATGATAACATGATTGAAGCCACTCAAGTCACCACACTCCAGAAGGTATGCGCGTGCCTGGCAAGTTTCCTATATGTTTGAAACTCCCGATGTGATTTTTTCCCCGAGCGTCTTATGATCTTGACGGATGCCAACAAATCATAAAGCGCAAGTCAAGTTCTACTCATCATTGTCCTGATTAATTTAGACCCACCCGTACTCGCCTTTGACGGATGCCAACAAGGCTGTAAGACTGTCCTAGATTATGTCACGACCCGAAGGTACGAAACGTGACTGGCACTTAGATTACGAGACGACTAAAAGCGTAACGTAACCTAAGTCAGCCAAAGCCAAGAAAATCTAAACCATAACCAATGAGAGTGAAGGAAAACCTTTTATGAAAACGACCTTAAAATCAAATAAGTTGTATTAACCCCTTTTTAAAAACATCAAAAAATTTCCAAAAATTTCAGCAGAGTCTCCTTTGTAAATACTGGCCCACAAAAATGCGTACAACAAGATATATAACCTGTAATAACAAAATGGCATCCCCAAGCGGGAGCTAGCTCTTCGCCCAAGGCGGATCACAACCACACGTAGTATATATGCAAGATCAAGAAAATAAGCATAAAGAAATGCAAAAATAAGAAAAACATAACGTCGGCTCAAGTGAGCTCGACCCCAAACAAACCACATATACACAAATCCCTCAATCTCATCACTAGGTCGCATATACAAATAAGAAGTGGAAGATGGAGAATACTAGATACAATGATAGTACAAAAAAAAAGAGATAAAGTGTCCTCGCAACCCACCTACGAGTAATGTCGCGAGTCTGAGCAAAAGGAGCCAATGATAAGATAAGCCCGCCGCTACAAGGCTGACGAGTCCGACCTGTAAGACACTGTGGCACAACGGGGGTGAGTTGCCAGCTCGTGCGTAGAATATAACATCTAGTAAGGCTATCGTAAGAATGCACGCAAATGCGTCACAACATGTATGTCTAGATGTGATGTAATGCCACTAATATGTATGCACATGTATGCAACATCATTACGAAATCTTTAACTGTTTAAAATACTATAAGCTCTGCATTCTTAACTTAGAAAAAGAATATCTGTGCAATAGCTAAAGTACCATCAATGAAATCATGTGAAAACCGTGTCAAGCATCGACACCAAATATGGAAATATATCTGTCTCAATGTCTCACTATATCAATGTCTCAATACATCGGGTTTCGTCAGTCCGGATCGGCCCATATCATCAAATCTCATGACAACGGTCGGTATCCTCCGGATATCCACCACGCCACACATCACCGGTAGGTAGACTTCCCCTGCCAGGCTCATCATCTATAACTCGATCTTCTTGTCCCGGGGTACCATACCGGGCCCACCATGTACCCAAGACGGTTCATCCACTCCTCGAATCGGGTCTCGAAATCCAACAGAAAGCATGAAAACTCATGGTGGACGACACATACATCACGAGAAAACCGCAACTTTATTTTAAAAATGATAATAATAAGTTTTTGTTAAATTCTTGCGGTTTTCCCCAAAATCCATAAATCTCATCAATACTGAAATTCTCAAGAAAATCATAATACCCAACATGTTGTATATAATAAATGTTTATGATATCAAAGGTATGCAATTGATTTGTGACTAGGAATCTATATAAGAATGATGATGATGTAAGGTATATACATGCAATGTAATTTGATATATCATGTATGATGCAAGTGGTGATACTAAACTAAGCAGGTTCTAAAGTGCTCGTGACATGTCAATTACCAAGGCGTGTGTGTTCACATGAATAGTGCGCATCGACATGAGCCAATGATAATGGTGTAAGTTTCCTAAAGGGTGATATCACACATAGGTATATAGATGTCCATGTAATGCCAGCAGACGAATAAATAGACGGGTATGTATATGAATGAGATGGTTAACTAACTAACATGCATATAATTTGCAAGTAATAAAGTGATCCTAACTATGGGGCACCTCGCGCCATCCAGACGATTTCCCCATAGATGTATACATCTACACACCCGGACGCCTCGCTTATCTGATCCAACCACCGTTTTGCTTTTGCGCGCCGCGTCCGATGTTTCGGCAACCGATCCTAAAATTGCGTAACACAAACTTAAGATTACACATCAAGAAATGATGCAAGTCACAAAAAAAAAGAATTAACACTGACAAGTTAGTCATAACGTGCACTAAACGTGCGGAACACACACGAAAACCACTAAAAGCTTAACTAAAATCATCGTTTCGGGGCAATCGTCCAAACTAAAACCCGACTAAACCAAACTCCGCATTCGCACACCCTATAAGTTGTTGTATATGCTAATAGTATCGTCAATATATCGCAAATAAATCACCTCTTAATTTTAAGAAAAACCTAGTAAGCATTCACATACAAATTTCGATGCAAACCTCGCAAATTAACGATTTAGCGTTCACAAATTAGCACAAACGTCCAATCTAACCCACTAGATGGCCAAAACACTAACTTTAACCCACTTACCATACTTCAAACCCTAATTACAACACCAATCCTTTTCTTGAATTTCATTAAACAAGGAATTATAACCAAATTAACACTTTAAAAATCTAAATTAGCATAATTAAACTACCAATTTAACAACTAGATTAAAATTATACCTCCCAAGTGTTGATCCCCTTGCACTTAGCCTCCAAAGTTGCCTCTTTTTTCTTTGTTTTAAACCAATTAGGCTTTGGGAAGAGGTGGAATAGGATTTAGGTTAGAATTTGTGAAGGAATTTGTGGATTTTTGTGGATTTTTGGTAGATTTTTACATGAATTTTGAAGCAAGGAAATGGTGGAAAATGGGGGGGTTCCTGCAGTGAGCATGGCTTGAGGGTGAGGGGGGTGTGAGTGAGATTGTGTAGAAAATTATACACAAAAATCATCTTCTAAACTCGTTTAATGCATATCACATCAAGTTTTACACAAAAACCCCATTTTTAATTCATTTTTGCTTTAATTTTAAAACCATAGAACAAAAATCTTGAAAAGTCTAGATAAAATTTTTGTTACTCTAAATTTTAGTTTATAATGGTTCCTAATTATGTAATTTACCCATTTAAAATTGTATTTATCACTAATTTAATGTATTTTTAAAAGCTTAAAATAATATTAAAAATAATTAATTAAGGAAAAAAATTTAAATAACTAGAAATTTTTAAGTGATAATTTAGTGACCAATTTCTACCAATATCTTATCTAAATTTTGTATAATTAGACCTATATTGAAAAATACTTATTTAGACTTTTTACGGAAAAGACTGTTTATTTTACCGATTATCGAAAAACTGCCTAAATGATTTTCGAAGCGTTACAATCTTCGCCCCTTAAAGAAATTCGGTCCCCGAATTTAAAATTTAACTACGCGTACCTTCAAAAAGATGAGGATATTTCTTCCTCATCTCGACCTCGGTCTCCCAGGTGACCTCCTTGCTGTTCGGACCACGCCAAAGAACCTTGACGGACGGTATAACCTTCGACCTCAATTTCTTCACCTGCTGATCCAAAATGACCACCGGCTACTCAGTGAATGAAAGATCATGCTCCAGCTAGATCGTCTAGTGCTGAATCGCATGGGAAGGGTCATGAAGGTACTTGCGGAGCATCGAAACATGGAACACGGGGTGAACATCGGGGAAGCTGGGCGGAAGAGCAAACCGATAAGCCACTGAACCGACACGCTCTAGAATCTCGAAGGGACCAACATATCTAGGACTAAGCTTCCCTTTCCATCCAAATCTCATCACACCCTTCATCGGAGAGACCCTCAGGAAAACATGATCTCCAACAGCGAACTCGAGTCGGCGACGACGCCTGTCAGCATATGATATCTGCCTACTCTGTGCCGCTCTCATCCTGTACCGAATCAGCTGTATCTTTTCAGTCGTCTCCTGTACGATCTGCGGCCCCAAAATACTGCTCTCCCTGAGCTCTGTCCAACACACGGGCGATCGACATCTCCTCCCATATAAAGTCTCGAAGGGTGCCATCTGATTCGTCTCCTGGAAGCTATTATTGTAGGAGAACTCGATCAAGGGCAAATGACAATCCCAGCTACCACCGAAGTCTAAAACATAAGCTCTGAGCATGTCCTCAAGAGTCTGAATAGTATGCTCTGACTGACCGTCAGTCTACGGATGAAAAGCGATGCTAAAACTCAGTCAGGTGCCCAAAGCCTCCTGAAGTTTCTGCTACAATCGGCTGGTAAACTGGGTGCCCCGGTCGGACACGATGCAAGTCGAGACTCCATGCAGTCGCACGATCTCATCAATATAAACCTGGGCGTACTGAGCAAATCCAAAAGTGGTCTTCACTGGCAGAAAGTGAGCCTCTTTCGTCAGTCGATCCACAATCACCCAAATAGAGTCATACCCTCGACTGGTCCTGGGTAGACCCACAATGAAGTCCATGGAGACCTGTTCCCACTTCCACTTAGGGATGGGCAAAGGCTGCAACTCGCCGGCTGGCCTCTGGTGCTCGGTCTTGACTTGCTGACAAGTCAGGCATCTCGATACAAAGTCTGTAACATCCTTCTTCATCCCGTCCCACCAATAAACCTCTCTCAAATCACGGTACATCTTGGTGGAACCTGGATGCACACTGTACACTGATCTATGTGCCTCCTCAAGGATATCATGCCTCGGTCCCCCAGAATCTGGTACGCACAGTCGAGTCCCAAATCGAAGTATCCCCTTATCATCAATCATGAACTCAGAAACTCTGGCCTGCCGAATCTGCTCGATAATCTCTAAAATACGGGCATCGCCGAACTGTACCTCGTGGACACGGTCAAGTAACAGTGGGCATGCTATGAAATGGGCCAGTTGTCCTCCTATAAGAGTAAACTCGAACTGCACTCTGCTGTCACATAAAACCTGCCAATCCGCCGTCGACTGCATCTGTACTGCGCTCAAACAAGATAAGCTACCTCCGGGCCTCCTACTCAAAGCATCAGCCACTACATTCGCCTTGCCCGGATGGTAAAGAATCTCACAGTCATAATCTTTCACCAACTCCATCCAACGGCGATGTCTCAGATTTAGATATCGCTGCTGAAAGATATACTTCAAGCTCTTGTGGTCAGTAAATATCTGGCACGACTCGCCGTATAGGTAGTGTCTCCAGATCTTAAGTGCAAATACCACTGCAGCCATCTCTAAATCATGAGTGGGATAGTTCCGTTCTTGTTTCCACAACTGCCGAGAAGCATACGCGATAACTCTGTCATGCTGCATCAATACACAGCCCAGCCCCACTCGAGTAGCATCACAATATACCACGAAACCGCCCGATCCTGAAGGCAATGATAACACTAGTGCAGTAGTCAGACAAGTCTTCAACTGCTGGAAACTATCCTCACATGCCTGGGTCCAATCGAAAGGAACCCCCTTCCGGGTCAACCCGGCCAACGGTGCAACAATACGGGAGAAATCCTGGACAAAACGTCGATAATAGCCGGCCGGACCAAGAAAGCTGCGAACCTCTGTAACTGATACCGGTCTGGGCCAATGTTGCACTGCCTCGATCTTCTTGGGGTCCACACAAATACCATCTCTCATCACCACATAACCCAAGTCGACACTGTCTAGCCAGAATGTGCACTTGGAAAATTTGGTGAACAGCCGATACTCTCTCAACGTCTACAATGTGATACACAAGTGCTGCTCATGTTCCTCCCGGCTCCGAGAATATACCAAGATGTCGTCAATGAAAACAATGATGAACTGATCAAGATACGACCTGAATACACGGTTCATCAAGTCCATAAATGCTGCCGGGGCATTGGTGAGCCCGAACGACATCACCAAGAACTCATAATGACCATATCGTGTATGGAAAGCGGTCTTCGGAATATCCTCCTTCCGAATCCGCAACTGATAATAACCTGACCATAAATCAACCTTCGAGAAAAACCCTGCACCCTGGAGTTGATCGAATAAGTCGTCAATGTGGGGTAGGGGATATCTTTTCAGCACAGTAACCCGGTTCAGCTGACGATAATCAATGTATAAGCGCATACTGCCGTCCTTCTTCTTAACAAACAGGACGGGAGCACCCCAAGGTGACACACTCGGTCGGATAAGCCCTTTGTCCAGCAAGTCCTATAACTAATCCTTCAGCTCTCTAAGCTTCGCCGGGGCCATCCGATAAGGCGGTATAGAGATAGGCCCCATGCTGGGGATCAGGTCAATGCAAAACTCAATCTTACGCTCTGGTGGCAGACCAGGCAGCTCGTCAGGGAATACATCAGGAAACTCTCTCACAACAGGGACCTGGTCCAACGGAACCTCTGTAGCGCTAGTATCACAAACATAGGCTAAGAATCCCTGACATCCTTTCCGCAAGAGTTGACCAGTGCGAAGAGAAGAAATCAAGTTGGGAAGGGTAGCGCTACGAACTCCTTGAATAACAAGAACCGGCTCACCCAGGAAAAATGAATCTGAATGCCTTTTCACGGCAGTCCACGGATGCATAACAGGTGGCTAGCCAGTCCATACCAAGATGAACGTCGAAGTCTAGCATATCGAGGAGAATAAAATAAACTGAAGAATCTCTCTCCCCGATACGAACGGGACACGATCGGTAAACAAAACGGGCAACAAACGACTCGCCTACCGGAGTAATAATGACAAGCGGCTGATCTAACGAAGAAGACTCTCGGCCCAACCTTGGTGCAAAGTATGTGGATACATAAGAATGTGTGGAACCTGGATCAAATAATACCCGTGCATCAAAAGAACGTACTGGCATAGACTGTCACGACGGCATTGGATGCCTGTGCATCCTGAGGAGTTAACGCGAACACTCAGGCCTGTCCACCACTAATAGCTGGCTGTCCTCTGCCTCTGCCTCTGCCTCTGTCGCCTCGTCCTCTCTGAACCGGACCGCCACGCCCATGACCTCTAGGAGCATCTGCCTGGCATGGAGTCTCATCAGGAGTAGGAAGTAGAGCTCTCTGAGGAGGTGGTGAAGGTGGTAAGGTCACATGTGGCACTGTCGCCGCGCCCTGGTGCCCCATGGTACAGTCTCTGATACGATAGTACTGACTCCCGGACCGAAAACATTCTGGCGACGACTGCTGGGTCTGCGGATATGAACCAATTAAATAGCCTTGTCTCAATCCTCTTCTACCACCATCTCCCGAAAAGAATCTATCACGGTGTCTACCCATCTGCCGCTGGGCTGGCGTATCAGTACGGATCCTCTTCGGCCCAGAAACGACCGGAGTCTCATAAATGCGCTCCTCCAAAAGTAAGGCTGCATCTATCGCGGCTGCGTATGTGTCAAAGTGCTGGGTGCCGATGGCTAGGAATAGCTGTGTGTCAAGCCCTCGCACAAACCTCTTTATTCTCTTCTCTTCTGTGTCTACTAGGTACGGAGCATATCGAGACAACTGGGTAAACTGTATATCATACTCAGACACTGTCATCCCAAGAGTCTTGCGCAAAGACTCAAAACTACAGGCTCGAGCATCTCGGACACTCCCCGGAAGAAAACGGGCAAGAAATGTAGCTGTAAACTCGTCCCAAGTCATAGGAGGTAGACCAGCAGCTCGGCCTCTCTCTACTGAATCGTACCACGTCTGGGCAAGGCCCTCCAGACGAAAACTCACGAACTCCACCCTTCTATCATCAAAACACCTCAACGAACGGCAAATCCTAGCCATCCTATCTAGAAATGCCTGTGGGTCCTCTGTCGCATCCGTGCTGGTAAAAGCTGGAGGTTTCAGCCTCATAAACTCCTGTAGTGACACGGGGATAGTCGCAGTAGTATCAGGAGTAACCGTCTGGGCCGCAGGTACAATCGTGATCTGTGCGGTGGAAGGAACGTCCTCGGATCTCTGTGCCCGACTGGACTCAACTAAAGATCCCATCATCTGTCGCAATTCCTGCATACCGGCCTCTAATCTGGCAATAGGGTCAGGAAAAGGCGGATCAATCTGACCCTGTGGGGTAGGCGTATCATCCCGCTCGATCCTCACCTCAAACGAGCCCGCTCGAAGCTCATCTCTAGCGGCAGCCCGCTGAGCTCTTGTAGTCTTTGGCGGCATTGAAGCTGGAATAAGAAACAGGAGCGATAAGAACATTGCAATTGAATCAAGGAATTCATGGAATCAAGAAGGAAATACAAGCAATTATACCCTAAGGTCACTTAGGCGGAGTACCGTATCGTAAGTATGCCGCGGAACATACCCACGCTACACCACTTTGCTTAAGTCACCTACTCAATATACCAAGGGTCGTCCTACACTCAGAAAGATAAAACCTACGCTCTGATACCAACTTTGTCATGACCCGGAGGTACGGAACGTCACTGAAACTTAGATTACGAGACGTCTAAAGGCGTAACGTAACCTAAGTCAGCCAAAGCCCAGAAAATCTAAACCACAACCAATGAGAGTGAAGGAAAATTTTTTATGAAAATGACCTTAAAATCAAATAAGTTGTATTAACCCCTTTTTAAAAAAATTAAAAAATTTCCGAAAATTTCGGCAGAGACTCCTTTGTAAATACTGGCCCCTAAAAATGGGTACAACAAGATATATAACCTGCAATAACAAAATGGCATCCCCAAGCGGGAGCTAGCTCTTCGCCCAAGGCGGATCACAACCACACGCAGTATATATGCAAGATCAAGCAAATAAGCATAAAGAAATGCAAAAATAAGACAAACACAACGTCGGCTCAAGTGAGCTCGACCCCAAAGAAACCACATATACACAAATCTCTCAATCTCATCACTAGGTCGCATATACAAATAAGAAGTGGTAGATGGAGAATACTAGATACAATGATAGTACAAAAAAAGGTTATAAGGTGTCTCACAACCCACCTACGAGCAATGTCGCGAGTCTGAGCAAAATGAGCAAATGATAAGATAAGCCCGCCACTACAAGGCTGACGGGTCCGACCTGCAAGACACTGTGGCACAACGGGGGTGACTTGCCAACTCGTGAGTAGAATATAACATCTAGTAAGGATATCGTAAGAATGCACGCAAATGCGTCACAACATGTATGTCTAGATGTGATGTAATGCCACTAGTATGTATGCACATGTATGAAACATCATTACAAAATCTTTAAGTGTTTAAAATACTATAAGCTCTGTTTCTTAACTTAGAAAAAGAATATCTGTGCAATAGCTAAAGTACCATCAATGAAATCATCTGAAAACCGTGTCAAGCATCGACACCAAATATGGAAATATATCTGTCTCAATATCTCACTATATCAATATCTCAATACATCGGGCTCCGTCAGTCCGGATAGGCCCATATCATTAAATCTCACGACAACGGTCGGTATCCTCCGGATATCCGCCGCGCCAGACATCACCGGTAAGTAGTCTTCCCCTGCCAGGCTCATCGTCTATAACTCGATCTTCTTGCTCCGGGGTACCATACCGGGCCCACCATGTACCCGAGACGGTTCATCTACTCTTTGAATCGGGTCTCGAAATCCAACAGAAAACATGAAAACTCATGGTGGACGACACATGCATCATGGGAAAACCGCAACTTTATTTTAAAAATGATAATAATAAGATTTTGTTAAATTCTTGCGGTTTTCCCCAAAATCCAGAAATCTCATCAATACTGAAATCCTCAAGAAAATCATAATACCCAACATATTGTAGATGATAAATGTTTATGATGTCAAAGGTATGCAATTGATTTGTGACTAGGAATCTATATAAGCATGATGATGATGTAAGGTATATACATACTATGCAATTCGATGTATCATGTATGATGCAGGTGGTGATACTAAACGAAGCAGGTTCTAAAGTGCTCGTGACATGTCAATTACCAAGGCATGTGTGTTCACATGTATTGTGCACGTGCGATATGAGCCAATGGTAATGGTGTAAGTGTCCTAAAGGGTGATATCACACATAGGTATATAGATGTCCATGCAATGCTAGCAGACGAATAACTAGACGGGTATGTATATGAATGAGATGGTTAACTAACTAACTATGCATATAATTTGCAGGTAATAAAGTGATCCTAACTATGGGGCGTCTCGCTCCATCCAGACGATTTCCCCATAGATGAATACATCTACTCACCCAGACGCTTCGCTAATCTGATCCAACCACCGTTTTGCCTTTACGCGCCGCGTCCGATGTTTCCGCAACCGATCCTAAAATTGTATAACACAAACTTAAGATTACACATCAAGAAATGACGCAAGTCACAAAATAAAAGAATTAACACTGACAAGTTAGGCACAACTTGTACTAAACACACGGAACACACACGAAAACCACTAAAAGCTTAACTAAAATCGTCGTTTCGGGGCAACCGTCCAAACTAAAACCCGACTAAACCAAACTCCGCATTCGCACACCCTACAAGTCGTAGTAGATTCTAATATTATCGTCAATATATTGCAAACAAATCACCTCCTAATTTTAAGAAAAACCTAGTAAGCATTCACATACAAATTTCGATGCAAACCTCGCGAATTAACGATTTAGCGTTCACAAACTAGCACAAACGGCCGATCTAACCCACTAGATGGCCACAACACTAACTTTAACCCACTTACCATACTTCAAACCCTAATTAAAACACCAATCCTTTTCTTGAATTTCATTAAACAAGGAATTATAACCAAATTAACACTTTAAAAATCTAAATTAGCATAATTAAACTACCAATTTAACAACTAGATTAAAATTATACCTCCCATGTGGTGATCCCCTTGCACTTAGCCTCTAAAGTTGCCTCGTTTCTCTTTGTTTTAAACCAATTAGGGTTTGGGAAGAGGTGGAATAGGATTTAGGTTAGAATTTGTGAAGGAATTTGTGAATTTTTGTGGATTTTTGGTAGATTTTTACATGAATTTTGAAGCAAGGAAATGGTGGAAAATGGGGGGGTTCCTGCAGTGTGCATGGCCTGAGGGTGAGGGGGGTGTGAGTGAGATTGTGTAGAAAATTCTACACAAAAAGCATCTTCTAAACTCATTTAATGCATATCACATCAAGTTTTACACAAACACCCCAATTTTAATTCATTTTTGCTTTAATTTTTAAACCATAAAACTAAAATCTTGAAAAGTCTTGATAAAATTTTTGTTACACTAAATTTTATTTTATAATGGTTCCTAATTATGTAATTTACCTATTTAAATTTGTATTTATCACTAATATAATGTATTTTTAAAAGCTTAAAATAATATTAAAAATAATTAATTAAGGAAAAAATTTTAAATAACAAGAAATTTTTAAGTGACAATTTAGTGACCAATTTCTACAAATATCTTATCTAAATTTTGTATAATTAGACCTATATTGAAAAATACTTATTTTGACTTTTTACGTAAAAGACTGTTTATTTTACCAATTATCGAAAAACTGCTTAAACGATTTTCGAAGCGTTACAGATTAATGCATATCCATGCTACAGAAAAGTAACACATAGCTACCGCACACTATGCCTTGACGGAAGACAACAAATATAGCACGAATACTAGACGCTACTTTTCTGAAATGACGGAGGGCTACGGCTGGTTTTTGGCGAAAAACCTTTAACGTAATGAACTTGATATCGTTGAAAGAATCCAAGTGGTTTTATAAATATATAATGGTAAAATCTTTTGCTAAAGAGGTCACTCCCGGTGAAGGGATCTCGGCTCTTTCCTCGTCGAATGAGGTGCAAGATATTCCAAACTGAATACCATGATGCAAAGCAAAAATAATTGACTGTAGTGAAGTTATTATAATGACGCAAACTTTTGCTCAAGAGGTCATTCCCGATGGAGGGATCTCGGCTCTTACCTCATCGAATGAGGTGCTAGATATTCATAACCGAATACCACTATGCAGAGCAAAAGGAAACGTCTGTAATGTATGTTTTCAAAAAACTTGGTTCCAACAACATCATATAGGTTTGTTTTCCTTGAATTAATCAGAATTAATACAGTCCCATCAATTAAAACATATCACACCAGAAAAGAACGAAAATTCAATGTACGTATATGCCATCCGCATTCTCCACTAGGCCCCGTCATCACCTGTTAGGTTACTTAACTAACAGCAGAGCGGGGGCTGGACTAGCGCGGGTGAAAAACATATGCAATATCTTCTAGTATATATATAAATATATATAACATTCGTCCCAGGCATGATATAAGCAACATCACAGATCAAGTGTGTGTGTGTGTGCGTGCGTGTGAGACTATATATAACCAGCGATTCGCCACCAAGGTAATCATCCTATGGATAGGTCTCCCTAGATCAACCTAATCTAACCTAAGGTTTTCTAAATACCGTCTTTACTAAGTATCCAAATATTGCATCCAAACTTACAGATATAGTAATACCCTATTCTAAGGTTGCGGGGGTGCTATACGCCATCCACCTGACTTCAACCGTAGATATACATCTACTCATCTTGATCATCGCTTGCCGAAGTTAAAATGCCACGCTCCCCCTTGTCATACGATGTCCACACAGAGTACCTACATTTTCAAATACGTTATATCATAAAACAAGAATCAAATACAACAAAACCCGATATGGCACACGAGACACACATAGGTTAGAACCTACGGCCTTCGTGCTGGGTTCCCCAGCACGACCACAGGGTTTTGAGAGGCATCGACCATGCCGTTTTCAAAAATTTGGCATGCTAAAGAACCCTAACCTAGAATCTTAACTAGAGAATTAGACGAAACCAAGCATGTAAATATCTTTACATCTAAGTGAACAAGAAATACAACCTTTGTAGACCAGTCCTTCACTTCAAAAGCTCCGTGTAGTAATCCCTTCGCTCCAAGTAGTAATCTCCCGGACTCTAGTAAGGCTCCACAAGGTGAATTGAACAAGCTTGCTTGAAGTCTTCGAGACCGTAGATGATCTACGTCTAGAAGACACTAACTCAAGCTACCTCTTCACTAATTAGGAATTAGTGAAGCAAACAAGCTAAACTAAATGGCTAGTCTAGTGTAGGTTGTTGAAGTAGGAATCTTGCTCACTTTAGAAATATTTTTCTCACTAATTTTCTTCACCTCCCAAAAAGCTAGAGAGCTTGAGGAGGGAGATGAAGAAAAGCAACCATGGAGAGAAGCAAGTGTTGAATGGCAACCAGGGGTGAGAAATATCTCATATAACTCTTGTAGAGACTAAACCATAGCTAACAATAATGGTTACGTTAATAAATATCTAAGGTAAGACAATATTAGTGGACTAAGTCAAAGGTTAGCACAAAACTTCTCTAAGCTTCTAACCTTGACTAATTTCCAACTAATTTTCTTTTACTCTTAATAAATAAAACCCCACATTATTATTATTATGGTATGAGTCCCATACACCCATGTAGCATGTAGCAACTAGCATGACATAATAATATATATCACATATATATTAAATGTACACAAGTGAGAAAAAGAAATTCTTAAGTGAGCTAATATTAGTTAATGTAAATTAATATATTGTTGGAATTCACCCGCGCGCGCAAACGCATATGATTTGGAAATGGATGCATTTTAAGGAAATGGATGTGCACGCGAGCTCGTTCTCGTTTTAAAAATTATAAACCGCAAGTGCACGGCGCGTTGTAGCAAGCCGGTAAGTACGGGTCAATCGGCAGGGAATTGTGTATTAGGTATTGTTGTTTAAGGTTCAATAAATAACGAATTGGTTTGTTTGTCACAAAAATATAAAATACGAAAACAAAGAAAACAAGTTAAGGAAGAAATGGCTGTGGCTTTGGCTTGGATGGTCGGATTGCGACGATTCCTTCGACGCTCCTTTGCTCATGAGTTGTCTGTCCTAGTGTCGATCCCAGCGTGAGGTATGACTTGTCAAGGCGGTTGCGAGGGACAAGTCATCAAGTTGCCGATATTCGAAGCAAACACGAAATGAGTCTGTTTTGTTCACTTACCGTTTGTATGTCCAAGCTTGAGGTATCAACGCTAAGCATAAGGTTTAACAAGCATACATCAACATCAAAGACACAAGTTAGTGAGTGAGAACAAATGATTCTAGTGTTAAGTTTTCTAAGTGTTTGTGATAGTATATAGTATATGAAACCAAGAGATTTATCAACTCACTTAATCACAAAATACCATATCTAAACCTGGCAACCTCAACACTAAATTGATTCTAACCTTAGGCTTGCAAGATGGGGTTTTTGGGGAGAATATGGTATGTGATGAGGTTACAAAGTAACCATAGAATCAAGATACCATATCAACCCATTCAAGTTGCAATACTTGTTGGATATATGTAAGCCCTAGAGGCCATTATATGATAGTGGATGTATTTGTACATGTATATATATTCAGTATGCATTCTTGCTCGACATGATAGTATGCTATCTGGTTCTTCTTTATCTGACATGTTGATTTGATCATGCTTTTATTCATTCATACATGCTGATAAAGCCCTGAGGATATCGGCTTGACTACTCTGATTATGATGGAGATCATACTAGTGGGACATCTGTAGTCTATAAGCATATCCTGGAAAGTCCCTAGTCGTAGGTATATCGAGACGGGGCATTGATATACCAGAGTAGACTAGCATATATGATACTAGACCCATACGATGGGCGATGAATGTTCCTACATTCATCGATGTTTGACATCAAGATCATATACGGGTGCTCAGTGGTGACTGGGTACACTGGACGGACTCACCGAGAACTCCTATATGGAATTATATCTATCGTCGGATAGCAATTCTCAGGTGACACTGGTACAGGTTAGTCTGTAGACCCGAGATCGTCATAGAGTCTTGTGTGTTCTCCCACTGTACTTTGATTGCCACCCTTCCACGGCTCTACTGAGTCGTGCAAACAGGTGGCCGTTGGGTACAGTCCCGAGACACATGAAGACAATGAGCGATAGGAGGGGTTTCGTCTCTCCCCGTATAGGGAGTTGATGCTGTGCTGTGCCCAACTGGTTATATCAGTAAGTCCCTGGCCAGGGCTGCTGAGATTTGCTGATAAGTGTTATCAGTAGTTTCTCGATCTGTTATAGACCATTCACCGGCACGACTTATTGAGTTATTGGGGTCGACGTGACCATCCCTAGGCTCGATATGCAGCATATTTGACGAAAAGACCGGACTGTACGGTAGTGTTGCCGGTTGGCTCGATGGGAGTTGTAGCAGGTTCGCTTGTTTTCTTCTGATCGCTCAATACCCGGATGGCCATTACGTTTAGCTGACCGCTTGCGGCTTGGGGGTACTTGATATGATCATCACCCTCTGCCGGCGTATTGACGAGTCTTAGAGTCCCACACAGGAGTTACCTAGTCCAGGCGAAACGTTGTGGTGCGCGTATGCGATATGCGCATGGACCCGATTAAAATGCGCGTATATGATACCGTACATTGATCGGGCGGCTTGCTTTTGGTAGGGTCATATGTGATATGGCCGGATTGATAAATCAAGTGTTGATTTATCATTTAACCATTAGTTTTCTCACTTAAAACCTTTTCTTGGATGATGGATGTGTGCATGCATGTATGTTTTTCTTTCTTTCTTTCTTTCTTACTAGTTTCATGCACATATGGATGTGCATACATACATACATACACCCATCTATCATGGTTGTTTACACATGGAAATGGTGGCAATATAAGACTCACACCATGGTTGAATATATGGATTATTATTTGATTTATTGTTTAAAACAAAATAGAAAAGATAAGGATAATTCTTGCTTGCTTCTACATTCTTCTTTAAACCTAACCATGCTCACCTACTTCTAACCATGAGTTATCCTTCTCTTTGTGTTTTAAAACTCAAGTTAAATAATGTCTCCATCATTTAACCATGGTTTGTAGTGAGAAGAAATAAAATATATAAAGATATATTTCATTTCTTTTCATGGTAATCATTTTTACTCATGTGAAAAAGAAAGCCTCCATCTTCTTCCTCCTTCACCATTTGCTCTCTAGTTTTTTCTAGTGAGTAAAACACACATAAAGAAAGGTTTTTGAAGTGAGAATCTAAACCACAACATCATTCTACACAAGTTTAGCCAACTTGTTTAGAGTGTTCTCTTCGATTCTCATCTTGATAATCGAAGTTGCGAGCTTGGACAAGGAACTCCGGGTGGATCGTCGTGGACGTGAGAGGAGTTCAAGAGGACCTTCTTCCAACACCCAAGAGACCAAAGAGTCCAGCGAAAGGGAGCTACAAAGGTTGTAGTCTCGAAACCCTAGTTTTTATTCGCTTTAACTTTCGAAACTCTAATTTTCTAGGATCGATTCCTTTATATGCTTGTTTAGCACCATAAAAATCTAAACTTTGAGACATGTGATGCTTCAAAACTCTACATAGGGTGCGAGGCAAACCTTTCATTAGTATCAGAGCCGACCTAGAACATTAGGCGACGCTTTTACGAAGTAAAAATCCCGATCGGACAAAAATACGACATTTTAAGACCCTCTCTGGACAAATTTTAAAATCTGACATTTTTCAGGATTAAAAATACTTAAAAAATACAGCAGGTAAATCTAAGAATTATGGTGAAATTCAATGCCATGAATAGTACAAATGGCCGCGGAACCGCGGCAATTCCTTGCTTAGGCCGCGGCTCCGCGGCCGTACAGAGGTATCATTGCATCTAATTTACACTGTAATTCTTATTACTTCTTGTACAGTGTTTTAGGTATGTTTAATCTGAATATAGTACTGTATTTTCTGGAGATGGTTTTAGACGTGTAGATTCGATCGGAATTTTCATTTCGTTGCTTTTCCGGGTAAATTAGAAAGTATTGAAGTGTTTGAACGAGTATCATTTGCTCACTATTCACGGGGTTTAGATACTTTGGAGATACGTGCAAGTCTTTTTGTGGTGGACCCTCTAGAAGACAACAAACCTTAACTCGATTATGTGACCGTCTTGAAATGCCCTTTGAACCTTAGGGTTTGGGGCAGTACGGCATGCCACATGTGAGGCGTTGGCTTGACCCTTCTACGGCTGGACCGCTACTACTGTGTCACACTCCGGATTTTTGAACCCTGCTCAAGTGTTGAGCTTTAGTGAATCTTGGGTACTTGATCGTTCGTTCGAAAACTTTAATACTGTCTGTTTATCTGGAATGTGATACAATATGTGGAATTCATATAGTTTAGGCATGAAATACGAAATATGTGATATTTCGCATTTATGATGTCTAAAGAGAATGTGGATTCCAAATATTGTAGTTTTACACTTTCTTTTCTGTGACCGTAAGTGTAGTATGTACGATATCGCCGGTTTCGTTGCTATACATCAACGACAATTGGGGTATGCATACTTACTTACGTCGATGATATGAGATATTATGTGTTGCTGAGATATGATGTGCAGGATTGTCGCGATTGAATAGCCGGGTTTTTTTTTTGTGAGATGAGAGTTTTATATTTTCATTCATGTAAATTCAAATGTAATGTAATATTCTTTTATTTGGGGCACTTCCGGGTTGAGGTTGTGTCACCAGTGTTGTATATTATTTACTTTTCCGCATTAGGATGGACCCAAGGAGGGGAGCACAGGTGACCGGGTTCTGGGGTTCAGTGGGAGGCCATCTCGAAGAGTCGAGACCGGGTCTCCTAAACTCCAGAATTGGTAGGGTCACTTGCCGCTCTCGTAGGGGTCCAGGGTGTGGGCTTGGCTATTCATCGCGACTGTGGAATCCGTATTTTCTATTCTGGCTAAATACTAAATAGGACGTCCTAGTATATCCCACTTTATATCTATGTTTCTGCTGCCTGTGTTCTGTGATATCTGAGACGAATGACATATTATATATATGATATATAGTAGACGTTGCTTATGTTTTACACCCGCCTAGTCCCGTCCCGGTATGCCGTTAGTTAAGTAACCTAACGGTGCATAACGGAACATTGCGGCGAATGCGGATGGCATAAGCGTACGTGTTATTTTCGTTTCTTTTCTGTGATTGGCTTAAGGACTTAAATGATGGGATTACATTAATGTGATTAATGTAAAGAAAATAAACCTAAAAAGATGTTGTAGAATCGGATTTGAAAACCACTCGGCTATTTATGAAAAAGCTATATTTCAAAACTGCAGAGCTTAAGCCACTCCTTTTGAAAACCATTTGATTCTACAACGATATCAAGTTCAAAGCGTTAAAGATTTTCTTAAAAATCATCCGCAACCCTCCGTCATTTTAGGAAGTAGAGTACTTAGTATTCGTACTACGTTTGTTGACTATAGTTAAGGCGTAGTGTACGGTAGCTAAGTGATGTCTTCCAACATTGCATATAATGCAGATTAATTAGGACATTCTTATGACTTTGTTGACCTTAGTTAAGGGTCATATGAGTGGGTCTAATTAATCAAGAAATGACGGGTAGAACTTGATTGGTACTTATGATTTGTTGACCATAGTTAAGGTCATAAGTGCTAGGGGTAAAAACCACATCGGGAATTTCAATAGTTGAAATTTGCAATGAGATTGCATACCTTCCATGTGATGGTTGGATCCCGATCCCACTGTGGGCAATAGTTGCTCCTAGGAGAGTTTTACAGTTTACAATTAGCTAACTCATTAGGTGTCTAGAAAGGTGTTAACGGGGCTCCGCCTCTGGGAAAACAAGGTTTACTCTAATTAGGTTCGTACGAAAGCACGGGGAACCTCCCTCAAGTGCCGACACTGGCCTGGCTGAACAAGTTGTAGACTGTAATTAATCCTGGCTAGTTTTTCTTTTTAAGTTTTGAAAGAAAAACTCGATAAAAGCAGTGGGAAATATCGATTAGACAAGATAATAACCAATCTGATCTGTGCAAGAGCTTTCGCTGAGTGTATTCTTTTCTCTCTCTTAATGGCAGATACCCATAACTGGACTTAAGCTTCTACTTGATAAAAACAAACTGAATGGGACCAACTATAAAGACTGGCTGAGGAATCTGAAAATCGCCTTGACTTATGATAAAGTATCATATGTCCTCACGGCTTCAGCCCCGCCCGTCCCAGGTCCAAAATCTTCAGTTGCGGACATTGAAGTCCGCAAGACATGGGACGCTGACCGTGCCACGGCCAAATGCCTCGCGCTTGCATCGATGGACAACACACATCAAAAGCAGCATGAGGACATGGACATTCACGATATATTGCTTCATACAAAGGAGTTGTATGGAGAGCAATCCCGCGTATTACGATACGAAGCATCAAAGAAATTGTTTCAGATGCGAATGGCCCCTGGCACACAAGTAGGAGACCATGTTCTAAAGATGATAGCTCTTACAGAAGAGCTTGAGTACCTTGGATGGACGATGGACAATGAACAATAGATAGATATTATTCTGCAGTCCCTTCCCTCCACCTTTGCTCAGTTCATAGTGAACTTCAACATGCATGGCATGGAGAAGGAACTCCCTGAACTCCTTAATATGTTAAGGAGTGCAGAGAGCACTATGAAGTCAGCAAGAACTCCCGTTATGACTATTGGACAATATTCTTCTTCTCGCCCGAAAGCTAAGGCCAAGGGAAAGAAAAAGAAGAAGCCCACCAATCCTAAAGGTGGAGTTAAAAAGGTGAAGGGAAAGGAAAAGTCCAAGGCTGGAGACTCGGGGAAGGGCGAATGTTTTCATTGCCACAAGACAGGACATTGGAAGCGCAACTGCACGGAGTACTTAAGTCTCAAGAAGAAGCATGGGGATGCTTCTGCTTCAGGTGCGTTTGTGACAGAAAACTGTTTTTCAATGAACTCTGCTTCCTGGGTATTGGATACCGGTTCAGGTTCTCACATTTGCAATTCTATGCAGGGGCTGAGAAATAGCAAGGTTTTGAAGACAGGTGACCATACTCTCCGCGTTGGAAATGGTTCCAATGTACATACAGTCGCAGTGGGAGAGTATCACTTGGGGTTGCCATCTGGATGTATTTTGGTTTTGAATCCATGTTATTTTGTACCAAGTATGCTATGTAATATAATATCCGTTTCTTTGTTGGACAATGAATGATATAATTTTGTATTGCAGAACAATGTTATGAACATTCACCTGAATCAAATGTTGGTTGGGTATGTACGCTTAATAACGGAATATATGTCCTAAATCAACACACAGTTTTCAGTATACAACACACTAATAAAAGAAAACTTTCAGAATTAAATGAAGCTTTTCTTTGGCACTGTAGACTTGGTCATATTAACGAAACAAGACTAAACAAGTTACACAAACGTGGATATTTAAACTCTTTTGAATATAAATCTTATGCGACTTGCTAGTCTTGTATCAAGGGTAAAATGACCAAAACTCCGTTTACCGGACACGGAGAAAGAGCTACTCAGCTCCTAGGCCTCATACATAGTGATGTATGTGGACCGATGTCTACACAGGCTAGAGGCGGTTTTTCATACTTCATTACATTCACTGACGATTTCTCAAGATTCGGTCATGTATTTTTATTAAAGCACAAGTCCGACGCTTTCGAGAAATTCATTGAATATAAACAAGAAGTAGAAAAATAAACCGGCTTGAGTATTAAAATGCTTCGATTAGATCGAGGTGGTGAGTATCTCAGTACAGAATTTGCAAACTTCCTAAAAGAGAATGGGATTCTCTCTCAGCTCACTCCTCCTTACACACCACAGCACAACGGTGTGTCAGAACGACGGAATAGGACCCTATTAGATATGATCCGGTCAATGATGAGTGACGCTGAGTTACCAGTCTCGTTTTGGGGGCATGCATTGGAGACTGCAGCATTTCTGCTAAACAGGGTTCCAACCAAAGCCGTGTCTACCACGCCATATGAGATTTGGCATGGGAAGAGACCATCTCTTAAGAGAATTAAGATTTGGGGTTGCCCGGCCTATGTTTAAAAGCAGAATCCGGACAAACTCGAGACACTGTCAGTCATGTGTAACTTTGTGGGATATCCAAAGAATTCTTATGGATATCTGTTCTACCACAAAGAGGAACAAAAAGTGTTTGTTTCTCAGTATGCCACATCTTAGAAAAAGAGTTTTTCACAGATAAAAATGATGGCAAGGTGGTGGATCAAGAAGAGGTTCTGGAGACGCAAACTACAAACGACGATTTGGTTGAACCGGCTGTTACAACAGAAAATAAAGAACCTCGGCCACTCCGTAGGTCTGGTAGGACTTCTCTCCCTCCGGAGAGGTACTACGGTTTCCTCATTGATGGTGACAGAGAAGACTGTATCATGGATGATGATGATCCTACCAGTTTTCAGAAAGCTATCGCGAGTAGAGACTCTGTGAAGTGGCTGGATGCCATGAGATCCGAAATGGAGTCTATGTACACCAACAAAGTATGGACTTTGGACGTTGTACCCCCTGGGGTAAAACCTGTGGGGTGCAAATGGATCTTTAAAAGAAAGATTGGTGTATATGGGCAGGTGGAGACCTATAAGGCAAGACTTGTGGCGAAGGGTTTTCGTCAAAGACCAGGTTTGGACTATGACGAGACTTTTTCTCCCGTAGCCATGCTTAAATCCATTCGGATCCTACTTGCTATTGCTGCTCACTACGACTATGAAATATGGCAGATGGACGTTAAAACTGCATTTCTAAATGGAAATTTAGAAGAATGCGTTTATATGGATCAGCCAGAGGGCTTCATTGATAGTGGGAGCAGCGGGAAAGCATGTAAATTGCTTAAATCCATATATGGGTTAAAGCAGGCATCACGGAGTTGGAACATCTGTTTCGATGATGTCATCAAAGAGTTTGATTTCATCAAAAATCCAGATGAACCTTGTGTTTATAAGAAGGCTGTAGGGAGAGCTGTGACATTCCTCGTATTGTACGTGGATGACATTCTTCTGATAGGAAATGATATTCCTATGCTACAATCGGTCAAATCTTTCTTATCACTGAGGTTCTCCATGAAGGACCTGGGTGATGCCACATATAATCTGGGCATAAGGATCTATAGGGATAGATCCAAAAGGTTATTGGGATTGTCCCAAACCAGGTACATTGACACTATCCTAAAAAGGTTTAGTATGGAAGACTCCAAGCGGGGTGCCTTACCCACTTGCCATGGAGTCACTCTCTCCAAGGATTCTTGTCCAAAGACCGATGAAGAGAGAGCTCGCATGAGTGTTATACCCTATGCTTCGGCAGTAGGATCTATAATGTATGCTATGTTATGTACACGCCCAGATGTAGCTTATGCACTTAGTGTTGTAAGCAGGTATCAATCCAACCCAGGGGAGAACCACTGGACAGCTGTGAATAACATTCTTAAGTACTTACGAAGGACTAAAGAATTGTTCTTGGTGTATGGTAATGAAGATCTCCAAATGGAGGCCTTTACCGATTCGAGCTTCCAGAGCGATAAGGACGACAGCAAATCTATCTCTGGGTTTGTATTTACCCTCAATGGAGGGGCGGTGAGTTGGAAGAGTTCCAAACAAGATACCGTTGTAGACTCTACGATGGAAGCTGAGTACATTGCTTCAAATGATGCTGCCAAGGAAGCCGTCTGGATGAAGAAGTTCGTCTCGGAGCTAGGAGTAGTTCCAACCATTATTGATCCAATACCTCTGTATTGTGATAATAATGGGGCTATGGCGCTAGCCAAGGAGCCCAGATCCCATCAGCGGTCCAGACACATCCTGAGGCGTTTTCATTTGATCCGGGAGATTGTAGATCGCCGCGAGATCGAGATTGGGAGAGTAGACACAAAGAATAACGCCGCGGATCCATTCACCAAGGCCCCCCCTCAGCCGCAGCATGAGCGACTTTTTGAGATGTTGGGTATGAGATACGCCAATAACTGGCCTTAGTGCAAGTGGGAGATTGTTGGATATATGTATGCCCTAGAGGCCATTATATGATAGTGGATGTATTTGTACATGTATATATATTCAGTATGCATTCTTGCTCAACATGATAATATGCTATCTAGTTCTTCTTTATCTGACATGTTGATTTGATCATGCTTTTATTCATTCATACATGCTGATAAAGCCCTGAGGATATCGGCTTGACTACTCTGATTATGATGGAGATCATACTAGTGGGACATCTGTAGTCTATAAGCATATCCTGGAAAGTCCCTAGTCGTAGGTATATCGAGATGGGGCATTGATATACTAGAGTAGACTAGCGTATATGATACTAGACCCATACGATGGGCGATGAATGTTCCCACATTCATCGATGTTTGACATCAAGATCATATACGGGTGCTCAGTGGTGACTGGGTACACTGGACGGACTCACCGAGAACTCCTATATGGAATTATATCTATCGTCGGATAGCAATTCTCAGGTGACACTGGTACAGGTTAGTCTGTAGACCCGAGATCGTCATAGAGTCTTGTGTGTTCTCCCACTGTACTTTGATTGCCACCCTACCACGGCTCTACTGAGTCGTGCAAACAGGTGGCCATTGAGTACAGTCCCGAGACACACGAAGACAATGAGCGATAGGAGGGGTTTCGTCTCTCCCGGTATTGGGAGTTGATGTTGTGCTGTGCCCGACTGGTTATATCAGTAAGTCCCTGGCCAGGGCTGCTGAGATTTGCTGATAAGTGTTATCAGTAGTTTCTCGATCTGTTATAGACCATTCACCGGCACGACTTATTGAGTAATTGGGTTCGACGTGACCATCCCTAGGCTCGATATGCAGCATATTTGACGAAGAGACTGGACTGTACGGTAGTGTTGCCGGTTGGCTCGACGGGAGTTGTAGCAGGTTCGCTTGTTTTCTTCTGATCGCTCAATACCCGGGTGGCCGTTACGTTTAGCTGACCGCTTGAGGCTTGGGGGTACTTGATAGGATCATCATCCTCTACCGGCGTATTGACGAGTCTTAGAGTCCCACACAGGAGTTACCTAGTCCAGGCGAAACGTTGTGGTGCGCGTATGCGATATGCGCATGGACCCGATTAAAATGCGCGTATATGATACCGTACATTGATCGGGCGGCTTGCTTTTGGTAGGGTCATATGTGATATGGCCGGATTGATAAATCAAGTGTTGATTTATCATTTAACCATTAGTTTTCTCACTTAAAACCTTTTTTTGGATGATGGATGTGTGCATGCATGTATGTTTTTCTTTCTTTCTTTCTTACTCGTTTCATGCACATATGGATGTGCATACATACATACATACATACATACATACATACACCCATCTATCATGGTTGTTTACACATGGAAATGGTGGCAATATAAGACTCACACCATGGTTGAATATATGGATTATTATTTGATTTATTGTTTAAAACAAAATAGAAAAGATAAGGATAATTCTTGCTTGCTTCTACATTCTTCTTTAAACCTAACCATGCTCACCTACTTCTAACCATAAGTTATCCTTCTCTTTGTGTTTTAAAACTCAAGTTAAATAATGTCTCCATCATTTAACCATGGTTTGTAGTGAGAAGAAATAAAATATATAAAGATATATTTCATTTCTTTTCATGGTAATCATTTTTACTCTTGTGAAAAAGAAAACCTCCATCTTCTTCCTCCTTCACCATTTGCTCTCTAGTTTTTTCTAGTGAGTAAAACACACATAAAGAAAGGTTTTTGAAGTGAGAATCTAAACCACAACATCATTCTACACAAGTTTAGCCAACTTGTTTAGAGTGTTCTCTTCGATTCTCATCTTGATAATCGAAGTTGCGAGCTTGGACGAGGAACTCCGGGTGGATCGTCGTGGACATGAGAGGACTTCAATAGGATCTTCTTCCAAAACCCAAGAGACCAAAGAGTCCAGCGAAAGGAAGCTACAAAGGTTGTAGTCTCAAAACCCTAGTTTTTATTCGCTTAACTTTCGAAACCCTAATTTTCTAGGATCGATTCCTTTGTATGCTTGTTTAGCACCATAAAAATCTAAACTTTGAGACATGTGATGCTTCAAAACTCTACATAGGGTGCTAGGCAAACCTTTCAATACTAAGCTTAGACTCCCATGATACACATTAAACATTAACAAGAGGAGGAGGAAGGCAAAGCCATTCATCTCACATCCTCACCATAACCACAACCAAAGATATTAGTTAAGCATGATAAAAAGAAAAGCAAATAAGAAAAAGAAGCAAGTAATCAAAGAAAAAACAATATTATTAACACTTGAAGAAGTTTAGGTATAAGATATTGGTAACTTGTTCAACCTCCATAATGAAGCACCCAAAAGAAATCTTCAAGAGAGAAGAAGAAGAAACCAAGTTGAAACCCACTCAACTCTCAAGCTAAACCAAAACTAAACAAAAATGGAAAAAAGGTATATGTTGTTCCTTTCTCAATATCTGTTCTGGTATTTATAGACTCGACTCCAGAATAAACTGTAAGTTGATTTCGCGCACCCCACGTGTTCGCGGAGAGGCGGAATTTGCAAAAAATGATTTTTACGAGCTTCGCAACACCGACTAGAACCAATGATCGTCTATAAACCCTAGCTAGCAAACTACTTGAGGTTTAACTACTCGGATACGAAGTTATACCTCATGATTCATGTCATTCGGGTCTTCATCGCGATCCTCCTTGTCTACGTAGGTTCCAAGGATCGATTCGGATCGTAGCTTCTTCAACGGCTTCCTCGAGTCAAAAACGATCCACCCGAGAGTCTATAGTCCGAGCTCCACCTCAAAACCGAGGTAACTAGGGCAATAAGCTTGCTAAACTTGATGGCCTAGGTGATGTAGAATATGAAGATGGATTTATTTGTCTCTTGAAACCCTAGGATTCTCAACACATGAGAGCTTTTAAGGTTTTGATGTGAGGAAGAAGAAGAGAGCTAGCTTGAAGAAAGAGAAATGATTTTTGATAATGATATGATAAAATGAGATGGCTAACTTAACATGACCACAAGCATGGCATGAAAAATATCTCATGAAAATAACTAGGCCACAAAATATCTCACAAAAATATCTAAGTCAAATAGTCAAACCAAGTCAAGTGGTCAAGCCAAGTCAAATGGTCAAACAAAGTCAAGTAGTCAAAACTAGTAGCCATGCCTCAATTATCATTTACAAAAATAACAAATACTTTCCTCCACCTCATAATTGTTTTAATCAAGTCAATAGTCAAAACCCTAATGAGGTGTCTCCTTCTATACCTCTCTCATTCGTATATACATACCCGCATTAGTTATCCGAGAAACACGAATACAAAGAGACGAAACTGATCCATCAATATAATACTAGGATCCGGCTTAAACCAAAGCCCACAAGTATTATCCGCCCGAAATCATAGCGTACAAGTGCACATAAGTGATCGAAACCCTGCCGTAAAACCATACGGCCTCTACACCTTTTGGCCGGTGCAGGGAAACTCTCTATGTGAGACTCTAAAGATTCGACACTACACTGAAAGTGGGTTTAACCACAGGCCGCAAGCGGTACTAGCTGCACGTAACGGTCTCCAGGTAGATGTCTGTAGGGTTCCTAGGCACTCAATAGAAGTCTCACAAGGCATCAATCATGCCAAATTCAAAAAATTCCGGTGACGAGAAACCCTAATACGGATCGTTAACTAGAGTTTAGGTGAAACGAAAAGCTACTAAACTACTTTAGTGCTAAGTGAACGGAAATACAACCTTCGTAGACCCGGTCCTCCACCTCCATAGCTCCGTGATGAAGTCCCTCCGCTGTACCCATCGGATCCCGGACTCTCACGGTGGTTTCATCGAAGAAATGATCGGGCTAGGTCGTCGACTTCGATGCCGAAGATGATCTACGTCGAGGCAACACAAGATCAAGCTCCAACTTCACCAAGTCAAGAAACTTGTGAAGAAAACACCCTATACTACTTGGCAAGTGGTAGAGGATGAAGAAATAGGAAGTGGGTTCACTTTAGAATTGGATTTCTCACTCTTTTTCTCATATTGCCATTAATGGTTGCAAGTTTTCTTCTTTTGTTGAAGAAGAAGAAGAAGAAGAAAATGAATTATGATAAGTCATTTTGAAATAGAAAATGATATGATACTTATCATAATTGCAACCATAGTTAGGTGTAGAGAATAAACTATGGTTAGGGTTAAGACAAAAGACAAACTAGCAAGACTATTCAAAGCTTCAAGAAGCTTCAAGTAGCAAACAAAGAAAGCCACCATGATATATTTTGCCCAAAAATAAATAAAATGAATAACTAAATAAGTAAATCAAAACCCTAACCATTAACATAACCATGGTTTAATCATACACACCCAAGTTTGCATGTATCATCAAACATGATACAATCTTGTGCACAAAAGTATATCACATATACAACTTGTGTAAAAACAAGTGAGAAAAATATATCTTAAGTGAACCAATATTAGTTAATGTAAAGTGATATATCAAATATATAATTATACATTAAATCATTAAATCAACACTTGATTTAACGATCCGGTCATATCGTATATGACCGACTAATATCCAATGTATCGACTTATCGAATCAATCCTCGATTCGATAACTAGGTTATATCGTATACAACCATTCGATACATTCATCATGAGAATAGAATACGGTATCACATACACGCATTATTCTCGGTCCCGCACATATCTCATATGCACTCCTATTTCGTTTCGCTTGAGCCAGGAAACCTCTGTGTAGGACTCTAAAGACTCGTCAATACGCCGGCAGCGGGTGATGATCATATCAAACACCCATAAGCCGCAAGCGGTCTGCTAAACGTAACGGCCACCCGGGTATTGAGCGATCAGAAGATCGACGAGCAAGCCCGATCACACTCCTGTGAATCCAACCAGTAACACTTACCGTACAGTCCGGTCTCGTCGTCTAATATGTCGCATATCTCGCCTAGGGGTGGTAAACGTCAGACCCCAATAGCTCGATAAGTCGTGTCGATATGAGGTCTATAACAGTTCGAGAAACTACTGGTAACACTTAACAGAAAATCTCAGCAACCCTGGCCAGGGATTTCCGGTTATAGCCAATCGAACACAGCGCAACATCAACTCCCTATACTGGGAGTGCCGAATCCCCTCCTATCGCTCATTGCCTCCATGTGATTCGGGACTATACCCAAAAACCACCGTTTTGCACGCCCTCTTGGACGTGGTAAGATGGAAATCAAACCACAGTGGAAATCACACAAGACTCTATGACGATCTCAGGTCAACAGACTACTCTGTACCAGTGTCACCAGAGAACTGCCATCTGACGTAAGTTATAATACCATCTGGGAGTTCTCGGCGAGTCCGTCCTGTGTACCCAGTCTCCACTGAGCACCCGTATATCATCTCTGATGTCAAACACCAATGGATATGGGATCATCCATCGCCCATCTGTATGGGTCGAGAAGGTATACTCTAGTCTACTCTGGTATATCGATGCCCCGTCTCGATACACCCACGACTAGGGACCTTGAAGGATGTACTTATGGACTACCATGTCCCCACTAGTATGATCCGCATCATAGTCCAGGTAGTCAAGTACACATCCTAAGGGCTTTACCAACATGTAACAGAGAGACAATCAGTGTACACGTTAAGGTAAAGAGTAACCAGATAGCATACTATCATGCCGAGCAAGAAAGTCCTCCTTATATATGTCCAAGCATCCACTGTAATGTACATCTTATGTATAGTAATGGCCTCTAGGGCATACATATAACTAAAAATCTCCCACTTGCACTAGGGCCATCTAATAGCAGTGGTTGTAGTATCTCATACTCAACCATCCCATAAAAGTCTCTCTCTGGAAAAAGTCCTTTATGAGTGGATCCGCCGTGTTGTCCTCTGAGTCTGTTCTCCTAACCTCGATCACACTGGAGATCAACCATCTCCATGATCAGGTGACACTGCCTTAGAATATGTCTAGATCACTGATGGGACCGGCGTTCCTTGGCATAAGCAACAACTCCATTGTCTCACAATGGTAGGAACGTAGTTCATCTCATGAACCAATTTACACCCAAACAGCCTCTTTGGTAGCATCTTAAGTAGCGATTTATCCTGCCTTTATTGTCTAGTTAGCAACGGTATCTAGCTTGGAACTCTTCCAACGTACCGTCCTATTACTGAAGGTAAAGACAATGCATGTGACTGACTTTCAGTCGTCCTTATCACCCTGGAACCCTTCTAGTGATTCTCCCCAGGATCGATTGATACCATCTCACTACAACTAGTGAGTATCCTAATATCCAATTAGATCTAGCTCATAGATCCAAAACCCAGGATTTAGGAGGTATCACTTTGATCCTATGTGGAGAATCATTGTGATAAGCGGAGATTGATCGAGCATAGCATAGGAAACTCCTTCCCTATCAAGAGTATGTCATCCACGTACTCTACGAGGATCACCACCATACTCCCTACTACCCTTTTGTTTATACAAGGTTCATCTACCATTTTGATGATGTCAAACTCTTTGACTAACACATCAAAACAGATGTTCCAACTCCGCGATGCCTGCTTTATCATATAAAACATCTTGCACACGTTTCCGCTGCTCCCACTGTCTACGAAGCCCTCTGACTGTGTACTTATAGACTCTCTCTTCTAAAATATCATTTAGAAGAGCAGTCATGACACCCAACCGCAGATATCGTAGTCATGGTATGCAGCCGTGGCAAGTAGGATCCGGATGGACTTAAGCATAGCCACTGGAAAAAGGTTTCATCATTATCCACGCCTGGTCGATGATGAAAACCTTTAACAAGTCTAGCTTTGAAAGTCTGAACTTTTCCATCTACACCAAGTAATCTTCTCAAGATATACTTTCTCCTGATGGGGATTTAACCCTTCAGATATAGCAACTAAAGTCCATACTTTGTTGGTGTACATGGATTCCATCTCAGATCTCTAAGCATCCAGCCATTCTTACAGAGTCCCTACTCTCGATGGCCTGCTTGAAACTAGTTGGGTCATCATCTCATGATGCAATCCTCGCTCCTACTGTCATGGAGAAACCGAAGTAACTCTCAGGTGGGTGAGAAACCCTACTAGATCGGCGGAGAGGCTGAGGTTCGTTGGTAACTATTGAATCCTTTGGTTCTTTCAAATCATCTGCTGTAGTTTGTATAGCTGGAACCTTTCCAGTTCTACATTACAGACCTTGCCTCGAGCTTGTCCGGATTTTGCTTTTAGACATAGGCTGGACAACCCCAAATCTTAACAAACTTAAGATATGGGCTCTTCCCTTTCCATATCATATATGATGTGGTAGGCAACTGATTTGATTGGAACCCTATTCAATAGGTATGCAGCTTCATAAGTGCATAACTCCCAAAAGGAAATAGGAAACTCAGTAGTACTCATCATAGAGCACACCATATCAAATAGGGTGTATCTGCTCCGCCCCGATATACCATCGTGCAATGGTGTATTCGGAGGAGTAATGCTGAGAGAGAATCTCATTCTCCTTTAGAAAAGTCCAAGAATTCCGTGCTCAAGTATTCTCCTCCTTGATCACATCAAAGGACATGATACTTATACCCGTTTTGGTTCTCTACTTCTAACTTATATTCCGTGAATATCTCAAAAGGTTCGGACTTGTGTTTCAACAGGAACATATGTCTGAATCTAAAGAGATCATCAGAGAATGTAATGAAGTACAAAGAACCGGTCTTGGCATGTGTAGACAGGGGACCTACATACATCAACATGTATCGTCCCAAGAGTTTACCAACTCTTTCTCTGTTACCAATAAACAGAGCTGTGGTAATCTTATCTTTGTGACATGACTGGCAAGTTTCACAAGATGTAAATTCAAACTGATTTAAATATGCATCTATATGTAACTTCAGCTAGTCGGGTCGCATTGATATGACCTAGTCTACAATATCTCAAGAAGAATTCGTTCATTTCTGAACTGTTCCTCTTGTGTGTGTTCTGTATAGTAAGAACTGTAGTTTGATTTAGAACATCAATGGTTTTAGATAACGTGCCTGAACCGATCAACTTTTGATATAGGAAATGTTCAAAACATTATCCAACAATACAAAATTTTATCATTTCTTTAATAATAAAGAGACTGATATGATTTTGTATATCAGGTTCGGTATCTAATAACATTCGTTCAGAATCAATGTATTTGGAATACAGGGTAACAGTGACCAACAGACTTGGCTGCAACTCTTGCCCCGTTTTCTGTCTCATGAAACTTATCACCCGTTCTCAGTTCTCTACCTATCTGTAGCCTTATGTAACAGATTACATATCTGGGATCCTGATCCGGTATCAAATACCCAGGACGTAGAGGATACAGAGAAACAGTTCTTTGTAACGAACACACCCGAAGATGATGCATCAGTATGCACTTTCTTCGTTTGGACGGCACGGGAATTCTGGTAATCCCCAATTTCCTGCTCTGTCTTATAACAATTATAAGTTGGAGCGGGACCAACGTTCTCCAGCTCAGTATAACAAGCGGGTTCGGTCAATAATCCGTATTATTATCTTGATTAAGGCGTGACATGGTCGCTACCTGGAGAGAGAGAGAAGAAAACACTCAGCGTGCGCTCTTGCAAGATCAGAATGGTTATTATTTTATCTAATCAAGATGGCTCCCACTGTTTTTATCAAATCTTCCTTCAAACCCTAAAAGGAAATACTAGCCAGGATTAATTCCACACTACAAGTTCTCCAATCTTTCAGCCAGGCCAGTGTCGGTACTTTGAGGGAGGTTCCCCGTGCTTTCGCACGGTCCTAATTATGGTAAACCTCGTTTTCCCAGAGGCGTAACCCCGTTGACACCTTTCTAGACACCTACATGATCGGCTAATTGTAATGTGTAAAACTCTCCCAGGAGTAACAATTACTCGCAGTAGGTATCGGGGTCCAACTATCTCATAGAAGGTATGCAATCTCATTGCAAAATTCAACACTTGAAATTCCCGATAATATTTTGCCCCTAACCTCCTATGACCTTGACAAAGGCCAACAAACCATAGGATGCTAGTCAAGTTCAACCCGTCATTTCCTGATTGAATTAAACCCACCCGCACGACCCTTGACAAAGGCCAACAAGGTCGCACGACTACCCTAACCCAATCTGCATCATATGCATAAGCAGATAAGCACCAGTCAGCTACCGCACACTACGCATTGACAAAGGCCGACAAACGCAGCACGAATACTAACTACTACTTATCTGAAATGACGGAGGGCTAAGACAGGTTTTTCTGAAAACCTATTGCGGAATGAACTTGATATCGTCGTAGAATCAAATGATTTTAAAATGGAGTGTTTTTTTTAGGCTTTTCTAGTTTTGCTAAAGGGGTCACTCCCGGTGAAGGGATCGTCGGCCCTTTCCTCGTCGAATGAGGTGCGGGATATATCATATATATCACTGTGCAAAGCAGAAACTATAGAAGCTATCAAAAGACAAACCGAGGGTTGTAGCATCTGCCAGTTATTGCTAAAGGAGTCACTCCCGGTGAAGGGATCTCAGTCCTTTCCTCGTCGAATGAGGTGCGGGATATATCATATATATCACTGTGCAAAACAGAAACTATAGAAACTATCAAAAGACAAACCGAGGGTTGTAGCATCTGCCAGTTATTGCTAAAGGAGTCACTCCCAGTGAAGGGATCTCGGTCCTTTTCTCGTCGAATGAGGTGCGGGATATATCATATACATCACTGTGCAAAGCAAGAACTGTAGCTACCTGTTTTATTTTTGAAATTCGATTCTACAACATCTTAGGTTTCTTTTATTTCATTAATCTCATTAATGAAGTCCCATCATTTAAGTTACCTAAACATCACAGATAAATACGACGTACACTTATACTATCCGCATTCGCCTCGATGTCCCCACGTGCACCGTTAGGTTGGGTAACTAACGACAGAGCGGGGCAGGGCTAGCGCGGGTGTAAAACATAAGTAACGTCTATATAATATATCATATATACTATATACAGTATTTATCACAGAACATCACATGATCACATCACTGATATCGCAGCAGAAGAAACATATGAAATATTGGATATACTAGGACGTCCGTGTTTTCAATACGAGCCAGTATAAAACACGGATTCCACGGTCGCGATGAATAGCCAAACCCACACCCCTAGACCCTTACGAGAGCGGCCAGCAACCCTAACAATTCTAGAGTTAGGAGACCCGGACTCGACTCCTCGAGTTGGTCTCCCACTGGACTCCAGAACTCGGTTACTTGTGCTCTCCTCCTTGGGTCTATCCTAGTGCGGAAAAGTAAATAATATACAAAAGGTGACATCTTCCGCAACCTGGAAGTACCCTAATAAAAGAATATTACATACAAGTTTTTACATGAATGAAAATGAAAAACACTCATCCCACATAAAAACCCCCGGCTATTCAACACGACGATCCAATATAACATATCCAGCAACACATAACATCACATGTCATCAACATAAGTAAATATGCGCATCCTAATTGTCGTTGACATATAGCAACGAAACCGGCGATATCACATATTACACTTACGGTCACAGAAAAGAAAGTGTAAAACTACAACAGTTGGAATCCGCAACCTGCATAGACATCGCATGCCTAATCAAATGAATTCCTTAGACATCGCATGCCTAACAATTATAAACCCCGCATTTTAGTCTCATTATCGAAAACACTTTTCAATATCAAGTCGGGTAATTCAACAAGATTCCCGACATCCTGATCGAATGCTCGTCGCGAACTTCAGTAGACGGCCGCACCTCTGATGCCGTCGACGAAGTGCACTAAGGAGGAACACCGCTGCCGCGAGCACCCGAACGGATGCTTTTGGCGAGGGGGTTCTCCTACAGTCACTTGGTCGGGGCTATGGGGCGTGGCTGTCTATTAAGTTTACCGGCGAGTATCCGCGTACGCTACGTGATTGCGACGGACTTTTGATCGCATCAAAATTCCGTGGCAACCGATCAAGTGAGACTAAAGTGCTATGTTTATAACATTCAAATCAGTTATCTCATAACTGCTTGTGGATTCTAAGTATTGTATCCCATTCCAGATAAATAGAAAATGTTAAACTTTCCGATCGAACAATCAAACACCCAAGTTTTCCCGAAACAGATCAACACATGAAACTAGTTTAAAAACATCCAGTTCATGCCTCAGTACCAACGGTCCAGCCGTAGAAGGGTCAAGCCAACGCCTCACATGTGGCACGCCGTACTGCCCCAAACCCTATGGTTCAAAGGGCAGTTCAAGACGGTCACATAATCGAGTTAAGGTTTGTTGTCTTCTAGAGGGTCCATCGCGTTACTTGCACTACTTAGAACGTTATTAAACCACGGAAAGATCCAACACTTGGAAATTTCCCGACAGGGGAAAAGGTGGGTATTTATATCCGGTCAAACTTTTTAACATATTCAAAAATTATCCGGAAAACACATAGACAAAATTAGACAATCCGATCGAATAATCGAATCCCCAAAACAACCCCAGAAAACTCAACAGTGGAGTGTAATTTAAAAAATCCCAAAAAATACAGCACTTAAATATAAAAATTGCTGTGCAAGCCACGTGGATAGATTCGTCAATTTGGCCGCGGAACCGACGCCCAAGCGAGGGTAGGGCCGCGGTTCCGCGGCGCTTTAGACGATTTAGGTGTCCCGTTTTGTACAGTAATTCTTGTAAAACCCTGCTTGTTTTTCTGAATATTTTTAATTCACAAAATTCCCAAATTCCAGAAAATGTCTAGAGAGTGGTTTGAGTTAGGGTTTCGGTGTTCGTTCGGATTTCTAACGTCGTCTACACTTCGCCTAAGGCTCTAGCTAGGCTCTGATACCACTGTAGGGTTCCTAGGCACACACTACAGGTCTCACAAGTCATCAACCATGCCAAATTCAAAAAATTCCGGTGCCGAGAAACCCTAATACGGATCGTTAACTAGAATTTAGGCGAAACGAAAAGCTACTAAACTACTTTAGTGCTAAGTGAATGGAAATACAACCTTTGTAGATCCGGTCCTCCACCTCCATAGCTCCGTGATGAAGTCCCTCCGCTGTACCCATCGGATCCCGGACTCTCGCGGTGGTTTCATCGAAGAAATGATCGGGCTAGGTCGTCGACTTCGATGCCGAAGATGATCTACGTCGAGGCAACACAAGATCAAGCTCCAACTTCACCAAGTCAAGAAACTTGTGAAGAAAACACCCTATACTACTTGGCAAGTGGTAGAGGATGAAGAAATAGGAAGTGGGTTCACTTTAGAATTGGATTTCTCTCTCTTTTTCTCATATTGCCATTAATGGTTGCAAGTTTTCTTCTTTTGTTGAAGAAGAAGAAGAAGAAGATGAAAATGAATTATGATAAGTCTTTTTGAAATAGGAAATAATATGATACTTATCATAATTGCAACCACAGTTAGGTGTAGAGAATAAACTATGGTTAGGGTTAAGGCAAAAGACAAACTAGCAAGACTATTCAAAGCTTCAAGAAGCTTCAAGTAGCAAACAAAGAAAGCCACCATGATATATTTTGCCCAAAAATAAATAAAATGAATAACTAAATAAGTAAATCAAAACCCTAAATATTAACATAACCATGGTTTAATCATACACACCCAAATTTCCATGTATTATCAAACATAATACAATCTTGTGCACAAAAGTATATCACATATACAACTTGTGTAAAAACAAGTGAGAAAAATATATCTTAAGTGAACCAATATTAGTTAATGTAAAGTGATATATCAAATATATAATTATACATTAAATCATTAAATCAACACTTGATTTAACGATCCGGTCATATCGTATATGACCGACTAATATCCAATGTATCGACTTATCGAATCAATCCTCGATTCGATAACTAGGTTATATCGCATACAACCATTCGATACATTCATCACGAGAATAGAATACGGTATCACATACACGCATTATTCTCGGTCCCGCACATGTCTCATATGCGCTCCTATTTCGTTTCGCTTGAGCCAGGAAACCTCTGTGTAGGACTCTAAAGACTCGTCAATACGCCGGCAGTAGGTGATGATCATATCAAACACCCACAAGCCGCAAGCGGTCTGCTAAACGTAACGGCCACCCGGGTATTGAGCGATCAGAAGATCGACGAGCAAGCCCGATCACACTCCTGTGAATCCAACCAGTAACACTTACCGTACAGTCCGGTCTCGTCGTCTGATATGTCGCATATCTCGCCTAGGGGTGGTAAACGTCAGACCCCAATAGCTCGATAAGTCTTGTCGATATGAGGTCTATAACAGTTCGAGAAACTACTGGTAACACTTACCAGTAAATCTCAGCAACCCTGGCCAGGGATTTCCGGTTATAGCCAATCGAACACAGCGCAACATCAACTCCCTATACCGGGAGTGACGAATCCCCTCCTATCGCTCATTGCCTCCATGTGATTCGGGACTGTACCCAAAAACCACCGTTTTGCACGCCCTCTTGGACGTGGTAAGATGGAAATCAAAGCACAGTGGGAATCACACAAGACTCTATGACGATCTCGGGTCAACAGACTACTCTGTACCAGTGTCACCAGAGAACTGCCATCTGACGTAATGTATAATACCATCTGGGAGTTCTCGGCGAGTCCGTCCAGTGTACCCAGTCTCCACTGAGCACCCGTATATCATCTCTGATGTCAAACACCAATGGATATGGGATCATCCATCGCCCATCTGTATGGGTCGAGAAGGTATACGCTGGTCTACTCTGGTATATCGATGCCCCGTCTCGATACACCCACGACTAGGGACCTTGAAAGATGTACTTATGGACTACCATGTCCCCACTAGTATGATCCGCATCATAGTCCAGGTAGTCAAGTACACATCCTAAGGGCTTTACCAACATGTAACAGAGAGACAATCAGTGTACACGTTAAGGTAAAGAGTAACCAGATAGCGTACTATCATGTCGAGCAAGAAAGTCCTCCTTATATATGTCCAAGCATCCACTACAATATACATCCTATGTATAGTAATGGCCTTTAGGGCATACATATAACTAACAATGTCGATAAGAAGGCCGATGAGGAAAACCCATCCGACCTCCTACTGACCCTTAATGTGACAATCTATGTACAGTCCGGTCTGTTCGTCTAAGAGTATCGCACATCAGGCCTAGGGGGTGGTAATCGTCAGACCCCTAATAGCGCAATAAGTCGTGCCGGAGTGTAGCCCAAAACACCCTGAGAAACTACCGGAATACCTACTAGTAAATCTCGTGACAACAAATATTTTTTATTCATCTTTTGAAAGTGCAAGCGCGCTAAATCTATCCCTTTCAATCAAATGGCGCCGTTGCCGGGGATGGCGTGTTATTTTCTTTTTGCAATTTCGGGTTAATATAAAATTTTTAAAAAATCATAAAAACTGAAAAATAAAAAAATATTTAAAAATTTTATCATCTTGTTATTTTGTGAAGGGTATTTTCGTATGAATTTTGCAGGATCGACGAGCGAGTTCAGATCTGAAAAAATCCAGCAAGCAAAACAGAAAATGGCAGATCTGAACGACAGAGGAAAATCCTAACAGAGGAGCAGAAGAAATCTCGGGAATCGAACCGCACAGATCACCGCGGAACCGCTGCGGGAACACCACTTTGGCGGCGGAATCGCGGTCGTGGGGTGATGTCAGCGGGTGGAAAAATCATTGTAAGCTCCCTTTCTTCTTCTCTGAACCCTCTAATATCTCCTCTGTAAAAATTTCCTGCAGGATTCTTTGCGCTAAAAATTTCTCCCCCTTCCAATAATTGATCTTGTGCAGGATTCTTTGCGCCGCGCTAAAAAAAAATTTGTTTGCAAGTGATTGTGTTTGCTGCTTTGCATATTTTAAATTGACTTTAAGAGGCTTTTACACCAATCCGGATTGGGTGGGGATTTCATTACCCTTCTCAGGACCCCAAAAATCACATAAGGCATATTGCATTGACCATAAATCTAATTTAAAAAAAGATTAGACTCAGCCCTAAGGACTTCGCGCTCAATAGGACAAAGGAATAGTTGTAGGCATCGACCGTTGATCCTAACCTGACTTTGTGGTGCCTAGGCTAGACAGGTAGTGAAAGGTAACTTTAAAAGGCCCGTCTCACGGTGATTCGTGAGCGGATCCCTCCTTTGTCTACTTGTGCTTACCTGGCCACAATTGGCGGTGAAGAGGCGGTTTGAGGTCCTATTTCTTGCCCTTTGGAACAGTTAGGAGCTGTCTAGCTGACTTAGGTGACCCTAGATCTAGGCTTGATTGTGAATTTGTGATTGATTGAACATGTGTCTAAGCCTTTTATCGAAAATCTTTTTTTGCAAAAAGCTTCACATAAAAAAACACAAAAAGAAAAAAAAGAAAAAAAATATTACAAAAACTTGCAACTTGTCGCTAAGAAATCTGTGCGCCCCACTTACACCCCACTTGCACCCACATTCTTTTTCTTCTCCTTCTTACATCATGGGTACCCCACCACATAAAACTCTTGCCGAACTTTGGTACGCTGAACCAAACTTTGCTTCCTACGCGAATTGTTTTCGTCGAATTACGGACGACCCCTCCATGCCTAAAATTTCTTTGAAAGATCGAATAGAAGCGTCTAGGAGAAACAGTTTGACTCTGCAATCCACCTTGTATCAACCATTTCAACCTTCACCACCTTCTTACGTTGATACCCCTTTTTCGAGTCATGTTGTAACTCCGAAACCCATGTCTATCGCTGAACACATTGAACAATCTCGTAACCGATCTTTCACTCCTTTCAACACTTCCAGTTCATGGGATCAACAAGTCCATTCACCTTTTTATCCAAATGTTGATCCTACTCCTGTCCAACCATTCAATTCCTACCAGTCCTACCCGACTTTCGCACCTTCCCTAGACACTGTTTCTACACAGCCATTTGGGAGTTTCACGTATCCAAACAACTTTGAATCTTTTACTGAAACCCCTTCACAACCCATGTCTAGTCTAGAACAGTCGTTGGAAGCTTATATTGTAGCCACAAACAAACAGATGAGGAATTTGGATGCGTCCATTGTCGCCCTTATGCAACCTAGTGAACCGGTAGCTAGTTTCCAACTAGCTCCAAAAATTCCAATGTATGATGAGGCGGTTGGACAGAGTGAGAATTTGAGTGGTGAGAGTGAGTTCTACACACTTCCAAATCAAACCTACCCATACCCAATTGAATCCCACAACTCCGGTTTTCAAAAAAATGTCCCAAATGATTCACCAGTTGAAAATAAAACGTTTAATGAGTTGTGCGACTTTGTAGTGCTTGATTTTCCAGATTGTGAAGAGCCCTATTCGAGTGAAACCGTCACCATTCCTTTTGATCTCTACACCTCCAATCTAGATTCTGAATTGATAAATATCCATGCTTTTGATGAGGTGTCAAAAAAAATTGATTTTCACTTGATTGAGGATATTGACGCCGGGAATATTTTGGATGATGAACCCGTAAATTTAACTAAAATTTTATCTCCAATTCATCATCCCGAGTCATTAAATGTTTCTTCCGAACTTCATATGCGTCTTGATTTTGATGATAATTGCATGGATGAGATAACTTTTGAGGAGAATTATGAGGATAGTATTGAGGAGAGTATTGAGGATAGTATTGAGGATGAATCAGTTTTGTTTGATGTGTCGGATTTTCCAATTCATCCTCCTGAACCTTTAACTGTTATACTTCCTAAATCACCCTCCCTCCTTTCCATCGTTCCGACCACGCAAAAGATCATGCAGGACGACTGTGAGCTTGAAAAATTTCTATTCAATCACAGCAGTTTGGACGCCACTAGTGTGTTTCTCCTTGAATCTGACACGGTTCTCACAACCGATATCGATTACGAGTGTTTCACTTTTTCGGATGATTTTGAAGACTCACCGCCCGAGTTTAAGTCCTTTGAATTTTCAGATGAGTTAGTTGAACCATCAGACTCGGTTGCTTACAGTCATTTCGAACCATTGATGGAATCCTTCAAGTTCGAGACAGATTATTTAGGTGAGAATAAGATTATCCCTAAATCACTCCCTTTCATCCTTCCTATCGTTTCAACCATGCAAGAATCCGTCGCATTTTCATTTTCAATGGATGGTTTACCAAGTTCAGCATACCCATGTTTTCTTGCAAATCTTGAAGGATTTGACCCCATTTCTAGACGGGTTGATAGATTAGCACAATCGCTTTTAACACATCGGTCATCACAAATTGTGCTAATTTATTCACTCGATTTACGCCCTCAAGTTCGTACTACACTTCTTTCTCTCTTCCGCCATTCTTCTCCGAATATACCGAGACCATGTTCCACCCTTCTTCCCATACGGTCTCGTGTGTTTCTCAACTCCTTTCTCTACACCCCATTCTTCCACCAACCCTACCATTATCATGATAGAATTTTTGAATGGTTGTTGCTAACCTTTGGTCTGTGTAAGGCCTTGTATAGTTTGATTTTTCTCCTCCCTAACTCTGAACTTTAACGCTTAAAACAGTGGAAACACTGTCTCACTTAAGTTTGGGGGGGACTTTTTTGTATATATATTTTTTGTTTTTCTTTTAACAATAAAAAATATAAAAATAATAAATATAAACAGGAAAGTGTCGACATTTTCGACCCTCTTGGTATAGCCTGACAGTGAGGACACTGTCAAGTTTAAGTTTGGGGGTGTGCTCGGTAAGCCTTCTTCCTTCGCATTCATATATATATTTTTGCATTTGCATACTTATTTTAAAACCCATAAAAATTGAAAATTTTCAAAAAATTATAAAAATTGAAACATTCAATTTTGGCCATAATTGACTTAAGTTTAACAAGACGGTTAACTAACTAGGAATAACTGGATCTTAGATTTCGTAAATTAAAAACCCTAAAAATAACCTTTCTTAAAATTTAACGGTAGAAAGTATATGTCTTTGTAGTTTATTTAGAAATAGGCAAATTTCGAGTTGACTTCTTGGGCTAAGTTAAAACAAGGGAAAAGTATTGATATTTTTATTAAAATATAAGTTTGAAAAATAATCCCTAAGCTTAAGTCTAAATTCTGAAAATATATACCCTACAAATTGCACAAACACGAACCTTGAAATTCTCTTGTCTAAAGTCCTTAGTACGAAGAAAAATAAAATAAAAATGCAAGTGTGAATAAAGAGATTAAAAAAAATGAACATTGGTTTTTTGTAATTACTTGAGGCTGCATTAATAGAAAAAATATTAGCGAGGGCGTCTCATCACCTAGTGCCTTGACCAATTGGTTTGGGAGTCACTGCTAAAAGCCTTAGGGATTACGAGACTAGGAATTACGCTTTAATGTGCGAACACATTTTGTAATCGATCGTTGGTACCTCAAGAAGTATTAACGGTCGCATGAAGAATGTTTGGGCAATTTCATCTAAAAATTCACCAACTGAAAAGTACTTTAGACGATGGACAAGAGTATAATAGCTTGATTTGAATTTCCAAGTGTAGGGGTGATAGATACACACACGTAGGGGTATGTGATTGGGATTTAGATAAGAGATAGGAATAAAGAATAGGACTTATATCTTTAATAGAGATGATAAAAATTCCCAAGTTGAGATAGAACCCTAGAAGGAAAACTTAAAAGATGCTAAAAGCTAAGTAGGTCTACAGAACATATATAATCTTAAGTTAAATAATAAGGAAGCGTGAAGAATACGGGTGGATAATTTCTAAGTCGACGATAATAGAGTTTCTTGTTAGAAAACCTAAGTGGAATATAAAAGTTAATAGGCCGAATTGATAGGATTTCGTAGGTAGTATCCGCTGAAAACCCTTAGGAGACAGCACTCCTTCGACTAGGGATACCTAGAGGTTTAACGGCTTGTTGCACGAGCTCAGTGCAATCGCGTTTCCCTACGAAAGTGAGGCTAGGTCTTTTTCGAGAATAAAACTAGGTTTGCTCGAGGACGAGCAAAAGATAAGTTTGGGGGTATTTGTTCATACCATAATTTTACATTATTATATTCCCCATTCTTAGTCATTTTACAAATAAATAGGTGCTTTTGATTCATGTCTGCTACATAGTTGCAGGTTACAGGTTCTCGGAACAAAAACAGTGAAATTGACGAAAAGACGATACAAAAGTGAGACTACGACCATCAAATGGAAGAATCTTGATCAAGCCTACAGTTTGGAGAATAAACGAAGGTCAACAAACAAGTTCACAAGTACAAAGGCAGTGCAAGGTTCAAGACTTCGACACGAAGCAAACGGTAAAGTCCACGACATTATTCACTGTGGAAATCTGAAAGAGAACTAGAAGACATTCTGAAGAACCAAGTAAAGAAATAAGAAGAAACATGCAACCAGAATCAACCCAAGAAAAATCAGCCAGCAAGCTCCCTATTTAGCCGCAGAACCGCGGCCAAACCTTGCTCTTGGCCGCGGATCCACGGCCACGCTAAGCCCGTGTCGGTGGAAAAATTCTGTGGTCGCTGGCGGCGCGTTGACTAGTGTTTCTTAGGGGGTAAAATTTTAAATGCAGACGTGACTCGAATGTAACCCTAGGCTTTCTATGTTCTATAAATAGAAGCCCTAAAACTTTTTTTAAGGGATGCCTCTTCTTGTGCCTCATTATAAATCTCAAAATTCAGAATTCAATTCCTGTAAAAGTTGGAAGAGAGTATCAAATAAAAATTAGAGTAAGATTATTTTTATTTCTTGCCATACTTAAATTTTCTTTCCTGCCCTAGTATAGATCTATATTATCTACCATAGTTAGATCTTTCATTATCTGCCCTAGTTAGATAGTTAGAAAATGTTTTTCAATTCCCTAATGAGTGAGTAGTCTCCTCGCTTGTTAGGGTTAGATTTGGGGAAGGCTTGAGAGATGAAGATCTCTCACCCCTTTCTTGCCCATCATACGTTTTTATAGGACTCCATGCATACATACACACACTGCTCCCTACGGCACCCTATCCCACGAGGTAGCAGTGATACCGTAGTATAAACGACCGGTTGTATATGTTTTCCATGGAGGTTAGGATAAGAATTAAGAAAGGAAGGACAAGAACTTAGAGGAAGAGACATCGTTTCTTCCCGATGGTACTAATCCACTTTATTAATTATTACCATAACACCTCATAGATCTTAATTAGGGCATAGAAAGCAGTGAGGAATATTGACTTTCCAAACTTAACCTAAACCTAACCCTAGCAAGATTTTAATCGTAGTCTAGATAAAATTTAGCTTTTAGATTTAATCAATCCGACAACAATCATAATTAACTCGTTAGAACAATTTAAGAATACACAAAATCCCTATGGACCGACCCGTACTCACCGGCTAGCTACCAAGCGACGCCGTTCTTGATTGCGGTTATAAATATTCTTTGACAAATCACCTAGCCAGGGACTTTGTGTGATGGCTGTCCGAACACAGCACGATATCAACCCCCAATACCGGGAGAGACGAATCCTATCTAACTGCCACTGCCTCCAAGTGCTTCAGAACTGCACCTAACTACTACCTGTTTGCACGACTCCTTTGAACCGTGGTAGGGTAGTAATCAAAGTACAGTGGGAACACACTCGAGGAGAAGTAGCAGTGTCAACTCGAAGGACTAAGTTGTACTCCTGTCATCTGGGAACTTCTACCCGACGATAAGTATAATACCAACCAACAGTTCCAGACGAGTCCTGTCCGGTGTACTCATAACCTAACGAGCTCCTACATACTATCTCTAGTACAACGTACTAATGGCTGTGGGATACACCATCTCCCCTGATGGGATGAGAAGCGTATGCACTAGTCTACTCCGGAGTATCGATGCCCCATCTCGATAATCCTACGACTAGAGACCTGTATAAGGAAGTGCTTGTAGATTACCCAGCCACCACTAGTATGACTGCCATCACAACGCTGGTAATCAAGCAAATATCCTAAGGGATCTACTAATATGTATAAGCGATATGGTAAAAGAAACACATGCACATATTAAATTAGAAACAAACAAAGTAGCATACTACCATTTTGAGCAAGAGTGTCAATACAACTGTGAATATCCCAAGCTTCCATTAAGTAATATACAAACCAGCATGATACAATAATGTCCTCTAGGGCATATACACTAACAATCTCCTACTTTCACTATGGCCATGTACTGGCGTATTGCAGACCTCTCATCTCGATCAGCCGCTCGAACTTTATCTGAGGGATGGCCTTCGTGAGTGGATCTGTAGTGTTATTCTCCGTATCTACTCTCCTCACCTCGATCTCCCGGCGATCTACGATCTCCTTGATCAGGTGGTACCGCCTCAAAATGTGTCTGGACTTCTGATGGGATCTGGGTTCATTCGCTAAAGCTATAGCGTCGTTGTCTCAATACAGCGGTATTGGATCAACAATGGTCGGAACCACCTGAAGTTCTGTGAGGAACTTCTTCATCCAGACAGCTTCTTTTACGGCATCGCAAGCAGCTATGTACTCCGCTTCCATCATTGAGTCAGCAACGGTGTCCTGTTTGGAGCTCTTCCAACAGACCGCTCCTCCATTGAGGGTAAATACATAACCCGACATGGACTTGGAGTCATCCTTGTCAGCCTGTAAGCTGGAGTCAGCAAAGTCCTCGATCTGGAGGTCTTTTCTTCCATACACCAAGAACATCTCCTTAGTCCTTCTCAGGTACTTGAGAATGTTCTTTACTGCTATCCAGTGCTTCTCCCCTGGGTTTGACTGATACCGGCTTACAACGCTCAATGCGTATGCTACATCTGGTTTGTTACATAACATTGCATACATTATAGAGCCTACCGAAGATGCGTAGGGTATAGTTAACATGCGAGCCCTTTCCAAATCAGTCTTTGGAGATATCTCTTTGGAGAGGACGATTCCGTGACAAGCCGGTAGATTACCGCGCTTCGAATCTTTCATACTGAATATTTTCAGTATGGTGTCGATGTACCTTGACTGCGAAAGTCCCAACATCCTCTTAGATCTATCACGATAGATCTGGATCCCGATAATGTAGTTGGCATCACCCAGGTCTTTCATGGAGAACCTCTGTGACAAGAATCCTTTGACTGATTGTAACATAGGAATGTCATTTCCTATCAAGAGAATGTCATCCACGTACAAGACGAGGAATACCACATTTCTCCCAACAATCTTACTATATATGCATGGTTCATCTGGATTTTTTATAAAGTCGAATTTTTTGACTGTATCATCAAAACAGATGTTCCAACTCCGCGATACTTGATTTAGTCCATAAATTGACTTAAGCAACTTGCACACTTTCCCGCTGCTCCCACTCAGAATGAAACCCTCTGGCTGATCCATATAGACGCACTCTTCTAAATTTCCATCTAGAAAAGCCGTCTTTACGTCCATCTGCCAGATCTCATAATCGTGGAAGGCAACAATGGCAAGAAGGATCCGAATTGATTTGAGCATAGCCACTGGAGAAAAGGTTTCATCATAGTCCAAACTAGGTCTTTGATAAAAACCTTTTGCAACAAGTCTAGCCTTATAGGTTTCAACCTGTCCATCTACACCAATCTTCTTCCTGAAGATCCATTTGCAGCCTATGGGTTTTACCCCTTCTGGAGCAATGTCCAAAGTCCATACTTTGTTGGTGTACATGGACTCCATCTCAGTCCGCATTGCATCAAGCAATTTTACCGAGTCCCCGCTCAGAATGGCTTGCTGGAAGCTAGTAGGCTCATCATTGTCAATGATGCAATCATCTCGATCCCCGTGTATGAGAAAACCGTAGTATCTCTCGGGCTGATGAGACTACCTGCTAGTTCTGTGGAGTGGCGCTGGAATGTTCGGTTCTTCTAAAACCTCTGGTTCTACCAAGCTTTCAGTAATAGCTTGTGGTTATGGAATTTCTTCTAGTTCTATTGCGCTCCCACTTTTCTGATTTTCTAAAAATTCAGATTCTAAGAAGTGGGCATGATGAGAAAAAAAGACCTTTTGTTCCTCTGCGCAATATATATAATACCCTCTGGAGTTCTTTGGGTATCCCACAAACTTACACAGTACTGAGCGTGCCTTGAGCTTGTCCGCATGTTGCTTTTTAACAAAAGTTGGACATCCCCATGTCTTAAGGTACTTAAGATAGGGTTTCTTCGCACTCCACATCTGATATAGTGTGGTAAGCACAGTCTTGGTAGGAACCTTATTCAGAAGATATGGAGCTGATTCTAGTGCATAACCCCAAAAGGATCGCGGCAACTCAGCCTTACTCATCATTGAACGAACCTTATCCAATTGGGTTCTTTTCCGCCTTTCTGATACACCATTGTGTTGTGGCGTGTATGGAAGAGTAAGCTGAGAGAGAATTCCATTCTTTTTTAAGTAGTCCAGGAACTCGGCACTTAAGTATTCACCACCTCGATCAGATCTCAGTGTCTTGATACTTCTGCGTTTTTGTTTTTCCACTTCATTCTTGTATTCCCGGAATCTCTCAAAGGCCTCGGATTTATGCTTCATCGAGAAGACATGTCCATTCCTAGAGAAATCATCCGTAAAAGTAATGAAATAGGAATAACCACTTCGTGCATGTATATACATTGGACCACACACATCGCTGTGTATGAGTCCCAAGACCTTGCTCGCTCTTACTCCGTGTCCAGTGAACGGAGTCTTTGTCATCTTTCCTATGAAACAAGATTGACAAGTTGCATAAGACTGATATTCGAATGGATCCAAATATCCCTCTCTATGTAGCTTTGTCAATCGTTTTTCATTGGTCGTGCGGGTGGGTTTAATTCAATCAAGAAATGTACGGGTTGAACTTGACTAGCGGGCTATGGTTTGTTGGCTTTCGTCAAGGTCATAGCACGTTAGGGGCAAAATATTATCGGGAATTTCAAGTGTTGAAATTTGCAATGAGATTGCATACCTTCTATGAGATAGTTGGATCCCGATACCCGCTGCGAGTAAGAGTTACTCCTGGGAGAGTTTTATACATTACAATTAACCGATCAAGTAGGTGTCTAGAAAGGTGTCAACGGGGTTACGCCTCTGGGAAAACGAGGTTTACATTAATTAGGTTCGTGCGAAAGCACGGGGGACCTCCCTCAAAGTACCGACACTGGCCTGGCTGAAAGATTGGCGAACTTGTAGTGTGTAATTAATCCCGGCTAGTTTTTCCTTTTAGGGTTTGAAGGAAGATTTGATAAAAAGCAGTGGGAGCCATCCTGATTAGATAAAATAATAACCAATCTATTCTTGCAAGAGCGCACGCTGAGTGTTTTTTTCTCTCTCTCCAGGTAGAGACCATGTCACGCCTTAATCAAGATAATAATACGGATTATTGACCGAACCCGCTTGTTATACTGAGCTGGGGAACGTTGGTCCCGCTCTAACTTATAATTGTTATAAGACAGAGAAGGAAATTAAGGAATACCAAATTTCCCATGCCGCCCAAACGAAGAGAGTGCATGCTGATGCATCATCTTCGGGTGTGTTCATTATACAGAACTGTTTCTCAGTATTCTTTACGTCCTGAATATGTGATACCAGATCAGGATCCCAGATATGTAATCTGTTACATAGGGCTACAGAAAGGTAGAGAACTGAGAATGGGTGATAAGTTTCATGAGGCAGAAAAACGGGGCAAGTGTTGCAGCTAAGTCTGTTGGTCACTGTCACCCTGTATTCGAAATACATTGATTCTGAACGAATGTTATTAGATACCGAACCTGATATACAAAATCATATCAGTCTCTTTTTAGTAAAGAAAGGATATAATTTTTTATTGTTGGATAATGTTTTGAACATTTTCTATATCAAAAGTTGATCGGTTCAGGCACGTTATCTAAAAGCATTGATGTTCTAAATCAAACTACAGATCTTTAGTATACTGAACACACAAAAGAGGAAGAGTTCAGAAATGAACGGATCCTTCTTGAGGCATTCTAGACTAGGTCATATCAATGCGACCCGACTGGCTGAAGTTACATTTAGATGCATATTTAAATTAGTTTGAATTTACATCTTATGAAACTTGCGAGTCATGTCACAAAGATAAAATGACCTCAGCTCTGTTTATTGGAAACAGAGAAAGAGTTAGTAAACTCTTGGGATGATACATGTTGATGTATAAAGGTCCCCAGTCTACATATGCCAAGACCGGTTCTTTGTACTTCATTACATTCTCTGACGATCTCTCAAGATTCAGACATATGTTCCTGTTGAAACACAAGTCCGAACCTTTTGAGATATTCACAGAATATAAGTTAGAAGTAGAGAACCAAAATAAGGGTATAAGTATTATGTCCTTTGATGAGATCAAGGAGGAGAATACTTGAGCACGAAAATCCTGGACTATTCTAAAGGATAATGAGATTCTCTCTCAGCATTACTCCTCGTATACACCATAGCACGATGGTATATCGGGGCGGAGCAATCTCACCCTATATGATAAGGTGTGCTCTATGATGAGTACTACTGAGTTACCTATTTCCTTTTGGGGAATTATGCACTTGAGAAGCTGCATACCTATTGAATAAGGTTCAAATCAAATCAGTTGCCTACCATTTCTAATGTGATATGATAAGGGAAGAGCCCATCTCTCAAGTTAGTTGAGATTTGGGGTTGTCCAGCCTATGTCTGAAAAGCAAAATCCGGACAAACTCGAGGCAAGATCTGTTATGTAGAACTGGAAATGTTCCAGCTATACAAACTGCAGCTGATGATTTGAAAGAACCAAAGGATTCAATAGTTACCAACGAACCTCAGCCTCTAGGCCGATCTAGTAGGGTTCCTCACCAACCAGAGAGATACTTCGGTTTCTCGATGACGGTGGGAGCGAGGATTGCATCATGAGATGATGACCCAACTAGTTTCGAACTGGCCATCAGGAGTGGGACTCTGTAAGAATGGCTGGATGCTTAGCGATCTGATATGGAATCCATGTACACCAACAAAGTATGGACTTTGGTTGCTATATCTGAAGGGTTAAATCCCCATCAGGAGCAAGTATATCTTGAGAAGATTACTTGGTGTACTTGGAAAAGTTGAGACTTTCAAAGCTAGACATGTTAAAGGTTGTCATCATCGACCAGGCATGGATAATGATGAAACCTTTTCCAGTGCCTATGCTTAAGTCCATCCGGATCCTACTTGCCACGGCTACGTACCAAGACTACGATATCTGGTGGTTGGGTGTCATGACAGCTTTTCTAAAATGATGGTTTAGAAGAGAGCGTCTATAAGTACACAGCCAGAGGGCCTCGTAGACAGTGGGAGCAGCGGAAACGTGTGCAAGATGCTTTATAGGATAAAGCAGACATCGCGGAGTTGGAACATCTGTTTTGATGTGTTAGTCAAACAGTTTGACATCATCAAAATGGTAGATGAACCTTGTATATACAAAAAGGTAGTAGGGAGTATGGTGATGATCCTCGTAGAGTACATGGATGACATACTCTTGATAGGAAAGGAGTTTCCTATGCTACGCTCGATCAATCTCCGCTTATCACAATGATTCTCCATATAGGATCAAAGCGATACCTCCTAAATCCTGGGTTTTGGATCTATGAGATAGATCTAATTGGATGTTAGGACTCTCACTAGTTGTAGTGAGATGGTATCAGTTGATCCTGGGGAGAATCACTGGAAGTGTTCCAGGATGATAAGGACGACTGAATGTCAGTCACAGGCATTGTCTTTACCCTCAGTGAAGGGACGGTATGTTGGAAGAGTTCCAAGCTAGATACCGTGGCATACTAGACGATTAAGGCTGGATACATCGCTACTTAAGATGCTACCAAAGAGGCTGTCTGGGTGTATATATTTGTTCATGAGATGAACTCTGTTCCTCCCATTGTGTGACAATGGCGTTGTGGCTTATGCCAAGGAACATCCGTCCCATCAGTGATCCAGACATATTCTGAGGCAGCTTCACCTGATCATGGAGATAGTTGATCTCCAGGGTGATCGAGGTTAGGAGAGCAGACTAAGAGGATAACACGGCGGATCCACTCACGAAGGCCTTTTCCCAGAGAGAGAGTTTTATGGGATGGTTGAGTATGAGATACTTCAACCACTGCTATCAGATGGCCCTAGTGCAAGTGGGAGATTGTTAGTTATATGTATGCCCTAGAGGCCATTACTATACATAGGATGTATATTGTAGTGGATGCTTGGACATATATAGGGAGGACTTTCTTGCTTGACATGATAGTATGCTATCTGGTTGCTCTTTACCTTAACGTGTACATTGATTGTCTCTCTGTTACATGTTGGTAAAGCCCTTAGGATGTGTACTTGACTACCTGGACTATGATGCAGATCATACTAGTGGGGACATGGTAGTCCATAAGTACATCCTTCAAGGTCCCTAGTCAAGGGTGTATCGAGACGGGGCATCGATATACCAGTGTAGACTAGCGTATACCTTCTCGACCCATACAGATGGGCGATGGATGATCCCATATCCATTGGTGTTTGACATCAGAGATGATAAACGGGTGCTCAGTAGAGACTGGGTACACTGGACGGACTCGCCGAGAACTCCCAGATGGTATTATACCTTACGTCAGATGGCAGTTCTCTGGTGACACTGGTACAGAGTAGTCTGTTGACCCGAGATCGTCATAGAGTCTTGTGTGGTTCCCACTGTGCTTTGATTTCCACCTTACCACGTCCAAGAGGGCGTGCAAAATGATGGTTTTTGGGTACAGTCCCGAATCACATGGAGGCAATGAGCGATAGGAGGGGATTCGTCTCTCCCGGTATAGGGAGTTGATGTTGCGCTGTGTTCGATTGGCTATAACCGGAAATCCCTGGCCAGGGTTGCTGAGATTTACTGGTAAGTGTTATCAGTAGTTTCTCGAACTGTTATAGACATCATATCGACACGACTTATCGAGCTATTGGGGTCTGACGTTTACCACCCCTAGGCGAGATATGCGACATATCAGACGATCAGACCGGACTGTACGGTAAGTGTTACTGGTTGGATTCACAGGAGTGTGAGCGGGCTTGCTCGTCGATCTTCTGATCGCTCAATACCCGAGTGGCCGTTACGTTTAGCAGACCGCTTGCGGCTTGTGGGTGTTTGATATGATCATCACCTGCTGCCGGCGTATTGACGAGTCTTTAGAGTCCTACACAGAGATTTCCTGGCTCAAGCAAAACGAAATAGGAGCGCATATGAGATATGTGCGGGACCGAGAATAATGCGTGTATGTGATACCGTATTTCATTCTCGCGAAGAATGTGTCGAATGGTTGTATATGATATAACCTAGTTATCGAATCAAGGATTGATTCGATAAATCGATACATTGGATATTAGCCGGTCATATGCGATATGACCGGATCGTTAAATCAAGTGTTGATTTAATGATTTAATGCATAAATATATATTTGATATATTACTTTGCATTAACTAGTATCGGTTCACTTAAGATGGATTTTCTCACTCGCATGTGCACATCGTATATGTGATATATTTTTTCTGTGCACTTGAACGTATCATGTTTGATGATGCAAGATTGTTATGGTATGTGTGAAGAGTTAAACCTTGGTTAAGTAAATGGTTAGGGTTTTCTTTTATTCATTCATTTATCTTTTTATTTGGATTAAAAGAAAAGAGAAAAGAAAAACAAAAGGTTTCTTTCTTTCATGAAGCTTGTTGAAGCTTCATGAAGCTTTGACCAAAGAAACCCTTTTGTCTTCATCTCATTAACCCTAACCATTCATTTAACCTTAGTCAATTCTCTACACATAACCATGGTTATTATTATGATAAGTATACTTTTTCTTTTCTTTTTAATTAACTTATCATAATATTCTTTCTTCTTCTTCTTCATCTTCTTCAATGAAGAAAGCTTGACTTCATCAATGGTGACTTAATGAAATGAGTGAGAAATCTAATTCTAAAGTGAACCCACCTCCTATTTCTTCATCCTCTACCTCTTGCCAAGTAGTATAGGGTGTTTTCTTCACAAGTTTCATGACTTGGTGAAGTGGGAGCTTGATCTTGTGATGCCTCGACGTAGATCATTTTCGGCATCGAAGTCGATGACCTAGCCCGCCCATTTCTCCGATGAAGCCGACGCTAGAGTCATGGATTCGATTTGGACAGCGGAGAGGACTTCATCACGGAGCCGTGGAGGTGGAGGACCGGATCTACAAAGGTTGTATTTCCGTTCTTTTAGTTAAATTGTTAACTAGCTTCTCTTTTCGCCTAAAATTCTAGTTAACGATCCGTATTAGGGTTTCTCGGCACATGTAAAATGTTAAATTGGCATGGTTGATGCCTTGTGAGACCTCATTAGAGTGCCTAGGAACCCTACAATACTATCATGTCGAGCAAGAAAGTCCTCTCTATATATGTCCAAGCATCCACTATAATATACATCATATGTACAATAATGGCCTCTAGGGCATACATACAACTAACAATCTCCCACTTGCACTAAGGCCATTTGTTGTAGTATCTCATACTCAACGTCCGATAAAAGTCTCTCTAGGGAAAGGCCTTTGTGAGTGGATCCGCCGCGTTATCCTTCGTGTCATCTCTCCTGACCTCGATCCCCTCGAGATCAACCATCTTCCTGATCAGGTGATATTGCCTCAGAATATGTCTGGATCACTGATGGGATTGGCATTCCTAGGCCAAATCCACTACTCCATTGTTGTCACAATAACAATTATTGGACGCTCAATGGTAGAAACCATGTTCATCTCATGAACAAGAAATATCCAAACAGCCACTTTGGCAGCATCGTTGGTAGCGATGGGATAATACATTGATATATATGCGATATATATTAATTGTATTATTTTCTTTTGTTACAAAAATATATTATATATGTGATATATAATATTGTAACAAGTTATGATTACAAATGCAACATGATTAGTAAAGATTAAATATGGTTATGGTTTGATTTGGGTTAATCTTTTCTAGATACTTCTAGAAGTTTTTCTTTTGTTTTGAGCAAAGATATTATGTACTGATATTTTGGAGATATTTTCCTAACCCAACCCACACCCTTTAGCCCTAGTTAAATCACTACGATGGTTAAGTCTTTCTTGACTTAACCATGGTTGCAATTGTAATTATAATAACAATTCATTATTCATCACAAAAAATATTCATTCTTCTTCTTCTTCCTTGAGCTCTTAAAAAAGCTTTCTAGGTTTTTCTTTTGTGATGTTTTAGTGTGAGAAATTGATAATAAAAGAGAGCTTAAATCCTACTTCATCATCCTCATCTAATCTAGCCAATTAGATTAGGGTGTTCACTTCATTAATACTTGATTAGTGAGTGAGAGCTTGTGTTAAAGAAATTTCAAGGTAGATCATCTTAGAAAAGGAAGACTTCAAGCAAGCATGGATCATTCGGGTTGTGGAGCTTCTCTTGAGTCCGGGAGATATGGATCACGGCGAAGGGACTACTACTCGAAGCTTATGAAGCGAAGGAGCGGACTACAAAGGTTGTAATCCCTCTCTCTTAGTTGTAAAGGTGTTTATTTGTATGTTTAACCCTAATTATCTAGCAAAGATTCTCGCTTTAGGTTGTTCGGCACGTCTAAATTTTAAATCAGGTATGGTTGATGCCTTATAGACCCTTGTGACTGTGCCTAGTAACCCTACAGGTGGTGATCATATCAGTCACCCTCAAGCCGTCAACGGTACTGCTAGACGTAACGGCCACCCGGGTAATGAGCGATCAGAAGATCAACAAGCAAGCATGCTCATACTCCTGCGAATCCAATAAGTAACACTACCGTACAGTCCGGTCTCTTCGTCTGATATGTCGCATATCTAGTCTAGGAGTGGTAAACGTCAGACCCCAATAACTTGATAAGTTATGCCGATGTGAGGCTCATAACGGGTCGAGAAACTACTGATAACACTTACCAGTAAATCTCCGTATCAGTCCTGGCCAGGGACTTCCTGTTATAGTCAATCGAGCACAGCGCAACATCAACCCCCAATATCGGGAGAGACGAATCCCCTCCTATCGCTCACTGCCTCAATGTGACTCGGGACTGTACCCAAAAACCACCGTTTTGCACGTTTTCTTGAACGCGGTAAGGTAGAAATCAAAGCACAGTGGGAATCACACAAGACTCTATGACGATCTCGGGTCTACAGACTAACTTGTACCTGTATCACCAGAGAACTGCTATCTGACATGAGCTATAATACCATCTAAGAGTTCTCGGAGAGTCCTGTTCAGTGTACCCAGTCTCCACTGAGCACCCATATACCATCTTTGATGTCAAACACCAATGGATGTGGGATCATCCACCGCCAATCATATGGGTCAAGAAGTGTATACGCTTGTTTGCTCTGGAATATCGATACCCTGTCTCGATACTCCCTCGACTAGGAACAATTGAAGGATGTACTTACCGAGTACCCTGGCCCCACTAGTAAGATCTGCATCATAATCCCGGTAGTCAAGTACTCATCCTAAGGGCTTTATCAACATGTAACAGAGAGACAATAAGTGTACATGTTAAGATAAAGTGCAACCAAATAGCATACTATCATGTCGAGCAAGAAAGTCCTCCCTATCAATGTCCAAGCATCCACTATAATATACATCATATGTACGATAATGACCTCTAGGGCATACATACAACTAACACTTCGTATGCAAGAATAACCAAATAAGCCTCGTCGTTGACGTACAAACGTCTAACGACCAAATCCAAGTTCCAAATATCAAAACTAAGTTTTAGAAATCAGAAAACATAGTCAAATCCAACCCAAAAATGTTCCCAGATTTTTGCACAAGTAAATAGGGATAACACAAACAATACAGGGGATAGGTTAATAGGATTGGAAGCTGCAGGCCAAACCCCTACTCCAATGCCTACATTTGGCCCGGCGATATAGCCCAGATTCCCGATTTCGCCGGCCCCAAGTTAGAATTTGGGTCTCGTCTTCTCGTGGTGGTCTTCTAGTGGTTTGTCTAGGTTAATGTATATGTTATATTTTCATATAAAGGTCTCAGATTGCTCCAGATATCCTGTAGGCATCACAAACCACAAAACCGACATTTGAAATATTTCTCACTCAAGTCTTGGGTTTTACTCTCTGTTTTGGCCAAAGAAACTAACACTACAAAGGTTATGATCACTAATTATACTCAATTACATCATCACAACTCCATATAAGCCCTAAGCCTCATCTAGGAATTTTCAAACATCACCAAACTACATCAACTCAACTCTAAACTACACTAGATCATTAGGAAATTCAAAAACTAAACTAGAAGTGTAAGATTTACCTCATTTGGTAACTCAAGAATTTTCTTGAGTTGCCCAAAGTCTTCAAAACCTCAACTTGATAGTCCAAAAGGTTTGTAGTGGTCTTGTGCACCATTTTTGTGAAGAAAGTGTGGTGTTTTGGAGTGGTTTTTGAGGTGGTAGAGGGTGGTAAAGGAGGTAGAGGGAGAATGAAGGAGGAGGAGAAGGAGAATGAGGATGAACAAATGGGGATAGTGAAGGAGTCAAAGGTGAGAATAACACCCCCCCTCTCTCCCACCTTACACATGCCATAAGTCACCTCACCATCTCTCTCTCATCTAAAATATCTTCTCCGTTTCCTTTTTATTTTCTCATTTAAAACAAAAAAAAAACCATGAGTAAAATAAATGTAACAAGTGGTTTTTGCAACATGATTTGTTACATGCCACATGCACATAACATACTTAATACAAAATTAGTAAATGCTAATCGAGTTTAGTAATTAACCCATTTACCAATAATTATTTAAAAATCTATAAATACTAATTTCACATAATTTCTTTCAAAATCAATAATTCTTATTAATTTTCCAAACTATCGGTATATAATTATACCATTTCATTAAAACCAATTTCTCATATTTAATAATATTCGTAGAAATTATTATTTTAACTATTTAATTTCCCAAAAATAATATTTTATTTTCTGAAATGTTACAAGTATGATTTAATCCTTTAGAAAAACAAATTATATTGCGGGATAGATTTCAATTAAACTATTGCCACAATAATTCAATAGACGAAGCTGCTTATACTATCCATTTGCTTGGATCGCGACATAATATCATTTTGGACGAACATAAAAAACATATAGGATAGAAAAATGATATCATGTAGGGCAAAAGTAAATATCCTTATTTGGTTAAGTCTAAGCTTGAACTTGTGTCAAAAGCACTACGTACATCCAAGTGTCTTTTCTCGGCTATTAATAATAAAGATAATTAATGATGTATTTGGTTCATGATCTCATTTGTATAAATATATATAGCGTGTTTCTTAAATCAAGAGGATCATTCCAAGCTCAACTAATTTGGATTGGCCCCTGATCGTATAGTTTTCGTATTAGGAAGATAAATGAATCAACTTTTCCTAGACCTCTATAATGGCATTGTACCAGGATATAATGCGAGAGTCTCTGATTGGTCATGCCCTCCTTCCTATCAATCCCCCACTCCCTCTGTCAGTAAACTTCAGGTAGAATTAATTTTCTGATGCCGTTGAACACTTAAAATTTATATAGTTTAAACTTGGTATGTCTTTTATGCATTTCACATGATTTTTCCAAAATAAGTACAAATTATCCGTTTAGAAATAGTAACTTTAATCTTTGCTTTTGTTTGTTGCATGAAAGGCCAAATGGAAGTTGTTGGAGGCATAATAGTGTAAGCAAAACAAGATTGAGAATAGGGCCATAACCATCATTCATGGGAATTAATTTGTTCCTTGGGTATTCCCGAGATGGACCACAATTCCATCAATATGCGGCGAAGATAAATTGTCCCTGCAGTGCAATTTTTAAACTGATTCATAGCTGTATAGCTTGTGGGATTTTTTCCTTCTGTACCTTAGTTATAAGCTTCAGCAACGACATATCGAAAAACAACAAAAAACAATGATTATAACTCGATTGATCTTAATTCTAATTTAATCTATGTGTGAGTCTGCTTTTGATCGGAAGTGGTAACAGGTTGAGTTTGGGTTTTTTTTAGCACGAAGGTGTTAGAATCAATCGCTAATGGAGGTACAGAAAAACAGAGCAATCAACATATAATGACATATCGGTCTAACACAATATTTGATAGTCTAAGCTAAAGTATTTAAATGTAAAGATTGCTAAATATAAAAATAATTCTCTTAATTTTAATCACAGCTTCACAGTTTCGATGCTATAAATAAAAATGTATATATCGTCTTTTATAATTTTAAGGTTTCGATGTAGTCTTTTACGGACATTAAGAATAATATAATTTGACAGCTTAAATAATTAGCGAATTTAATAAAGAGGCATCCACATGTCAATAATTTGACAGCTTAAATAATTAGCGAATTTAATAAAGAGGCATCCACATGTCACATGTCTAAATTAACGAGTTTAGGATGAGAACATTTTTGAAAAATTATCATCACTGATCTTATTGAAAGATTATAAGGTTAATCGTCAAATTAAGATCGACTGAGAAGTAATGGACCTTTCAAAATATCGAATTACATAGATTATCAAATTCTTGTAGATGGTATGTATTATGGCATAAGCAAACTATGAGAAAATACTAGTTTTACTGAGAAAATTCATGATCTGGTTTAACAATGATACAAGCCTCTTCATTCCAGCTTACTATTTGTTTTGAATGCACACTTCTTCACTGAAATTAAAACTTAACAATCCTCCTCTTGCGCAGAAAACATATGTTTCTTACATGCACTGATATCCCCCAACTGTCAGGCTACCGCTTCTCATCCTCCCTTACCAACATATGCAATATGCCCCTACTGTCAATTTATAATGGAAAATTACTACACACAGAGAGAGAGACGACTCCACACATAACAAACCTAGACTCGGGAAGTGATGGAGCTCCTTTTCGGGCCTCCGTCAGATGTTGTCTTCCGTTGATCTCACGGTGAACTTAGCTGATTATCCTTCGTTGCGTGTGGGTCTCAATGGGTTTTTAGAGGAAGAGGTGAGGTACGGAAGCGGTTGCCGAGTACCTGCAAAGAATTTCCGGGATGGTTTGGTACCACCGAGGACCCTCCGACGCTCAAGTTAGTGATAAGATCTGAGCAGAGTAACGGCCTAAAAGTGTAAAATATGGCTCATTTGACCCCTCTGTGGTGGGGGTTTATATAGCGGTTGAGCACGCAGCAGCGGGCGCGAGAATCTCGCCGGCAGTTACGCTCCCGACGTCACGCCCGCATAGAGAGCGGATCCCCCATTAATGGGGGTCGTGATGGCGTGGGACGTGGGACGTAGCTGGCGTAAAATCAGCGCATGGCGAGATTCGTGGAGCAGCGGTTACTCCTGGCAGTAGGTCGGAGGGTCGAGGAAGACGTCCGCGGCGGGAGCTCGGGGACGAGCAAGGAGGCCGAGGAGTTTTGGTCCTGTGGTAGCTCGGGGGCGAGCTGAGAGGCCGAGGAAGCCAATCCGCAGGGGCCCCGAGGGGCGCCAGCTTATGCTTGCTGGTCGGGCACGGGGTGGCCTGATCGGCCCCTGCAGACCCTTTCTTCTGAGTTTCGGGACACATCACCTACCACGTGTCATGATCTTGGGGATCGCCAATATCGAGCACTTTCAGGAAGTTTCAAAACATGAGTCGGCGACGTCAATGTTGTTTTAGCCAGAGATGTCAATGGATTTAACCTCGGGCTTCTTAATCTCTTGTGGGATGAGGCCATATGTGGCAATAAATATGGGTGGGATCCGCCCTAGGTCCCTTACTCTTTCATATTTTCCTCTCTCAAGCTTCAGCTGCTCGGTGCTCGTCTCCCCCCTTTCGTTTCCAACCTTTGAAGAGTTTCTTTTTCCAGGTTAAATGTCTTCCTCTGTAGAATCAGTAGATATTGTAGGAGTATAAGCTAGGGTCCCTTTAGATGTGTCTGAGTCTTCTCGGGGAGCAGAGGCTGGGCCCTCTTCCCTGGGCCGTGAGGCGGGGGCCGCCTCCAGGGAGGAGGCGGCAGATGTGGCCCCCAGCACCTCGTGCTGGGTGAGGCATGAGGTCGAGCTCGCCACCGCTCGGGCTCGCATCCACATTCCCCCACGCTACACGCTCCGTCTAGCCGAGGAGAGAGAGAAGGCAGAGCAGGTACAGGGAAGGGAGATTGCCCTGTATTTGGAAGCTTTTTGGGGCGGAATGCGCTTCCCTTTCTGTCCTGAGGTCATCGCCGCCCTGAATTTCTTCGGTTTGGCCCCCGGCCAGTTAGTGCCGAACGTATGGAGGATTCTCCTTGGGTTCTTGATCCGCCTGAGTCTACAAGCGGTTCCTTTCAGTCTTTCCCTTCTTGATTCCTCCCTCGTTTTCAAGAGTCACCCTGGCGGTCGAGCTGACGACCCAAGATGGGTTTACCTTACTTTTAGGAAGCGGCCCGGGGTTGCTGCCGGGACCGGGGTCGTAGCCCTGCCATCCTCCATCCATGATTGGAAAAAGAAATTTTTCTTCGTCTCCCTTCCCGAGGGCGAGGACTGGCCGGTGCCCACCAAGTGGTCGAGGGAAAAGTGTCTGCCGGGGAACCTGTCCGATGACCCCGCCGCGGTGAGGGTGGCATCATGGGAGCCCGTCCCTAGACATGACATGCTGCTGTCCGAGAGGGTTTTGAGCTGGGCCGGGCTTAGCCCCGTCGAGTTCATCGGTAAGTTAGGCTTGCTTTTTGGGTTTACATTTTACTCGTGTTGCTGATCTGCTGGGTGTTCGTTTCATGCAGGATCCATGGACTTCGGCTCTCTCTGAGATGCTATGCGCCAGCCGAGACAGCCTGCCAGGACCGGGGACGCCAGCTCTTCTCGGGCTCAGCCCGGTTCGGCTCCTACTGCCCCGGAGGCGGTGCCTCGAGGACGCTCGGTGGTGGATCCCATCCCGGGCCCCAGCAGAGCATCGAGTGGGAAGCGGGCCCTAATTCTGGAGGACACGGCTTCGGAAGAGGAGATCGGCTCTCCCTCGGAGCCGCTTAAGAAGAGTTCCCGGAGACCTTCCTGGGGCCGGTCCTCGCCGACCGTAGTGGAGGAAGGGGGCTCCGGTTCGCGGTGCCGTCGGGGCTGTCGGTCGCGGACAGCCTCCTACACGAAATAGAGACCTCGGCCAGGGGTCGAGTTCCTGGAGGGACCCTCAGGCCCCAGCCGGCGTCGATCGCCCAGGAGTCCGTGTAGGTAAGCCCCCACTTCATCGTGAGGTTTGGTGCCCTTTTTCTGTTTTCTGACCTTTTTGTGTCTTGCCAGGTTCTCCAGCACGTGGCCCTCGCCCTTCGCGTGGAGACCGAGGTGGTAGCCCCGGCGTTAGAGGCCGCGGGTCAGCTCGCCTCGCTGCAAGAGAGCTCCAGGCGAGAGCAGGAGGCGATGTCGGCGAAGATAGCCGCCCTGGAGGGCGAGGTGGTCACCGGGAAAAAGGAGGTCGCCCGGCATCGCGAGGCCACCGTGATCGCCGAAGGAAAGCTTAAGGACTCCCAGGTGCTTGCCGGCAACTTGAAGAAGACGGTGAAGGCCCTCCGAAAGGAGCTGGGAGCGGCGGCAGAGGCGTTTAAGTCGGCTGAATCGAGGGCCGTGGCGAGCTATAAGGGGTCGAAGGATTTTTATAACGACATGGCCGTAGCTACGACCCGCATTTGGCACGATGCCCTCGACGCCGTTAAGTCCCGGATGCCCGGGTTCGACGACGCGGATATCCGGGCTGAGTTCCCCCTTGTGGGCGCCGACAAGCAAGGGGAAGGAGTTCCTGGTGAGGAGGCGGCCGAGGACCCAGCGCCCCAGGTGGTGGGGGCCCAAGTGGTGGTAGTCGAGGACTTCGAGGTCGCGCCCGGCCCCGAGGTGTAGATCCCCCATTCTCCCCTCTTCAATTTGTTTTTCTTTTGAATTTTGTAAGGCTGGGGGGCCATAAAATACCCCTTGTAAAAAACTTTTGTCTTTGACAGTAGTAATAAAGTTTTTCCTCAGCCTCATAGAATTGTGTTCTGCCATCTGTTTGTGAAGAATGCTCGTGGAATATTTTTGCCTGTATCATTGTGCTTTTACGTCAGGTTGGCCATCTGTCTAGCGATCGTCTGTCGAGTTGTCTGCAATCACTTGCCGACGAGCGCTTCTGAGGAGGTATCTCCCTGGGCCCCGGAGTCGAGGGAAGATCGTTTAGACTTGGACAGACCTGACACCCCTCACTGGGGTCTCGGGTCCATGGCCACAGAGCATCTCTGATTCCGAGCATTGGTCGCCATCCAGGGTTGACTGGGCGGGGTAGCTGCCCCGTCACCTCTTGCAAAGGCTTTATGCTTCCTGGCGTGGTGGTAGGGGAGTTGCCCACCAATGATGGCCGAGCAAGGTAGCTGCTCATTTGCCCCTTGCAAGGGCTTGGCTCTCTAGCGTTTGAAGAGCTGTACGAAGCCCACTAAGGATAGGGCAGTGGAGCTGCGCGGCGGCCTCTGGGCGAGGGCTTTGATCTCTGGCGCCGTGGGTAGGCAACTACCAGCATAGGATGAATGAGCGGGGCAGCCGCTTTTATCCTGGTGTCGCGTGTAGGGAGCTACCAGCCGGAGTTCTTACCGAGCAGGGTAGCTGCTCGGTTGCCTCTTGCGAGGGCTTTGATCCTTCAGGACGGGGACCGAGCAGGGTTACTGCTCAGTGCCTCTTGGAGAGGACTTTGATCCTTGTCGGTTGTGGTAGGAAGCTACCAGCTGGGGATAGCCGCGCGAGGGCCCGACTGCCTCTGGGAGGACTTTGGTCCTGGGCGCAGGAAAAGCTATAAAGCTATAAGAAGCCTACCGAGGACTCTTGGCCGGGTAGGGTTACTGCCCGGTGCCTCATGGCGAGGGCTTTTGTCCTGAAAGATAGCCGAGCGAGGGAACCTCAGGCTCGACTGCCTCTGAGAGGGCTTTTGATCCCTCGGCGTTGCGGTAAGGAAGCTGCCCGCTGGGGATAGCCGAGCGAGGGGACCTCGGGCTCGACTGCCTCTGGGAGGGCTTTTTGATCCCGGCATTGCGGCAGAGAAGCTGCCCGCTGGGGATAGCCGAGCGAGTGAACTGTTGTGCCACGGCAGCGCCCCGACCGTCTATCCGAGGCCAAAATGCGGAATCAAAATTTTTTTTCTTAACTTTAAACTGGCGCTACCGCGGACAATAAACCCGGATCGTAACCATTAACCTAATCCTAGCTATCAAGAGAATGGGGTAGAAGCTATACCGAGCGATCCGTGTCCTCCGGTCTTCGTATCCACTCTGATCTCCCGCGGAATCTCCGTCCGTCACCTCCTCGTCGAAAAGGGCACCACGTAGCCGATTTCTTTTACGGGCTCCCACCTCTGGACCGAGGCAACTCAGGCGCGAAGTTGGCTAGCCGACGCGTCCAAGGATACTGTAGGTTGTAGTGTAGAGACTTGTCTCTTTTGGGGTTTAGTTAGTTGCCATGGTGGAGGAAGTGAAGAATGAACTTTTGAGGAATAATGGTTCACTCATTTTAGCAAGGAAAATGAGATGTAGAAAATTGCCACACAAATGAACTCTCTCATTCTCTCCCCAATAGTGTGGCCGGCCTCTCTCAAGGAAATGGTGGAGGGAAAAAATAATACATGAGGGAGGTGAGTGTAGGGAAAAAGGAATGGTGACCATACCCAAAAACCATGATAACAAAGTCATATCAACCTCAAATCCTTTCTCATCTCATTTAATGCCAAGGAAGAGACTAAAAAGGAATATCATCATGAGGCCACATAATGCTAGAAAACCCCTCCACAAATGTAATTTGCACAATTGCAAATTACCCCCTCCAACGAAAAAGTCTGGCCGGGAAGGAACAAATGAAAACTGGCCGGAACGGAAAGCAAACTGGCAACTACAGAAAACTGATCCCGTAATAAATTACAGGAAAACCCCACGACTGCATATACATGCCCGCATTTGTATTCCCACTGAACACAACTGCAAAGAGACAAAATCTACACTGTCTAATAGTAGGATCCAGCTTAAACCAAAGCCGGCTAGTAAAATCCGTCCGATCACGATCCGTGCAATACCGCACGTATCTAATCGAACCCTGCCATATCTCCATACGGCCTCTACAGCGTTTCGCCCGAAACCGAGTTAACTGAGTGTGGTGGACTCTAAAGACTCGTCAATACTTGGATTTAACCACTAGCACGTCAGAGGTATTAGCCATACGTGACGGGCTACCAGCTATTGACCAAAAGGGACGTCGATGAGCGAACTCATCCTGACACCCTACTGAGCCTGTCAGTGACAATATCCGTACAGTCCGGTCCGTTCGTCTATGAGCATCGCATGGCGGGCCTAGGGGTTGGTAAAAGTCAGACCCCCAATAGCGGTACAAGTCGTGTCGGAGTGTAGCCCAGAACACCCTGAGATACTACTGGAATACCTACCAGTAAATCTCCTGCCTCGGCCGAGGGCTTTGTCTAATGGCTCTCCTAGACACAGCGCGACCTCACCCCCAATACCGGGAGAGACGAACCCCTGCAGATCCGCTCACTGCCTCCATGTGGCTCGGGACTTACCCAACTAAAACCTGTTTGCACGACTCCTTTGAGCCGTGGTAGGGTAGTAATCAAAGCACAGTGGGAACTCACACGAGACAAATGACGATCTCAGGTCGATGAACTAACCTGTACACATGTCACCAGGGAACTGCTATCTGATGTCTGGTATAATCCCAACTAGCAGGTTCCCGGCGAGTCCTGTCCGGTGTACTCATAACCCAATGAGCACCTATATACATCTTAGGTGAACCAACTGACACCAATGGCTTGTGAGACCGGCCACTGCCCCTCGTCGGGGTCTCGACTGTATACACTAGTCTACTAATGGAGTTTCGATGCCCAGTCTCGAAACTCCCACGACTAGGGACCTTTTAAGGATGTGCTTATAGACTACAGCTCTCACGTATATGATCGCCCTCATACTGCTGGTAGTCAAGCAAGAATCCTAGAGGCTCTATCAACGTGTAATAGCGACTCGTAAGGTCACCTAAAGCAGTACACGATGATAAAGATAAACCAGATAGCATACTATCATCTTGAGTAAGACTGTCCTACCGGGATAGGTCCTCCCTCAATCATTGCAATCACGGGCCTGTGATCCAATAATTGACTCTGAGGGCACTATCTCTAACAAGAACCTCGGGCTCGATTGCCTCTGAGAGGGCTTTTTGATCCCCGGCGTTGCGGCAGGAAAGCTGTCCGCTGGGGGTAGCCGAGCGAGGGGACCTCGGGCTCGACTGCCTCCGGGAGGGATTTTTGACCCCTGCGTTGCGGCAGGGAAGCTGCCCGCTGGGGACTACCGAGCAGGGAAGCTACTGGGCTGAATCTTGTTGTTGTATATCTCGACCGTTCAGCTGCAGGTGCGGGGAATGGGAACGGTCGGGACAACGGCGCATGTAGCTAGCCTATTGAATGCGGGAAAAAGCGAAGCGCTAGGGGCGCATCGCTTCGATTCCACCGGAGAAGGCTCGATGGCCGCCGCGTGGCAGCGACTCCCTAGGCGAAAGCGTGCGACGGTTGGGCTGCGCAGTGGGCTATATAAGGCTGAAGGAGTACTGGCCCATTCATCCTTCATAAACAGATCGTCGAGAATGCAGGACTTCCCATTCACCATCCCCAACAACGTTCACTTTGAAGACGTGTACCTCTATGACCCGTACTGCACCGAGGACACGGTGCAGCAGGTCTATGGGAGCATCGAGGACCATTTTGGCCAGTTGCTCCCCCGACGCTCTTCCCTCCTGCAGCTGCTGATGTACTCCATCTGGAGGGCATCGCCAAGGCTTTACAACCCGCTGTCTGAGCTGCTCTTTGATGAGACCGTGGGCAAGCTGCGGTCTTTGAGGCGCTTCGTCTTAATCTCCGTAAACCGGCTGGCCCGCTCAGAGGCGCTCGTCCGCGGATGCTACGAGCTGAGGCTCGGGGTCGATGCCCGCAGGGGGAACCAGGGACAGAGGCTGGAACTGGCGAGGCCCCAGTTGGGGGGGATTTTTACCAAGTACCACGAGCAGTGCTCGCTGCACCCCCTCCCCCCACTATTGTAATTTTCTTTTCTTATTGCATATATGGCTGAGGAGCCCATAATACCCTTTGAATAAACAAAGCTTTTCTTTCTTTTTTCGCAATGCCCCATTGATCTTTATTAAATTAACAACAAATCTTAGGAAGAATTTGCATTGCTTTAAAGGAAAAGTACAGGCTAGGAGACGACTTTATTGGCTCGGGCCGAGCTCCTTGAAGGACCGCTGGCCCCCATGCTCGGCACAGGGCTCCCAGTTCCCCGAGTTCCGGGCTGGCCGTCTGCTGAAACGAGTATGATCTGACCGATTGCCAGTTCGGTGGGAGAGCGAGGCTGCTCTTGCTCGCGGTCGGCTTGCCGTTTGTCCCTCAGGTATGCAGTGAGATGCCCGGATCGGATGAGCTCTTCGATGTAGTCCCTAAGTTGCTTGCAATCCTCCGTGGCGTGGCCAGCACCCGGTGGAAAGCGCAGTAGGGGCCCCGGGTCGATTTTGCGGCCTGACGCGGGATCGGAGGGAACTTGAAGAACCCCTCATTCTGGGCATCCTCCAGCAACACCGTGAGGGAAACGTTGAGCGGGGTATACTCCTGAAACTTAGGGTGGTAGGGCTGCTGACGCTCCGGCCTCTCCTCCCGAGCCCTCTTCTTCTGGTCGGGCCATTCTGCCCGGGGAAGGTTAGCATTCACCTCGGATTCCAGCTGGACCTCGCGCTCGGTCCACGCCTTGACCTCGGCCATGGTCTTAGGTTGCGCCAGCGCGAAGGAGCATAACCATTCCTTGTGCCTCAGGCCAGATCTGAGCGCCGTTATGATGGTTTCATCCCGGTGCTCGGGTACCTCAAGAAGGGCGTTGTAGAAACGGGTGATGTAGGCTTTGAACGTTTCCTTGTCCCCACTCTTGACCATGAAGAGGTAGTTGACCGTGCGCTTCTGTCGACGGTTCCCCACGAAATGGACGAGGAACTGGGTAGCCGGCTCGTCGAAGGTCGAAATCGAGCAGGGCGCGAGCCCTCGGAACCAGTCCCGACCTGCGCGGATGAGAATGGGCTCTGCACTGGGCGGCGTCGGAGTGATCCTGGAAGCTCATCCCCGCGGTGAAAGCGTCCAAGTGGTCTTTCAGGTCGGTTTTCCCGTCAAACGGAAAGACCTTTAGGGGCTTGTTACGCAAGGAGACGCGCACGGCAAGCAGTTCCTCGGTGAACGGCTTCGTGAGCGAGTCGGAGGCGTACTTAGCCCCGTCACTCGAGAGGTGAGCTTCTCGGCGCATGCCCTTTATCTTCTTCTCGAGGGCGTCGAGCCGACCGTGGTACCCCGAGGAATCAACGCCTCGGGATCCCTGGCCCCCGCTGCAAGTGAGCTGCGTCCAGGAGCGGCCTCGGTTTCTCTCGATGAGGTGCCTCAGGTCCCGGGATGAGGTAGCTCTTGAGTTGCCGGGGCGGACCCCTTCTGTGCGGCCCCGCCGATGGTGGTGGGGTCGACCACGCCCGTGGACAGACGAGATGACCGACATCTTTTCAGGGGGATAGGGGTCACGAGGAGGCTCGGGGCGAGGCGCCCTGGCGGCGGATCTCGGGGTCGAGCCCTGGGGCGCCCAACGGGCCTCAGGGTGCACTGGTTCGAAAGACTGGCGGCCAGAGGACGCGGCCTGTTGGTGGTCGTCCGTCCAGACATAGACAGAGCCTTCTAGAGGCGGTGGAGCTGCGATCTAGGGCCCGGGCGCGGTATTTGAACGCGGACGAGGGCCTCCATGAAGGACTGCATGCGAGCTATCCGGCCTGTGAGGGCGTTGATGACTGCCAGGGGAGGAGGTTCATCCCCGCCTTCAGTGAGTGGAGGACGGCGGCTGGTACCAAGATCTTCAGGATTGTCGCCTGCCATGAGGGTGGAGATAGGAAGGCCAACTTTATATTTTGTGGAGTTACTTTCCCACAGATGGCGTCAACTGATGGAGCTCCTTTTCGGGCCTCCGTCAGATATTGTCTTACGTTGATCTCGTGTTGAACTTAGCTGATTATCCTTCGTTGCGTGTTGGTCTCAATGGGTTTTTGGAGGAAGAGGTGAGGTGAGGTGAGAAAGCGGTTGTCGAGTACCTGTAAAGAAGCCCCGGGATGGTTTGGTACCACCGAGGACCCTCCAACGCTCAAGTTAGTGATGAGATCTGAGCAGAATAACGGCCTAAAAGTGTAAAATATGGCTTACTTGACCCCTCTGTGGTGGGGGTTTATATAGCGGTGGAGCACGCAGCAGCGGACGCGATAATCTCGCCGGCAGTTACGCTCCCGACGTCACGCCCGCGTGGAGAGCGGATCGCCCATTAATGGGGGTCGTGATGGCGTGGAACGTGGGACGTTACTGGCGTAAAATCTGCGCATGGCGAGATTCGCGGAGCGACGGTTACGCCTGAGAGTAGGTCGTAGGGCCGAGGAAGACGTTCTCGGCGGGAGCTTGGGAACGAATAAGGAGGCCGAGGAGTCTTGGTCCTGTGGTAGCTCGGAGACGACCTGAGAGGCCGAGAAAGCCAATCCGCAGGGGCCCTGAGGGGGGCCAGCTTGTGCTTGCTGGTCGGGTATTGGATGGCCTGATCAGCCCATGTGGGTTCTTTCTTCTGAGTTCTGCGACACGTCACCTGCCACGTGTCATGATCTTGGGAATCGCCAATATCGAGCACTATCAGGAAGTTTCAAAACATGAGTCGACGACGTCAATGTTGTTTTAGCCAGAGATGTCAATGGATTTAACCTCGGGCTTCTTGACCTCTTCCTTCGGCACTGTCACAGTGAGCACCCCATTCTCCATCGTCGCCTTCACCTGATCGACCTTTGCGTTCTCCGGAAGCCTGAACCTCCTCAAGAACTTGCCGCTGCTCTTCTCGACCCTGTGCCACTTGTCGTTCTTCTCTTCCTTCTCTTTGCTGCGCTCTCCGCTGATCTGAAGAACCCTCCCTTCCTCCACCTCAACCTTCACCTCTTCCTTCTTTACCCCCAGCATATCTGCCTTCTCAGGGGTCTCTTTCCAGTCGATGTGCGTGTTCGCAAATGCAGAGGTCTCGCTCAGAGACCCTGCATCACCGCTAGATCGAGATTGATCGGCAAATAGTGGCAAATCCTGCAAAGGGTCGAAGATGTCGAGGGAGAAGGGGTCGAAGATGTTGCTTCGTCGGCCAAAAATTGTAGGGATCAACGCCATTCTTTGATCAGAAACAAGTTAGCAAAATTGAGAGCTTGAGATTGTTGAGCTTTTGTGCTTGAATTCCTTTCTCGGATGACGAGAAGAATGAGAGGAAACAGTGCATTTATAGAGTAGAAATAGTAGAGACATGAAGTCTCTAGAGCTCTTCTTCGAACACAATTTGATCGCTTCAAGTGTTTGGGAGACACCAACGAGAGAGTGCAAGATTTTACTAGAACCTTCCTGATTTTAATTCATTCACTCAATAGAAATGGGTTATACTTTGATCGGACCGAACCGTCATTGAAGATGGGCCTAATTGTAACCAGGCTAAGCAAATATTGAACGAATGTCATTCTGACAAGGATCGGGCTTTTCAACCTGTAGGCGAGCTTCTTCATAAAAACTAGAATTTTGCATGTGAGAATCACTTGGCATATTTCAGACCGTTGGTGGTTCGTCGCTGATTAACCGTTCATCGCCAGCCTCACTGCCGGTTGCACACACATATATTACCGGGAATAATTAAAATATATCAAGCACGTTAATGCAATATTCCTTGGAATTAGATGCCTAGTCATCCGATTACCGGAAATTCAAGAATTCCCGGTAATTTTCTATTCCACCATTCCATGTACCATGCGCAACATTCGGGTATTTATGGAGTTATTTGTCAGACCATCCGACCAAACACCTATGTTTATAGCACATGGTAGACATTTTTTTGGATGAATAACAAAAAGGAATTCAAACGCATGAAATTAGCAATATCCATGTCCTGAGACACGCAGATGAAGAGATGCAACAACTTGAATACTGTTCCGCAACACTCTGCAAATTAAATTTTCAAGATAGATGCTCCATATTCCATTTTCCAGGAGGAAAAACACATAAAACGTCCTTATAACTTCTCAATGCAAATATCATGTGCATTTTTATGTTAACCATGCAAAATCGTTGAGTGTCGAGCTATTGCTTTTGCTAATGATGTCATACAATTACCGCAGTACAACCTACTGGCCTATGCAGATTCAAACAAATATTGTCAAATTTTTCACTGCAACAATAACTTAATTTCAATGGATAGTGATGGATTTCCTTTTCGGGTCTCCGTCAGATGTTATCTTCCGTTGATCTCCCGGTGGATTTCGGCGGTGATCTTCTGTTACGTGTGGGTCTCAATGGGTTTTGAGGAGATTGGTAATTTGAGGAGTTTAGCGCCGAGTACCTGCAAAGAAATCCCGGGGTAGTTTGGTACCACCGAGGACCCTCCGACGATAAAGTTAGTACTAGATCCGAGCAGAGTAACGGCTAAGTGGAATCAAGAATCGTTTACTTGACCCCTCTGTGATGGGGGTTTATATAGTGGCGGCAGTACGCCGCAGCAGGCGCGAGAATCTCACCGGCGGTTACACTCCCGACGTCACGCCCGCGTAGAGAGCGGATCGCCCATTAATGGGGATCGTGATGGCATAGAACGTGGGATGTTGCTGGCGGAGAATCTGCGCATGGCGAGATTTGCGGAGCGGCGATTGCGCCTGTGAGTGGTGGAGTTGGTCAGCCAGAGGGACCGAGGAAGACGACCTCGGCTGGGGAGCTCGGAAGCGAGCAAGAGGGCCGAGGAGTCTTGGTCTTGCGGCAGCTCGGGACGAGCCGAGGGGCCGAGGAGGCCAAATTGCAGGAGGGCCAACATGTGCCTGCAGGTCGGGTACAGGGGTGGCCTGGTCGGCCTCTGTGGGCTCTTTCTTCTGGGACTTGGGACACGTCATTTGCCACGTGTCATAGTCTTGTAGATCGCCAATATTGAGCATCATCATTAGCCCCCCACTCTTGTCCCGGCCAACTGGCGGGTCGGGTCAAGAGTGGACTGCCGCGCCGCCCGGGACGATCCCTCCTAAGATTTCGTCGGGACGCGTCCCCGGGCTGTCAACTAACTTTTCTGCCAGCAAATCAGGGCGAAATCTCCGCATTTAAGGAAGGTGCGTCGGTTCGTGCATCCTGTCGCTTAAGCGACGGTCCGCGTGTTAAGCGTCAGTTGGCCGACGCGACATGTGCAGACCTGCGGCGTCTGATGGGATGCGGCCCAGCGCGGGAACGACAAGCGGAGCGATCGATCATCGAGTTGACTTCGATCGCCTGCCAAGTGTGCCAAGCGCTGCTGAGAAGGAGGCATCTCCATGGCCCCGAAGTCGAGGGGGGATTACTCAGACTTGGATAGACCTTCTGTCTTTTGTTGGGGATTCGGATCCGCTGCATGTGATGGGCTCAGTGGTCTCGTTATGAGGGCTACAAACCTGCAGCGTCTGTTGGGCAGGAGGATGTCTGCTGGGGATGACCGAGTGGGGTAGCCGCTCAAATGCCTCTCGCGAGGGCTTTGATCCCTTGCGTTGCGGGTAGGGAAGCTACCGGCCAGGGATAGCCGAGCAGGGAAGCCGTTCGGCTGCCTCTAAGGAGAACTTTGATCCTTAGCGTTGGAGAGGCCGTATGAAGCCTGCTAAGGATAACCAGACAGTGAAGCTGTGCGGTTGCCCCTTGGCGAGGGCTTTGATCTCTAGCGTCATGGGTAGAAAACCGCCAGCCTGGGATGACCGAGCGGAGTAGCCGCTCAAATGCCTCTTGCGAGGGCTTTGATCCCTGGGGTTGCGGGTAGGGAAGCTACCGGCCAGGGATGGCTGAGCAGGAAAGCCGCTCAACTGCCTCTAAGGGGGACTTTGATCCTTGTTTTTGTTGGGTAGAAAGCTACCTGCTGGGGTGCGCCGAGTAGGAAGGGGCTCGGCGGCCTCGCGAAAAGGGCTTCAGATTCTCAGCGTCTGATGGGCAGGGGGACGCCCGCTGGGATGCACCGAGCAGGAAGGAACTCGGCGGCCTCGCGATGAGGGCTTGATATCCTCAACGTCTGATGGGCAGGAGGACGCCCGCTGGGGATGCGCCGAGCAAGAAGGAACTCGGCGGCCTCACGATGAGGGCTTTGAGATCCTCAGCGTCTGATGGGCAGGAAGATGCCTGCTGGGGATGCGCCGAGCAGAAGGAACTCGGCGGCCTCGCGGTGAGGACTTGAGATCCTCAGCGTCTGATGGGCAGGAGGATGCCCGCTGGGGATGCGCCGAGCAAGAAAGATCTCGGCGGTCTCGCGATGAGGGCTTTAGACCCTCAGCGTCTGATGGGCAGGAGGATGCCCACTGGGGATGCGCCGAGCAGGAAGGATATCGGCGGCCTCGTGGTGAGGGCTTGAGATTCTCAGCGTCTGATGGACAGGAGGATGCCCGCTGAGGATGCACCGAGCAAGAAAGATCTCGGCGGCCTCACGGTGAGGGCTTCATACCCTCAGCGTCTGATGGGCACGAGGATGCCCGCTGGGGATGCACCGAGAAGGAAGGATCTCGGCGGCCTCATGGTGAGGGCTTGAGATTCTCAGCGTCTGATGGACAGGAGGATGCCCACTGGGGATGCGCCGAGCAAGAAGAATCTTGGCGGCCTCGCGGTGAGGGCTTCAGACCCTCAGCGTCTGATGGGCAGGAGGATGCCCGCTGGGGATGCGCCGAACAAGAAGGAACTCGGCGGCCTCACGGTGAGGGCTTGAGATCCTCAGCGTGAGAGGGGCCGTGAGAGGCCTGCTGAGGATGGCCGAATAGGGTAGCTGCTCGGTGCCTCTTGACGAGGGCTTCGATCCCTAGCGTCGTGGGTAGGGACCTACTGGGGATGACCGAGCAGGGTAGCTGCTCGGTGCCTCCTGGCGAAGGCTTTGATCCTTAGCGTTGGAGGGGCTGTAAGAAGCCCACTAAGGATGACCGGGCAGTGAAGCCGCGCGGTTGCCTCTTGGTGAGGGCTTTGATCTCTGACGTTGTGGGTAGGCAATTACCAGCCTGGGATGACCGAGCGGGGTAGTCGCTCGTATGCCTTTTGCGAGGGCTTCGATCCCTGGCGTCATGGGTAGGGAGCTACCAGCCGGAGATGACCGAGCAGTGTAGCTGCTCGGTAGCCTCTTGCGAGGGCTTTGATCCTTCAGGACGGAGACCGACAGGGTTACTGCCCAGTGCCTCTTGGCGAGGACTTTGATCCTTTTCGGTTGTGGTAGGAAGCTACCAGCCGGGGATTGCCGAGCAAGGACTCGACTGCTTTTGGGAGGACTTTGGTCCTTGGCGCGTAAGGGGCTGTAAGAAGCCTACCAAGGACCCTTGGCCGGGCAGGGTTACTGCCCGGTGCCTCTTGGCGACGGCTTTTTGTAAGTCTACGTTAGCCATCCCGGTACTTACGGGGAGGCGGAATAGGTAAAAGACAAATTTTTATCTCAAGGTAACATAAACTATCTTGAGGATGTTTGCCAAACCATTTCTAACAAACAACTAGAGCTTCTATCTACTATACTTAGGAGATTATAAATCACGAAAACGGTCCTTCGGTTCTTCCCTCCACTGTCCTCCTCGTCCATGCAAGCTCCGAGGATCGATCCGGATCTTGGTCACCTCTGCGGCCTCCTAGAGTCGAAGACGATCCACCCGAGAGTCTATAGTCCGAGCTCCACCTCAAGCCGAGGTAACTAAGGCAACAAATTTGCTATGCTTGATGTCCTAGGTGGTGTAGAAGAAGAAGATGGGTTTGTTTGCCTATTTAGAACCTAATTTGCTCAACACATGAGACTATTAGGAATTCTTAGTGCGGAGGAAGAAGAAGGAAACTATGGGACCTCTCATTTGAAGAGAAGAGAATAATGATCCATTGGAAAAATAATTACCATTCTTTTGTCATGATAAATTGTGATGGTTACCATTGATTTGACCATTATCATGTCAAGTTAAATCCAAGCCATAAGAAGAGTCTAGAGCTCATAAGAAATATCCAAGTCAACAATGGTCAACTAGGTCAAATTGTCAACATGGTCAAATGGTCAAAAAAATTAGCCATAACACAATTATCATTAAAAGGATTAGTAAATATTTTCCTCACCTCATAATGGTTTTGACCGAATCAACGGTCAAAACCCTAATGAGGCACCTCCTTCTTCACTCCTCACAACCGTGCATACACACCCGCATCCGCATTCCGTAGAATACGAATGCACAGAAGAGAAAACTAATCCATCTGTACAATGCTAGGATCCGGCTTATACCAAAACCTACTAGTATCATCTGTCATACGCGCGCAAGTGCACGTAAGTGATCGTAGCCCTGCCGTAAAACCATACGGCCTCTACACCTTTTGCCCAGTGCAGGGAAACTCTCTGTGTGGGACTCTAAAGACTCGACACTACGCTGGCAGTGGATTTAACCACAGACCGCAAGCGGCACTAGCTGTACTTAACGATCTCCAGGTAGATGTCGATAAGAAGGCCGATGAGGTAAACCCATCCGAACTCCTACTGGGCCTGAATGTGACAATCTCCGTACAGTTCGGTCTGTTCATCTACGAGTATCGCATGTCGGGCCTAGGGAGGCGGTAAACGTCAGACCCCTAATAGCGGTACAAGTCGTATCGGAGTGTAGCCCAGAACACCCTGAGAAACTACTAGAAACACTACCGGTAATTCTCGCTTGCCCTAGGCAGGGACTTTGTGTAATGGCTCTCCTAGACACAGCGCGATATCAACCCCCAATATCGGGAGAAACGAATCCTGTCTAACCGCTACTGCCTCTAAGTGCTTCAGGACTGCACCCAACTACTACCTGTTTGCACGACTCTTTTAAGCCGTGGTAAGGTAGTAATCAAAGTATAGTGGGAACACACTCGAGGCGAAGTAGCAGTGTCAAGTCGACAGACTAAGCTGTACTTCTGTCACCTGCGAACTGTTATCTGACGATAGGTATAGTACCAACCAACAGTTCCCGACGAGTCCTATCCAGTGTACTCATAACCTAATGAGCACCCGCATACTATCTCCAGTACGACGTACTAATGGCTGTGGGACAGACCATCTCCCCTGCTGGGATGAGAAGCGTATACGCTAGCCTACTCCGGAGTATTGATACCCCATCTCGATAATCCTACGACTAGGGACCTGTATAAGAATGTGCTTGTAGATTACCCAGCCCCCACTAGTATGACTGTCATCACAACGCTGGTAATCAAGTAAAGATCCTAAGGGCTCCACTAATATGTATAAACGATATGCTAAAAGAAACACATGCACATATTGAAATAGAAACAAACTAAGTAGCATACTACCATTTTAAGCAAGATTGTCTATACAAACTGTGAATATCCCAAGCTTCCATTAAGTAATATACAAACTAGTATGATACAGTAATGGCCTCTAGGGCATATACACTAACAATGTCCCACTTGCACTAGGGCCATGTACTGGCGTATCGAAGACCTATCATCTCGATCAGCCGCTCGAACTGAGTCTGGGGTATGGCCTTTGTGAGTGGATCTGCAGTGTTATTCTCCGAATCTACTCTCCTCATCTCGATCTCCCGGCGACCTACGATCTCACTGATCAGGTGGTACCGCCTCAAAATGTGTCTGGACTTCTGATGGGACCTGGATTCCTTTGCTAAATCTATTGCGCCGTTTTTGTCACAATACAGCGGTATTGGATCAACAATGGTAGGAACCACCTGAAGCTCCGTGAGGAACTTCTTCATCCAGACAGCTTCCTTTGCGGCATCGCAAGCAGCTATGTACTCTGCTTCCATCGTCGAGTCAGCAACGGTTTCCTACTTGGAGCTTTTCCAACAGACCACCCCTCCATTGAGGGTAAAGACATAACCCGACATGGACTTGGAGTCATCCTTGTCACTCTGGAAGCTGGAGTCAGCAAAGGCCTCGATCTGGAGGTCTTTTCCGCCATACACTAAGAACATCTCCTTAGCCCTTCTCAGGTACTTCAGAATGTTCTTTACTGCTATCTGGTGTTTCTCTCCTGGGTCCGACTGATACCGGCTTACAACGCTCAATGCGTATGCTACATCTGGTCTGGTACACAACACCGCATACATTATAGAGCCTACCACTGATGCGTAGGGTATAGATGACATGCGAGCCCTTTCCAAATCAGTATTGGGAGACATCTCTTTGGAGAGGGTGATTCCGTGACAAGCCGGTAGATTACAGCATTTTGAATCTTCCATACTGAATCGTTTCAGTATGGTGTCGATGTACCTGGACTGCGAAAGTCCCAACATTCTCTTAGATCTGTCACGATAGATCTGGATCCCCAGAATGTAGTTGGCATCGTCCAGGTCCTTCATGGAGAACCTCTGTGACAAGAATCCATTGACTGACTGTAGCATAGGTGTCACGACCCGAAAGTACGGAACATGACCGGCACTTAAACTACGAACGTCTCGAGGCGTACGTAATCTAAGTAAACCGAAAACCCAGAAATCCAAACCAAGAAAGATGTAGAGTGCAGGAAAAACCAACTTAAAGCAAGTAGTTTCAATAGCATAAGCCGAATTATGCGGTTTTAAAAACATCAAAAATTTCCTAAAATTTCGGCAGAGTCTCCTTTGAAAATACTGGCCCCCAAATGGGATACAACATGAATAGTATACGAAATCAATAAAAAAGGCATCCCCAAGCGGGAGCTAGCTTTTCGTCAATCGACGGTCACAACCACACAAGCAAAATAATATACAACACCAAGGGCGAGGATCAAAATTCAAAAGGAAACTCAAAAATCCACAAGAAAACCACATAAATACAACGCACGACTCTAAGGTCGAAAGAATAAACATTACTGGTCTCTATCTTAAATAAATACATGTTTGGTTGATGGAAGTTCTAGATACAACAGAATAATGATATACAAGATATATAATGGGGGTACGATACAAGTAAACCCACCTACTAGCAAATCACCCGAAGGAAACTATGCCCGCAAAGCCGTAATAAAACCTGTACGGCAAACTTGCAAGAAACTGGGGCACAACGGGGGTGAGTTGCCAACTCGTGAATAGAAAAATATCTACGCACAGAAATCGCATAAATAACGCAACCTAGGTCAATGATCATAATATATCCTCAAATATATGAATAACACGTAGCCTATAACAAGGCTAGGGTAAATATCTAACCCGAGTGTAATCTCATGTGCCCGTGTCAGTGCCTCAAGTAGCAATATATCATATGAATGAGGTATGAATGCATGAAAATAGAATACATGTAAATGAAGATCTGTTTTCATAATTTAGTGAGATTTCCTTTGTATTTTTAAAATGAGGTATCATAATGAAATCAGCATAAAACAGTGCCTAGCATCGGCACAAAACGTAATCCCAATATCTCGATATCTCTATATCACAGTCTCTGTACCTCAATATCTCGAAATCTCAATGTCTCAATCACAATATCTAGGGCGCCGTCAGTCCAGACCGGCCCCTACCATCCATCTCAAGACCACGACGGTATCCTCCGGATATCCGACGCGTCGGGTAAAATCACCGGTAGGTAGTGCTCCCCTGCCAGGCTCACATCGTCATCATCACGCGCTTCTTGTCCCGGGGTACCTTACCGGGTCCACCATGTACCCAAAACGGTTCATCCGTCTCCTCGAATCGGGTCTCGAAATCCATCAGCAAACTCATGGTGGACGACTCATACATCATAGGAAAAACCGCACTTTTTATTTAAAAAGAGAGAAATCAGTTTATAAAAGTTTTGCGGTTTTCCCCCCAAATCCAGAAAATTTCATGAAAATCCGAATCCAAATCATCAATAGCATGTAAAAACCATGAATATAGGCATAACAATGAATAACAGTATGCATGAAGTGACAAGTAAATACTACAATGTTAAGCTGGCATATAAGGCAGGCACACTAATATCATGTCAAATTACTAACTAACAAGCTAAGTCAAGAAATAATATTTTCTAAGGTGTACGTGACATGGCAATTACCGATGAAGATGTGTGTGAGCCGGCAAGTAAGTGTACGTGGTACATACGCATCATCGGTAATGGTGCTGGTGTCCTAACAATATGATATCAACATTGCAATAAGAAATTATAACATAAGAATGTGATGCGAAGCGAACCACAATAATAAGCGGGAGCTGAATACTAGACGCAACTGTAACTAACCTGCATTAATCTAATATAAGTCCTACAAATGGTGCCTTTTGAAATAACATGAATTATGGGGTTTTGAAAATAGGGGCTACGGTGTTTTTATGAAAAGATACGTCTTTTGAAATATCCGTAGGATCTCTTGGGCTGTCTTTTAAAATACCCACGATTCGTTAGTTTTTGAAATAGGTAAGAATCGAATCTAATCTAACAACTAAACTAAACTAAAGGGCTAAGCTAACAAGCTGGACTACAGGTAAGGAAACCGCCTAACATCTGAGTCGATCCATATACATACCTGTATATATATTAGTCGGTGATCCCGCCTCAATAATATCATATCCGATACCATATCTACAATCAGCCATCCCAAGTCAAGAGTGCGGATCAATCATCAAGATATAGCTCATACGTAAATCCGTCGTACGGCATCCCCAAATCTGGGTACGGGTCAATATCATATTCCTCACACCATTCCTCTGGTATCCTCTTTATTCAAGATCATAGTCTAGGGTACTGACCTATGTCTAGTACAATACTAATATCCTCAATATACCCATGATCTGACTACAGATCGACAATCTCGTACAAACCGATACCGTCAGCACATAGCATCATCAAGGGTATACATCGCCCGATACGGCCTAATATCAATATCCTAGCATATCATGCCTCATATCACGATCACATGTCGACCATTTTATTTATAACACTATTCACCCATATCGCCGCCCCAAGATCCGCTATAACACCAGGACGTACCTCAAGTACGAATCCTGCCATATCACCGATATCACAACCACAAAACAAATCTCATCGACTCAGCTCAATTCCAAGTATCATCCTCACATCCGTATGTGAACACATAGTCCCATACCCATGTGAACACATAACTATAAAGAATCTCATGAGCACATATAAAAAGGAAGGTATGCAAGTATGTATGTGTGTATGTGTAGTGCAACACTACCCTAGGGTTCGCAACACTAAAGTAATCCAACACACCAATATCCATCCTAACACCGTTATTAATCCCAAATAACATATACTAATTGTTGGTGTGTATACGCATCCGTATACACCACCACGGACTGCGGGGGTGCTATACGCCATCCACCCGACTTCTCCCCGTAGATATAAATCTACTCACCTGGTCCTCGTTCGCCGGTGCCGACGTCGCCACGCGCTTGCTTGTCGTCTCGAAGTCCACATGGGGTACCTACATATCATAACGCACCATACCGCATTAAAATCCGACTCATGACCAAAACGACGCACGAATCCCACATAGGTCAAAACCTATGGTTGCTTTCGCAAATCGACCCAAAAACCCTCGACGTCGGCGTACAAACGCCAAACAATCGAGAAAACTTCCAACACACTCATTTGCACATTCACGAACACTAATTTTAATATAAAATAGGTTAAAATTCACAAAAACCCCAATTTCACTTAAAAGGTCATTTTTCCGAAAATCTAGCAAGCACAATTCGCCGTTTTTGTACAAAACATGATGTTTTAACAATTCTAGTGACCAAGATGATAACTTAATATCTTAATTATGCCATAGAAACCATTTCTTAAATTTTAAACCCACAATTTAATTCGATTTCAAAAACCTAGTTTGCAATATTAACCAATTTTAACAATTTTATAGCAAAATGCACAAACTACAATCTAGCTTGGATTTTCATGAACTAAAGTATTAAAATACACTTAATAATGTTAATGAAGTCATGAAAAAACCTAATTATATTTTTCTCATAATCAAATTCATGGTTTACAAAAACCTAGCTAGCAATATAGCTTAAATCTTACAATTCCGAACTAACAATTTGCAACTAGAAATTTGATTAGGTTTTCATTTCACAATATAAAGAACTACAATTGCAACCACAATTACATACACAAAAACCTAACTTGAATTTCATAAACCCTTACTAAGTTTTTCCAAACATACAATTAAACCCAAATTAATAACTAATAATGCTTGATTTATGGTATTCAAACAACAATTTAACAAAAGGTCTTGATTTATACCTCACAAGATCAAGGATCTAGCATGCAAATTGTAGCCTCCAAAAGTAGGTTCCATGCTCCTAGATCCATGTAAGTTTGGCTAATGAGAAATGAGTAGGAGTTGGATTTGGATTTTGGGATTTATTTGATGGATTTTGAGACAATTTTTGAAGCAAAAGAGATGGAAAATGGGGGAAAAAGATGGGGGCTGTTGCAGCAGAATTTCGGCTGAGGAGGGAGTGGGGAGAGGTGTGGGGGAGTTGTGGAAAAGAATCCAAGTCAAAGCTCCTCCCAAATTACCATAATACCCCCACCTACTTTACTATATATAAAAACCTTATTTTAACCCATTTCTCACATGATTTAAGGTCAAAAAGAGGGAAATAAAATTCTTGGGCTGCTACAATAGTGTGGGGCCGGCCAAGGGGAGTGAGGGTGAGTGTGAGAGACTTTACAAAAAAATGCTATGCAAAAAGACCCCCCATAATGCCATATTTGCAAGTTTTAGTTCAAAATAACTATATTTTTGTTTTCCATATAATAAATCAATTAAAACTTGAAATAAAATACTAAAAAATTATATTACAACTATATTTTAATTAACATGATTTTAAAGATTAAAATTAGCCCATTTAAATTTGTATTTATCGCTAATTTAATGTATTTTCTTACCGGCTTAAAATAATATTAAAATAATTAATTTCGGAAAAATTTCAGAAAATTTGAAATTTCAGCATTGGCTCAATAAACACCAAATAGTAGCAATTACATATCTAGAATATGTATATTTAATTTTATAATAAAGATATTTGTATTTTGACTCTTTACAGAAAACCCCCTTATTTTACCGTTTTTTCGAAATTTCACCGAAACGATTTTCAAAACGTTACAATCTTCCCCCCTTAAAGAAATTCGGTCTTCGAATTTAAATTAAAACTTTCCCCAAATACTAAAATATTTCAGCCAAAACCATCAAATCGCCGGGGCTCCGAAATCATAAATACATAAAACAAATCGTAGCGCAACGCATGCGCATGAAAAATGAGCATATAACTCAAACCAGAACTCCGTCAAGCATCCCGCAATCATCGGAGTCATGGGGAAGACATCAATACCAAATCCAAAGCAAAACCAATATAATATAACTTGAAACTATACATGTAAAATATATTCAGGTACTGTCCTCTGACTAGTCCTGCTCGGTACGAAAACACATAGCAATATCATAAAAATGTACTGCTCTATAAGAAAAATCAATCCCCAAAATACGCGTATGAATACTACTTGCGTCTTGTGCGCACGGAAATCAAAATCCAAATATGTGCCATACATATGCACAGAAACAACATCTAAGTGCATCGGGTATGCACGAAACATCTGTCATAGGCAACATGTGTGCCTGACTGCAAAATCAGGTGCATCTGACATGCACGAAAAATCTCGATTTAGTGCATCTGGTGTGCACCAAAATCACACTTCAAAACATGCGCCCAACATGCGCGAAAATCCAAACAGGTGCATCCATCGTGCACGAAATCATGAAATCCAATATCAAGTGCCGAACATGCGCAAAATCAAATCAGGTGCACAAGGTGCACAAAACAAATATCGAACATCACCATCGAAATCAAAGTCCAGGGCATCTAAATGCACAACATACGTAACACTGCACTGCAAGCATATATGAACTATACCGCATGCAAAAACCAAATCGTGTGCATATATACGCACAAAATCAACTCAAATGTCTAAAACCGTAAAATCACAAACATGTGAAACCAAGCATGAAAACGATATCAAGTGCAACACTGTGCAAAGATCGTAAATCCTCAATCATCAAAATCAAATCATGCGAATAAATCACCCAAAACATCGAAATCAATAATGGCGGAATAGTACCGCTCAAGTGCATCCTCTAAGAATCTCGGGGCCAATTGTCGCGGTCACTAGTGGGACGTCTCGTCGATGATCATGAACTCTGGCCTGCTGGTGTGCGTAACACGACCACTCCTGGGTCCAAGTTTTCTCGTAATTTGTCCCAGAAAGGTCCTGTCGAGGTCTCTCCCAAATCTCGCCTCTGCCAAACTATCCGAAAGTCATCGTTCCTTACTAAATCTGTTCTCGTTCCAGAACGGCTGCATACTCATCACGACTCCTTCTGGAAGGTAAATCCAAGTACCATGCCTCGGCATGCGCATTGCATCTCTGATGTCGGCGGAGTGGAACGTCATCTCATCTAGATCTGGTACGAACCTCTTATTTCACTTTCCTCTAATGTCGTCTTCTTTGGACTCGTCTCGTCGCAGCTGCATGGACTGAGCTCCAACGGCTATCCTCGTATCTGGAGTCTCCCAAGAAATGCATCTCACCACCTAGCATCCGAATTAAGTCGAGCCATCCGATCGAGTCGTCAAAACCTCATAATCCCCCAAGAGCTCAACATCTTGGGCACAGTTTAATAGTATCGAGTACATACCACAGCATCGGTGGTCCAGCCGTAGAAGGGCAAACCCAAGCCTCACTAATGGCGCCGTAGAACTGCCGCAAACCCGAAGGTTCAAAGGCTTTCACACGGTCATTAAGTCGAGTTAGGGTTTCATTCTTCTAGAGGGACCATAGAATTGCCTGCATGTCTTTCCGACTACTTTAAACTTGGAATAATAGGTTTCTGACATTCGATCGTCTCTGTCGACTCCCAACGTCTCCGCGTGAAGTCGTCTCTAGCTGGAATCAATCTATCTGATGACCTCGCATCGGGGTAGGCGAACGATCCACATGTCCTAGTCATTCATCCTCGATGACTAGCAACCTTCTATCATCTCTTAGTACAACTCGTTCTGCACTAACGCCAGCATCTGGGGCAATATCTCGTCGTTCGCAGCAATAACTGGCTCGCTCGTCTGCATGCTGAACAGTGCCTCGACCATCATGGATAAGCAACACACCAACGGTCATCAAAATCTGGCTGGCCTCTGTTAGTGGCCCAATCCTCTGATACTGATCAGCACGTCCGAGAAATCTCATAAAGGCGATCCGCCAAACGCTCGTGGCGCGGAAACACAGTAAAAAGACACATCTCCGCAATCGAGTGTCGCCGGAATTTCGCCCTAGTCAGTCCTCGTTCGTGACGAGCTCGTGCTGACCGCAACTCTAGCCGTAGCTCTCCCTGCCCGTAATCGTGGCAGCAAAACCATAACTGGTACTGATGAGGCTAGATCGGAATGAATATAATACTGAGCAAAGAAATGTACATCCTAAGGCTTCTTAAGTGGAGTAGCGTATCGTAAATATGTCGTGGAACATACCCACGGTACGTCACTCTACTTTAGTCACCTATTCCATCAACCAAGGGTCATCCTACGCTCCGAAGGTAAAAGCTAACGCTCTGATACCAACTTTGTCACGACCCGAAAATACGGAACATGACCGGCACTTAAATTACGAACGTCTCGAGGCGTACGTAATCTAAGTAAACCGAAAACCCAGAAATCCAAACCAAGAAAGATGTAGAGTGCAGGAAAAACCAACTTAAAGCAAGTAGTTTCAATAGCATAAGCCGAATTAGGCGGTTTTAAAAACATCAAAAATTTCCCGAAAATTTCGGCAGAGCCTCCTTTGAAAATACTGGCCCCCAAATGGGATACAACATGAATAGTATACGAAATCAATAAAAAGGCATCCCCAAGCGGGAGCTAGCTCTTCGTCAATCGACGGTCACAACCACACAAGCAATATAATATACAACGCCAAGGGCGAGGATCAAAATTCAAAAGGAAACTCAAAAAACCATAAGAAAACCACATAAATACAACGCACGACTCTAAGGTCGAAAGAATAAACATCACTGGTCTCTATCTTAAATAAATATATGTTTGGTTGATGGAACTTCTAGATACAACAGAATAATGATATACAAGATATATAATAGGGGTACGATACAAGTAAACCCACCTACTAGCAAATCACCCGAAGGAAACTATGCCCGCAAAGCCGTAATGAAACCTGTACAGCAAACCTGCAAGAAACTGGGGCACAACGGGGGTGAGTTGCCAACTCGTGAATAGAAAAATATCTACGTACAGAAATCGCATAAATAACGCAACCTAGGTCAATGACTATAATATATCCTCAAATATATGAATAACACGTAGCCTATAACAAGGCTAGGATAAATATCTAACCCGAGTGTAATCTCATGTGCCCGTGTCAATGCCTCAAGTAGCAATATATCATATGAATGAGGTATGAATGCATGAAAATAGAATACATGTAAATGAAGAACTGTTTTCATAATTTAGTGAGATTTCTTTTGTATTTTTAAAATGAGGTATCATAATGAAATCAGCATAAAACAGTGCCTAACATCGGCAAAAAACGTAATCCCAATATCTCGATATCTCTGTATCACAGTCTCTGTACCTCAATATCTCGAAATCTTAATGTCTCAATCACAATATCTAGGGCGCCGTCAGTCCAGACCGGCCCCTACCATCCATCTCAAGACCACGACGGTATCCTCCGGATATCCGACGTGTCGGGTAAAATCACCGGTAGGTAGTGCTCCCCTGCCAGGCTCACATCGTCATCATCACGCGCTTCTTGCCCCGGGGTACCTTACCGGGTCCACCATGTACCCGAAACGGTTCATCCTGTTAGTTATGTATATGCCCTAGAGGCCATTGTTGTACATATGATGTGTATTATAATGGATGCTTGGATATATACAGAGAGGACTTTCTTGCTCGTCATGATAGTATGCTATTTGGTTTCACTTTATCTTAACATGTTGACTTGTATTGGTTTATTGTCTTTCTCTCACATGTTGATAAAGCCCTTAGGATCTGTACTCGACTACTAGGACTATGATGAGATCATACTAGTGGGGCCACGGTAGTCGATGAGTACATCCTATAACTGTTCCTAGTCGAGAGTATATCGAGACAGGGCATCGATACACCAGAGTAGACTAGCGTATACGCATCTTGACCCATATGATGGGCGATGGATGATCCCATATCCATCGGTGTTTGACATTAGAGATGGTGTACGGGTGCTCAGTGGAGACTGGGTACACTGGACGGACTCGCCGAGAACTCCCAGATGGTGATATACCACACGTCAGATGGCGGTTCTCCAGTGACACTGGTACAGGGTAGTCTGTAGACCCGAGATCGTCATAGTGTCTTGTGTGATTCCCACTGTGCTTTGATTTCCACCTTACCACGTCCAAGAGGGCGTGCAAAACGGTGGCTTTTGGGTACAGTCCCGAATCATATGGAGGCAATGAGCGATAGGAGGGGATTCGTCTCTCCCGGTATAAGGAGTTGATGTTGTACTGTGTTCGATTGGCTATAACTGGAAGTCCCTGGCCAGGGCTGATATAGAGATTTACTGGTAAGTGTTACAAGTAGTTTCTCGACCCGTTATGAGCCACACATCGACACGACTTATCGGTTACTGGGGTCTGACGTTTACCACCCCTAGACTTGATATGCGACATATCAGACGAACAGACCGGACTGTACGGGAGTGTTACTGATTGGATTCACAGGAGAACGCACAGGCTAGCTTGTTGATCTTCTGATCGCTCAATACCTGGGTGGCTGTTACGTTTAGCTGACCGCTTGCAGCTTGTGGGTGTTTGATGTGATCATCACCTGCTACCGGCGTATTGGCGATTCTTTATAGTCCTACACAGAGGTTTCTTGGCTCAGGCGAAACGGAGTAGAGGCACATATGTGATATGTGCAGGACCGAGAATAATGCGATATGAGATACCGTATTATATTCTCGCGATATTTAGATATGAACCGGGACATCGGATCAAGTGTTGATTCGATGAATCGGTACATAATATATTAGTCGGTAATATTCGATATAGCCGGATCGTCGAATCAAATGTTGATTCGATGATTTAATGTATAATAATGTATATGATATATTGTATTACATTATCTAATATTGGCTCGCTTTATTATTTCATTTTCTCACTGGATGATACATTGATATATATGCGATATATGTTAATTGTATTATTTTCTTTTGTTGCAAATATATAATATATATGTGATATATATTATTGTGACATGATATGATTTATTATTAAACATGTTTAAGGATGATTAAATGGGATTAGGGTTTGATTAAGGTTAGCTTCTTCTTGCACCTTCTAGAAGCTTTGCTTTTGTCTTGGTTAAGATATTTTGGTTGATATTTTTCCATGACTCATAACTTAACCTAACCAAACCCTAACTCTAGTTTATTCTCTACAAACTCTTAGCCACTCATCCTTGATCATGGTTGATATATCAATCATATAGTTTTCTTTTCTATTCATCACAAAAGGATTATCATTTCCATTATCATCTTCTTCTCTCTTGATTTTGAGCTCACTTGAAATTCATTTTGTGATGATAAATTATGAGAAAATGATTTAAAAAGAAAGCATAAATACTACTCTCTCATCCTCATCTCATCTAGCCCATGAGATTAGTGTGTTCATCTCTTTAGAGTGAGAAAGCTTGAGTTATTGATACTTCGACGTAGATCATCGGAGATTTGGAACACTTCAAGCTAGCATGGATCGTTCGAGTCGTGGAGCCTCTCTTGAGTCCGGGAGATCATGGATCGTGGCGAAGGGACTTCTACTCGGAGCTTATGAAGCGAAGGAGCGGACTACAAAGGTTGTAATCCCTCACACTTAGCATAAAAGATGTAATCTTGTATGCTTAACCCTAATTATCTAGCAAAGATCCTGTCTTAGGGTTGTTCGGCACATGTAAATTTTTATTCATGCATGTTTGATGCTATATGAACCTTCACTAGTGTGCTTAGGAACCCTACAGTGGTATCAGGGCTACTAGGCATTGGATGTCGACCTATGGGGGGTTCTCAATGTGTGACAGTGTGGCGAAGCATAGGCTCTTACCCCCAGGGTGTCCCAAGACCGGAAGGTGTTCCAGCGGGTTGTAGTCCTCGCGAGGGGGCATGCGTAAAAAGTAGCGGCTGAGGGACCCGTTGGTGCCACGGCGACCCCATTGGATGGGGTGGCTGCCTGCCCTACAGTTGTATCAGAGCCTAGTTAGAGCATTAGGCGATGTGTTTACGAAGTTAAAACTCCGATCGAACCCGAACCGACAAAATTTACCCCCTCTCTGGAAATTTTTCAAAATCTGGGATTTTTCTGAATTAAAAATACCTAAAAAAATCAGCAGGGAATTCTAAGAATTACCATGAAACACGGGCCCACAACTCCACTAAACCGCGGCGGAACCGCGGCGAAAACATGGTTTTCGCGGCGGTTCCACGGCGGAATTGTGGAATTGGGACACGTGGCTTCATGGTAATATCTGTAGGTGCTTGTTTATGCTTCTGGGTATTTTTAATGTGACTCAAGTGTTGAATATTCTGGGGTTTGTTTTGTAATAATAGATTCGATCGGAATATTTAAATTCGTTTTTATTTCCGGATATTTAGAAACTGTTAAACTATTTGAACGGATATCATTAACCCATTTTATCCCGGCACGGCAAACTTTCAAGTGTTGAATTTTTATCGGGTTTAAATCTTTCGGAAAAATTGTACAAGTTAAGCGGTGGACCCTCTAGAAGACAACAAACCTTAACTCGATTATGTGACCGTCTTGAACTGCCTTTTGAACCTTCGGGTTTGGGGCAGTACGGCGTGCCACATGTGAGGCGTTGGCTTGACCCTTCTACGGCTGGATCACTGGTATTATGACATATTCTGGGATTATTTTAACTTCGCTCAAGTGTTGAGCACTTTAGGAAATTTTGGGTATTTGATTATCTGTTCGAAAAGTTTAATACTGTCTATTTATCTGGAATGTGATACAATATGTGGAATTCATAGAGTTAGGCATGAAATGCGAAGTATGTGATATTTCGGATTTACGATGTCTAAAGTGATTGTGGATTCCAAATGTTGTAGTTTTACACTTTCTTTTCTGTGACCGTAAGTGTAATATGTGATATCGCCGGTTTCGTTGCTATATGTCAACGACAATTGGGATGCGCATATTTACTTACGTTGATGATATGTGATATTATGTGTTGCTGTGATATGTTATATTGGATCGTCGCGTTCTGAATAGCCGGGGGTTTTATGTGAGATGAGGGTTTTTATTTTCATTCATGTAAAATTCATTTGTAATGTAATATTCTTTTATTTGGGGCACTTCCAGGTTGAGGTTGATGTCACCAGTGTATATTATTTACTTTTCCGCATTAGGTAGACCCAAGGAGGGGAGCACAAGTAACCGGGTTCTAGGGTCCAGTGGGAGGCCATCTCGAGGAGTCGAGACCGGGTCTCCTAACCCTAGAATTGGCAGTGTTACTTGCCGCTCTCGTAGGGGTCTTGGGATGTGGGTTTGGCTATTCGTCGCGATCGTGGAATCCGTGTTTTATACAGGCTCGTATTGAAAACACGGACGTCCAAGTATATCCAATATTTCATATATGTACTTCTGTTGCAATGTTCTGTGATGAGATCATATTACTGCCTTAGACGAATTCTTATACTATATATATATATGCTGATATATAAATATTACTGCTTTCGTTTCTTCTGTGATGCTTAGAAAGCATAAGCTGATGGGATTTTATTAATGAGATTAATAAAAAGAAAAGAAACCTAAAGATGTTGTAGAATCAAAACTTTATAAAAAGGGTAGCTATAGTTTTGCTTTGCATAGTGGTATATATGATATACCCTGCACCTTATTCGATAGGGAAAGAGCCGAGATCCCTTCACCGGGAGTGACCTCTTTAGCGAAACTGGCAGATGCTACAAAACGCGGTTTGTCTTTTGAATGCTTTTAGTGTTTTGCTTTGCACAGCGGTATATATGATATATCCTGCACCTTATTCGATGAGGAAAGGGCCGACGATCCCTTCACCGGGAGTGACCCCTTTAGCGAAACTAAGAAAAGCCTCAAAAACACTCCATTTCAAAACTTCACTTGATTCTACGACGATATCAAGTTCATTACGCAATAGGTTTTCAGAAAAACCTACGTAGCCCTCCGTCATTTCAGATAAGTAATATTTAGTATTCGTGCCACGGTAGTTTGGCATGCGTCAAGGCGTAGTGTACGGTAGCTGATTATTACTTATCTGCAGCATGAGATGCGATTGGATTAGGGTATTCGTACGGCGTTGTTTGGCATGCGTCAAGGGTCGTACGGGTGGGTTTAATTCAATCACGAAATGTACGGGTTGAACTTGACTAGTGGACTATGGGTTGTTTGACATGCGTCAAGGTCATAGCACACTAGGGGTAAAAGCTTTAACGGGAATTTCAAGTATTGAAATTTGCAATGAGATTGCATACCTCCTATGAGATAGTTGGATCCCGATACCCACTGCGAGTAAGAGTTACTCCTGGGAGAGTTTTACACAGGACAATTAGCCGATCAACTAGGTGTCTAGAAAAGTGTTAACGGGGTTACGCCTCTGGGAAAACGAGGTTTACTTCAATTAGGTCCGTGCGAAAGCACGGGGAACCTCCCACAAAGTACCGACACTGATCTGGCTGAAAGATTGACGAAATTGTAGGGTGTAATTAATCCCGGTTAATCTTATCTTTTTGGGTTTGAAGGTAGATTTGATAAAAACAGTGGGAGACATCCTGATTAGATAAGATAATAACCAATCTAATCTTGCAAGAGCGTACGCTAAAGTGTTTTCTTCTCTCTCTCTCTCCAGGTAGCGACCATGTCAGGCCATAATCAAGATAATAATATGGATGTATTGACTGAACATGATTATTGTACTGAGCAAGGGAACGTTGGACCCGTTCTTTCTTATAAGAGTTATAAGACAGAACAGGAAACAGGAGAATATTTGGATTCTCATGCCACCCAAAAGAACATGCATGTTGATGCATCTTCTTCGGGTGTGTTAGTTATTGAGAACTGTTTCTCAGTTCACCCTACGTCCTGGGTATTAGATACCGGATCAGGATCCCACATATGTAAACAGTTACATGGGCTACGTAAAGGTAGAGAACTGGGAAAAGGTGATCATTCCGTTCAAGTAGGGAACGGTGCAAATGTTGTAGCCAAAAAGGTTGGCGAATATCACCTTGTATTACCAAGTCGTAATACACTGATTCTAAATGAGTGCTATTATATACCGAACATGATGTGCAATATTATATCAGTCTCTTTATTAAGTAAAGAAGGATATAATTTTGTAGTAAAGGATAATATTATGAACATATTCCTAGATCAAAAGTTGATTGCATCAGGCTCGTTACATAATGGCATATTCATTCTAAATCAGAATACAGTCCTGAATATACAAAACACACACAAAAGGAAAAGTTCAGATATGAACGAATCCTACTTGTGGCATTGTAGACTTGGTCATATCAATGCGACACGACTGGCTAAGTTACATAAGGATGGTTATTTGAATCCGTTCGAATTATCATCTTATGATACTTGCCATTCATGTCTCAAAGGAAAAATGACCAAAGCTCCGTTTAGTGGACACGGAGAAAGAGTTACTGAACTCTTAGGACTAATACATAGTGATGTATGCGGTCCCATGTCTACGCATGCCAGGAACGGTTCTTCCTACTTCATTACATTCACTGACGATCTCTCTAGATACGGACATGTGTTTTTGATGAAACACATGTCTGAAGCTTTTGAGAAATTCAGAGAATATAAGAACGAAGTAGAGAACCAAACGGGCAAAAGTATTAAGATTCTTCAATCTGATCGAGGAGGTGAATACTTAAGCAGTGAGTTCCTAGATTATCTAAAAGAGAATGGGATTCTCTCTCAGCTCACTCCTCCTTATACACCATAGCACAACGGTGTATCGGAACGAAGAAATCGCACCCTATTAGATATGGTGCGCTCGATGATGAGTACAGCTGAGTTGCCTATTTCCTTTTGGGGGTATGCGCTTGAGACAGCCATAGACCTATTGAATGGAGTTCCTACCAAATCTGTGCCTACCACTCCATATGAGATATGGAAAGGGAAGAGACCACGTCTTAATTACATTAAGATATGGGGTTGTCCGGCCTATGTCAAGAGACAAAATCCGGACAAACTCGAGGCAAGATCTGTCTTATGTAAGTTTGTAGGATATCCCAAAAACTCACAAGGGTATATCTTCTACCACCCCGAGGAACAAAAGGTGTTTGTTTCTCGACATGCCACTTTCTTAGAAAAAGGTTTTCTTATGAAACAGAATAGTAGCATTGAGGTAGAACTGGAAGAGGTTCCAGCAACACAAACTATAACAGAAGACTTGGTTGAACCAGAGGATTCAGTAGTACCCAATGAACCTCAGCCTCTCCGCCGATCTAGTAGGGTTTCTCATCCACCTGAGAGATACTACGGTTTTCTCATTAATGGTGGAAGCGAGGATTGCATCATGGATAATGATGACCCGACTAGTTTCGAGCAGGCCATCATGAGTGGTGACTCTGTGAAATGGCTGGATGCAATGCGATCTGAGATGGAATCCATGTACACCAACAAAGTATGGACTTTGGAAAATGCTCCTGAAGGGGTAAAACCCATTGGGAGCAAGTGGATCTTTAAAAAGAAATTTGGTGTAGATGGAAAAGTTAAGACTTTCAAAGCTAGGCTTGTAGCAAAGGGTTTTCGTCAACGACCAGGTGTGGATTATGACGAAACCTTTTCTCCAGTAGCTATGCTTAAGTCCATCCGGATCTTACTTGCCATTGCTGCATACCAAGACTACGAAATCTGGCAAATGGATGTTAAGACCGCCTTTCTAAACGGTGATTTAGAAGAGAGCGTGTACATGACTCAGCCAGAAGGCTTCGTAGATAGTGGGAGCAGCGGAAAGGTGTGCAAGCTGCTTAAATCCATTTATGGGTTAAAGCAAGCATCGCGGAGTTGGAACATCTGTTTTGATGTTGTAGTCAAAGAGTTTGACTTCATCAAAAATATAGATGAACCTTGTATCTATAAGAAGGTAGCAGAGGGTAAGGTTGTCTTCCTCGTATTGTACGTGGATGATATACTCTTGATAGGAAATGATATTCCTATGCTGCAATCAGTCAAGCTCTTCTTATCACAGAGATTCTCAATGAAAGATCTAGGCGATGCCTCCTGCATATTGGAAATCATGATCTATAGAGATAGATCTAAAAGGATACTGGGATTGTCCCAATCCAAGTACATTGACACCATACTAAAGAGGTTTAGTATGGAAGAATCCAAGCGTGGGAACCAACCCACGATCTCTGGACTCACTCTCTCCAAAGAGATATCTCCCAAGACTGATTTGGAAAGAGCTCGTATGCAAGGGATACCCTATGCTTCGGCAGTAGGCTCTATCATGTATGCGATGCTATGTACCAGACCCGATGTAGCATACTCACTAAGTGTAGTCGGTATCAAGCAGATCCTGGAGAGAGTCACTGGATAGCTGTGAAGAACATTCTCAAGTACTTGCGAAGGACTAAGGAGATGTTCTTGGTGTATGGTAACGGAGAACTCCAGGTGGAGTCCTTTACCGATTCCAGCTTCCAAAGTGATAAGGACGACTCTAAGTCGCACTAGGGATTTGTCTTTACCCTCAATGGAGGGGCGGTATGTTGGAAGAGTTCCAAACAGGATACCGTTGCAGACTCGACGATGGAGGCTGAATACATCGCTGCCAACGATGCTGCCAAAGAGGCTGTCTGGATCAAGAAGTTCATTAGTGAACTTGGTGTGGTTCCATCCATTGAGCATCCAATACCTCTGTTGTGCGATAACAATGGAGCTGTGGCTTTGGCCAAGGAACCCAGATCCCATCAGAAGTCCAGACATATTCTGAGGCGGTATCACCTGATCAGGGAGATAGTTGATCGCCGGGAGATCGAGGTCAGGAGAGTAGATACAAAGGACAACACTGCGGATCCATTCACAAAGGCTATTCCCCAGATACAGTTTGAGAGATTATTCGGGATGCTAGGTATGAGATACTACAGCAGCTGGCCTTAGTACAAGTGGGAGATTGTTAGTTATGTATATGCCCTAGAGGCCATTGTTGTACATATGATGTGTATGATAATGGATGCTTTGATATATACAGAGAGGACTTTCTTGCTCGTCATGATAGTATGCTATTTGGTTTCACTTTATCTTAACATGTTGACTTGTATTGGTTTATTGTCTTTCTCTCACATGTTGATAAAGCCCTTAGGATCTGTACTCGACTACTGGGACTATGATGAGATCATACTAGTGGGGCTACGGTAGTCGATGAGTACATCCTATAACTGTTCCTAGTCGAGAGTATATCGAGACAGGGCATCGATACACCAGAGTAGACTAGTGTATACGCATCTTGACCCATATGATGGGCGATGGATGATCCCATATCCATCGGTGTTTGACATTATAGATAGTGTACGGGTGCTCAGGGGAGACTGGGTACACTGGACGGACTCGCCGAGAACTCCCAGATGGTGATATACCACACGTCAGATGGCAGTTCTCCGGTGACACTGGTACAGGGTAGTCTGTAGACCCGAGATCGTCATAGTGTCTTGTGTGATTCCCACTGTGCTTTGATTTCCACCATACCACGTCCAAGAGGGCGTGCAAAACGGTGGCTTTTGGGTACAGCCCCGAATCATATGGAGGCAATGAGCGATATGAGGGGATTTGTCTCTCCCGGTATAGGGAGTTGATGTTGTACTGTGTTCGATTGGCTATAACTGGAAGTCCCTGGCCAGGGCTGATATAGAGATTTACTGGTAAGTGTTACTAGTAGTTTCTCGACCCGTTATGAGCCACACATCGACACGACTTATCGGTTACTGGGGTCTGACGTTTACCACCCCTAGATTTGATATGCGACATATCAGACGAACAGACCGGACTGTACGGGAGTGTTACTGATTGGATTCACAGGAGAACGCACAGGCTAACTTGTTGATCTTCTGATCGCTCAATACCTGGGTGGCTGTTACGTTTAGCTGACCGCTTGCAGCTTGTGGGTGTTTGATGTGATCATCACCTGCTACTGGCGTATTGACGATTCTTTAGAGTCCTACACAGAGGTTTCTTGGCTCAGGCGAAACGGAGTAGAGGCACATATGTGATATGTGCAGGACCGAGAATAATGCGATATGAGATACCGTATTATATCCTCGCGATATTTAGATATGAACCGGGACATCGGATCAAATGTTGATTCGATGAATCGGTACTAATATATTAGTCGGTAATATTCGATATAGCCGGATCGTCGAATCAAGTGTTGATTCGATGATTTAATGTATAATAATATATATGATATATTGTATTACATTATCTAATATTGGCTCGCTTTATTATTTCATTTTCTCACTGGATGATACATTGATATATATGCGATATATGTTAATTGTATTATTTTCTTTTGTTGCAAATATATAATATATATGTGATATATATTATTGTGACATGATATGATTTATTATTAAACATGTTTAAGGATGATTAAATGGGATTAGGGTTTGATTAAGGTTAGCTTCTTCTTGCACCTTCTAGAAGCTTTGCTTTTGTCTTGGTTAAGATATTATGGTTGATATTTTTCCATGACTCATAACTTAACCTAACCAAACCCTAACTCTAGTTTATTCTCTACAAACTCTTAGCCACTCATCCTTGACCATGGTTGATATATCAATCTTATAGTTTTCTTTTCTATTCATCACAAAAGGATTATCATTTCCATTATCATCTTCTTCTCTCTTGATTTTGAGCTCACTTGAAATTCATTTTGTGATGATAAATTATGAGAAAATGATTTAAAAAGAAAGCATAAATACTACTCTCACATCCTCATCTCATCTAGCCCATGAGATTAGTGTGTTCATCTCTTTAGAGTGAAAAAGCTTGAGTTATTGATACTTCGACGTAGATCATCGGAGATTTGGAACACTTCAAGCTAGCATGGATCGTTCGAGTCGTGGAGCCTCTCTTGAGTCCGGGAGATCATGGATCGCGGCGAAGGGACTTCTACTCGGAGCTTATGAAGCGAAGGAGCGGACTACAAAGCTTGTAATCCCTCACACTTAGCATAAAAGATGTAATCTTGTATGCTTAACCCTAATTATCTAGCAAAGATCCTGTCTTAGGGTTGTTCGGCATATGTAAATTTTTATTCATGCATGTTTGATGCTATATGAACCTTCACTAGTGTGCCTAGGAACCCTACACATCCTTCTCCTCGAATCGGGTCTCGAAATCCATCAGCAAACTCATGGCGGACGACTCATACATCATAGGAAAAACCGCACTTTTTATTTAAAAAGAGAGAAATCAGTTTATAAAAGTTTTGCGGTTTTCCCCCCAAATCCAGAAAATTTCATGGAAATCCGAATCCAAATCATCAATAGCATGTAAAAACCATGAATATAGGCATAAAAATGAATAACAGTATGCATGAAGTGACAAGTAAATACTACAATGTTAAGCTGGCATATAAGGCAGGCACACTAATATCATGTCAAATTACTAACTAACAAGCTAAGTCAAGCAATAATATTTTCTAAGGTGTACGTGACATGGCAATTACCGATGAAGATGTGTGTGAGCCGGCAAGTAAGTGTACGTGGTACATACGCATCATCGATAATGGTGCTGGTGTCCTAACAATATGATATCAACATTGCAATAAGAAATTATTACATAAGTATGCGATGCGAAGCGAACCACAATAATAAGCGGGAGCTGAATACTAGACGCAACTGTAACTAACCTGCATTAATCTAATATAAGTCCTACAAATGGTGCCTTTTGAAATAACACGAATCATGGGGTTTTGAAAATAGGGGCTATGGTGTTTTTATGAAAAGATACGTCTTTTGAAATATCCGTAGGATCCCTTGGGCTGTCTTTTAAAATACCCACGATTCGTTAGTTTTTGAAATAGGTAAGAATCGAATCTAATCTAACAACTAAACTAAACTAAAGGGCTAAGCTAACAAGTTGGACTACAGGTAAGGAAACCGCCTAACATCTGAGTCGATCCATATACATACCTGTATATATATTAGTCGGTGATCCCGCCTCAATAATATCATATCCGATACCATATCTACAATCAGCCATCCCAAGTCAAGAGTGCGGATCAATCATCAAGATATAGCTCGTACGTAAATCCGTCGTACGGCATCCCTAAATCTGGGTACATGTCAATATCATATTCCTCACACCATTCCTCTGGTATCCTCTTTATTCAAGATCATAGTCTAGGGTACTGACCTATGTCTAGTACAGTACTAATATCCTTAATATACCCATGATCTGACTACAGATCGACAATCTCGTACAAACCGATACCGTCAGCACATAGCATCATCAAGGGTATACATCGCCCGATACGGCCTAATATCAATATCCTAGCATATCATGCCTCATATCACGATCACATGTCGACCATTTTATTTATAACACTATTCACCCGTATCGCCGCCCCAAGATCCGCTATAACACCAGGACGTACCTCAAGTACGAATCCTGCCATATCACCGATATCACAACCACAAAACAAATCTCATCGACTCAGCTCAATCCCAAGTATCATCCTCACATCCGTATGTGAACAAATAGTCCCATACCCATGTGAACACATAACTATAAAGAATCTCATGAGCACATATAAAAAGGAAGGTATGCAAGTATGTATGTGTGTATGTGTAGTGCAACACTACCCTAGGGTTCGCAACACTAAAGTAATCCAACACACCAATATCCATCCTAACATCGTTATTAATCCAAAATAACGTATACTAATTGTTGGTGTGTATACGCATCCGTATACACCACCACGGACTGCGGGGGTGCTATACGCCATCCACCCGACTTCTCCCCGTAGATATAAATCTACTCACCTGGTCCTCGTTCGCCGGTGCCGACGTCGCCACGCGCTTGCTTGTCGTCTCGAAGTCCACATGGGGTACCTACATATCATAACGCACCATACCGCATTAAAATCCGACTCAAGACCAAAACGACGCACGAATCCCACATAGGTCAAAACCTATGGTTACTTTCGCAAATCGACCTAAAAACCCTCGACGTCGGCGTACAAACGCCAAACCATCGAGAAAATTCCCAACACACTCATTTGCACATTCACGAACACTAATTTTAATATAAAATAGGTTAAAATTCACAAAAACCCCAATTTCACTTAAAAAGTCATTTGTCCGAAAATCTAGCAAGCACAATTAGCCGTTTTTGTACAAAACATGATGTTTTAACAATTCTAGTGACCAAGATGATAACTTAATATCTTAATTATGCCATAGAAACCATTACGTAAATTTTAAACCCACAATTTAAATCGATTTCAAAAACCAAGTTTGCAATATTAACCAATTTTAACAATTTTATAGCAAAATGCACAAACTACAATCTAGCTTGGATTTTCATGAACTAAAGTATTAAAATACACATAATAATGTTAATGAAGTCATGAAAAAACCTAATTATATTTTTCTCATAATCAAATTCATGGTTTACAAAAACCTAGCTAGCAATATAGCTTAAATATTACAATTCCGAACTAAAAATTTGCAACTAGAAATTTGATTAGGTTTTCATTTCACAATATGAAGAACTACAATTGCAACCACAATTACATACACAAAAACCTAACTTGAATTTCATAAACCCTTACTAAGTTTTTCCAAAAATACAATTAAACCCAAATTAATAACTAATAATGCTTGATTTAAGGTATTCAAACAACAATTTAACAAAAGGTCTTGATTTATACCTCACAAGATCAAAGATCTAGCATGCAAATTGTAGCCTCCAAAAGTAGCTTCCATGCTCCTAGATCCATGTAAGTTTGGCTAATGAGAAATGAGTAGGAGTTGGATTTGGATTTTGGGATTTATTTGATGGATTTTGAGGCAATTTTTGAAGCAAAAGAGATGGAAAATGGGGGGAAAAGATGGGGGCTGTTATAGCAGAAATTCGGCTGAGAAGGGAGTGGGGAGAGGTGTGGGGGAGTTGTGGAAAAGAATCCAAGTCAAAGCCCCTCCCAAATTACCATAATACCCCCACCTACTTTACTATATATAAAAACCTTATTTTAACCCATTTCTCACATGATTTAAGGTCAAAAAGAGGGAAATAAAATTCTTGGGCTGCTACAATATTGTGGGGCCAGCCAAGGGGAGTGAGGGTGAGTGTGAGAGACTTTACAAAAAAATTCTATGCAAAAAGACCCCCCATAATACCATATTTGCAAGTTTTAGTTCAAAATAACTATATTTTTGTTTTCCATATAATAAATCAATTAAAGCTTGAAATAAAATACTAAAAAATTATATTACAACTATATTTTAATTAACATGATTTTAAAGATTAAAATTAGTCCATTTAAATTTGTATTTATCGCTAATTTAATGTATTTTCTTACCGGCTTAAAATAATATTAAAATAATTAATTTCGGAAAAATTTCAGAAAATTTAAAATTTCAGCATTGGCTCAATAAACACCAAATACTAGCAATTACATAGCTAGAATATGTATATTTAATTTTACAATAAAGATATTTGCATTTTGACTTTTTACAGAAAACCCCCTTATTTTACCGTTTTTTCGAAATTTCACCGAAACGATTTTCAAAACGTTACAATAGGAATGTCATTTCCTATTATGAGAATGTCATCCACGTACAAGACGAGGAATACCACAGTTCTCTCTACAATCATACTATAAATGCATGGTTCATCCGGATTTTTGATAAAGTCGAATTCTTTGACAGTATCATCAAAGCAGATGTTCCAACTCCGCGATGCTTGCTTCAGTCCATAAATGGATTTAAGCAATTTGCACACTTTACCGCTGCTCCCACTCTGAATGAAACCCTCCGGCTGATCCATATAGACGCACTCTTCCAAATTTCCATTTAGAAAAGCCGTCTTTACATCCATTTGCCAAATCTCATAATCGTGGAAGGCAGCAATGGCAAGAAGGATCCGAATGGATTTGAGCATAGCCACTGGAGAAAAGGTTTCGTCATAGTCCAAACCAGGTCTTTGACGAAAACCCTTCGCAACAAGTCTAGCTTTATAGGTTTCAACCTGCCCATCTACACCAATCTTCTTTCTGAAGATCCACTTGCAGCCTACGGGTTTTACCCCTTCTGGAGCAATGTCCAAAGTCCAAACTTTAAACTTTGTTGGTGTACATGGACTCCATCTCGGTCCGCATTGCATCCAGCCGTTTTACTGAGTGACCGCTCTGAATGGCTTGCTGGAAGCTAGCAGGCTCATCATTTTCAATAATGCAATCCTCTCGATCCCCGTCTATAAGAAAACCATAGTATCTTTCGGACGGATGAGACTGCCTACTACTCCTGCGGAGTGGCGCTGGGATGTCCGGTTCTCCTGAAACTTTTGGTTCTACTAAGCTTTCAGTAATAGCTTGTGGTTCTGGAATTTCTTCCAGTTCTATTGCGCTCCCACTTATCTGATTTTTTAAAAATTCAGTTTCCAAAAAGTGGGGACGCTGAGAAACAAAAACCTTTTGTTCCTCTGCGGAATAGAAAAGAAACCCACTGGAGTTCTTGGGGTATCCCACAAACTTACACAGTATTGAGCATGCCTCGAGCTTGTCCGCATGCTGCCTCTTTACAAAAGCTGGACATCCCCATGTCTTAAGATACTTAAGACAGGGTTTCTTCCCACTCCACATCTGATATGGTGTGGTAGGCACAGTCTTGGTTGGAACCTTGTTCAAAAGATATGCAGCTGTTTCTAGTGCATAACCCCAGAAAGATCGCGGTAACTCAGCCTTACTCATCATGGAACGAACCATATCTAATAGAGTTCGATTCCGCCTTTCTGATACACCGTTGTGTTGTGGTGTGTATGGAGGAGTAAGCTGAGAGAGAATACCATTCTCTTCTAAGTAGCCCAGAAACTCGGCACTCAAGTATTCACTACCTCGATCAGATCTCAGTGTCTTGATACTTTTGCCTGTTTTTTTTAAACTTCATTCTTGTATTCCCGAAATTTCTCAAACGCCTCGGATTTATGCTTCATCAGGAAGACATGTCCATACCTAGAGAAATCATCCGTAAAAGTAATGAAGTATGAATAACCACTTCACGCATGTGTAGACATTGGACCACACACGTCACTGTGTATGAGTCCTAAGAGCTCGCTCGCTCTTACTCCGTGTCCAGTGAACGGAGTCTTTGTCATTTTTCCCATGAGACAAGATTCACAAGTAGCATAAGACCGATACTTGAACGAATTCAAGTATCTCTCTTTATGTAACTTTGTTAACCGTGTCTCATTAATGTGACCCAGTCTACAATGCCATAAGAAAGCCTGATTTGTTTCCGGAGACTTTCTTTTAAGTGTGTTCTGGACACTGAAAACCTGAGCTTGATTCAATACGTATATTCCGTTTTCTAATGTACCTAACCCAATCAGAACTTGATTTAGGTGGATGTGGACCATATCGCTTACAAAAGTAAAATCATATCCTTCCTTAGAAAGTAAGAATACAGATATGATATTACAAGCTAGACTAGGTACATACAAACAGTTATGCAGAATCAATATCTGCTCACTTGTCAATCAAATGTGATATTCCCCAACGGATTCAGCGTCCACGCTCATTCCGTTAGCAACCCTGAGAGTCATATCACCTAATCTGATAACTCTATGGTTTCTCAAAGCCTGTAATGAATTACAGATGTAAGATCCTGATCCGGTATCTAGTACCCAGGAAGTAGAGTTAATTGACATACAGTTTTCTATTACAAACACACCCGAAGCCGAAGCCACAACATGCTTCGAATCCTGGCTATTTGCTTTCAAAGCCCTGCAATCCTTCTGCCAATGTCCTTTCCCGTAATAATAGGAACGTCCCTCCTTCACTACATCTAGTCCCAAAACTTTTGCCCTTCCCTTTCCTTCTACTTCCCTGGTTTCCTTCAGGGTGTAAGTAGAGAGTAGAGACTGTAGAATCAAGTCAGTATTTGACCCGTTCTTCAACGTGGTCTTCAGGTCCGTGAGCTCATCAAAATAGCTAGTCTCTGTAAGGACGTTGTCCCCTACAGATGACCCGACAGCCAACCTCGCTTGAAGCAATTCGTTAAAGGTCTCATATCTTGCGATACGAGATTGCTCTCCATATAAATCTTTGTTATGGAGGAAGACAGAAACTAAGTCCATCTTCTCGTGCTGCCTCTAGTATGCACCATCAACTGAGGCCAACACAAGGAACTTGACATTTGCACAGTCCTTTTCCGATGTCTTACAGATATCAATATCCGTGATAGGGGAAACTGGTCCTGAGACGGCAGGGGTTTGATTAGTTAAGAGGTGTCCCAACTTGTCATGGGTAATGGACATCTGGACAGATCTTTGCCAGTCATAACAGTCAGATTCAGTTATTTTATTATCTAGATATAACCTATGTCTGGTCACTGGGTCGCTGCAATTAAAAGAGAAAGAAGAAAACACTTAGCATGATGCTCTTGCAAGTTTAGATTGGTTTTTATTTTATCTAAACAGGATAGCTCCCACTGTTTCTCGAATCCTTCCTCAAATCATAAAAGAAGAATTAGTCGGGATTGATCTTACCGTACAATACTTGCTTAACCGTTCAGCCAGGCTGGTGTCGGTATTTCGAGGGAGGTTTTACGACGCTTTCGCGAAGTTCCTTAATTAAATAACCTCTTTTTCCTGTGGGCGTAGCCCCGCTAATACCTTTCTAGACACCTACTTGGTTTATAGCATTGATCGTTAAGTGAAAAAGTCTCCCGAGGAGTAGTGGATTCTCACAGTAGGATCGGAATCCAAATATCATTGTGTGATAATGCTGAAGGAATCATACCAACATTATCAAACTCCAAATGGTATGCAGCACTAGCAAGTTTCAATTTCCTTAGAAACTCCCGATGTGGATTTTTTCCCCATGTTCTTATGACCTTGACGAAGGTCAACAAATCATAAGTCACATGTCAAGTTCTACCTATCATTATCCAGGTTAATTTGAACCCACCCGTATATACCCTTGACGAAGGTCAACAACATAATACGACTGTCCCCAACCAACGCATCTATCTATGCTACATATGAATATCCAACAGCTACCAATCACTATGCCTTGACGAAGGTCAACAAACATAGCTTGAATACTATTGAATATACATATGAAATGACGGAGGGCTACGAATGGTTTTGGCGAAACCGTGAACGTAGTAAACTTGATATAATCGAAGGAACCTTGATAGCTTTTAAAAGGAGTGGTTTAAGCTCCGCGTTTTTAAAAGTTTTTCTGTTTTGAAAAAACCGAGTGGTTTTGAAATTGTTCCGACGATTTAACTTTGGTTTATTTTCTTTGTATTAATATAATGCGTCCCATCAATTAATCCTACCATTGCAGAAAACAACGAAAATATGACGTACGCTTATGCCATGCGCATTCACCATGGGGCCCCGTCATCACCCGTTAGGTTACTTAACTAACGACAGAGCGGGGGCTGGACTAGCGCGGATGCAAAACATAAGTAACGCCTACTAGATATCATATATAGATATATACATTCGTCAGACGTAATGATAGCCATTCCAGATCACATATGAACACATTGGATATGCTAGGAATCCGCGTTTCGTTCGAGCCTGCAACGAAAGACGGATTACACGGTCGCGATGAATAGCCAAACCCCACCTTAGACCCCTACGGGTGCGGCAAACTACCCGCCAAATACCCGAAGTGAAGCAGCCTCTCTCAACAATGTGAGTAGGCCACTCGGCACTTTAAAGTACCCGGTAGTTTGTGCACCCCACCTTGGGTCTATCTTAGGAGCAAAAACAGTAAAAAAAATAATATACAATGGTGCCTACAACCTCAACCCGGATGTGCGACCATAAAATAATATTACATCAAATTACAAATTTACATCGAATGAAAAATGAAAACTCTCATCTCACATTCCCGGCTATTCATCACGACGATCCAACAAGTTCATATACACAAACCAATAACACAGATCATGTTAGTTGTATGTATGCCCTAGAGGCCAGTATTGTACAGATGATGTATATTATATTGGATGCTTGGACATATATAGAGAGGACTTTCTTACTCGACATGATAGTATGCTATCTGGTTGCACTTTATCTTAACATGTATACTTGTCTCTTTATACTGTCTTATAGTTACATGTTGGTAAAGCCCTTAGGATGTGTACTTGACTACCTAGACTATGATACGGATCATACTAGTGGGGACATGGTAGCCTATAAGTACATCCTTCAAGGTCCCTAGTCGTGGGTGTATCGAGATGGGGCATCGATATACCAGTGTAGACTAGCGTATACGCCTCTCGACCCATGAGATGGGCAATGGATGATCCCATATCCATTGGTGTTTGACATCAGAGATGGTATACGAGTGCTCAGTAGAGACTGGGTACACTGGACGGACTCCCCGAGAACTCCCAGATGGTATTATACCTCACGTCAGATGGCAGTTCTCTGGTGACACTTGTACAGGTTAGTCTGTAGACCCGAGATCGTCATAGAGTCTTATGTGATTCCTACTGTGCTTTGATTTCCACCTTACCACGTCCATGAGGGCGTGCAAAACAGTGGTTTTTGGGTACAGTCCCGAGTCACATGGAGGCAATGAGCGATAGGAGGGGTTTCGTCTCTCCCGGTATTGGGGGTTGATGTTGCGCTGTGCTCGATTGGCCGTAACAGGGAAGTCCTTGGCCAGAGCTGATTTAGAGATTTACTGGTAAGTGTTACTAGTAGTTTCTCGACCCGTTATGAGCCTCATATCGGCACGACTTATCGGTTATTGGGGTCTGACGTTTACCACCCCTAGACTTAATATGCGACATATCAGACGTGGAGACCGGACTGTACGGGAAGTGTTACCGGCAGACTTTTACAGGAGTTGGAGCGGGCTTGCTTGCTGATCTTCTGATCGCTCAATACCCGGGTAGCCGTTACGTCCAGCTAGTACCGCTGATGGCTTGTGGGTGCTTGATGTGACCATCACCTACTGCCGGCGTATTAACGAGTCTTTAGAGTCCTACATAGAGGTTTTACTGGCTCAGGCAAAACGAAATAGGAGCACGTATGTGATATGTGCGGGACCGAGAATAATGTGTGTATGTGATACCGTATTCTATTCTCGCGACTTTTTGTATCGGTCGGTTATATATGATATAGCTGGGTTATCGAATCAAGTGTTGATTCGATAAATCGATACATTTGATATTAGTTGGTTATATGTGATATGACCGGATTATTAAGTCAAGTGTTGATTTAATAATTTATTGTATAATTGTATATTTGATATACTAGTTTACATTAACTAACACTTGTTCACTTTAGGTTTTTCTCACATGTACACAACTTTAATATATATGTGATATATATTAAAATTGTGTTTTCTTTTTGTATCATAGTTGATGATACACAAGATTTGGGTGTATGAGACTTACACCATGCTATCTATTATGTTGGGTTTTTATATTTGAAGTAATTACAAAATTAGTAGAGGATTAGCACAATGCATGAAGCTTGTGGATGCATTGACTAAGTCCATAAAGTTTGTTTTTACCATGGATATTTCCTAACCCAACCATAAGTATTAGCTATGGTTATATCTCTACAAGAGTTAGTATATGATACTCACTCACCATGGTTAGCTCACTCACTTGATCATTATCCTCATCTCTTTCTTTTGTTCTTCTTCTTCATTGTTAAAAAGAAAAAGCTTGCTAGGGTTTGATCAAAAGTGAGAAAGATTGTGAGAAATAATATTCTAAAGAGAACCCACTTCTTATTTCTCCATCTTCTACTAGACTAGTACTTTAGTTTAGGGTGTTTGCTTCACTAATTCTCAAGTTAGTGAAGTAGAAGCTTGAGTTGGCATCCCCTCGACGTAGATCATCTTCGGCCTCGAAGACTTCAAGCAAGGACGTGTCTTTCGCCTCGTGAAGCCATGCAAGGGTCCGGGAGAACCACGATCGCAGCGAAGGGACTTCAACAAGGAGCTAAAGAAGTGAAGGACTGATTTACAAAGGTTGTATTTCGTATTCACTTAGTCGTAAACGTAGTTTACTAGCATATGAAACCCTAATTTTCTAGCAACGATCTTATTTAGGGTTATTCGGCACGGCTAAAATTTTAAACGGGCATGGTTGATGCATTGAAGAACCTTATTAGAGTGCCTAGTAACCCTACAGTGGTTAGGCGATGTGTTAACGAAATTAAAACCCCGATCGAACCCGGAAACGTCAAGATAACCCCCTCTCTGTACATTTTTTAAAAACTGGGTTTTTTCTGAATTAAAAATACCTAAAAAAATCAGCAGGGAATTATAAGAGTTACCACAAAATACGAGCCCTTAATTCCGTACAGGCGCCGCAGAACCGCGGTCCCACCCCACTTCAGGCGGCGGTTCCGCGGTCGTAAAAGTGAATTGGGAGCAGTATTTTATGCAGTAACCTCCGTAGCTATTCCTATATTTTTCTGGGTATTTTTAAAACTGACTTAAGTGTTGAGTATTTTGGGTTTATTTTGTAATCGTCGATTCGATCGGAGAATTTAATTTTGTTTTGTCATTCTGGATAATTTAGAAAATATTAAAATGTTCGAACGGATATCATTAACTCAATTTTTCCCGGCACGAAAACATTCAAGTGTTGAATTTTTATCGGGTTTAAATCTTTCGGAAAAACGTGCATGTGACGCGATGGACCCTCTAGAAGACAACAAACCTTAACTCGATTATGTGACCGTCTTGAACTGCCTTTTGAACCTTAGGGTTTGGGGCAGTACGGCGTGCCACATGTGAGGCGTTGGCTTGACCCTTCTACGGCTGGACCGTTGCTACTGTGACGTATTCTGGAATTTTTGAACTCCGCTCAAGTGTTGAGCTATGTAGAAAATCTTGGGTATTTGATTATTCGATCGGAAAGTTTAATACTGTCTATTTATCTAGAATGTGATACAATATGTGGAATTCATACAGTTAGGCATGAAATGCGAAGTATGTGATATTTCGGATTTACGATGTCTAAAGAAATTGTGGATTCCAAATGTTGTAGTTTTACACTTTCTTTTCTGCGACCGTAAGTGTAATATGTGATATCGCCGGTTTCGTTGCTATATGTCAACGACAATTGGGATACGTATATTTACTTACGTTGATGACATGTGATGTTATGTGTTGCTGGATATGTTATATTGGATCGTTGCGTTCTGAATAGCCGGGGGTTTTATGTGAGATGAGAGTTTTTATTTTCATTCATGTATAATTAAATGTATGTAATATTCTTTTATTGGGGCACTTCCGGGATGAGGTCGATGTCACCATTTGTATATTATTTACTTTTCCGCACTAGGATAGACCCAAGGAGGAGAGCACAAGTAACCGGGTTCTGGAGTCCAGTGGAAGACCAACTCGAGGAGTCGAGTCCGAGTCTCCTAACTCTAAAATTGGAAGGGTTGCTTGCCGCTCTCGTAGGGGTCTAAGGGTGCGGGTTTGGCTATTCATCGCGACCGTGGAATCCGTGTTTTATAGATGCTCAAAATAAAACACGGACGTCCTAGTATATCCAATGTTTCATATGTTTCTTCTGCTGCGATATCTGTGATGTGATCATGTGATGTGATGTGATAAATACTGTATATAGTATATATGATATATTATATAGACGTTACTTATGTTTTACACCCGCGCTAGCCCTGCCCTGCTCTGCCGTTAGTTACCTAACCTAACGGTGCACGAGGGGACATCGAGGCGAATGCGGATGGCATAAGTGTACGTCGTATTTATCTGTGATGTTTAGGTGACTTAAATGATAGGACTTCATTAATGTGATTAATGAAAGAAAAGAAACCTAAAAGATGTTGTAGAATCAAATTTTTCAAAAAGGGTAGCTACAGTTTTGCTTTGCATAGCGATATATATGATATATCCTGCACCTTATTCGATGAGGAAAGAGCCGAGATACCTTCACCGGGAGTGACCTCTTTAGCAAAACTGGCAGATGTTACAACACTCGGATTGTTTTTGATTGCTTTTGGAGTTTTACTTTGGATAGTGATATATATGATATGTCATGCACCTTATTCGATGAGGAAAGAGCCGAGATCCCTTCACCGGGAGTGACCTCTTTAGCAAAACTAATGAAAGCCTCAAAATCAGTCCATTTCAAAATTCACTCGATTCTACAACGATATCAAGTTCATTAAGCAATAGGTTTTCAGAAAAACCTGTCGTAGCCCTCCGTCATTTCAGATAAGAACTATTTAGTATTCGTGCTGCGTTTGTTGGCCTTTGTCAAGGCATAGTATGCGGTAGCTGAATGGTGCTTATCTGCTTATGCATATGATGCAGATTGTTTTGGGGTAGTCGTACGACCTTGTTGTCCTTTGTCAAGGGTCGTGCGGGTGGGTTTGATTCAATCAAGAAATGACGGGTTGAACTTGACTAGCATCCTATGATTTGTTGGCCTTTGTCAAGGTCATAGGGGTTAGTGGCAAAATATTATCGGGAACTTCAAGTGTTGAAATTTGCAATGAGATTGCATACCTTCTATGAGATAGTTGGATCCCGATACCTACTGCAAGTAATTGTTACTCCTGGGAGAGTTTTACACAGGACAATTAGCCAATCAAGTAGGTGTCTAGAAAGGTGTCAACGGGGTTACGCCTCTGGGAAAACGAGGTTTACTTTAATTAGATCCGTGCGAAAGCACGGGGAACCTCCCTCAAAGTACCGACACTGGCCTGGCTGAAAGATTGGCGAAGTTGTAGGGTGTAATTAATCCCGGCTAGTCTTTCCTTTTAGGGTTTGAAGGAAGATTTGATAAAAACAGTGGGAGCCATCCTGATTAGATAAAATAATAACCAATCTGATCTTGTAAGAGCATACGCTAAAGTGTTTTCTACTCCCTCTCTCCAGGTAGCGACCATATCATGTCTTAATCAAGATAATAATATGGATGTATTGACCGAACCCACATGTTATACTGTGCTGGGGAACGTTGGTTCCGTTCTTTCTTATAAGAGTTATAAGACTGAATAGGATATAGGGGAATACCAGGATTCCCATGCCACCCGAATGAAGAAAGTACATGTTTGTAACATTTTAAAAATAATTAAATAAATAAAATTTGTTTAAGTGAATTTTAGGATTTTCGGTGAAGTAAAATGTATTTTTCGTAAAACTAAACCGTAATTATTTTTCACTATAAATTTAAAAATATCTATTTTAATTATGTTATTACTAGTAAATGGTGTTTATTTAGCCACTTATAAATTTTTAGTTCAATTAAATATTTTTCCTAAATTAAATATTTTAAATATTAACATAAGCTTTATTTTTTTACACTAAATTAGTGTAAATTACAAATTTGAATGGTTTTAATTTGTAAAAATGAGCCATGGTATATTAGAATCAAGTGTGTAATATGCAAAATCTTTTCCAAAATCTCTCCATGGTTCTAGAAATTTCTAGGAAAAGGGTTAAATTGAAAAAGTTAGATAATAAAGGGTTTAAGTGAAAAAAATGCATTATTTATGAACTTTCTACACAATACCACACATTTTCCTCTCTCTCCACCCTCCTCCCTCTCCATGGCCGGCCTCCCCTCCATGGATAGCCCCAAAATTTTTCCCCCATCATTTTTGCATTAAAAATCATCAAAATTCATCAAAAATTCCAAAAATAAATCTCAAAAATCAACATTCAACCTCTACCATTTTCCTTTGACCTATTTAGCATGGATTTTGGAGATGGAAAGCATGAATTTTGGAGGGTTATTTCATGTTTGGGTTTTATATTTTGGAGGTATAAATTTCCTTCTTTTGATTTATTGTTATTAGATGTTCATTTAAGCATAATTAGATTTAATATATTAATTCTATTTACTACTTTTAAAATTCAAGTTAGGGTTTGAAAAATCAAGTTGTGATTTTTATTAATTAAATAAGGTTATAATAGCTAGTTTAACATTTTTAGAGTGGAAAAATCTTGCATGGTTGTTGTATAATAATTTGTTTATCCAAAATTGATTTAATTAAGCTATTTAGCTAACTAGGTTTTTATAAAATGTGTTTGTGGGTAATATAAAATTCTAATTAAGGTTGCTATCATTAGATTGTAGTTTTAGTAAGAATATTAGCATGTTAATGGAAAGAAAAACTTAGTTTGATCACTAGTTTCTTTTGATGATTGAAAAATACTAATAAAATGCTATTTTTGTAAACTAGATTTTGGAAATTCCTAAATAAATGAGATTAAAAATATAATTTATGGTTTCATTATATCATTATCATCATGAATTGTAGTTTAAAACATTAATCCATGTAAAATCAAGTTTTGTTGTGGAATTGTGGTATTTTGCTTGAAAGATGTTAAAAATTACTAAATGTTGCAAACTAGAAATTTCAAATTAATACAAATTTGTGTAATAAAAATATATTAATGGTTTGTATAGTCTAGTTATGCTATTTAATGAGTTTTATGACCATTGGTTTCATTTAAATGTCAAGTTTTGAAGAAAAACGATAAATTGGCATTTTCAGGTTTTACGAAATCGGGCGATTTGATGGATTTTAGGGTTTCGATGGATTTAATCATGTTTTATAATATAAGTAATGAGTTTTAAAACTACCAGTTATTTATTGATGTTTATCTCGATCCATCGGAGTCTGTACACCGATATCGAGCGATATTTGGTTCTTTTGCGTGGACGGGACATAGGTTTTAACCTATGCTTGTTCCTTGCGTCGTTTTGGCTTTTGTATGTGATTCAGTTTACGATACTATTTATATGTTTGCGTTTAGGTACCCTCACGTGGACTGCGGGCGATGAAGAGGATGATGGCGACACCGTCTTCGGCAGACATGGACCAGGTGAGTAGATGTATATCTACGGGGGGAAGTCGGGTGGATGGCGTTTAGCACCCCCGCAACGTAGAATAGGAATAGTACTTATTGACATTAGGAAACCAGATGTGACCCTAGATTCTTAATGAGTAGGACCCTAGTAATGACCCTAGGCTGGACTAGACTGATTTAGGAAAACCATACCAGAAGATGAATACCTTGGAAGAGGTTCGTAGGTTTCAGGTAGAAACACACACACGCACACACTGAAACTCGACATGGTGTATACGTGCATGTGTATACATATATATAGGACGAGGTATAGGTATATATATATATACAACACGTATATGGGATACATTGATGTGATATGATATCCGAGGTATGATGAAACAGTGTAACTGGGCTTGATGCCGTGATTCTTGGCTATACAATCGTATTAAGTGTTAGCGGATCATTAGAGAATGAGATAATGAACATGTATACTTAAATTATAATGGGTGGTGATGATATTGAGGTACATGGGACTCTAAAATAGTACCCGGACTGTAACTTGTGATTGATCACGATATGGGATATGTATGACTTGATTACGACATCATATAGGTGTGACCTGATGTCGATATCATAGAGGTGTGACTTGAGGACGATATGATACATATGACATGATATTTCTGAGGATAAACTAATGATGCTTATTATGATGGCAATGATATATTATTGATGTATGCGATCACAGTTTAACACCTTGATCATGAGATGTATTGATGATGACATTATACTAATGATGAGACACCTAGGAGATACTTGACCCGTACCCTGATATTGGGATGCCGTACGATGGATTTTACCGTACGAGGCATAAATATGATGATTGATCCGCACTCTTGATTCGAGGAAGCCGTACTACGTACGTGATGCTATTGAGGCCGGATCGCCGACTATTAGAGATATTGATTCAGACCTTAGGTAGACTCTTGTTTCTTATTGACTAGTTTCTTAGGTTTTGTTCCTTAGGAGGTTAGATGGACACTAGGTTAGGTTCGAGTCATAAGTGGTAGTGGTAATGGTATATCAAATGAGTAGATAACACACATCCGTCTTTACTTTCACACTGGAATCATAATGACGCATGTTCTTACATATGTTGCTATAATTAGTATAAACTTTACCTGTTAGGACACCAGCACCATTACCGATGATGCGCATATTCCACGCACACTTATTTGCCGGCTCACACACATCATCATCGGTAATTGCTATGTCACGTACACTTTAGATCTTATTATCTTTTATTGATAGAATCAGCTAACAACTAGACCGATATAATATCGTGATTACTCTCTGATGTTAGTATAGACATGATATTTATTACTTGACATTCATGCATTCATATTTTCATGTTATCATGCAGTATCATGGGCATATGCCGACACTTATCATATACTTACTCATGATTTTAAGATTTGGATTTCTATGAGATTTCTGGATTTTTGGGGAAAACCGCAAGAAATTATAAAAACTTCTCTCTCTCTCCTCCTCTCTTTTTAAAATAAGATGCGGTTTTCTCGTGATGTATGTGTCGTCCACCATGAGATTTCATGTTTTCTGTTGGATTTCGAGACCCGATTCGAGGAGTGGATGAACCGTCTCGGGTACATGGTGGGCCCGGTATGGTACCCCGGGGCAAGAAGATCGAGTTGTAGACGATGAGCCTGGCAGGGGAAGGCTACCTACCGGTGATGTCTGGCGCGGCGGATATCCGGAGGATACCGATCGTTGTCGTGAGATTTAGTGATATGGGCCGATCCGGACTGACGGAGCCCGAGGTATTGAGACTATGAGACTTGAGATTTACATGTTTGTGTCGATGCTTGACACGGATTTCCATGGATTTCATTATTGAGATTTCAGATTCCTATACACATTTTACTATGATAACAGTTAAAGATTTCTTATACAGATATATCTGGATTTCAGGATTGATTGTTTTATATTCATGGTGCATGCATATCCATTCATATGACATAGTACTATATGAGGCACTGACACGAGCACGGAGTATCTGCACTTACACGTAGTATTACCCTGCTATTACTAGATGATTGGGACTTAGTAGTGTATTATTATGACCTAGGATAGCGTCGTGCATTCGATTTCTTTTCGTAGATGTCTTCTACTCACGAGTTGGCAACTCACCCCCGTTGTGCCAAATTTTATTACAGGTTCGATGTACAGGTTTCCCTGGCAGCTTGCTGGCACATCTATTCTTTCAGGGTGATTTGCACGGTAGGTTGGTTCACTTGTATCCGAACCACCATTGTACTTTTATTCTTTCATTTGTATCTAGTAAGCTCCATCAACCATACTTGTATTACTTGATAAGTTTATTGGACCAGTCTTTTATTTTGACCTTAGAGTCGCGCATGTATTATTCTGATTTGGTGGTTTTGTTTTCTTTGAGTTTTGAGCCTCGCCCTTTGGCGTTGTATATTATTGTGCTTGTTGTGGTTGTTTCCGCCTGTTGGCGTTGATGCCAGCTCCCGTTTGGGGATGCTTTTTATTGTTTATCTATATTATACTTGTTGTACCCGTTTGGGGGCCAGTTTTTATAGAGGAGACTCTGCCGAAATTTTTGAGAAAAATTGCTGATGCTTTTAAACTTGTTTTCTTTTTCTTCTTCTTCTTTTATGGTTTAGATTTCTGGGCTTCGGCTTACTTAGGTTACGCGGCGGCTCTATACGCTTCGTAATCTAACTGCCGGTCACGTTCCGTACTTTCGGGTCGTGACAATGTTGATGCATTTTCTTCGAGTGTGTTCGTTACAGAGAACTGTTTCTCCATTTCCTCTGCGTCTTGGGTATTAGATACCGGGTCAGGATCCCATATATGTAATCAGTTACATGGGCTTAGGAAAGGTAGAGAACTTGGAGAAGGTGATATAGACATAAGGGTTGGAAATGGTGCAATTGTTACAGCTAAAACCGCCGGGGAATATCACGTTGTATTGCCAACTGGTAATACATTGATTCTGAACGAATGCTATTACATGCCGAACCTGATATGCAACATTATATCGGTTTCTTTGTTGAGTAAAGAGAGATATAATTTTGTATTACAGGATAATGTTATGAACATTTTCTAAACCAAAAGTTGGTTGGATCAGGCACGATGTGCAATGACATTTATGTTCTAAATCAATCAACAGTTCTGAGCATAACAAACACACACAAGAGGAAGAGTTCAGAAATGAACGAATCCTTCTTGTGGCGTTGTAGACTGGGTCACATCAATGCGACACGACTAGCTAAGTTGCATAAGGATGGATATTTGAATCCGTTTGAATTTTCATCTTATGACACTTGCCAGTCATGTCTCAAAGGCAAGATGACCAAAACTCCGTTTACGGGACACGGAGAGAGAGTTACGGAACTCTTGAGACTGGTACATAGTGATGTATGCGGCCCCATGTCTACACATGCCAGGGATTCTGCGTACTTCATTACATTCACTGACGATCTCTCTAGATTCGGATATGTGTTCCTGATGAAACACAAATCAGAAGCTTTTGAGAAATTTAGAGAATATAAACAAGAAGTAGAGAACCAAACCGGGAAAAGTATTAAAATCCTTCGATCTGATCGAGGAGGTGAATACTTGAGCAATGAATTCCTGGACTTCCTAAAAGAGAATGGGATTCTCTCTCAGCTGACTCCTCCATATACACCACAGCACACTGGTGTATCTGAACGGAGGAACCGCACCCTATTAGATATGGTGCGCTCTATGATGAGCACAGCTGAGTTACCTATTTCCTTCTGGGGGTATGCGCTGGAGACAGCAGCATACCTATTGAATCAAGTTCCATCTAAATCTGTACCTACCACACCATATGAGATTTGGAGTGGGAAGAGACCATGTCTTAAACAAGTTAAGATATGGGGTTGTCCGACCTATGTCAAAAGGCAAAATCCGGACAAACTCGAGGCACGGTCAGTTCTATGCAAGTTTATGGGATATCCCAAACATTCACATGGATATCTTTTCTACCATACTGAGGAAAAAAAAGTGTTTGTTTCTCGACATGCCACCTTTTTAGAAAAGGAATTTCTTACAAAAGAAATTAGTGGCGACAAGGTAGAACTGGAAGAAATTCCGGCTACACAAACTCAAACTGAAGATTTAGTGAAACCGGAGGATTCGGTAGTTCCCAACGAACCTCAGCCTCTCCGCCGATCTAGTAGGGTTCCTCACCCACCTGAGAGATACTACGGTTTTCTCATGGATGATGGAAGCGAGGATTGCATCATGGTTGATGATGACCCAACTAGCTTCGAGCAGGCCATCACAAATGGGGACTCAGTGAAATGGCTGGATGCAATGCGGTCCGAGATGGAATCCATGTACACCAACAAAGTATGGACTTTGGAAGATGCTCCTGAAGGGGTAAAACCCATTGGGAGCAAGTGGATCTTCAAGAAAAAACTTGGTGTAGATGGGAAAGTGGAGACTTTCAAAGCTATACTTGTTGCAAAGGTTTTTCGTCAAAGACCAGGTGTGGACTATGACGAAACCTTTTCTTCAGTGGCTATGCTTAAATCTATCCGGATCATGCTTGCCATCGCTGCATATCATGACTACGAAATCTGGCAAATGGATGTTAAGACCGCCTTTCTAAACGGTGATTTAGAAGAGTGCGTGTACATGACTCTGTAGGGTTCCTAGGCACTCTCAAGAGGTCTCACAAGGCATCAGCCATGCCAATTTCAAATTTTACGGGTGCCGAGAAACCCTAGACTACGGATCGTTAACTAGATGTCTAAGCGAAAGATGCAACTAGTAAACTATTTTACTAAGAGAACGGAAATACAACCTTTATAGATCCGGTCCTCCACCTCCATAGCTCCGCAATGAAGTCTCCTCGCTGTCCAAATGGAAACCCGGGCTCTAGCGTCGGCTTCATCGGAGAAATGGGCGGGCAAGGTCGTCGGCTTCGTGCCGAAGATGATCTACGTCGAGGCATCACAAGATCAAGCTCCCACTTCACCAAGTCATGAAACTTGTGAAGAGAACACCCTATACTACTTGGCAAGAGGTAAAGGATGAAGAAATAGGAAGTGTGTTCACTTTAGAATTGGATTTCTCACTTGATCTCTTCACTTGCCATTGATGAGGCAAGCTTTCTTCATGTGAAGAAGAAGAAGAAGAAGATAGAAATATTATGATAAGTTTTTCAATATTAAAAGTAAATGAATACTTATCATAATAATAACCATGGTCAAGTGTAGAGAATAAATCATGGTTAGTGGGAATGGTTAGGGTTAAGCATGGAGACAAAATGGTCACTTGGTCAAAGCTTCATGAAGCTTCAACATCCAAACAAAGAAAGCCACAATTTTGCATTATGCTAATAATTTTCCAAAAAGAATAAATAAATAAATAAATGAATAAGAAAATAAAAACCCTAACCTGTTGGAGATAGTGCCCTCATAGTCAATTATTGGATCGCAGGTACGTGATTGCAATGATTGCGGATGACCTATACCGGTAGAACAGTCTTACTTGAGATGATGGTATGCTATCTGGTTTGCCTTTATCAGTCGTGTACATGTTCAGGTGACTGATTACATGTTACACTATGATAGAGCCCTTAGGATCTTGCTTTACCACCAACAGTATGATGGCGATCATATACGTAAGAGTTGGGTGGTTTATACGCATATCCTTAATTGTGGTCCCTAGTCGTGGGAGTTTCGAGACAGGGCATTGATACTCCGGAGTAGACTAGTGTATACAGTCGAGACCCCGACGAGGGGCGGTGGCCGGTCTCATAAGCCACTGGTGTCAGTTGGATCACCTAAGATGTATACAGGTGCTCATTGGGTTATGAGTACACCGGACAGGACTCGCCGGGAATCTGCTAGTTAGTACTATACCTATCGTCAGATAGCAGTTCCCTGGTGACATGTGTACAGGTTAGTTCATCGACCTGAGGTCGTCATTTGTCTCGTGTGAGTTCCCACTGTGCTTTGATTTCTACCCTACCACGGCTCAAAGGAGTCGTGCAAACAGGTAGCTTTTGGGTACAGTCCCGAGCCATATGGAGGTACGTGAGCGGATCGGCAGGGGATTCGTCTCTCCCGGTATTGGGGGCGAGGTCGTGCAGTGTCTAGGAGAGCCATTACACAAAGTCCATGGCCATCGCAGGAGATTTACTGGTAGGTACTCCAGTAGTATCTCAGGGTGTTATTGGGCTACACTCCGACACGACTTATACTGCTATTGGGGGTCTGACATTACTAGCCCCCTAGGCAGATATGCGATACTCATAGACGAACGGACCGGACTGTATATACATTGTCACTGTTAGGCTCAGTAGGGTTTCTGGATGAGTTCGCTCATCAGCCTCCCTTGAGGTCAGTCCATGGGCAGCCGTTACGCATTGCTAGTGCCGCTGACGGTTTGTGGTTAAACCCACTGCCAGGGTACTGACGAGTCATTAGAGTCCCCCACAGACAGTTTCCCAAGTTCGGGCGAAACGTTGTAGAGGCCGTATGGTTTTATGGCAGGGTTCGGAAAATGCACGTACGTTTACGCACGTGTTATTTTTCGGGCAGATGATACTGGTCGGCTTTGGTTTAAGCCGGATCCGAGTATTGTATTGAGTAAATATAATATCTTTGTCTCAGTTGCATTTGTATTCGGTCGTAATACAAATGCGGGTATATTTATACAGTTACGGGGTTATCCTGAAAGTTGTTTCAGGATCACTTTTAGAAGTTGCCAGTTTCCAGTTTTCTATCAGCCGTCTTTTAACATTCGGCTAAAGACGGATTTATCTTTTCTTGGATGAGGGTGAGTCATGCTTCTAGAAGGTTCTAGAAAGGGTGACTTGACATGGTGAGTCATTAGTGCTTTAATGGAACCATTAATGCAATGGTGACTAGGTTAATGAATCACCATTTGCATTAATGAGGTTTTGTTTGCTTAAGGATATTTTTCTTGTGTTCACACATGATATTTCTTTCTTAACGTCACCCTCTTCTCTCCTACACTCACCCCCTCCCTATATATGGCCGGCCCCTCCTCTCTCTCATGCTCACTTGATGTTTTTTCATTTGGTTACAAAAGATATGATAGATTTTGGGGTGTATGGAATTTCACAGCTCATTTCATTCCATCACCCGATTCCCACGGCAACTTCATTAACCGATCGTCCACGGATTTGGACGAAGCGAGAAAAAGTCATCTACTCATTCTCTACATCATTCTTGGTCGTCTCTTTTAGCAAACTTGACGACCGAGTTGCCTCGAGTCAGAGGCGGGAGCCCGTTTAAAGAATCAGTGACGTGGTGCCACCTGGACGAGCAGATCGGAGATCGAAGAGATCGGTGCAGCCGCAACGGAGCGTGGGATGATGGTTAAAGAACGAAGGACTCGGATCGTTCGGTATAACCTTTCTACACTCTTTACAGTTTGTTAGTTTAGCAATAATGGCAGATCCGGGTTAAAGTATACGATAGCGCCAGTTAAAAGTTTTTGTTTCGCATTTGGCGTCTGTAGACGGCCGAGGCGCTAGCGTGGACTTACAGTGGTATCAGAGCCTCACCATTTTTCTATACTAACTTGTGCTAACGCGTTTAAAACATCGATCGAACCGGAAATCAAAAACCGCATTTTTCAATTTGACAGTTTCTGTTGATTTTAAATGGTGTCTTAAAAATATTCCACATATCACAGAAATCTGTGCAGGGTTTTATAAGAGCACCGACAAAATTTGGGCACGTGATTCCACCAAACCGCCGCGGAAACGCGGCCAAACCCATGGTTTGGCCGCGCATCCGCGGCCTCTTGGTGAGATCATGCTCCCAAATTTGTACAGTGTGTTCCCCTCTGGAAATTGGGGTTTTTGGTATATATCTTTTGGGCCCAGATTTTGTTACTGTTCAGCAGATTTGCATGGGGCCCATTTTGTGATATTTAGTCGATCGAAATTTAAACATGTTAGTTTTCAGTACTTACATTATATCTCCGACCGGGAATGTCATTTGATCGGTAAACCGCGTCTGATTGCTATAGTTCTTTTAGACGGGTTTGCGAACGTGACATTCGCGTTGATGTTCTGTGTTGTGCTGTAATGTTGCGGATTTGTCGTGGTGGATAGCAGTGTGCAATGGTAGTGCAGTTTGAATTTATTTGTACATTTGATATTGCGGGACGAGCGTCCAACATGTGGACTGCCGTCACTGCCTGTTGTATAATATTCTTTTGGGGCACGACCAGGTTGCGGTTGATGTACCTGTTGTACTATTTTTCATTACTGTACTAGGTTTTACCCAGCGACGGAGTGCACGGATAGCCGGGTTCTGAGGGGCAACGGGTCCGCATCTCATGGCTTTGAGAGGCAGAGGGGCCTCACTCTAGAATTGGCAGACTATTCGCCGCACTCGTAGGGGGTACAGGTTGACCCAAGGAGGGGTGCCCAAGATTACCGGATTCCGTGAAGTGCAGGGTGGTCCATTCATTTTTCTGTAGGGGCTGCTTCGCTTCAGGTTTTGGCGGGTAACTTGCCGCACCCGTAGGGGTCTAGGTTTCATTGCACAGGCTATCCATACGACAGGGGAACGTCGGGTTTCAGCAGCGGCTCTGTGAAACCCGGGGATCCCAGATTATCTGTATTGTTCTGTGATGCTTATTACTTTTCTGTAATGTTGCATATTATCACGCCTGGAGCGATTATTGTATATTGGTTTATATACTATTAGATGTTATATATGTTTTACACCCGCGCTAGTCCAGTCCCCGCTCTGTCGTTAGTTAAGTAACCTAACGGGTGATGACGGGACCCAGTGACGAATGCGGATGGCATATACGTACATTTTATTTTCGTTCTTTTCTGGTGTGATCGATTGATTGGACTGCGTTGATTCTGATCAATGCAAAGTTAAACAAACCTGTTTATAGTTGTTGGAAAAAATTTAAAAAGTGTTATTGCAAAGACGTTTCCTTTTGTTTTGCATAGCGGTATTCAGTGGAATATCCTGCACCTCATTCGACGGGGCAAGGGCCGATATCCCTTCGCCGGGACTGACCCCTTGGGCAGAAGTTTGCGTCAGGGTAATAACTTCACTATAGTCGATTACAAGTTGCTTTGCACCATGGTATTCAGTGGAATATCCTGCACCTCATTCCACGAGGAAAGAGCCGAGATCCCTTCACCGGGAGTGACCTCTTTAGCAAAGGTTTTCGCCACTATATTTTAAAAAGCTATCAGGTTCCTTCAGCGATATCAAGTTCACTACGTTAAAGGTTTTTCGCCAAAAACCAGCCGTAGCCCTCCGTCACTTCTTTTGGGTATTCAGTAGTATTCAAGCTATGTATTTTGACCAACGCCAAGGCATAGTGTTTGGTAGCTGCTGGGTATTCAATTGTTGCATAGATAGATGAGTTGGTTTGGGACAGTCGTTCTACCATTTTGGCCAACGTCAAGGGCATGTGCGGGTGGGTTCAAATTGACAAGATAGTGACGGGTAGAACTTGGCATGTGACTTATGACATTTTGACCAACGCCAAGGTTATAAGAGCATGGGGCAAAAATCTTATCGGGAGTTTCTAAAGAAACTGAAACTTGCCAAGTATGCGCATACCTTCTGGAGTATGAGTAACGTGGATGCATTCCATCACATTATCATGCGATGAGAGTTGGATCCTGATTCCCACTGATGAGTTGGTTTACTCTTCGGGTGATCCCGATTGATTCTTCTTTAGGTTTGGAGGAGAATTTGACAGGACAGTGGGAGGTTTCCGGATTAGATAAAGTGACAACCATTCTGATCTAGGTTAGAGTGCACGCACAGTGTTTCTTTTCTCTCTCTCTTTGGCAGCGACCTTTGACTGACCCTAGACTATGACTCAGTGACCAGGTTGACCGAATCTTCTTAAAATACTGGCTTTTGGATTGTCTGAGTTGCATAAGTCATTGCCACTCCTTCTTTTACCCTTTGTATTTCTCAGAACACCCGTATTACTATGGACATCCAATTCCATTGGATAGATCCATCGTATGGTTATATACGAACTCAAAGGGACTTCTTCGAGGATGGATCCAGGTTCAGGAGAAATAGAATTGGTTTATTCAGTTGTCTTTTATTATCACCTTCTCTCAGGTTGCGAGGGCTCCTTTGTTTAGGAGAGTACACCTATTACGCTTATTGGATAGTCTTATTCCAAACCATAGGCAGGTGCCGAAAGGTAGGGAATGAAGAAAACCAATTAGCCTAAGCAGGGTGTGCAGAAGGTAATATGTAAAGACAAAATAAAGGGATTAGAAAGAGGGCAAAGTAAATTGCGACTGATTGTAAGTCCGTGTTGCCCACCCCGGTGCTTACGGGGAGGCGGAAAACATAATAAAAATCGGATTTTTAATGACTTAGGCAACATGGACTATGCTTGTGAGGATCTTTGCTAAACATAAACTAGCTAACCCTAACTACAAAGTAGCTAAGTGAAGAAAGGTTATACCTTTGGTCTTTAGTCTTTCTCTCCTTGCTCCTAGGTATGGTAGAAAAGGATCACCTTGCTTGTCTTCTCCCGTCAAAGAAGGATCCACCCGAAAGCCACCACCTTTAGCTTCAACTCCAAGCTAGGAGTAACTAGAGTGCAAGAAATGCTAAGACTTGAACCCTAGAAGTGAGTAGAGAAGATCAAGAGAGGGTTTTTCTCAAGCTTTTTGTTTCTCAACACATGAGAGGGAGAGAGCTTGAGGGAGAGGATGAGCAAGAGAGAGAAAAGATATGATAGAATGAGAAATATAGTGAGCCATTCTCACTAATATGTGAGGATAATTTTAATTAGATAATTAGCTTGAAAATTGTCATGATAAATCATGAATTGACCATTATCATTTCATTTTTGCAAAGATCAAAGAGCATCTTCCAAATGAAATGATTATGGTCAAGTTGTCAACATGGTCAACAAGTCAATGAAGTCAAATTGTCAACAACAACCATGCACAATAATTAAGCTAATTATCAATTAACAATAATCCACACAAAATCAATAGGGTTAATAAAATGACAAAGGCCATTAACCCTAAACAAGGTCCTCTCCCCCAATCTCAAGCAACTGTGCATACGCACCCGCATTCGTGATCCGAGGAACACGAACACAATGAGAAAAACCAATCTCAAATCATATACTAGGATCCGGCTTAAACCAAAGCCCGCTAGTATAGACTGTCCGGACAGCAAACGTGCACAAGTGCGCGGATGCGAACGAACCCTGTCGCAAAACCATGCGACCTCTACTCATTTTGCCTAAAGGCGAATAGCTCTCTGTGTGGGACTCTAAAGACTCGACACTACGCTGGCAGTGGGTTTAACCACAGACCGCAAGCGGCACTAGCTGTACGTAACGGTCCCCAGGTAGATGTCGATAAGAAGACTGACGAGGTGAACCCCATCTGCACTCCTACTGAGCCTGTATGTGACAGTCTCCGTACAGTCCGGTCTGTTCGTCTGATACATCGCATGGCGGGCCTAGGGGGGCGGTGAACGTCAGTCCCCTAATAGCGGTACAAGTCGTGTCGGAGTGAAGCCCAGAACACCCTGAGATAACACTGGAAGCCTACCAGTATATCTCGCTTGCCCTGGCCAGGGACTACTCGTGTAATGGCTCTCCTAGACACAGCGCGATGTCAACCCCCAATACCGGGAGAGACGAATCCTGTCTAACCGTCACTGCCTCCAAGTGCTTCGGGACTGCACCCAAAAACTACCTGTTTGCACAGCTCCTTTGAGCCGTGGTAGGGTAATAATCAAAGTGCAGTGGGAACACACTCGAGGCGAAGTGACAGTGTCAAGTCAGCGGACTAAGCTGTACTCATGTCACCTGGGAACTGATAACTGACGATAGGTATATTACCAACCAACAGTTCCCGACGAGTCCTGTCCAGTGTACTCGTAACCTAACGAGCACCCGCATACTATCCCAAGTACGACGTACTAACGGCTGTGGGACAGACCGTCTCCCACACTGGGATGAGAAGCGCATACGCTAGTCTACTCCGGAGTATCGATGCCCTGTCTCGATAGTCCAACGACCAGGGACCTGTATAAGGATGTGCTTATAGATTACCCAGCTCCCACGAGTGCGAGCGCCATCACAACGCTGGTAATCAAGCAAAGATCCTAAGGGCTCTACTAATATGTATACCCGCAATATGCTAAAAGAAACACATGCACATATTAAAGCAGAGACAAACCAAGTAGCATACTACCATTTCGAGCAAGATTGTATATACAACTGTGAATATCCCAAGCTTCCATTAAGTAATATACAAGCTAGTATGATACAGTAATGGCCTCTAGGGCATATACACTAACACTGATATCATTCACGACCAAAACCGCGTACTTCATCGCCACTCCTATTTCACTTTTAAAAAAGAATAAGGTATTATTCAGTTGTCTTTTATCATCACCTTCTCTCAAGATACGAGTACTCCTTGGTTTAGGAGGGTACACCTATTATGCTTACTGGATAGTCTTCTTCCAAAGCATAGGCTGGTGCCGAACGGTAGGGAAGGAAGAAAACCATTTAGCCTAACGATGGTGTACAGAAGGTAACGACTAAAGACAAATAAAGGAATTTGGAGAGATGGTAATAAAATATACGGTTGAAGTCATGAATTGGATTATGGAAGAGGCATTACTAGGAATACCAGGATACCCCTACGAAACATTTTCATGTTTCAGTGCATTGTTAAACGAAAACTGTTTTCCCGATTAAACACTTACTCCAAGGGTATGTATTTACCAGGTTTCATTCTCATATCTGTATGGTTATACAGATGATGAGTGGGAGTAAGTTATTGGGAATTAGGTGATTATCCTCATTATATCGGAATTCGTTGTAATTGGTGATATTTGAGGAAATCGCCAGGGTACAGTTTTCAACCTACGACGCACAGATTTTGAGTTGTTTAACTCAGCGGACTTATACAGAGTATTGTATGTTGTCCAGTGTCCATCAGGACAAAGGGGTAGGTCCTCGTACTATGTTCTGTTTACTTATAACTTCTCTAGTATTTAGACAAGTGTTTCGTAGAAATACAAGGTCTAAGTTTTGAGAAGTTGTGGGTATAAGAATAAAGTAGAGAACCAGGTATCACAAGTATCGGGATTCTTCAAAGAGATCGAAGATGTAGATTCTTGTGAATGGTATTCAGATGATAGTAATGGTTTTGAGAAACTTGTTTCTCTTTCAGGTTACTCATAATTGGATGGATCCCTAAGTTGAGTAATGCCGATTGGCCTCTTTCCATTAAGTTGATATGCACTGGAGACAGCTGCATGATTTGAATATGGTTCCAATTAAATAAGTGCCAAAGTTTCTGTATTGGATATAGAATGGATCGTACCTTAAAAGATGTTAAGGTACGGGGAGTTGTCCAGCTTATGCTTAAAACCAGACTCTGGATAACTCAGGGCACGTTTCTGTAATGGCTGTTTGTGGGTTGACCCTGGCTATGACGAGGGTTGATATTCTACCATTTGGAAGATCAATAGTGATATTGTTCTTGACTCGCCACAGTTTTAGTAAAATGGATCTTTTTCAGAAAACAGTAGTGGGAGTATGGTAGAACTGGAAGTGATTCCAGAACCGCGAACGATTACGGAAAATTTAATAGGACCTATATATTCAATCAGGTTTGACATTCCAATAGCCACTCCGCAGATATGGTGGGTAACCTCAGACACCCGAGAGGTACTTCGGTAGCCTCAAGGACGGTGACAGGGAGGTTCTTATCTACCCAGACTTGACACTACTGTTGTTCCAGGTTATGAGACCCGGTAGGAGGGTTGTCGTAATCAGAGGGAGCAGCGGAAGCATGGTGGGCAAGTAGCTTATGTCTATTTATAGACTAGAGCAGTTATAGCGGGGATAGATCATCTAATTTTGATATGAAAGTCATGGGTTTGACTTCGATCAGAATAGGGGATGGATCTGTTAAGAAGGTAGTAGGGTGTGATGTCATGGTATCTGGATGACATACACAAAGTAGGAAGTAAAATTCCTATACTACGATCGGTTGTACTGTGGTCTTCACACAGTTGTTTCTCCAGACAGGATATGGATATAATATCTGACATTCTGGTTTCTAGACCTATGGTTTTAGATCTGGAATTGGGTAGTTTCCCAAAGTGGGTACTTTGACAGTATTCTAATGGTTTTTAGAATAGTTGACTCCTAGCATGGTGGTGTACCTGCAGGTGATGGAGTCACCCTCTCTAAAGGTGTCGTATAAACTAAAGGGGAGAGGGAAGTGCATGATTGGCAGATCACTTGCTTAGGCAATTGAGTCAATCATGAGATGTCAAGTACCACACCAGATGTTGTTTTTGCACTAGATGCAATGAGTTTGTATTAATCCAATCCTGGAGAAACATAAGGAAGCAGTTTTAGAACATAAGTACATGTTCTACGGATTTGATGACGGCAGCCTCCTTCGGGAGACGATCGTCATTTCAGGCTTCAAAGGTGACATGGATGACAGAGTGATTGTCAGAGTTATAGTTTTCCCTCTGACGAAGAGGGACAGTATTATGGACAGGTGGTCCAAGAGGATACTGTGGGTGGCTTGGTGCACGATACTGATTAGGTTCAGTGATCGATATAGTCTAAGAAGTTTGGATTTGGAGTTCATTTATGAACTAGGTCCCATCAGATATCCAGACATATTCTAAGACAGGTATTACTCGATTCGGGAGATATCTTTCTCCGCGAACTTGAGATTAAGAGAGATATAGAAAGAAACATCTAGGCGGATCCACTCACTGAGGCTATTTCTCGAACACAATAGTTTTACAAACGGGCTTTGTGAAACTGATTAGTAGAGGAGTTGGATGTTCGGTTTCACACGGGCTGTGAGTAGTCGACATCGCAATAATTAGCCTTGAGTGCAAGTGGGAGATTGTTGGAGATAGTGCCCTCATAGTAAATTATTGGATAGCAGGTACGTGATTGCAATGATTGCGGAGGACCTATACCGGTAGAACAGTCTTACTCGAGATGATGGTATGCTATCTGGTTTGCCTTTATCAGTCGTGTACATGTTCAGGTGACTGATTACATGTTACACTTTGATAGAGCCCTTAGGATCTTGCTTTACCACCAACAGTATGATGGCGATAATATACGTGAGAGTTGGGTGGTTTATACGCATATCCTTAATTGTGGTCCCTAGTCGTGGGAGTTTCGAGACAGGGCATCGATACTCCGGAGTAGACTAGTGTATACAGTCGAGACCCCGACGAGGGGCGGTGGCCGGTCTCACAAGCCACTGGTGTCAGTTGGATCACCTAAGATGTATACAGGTGCTCATTGGGTTATGAGTACACCGGACAGGACTCGCCGGGAATCTGCTAGTTAGTACTATACCTATCGTCAGATAGCAGTTTCCTGGTGACATGTGTACAGGTTAGTTCATCGACCTGAGGTCGTCATTTGTCTCGTGTGAGTTCCCACTGTGCTTTGATTTCTACCCTACCACGGCTCAAAGGAGTCGTGCAAACAGGTAGCTTTTGGGTACAGTCCCGAGCCATATGGAGGCACGTGAGCGGATCGGCAGGGGATTCGTCTCTCCCGGTATTGGGGGCGAGGTCGTGCGGTGTCTAGGAGAGCCATTACACAAAGTCCATAGCCATGGCAGGAGATTTACTGGTAGGTACTCCAGTAGTATCTCAGGGTGTTATTGGGCTACACTCCGACACGACTTATACTGCTATTGGGGGTCTGACGTTACTAGCCCCCTAGGCAGATATGCGATACTCATAGACGAACGGACCGAACTGTATATACATTGTCACTGTTAGGCTCAGTAGGGTTTCTGGATGAGTTCGCTCATCAGCCTCCCTTGAGGTCAGTCCATGGGCAGCCGTTACGCATTGCTAGTGCCGCTGACGGTTTGTGGTTAAACCCACTGCCAGGGTACTGACGAGTCATTAGAGTCCCCCACAGACAGTTTCCCAAGTTCGGGCGAAACGTTGTAGAGGCCGTATGGTTTTATGGCAGGGTTCGGAAAATGCACGTGCGTTTACGCACGTGTTATTTTTCGGGCAGATGATACTGGTCGGCTTTGGTTTAAGCCGGATCCGAGTATTGTATTGAGTAAATATAATATCTTTGTCTCAGTTGTATTTGTATTCGGTCTAATACAAATACGGGTATATTTATACAGTTACGGGGTTATCCTGAAAGTTGTTTCAGGATCACTTTTGGAAGTTGCCAGTTTCCAGTTTTCTATCAGCCGTCTTTTAACATTCGGTTAAAGACGGATTTATCTTTTCTTGGATGAGGGTGAGTCATGCTTCTAGAAGGTTCTAGAAAGGGTGACTTGACATGGTGAGTCATTAGTGCTTTAATGGAACCATTAATGCAATGGTGACTAGGTTAATGAATCACCATTTGCATTAATGAGGTTTTGTTTGCTTAAGGATATTTTTCTTGTGTTCACACATGATATTTCTTTCTTAAGGTCACCCTCTTCTCTCCTACACTCACCCCCCTCCCTATATATGGCCGGCCCCTCCCCTCTCTCATGCTCACTTGATGTTTTTTCATTTGGTTACAAAAGATATGATAGATTTTGGGGTGTATGGAATTTCACAGCTCATTTCATTCCATCACCCGATTCCCACGGCAACTTCATTAACCGATCGTCCACGGATTTGGACGAAGCGAGAAAAAGTCATCTACTCATTCTCTACATCATTCTTGGTCGTCTCTTTTAGCAAACTTGACGACCGAGTTGCCTCGAGTCAGAGGCGGGAGCCCGTTTAAAGAATCAGTGACGTGGTGCCACCTGGACGAGCAGATCGGAGATCGAAGAGATCGGTGCAGCCGCAACGGAGCGTGGGATGATGGTTAAAGAACGAAGGACTCGGATCGTTCGGTATAACCTTTCTACACTCTTTACAGTTTGTTAGTTTAGCAATAATGGCAGATCTGGGTTAAAGTATACGATAGCGCCAGTTAAAAGTTTTTGTTCCGCATTGGGCGTCTGTAGACGGCCGGGGCGCTAGCGTGGACTTACATAACCATTACACAACCATGGTTTAATCTTTACACAAACCCAAGTAAACATGTATCATCAAACATGATACAATCATTTGCACAAAAAGTATATCACATAAACAACTTGTACATCCAAGTGAGAAAATCCTTTAAAGTGAACCAATACTAGTTAATGCAAAGTAATATATCAAATATATAATTATGCATTAAATCATTAGATCAACACTTGATTTAACGATCCGGTCATATCGCATATAACCGACTAATATGCAATGTATCGACTTATCGAATCAATCCTTGATTCGATAACTAGGTTATATCGCATACAACCAATCAATACATTCATCACGAGAATAGAATACGGTATCACATACACGCATTATTCTCGGTCCCACACATATCTCATATGCGCTCCTATTTCGTTTCGCTTAAGCCAGGAAACCTCTGTGTAGGACTCTAAAGACTCGTCAATACGCCGGCAGCAGATGATGATCATATCAAACACCCACAAGCCGCAAGCGGTCTGCTAAACGTAACGGCCACCCGGGTATTGAGCGATCAGAAGATCGACGAGCAAGCCCGCTCACACTCCTGTGAATCCAACCAGTAACACTTACCATACAGTCCGGTCTGATCGCCTGATATGTCGCATATCTCGCCTAGGGGTGGTAAACATCAGACCCCAATAGCTCGATAAGTCATGTCGATATGAGGTTTATAACAATTCGAGAAACTACTGGTAACACTTACCAGTAAATCTCAGCAACCCTGGCCAGGGATTTCCGGTTATAGCCAATCGAAAACAGCGCAACATCAACTCCCTATACCGGGAGAGACGAATCCCCTCCTATCGCTCATTGCCTCCATGTGATTCAGGACTGTACCCAAAAACCACCGTTTTGCACACCCTCTTGGACGTGGTAAGATGGAAATCAAAGCACAGTGGGAACCACACAAGACTCTATGACGATCTCGGGTCAACAGACTACTCTGTACCAGTGTCACCAGAGAACTGCCATCTGACGTAAGGTATAATACCATCTGGGAGTTCTCGGCGAGTCCGTCCAGTGTACCCAGTCTCCACTGAGCACCCGTATATCATCTCTGATGTCAAACACCAATGGATATGGGATCATCCATCGCCCATCTGTATGGGTCGAGAAGGTATACGCTAGTCTACTCTGGTATATCGATGCCCCGTCTCGATACACCCACGACTAGGGACCTTGAAGGATGTACTTATGTGTAGGGTTCCTAGGCACTCTCAAGAGGTCTCACAAGGTATCAACCATGCCAATTTATAATTTTACGGTGCCGAGAAACCCTAGACTACGGATCGTTAACTAGAGATTAGGCGACATATGAAACTAGTTAACTACTTTAACTAAGAGAACGGAAATACAACCTTTGTAGATCTGGTCCTCCACCTCCATAGCTCCGCAATGAAGTCTCCTCGCTGTTCAAATGGAATCCCGGGCTCTAGCGTCGGCTTCATCGGAGAAATGGGCGGGCAAGGTCATCGGCTTCGTGCCGAAGATGATCTACGTCGATGCATCACAAGATCAAGCTCCCACTTCACCATGTCATGAAACTTGTGAAGAAAACACCCTATACTACATGGCAAGTGGTAGAGAATGAAGAAATAGGAAGTGGGTTCACTTTAGAATTGGATTTCTCACTCAATTTCAAGAGTTGCCATTGATGAAGCAAGCTTTCTTCATCTTTTAAGAAGAAGAAGAAGATGAAGATCATCTTATGATAAGATATTAAAAAAGGATATAAAAAGAATACTTATCATAATAATAACCATGGTCAAGTGTAGAGACTAAACTAAGGTTAAGTGAATGGTTAGGTTAGGTATGAAGACAAAAATGGTGACTAGGTCAAAGTTTCATGAAGCTTCAACATGCATCCAAATAAAGCCACCATTTTTCTTTTCTTCACCAAAAAGAAAGAAAGAAATAAATGAATAAATAGATATGAAATACAAAACCCTAACCATTTAAATAACCATGGTTCAATCTTTACACAAACTCAAGTAAGCATGTATCATCAAACATGATACAAACTTGTGTACAAAAGTATATCACATATACAATGTGCACAAACCAAGTGAGAAAATCCATTTAAAGTGAACCGATACTAGTTAATGCAAAGTAATATATCAAATATATAATTATACATTAAATCATTAAATCAACATTTGATTTAATGATTCGGTCATATCGCATATGACCGACTAATATCCAATGTATCGGTTTATCGAATCAACCCTCGATTCGATAACTAGGTTATATCGCATATAACCTTTCGATACATTCATCGCGAGAATAGAATACGGTATCACATACACGCATTATTCTCGGTCCCGCACATATCTCATATGCGCTCCTATTTCGTTTTGCTTGAGCCAGGAAACCTCTGTGTAGGACTCTAAAGACTCGTCAATACGCCGGCAGCAGGTGATGATTGTTAGTTATATGTATGCCCTAGAGGCCATTACTGTACATTGGATGTATATTGTAGTGGATGCTGGGACATATATAGGAAGGACTTTCTTGCTCGACATGATAGTACGCTATCTGGTTGCTCTTTATCTTAACATGTATACTTTCTGTCTCTCTGATTACATGTTGATAAAGCCCTTAGGATGTGTATTCGACTTCCAGGACTATGATGCAGATCATACTAGTGGGGCCTGGGTAGTCAATGAGTACATCCTTCATTGTTCCTAGTCGAGGGAATATCGAGACGGGGCATCGATATTCCAGAGTAGACTAGCGCATATCTTCTCGACCCATGCGATGGGCGATGGATGATCCCATATCCATTGGTGTTTGACATCGAAGATGGTATGCGGGTGCTCAGTGGAGACTGGGTACACTGAACGGACTCGCCGAGAACTCCCAGATGGTATTATACCTCACGTCAGATGGCAGTTCTCTGGTGACACTGGTACAGCTTAGTCTGTTGACCCGAGATCGTCATAGAGTCTTGTGTGTCTCCCACTGTGCTTTGATTTCCACCCTACCACGGCTCTACTGAGTCGTGCAAACAGGTGGTTTTTGGGTACAGTCCCGATTCACATGGAGGCAATGAGCGATAGGAGGGGATTCGTCTCTCCCGGTATTGGGGGTTGATGTTGTGCTATGCTCGACTGGCCATAACAGGAAATCCCTGGCCAGGGTTGCTGTGATATACTGGTAAGAGTTATCAGTAGTTTCACGAATGTTATGGACCTCAAGTCGGCATGACTTATCGAGCTATTGGGGTCTGACGTTTACCACCCCTAGGCGAGATATGCGACATATCAGACGAACAGACCAGACTGTACGGTAAGTGTTACTGGTTGGATTCACAGGAGTGTGAGCGGGCTTGCTCGTCGATCTTCTGATCGCTCAATACCCGGGTGGCCGTTACGTTTAGCAGACCGCTTGCGGCTTGTGGATGCTTGATATGATCATCATCTGCTGCCGGCGTATTGACGAGTCTTTAGAGTCCTACACAGAGGTTTCCTGGCTCAAGCGAAACGAAATAGGAGCGCATATGAGATATGTGCGGGACCGAGAATAATGCGTGTATGTGATACCGTATTCCATTCTCGCGACGAATGTATCGATTGGTTATATGCGATATAACCTAGTCATCGAATCAAGGATTGATTCGATAAGCCGATACATATGATACTAGTCGGTTATATCCGATATGACCGGATCGTTAAATCAAGTGTTGATTTAATGATTTAGTGCATATTTATATATTTGATATATTGCTTTGCGTTAACTAGTATTGGTTCACTTTAAAAGGATTTTCTCACTCGAATTGTGCACATTGTATATGCGATATAGTTATGTGCACATGATTGTATCATGTTTGATGATACATGCTTGCTTGGTTAAGTGTAAAGAATTAAACCATGGTTAAACTCATGATTAGGGTTTTGCTTTCTCATTCATTTATCTTTTTATTTATTATTTTCATTTTGGAAAAAGGAAATGATAAAGTAAAAGATAATGGTGGCATGTTTTGTTTTCTAGCTTGAAGCTTCTTGAAAGTTTTGACTTAGTCTCTTTTTTTGTTCTTTTGCTTAACCCTAACCATCCCATTAACCATGGTCTCTTCTCTACACTTAACTAGGGTTTTGATTATGATAAGTATCATTTTATATTTCTATTTTTAAATATACTTATCATATCTTTCTTCTTCACCATCTTCATCTTCCATGGAAAAGCTTGCTACTCCAATGGCAAGTGTTGAAAAAGTGTGAGAAATCCAAATCTAAAGTGAACCCAACTCCTATTTCTTCATCCTCTACCTCTTGCCAAGTAGTATAGGGTGTTTCCTTCACAAGTTTTCAAAGCTTGATGAAGTTGGAGCTTGTTCTTGCGATACCTCGACGTAGATCATCTTCGGCATCGAACCGACGATCAAGCTCGCCCATTCTTCGATGATACCGATGCTAGAGTCATGGGTTCGTTTTGGACAGCGGAGGGACTTCATCACGGAACCTAGGAGGTGGTGGACCGGATCTACAAAGGTTGTAGCCCATTCTCTTTAGATATATTTCCGTTTACTTGCATACTTCGCCTAGATATCTAGTAAACGATCCGTATTAGGGTTTGTAGGCACCCGTAAAATTTGATTTGTGCATGTTTGATCTCTTGTGAGACTTCACTAGAGTGCCTAGGAACCCTACAGTGGTATCAGAGCCTAGCTAGAGCCTTAGGCGAAGTCCAGACGGAATCTGAAGTCCGATCGAACCGAAACCCGACCCAAAAATTGCTCTCTGGATTTTTTTCTAAAATGCGGATTTTTGTGAATTAAAAATTTCTAGAAAATACATAAAATAAAACTAAGAATTACGGTGCAAACTCAGGCGAATAATTCATTTGAACGGCGGCGGAACCGCGGCAGAAGCCCTGCTTCTGCGGCGGTTCCGCGGTACCATGGTGACGTCATCGTACCTTTTCTGCACAGTAATTCCTATTATTTTATGCTGAGTTTTCTGGGAATATTTAAAATTTATTCCAGAGTTGCATTTTCTGGGCTTGTTTTGGGGGATTCGATTGTTCGATCGGATTATCAGATTTTGTCTATGTGGCTTTCCGAACATTTTAGAATATGTTAAAAAGTTCGACCGGATATAAATACCCAATGTTTCCCCTGACGGAAAATTTCCAAGTGTTGGATCTTTCTGAGGTTTAAAGACGTTCTAAGTAGTGCAAGTAACGCGATGGTCCCTCTAGAAGACAACAAACCTTAACTCGATTATGTGACCGTCTTGAACTGCCCTTTGAACCTTCGGGTTTGGGGCAGTACGGCGTGCCACATGTGAGGCGTTGGCTTGACCCTTCTACGGCTGGACCGTTGGTACTGAGGCATGAACTGAATGTTTTAAAACCTGTTTCATGTGATGAGCTGTTTCGGGAAAACTTGGGTGTTCGATTGTTCGATCGGAAAGTTTAACATTTTCTATTTTATTCGGAATGTGATACAATAATTGAAATTCACAATAAGTTATGAGATAACTGAATGAATGATATAAACATAGCAGTTTAGTCTCACTTGATCGGTTGCCACGGAATTTTGATGTGATCAAAAGTCCGTCGCAATCACGTAGTGTACGCGGATACTCGCCGGGTAAACTTAATAGACAGCCTCACCCCATAGCCCCGACCAAGTGACTGTAGGAGAACCCCGTCGCCGAAAGCATCCGTCCGGGTGCTCGCGGCAGCGGTGTTCCGCCTTGGTGCACTTCGTCGACGGCGTCGGGGGTGCGGCCGCCTACTAAAGTTTGCGACGAGCATTCGATCAGAATGTCGGGAATCCTGTTAAATTGCCCGACTTGATATTGAAAAGTGTTTTCGACTTTGAGACTAAAATGCGGGGTTTATAATTGTTAGGCATGCGATGTCTAAGTATTTCATTTGGTCAGGCATGCGATGTCTGAGGAGGTTGCGGATTCCAACTGTTGTAGTTTTACACTTTCTTTTCTGTGACCGTAAGTGTAATATGTGATATCGCCGGTTTCGTTGCTATATGACAACGACAATTGGGATGCGCATATTTACTTACGTTGATGACATGAGATGTTATGTGTTGCTGGATATGTTATATTGGATCGCCGTGTTTGAATAGCCGGGGGATTTTATGTGAGATGAGTGTTTTTCATTTTCATTCATGTAAAAACTTGTATGTGATATTCTTTTATTGGGGCACTTCCAGGTTGCGGAAGTCGTCACCCGTTGTATATTATTTACTTTTCTGCACTAGGATAGACCCAAGGAGGGGAGCACAAGTAACCGGGTTCTGGGGTCCAGTGGGAGACCAACTCGAGGAGTCGAGTCCGGGTCTCCTAACCCTAGAATTGGTAGGGTTGCTTGCCGCTCTCGTAGGGGTCTAGGGGTGTGGGTTTGGCTATTCATCACGACCGTGGAATCCGTGTTTTATACTGGCTCATATTGAAAACACGGACGTCCTAGTATATCCAATATTTCATATGTTTCTTCTGCTGTGATTTATCTGAGATCATGTGATGTTCTGTGACAGATATTATATATAGTATATATGATATATTATATAGACGTTGCTTATGTTTTACACCCGCGCTAGCCCTGCCCCGCTCTGCCGTTAGTTACCTAACCTAACGGTGCAGACGGGACATCGAGGCGAATGTGGATGGCATAAGCGTACGTTATATTTATCTGTGATGTTTAGGTGGACTTAAATGATGGGATATTCATTAATAAGATTAATGAAAGAAAATAAACCTAATTGATGTTGTGGAATCAAATTTCAAAATAAAACAGGTAGCTACAGTTCTTGCTTTGCATCGAGGTGTTCATTATAGAACATCCTGCACCTTATTCGATGAAGAAAGGACCGAGATCCCTTCACCGGGAGTGACTCCTTTAGCAATAACTGGCAGATGCTACAACCCTCGGTTTGTCTTTGATCGCTTCTATAGTTTCCGCTTTGCACAGTGATATATATGATATATCCCGCACCTCATTCGACGAGGAAAGGGCCGACAATCCCTTCACCGGGAGTGACCCCTTTAGCAAAACTAGAAAAGCCTCGAAAACATTCCATTTAAAACCATTTGATTCCGCAACGAGATCAAGTTCAAAGCGTTAAAGGTTTTCACAAAAACCAGTCGCAACCCTCCGTCATTTTAGGAAGTAGAGTACTTAGTATTCGTGCTGTGTTTGTTGACCATAGTCAAGGCACAGTGTACGGTAGCTAAGTGATGTCTTCCTACACCGCATATGATGCGATTAGTTAGGACAGTCATGTGGCTTTGTTGACCTTAGCCAAGGGTCATGTGGGTGGGTCTAATTAATCACGAAATGACGGGTAGAACTTGACTAGTACCTATGATTTGTTGACCTTAGCCAAGGTCATAGGTGCTAGGGGTAAAAACCTTTATCGGGAGTTTCAAGTGTTGAAATTTGCAATGAGATTGCATACCTTCTATATGATAGTTGGATCCCGATACCCACTGCGAGTAATTGTTACTCCTGGGAGAGTTTTGCACTTTGCAATTAGCCGATCAAGTAGGTGTCTAGAAAGGTGTCAACGGGGTTACGCCTCTGGGAAAACGAGGTTTGCAGTAATTAGTGTAGGGTTCCTAGGCACACTAGTGAGGTCTCACAAGGCATCGAACATGCCATTTTCAAAAAATCATGGTGCCGAGAGACCCGACTACGGATCGTTTGCTAGAAAACTAGGCGAAAAACAATCTAGTTAACAACTTAACTAATGGGATATCGGAAATACAACCTTTGTAGACCCGGTGCTCCACCTCCATAGCTCAACAACGAAGTCGTCTCCGCTGTCCAAAAGGAATCCGGGCTCTAGAGTCGGCTTCGTCGGAGAAAAAGCGAGCTAGGTCGTCGATGTCCATGCCGAAGATGATCTACGTCAAGGCATCGCTAAATCAAGCTCTCACTTCACCAAGTCAAGTAACTTGTGAAGGAAACACACTCTACTACTTGGCAAGAGGTAGAGGATGAAGAAATAGGAAGTGGGTAGACTTTAGATTTGGATTTCTCACTCATTTTCTTCACTTGCCATTGGAGTAGCAAGCTTTCATCATGAAGTGAAGAAGATGAAGAAGATGATAATTGTTATGATAAGAATTATTAAAAAGAAAAGAATATCAATTCTTATCATAACTTGACCATGGTCAAGTGTAGAGAATAAATCATGGTTAATGGGATGGTTAGGGTTAAGCATGAGACAAAATGGTCACTTGGTCAAAGTCTTCATGAAGCTTCATGAACAAAACAAAAGAAGCCACCATTTTCTCATTTGCTTTTCATTTTCCAAAGTGAATAAATGATTAAATAAATAGATATGAAAATGTAAATCCTAACCATTACATAACCATGGTTTAAACTTTACACAAAACACAAGTAAACATGTATCATCAAACATGATACAATGAAGTGCACAAAAATCATATCGCATATGCAATGCGCACACCCGAGTGAGAAAATCCATTATAAAGTGAACCGATACTAGTTAATGCAAAGTAATATATCAAATATATAATTATGCATTAAATCATTAAATCAACACTTGATTTAACGACCCGGTCATATCGCATATAACCGACTAATATCAACAGTAACAACTTATCGAATCAACACTTGATTCGATAACCCGGCTATATCGCATATAACCGATCAATGTCACATATCGCGAGAATCGAATACAGTATCACATACTGGTATCATTCTCGGTCCCGCACATATCTTATATGCACTCCTATTTCGTTTCGCTTGAGCCAGGAAACCTCTGTGTAGGACTCTAAAGACTCGTCAATACGCCGGCAGCAGGTGATGATCATATCAAACACCCACAAGCCGCAAGCGGTCTGCTAAACGTAACGGCCACCCGGTTATTGAGCGATCAGAAGATCGACGAGCAAGCCCGCTCACACTCCTGCGAATCCGACCAGTAACACTACCGTACAGTCCGGTCTGATCGTCTGATATGTCGCATATCTTGCCTAGGGGTGGTAAACGTCAGACCCCAATAGCTCGATAAGTCGTGTCGATATGAGGTCTATAACAATTCGAGAAACTACTGGTAACACTTACCAGTAAATCTCAGCAACCCTGGCCAGGGATTTCCTGTTATAGCCAATCGAACACAGCGCAACATCAACCCCCTATACCGGGAGAGACGAATCCCCTCCTATCGCTCATTGCCTCCATGTGACTCGGGACTGTACCCAAAAACCACCGTTTTGCACGCCCTCTTGGACATGGTAAGATGGAAATCAAAGCACAGTGGGAACCACACAAGACTCTATGACGATCTCGGGTCAACAGACTACTCTGTACCAGTGTCACCAGAGAACTGCCATCTGACGTGAGGTATAATACCATCTGGGAGTTCTCGGCGAGTCCGTCCAGTATACCCAGTCTCTACTGAGCACCCGTATATCATCTCTGATGTCAAACACCGATGGATATGGGATCATCCATCGCCCATCTGTATGGGTCGAGAAGGTATACGCTAGTCTACTCTGGTATATCGATGCCCCGTCTCGATACACCCATGACTAGGGACTTTGAAGGATGTACTTATGGACTACCATGTCCCCACTAGTATGATCCGCATCATAGTCCAGGTAGTCAAGTACAGATCCTAAGGGCTTTACCAATATGTAACAGAGAGACAATCAGTATACACGTTAAGGTAAAGTTCAACCAGATAGCATACTATCATGTCGAGCAAGAAAGTCCTCCCTATATACGTCCCAGCATCCACTACAATATACATCCTATGTACAGTAATGGCCTCTAGGGCATACATATAACTAACAATCTCCCACTTGCACTAGGGCCATCTGTAGCAGTGATTGTAGTATCTCATACTCAACCATCCCATAAAAGTCTCTCTCTGGGAACAGGCCTTTGTGAGTGGATCCGCTGTGTTTGTCCTCTGAGTCTACTCTCCAAACCTCGATCACCCTGGAGATCAACCATCTCCATGTTCAAGTGATACTGCCTTAGAATATGTCTGGATCACTGATGGGACGGGTGTTCCTTGGCATGAGCCACAACTCCATTGTCTCACAATGGTAGGAACGTAGTTCATCTCATGAACCAATATACACCCAAACAGCCTCTTTGGTAGCATCTTAAGCAGCGATTTATCCAGCCTTTATCGTCTAGTATGCCACGGTATCTAGCTTGGAACTCTTCCAATCTTACCGTCCCTTTACTGAGGGTAAAGACAATGCCTGCGACTGACATTCAGTCGGCTTTATCACCCTGGAACCATTCCAGTGATTCTCCCCAGGATCGGTTGATACCATCTCACTACAACTAGTGAGAATCCTAACATCCAATTAGATCTATCTCATAGAATCAAAAACCCAGGATTTAGGAGGTATCACTTTGATCCTATATGGAGAATCATTGTGATAAGCGGAGATTGATCGAGCGTAGCATAGGAAACTCCTTCCCTATCAAGAGTATGTCATCCACGTACTCTACGAGGATCGTCACCATACTCCCTACTACCTTCTTGTTTATACAAGGTTCATCTACCATTTTGATGATGTCAACTTCTTTGACCGCTTCATCAAAACAGATGTTCCAACTCCGCGATGCCTGCTTCATCCTATAAAGCATCTTGCACACGTTTCCGCTGCTCCCACTGTTTACGAAGCCCTCTGGCTGTGTACTTATAGACACTCTCTTCTAAACATCATTTAGAAAAGTTGTCATGACACCCAACCACCAGATATCGTAGTCATGGTATGTAGCCGTGGCAAGTAGGATCTGGATGGACTTAAGCATAGATGCTTGAAAAGGTTTCATCATTATCCACGCCTGGTTGATGACAAAAACTTTCAACAAGCCTAGCTTTGAAAGTCTCAACCTTTCCATCTACACCAAGTAATCTTCTCAAGATATACTTGCTCCTGATGGGGATTTAACCCTTCAGATATAGCAACCAAAGTCCATACTTTGTTGGTGTATAAGGATTCCATCTCAGATCGATAAACATCCAGCCATTCTTACAGAGTCTTACTCCTGATGGCCAGCTCGAAACTAGTTGGGTCATCATCTCATGATGCAATCCTCACTCCCACTGTCATTAGAGAAACAGAAGTATCTCTCAGGTGGGTGAGGAACCCTACTAGATCGGCGGAGAGGCCGAGGTTCGTTGGTAACTATTGAATCCTTTGGTTCTTTCAAATCATTAGCTGCAGTTTGTATAGCTGGAACATTTCCAGTTCTACATAACAGTCCTTGCCTCGAGCTTGTCCGGATTTTGCTTTTAGACATAGCCCGGACAACCCCAAATCTTAACCAACTTAAGATATGGGCTCTTCCCTTTCCATATCACATATGAAGCGGTAGGCAACTGATTTGATTTGAACCCTATTCAATAGGTATGCATCTTCTCAGGTGCATAACTCCCAAAAAGAAATAGGTAACTCAGTAGTACTCATCATAGAGCACACCATATCAAATAGGGTGTATCTGCTCCGCCCCGATATACCATCGTGCTATGGTGTATACAGAAGAGTAATGCTGAGAGAGAATCTCATTCTCCTTTAGAATAGTCCAGAAATTCCATGCACAAGTATTCTCCTCCCTGATCTCATCATAGGACATAATACTTATACCCGTATTTTGGTTCTCTACTTCTAAATCATATTCTGTGAATATCTCAAAAGGTTCAGACTTGTGTTTCAACAGGAACATATGTCTGAATCTTGAGAGATTATCAGAGAATGTAACGAAGTATAAAGAACCAGTCCTGGCATATGTAGACAGGGGACCTGACATACATCAACATGTATCATCCCAAGAGTTTACTAACTCTTTCTCTGTTTCCAGTAAACAGAGCTATGGTCATCTTATCTCTGTGACATGACTGGCGAGTTTCACAAGATGTAAATTCAAACTGATTTAAATATACATCTTTATGTAACTCTAGCTAGTCTGGTCACATTGATCTGACCTAGTCTACAATGCCTCAAGAAGAATCCGTTCATTTCTGAACTCTTCCTCTTGTGTGTGTTCTGTATACTAAAGAACTGTAGTTTGATTTAGAACATCAATGCTTTTAGATAACGTGCCTGAACCGATCAACTTTTGATATAGGAAATGTTCAAAACATTATCCAACAATACAAAATTATATCGTTTCTTTACTAATAAAGAGACAGATATGATTTTGTATATCAGGTTCGGTATCTAATATCATTCGTTCAGAATCAATGTATTGTAATACATGGTGACAGTGACCAACAGACTTGGCTGCAACTCTTGCCCCGTTTTCTGCCTCATGAAACTTATCACCCGTTCTCAGTTCTCTACCTATCTGTAGCCCTATGTAACAGATTACATATCTGGGATCCTGATCTGGTATCACATACCCAGGACGTAGAGGATACGGAGAAACAGTTCTTTGTAATGAACACACCCGAAGATGATGCATCAGCATGCACTCTCTTCGTTTGGGCGGCACGGGAATTCTGGTAATCCCCAATTTCCTGCTCTGTCTTATAACAATTATAAGGTGGAGTGGGACCAATGTTCCCCAGCTCAGTATAACAAGCGGGTTCGGTCAATAATCCGTTTTATTATCTTGATTAAGGCGTGATATGGTCGCTATCAGGAGAGAGAGAGAGAAGAAAACACTCAGCGTGCGCTCTGTCAAGAATAGATTGGTTATTATTTTATCTAATCAGGATGGCTCCCACTGCTTTTTATCAAATCTTCCTTCAAACCCTAAAAGGAAAGAATAGCCGGAATTAATTACACACTACAAGTTCGCCAATCTTTCAGCCAGGCCAGTGTCGGTACTTTGAGGGAGGTCCCCCGTGCTTTCGCACGAACCTAATTAATGTAAACCTCGTTTTCCCAGAGGCGTAACCTCGTTAACACCTTTCTAGTCACCTACTTGATCGGCTAATTGTAATATGTAAAACTCTCCCAGGAGTAACTCTTACTCGCAGCGGGTATCGGGATCCAACTATCTCATAGAAGGTATGCAATCTCATTGCAAATTTCAACACTTGAAATTCCCGATAATATTTTGCCCCTAACTCACTATGACCTTGACGAATGCCAAACAACCCATAGTCCACTAGTCAAGTTCAACCCGTACATTTCTTGATCGAATTAAACCCACCCGCACGACCCTTGACGAATGCCCAACAACGCCGTACGAATACCCTAATCCAATCGCATCATATGCTCAAGCAGATAAATACTAGTTAGCTACCGTACACTACGCCTTGACGAATGCCAAACTACCGCAGCACGAATACTAACTAGTACATATCTGAAATGACGGAAGGCTACGACAGGTTTTTCTGAAAACCTATTGCGTAATGAACTTGATATCGTTGCAGAATCAAATGATTTTAAAATGGAGTGCTTTTGAGGCTTTTCTAGTTTTGCTAAAGGAGTCACTCCCGGTGAAGGGATCGTCGGTCCTTTCCTCGTCGAATGAGGTGCGGGATGTATCATATATATCACTGTGCAAAGCAAAAACACTTGAAAGCAATCAAAATACAAACCGATTGTGTAGCATCTGCCAGTTATTGCTAAAGGAGTCACTCCCGGTGAAGGGATCTCGGTCCTTTCCTTATCGAATAAGGTGCAGGATATATCGTATATACCGCTGTGCAAAGCAAGAACTGTAGCTACCTGTTTTATTTTGAAATTCGATTCTACAACATCTTAGGTTTCTTTTATTTCATTAATCACATTAATGAAGTCCCATCATTTAAGTACCTAATCATCACAGATAAATACGACGTACACTTATGCCATCCGCATTCGCCTCCATGTCCCCTCATGCACCGTTAGGTTAGGTAACTAACGGCAGAGCAGGGCAGGGCTAGCGCGGGTGTAAAACATAAGTAACGTCTATATAATATATCATATATACTATATACTGTATCTATCACAGAACATCACATGATCACATCACAGATATCGCAGCAGAAGAAACATATGAAATATTGGATATACTAGGACGTCCGTGTTTTCAATACGAGCCAGTATAAAACACGGATTCCACGGTCGTGATGAATAGCCAAACCCACACCCCTAGACCCCTACGAGAGCGGCAAGCAACCCTTCCAATTCTAGAGTTAGGAGACCCGGACTCGACTCCTCGAGTTGGTCTCCCACTGGACTCCAGAACCCGGTTACTTGTGCCCTCCTCCTTGGGTCTATCCTAGTGCGGAAAAGTAAATAATATACAAGAGGTGACAACTTCCGCAACCTGGAAGCGCCCCAATAAAAGAATATTACATACAAGTTTTTACATGAATGAAAATGAAAAACACCCATCTCACATAAAAACCCCCGGCTATTCCAACACGACGATCCAATATAACATATCCAGCAACACATAACATCACATGTCATCAACGTAAGTAAATATGCGCATCCCAATTGTCGTTGACATATAGCAACGAAACCGGCGATATCACATATTACACTTACGGTCACAGAAAAGAAAGTGTAAAACTACAACAGTTGGAATCCGCAACCACCTCAGACATCGCATGCCTGACCAAATGAATTCCTTAGGCATCGCATGCCTAACAATTATAAACCCCGCATTTTAGTCTCAAAATCGAAAACACTTTTCAATACCAAGTCGGGCAATTCAACAAGATTCCCGACATCCTGATCGAATGCTCGTCGCAAACTTCAGTGGACGGCCGCACCCCCGATACCGTCGACGAAGTGCACCAAGGCGGAACACCGCTACCGCGAGCACCCGGACGGATGCTTTCGGCGACGGGGTTCTCCTACAGTCACTTGGTCGGGGCTATGGAGTGAGGCTGTCTATTAAGTTTACCCGACGAGTATCCGCGTACACTACGTGATTGCGACGGACTTTTGATCACATCAAAATTCCGTGGCAACCGATCAAGTGAGACTAAACTGCTATGTTTATAACATTCATTTAGTTATCTCATAACTACTTGTGAATTCCAATTATTGTATCCCATTCCAGATAATTAGAAAATGTTAAACTTTCCGATCGAACAATCGAACACCCAAGGTTTCCCAATACAGATCAACACATGAAATAAGTCTAACAACATTCAGTTCGTGCCTCAGTACCAACGGTCCAGCCGTAGAAGGGTCAAGCCAACACCTCACATGTGGCACGCCGTACTGCCCCAAACCCGAAGGTTCAAAGGGCAGTTCAAGACGGTCACATAATCGAGTTAAGGTTTGTTGTCTTCTAGAGGGACCATCGCGTTACTTGCACTACTTAGAACATCGTTAAACTACGGAAAAATCCAACACTTGGAAATTTCCCGACAGGGGAAAAATTGGGTATTTATATCCGGTCGAACTTTTTAACATATTCTAAAAATTATCCGGAAAGCCACACAGACAAAATTTGATACCCCGATCGAAACACCGAATCCCCAAAACAACTCCAGAAAATTCAACTCTTGAAAAACAATTAAAAATTCCCAGGAAAACCAGCATATCAAAAGAGTAATTACTGTACAAAATTAGATGCGCAAAATGACAAATCGGCCGCGGTTCCACCGCACGAGCCATGCTCGTGCCGCGGAAACGCGGCGCAATGATGGAATCAGGCGCACGAATTTTGCAGTATCCCTTAGAATTTCCTACTGATTTTACTGAATATTTTTAAAATGGAAAAATCCCAATTTTTGAAAAAAGGACAGAGAGCATGTTTTGAGACGGGTTTCGGGTTCGTTCGGACTTCAAATTCCGTCTAGACTTCGCCTAAGGCTCTAGCTAGGCTCTGATACCACTGTAGGGTTCCTAGGCACACTAGTGAGGTCTCACAAGGCATCGAACATGCCATTTTCAAAAAATCATGGTGCCGAGAGACCCGACTACGGATCGTTTGCTAGAAAACTAGGCGAAAAACAATCTAGTTAACAACTTAACTAATGGGATATCGGAAATACAACCTTTGTAGACCCGGTGCTCCACCTCCATAGCTCCGCAACGAAGTCGTCTCCGCTGTCCAAAAGGAATCCGGGCTCTAGAGTCGGCTTCGTCGGAGAAAAAGCGAGCTAGGTCGTCGATGTCCATGCCGAAGATGATCTACGTCGAGGCATCGCTAAATCAAGCTCTCACTTCACCAAGTCAAGTAACTTGTGAAGGAAACACACTCTACTACTTGGCAAGAGGTAGAGGATTAAGAAATAGGAAGTGGGTAGACTTTAGATTTGGATTTCTCACTCATTTTCTTCACTTGCCATTGGAGTAGCAAGCTTTCATCATGAAGTGAAGAAGATGAAGAAGATGATAATTGTTATGATAAGAATTATTAAAAAGAAAAGAATATCAATTCTTATCATAACTTGACCATGGTCAAGTGTAGAGAATAAATCATGGTTAATGGGATGGTTAGGGTTAAGCATGAAACAAAATGGTCACTTGGTCAAAGTCTTCATGAAGCTTCATGAACAAAACAAAAGAAGCCACCATTTTCTCATTTGCTTTTCATTTTCCAAAGTGAATAAATGAATAAATAAATAGATATGAAAATGTAAACCCTAACCATTACATAACCATGGTTTAAACTTTACACAAAACACAAGTAAACATGTATCATCAAACATGATACAATGAAGTGCACAAAAATCATATCGCATATGCAATGCGCACACCCGAGTGAGAAAATCCATTATAAAGTGAACCGATACTAGTTAATGCAAAGTAATATATCAAATATATAATTATGCATTAAATCATTAAATCAACACTTGATTTAACGACCCGGTCATATCGCATATAACCGACTAATATCAACAGTAACAACTTATCGAATCAACACTTGATTCGATAACCCGGCTATATCGCATATAACCGATCAATGTCACATATCGCGAGAATCGAATACAGTATCACATACTGGTATCATTCTCGGTCCCGCACATATCTCATATGCACTCCTATTTCGTTTCGCTTGATCCAGGAAACCTCTGTGTAGGACTCTAAAGACTCGTCAATACGCCGGCAGCAGGTGATGATCATATCAAACACCCACAAGCCGCAAGCGGTCTGCTAAACGTAACGGCCACCCGGGTATTGAGCGATCAGAAGATCGACGAGCAAGCCCGCTCACACTCCTGCGAATCCGACCAGTAACACTACCGTACAGTCCGGTCTGATCGTCTGATATGTCGCATATCTTGCCTAGGGGTGGTAAACGTCAGACCCCAATAGCTCGATAAGTCGTGTCGATATGAGGTCTATAACAATTCGAGAAACTACTGGTAACACTTACCAGTAAATCTCAGCAACCCTGGCCAGGGATTTCCTGTTATAGCCAATCGAACACAGCGCAACATCAACCCCCTATACCGGGAGAGACGAATCCCCTCCTATCGCTCATTGCCTCCATGTGACTCGGGACTGTACCCAAAAACCACCGTTTTGTACGCCCTCTTGGACGTGGTAAGATGGAAATCAAAGCACAGTGGGAACCACACAAGACTCTATGACGATCTCGGGTCAACAGACTACTCTGTACCAGTGTCACCAGAGAACTGCCATCTGACGTGAGGTATAATACCATCTGGGAGTTCTCGGCGAGTCCGTCCAGTGTACCCAGTCTCTACTGAGCACCCGTATATCATCTCTGATGTCAAACACCGATGGATATGGGATCATCCATCGCCCATCTGTATGGGTCGAGAAGGTATACGCTAGTCTACTCTGGTATATCGATGCCCCGTCTCGATACACCCACGACTAGGGACTTTGAAGGATGTACTTATGGACTACCATGTCCCCACTAGTATGATCCGCATCATAGTCCAGGTAGTCAAGTACAGATCCTAAGGGCTTTACCAACATGTAACAGAGAGACAATCAGTATACACGTTATGGTAAAGTTCAACCAGATAGCATACTATCATGTCGAGCAAGAAAGTCCTCCCTATATACGTCCCAGCATTCACTACAATATACATCCTATGTACAGTAATGGCCTCTAGGGCATACATATAACTAACAATTAGGTCCGTGCGAAAGCACGGGAAACCTCCCTCAAAGTACCGATACTGGCCTGGCTGAAAGATTGGCGAACTTGTAGAGTGTAATTAATCCCGGCTAGTTTTTCCTTTTAAGGTTTGAAGGAAGATTTGATAAAAACAGTGGGAGCCATCCTGATTAGATAAAATATATAACCAATCTGATCTTGCAAGAGCGCACGCAGAGTGTTTTCTTCTCTCTCTCTCCTGGTAGCGACCATATCACGCCTTAATCAAGATAATAATACGGATGTATTGACCGAACCCGCTTGTTATACTGAGCTGGGGAACGTTGGTCCCGCTCCAACTTATAATTGTTATAAGACAGAGCAGGAAATAGGGGAATACCAGAATTCCTATGCCGCCCAAACGAAGAAAGTGCATATGATGCATCTCCTTCGGGTGTGTTCATTACAAAGAACTGTTTCTCAGTATCCTCTGCATCCTGGGTATATGATACCGGATCAGGATCCCAGATATGTAATCTGTTACATAGGGCTACAAAAAGGTAGAAAAGCTGAGAACGGGTGATAAGTTTCATGAGACAGAAAACGGGGCAAGTGTTGCAGCCAAGTCTGTTGGTCACTGTCACCCTGTATTACGAATACATTGATTCTGAACAAATGCTATTAGATACCGAACCTGATATACAAAATCATATCAGTCTCTTTATTAGTAAAGAAAGGATATAATTTTGTATTGATGGATAATGTTTTGAACATTTCCTATATCAAAAGTTGATCGGTTCAGGCACGTTATCTAAAAGCATTGACGTTCTAAATCAAACTACAGTTCCTCGTATACAGAACACACACAAGAGGAAGAGTTCAGAAATGAACGAATTCTTCTTGAGGTATTGTAGACTAGGTCATATCAATACGACCCGACTAGCTGAAGTTACATTTAGATGCATATTTAAATCAGTTTGAATTTACATCTTGTGAAACTTGCCAGTCTTGTCACAAAGATATAATGACACCAGCTCTGTTTACTGGAAACAGAGAAAGAGTTAGTAAACTCTTGGGACTGATACATGATGATGTATGGAAGGTCTCCTGTCTACACATGCCAGGACTGGTTCTTTTTACTTCATTATATTCTCTGATAATCTCTCAAGATTCAGTCATATGTTCCTGTTGAAACATAAGTCCGAACCTTTTGAGGTATTCACAGAATATAAGTTAGAAGTAGAGAACCAATAACCGGGTATAAGTATTATGTCCTATGATGAGATCAGGGAGGAGAATACTTGTGCATGGAATCCTTGGATTATTCTAAAGGAAAATGAGATTCTTTCTCACTATTACTCCTCTGATTACACCACAGCACACCGGTGTATCGGGGCGGAGCAATCACACAATATTAGATATCATGTGCTCTATGATGAGTATTACCGAGTTACCTATTTCCTTTTGGGAGTTATGCACTTGAGAAGCTGCATACCTATTGAATTAGGTTCGAATCAAATCAGTGCCTACCATTCCATATGAGATATGGTATGGGAAGAGCCTATCTCTTAAGTAAGTTAAGATTTGGGATTGTCCGGCCTATGTCAAAAGCAAAATCCGGAAAAGATCGAGGCAAGATCAGTTCTGTAGAACTGGAAAGGTTCCATCTGTACAAAACTGCAGATAATTTGGTAGAACCAAAGGATTCAATGGTTTCCGACGAACCTCAGCCTTTCCGCCGATCTAGTAGGGTTCCTCATCCGCCTGAGAGATACCTCGGTTTCTCGATGACAGTGGGAGCGAGGATTGCATCATGAGATGATGACCCAACCAGTTTCGAGCAGGCCATCGAGAGTAGGGACTCTGTAAGAATGGCTGGATGCTTAGTGATCTGAGATGGAATCCTTATACACCAACAAAGTATGGACTTTGGTTGCGATATCTGAAGGGTTAAATCCCCATCAGGAGCAAGTATATCTTGAGAAGATTACTTGGTGTAGATGGACAAGTTGAGACTTTCAAAGCTAGACTTGTTAAAGGTTTTCGTCATCAACCAGGCACGGATAATGATGAAACCTTTTCCAGGGACTATGCTTAAGTCCATCCAGATCCTACTTACCACGGCTACATACCATGACTACGATATCTGGCGGTTGGGTGCCATGACTGCTTTTCTAAATACTGATTTAGAAGAGAACGTCTATAAGAACACAGCCAGAGGTCTTCGTAAACAGTGGGAGCAGCGGAAACGTGTGCAAGTTGCTTTACATAATGAAGCTGGCATCGCGGAGTTGGAACGTCTGTTTTGATGTGATAGTCAAAGTGTTTGACTTCATCAAAATTGTAGACGAACCTTGTATATACAAAAGGGTAGTAGAGAGTAAGGTGGTCATCTTCGTATTGTACGTAGACAACATACTCTTGATAGGAAAAGAGTTTCCTATACTACGAACGGTCAATCTCCTATTATCACAATGATTCTCCAAATAGGATAAAGATGATACTTCCCAAATCCTGAGATTTGGACCTATGAGATAGATCTAAAGGGATATTAGGGTTCTCACTAGGTATAGTGAGATGGTATCAATCGATCCTGGGGAGAATCACTGGAAGTGTTCCAGGGTGATAAAGACGACTGAATGTCAGTCACAGGCATTGTCTTTACCCTCAGTAAAGGGACGGTATGTTGGAAGAGTTCCAAGCTCGATACCGTGGCAAACTAGACGATAAAGGCTGGTAACATCGCTATTAAAGATACTACCAAAGAGGAAGTTTGGGTGTATATTGGTTCATAAGATGAACTAGGTTCCTGCCATTGTATGACAATGGAAGCGTGGCTTCGACCCTGGAACCCTGGTCCCATCAGTGACCCAGACAAATTCTGAGGCAGCATCACCTGATCATGGAGATAGTTGATCTCCAGGGTGATCGAGGTTAGGACAGAAGACTCAGAGGACAACACGGCGGATCCACTCACGAAGGCCTTTTTCCCAAAGAGAGACTTTTAGGGGATGGTTGAGTATGTGATACTGCAACCACTGCTACAGATGGCCCTAGTGCAAGTGGGAGATTGTTAGTTATATATATGCCCTAGAGGCCATTACTGTACATTGGATGTATATTGTAGTGGATGCTGGGACATATATAGGAAGGACTTTCTTGCTCGACATGATAGTACGCTATCTGGTTGCTCTTTATCTTAACATGTATACTTTCTATCTCTCTGATTACATGTTGATAAAGCCCTTAGGATGTGTACTCGACTTCCAGGACTATGATGCAGATCATACTAGTGGGGCCTGGGTAGTCAATGAGTACATCCTTCATTGTTCCTAGTCGAGGGAATATCGAGACGGGGCATCGATATTCCAGAGTAGACTAGCGCATATCTTCTCGACCCATGCGATGGGCGATGGATGATCCCATATCCATTGGTGTTTGACATCGAAGATGGTATGCGAGTGCTCAGTGGAGACTGGGTACACTGAACGGACTCGCCGAGAACTCCCAGATGGTATTATACCTCACGTCAGATGGCAGTTCTCTGGTGACACTGGTACAGCTTAGTCTGTTGACCCGAGATCGTCATAGAGTCTTGTGTGTCTCCCACTGTGCTTTGATTTCCACCCTACCACGGCTCTACTGAGTCGTGCAAACAGGTGGTTTTTGGGTACAGTCCCGATTCACATGGAGGCAATGAGTGATAGGAAGGGATTCGTCTCTCCCGGTATTGGGGGTTGATGTTGTGCTATGCTCGACTGGCCATAATAGGAAATCCCTGGCCAGGGTTGCTGTGATATACTGGTAAGAGTTATCAGTAGTTTCACGAATGTTATGGACCTCAAGTCGGCATGACTTATCGAGCTATTGGGGTCTGACGTTTACCACCCCTAGACGAGATATGCGACATATCAGACGAACAGACCAGACTGTACGGTAAGTGTTACTGGTTGGATTCACAGGAGTGTGAGCGGGCTTGCTCGTCGATCTTCTGATCGCTCAATACCCGGGTGGCCGTTACGTTTAGCAGACCGCTTGCGGCTTGTGGATGCTTGATATGATCATCATCTGCTGCCGGCGTATTGACGGGTCTTTAGAGTCCTACACAGAGGTTTCCTGGCTCAAGCGAAACGAAATAAGAGCGCATATGAGATATGTGCGGGACCGAGAATAATGCGTGTATGTAATACCGTATTCCATTCTCGCGACGAATGTATCGATTGGTTATATGCGATATAACCTAGTCATCGAATCAAGGATTGATTCGATAAGCCGATACATATGATACTAGTCGGTTATATCCGATATGACCGGATCGTTAAATCAAGTGTTGATTTAATGATTTAGTGCATATTTATATATTTGATATATTGCTTTGCGTTAACTAGTATTGGTTCACTTTAAAAGGATTTTCTCACTCGAATTGTGCACATTGTATATGCGATATAGTTATGTGCACATGATTGTATCATGTTTGATGATACATGCTTGCTTGGTTAAGTGTAAAGAATTAAACCATGGTTAAACTCATGATTAGGGTTTTGCTTTCTCATTCATTTATCTTTTTATTTATTATTTTCATTTTGGAAAAAGGAAATGATAAAGTAAAAGATAAATGGTGGCATGTTTTGTTTTCTAGCTTGAAGCTTCTTGAAAGTTTTGACTTAGTCTCCTTTTTTGTTCTTTTGCTTAACCCTAACCATCCCATTAACCATGGTCTCTTCTCTACACTTAACTAGGGTTTTGATTATGATAAGTATCATTTTATATTTCTATTTTTAAATATACTTATCATATCTTTCTTCTTCATCATCTTCATCTTCCATGGAAAAGCTTGCTACTCCAATGGCAAGTGTTGAAAAAGTGTGAGAAATCCAAATCTAAAGTGAACCCAACTCTTATTTCTTCATCCTCTACCTCTTACCAAGTAGTATAGGGTGTTTCCTTCACAAGTTTTCAAAGCTTGATGAAGTTGGAGCTTGTTCTTGCGATACCTCGACGTAGATCATCTTCGGCATCGAATCGACGATCAAGCTCGCCCATTCTTCGATGATACCGATGCTAGAGTCATGGGTTCGTTTTGGACAGCGGAGGGACTTCATCACGGAACCTAGGAGGTGGTGGACCGGATCTACAAAGGTTGTAGCCCATTCTCTTTAGATATATTTCCGTTTACTTGCATACTTCGCCTAGATATCTAGTAAACGATCCGTATTAGGGTTTGTAGGCACCCGTAAAATTTGATTTGTGCATGTTTGATCTCTTATGAGACTTCACTAGAGTGCCTAGGAACCCTACAATGATCATATCAAACACCCACAAGCCGCAAGCGGTCTGCTAAACGTAACGGCCACCCGGGTATTGAGCGATCAGAAGATCGACGAGCAAGCCCGCTCACACTCCAGTGAATCCAACCAGCAACACTACCGTACAGTCCGGTCTCGTCGTCTGATATGTCGCATATCTTGCCTAGGGGTGGTAAACGTCAGACCCCAATAGCTCGATAAGTCGTGTCGATATGAGGTCTATAACAGTTCGAGAAACTACTGGTAACACTTACCAGTATATCTCAGCAACCCTGGCCAGGGATTACCGGTTATAGCCAATCGAACACAGTGCAACATCAACTTCCTATACCGGGAGAGACGAATCCCCTCCTATCGCTCATTGCCTTCATATGATTCGGGTCTGTACCCCAAAACCACCGTTTTGCACGCCCTCTTGGACGTGGTAAGGTGGAAATCAAAGCACAGTGGGAATCACACAAGACTCTATGACGATCTCGGGTCAACAGACTAACCTGTACCAGTGTCACCAGAGAACTGCCATCTGACGTAAGGTATAATACCATCTGGGAGTTCTCGGCGAGTCCGTCCAGTGTACCCAGTCTCCACTGAGCACCCGTATATCATCCCTGATGTCAAACACCAATGGATATGGGATCATCCATTGCCCATCTGTATGGGTCGAGAAGGTATACGCTAGTCTACACTGGTATATCGATGCCCCGTCTCGATACACCCACGACTAGGGACTTTCAAGGATGTACTTATGGACTACCATGTCCCCACTAGTATGATCCGCATCATAGTCCAGGTAGTCAAGTACACATCCTAAGGGCTTTACCAACATGTAACAGAGAGACAATCAGTATACACGTTAAGGTAAAGAGTAACCAGATAGCATACTATCATGTCGAGCAAGAAAGTCTTCCCTATATATGTCCCAGCATCCACTACAATATACATCATATGTACAGTAATGGCCTCTAGGGCATACATATAACTAACAATCTCCCACTTGCACTAGGGTCATCTGTAGCAGTGGTTGCAGTATCTCATACTCAACCATCCCATAAAAGTCTCCCTCTGGGAATAGGCCTTCATGAGTGGATCCGCCGTGTCGTCCTCTGAGTCTACTCTCCTAATATCGATCACCCTGGAGATCAACCATCTCCATGATCAGGCGATACTGCCTTAGAATAAGTCTGGATCACTGATGGGACCGGCGTTCCTTGGCATAAGCCACAACTCCATTGTCTCACAATGGTAGGAACGTAGTTCATCTATGAACTAATATACACCCAAACATCCTCTTTGGTAGCATCTTAAGTAGCGATATATCATGCCCTTATCGTCTAGTATGCCACGGTATTTAGCTTGGAACTCTTCCAACATAACGTCCCTTTACTGAGGGTAAAGACAATGCCTGCGACTGACATTCAGTCGTCTTTATCACCCTGTAACCCTTCCAGTGATTCTCCCCAGAATCGTTTGATATCATCTCACTACAACTAGTGAGAATCCTAACATCCAATTAAATCTATCTCATAGATCCAAAACTCAGGATTTAGGAGGTATCATTTTGATCCTACACGGAGAATCATTGTGATAAGCGGAGATTGATCGAGCGTAGCATAGGAAACTCTTTCCCTATCAAGAGTATGTCATCCACGTACTCTACGAGAATAACTACCATACTCCCTACTACCTTTTGTTTATACAAGGTTCATCTACCATTTTGATGATGTCAAACTGTTTGACTAACTCATCAAAACAGATCTTCCAACTCCGCGATGCCTTCTTTATTACATAAAACATCTTGAACACGTTTCCGCTGCTCCCACTATCTACGAGGCCCTCTGGCTGTGTACTTATAGACGCTCTCTTCTAAAACATCATTTAGAAAAGCTGTCATGACACCCAACCACCAGATATCGTAGTCATGGTATATAGCCGTGGCAAGTAGGATCTGGATGGACTTAAGCATAGATCCTTAGAAAAGGTTTCAACATAATCCACACCTGGTCAATGATGCAAACCTTTAACAAGTCTAGCTGTGAAAGTCTTAACTTTTCCATCTACACCAAGTAATCTTCTCAAGATATACTTGCTCCTGATGGGGATTTAACCCTTCAGATATAGCAACCAAAGTCCATACTTTGTTGGTGTATAAGGATTCCATCTCAGATCGATAAACATCCAGCCATTCTTACAGAGTCTCACTCCTGATGGCCAGCTCGAAACTAGTTGGGTCATCATCTCATGATGCAATTCTCGCTCCCACTGTCATAGAGAAACAGAAGTATCTCTCGGGTGGGTAAGGAACCCTACTAGATCGGCGGAGAGGCTGAGGTTCGTTGGTATCTACTGAATCCTTTGGTTGTACCAAATCATCTGCTGTAGTTTGTATAGCTGAAACACTTCCAGTTCTACATAACTGACCTTGCCTCGAGCTTGTCCGGATTTTGCTTTTTAGACATAGGCCGGACAACCCCAAATCTTAAGGAACTTAAGATATGGGCTCTTCCCTTTCCATATCACATATGAAGTGGTAGGCAACTGATTTGATTAGAACCCTATTCAATAGGTATGCAGCTTCTCAAGCGCATAACTCCCAAAAGGAAATAGGTAACTCAATAGTACTCATCATAGAGCACACCATATCATATAGGGTGTGATTGCTCCGCCCCGATATACCATCGTGCTGTGGTGTATACAGAGGAGTAATACTGAGAGAGAATCTCATTCTCCTTTAGTATAGTCCAGGATTTCCGTGCTCAAGTATTCTCCTCCTTGATCACATCAAATGACATAATACTTATACCCGTATTGGTTCTCTACTTCTAATTTATATTCTGTGAATATCTCAAAAGGTTCGGACTTGTGTTTCAACAGGAACATAGGTCTGAATCTCGAAAGATCATCAGAGAATGTAATGAAGTATAAAGAACCAGTCCTGGCATGTGTAGACAGGAGACCTTACATACATCATCATGTATCAGTCCCAAGAGTTTACTAACTCTTTCTCTGTTTCCAGTAAACGGAACTATGGTCATCTTATCTTTGTGACATGACTGACAAGTTTTCACAAGATGTAAATTCAAACAGATTTAAATATGCATCTTTGTGCAACTTCAGCCAGTCAGGTCGCATTGATATGACCTAGTCTACAATACCTTAAGAAGAATTCGTTCATTTCTGAACTCTTCCTCTTATGTGTGTTCCATATACTAAGAACTGTAGTTTGATTTAGAACATCAATGCTTTTAGATAACGTGCCTGAACCGATCAACTTTTGATATAGGAAATGTTCAAAACATTATCCAACAATACAGAATTATATCATTTCTTTACTAATAAAGAGACTGATATGATTTTGTATATCAGGTTCGGTATTTAATAACATTCGTTCAGAATCAATGTATTAGTAATACAGGGTGACAGTGACCAACAGACTTGGCTGCAACACTTGCCCCGTTTTCTGCCTCATGAAACTTATCACCCGTTCTCAGTTCCCTACCTATCTGTAGCCCTATGTAACAAATTACATATCTGGGATCCTGATCCGGTATCAAATACCCAGGACGCAGAGGATACTGAGAAACAGTTCTTTATAATGAACACACCCGAAGATGATGCATCAGCATGCACTCTCTTCGTTTGGGCGGCACGGGAATTCTGGTAATCCCCAATTTCCTGCTCTGTCTTATAACAATTATAAGTTGGAGCGGGACCAACGTTCCCCAGCTCAGTATAACAAGCGGGTTCGGTCAATAATCCGTATTATTATCTTGATTAAGGCGTGATATGGTCCCTACCTGGAGAGAGAGAGAAGAAAACACTCAGCGTGCGCTCTTGCAAGAATAGATTGGTTATTATTTTATCTAATCAGGATGGCTCCCACTGTTTTTATCAAATCTTCGTTCAAACCCTAAAAGGAAAGACTAGCCGGGATTAATTACACACTACAAGTTCGCCAATCTTTCAGCCAGGCCAGTGTCGGTATTTTGAGGGAGGTCCCCCGTGCTTTCGCACGAACCTAATTAATGTAAACCTCGTTTTCCCAGAGGCGTAACCTCGTTAACACCTTTCTAGACAGCTACTTGATCGGCTAATTGTAATGTATAAAACTCTCCCAGGAGTAACAATTACTATCAGCGGGTATCGGGATCCAACTATCTCGTAGAAGGTATGCAATCTCATTGCAAATTTCAACACTTGAAATTCCCGATAATATTTTGCCCCTAGTGTTCTATGACCTTGACGAATGCCAAACAACCCATAGTCCACTAGTCAAGTTCAACCCGTACATTTCTTGATCGAATTAAACCCACCCGCACGACCCTTGACGAATGCCAAACAACGCCGTACGAATACCCTAATCCAATCTGCATCATATGCATAAGCAGATAAATACTAGTTAGCTACCGTACACTACGCCTTGACGAATGCCAAACTACCGCAGCACGAATACTAACTAGTACTTATCTGAAATGACGGAGGGCTACGACAGGTTTTTCATGAAAACCTATTGCGTAATGAACTTGATATCGTTGTAGAATCAAATGATTTTAAAATGGAGTGCTTTTGAGGCTTTTCTAGTTTTGCTAAAGGAGTCACTCCCGGTGAAGGGATCGTCGGTCCTTTCCTCGCTGAATGAGGTGCGGGATATATCATATATATCACTGTGCAAAGCAGAACTCTTAAAAGCAATCAAAAGACAAACCGAGTGTGTAGCATCTGCCAGTTATTGCTAAAGGAGTCACTCCCGGTGAAGGGATCTCGGTCCTTTCCTCATCGAATAAGGTGCAGGATATATCATATATACCTCTGTGCAAAGCAAGAACTGTAGCTACCTGTTTTATTTTGAAATTCGATTCTACAACATCTTAGGTTTCTTTTATTTCATTAATCATATTAATGAAGTCCCATCATATAAATACCTAAACATCACAGAAAAATACAACGTACACTTATGCCATCCGCATTCGCCTCGATGTCCCCTCGTGCACCGTTAGGTTAGGTAACTAACGACAGAGCGGGGCAGGGCTAGCGCGGGTGTAAAACATAAGTAACGTCTATATAATATATCATATATACTATATACAGCATTTATCACAAAACATCACATGATCACATCACAGATATCGCAGCAGAAGAATCATATGAAATATTGGATATACTAGGACGTCCGTGTTTTCAATACGAGCCAGTATAAAACACGGATTCCACGGTCGTGATGAATAGCCAAACCCACACCCCTAGACCCCTACGAGAGCGGTAAGCAACCCTACCAATTCTAGAGTTAGGAGACCCGGCCTCGACTCCTCGAGTTGGTCTCCCACTGGACTCCAGAACCCGGTTACTTGTGCCCTCCTCCTTGGGTCTATCCTAGTGTGGAAAAGTAAATAATATACAAAAGGGTGACATCTTCCGCAACCTGGAAGTGCCCCAATAAAAGAATATTACATACAAGTTTTTACATGAATGAAAATGAAAAACACTCATCTCACATAAAAAAAACCCGGCTATTCAAAGACGACGATCCAATATAACATATCCAGCAACACATAACATCACATGTCATCAACGTAAGTAAATATGCACATCCCAATTGTCGTTGACATATAGCAACGAAACCGGCGATATCACATATTACACTTACGGTCACAGAAAAGAAAGTGTAAAACTACAACAGTTGGAATCCGCAACCACCTCAGACATCGCATGCCTGACCAAATGAATTACTTAGACATCGCATGCCTAACAATTATAAACCCCGCATTTTAGTCTCATTATCGAAAACACTTTTGAATATCAAGTCGGGCAATTCAACAAGATTCCCGACATTTTGATCGAATGCTCGTCGCAAACTTTAGTAGGCGGCCGCACCACCGACGCCGTCGACGAAGTGCACCAAGGCGGAACACCGCTACCGCGAGCACCCAAACGGATGCTTTCGGCGACGGGGTTCTCCTACAGTCACTTGGTCGGGGCTATGGGGTGAGGCTGTCTATTAAGTTTACCCGGCGAGTATCCGCGTACGCTACGTGATTGCGACGGACTTTTGATCACATCAAAACTCCGTGGAAACCGATCAAGTGAGACTAAACTGCTATGTTTATAATATTCATTCCGTTATCTCATAACTACTTGTGAATTCCAATTATTGTATTACATTCCGGATAAATAGAAAACGCTAAACTTTTCGATCGAACAATCGAACACCCAAGTTTTCCCGATACAGCTCAACACATGGAATAAGTCTAACAGCATTCAGTTCGTGCCTCAGTACCAACGGTCCAGCCGTAGAAGGGTCAAGCCAACGCCTCACATGTGGCACGCCGTACTGCCCCAAACCCGAAGGTTCAAAGGGCAGTTCAAGACGGTCACATAATCGAGTTAAGGTTTGTTGTCTTCTAGAGGGACCATCGCGTTACTTGCACTACTTGGAACGTCGTTAAACTACGGAAAAATCCAACAATTGGAAATTTTCCGGCAGGGGAAAAAGTGGGTATTTATATCCGGTCGAACTTTTTAACATATTCTAAAAATACCCGGAAAAACACACTGACAAAATTAGACAATCCGATCGATACACCGAGTCCCCAATACAACCCAGAAAATTCAACTCTTGAAAAGACATTAAAAATTCCCAGGAAAACCAGCACTGCAAACTAGGAATTACTGTGCAAAATTGATTGCAAGAAGAGACAAAAGGGCCGCGGAACCGCCGCATTAGCATGCTAATGCCGCGGTTCCGCCGCGCTTTTATGGATTCAGGGGCTCCGTTTTATACAGTAATTCTTATAATCTTCTACTGAGTTTTCTGCATATTTTTAATTCTCAAAAATCCACGATTTTCAAAAATGTACAGAGAGCAATATTAGGTTTACGGTTTCGGTTCGATCGGATTTCTAACTCCGTCTACGCATCGTCTAAGGCGCTAGCTAGGCTCTGATACCACTGTAGGGTTCCTAGGCACTCTCAAGAGGTCTCATAAGGTATCAACCATGCCAATTTATAATTTTACGGTGCCGAGAAACTCTAGACTACGGATCGTTAACTAGAGATTAGGCGACATATGAAACTAGTTAACTACTTTAACTAAGAGAACGGAAATACAACCTTTGTAGATCTGGTCCTCCACCTCCATAGCTCCGCAATGAAGTCTCCTCGCTGTCCAAATGGAATCCCGGGCTCTAGCGTCGGCTTCATCGGAGAAATGGGCGGGCAAGGTCGTCGGCTTCGTGCCGAAGATGATCTACGTCGAGGCATCACAAGATCAAGCTCCCACTTCACCAAGTCATGAAACTTATGAAGAAAACACCCTATACTACATGGCAAGTGGTAGAGGATGAAGAAATAGGAAGTGGGTTCACTTTAGAATTGGATTTCTCACTCAATTTCAAGAGTAGCCATTGATGAAGCAAGCTTTCTTCATCTTTTAAGAAGAAGAAGAAGATGAAGATCATCTTATGATAAGATATTAAAAAAGGATATAAAAAGAATACTTATCATAATAATAACCATGGTCAAGTGTAGAGACTAAACTAAGGTTAAGTGAATGGTTAGGTTAGGTATGAAGACAAAAATGGTGACTAGGTCAAAGCTTCATGAAGCTTCAACATGCATCCAAATAAAGCCACCATTTTTCTTTTCTTTCACCAAAAAGAAAGAAAGAAATAAATGAATAAATAGATATGAAATACAAAACCCTAACCATTTAAATAACCATGGTTCAATCTTTACACAAACTCAAGTAAGCATGTATCATCAAACATGATACAAACTTGTGTACAAAAGTATATCACATATACAATGTGCACAAACCAAGTGAGAAAATCCATTTAAAATGAACCGATACTAGTTAATGCAAAGTAATATATCAAATATATAATTATACATTAAATCATTAAATCAACATTTGATTTAACGATCCGGTCATATCGCATATGACCGACTAATATCCAATGTATCGGCTTATCGAATCAACCCTCGATTCGATAACTAGGTTATATCGCATATAACCTTTCGATACATTCATCGCGAGAATAGAATACGGTATCACATACACGAATTATTCTCGGTCCAGCACATATCTCATATGCGCTCCTATTTCGTTTCGCTTGAGCCAGGAAACCTCTGTGTAGGACTCTAAAGACTCGTCAATACGCCGGCAGCAGGTGATGATCATATCAAACACCGACAAGCCGCAAGCGGTCTGCTAAACGTAACGGCCACCCGGGTATTGAGCGATCAGAAGATCGACGAGCAAGCCCGCTCACACTCCAGTGAATCCAACCAGCAACACTACCGTACAGTCCGGTCTCGTCGTCTGATATGTCGCATATCTTGCCTAGGGGTGGTAAACGTCAGACCCCAATAGCTCGATAAGTCGTGTCGATATGAGGTCAATAACAGTTCGAGAAACTACTGGTAACACTTACCAGTATATCTCAGCAACCCTGGCCAGGGATTTCCGGTTATAGCCAATCGAACACAGTGTAACATCAACTCCCTATACCGGGAGAGACGAATCCCCTCCTATCGCTCATTGCCTTCATATGATTTGTAAGTCCACGTTGCGACCCCCGGTTCTTACGGGGAGGCGGAAACGGTATAAAATCAAAATTTTAACGCAAGAGGCAACATGGACTAAGCTAGGTCGGGATCTTTACCTAAACTAAAACTAGCATACTAAGCTAAAGATATTTAGCTACTCAGGATGAAGATGGTTATACCTAAACTTGAACTCCTTCTCTTCAAGCTCCGATGGTGGTTCGATGGCTCCTTCTCGTTGTCTCCGTACGCCGAAGATAGATCCACTTGAAAGCTCCAACCTTTAGCTCCTTCTTCGTTCTTTGAAGAAACTAGTTCACTTGGTTTGCTAAACCTAGTGAACTAGAATGAGTAGAGATGATTTAGAATGGGATTTTATCTATGGTTCTTGATTCTCAACTCATGAGACAAGAGAACCATAGATCAAGAGAGGGAGCAAGAGGTTGAGGGTGAGAGCAAGAGGAGAGCTCAAGAACAAGAGAGAGAATGAGCAAGAAAGAATGAGCAACTCTTTTGTCTTTCACCCTCTCATAATCCAAAGTGATCATAACTCATCATATCAAAAAAAGTCTTATGTGATGGTTAGAAGCAACCATAACCTTATCATGTCATGCACTCATTTTACTCAAATGAGCAAGCAAGAAAAAGTCTTTGGCATGAAATGATAACCATGGTTATCATGATGGTCAACTAGTCAAGCCTAGTCAACCGGTCAACAAGTCAACAAAAGTCAACAAGTCAACAAAGTCAACAAGTCAACAAAAGTCAACAAGTCAACAACCATATCACCATAATACTTAATTAATATAATAGTTAATCACATATCATATTCTCATTAGGGTTGAGCATAAAGTCAAATAGTCAACGGTCAACTGTCAACAACCCTAATGAGAATCCGCAGCCTCTGCCTCCCTGTCAACTGTGCATACACACCCGCATCCGCGTTCCGAGGAACACGAATGCAAACTGGATAAATCAAATCCCATAAGGTACACTAGGATCTGGCTTAAACCAAAGCCCGCTAGTGTAAACTGTCCGGACACTGTACGTGCACAAGTGCACGGATGTGACCGAACCCTGTCGCATAACCACGCGACCTGTCGCAATACCATGCGACCTCTACTCTTTTGCCTAAAGGCGAAAAGCTTTCTGTGTGGGACTCTAAAGACTCGACACTACGCTGGCAGTGGGTTTAACCACAGACCGCAAGCGGCACTAGCTGTGCGTAACGGTCCCCAGGTAATGCCGACAAGAAGACCGACGAGACGAAACCCATCTGAACTCCTACTGAGCCTGAGTGTGACATTCTCCGTACAGTCCGGTCTGTTCGTCTGATACATCGCATGGCGGGCCTAGGGGGCGGTAAACGTCAGTCCCCCAATAGCGGTACAAGTCGTGCCGGAGTGAAGGCCAAAACACCCTGAGATAACACTGGAAACCTACCAGTATATCTCGTTTGCCCTGGCCAGGGACTACTCGTGTAATGGCTCTCCAAGACACAGCGCGATGTCAACTCCCAATACCGGGAGAGACGAATCCTGTCTAACCGTCACTGCCTCCAAGTGCTTCGGGACTGCACCCAACCACCACCTGTTTGCACGACTCCTTTGAGCCGTGGTAGGGTAGTGATCAAAATACAGTGGGAACACACCCGAGGCGAAGTGACAGTGTCAAGTCACCGGACTAAGCTGTACTCATGTCACCTGGGAACTGATAACTGACGATAGGTATAATACCAACTAGTCAGTTCCCGACGAGTCCTGTCCAGTGTACCCGTAACCTAACGAGCACCCGCATACTATCTCAAGTACGACGTACTGACGGCTGTGGGACAGACCGTCTCCCACACTGGGATGAGAAGCGCATGCGCTGGTCTACTCCGGAGTATCGATGCCCTGTCTCGATAGTCCTGCGACCAGGGACCTGCATAAGGATGTGCTTATAGATTACCCAGCCCCACTAGTGTGACGGCCATCACATCGCTGGTAATCAAGCAAAGATCCTAAGGGCTCTACTAATGTGTATAGACGATATACAAAAATAAACACATGTACACATTGAAGTAGAAACAAACCAAGTAGCATACTACTATTTTGAGCAAGATTGTATATACAAGGTGAATATCCCAAGCATCCATTAAGTAATATACAAACTAGTATGATACAGTAATGGCCTCTAGGGCATATACACTAACATGATTCGGGACTGTACCCAAAAACCACCGTTTTGCACACCCTCTTGGACGTGGTAAGGTGGAAATCAAAGCACAGTAGGAATCACACAAGACTCTATGACGATCTCGGGTCAACAGACTAACCTGTACCAGTGTCACCAGAGAACTGCCATTTGACGTAAGGTATAATACCATCTGGGAGTTCTCGGTGAGTCCGTCCAGTGTACCCAGTCTCCACTGAGCACCCGTATATCATCCCTGATGTCAAACACCAATGGATATGGGATCATCCATCGCCCATCTGTATGGGTCGAGAAGGTATACGCTAGTCTACTCTGGTATATCGATGCCCCGTCTCGATACACCCACGACTAGAGACTTTCAAGGATGTACTTATGGACTACCATGTCCCCACTAGTATGATCCGTATCATAGTCCAGGTAGTCAAGTACACATCCTAAGGGCTTTACCAACATGTAACAGAGAGACAATCAGTATACACGTTAACGTAAAGAGTAACCAGATAGCATACTATCATGTCGAGCAAGAAAGTCTTCCCTATATATGTCCCAGCATCCACTACAATATGCATCATATGTACAGTAATGGCCTCTAGGGCATACATATAACTAACATTATGGACTACCATGTCCCCACTAGTATGATCCGCATCATAGTCCAGATAGTCAAGTACACATCCTAAGGGCTTTACCAACATGTAACAGCGAGACAATCAGTGTGCACGTTAAGGTAAAGAGTAACCAGATAGCATACTATCATGTCGAGCAAGAAAGTCCTCCCTATATATGTCCCAGCATCCACTACAATATACATCCAATGTACAGTAATGGCCTCTAGGGCATACGTATAACTAACAATCTCCCACTTGCACTAGGGCCATCTGATAGCAGTGGTTGTAGTATCTCATACTCAACCATCCCATAAAAATCTCTCTGGGAACAGGCCTTTGTGAGTGGATCCGCTGTGTTTGTCCTCTGAGTCTACTCTCCAAACCTCGATCACCCTGGAGATCAACCATCTCCATGATCAGGTGACACTGCCTTAGAATATGTCTGGATCACTGATGGGACTGGCGTTCCTTGGCATAAGCCACAACTCCATTGTCTCAC